>JAAKBH010000274.1:0-1496478 GCA_019776075.1 Amaranthus palmeri | reverse complement strand
GCTTCGCAATCCCGTGTCCGATCCTTGATCCTCAAACATTGGTATGGCACTTAGACATTCGTTTTAGGTGCAGAATTGAATAGTTAGATTATCCGACACTTGGACGCGTACCAATATCCAACATCAGTACCCGAGCACAAGTAACATAGGCAGCAGCATAATATTAGATATGCAAATATTTAGTGGTGTTTTAAAGTACTGAACACACATCAAAAGCACAAACCTGGGGTCCAGTAGTAATGTTTAAAAGCATACAAATCACCAAGACTCTCCACGGATCATACGCATGGTCCTCTTGCAGAAGATTGTAAGGAGAACGGGGAGGGATCCAAATACAGTCAGGAGCTTTTCTTCGGTAAGCGTCAGCTAGCTTCTCGGCAGCACTAAGATGCCCATTTGTGCCTCTCCGTTTCCTAACATTCTTCTTACTTTTCCCAGCACCATCTCCTTCCTTGTCCACATTTCCTATATCCGAATTCACGTCAGTATCATCCTTGAAAGAAAACTGGGAAAGCAACTCCTCAAACTCGATGTACTTGGTCCGATCATCAACCCTCTTTTCTTTATGTTTATAGTAGGGCTCGCCTCTTTCATCATCAAACTCATTTTTCTCCACTACGCTTTGGGAACATCGACAGATTACCTTATTTGACGATGCTCGAAGACAGTCATCGTTGTCATGCAACCAATCTTCAGATTTAGATCCCATTGAAGAAGGATCAAAGTCATCCTTCTGACCAGCTGCTGCGCCACACTTTATTTCATTCGTCTTCTTTTTTGACTTGTTCATGCTGTCAACCACCAAGGTGCACCCTTCTTGTCCACGATCCAAAACTTTACCATCCAGATTCTCATCTGTTTCCAATTGGTTTAAGGGTTTCAACCGCTTTGTCTTCATATTTTTATTGCAAGCAAAACTCACCCTATGAATTTTCCCATAATCACCAAAATTGCTCTCATAAATGGTATCTTCAGTACCATCCTCCTCATTAAGCTCCGCTACGTAGCCCTGGTCAATCATGTCTTCATTATTAGCATACTTTGATGTAACAGTAGCTCTCTTCAGACACTCATTTTCTGCATTATTTCCGACCTTAATGTAACCCTTCTTGTTTTCAGACACTTCATATTCAGTAAAAGTTTGTATACCATTAGATTTTTGTTTCCTAAACTTCTTTTCTTTTGCTCCGTCTACATGGCCATAAGCTCCATTTGCCATAAAATACGGTGAAACAGTTTTTTCTGACTTGACGTTTATGGCACCAGCCTCACCTTCTCCAAATAAATTATCAATTTGAATTTTTTTCTTCCTCTTCCTTCTTTTACCCTTCTCATTGCTGTCATTTTTCCGAAAATATGGAGAAACAGGTCGGTTCTCATCATCATTCATCACAGAGAGTTCCCTTTCATTAATCTTCTCCTCAAGATTTTCAAGCTTGTCCACATGTTTCACCTCAATAGTAGGCCTATCCACTTTAAGTTGATCATCCAACACATCCATAGTCGAATTCTTTTCTTTGACATGCTTCTCATTTATATCCCTTTTTAGCAGCATACAGTTATCAACATTATTAAATTTGCCACAACATTGATCAACTTGTGCCACTTTTTTCCTCTTCCTATTTTGCTTTTTCTCCTTGACATCACTACTCACGAAATATGGGGAAACCATCTCATCATCGTTCGTCAAACTAACAAGAAGTTCTCCATTCCCTTGTTTCTTCTCAAAAACTTCAGGTTTTATCTCATGTTCAAACACCATGTCACAAAAATCAACCTGGGTTTGAGGAGACAAAACCCCACTTGATGAATTTTTATCCACAAAACTTTGCTCGTTTTTCTCCCCCCAATCGCCATTCCCACAACTCTCCCTACATTTCAACACAGATTTCCCCACATTCCCAATCTCAACAAGCAATTGATCATTCGGAACTTTCTTCTTCCTTTTCCTACCTTTACCCTTCTCCTTTCTACTACTCTTCACAAAGTACGGCGAAACAACACTCTTACCATCCTCATTCGTCATCACAACACCCATCTCCGCTGCCCCATTCTTATCCCCTAAAACTCCACCCTTCTCAATAGAATCTACATGTTTTGGCTCAATACCCAACAATCCCTCCTTTGATAATGATGACCCCTCATCACCAATTTGCTCAATCATCTCCACCTCGCAACAATCCCCAAAAATTCCTCTCTTATTCTCCAAATTCTCTCCTTCTCGCTTAATATTCATATCTCCTTTGTTGCTAAAACAGGGAGAAACTACACTCTTGCCATCCTCATTAGCCATCATAACACCCATCTCCCCAATCCCATTGATATTCTCTAAAACTCCATCCTTCTCATCAGAATTTTGAGATTTTGGATCAATACCCATCAACAACCTTTTTGATAATAATATCCCCTCATCACTAATTTGCTCAATCATCTCCAACCCACAACAATCCCCATTAATCCCCCTCTTATTCTCCAAATTATCTCTTCTTTGCTTAAAATTTACATCTCCTTTATTGCTAAAATAAGGAGAAACAACACGAACAATAGAATCTTCCCTAGTATCGTTATTACACTTACCACTCAACAATTTTCTGCGAGTATTACGCTTCTTCTTTCTGATCACACTACTATAACTATGAAAATTTTGTGCTAATTTTATACTTCTAGTTCCATAGACATAATTAGATGATGCACACAATGCTAATACGATCACGGGATTATGGTTAGTATTGTTAACATTAAAAATATGAAGTTGTACCTTTCTTTGTTGGTGCTGCTTCAATGGAGGATCGGTAATCGTTTCCATTGAAATTGCTGCTTTACCCGATTCTGCCGATTACGGGAGTAAGGTAATCGTTAACCTCCGTTGGCAAATGAAAATTGGAAGGTAAAAAGAAAAGTTTTGTCAATGGTGGAAATCCAAATCTAAGGTTTTCAGTTGGTAATCGGTTCGATGTTGGCCTAGGGCAAGTCGATTTAAAATCGATTTTTATATCTACACGAAAATTTCGTGAGAGACGGTGTGTTTGAGAGATTATTCTTAGTTTTAAAGGGTTGGGTTTGACGGACATCTCCTAAGAAGACAGTCTGTTATGAGTCAAGAGATCGGCTATATATCTAGTATTTTTCACATTATTGTAATTTTTTTTGAATTCTGATTAAATTTGGTTCGATAATAAAGTTGGGTGGATATTAAATTGTCTGAGTTGTTTTAAATACCTTCGCTTTAGACTAAGGATCGGTAATTCTGCATCAGTTGTTAGCTGGCCAAATAGTTATAATATGGTAATTGACTAATTGTAGTTGCACATTTAATTAAAGGTATAGATACGTATCTGTCTAATTAGCTGTGTAAAACAATACATTCAGTAAATATACTTGTTATAATAGCTATTGAAATATAATTGATTGAGAAAATTTTAAATTACTACTTTTGATTTTGAATACTATAAATAGCATGTTTGTTGAGTAGTTTAAGTAATTAGTGGTTTAATAAGGGTAAAACGCTAGTTTACACAAAGTCTTTGTGTAAAGTAGCGTTTTACCCTTATGAAACCACTAATTACTCAAACTAGTGCATCGAACATGCTTCTTACAATATTCAAATTTGCATTTGTAATTGTTAAATATAGTGAATGAGTATCCAATAACTAAAATTGTTACTAATCATAAATAAATTTTTATCTATGTAACAAAAATTGACCTTTATAATATATCCACGTGAATTTCTTATATGTTAGTCTAATAAACAATTAAACATTAATGTTTTGCTTAATTTCCCTACTTTTATTCAAGACATAAAGCATTAACTAAATTTTAGTCTAGGTATGGCCATCTAAGATGATTTGTGAAAAAATCATGTTAAAAGATAAACACTATTAATTATGTCCCTTATTTCAATGGGAATAAAGATTTATAGTTTTTTTAGTTTATAATTATAATGAATTATAGTAAAATTGTTCACTAAAGCATGTTCTCTTTACCATTTAATTTTTATTATAAAGGTTAACTGGCTAACATCCTTGTTATAAGTAACAAGGATATAACAATGCAAGGTTAATGGTGCGTGTATTCTACCCCTCAAACTCTAGCCTAGGTGAAAGCTATTAATAGCATTGTATAGCATTGTACTTGTACTTATAAGCTAAATAAGAGACATTCCTTTTATTTTTTTTATTTGCTTGGATTATAAGGTAAGTTAAAAGACTAAGTGAAGGAAAAGACTAGGTGAGAATCAAATTTATTATCTTATCTGAAAAAAATCATATTTACTCTAACTGAGATAAGACTCTATCCATAAATAAGAGACATTCTTAAAACCATACATTCATTAAGCATACCAAATCAGGTCTTTTGAGTACAAGTAAAACGCAAAACTATATTTCATTCTCGATATAATTCTCATCATCATTATAAGTTATTATAAGTCGTTATACTAAGGAACTATTTGATGAAGTTGTTGATAGTGAATCATGATGCTCATGGATATTCAAGTAAGAACGAGCAAGCATTAAACCTAATTGGACTTGTGACATAGTTGTGAGATGCAAATGATCATATCCAACTCTTAGTCCCTTTGCATCAACACATTTCACATTAGCCAATTTTATCCCAAGTTGAGCTTCCCTCACTTTCTCGATATATTTACCTTCTCCTGATGCAAGTGCGACCTACAAACACGAAAAATGTATGAGTGAGAATTAAAAAGTAATTACATATTAGTAAAAAAAAATTAGCAAAGTTAAAAAAACCAAGCATAGATAGAAAGTGTTGTGATTTATTTAATTGATAGTAGTCGTTTAATAAAGCTAAAACACTCTTTTGAATATGTCATTGTTCGATATAAGTAGTAATTTAAGTAGCATTTGAGGGTGCATCGTAGTAGTTGTCAAAACGCTTGTAACATGCTAAAATCAAAAGTATAACAGCTAGAGATTTTCTCTACCAAATTCTCTTATATTACCTTATTTGGTTTAATTATCCCAAATGTCTTAGTTTTATTTTAAAATTTTTTTGGCCATTTTACCTTGGCTATTCTACTCTTTATCCTTACAAGTCCCATCTTTTAATTGAATACCATTATCTTCCTTCCTCAAGTGGTCCCAGCCAATTTTATTAATTTTCGTGCTCATGCAAAGGCAATAATTAATCAAATAGGACGCATCACATTAATCGATATTCTCAATTACCGAACAACATAAATTTGCAAATAAAACAAACCATCATTATTGTAAATCTACGACTATCCACAAAACTACAGCCGACATGACTACCTCCACCGAGCAAATTCTTAATTGATTAAAACATTCATTTTGTATCTACAATACTCACTATTAATCGTTTAATCACGTGAAACATATGAATCTACGGTACCTCACCATTATACGATAATCTCTCATCATAACCCGACAACCTCATTGTAACCCGATAATCTCTCATCATGACACAACAATCAATCAACATGACACGACAGTCTTTCATCATGACACAACAATTAATCTGTCACCATGACCCGACAGTCTCATACAAGAGTCGTTAAATCAAATATGATTACCTGTATAACTAAAAGAGAGGGTAATGCAAGATCAGATCGCAAGTCACCAATAAATTTCTCCATCCTTCCTTTATAACTTTCAGCATCCTCAACATTGACAGTATCACTTTCACCTTGATACCACAACACCCCACCAATCTTCCCACCCGCCGCCTTAGCCCGCCGCACCAACTGACCATACAACGCCGTACCTCGGCCCCACTCACTGATCTTGGTCCCACCTACCGCACACGGCACAAGCCCAATCGACCCGATTTCTGACCCACCAAGCATAAGTAAACCATGAGCAAAACCCATACCAGGCCCAACCCCACATGTTTTACCCACATCTATATCAACATGAAGTGGCTCATGGGCTAAAACCCAACTGTTTTGGGCTGTGAATCGGAGGATTTTCGGGTTCGGGTCACATTCGGGTGGTATAAACCCATCCCATTTACCGTTTTTTACTCCACCGCGGCCTGCCATGTTGCTTTGTCCTGCTAGAATGAATATGTTTTGTGGGCCGGGTTGTGCTAATATGAGTGAACTATTCAACAAGAAAAATAGGGTTTTAATCACATTTGTTAATCTCATCATGATATCAAATTATTTTTAATTTTGAAGAGAGAAATTCAAAATAATAATTTTTTATGTAGATGGGTTATATATATATATATAACAATGTGCAAAAAAAATAAAAAGTATATTGCAGTATTGTAACACCCGAATTTCCTCCCGTCCTTTACGATTTTGGTTTCGTATAAAATCGCTGACTTGAAAGTAAATTAAGGTAAGACTAAGATGATAATCTTAAAAGAGATATAAAGTTAAAAATTTGGGATTCATAAAAGAAAGAGAATCAATTGGGATTTTGCAAGTATTAAATAGCAATAATTAGGTTGTTAGGGTTTTCTAATAAAAGTTTAGATTGTTAAATAGTGAATTTAATGGAAGTTATTTAGGTGTTATCATTTTATGGGAATTTTTTAAAAATGGATTGATTTGTTTCCATAATAGAGTAGAATGTATATATATAATCAAACTTATTTATTTCCATATCAAAGATAAGTTTTGATTAATTTATTTTCTTTTTATTTTAAAAGTGAATCAAACTTTATTAAATAACTGAATTTAAAGGAGCATATTAAGAGAAAAATATATCTTAGTAAATCATACCTTATCACACATTGAAAACGTTCTCTAGAACATGTATATAGCCTACTTGATATGATACCTTTCACCAGAGCAAAAATTCAAATAGAAAATGCTAATCAATCACTGTGATTTATAAATTAATATAAAAAACAAAAATATATTAATAAAATAAACAAAATTTAATAGATAAATTACAATCATATCATGCAATTCTATAATTTTGCTGCTAAATGACAAAAGGCAATCCCACAGCCATTGGCCAAATACAGCAAGATTATTGGTCCTTCAATAATAAAGTAATTTATTTCTAAAAATTAAAAAATACATTAATTTTACAAAATACATAGCTAGAAATTATTTTATATTAATACAATAGTTATAACATCACATATTAAAATATTGAAAAAGAAAATAATAAACGTTCCAAAAATATTTTAGTAAGAAAAAATATTACTGATTACAGGCAAATTCAAAAGCTGTAAAAAATTCTGTATTTCATAAATAAAAACGGTCAAAAAACAATAATTTCCTATAATAAAAAGCACAGGATCACAATATTGTCCTTTTATACTTTATACAAGTATAATTTAAATGTTACATTTCAAATATGCAATTGTGCAATAATTTAAAGTTACATTTCAAATAAAAAATCCATTCTACAAAATTTCGTGTGATAGACCGGTTTTATAGCTAGTTTAAATTATGTCACCCTAACGAAACCCATAAATGTGATTTATCAAATTTGCAAATAACTGTTATTTACTCAAAATTGCTCAAATTCAGAAAACAATTGAACATGAACTAATTAAGCATTAGACAGCACGTTGTTTAGGAGCACTTGCGCATGGAAATGTCTACTACCCTTCTTGTTTAGGGGCATCAACTATGGCAAAAAGCTCCATCGATTTAGGCACGTGGTCTATACTCAAATCCGTCCTCATGGCCGTTAATTAGCAAGGGCAAAGCGGGCTATCGTCAAGGGCGTCAAACTTTTGAGGACCCAAAAAACTTATTTTTATGTATATAAGTGATATACATTTTAATTAAATTTAGATATAACTTACATTTTTGCTAAGTAGTGTGAATTCTTTAGTGTTTTTTATAAAATAGTTTAAAAAGGTGTATTATATTATTCGTTACGCCTTAAGTTTTGGGGGATCTTTTTTTAAATTTTGCTCCGGGGCCTTAAAATAAATGAGACGACCCTGACCGTCCTCATAATTTCCATGAAACTTTTTATTAAACCATTTAAAATAGAATATAGAAGAAAATAATTTCATTATTCATTTCAATTTTTATTATTATTCTATTATTTATTTTGTATTATTTTTATATTTGAAATTAGACTCACCATCTTTGATGCATTCTAGAGGAACAAGAGGAGTATTAATAATTTTGAGATACAATGATAATATTACAATAATGCCTACAAAATATAAGGTGATGTGTGACTATGAATAAAAATGAGAGTATTGACAACAATAATATTTTTTTTGGTTATGATCTATATTTTTTGACTCTTTTGTCAACAATATTAACATTTACATCATTTAAAAAAATAACATTAACATTATATAAAGGCATGTATTATAGTTTAATAAAAAAAAAGCATAGTAAAATAGCGTCTAAAGGATTACTCCGAAATAATAAGTAATAGGAAAATAAAAAAGTAAATTCTTTAAAGATATGAGAACTTTGACATCCAAACGTGATATGCATTAGTGTTAGTCTCTATTTAGTTCACCTAATTTTAATTGATTACAACCGAATTTTGTAATTGAATTTTAATGATTAAAACTTATTTTTATCGATTGAAATTGATTTTTATTGACTGTAACTAATTTTAGTTATACCGATTATAAGTATAACTAATTTATACTGATTGCAACTGAATGTTAGTTGTAAATTATAACTGAGTTGTACAAATTAAAATTGATTTATACTGATTATAACTAACTTGTATTGATTGTGATTGATTTTTACTGATTGTAACTGATTTTTTTACTTATTAAGACAGAGTTTTATTAAAACTAATTTTTTATTATTAAAATAAATTTTACTTATAATTTTATTTTTTTAAAAGTGAACTCAAGAATGCTATTATGAAGATTGAAGCTTTAATAATCAACTACCATTGGTCTAGTCTATAAGGAAATAAAATTTTTTGTGAGAAACGGTTTCTTTGAAAGACCATCTTTAATTATTTCGGCCCGCAAAGAAAATATAGAATAAAAATAAGCATTAAACTACAATGAATTAGGCCCAAAAAACGTCACTCATGAAGACAGTTTCTCGGGAGAATAGCTAATGAGGAAAATGTTTTAGTAAGGGCTTAAGGGGATAACGGCTATAAACTTTAAATTTGAATTATAAGACAAAATAAAATAGGAAAAAGGAACGGCGCCCAACGCTCCTATACAAATTAAAAGAACACAACGGCATTCTGCAGAACCCATTTTCACTCAACAGCATTCAAAAATCAAACCCAATTCTCTCTACAGAAGGTGAGAGAGAGAGAGAGAGAGAGAGAGAGAGAGAGAGAGAGAGAAATCATGGCCAGCAACATAGGAATGATGGATTCTGCTTATTTCGTTGGAAGATCCGAAATTCTTTCATGGATCAACTCTACTCTTCATCTAAATCTTTCCAAAGTTGAAGAGGTTCGTTTTTTTCTTTCTATTTTTGTTGAAACCCTGGATTTAGGGCTTCTTTTTCTTCAATTCTTTTTGGGATTTGTTTTTGATGTTTTGAAATTAGGTTTTGAATGCTTTGAAATACGAACTGGATTGCTCCGTTTTTAGTTGAAATTTAGGACTGATTAGAGTGATGTGTATATTCAGGCGGCACCAGGGGCAGTTCAGTGTCAATTGATGGATGTGGCGCATCCTGGGATTGTTCCGATGCACAAGGTTAATTTTGATGCCAAGAATGAGTATGACATGATCCAGAATTATAAGGTTCTTCAAGATGTTTTCAATAAGCTCAAGATTACTAAGGTTTCCCCTTTAATTTTGTATTCTTTTTCCTTTTTTTCTCTTCTCTGCCATGAATGAGTATGACAATATATATTAAAGTTGTTAGTGTTTGAAATTGGTTTGTTTTTGTTATGGAATGTAGCATATAGAAGTCAACAAACTCATAAAAGGTAGGCCATTGGATAATCTGGAGTTCATGCAATGGATGAAGAAATATTTTGATTCTGTTAATGGAGGTCTTTCCCACAGGTACTTTATCAATCATAATTTTCTGTAACATGAGGATTTCTGCATTTAGTAGCAAAATGTCTATATCTACAATTCTGCATGCTTTATGCTTACTGCTGCATTTTCATTTGTACCATTTCTATCCATATTTCGGATGGGTTCCCTAACCATTGCAAAATTGCACTGTTAAATGGAATGGTTTTACACTATTATGTTCCTTTAACCAAAAAAATTTCTTGTTGTCCTTCATCCTAGTACAAATAAGCAAACAGTTTACTGATCCTATAAGAATTTTTATGATGGTTTGGTTAGTTTAGACTTTGATTAGTGCTTGGTACCAAATGAAATGGTGTGAAATTTAAGCAACAATGAAACAAAACCCAAGTGTAAGAACTAATTTAACAGAAAATTTCATCAGATATGTCTTAATTCATAGTTAGGGGTGATTGGGAGGATCCTAATGTTGTACTGTTCTGTTGCTTGTGTTTATGAATAACAGTTACAATCCAGTAGAAAGGAGAGAAGGCAGCAAAGGTGGGAAAGAAGTGGGTCGGAAATCAGCAAACTCACAAGCTTGTTCAAGACCCAATAATTCTACAAGCAGACCTCATTCCGCTCACAGCAACCGCAGAGCTGATGGGCTTTCTGCAAACTCTGCTAATCAGTATGTCAGAGGTGCTAAACCCAACCCGACAGCAGCGGCTGTGTCCGTCTCAGTGTATGAAGAACAAGTAAGTGGCGCAAAAATATTGCAGTTTAAATCTACAACTTTATTGTGTATTGCAATCTGATATGTAGCTAATGATGCAGATTACAGAATTGAAGTTATCAGTTGACAGCCTTGAGAAAGAGCGCGATTTTTATTTCTCGAAGTTGAGGGATATCGAGATTTTATGTCAAACCCCAGAAATTGAAAACTCACCTGTAAGGCTCATAACTTGTGCTTGAAATCAGTCACTGAAGTTATACTCTTTCCTTGCGTTTGTTTTCATTGAATTGTCTTGGCTTGGTGTTTTAATCAGTTGATTTCAACCTTTTAATCTTTGGTATCGATAACCTCTCACGTTAAAATTAATCCAGCCGATTCATGATGTTGTCGTAACCACCTTTTGCATACACTTCAATTCGAACTATATGAACTCATGTGCCCACTCATTTTGCACCGTTTCTCATTTTGCATCATTTTGAGTGGGCAGAGTAGTATTCCACTTAAGTTATTGCTACAATTGATTGAAATGGTATCAAAAAAACTTGACTTTTGGATTGAAAAGATTGTCAAGAAAAAACCTATAAATGGATGGTTGTGGAAGCAATACAAAAGATATTGCCTCAACAGATGATGAAGCCAATATCATATACTAGGATCAAGTCCTTTTTTAGTTTTTTACACATATTTATGTTTAGAAGTCATGATATTGTATGCAACAGATGATGTTCATATCATCTGGGATCAAGCCGATATCAATTAAGGTTCTAATATGTTCATATCATGTTTATTGACTCCAGATTGTCGAAGCAATACAGAAGATATTGTATGCAACAGATGATGAAGCATCGGTGGTAGCTGAGGCGCAGGCGATAGTGTCACAGCACATAAAGCATTTGAGCCCCATTCTAGAGTTGAACGAAGAGAATGCAATGGTTGAAAATCAGAAGCGAAAAAGCACGTCGTTAGGCAATGATCTTGACACTAAACAGCCTCAGAGGCAAAGACTGTCTGATGTTTCTAACATCCAATGTAGTGGATCTCCTCTTGTTAACTTTTAGACCTCTTAAGTGTTTACGTCGAATCGTCTCAAGAGCATCCTTACATCTTGTGGGGTTGCTAATTGCTTGTATGAATGTTTGTATTTGGGTTTATTACTTCATCTATGGACCTAATTTTGGTTTTAAATCACTAATTATCTTCATTGCTGATATACACATTGCATTTGAGTGGAAAGCCCATATTTGTGCAAGTGTGACATTGCTTCTAAGCTATTGAAGGAAAGCCAATATCCATATTTAGGTATGTTGTTCAACCTTGTTAGTTAACTAATTGCTATAAAAAAATTATACTCATCATCATCATCCTCAATCCAATATCCCGCTCGAAAACAGGGGTATAGGCTCAGATGAATGTAGTCAATTTTATCCAAACAATTATATTCTCTTTGTCCCTTCTATTATTTTATGTCATTTCTTGAAACAAAGTATTTCGGGCTTATAGCCTATTGGGGTTAAACATTTAAATGCACGCATATTGTGATTACTTTAATTAAAACAAAATTAATATTTTTTCATATTTAAAAATAAATTAAAATTAATCCATCGATTTTAGCTTTGTTAATAGTACGCTTACGTTGATTTAAGTGAAAGTAATCTTTTCTTTTTTGAATCGAAATTAAATCGATCGATATTTTAGATTTATGTCTATGTTATGCTCATTTTAACAAAAACAAAATTAATATACTTATATTCATTTAAGTTATTTGAAAGAAATATATCAATCAATATTTTAGATTTGCATCTTCGTTGCATATACATCAATCAAAATTAACTAACACGAAAATTCAGATAGTCATTTACGTTAAGCAAGTGCTCTTCTCGAGTCGGAGAACTCTTTAGCCGTGCTCTTCTCCATGGGTATGAGTTGCCGCCGTCCTTCCCTCTTCAAACCCTAACCATAGTTTTCTATGAGCAAGTTTTACTGGATATGATGATGATGATTTACGTTAAGCTAAGTGTTGAATTAGCGAGATTCAGATAAATAAATAAATTTATAAATATTATTTTTGGTAAAACTAAAATTTAATCAAAAAAAATTACGACAATGAAAAAGGTGGCGACAAATAAGAATCGGATACGAAAAAACAAGTGAGTAGTTGTAAATTTGATAGAGTAGTGTGATATTTTTGTCACATGGAAGAATAGTTTATCAACACGTGTCCACCGCCAGCTGTATTCACTAGTAACTGCATTACCTGGAAGCAGCGTTATACTGACCGGTCATTCTCACCGGTTTAACCCATTCTTTTCTTTCTTCTTCCCTCTTATATAATCACAATTTCTCATTCTTTCTCAATAATTCAAAAAAAAATTTAAAAATCTTCTCTAGAATTATCCATGGCCTCCAATTCTCAGAGAGATATGGATCGGGTTAAAGGTCCATGGAGCCCCGAAGAGGATCATCTTCTACAAGTTTTGGTACAGAAACATGGTCCGAGAAATTGGTCTTTGATAAGCAAATCTATTCCGGGTCGGTCCGGAAAATCCTGCCGGTTGAGGTGGTGTAATCAGCTGTCTCCTCAGGTGGAGCACCGCCCGTTTACCCAGGAAGAAGATGAGACGATTATCCGAGCCCATGCTAAGTTCGGTAATAAATGGGCTACGATAGCCCGGATGTTAAACGGGCGAACCGATAACGCTATCAAGAATCATTGGAACTCAACTCTTAAACGGAAATGCGCTTCTATGAGTGGAGCTGATTTTAATGGGTTTGAGTTAGGGTTTGGGTTTGAGTTTGACCCATCGGATTCTGGTCCGCCATTGAAGAGATCTGCAAGCGTACCACCAGGATCGGGTCTTAGTTTAAATCCGGGTAGCCCATCTGCTTCAAATGGATCTGCCGTTGCACTTCCACCGGAAACAATGGAAGATCCGAAAACATCTTTGAGTCTGTCTCTTCCTGGATCAGATGAAAAGAGCCCCATCAATGGGTCTGGGTCCGGGTCCGGGTCCAGTAAGTTTTTAGAGCCATTAAGTAAAGAATTAATGGAGGTTATGCAGGAAATGATTAAACAAGAAGTAAGGAATTATATGGAAGATATTAAACAGAGAAAACAGAAGCAATTAATGGAAGGTTATGAAAATAATAATGGGTGTTATTATCCAGATGAAGCAGCCATTGCTAATGCTATGGTTAAGCGGATGGGGATTGGTAATTAGGAGGGGATTATGATATAATTAGGTATAATACAGTGAGATAAATGTTAGATTAAGAAAAAAAAATATGGACTGTTTTTTTTTTTTTTAAATTTAGTTTTCTTATGTTTTTATTAGTTGGAAGGAAATAATTTTGGTAGTGTAAATATATATGAGAAGAAGAATCTAGAAGTTTACAAGTATTGGACATTAGGGGAGATGAGGGATAAGTAGCAAAGTGTTTTTTTTTTTTATTTTTAAGCTGAGGGTCTCGCTGACCGCAATCTTTTTTTATTTAAACTCTTATTATCGAGCGAGTAATCATTGTTTATTTGAGCGGGATATTTGCAAGTCTTTATAACGAGCAAGCGATTATACTTTGTATGAGGGGAATATCAAGAAATATTTATAACGAGCGAGCGATCATCGTTTCTTTGGGTGGGATATGTGCAATTCCTTATACAGAGCGAGCGATCACACTTTATAAGAATAATGGAATATGAAGAATTATTTATATCGAGTGAGCGATCACGGTGTATATGAGTGAAATACAAAGAATTCTTTTTAATAAGCGAGCGATCACAGTTTGTACGAGTGGGATGAGAAGAATCCTTTTTAACGAGCTACCGATCATAGTTAGCATAAGCAGAGTATAAAAAAAATTTAACGTACGAGCGATCAATTTTTATGAGCGAAATATGTTGAATATATGATGATGAGTTGGCAATAGCAATTTGGCAGAAATTTAGTGGGAGATTAGTGAGTTGAGTAGAAGTAGTTATTGTTAATATTTATATGAAATTGTTTTAAACGTTTATGGTGGACAGCTTGAGATATGCTGTTGTCTTATTAAAAAAGTAATAGTGTGATGTTGAGATAAAACAAAGGAAACAAATGAAAATTTCAAAAAAAAAAAAAGGAAAGAAAGGAAAATATTTTATTATTTGAGATGAAAATAGTGTGCAAGTGTATGGATAAGAATTATCTTTGACATATTCACTAATTTAAAATAAATGTAATATTTAGCACTTTTATAAATATTACTGCTCTGAATTATTTTAGATGTTGCATTTGGGTTTTCACGGTTATTAAGGGTGGTGTAAGGTCTATTAAAAAATGGTAGTTGAGTATTTTAATTGATTAAATTAATTGTAAAGGTGGTAGTTGGGTATTCGAAGTTGTAAAACTGGAGGTATTTAGGTAAGAAAAAAATAGATTAAAAAGGAAATTAGACAATTGATATAAATTTGCCAAATAAAGAAATGGGACAACTAAAAAGATTCGGAAGGAGTATTAATATAAGAGGGGTCATAACAAAAAGGTGTTTAGTCACAATAAAAATGTTTTCTTATGGAAGACCACAAAAAGTATTTATATGTATAAATTAAGGAGAAAATCATAATAAATGTTGTCGATATATGTCAAAATTATTAATTTAAAATATAAATGAGATAATTGGAATGAATTGACCTAAAAAAGAAAGAGACCTTTGCTTTTATTTGAGAAGAGTATTTATTTTAAGTTATTTTATTATATTGACACATAAATTAATTAGTTTCAAATTAATTTAGGAAAATAAAGTGATATAAGTAATCACTCTATATTGGCGAATTCAAGACTTAAGAGTGATAGAACAATTCATAACCGACTCTATACTTAAAAAATCACAAGAACGAATTAGTAAATGGCTCATGCAAACAAGATGATTGTATTGAAGTACTTGGGTACTTTATAAGATTTGGGCTTTTGGGCTCAATTGGGTTGGGTTTGTAGTGAAATAGGAGGTTGCTTGTAGGACTCTAGTTACCAAGCCATAAAGTAAGAACATTAATTATAAAACACAAATTAGCTAATCTCTTGAGAGACTGTATCTGTGAAAGACATATTTCAAGTTCAGGTCATTAAAGATTAATGTCGACTTATCGTATTCTTAATCATCATCGTCATCCTACCCAGTGAATCCCGATCATAAAAAACTATGGATAGGGTCTGGGGAGGAAAGGACGGCGGCAACTCATACCCATGAGGAGAGCGCGACCAAAAAGGAGTCCTTCGGCTCAAGAAAGATTGAGATGAAAATGGTACCGTATTCTTAATGCCTACTTAAATTATCCTTAATGTTTAGTTGTTTACCTACCGTATCGTTAATGCCTACCAATATCTTAAATGTCTACTTACCAAAAGAAGGCCCTTAAAGAGACCGTCTCTCACAGGAATTTGTGAACACAAATTTATAAATGAGACGGTTTTACCGTTAAAACTTTTTTATTAAACTTATCCATGTATATTCAATATGTTAAAGCGATCACTTATAATTTTACTGTGATCAATTACAAATATAGACTAATCATATAAATCTGTCTCACAACAAGATATTCTCATACAAAACGAGCTGATTATAAAATGATATGAAAAAGGCACCCACCCACATAAAAGTAAGAAGACGGTGTCCGCGTGAAACACTAAACATACTTTAGATGATGGTCAATATTTTCATCGCTGTTATTCAGAGATGCTCGATCATACCTTATACTCGTCTTCAAGACCTTTTGTACCCGACAATATTCATTTGGGTTATCAAGTTGATTACGAGTATTTTTTTCTGACTAAGTTTAAAATTGAATTTTGGGTGCATATTAATTTTTACATAAATATAATTTCTTTTAAATTTGGATAAAAGTCGGTTTTAAACTTTTAATAACAATGTCGAGTAAATATTAAATTTGTTTTAAGTAACTGTATGCATCGCATCGATCTACAATATTTTTTGGGAAATTCCATGTGGTAACCCTGAGGTTTTGGGTTTTCCACGTGGTAACCAAAGCTTTTAAAAAATCCACATGGTAACCTTGAGGTTTATCAAATTGTTCCACCATGACCTTTTTGCATATAAAACATTAGCAAAACGTTATGAAACATTAATTTCGAACCTTTAAGGCTGTTGTACGCCTATATATGCGACTCACCATTTTAAAAGCTATCAGTCTCAACCATTTTCCCCAAAATATAAACCCAAACTTTATCATCTTTGGATTTTGGGGAAAAAATATTATTTGGATGATAAATGGTAGATTTGAGGGTTATATTTTGGAGAAAAAGGTTCAAACTGATGGCATTTGAAATGGTGAGTCGCATAAATATGCATACAACACCATAAAGCTTCAAAATTAATGTTTGCTAACGTTTTAATGTGCAAAAAGGTCATGATGAAACATTTACGTAAACCTCAGGGTTACCACGTGGATTTTTTAAAAGTTTTGGTTACCACGTGGAAAACCCAAAACCTCAGGGTTACCACATGGAATTTTCCATATTTTTTTGAATGAAAACTATAATATGTGAATATAACCTATTTTTACTAACCAATAGTTATATTTTTTTTTGTCTATTTTAAGTGTCTCAGTTAGAATTTGTATTATTTGTTAACCACTCTTACGTTGTCTTAATCAAGTAAAAATATAGTCAAGTTAAATCTAGTTTGATATTATCAAGTATGTAGAAATAAATGAGATACATCATCAACATGTTCAAAATGGAAAATTTTAAAATCAATAGACCTCCAAAAAATTTTCAAAATGCACACGAGTGAGAACAAAATGCGCCGAAAAAACGGTGTTAATTTATTGGGCAAGATCAGGGGTGGAACAAAAATTGAAAATTTTATAAAGGCGCTGTACAATTTTAAAAATTTCGATATTTTTCTAACAATTTTGTATCTTTAAACACCTGATATACACAAATTCTTACTTGAAAATGTCTTTTGTAAATACGGATTTTAAAAGCTCAATCTAATTCTAATTATATATTGTTACAACTCCAAATATAGATTTGGGCTGAACTTTTGAGAATCGTCTTTACAAAAGACGGTCTCTCATGAGAGCTTTTCTCCCCAGACCCTGCTCATAGTTCTCTATGAGCGGGATATACTGGGTATGATGATGATAATGATCTCTCATGAGAGCAACGAGCACCTGCCTAATATATACTAAGTAATTTAATATTAAAACCTCTAATTTATCAGAGCCATGTGCAGTTGAACATGCTGAACATACTCAAAACCTGCTATGTGATTTAAGATGGAGTAATTAGAAAGCACCAAAGTTACGGAACACGGTCTCTTAAAGCCAAAAAGATTAGTTATGATTTATATAGAAAGCAAAGGAAAGAATCCAACACCTTTTTTATACCTTCTCAATCCTGTCAACCCCTCAAAACTTGTAAAAATACAAATCTATGTTCACATAATTTGTCGTTGTGAGGGTTTAAAAAAATTAATATATTTTATTTTTGAAATAATTAGTATATTGTTTAATTTATTTTTGCATTGATAATTATTTAATTTAGGTAATCACTTAGTTTTATTATTCCTATAAAAGAAGTAGTGTTATTATTTTCTTCTTTAATATAATTTATTTGATAAAAATAAAATAGTAATTTATTACTATCACCACTTGATAAATAGAGATATATTTAATTTTTTTTTCTCAGAGTCTTTAAAAGTTCATAGACAGTCTTAGTCATATATTGCTATAACACTAATTGCATAAATATTTATAATTAAGGTAACAAAAATATTAAAATTATATGATAAATGTAATAAGAAAGAAAATAAAAGAAAATAATTAAATACAACTAACAGGAAGATTACTCAAAATAAAAATAAAAATATTACTTTCTTCCGTTTCATTTTAGTTGGATCATTGAGTTTTGTACAATATTTAAGGGTTGTCAAATCAGTATGGTATAAGTAGGGATGATGTATGATTGATGGTGATATATGGGGTATAAATAAAAAAAATTATTATAAATAGATAGTGATTGCGATTTGTGGGTATATTAAATAATTAATGGGATGATGTATGATTAATGGTGATAAGTGATAGGAATAAAGTGAGGATAAAATAAGTACTTATATTATTTTTGCCAAACATAGTCTTGTTGTAAGTAATACTCCCTCCATTTCATTTGACTAGTCCCATTTGACTTTTCACGGATTTTAAGGGTTGAGTGAGGTCCATTAAAAAATTGGTAGTTAGGTATTTTAATTGATTAAATTAATTGTAAAGATAGTATTGGAGTATTGGGAATTGGAAAATTGGGGTATTTAGGTAAGAAAAGGTTAGCCAAAAAAGGAAATGAGACAAGTAGTATGAAATTGCCAAAAAAGGACATGGGACAAGTAAACTGAAATGAAGGGAGTATAAAACTTCTAAAAACGACAAGTGTTGCAAGTAAAATGGAACGGAGGAAGTATAAAATAATAAAAAGATAACATACTCAAAAAAGTGGTGAGAAAGAAAGCTAATAGCTAGACAAAGCCTAGTCAAAACAAGTAAATGGGACCCAACCAAATATGTCTAAAATCCAACTGTTTGATCCCCTTATATATATTTATAAATACAATTACAAACCCTTACCTACTATTACTAGTTCAACTTCTCAACCAAAACAAACCTAAAAACATCAAACAAACACATTATAATGCTAGCAACTAAAAAACTTTGTGTTGTAATAGCCATTTTGGTGCTAGTTTTTTGCACCAAAATCAACCATGTAAGGTGCACTCGAAATCTTCGGGATGTCGATTACACCAAAAGTCGTGACAACAACAACAGCAACAACAACGACAATAGAAAACCGAGCACGGAAAATGGGTTGACAAGTTTGAGTGATATTAAGTTGATGCTTAGAAAATTGGGTGTTAGATTGGCCTCAGGGCCAAGCAGAGGTGGAGCAGGTCATTAGTTGCTTCTTTTTTTTTTTTTTTTTTTTACCATAAATGGTGTACAACAACATATATCATACATACAATTATACATACATTATATAACTTTTGTATTTCTTTATTACAAGTTCGTTTTTTCTTTTTTCGAACTTTTAAATAGATTCGGAAACAACTTCTTTGGTCATAGTGATAATCATCAATATAATATTCTGCTTAAGTCGGAATTTGGAGAGGAAAGTAGCAGACAGACTATAATTATACCTTTCTAAAGAAATGACAAAGAGGATGGAAAACAATTTCTTTGTTATTATAAAAGATAAGTTGCATATATACGATCTCTTAAAATTCACATAGGCAAAAGTTTGTTGACATAAGAGCAATGGGATGTTAGGTTTTTTTTATGTTTTGTTTTGATAAGTTAGTTTATGCTAATTTGAATGTCTTTTTAAACTCTTGTTTACAATTATTTGGGTTGGGGACATGAAAGAAGAAAGAAATTTATGCAAGTGTTTTATTATTTTGTACAATAATAATTATACATTATACGTATTGATATTTATTTTCACAATTAGTACTTTTATTGTTATTTCATAATCCATACTTCTATGTAATAAGAGCTCCGGATTTTCCTTTATACTATTGATCTTGATATCTCATCATCATCCTATCCAGTGTATCTCATTCATAGAAAACAGTGAACAAGATCTGGGGAGGAAAGGACGGTGACAACTCATATCCATTAATGTTAAGAGTATATAACATATTCGGGGGCCTCAACCATCAGCTTAAGCTTTTGGTTGAGTTGGTTTCTTAACATGGTATCTGAAGCCACGTGACAAGAGGTCACGGGTTCAAATCTTAACCACCCCTCAATTAAGTGGAATATTTATCACCAGGTATGAGACGTCGTCTCCTTATGGGTATGAGACGCCGTCAACCTTCCTTCCCCGGACCCTGACCATAGATTTATCTATGTGCGGGAACACTGGGTATGATGATGATGATGATGATGATTCATCACCAAGTATGAGGAGAGCCTGTGTTGCATCCACACTTTTAGCCTAAAAGGCCCTCGTGTGAGGGGGTATGTTAGAGTATAAAACATATTCTGGAGCTTCAACCATCAGCTTAAGCTTTTGGTTGAGTTGGTTTCTTAATAATAAAGGAGAGCACGGCCAAAAGAAGTCCTGACTCCATAAATCTTGGTAATTTGGTATGCATAAAAAGGGTTTGTTTTGGCATTGACAAGAAAGAGTAGGACAAAGCCAAGGAAAGTTAGGAAAAAAAGTAGGGAATGTGTCGGCCAAAATAAAATCAAATGGGGCGACTGATCGAGATCACACACCACAAAATAGGCACAAATTTGAGTGTATGTTAAGGATGTCTTTATCTTTCTTGGTTAGGGTCAAAGTGATAATTAATCACGATTAGGCTGGATTTATGGTGAATGTCAGCACAATAAACGGAAATACGAGGTGTACACACTTCATAAGCTAAGGAGATACTATATGTTATCCCAAAACCATATGGCAATGGGAAGAAGGTCTCCAATAGCTTATAAAGTGTGCACACCCTTTACAATTTGTCGATGTGGGACAACTCATCCCAACAGTAATTGACAAGATATTTACGTAGTTATATATATATAATATCTTAAAATAATATGATATAAAATATGAAAAATTACCTAGAACAATCCAACTTGTTTATGATTTTTCTACAATAATCTCACCTATTGATTAAATATGAATAATCTCAACTTTGAAGGGAATTTTTCTAGAGAAAACTCGGTAATCGGATGACTAGACATAGCAAGTTCTATTTTTTTTTAATAGAAATGATAAATTAAAATAAAATGTCAAAAGAATGTTAAAAAAAATGTTTGAAAAATTTTATGATTTAAAAACGTTTCTCTAATTTTAAATTAATTTTCAGTTTACTATTTTGCTGAATTACCCACTATAGCAGGTCATCGGGTTACCCAAGTTTACTCTAGGCAAATACCCCATAAAGTTGAGATCATTAATGGTTAATTAATAGGTGGAATTATTGAAGAAAACCATGAAAATGTTGAATTATTCTGGATAATTTTTTCGATAAAATATTATAATTAATTATAGTTTATTAAAACATCTTTATCCTCATATATAATACCTCTAAACAAAATTCAAAAACAATTGATTGGTCATCCTAATTGAGTTGTTGACATGAAATTCATTCATCACCTACTCTTTGAATTTTATAATTTATATTACGTAGATAGTTTAATTCACATCTTAACATGCTCATGCTACAAAATTTTACAAATTAAAGAAAATTGAAGTGAAATTGGATATTAAATATCAAAAAAAAAAAAAAATTTAGCATGGGTATCATTAGTTCAAATCTGTCTGCTTTGACAAAAAAGTTTCTTTGAATAAAAGAAAATAATAGATGGAAAGTTGTTAGAACACTAGAGATACTGAAAGCGAAATAGTACTAGATAATAATTAATTTTTTTATTTCAAAAGAAAATGTTGGCAAAGTATAGTAACTTTGCATCCAAATTTTCATTTTAGATTTCTTATAAAATTGAATAAGAAAATATAAGAAAAAAAATTTTTCTTGAAAAGTTTTTTTTCTAATCCAAACACCACATAACAAAGTAATAAAGACAAAACAAGATAGATGAAGATGAGTGGACAAAAAGTATTGATATATGATGTACTAATTGTCTAAGAGGAAAATAAGGATATTATGAGTATCATTTTGTGGGCATATGGACATTACATTTACATCATCCTAAGAAGTGCCCATTAACCATCACCAATTAATAATTTTTGTTTATATCAAACCCATTATTTGAAAATTTTCTGATAGTTAAAATCAGAGCTGTTTCGTTTATTTTTGAGCTTCAGAGCAAAAGATAAAAATAGACCCTTAAAATTTCATATTACTTGACAAAAAATGTAAATTATATATAAATTTAATTCAAATTAATATCACTTATATACATAAAAATAAGGTTTTTTAGGTTCTAAAAAAAACGAGACACTGGGCTGTAGCCTACTTTACCCTTGCCAATCGACGGACCTGGTTAAAATTACATATTGTTGATCAAAATACTAGCTAATTTTAGCAGCTTTGATTTTAAAACGCTATATGCTGTAATATGTGTGTACGTGTATATATATATATATATATATATATATATATATATATATATATATATATATATATATATATATATATATATATATATATATATATATATATATATATATATATATATATATATAATTTAATTAAATAATTATGTTTAAAAATGATGTCATAAATCTTATCAAACTACTACTCCCTCCGTTCTTTTTTATATGTCTACTTTACCTTTTGCACGCATTTTTTAGCAAATTTTAAGTCTTAATATTGCTAAGTACGTATTTTAAAAAAAAATTATAAAAATTACATATTAAAAAACTTTACATCAAGACAAATCTAACAAGATCTCATATGAATATATTTTATCATCAATATATGCTTTAAAAATCTAATTTAAATTTCTCTCTCTAAAAGTGGACAAACTTAAAAAGTGGACAAACAAAAAGGAATAGAGGGAGTAACAAACTTTTAAAACTGAAAGGGCAAACATGTCTCAAGTAATAAAAAAAGTATGAGCCATGCATTTATCTTAAAAAACTTAGATAAAATATTATTAAATCAATCCCTTTGAATAAATTGGATTGCAAAACGAATTCAAAGTTCCGATTCCGATCATGAGATTCTGACAAAAAAATTTTAAGAAAATTAATACAACTGGAAACAGCATTGAAATAATTTGACCATGTCAAAATCTCACTAATTATGTATCTCCAAATCTTTTTAAAATCAAAGAAATTGCATTTATCTATCTATCTATAAAGACTATTATAATGAAAAAACGAGCCTGACACATGTCAAACTTCCATTCAATATTTTTCCTTTCATTTATGCTCTCGTGGCAACTAATTATTTATTGAAAATCATTTTTTAAAATATTACTCGAATTTATTTAAGATTTGGTCAGCTTTATTATTTTTCAATATAATTCCTATATTATATCCAAATTGAAATGTGTGTAAAATGTAAGTCAGTTTTATTTTTCAATATGATTTCCAAAATAAATGAAAATAATATTTTGATATAGCAAAATTATTTTTCAATTACTTTATTTAGCAGCTGTAGAATAATATAATAACATTATTCCTATATTTATAATCCAGTGTAATTTGTTAAATTTATTTTCAGCCATAGAATAACTACAATAACATCATCTTTGTGAATAATAATAATAATAATAATAAACATTTTTTTGTTGATTCTAATCGCATAAAACATTAAATAATTGCATACTTATATTGCGGTTGAAAAAGATTGTACTATTATTCAAAAAAAAAAAAAAGAAAAAAAAGATTAAGATTGTATTATTCTGGGGTTCATTGATTTGTGTCATCATTTATATTTCCTCAACATTTACAATTTAACTCGGTAATAATAATGCTCCTTTCAAAAAAAAAACTCGGTAATAATAATGCTAATAAATCTAAGACCATTAATCAACTTAGTTAAACTAATTAGAATTTTATTCAGGAAATTAGACGGAACAAAATAGAGGAATTAGAATTAAGAGATATGATTATATCATACGACTTAATAAAAGTATTAGAAGATGACAAATGTCATATTCCCAAACACTGTATGAAACGATTTATTTTTAGTGGACAGAATTTTACTTGCATTTTCATTTTATAAAAAAACATGATTAGGACATAATAAAAATTTTAAATAGTTTGATAAATATGAATTATGGTAAAAAAAAAAAAAAAAAAAATTGATCGCTTTTTCTCTAGCAAGCTTTTTTTTTTCCTATCAAATACTGCAAAGAAGAAATAAAAAATGAATGATTTAGGATTTATCAATAATCAATTATTCTTTTTTTTATTCTATATATGTCTAAAATTACGTCAATTAAGTTCAATAATAAAATTGATTTTATCGCATAAATAAAACTCAACTATAGTTTTTAATATTTTCAAATTTTAATATTGATTGTATAAAAATTACTTTATACTTCAATAAAATATTATGTATTTTTAAAGGAATGAAAAGACTTCGTATTTCTATTAACTCTATTAATAGATTTTAGTTTTACAATAGGGAAAAGTTATGATGTCAATTTAAACTGATAGAATCTAAAAAATGGGCCTAAGTAACCCTAAATCAATTGGTGATAGTAAGAGTTACCCCTTGAGTTTATTAAGTTATGCATACTCTTCTCTTTCTCCGATGTGGGACAACTCACATGTGGATAACACGTGTGCACTTCAACATAAACTACATAATAATCCCTTCAATATACAACCAAAAAAAAATCAATGATCTTCTCTACATGCAGGCTGCGACTAGCAAATTCATACTATGATCGAGAAACAGACAGAGAGACTGAGTTCAGATTCGAGTTACAATCGGGTTCGACCACGGATCGAGTCATTTTTATACGCGCACAGTTCAGCAACACATTAATTCAGAATGTGCAAACATTCATGGAAACATCCTAATGACATAATATCAGTTTTAAATCACCCAGCTACAGGTATGCAGATTTAAAACCTACAAACTGCAGAACATGGAACTTTAGTTCTCAGAAACATAATCATCCCACACAATGGTTCGCAATAAGGCTAATATTAACTCATCAATGGACGAGATGTTGAACGACAAACTTAAGTTCATGTTCTTACGATTGTATTCCCAGATGTCACTGTAGATTTAAAGGGAAATTAGCATAGATGATCACCAGTTAACACATAAAACAAAGAATCCCAAACCAAACAAAACGACAAATAACAGCTCCCCATTTCTATAGTACAAAACAACAATACCGAACACTTAATCCATATTCTACCATACGATAAAGCTTCTACTGATGCGTACGGTCAAACACAGTAGTAATTTTTAGCATCTAAACAGGCAGCTCTATTTCAAATCTTCACAGCATTTAGTAAACCATACGTGTTGTTAACGAGTAAGCTATATCGACGATTTAAAACTGACATTTTGGTCTGAGAAAAATTGAGGTTTTCAATTTTTATACATAAAGATTAGAGATAAAATCAGGGATCACATGCCTATTAGCAAGGAATTAGCAGCACATTGACGTCTCGATAGAAGTAAACTTCACAAATAAACAAATTTTATTAACAATCATTTGTTACCAACGTCTTCGAAGTGTTTTTCTTGCTCATAACAGTCTCCTAAGAAAGACAACTCGAAAATACCATTAGCCTTCTCAAACAGAAACGTATACTCACAATCCCTCTGAAATTGCTACATTTACCAATCATCGATTCCAGTAATTTTGCTAAGTTTCCATCTGCGAAATTGGTCCTACAAATCATCTCCACAATTCAAGTTCTTCTCTTAATCTTCCAACCAGTCAACCCGTCTAACTAAATTAAATTGTAGGCTACATAACAAAATAGCAGCTTCACACGAATAAAGGAGTAAAAACATCCACACAAGATCCTTAGTAATAGACAATTAGTCAAAGGAGTAGGATACTAACATCAAGTAACAAAAAACCCCAGCTCAAAACATTAAAAGGCTCAAATTGCTAAACATTAAAAATGCATATTAATTTTTCGGAAAATAGAAATATATATATAAGCTGGGAAATGGCAACACCTTGTAGCCCAGAGCGGTCCTCAACATATTCCAGAAAGTGAATGCAATGACTATCTAGACTCTACTCTTACCAAACTAAGTCAAAAGTCCCCAAGTGAACCCTCTTAACATTTAACTGTATGATGAAGAATTCACACAAACACCAACACCATCCAACAAACACCGCATTTGAAAGGAGGATTTAAAGGGATCTCGGCGCATACTATCCAGTAGATTAAAATAGTTAAATAGGCATCAATTCAAAACCAGACAGGTATGATGAAGAATGATGGCAGGAATAGTAACAGAATCCTTGCATTGCAAGCCATAAAAGTATCATTAACTTCGTTATGTTAAGCAGCAAAGAAATATATGGACATTAGAAGCAAAAGCACCATCTTTGATACCTGCTCCTGTGACATGATCTTTTAGACAAAAAGAGCTCACACAACAAGAACACTTCACAGGAAAACAAGCTCGCTTTGCATTGTCACATTTGGAAAATCTCAAAACAAATCAAGAAATCTTTTCACATATTACAACACTCAAAAATCATAAATGATACTAGCACATGTAGAGACCTAATGACTCGACATGCCCTTATAACCAGGCTGAAGCTAGCACAAGAATTCTATAATAGCCGATGAACAATTTATCACTTCTTTATCATCATTAATTTTAAGCCACATTAGTACAAAAAAATAACTTCAATCACCAACTAAGAGGGATCAAAAACATAAATACTGAGATCAAGACTCTGCTATCATTCTTTAAATCCCTGGACACTCAATGTTAACTTCCAACACTCAGAAACTAACACCATTAATAGAGTTTTTTTACCAAACACTTCTATACAGACAATTGCATATGCTTCCTTTTCAAAACAATCACTAGAAAATTCATGTCCATACATGTCATTTCCTTGTTCAAAGTTCAAACAGATAAACACTACCAGAGATTTTATTACTCTTCTACATAGACCATTATTGCAATAAGTTGTTCAATACATTTCATTCAATCAATAATATAACTCCCAATAACTTAGAAGATATATGCTTGTTGCCAAATAGAACCAAATAGTAAATCCACTTAAGTTCAAAGAAAGAGAACAAATAAAGCATAACTATACACAAGAAAAGCTTAACAAAATTCAATTCGAAGACATTGACATTTCAAATACGATAAGTAAAATAAAATGGTAACTCACTTAATCTTTATTAAATTTTTGGTCATATGACTAATAAGCAATTAAGCATCAATAGGCCAAAGATTACATGATTGTGCACCACTCAGTACAAAATAACATACGCAACCATGAATTTCTATAAAAATAGAAGAGGCTAAGGAAGGGACAAACATCTCCGAGAAAGACAAAGCATTCAAAACAATAATTGCCTGAGTTTTCTCTTCAACATTACGCTTGATTCACTCCAGCAAAATGCAATAACTCCACCAAATGAAATAACCTTCAGTAAATTTCTAAACTCATGACATTTCTGAATCATGTGAAACATTAAGACAATATGCTTACAGAATTCAACATACACATAGTGCAGCTAGATTTAACCAAATTGGAGAATTAGAAATTTCTCAATTACGATTTAGAATTCCCGAGAAAAACCTCAGAATTCTAGAATATCCTATAAGTCGCCAGCTCATTTGAAAAGTACATTATATGACACCATTACAATATATGACACTATTGATGTAGTACTAGATAATACTCAGTCATTACTTAGCAATAGAAAGGCATAAGAACTAATAGCAGCAGATCTGGAATTATTATCTAATGAAGACAACAGTAAAACCCTAAGCCGAAGATTCATTACCAATAGAAGAAGAAACTTCCTCACTTGCAACAGTAGCACGATCAGATTCCGGAGGAGCAGAGATCTCCGAAGCATCAGGATCAGGAGCAGGAGTAGCACCTCTCGACTTAACAGCAGCAAGCATCCGTGTACTGATCTCTTTAGAGTAAACCTGAAGAATCTCAATACCTTCATCAATGCTGGAAACAGAAGTCGAATTAGCAGCAGCCTTTGAAGCAGCAACATCATACGATTCTTCTTCAATAGATTTAGCAATGGAAGAAGCTTCTTCAGAAGGAACCGATCCATAACGCTTAGAGAGAACAGATGGAGTAGAAAGTGTTTCGATGAGACGATTGATAACAGCATCTCGAGTTCGCGAGGTAGGAGGCCAAATACTGAAGGATGAACCAGAAATGTTCATTTTCTCCATTTTTGATGAGAGATTGTCAGCTGATTCCGGTTGTTGCTGCTCATTTTCGCCGGCAACGGCAGCGGAAGTGGCTGGAGAATCGTCAGACATGGCGGAACTAGGGTTCGGAATTATTGGGACTTTGGGAGAAATGGAGTAAACTCTAGTTTTGTTTGTTAGGAGAGAGATTTTAACAGGCTAAAATCCTTAATGTGGTGGGTTTGTTTGTTGATATAAAAATGACGGTACACCCTTGTGGGGCCTTTTGTCATTGTTTTGGACGGTTGACATTACACCTGCAATTCAAATTTTAAATGTCAATCATTTTCATTAATCAAAGAATTTGTCACTAATCTTCTATAAGATCGTCTAATTATGAGATAAATTTATATAATTAGTAATTTCTTTGATTGTTTAGATTCTCATTTTTTTTCTGAAAGCGAACCTAAGATAGTATTATGATAGATCAAGATCAGCCAAGGTTTATATTATCATTTAAAACTATGAGTAATTATAAAATTGTAAGTGCACATTCAACCTGTTTAATTACTATAAGACCATTTTGTTTGAGAATTTATATTGTGCTTGGTTTTTGGAATGTTATATAGTAAAAATTGAATATCTATTTTATTAGTATAAATTGTTGCCAATTACTACCTTAGGTAATTTAATTTCTGTTTTTCAAACGCTTTTTTTATGATTAAAAAGGTCAATTAATTCCATTCAAATGAATCTGAAATTCAAAATCAATTATACATACCCATTGTAAATTAGTTGGGCGCAGATTGTCATATTCGTCTTACATATTCTATCTATTAGTCCCATTTAATTTTTATCAATATTCACTTATCACTCTTAATTTGTATTTTATTCTTAACTTATAAGTTATAACATAGTAAAATTGAATCTTATTTAATTCGTCTCAATACAAAAATTATTATTTAATCTTTCTTTCTTAACTTGTTAGTACTTTTGATTTCGAAAGATGGAGAAAAAGTGATATGTTGTTGTGGTTTATGGTTCTCTTGTTAATTCTCTTGAGAAACCGTTTATACTATAGACGTCTCTCAAGAGCCCAACCCATATCTCCCTTTTAACTTACAAAACTACCAATTAGTTTTTTTTTTCAATTTATCGATTGGCCAGCCTCAAAACTTGAGACGTCTATTGTATAGACGGTCTCAAGTAAAAATTCGGGTTTGTTAATTGAATTTATAGTTTAGTTTCATTTTTTATTGTTCCAGTTAGTGTGTTTATAAAGCAAGCTTTCATTCCTTCTATTCCAGGCATGATCTCAGTGGTAGCAACTTCCATAATGATTTCCATTAGTCGGTCCATAATCGATATTACATCCGAACAGATCAGGCTCGGAAAAATCAGACTGGGCGCAAATCCCTCCAGTCCCGATGCGACTATTTTTTATGTGAGGTTGCGCATCACATTCTACCATTAATATACATTTGAACGGAAGTTTGCATTTGACATCATTCATGCCGATTTTGAAGCTTACTATTCGTAGCTATTACAACCAAAAAACTGTACCTAAACTATTGACAAGAGCCGCTGTAATTAGACATTACAATATGTACATTTTGCACATTTCTCATCTAGTGTAAAGAAAACCTGTATACTAAGAGACACCCTACGCCTAGACAACCAGCACAGGCTGGCAATAAAATGTAGTCAAAGTCGTAATGAATTCCTCGAGATGATCAGATACTTTTCGACAAAGTCCCAAAAGATTAGCATATTCAAGCACGCCTTCAAATAGATAGCTTCAGGTAGAAAGGTAGCGAATTGGGTGGTTAAAACTTAAAAGTGTTAAGTTAGATTCAAGTCAGGTCGAGCGCAACTTTTACACTTCAACAGCCAGGATTGACGGTGCACCTTTTAGCTGTAACATATGTGCTCTGAGGCTACAATCTTTAACCTGTTTCCCGTGCAAACAATAAGCAACATAAGTAACCAACTTTGTCGAGCAAAGCAAGAAGCTAGCGCTGTAATAAGTAGGTGGCTTATTAAATTAATGACAAAGATAATGGAACAAAGCATAGTGTATGTGTTTGCCATTCATGCACCTCATCTATGTTACTCAACTACGCAGACAGAGGCATAGGTGCTAGGAGTTGGGTACGGGAGCATATCGAAGTGTTACTTTTAGACACGTCAAAATCAAAAATGCATACACGGGAAACCGACTTCAACAAGACAATAAGCATGTACTCTTCCCTTTGTTCCTATGAGTTGCTACTGACAGTGACACCAACTTAATGAGATTAAAAGAGAGAATGATTATGTGAGGAGATTTAAAAGAGACCCTAGGTGTATAAGGAAATTGTGCAAAATGAGAGGGACAACCTCAAATGGAATGTGGGTGCAAATTATACAGGAGTCGGACAGAGTGGAATTGTTGGTTTACTATTGTAGATGACTCAGTAAAGCCTACCTTTTTTGATGGCTGTCTTTACCACTAAGAAGCACATAAACCTATACCAGGAAACTGAGTTATCAAAGGCATAATTAAGACGATTCAGAGATGTAGCAATCAATAGGCATAAAAGGCAGCCTGATGGGATCAAAAACACTGATTGAAATGAGAAGTAGCAAATGAAACTAATATAGGCAGCGACGCCTACTCCAGTTGGAGAAAAGTGGTGAAACGATTGGTGCCGAGGGAGGAGAGAGGGTGGGCAAAGAAATAACAAGGCTATGAAGAAAAAAAAAGTAGAGAAAAAAATGTCTACTAATGAGATACCGACATGATGACCAAACAAACTTTTGAGGCAACACTTGAACAGCTCACCACAGACCTGCCTCTGATATTTAATACATGAAGGGTATCATAAGACTAACCAAATAAAATTGCATAGATGACGGGAATGCTAAATTAGACAGTTAATAATTTCAACTAGCAGAAGGAATGCTGGATTAGACACGTTCCAAATGCTACCACCAAAAAATGGTAAGTCAGAGAAAATCAAGACAAACAACACTTTCTACAGAACCAGAACCATGCTAAAATCACCCAAGTCAATTACAACATCTATATTAGATTTAGAGACACAAATCATGAGTTTACCTGCATGGCCACCAACATTGACAGGATGTCTTTGCATTCATTGAGGAAAGCGTGCTCCTTTAAGGTGACACTAGCAACCTCTGCAGCCAAAGAGTTTACTTCCTCAACCTGTGAATCACAACAATGAAGACAAATCAAAATAAGCTGAAAAATATAAGCTATTTCAAACAGAAAACTATTTCCTGAACTAAATTAATTTGTCCGATTCCGGAATCAGCGATGAAAGCACAAATCACAATCCATAGACGAGTGCACTAGATATTTCTCAATTCAAATCCTAGAACCGAATCTTCATTCAACATTTTTTTGATTATTATTAAATAGAAAGACTTTTGTAAGCGAAATTCTTACATTCGGAAATTGTCATATATTTTTACCGAATTATTTAACGTAGGTATAAAAAAATTTCATTCCAAAAAGGGTTTTTAGGCAGGAGCAAAAAGATTCAATTTCATTCCCAAAACTTCAATCCTTTTTGAAAAGACCAAAATTGGTTAACAGAATATTTACATAAAACCGCTTGCCTAATATTAGAGAAGTGTCTTTATTGCTCACTCATAAGTAGAGCTTATTCATCTACCACAAACTATTTACTAGTAGCTTCATTCATCATATATCACCATGTGGTAATCCCTCAAAGCAAACAATCCAACCCAGAAGACTACAGTCGATGATAAAAAGTGGGACATGATAAGGGGAGTTAGAGAAATTACTTTCTCCAATAGACAACATATTGAAGAAGCCATAGCATGCATTACATCTGCAGCAGAGCATATAGCATCTTTTACATCGTGAATATCAGCCTGAAAAAACAATTTTAGGGGTTTTAGTCAAGATTAGGTTTGCAATGTCTTAAACTTTAAGAAATTAAGAAACTTACCTTTGCCCCACCAATAAGCGGCAGGCAAATTGTACTGGCCTTGAATGATTCAATGGCACCATATAATGAACTACAATGATCTGTGACCATGAGTGCCCATTCTTCCAAGTATAACATCTGCTCGCAAAGAAGCACACAAAGAACAAACAAATTTTCAGCATCAGGAACCTAATAAAACTATAGTACTTTAGTTACAAATGTTTCATTACGACAACGTTTCATTACCCCAATGCCATTAGGTGGCTCCCACCTAGGGTGGGGTTTGGGAAGGTCGAATGTTGGCAGCCTTACCCTTGTTAATGATAGAACTAACAAGAGGTTGTTTCTGATCGACCCTTGGTAATTATAGTGCTTTAGTTACCAAAAAGAAAAAACTACTTCATAACATAATTGGCTTTGCAATGGTGCCAAACACTCAAGTTTCAAAACATAAAAAAAATGCACAAACTGAAATGATATAAAAAACTACAGGTATATCCAAGCAAAAACAAGGGCAGCTTTTAAACATCCAATACAGTAGCATATTGTAAGAAATTAACAGAAGTCGTACATCATTGTTATTAAAAATTGCATAACTTACTGTAAAATAAGTTATGCATCTGCTTAATTGACCAAAAGGAAAACAGCCGGTCTCCTAAGAGACTGTCTCTCAGGCCCAGACCATTAAAAACATAATTAAACTAGAATATGATAATGGGCTGACCAAACTAGGGAATAAGGATACTCTCAAAGAGACCGTCTCTCACAAGAATTATTTAAAGGAAAAAGGGTAGCCTATAAAATGATTGACTTTCGAATACTGTCAAAATCTCAAATTTTAGATCTCCCATAGGGGAGATTGAGAAAGGTTGTCTGATTGAGCAGAACCAAAACTCAGTTTTACTTAAATATCTTTAGAAGGCAGGGCAAGGGAAAAAAATATATGAATGACAGGGCCGTTGAGTCTTACTTGCCCCTTCAAAATAGACACAAGCTTCATATTCTGCTTCAACCACTGCAGCTCCTTCCTTTTAAAAGATACTGTGTCACGCAAATCTGAAGTTGCTTTCCATGCATTATAAAGGCTCCTCTGGTACATAAAAAAGAATTTCAACAAAGTAAGAGGTGATCCAAAGAGATTCCATAGTTAAGTGAATAAGTTAAATATTAGAACCACATAATGAAACAAACTACAATACTAATCCAGATTCATTGCCAAGGAACACAAGAACAAAGTCTATGATTGCAATTTAGAAATAAGTTGATGGTGGCAAGCCGTAAGCGACACTCATCGGCATATCTTTTTAAGTCTCATCCCCTTAGGAAATGTGGAAAATACATTCCCTTTCTCGTCTCACAAAATCTTATGCATAAAACGAGATATTAAAAACACAAGGACTTGAGCAGGACTCCTGACCAAGCAGCGGCTCACACATCCCAAATGGCGACTTATGTGAATTGGTGAAATAATGACTATGATGAAAATGGTATCTTTCTTTAAGTGTTTTCAATGCTAATATTTTAAATCAACTGCGTAGATGAAAGTGTCCAATATGCGTTTATATACAAGTTGATCAAGAACATATCAACATATTGTCACAAGTTCATACTTCATAGGCTAAAATCAAAGTGACCTATTGCATCGTTGTTTGAATGCCAAGGTCTAACATAGGCAATGAAGAACGATCTAACATTATCATCTTGCAAGTAATCTCGTGTTTCAAGTAGTAGATATTGTTAATCGATCCCCATTTCTAAGGTTTAATAGATGTGTTATCACACAATGATGCTTGTTACTAAAGGTCAATCGAAAATAATTTTACCCTTGTTATCACTAACAATCAACAAGGCTAAGATGTACATGTATGTGACCCCAAATCCCATCTAGATGGGAGCTATTGCATTGGCATAATGAAATGTTGTTGAGAGATCCCAAAAAGTTAGAGCTATAAACAATAAAATTTCAAACATTGGTTGAACCCTCATGAGTCATGACGATGAAACGATAATAAGAACGCAAAGTATTCTAAAAGGGTAAACTTGTTTGAGCTTACATGAGTACAGAAGCACATGCTCACATAATTATATCACAACAACAAATTTTATCACTAGTCATAAATTAGATTAGTGTAATAAAGCAGGAAAGCATTCAACATCACCCAAACTTGGGTTCCTGCTAAGGCCTGCACAACAATGTCTAGATCCCTCTTTCTACCATAGTCCATGACAAACAAGAAAACAAAAGAACATTGCAGCCACACTAGAAGTAAATTGACATTAATAAGTAGGAACAAGTTAAAAACTAAATGAAAAAACCACTTGTTCACTGTTTTCTGCTAAAAAAAAAAAAAAATCTTACCTCTGCATTGAATTTCTGAATGGAAAAGGAAGACTCTACTCTAGCATTGACAAACCGCCACTGTAACTGCCTATTATGCAAGATACGCAGTAAATGAGCATCACCAAGACGGCTATCACTCACTCGCACTCTTCTAACATCTGCCCCAAAGCAAAGAACTGATGGCATGCTGTTCACAGCATTAGCACATGAAGCTGCAATGGCATGTCGCACCCTGGAAGGACTAGCCATTCGTCCCATCCCACTACAGGAAATGTTTTCTGATGCCAAAGAAGTTCCAAGTTTATTTGGTGATGCGGGCCTCAATGAAGTTCCTAATATACCAGGCGATTGTGGCCGTAAGGATGACCCTACCTTACTTGGTGAAGCAGGCCGCAAAGACGATCCCATCTTACTTGGTGATGCTGGCCGCAATGAAGCTCCTGGTTTCCCTGGAGTTGAAGGCCGCAATGATGCTCCTGGTTTCCCTGGAGTTGAAGGCCGCAATGATGCTCCTGGTTTCCCTGGTGCAGCAGGCTGCAATGATGCTCCTGGTTTCCCTAGTGATGCAGGCTGGAATGATGTTCCTAGTTTCCCTGGTGATGCAGACCGCAAAGATGCCCCAGATTTAGCAGGTGAAGCAGGCCGCAAAGATGCCCCAGATTTAGCAGGTGAAGCAGGCCGCAAAGATGCCCCCAGTTTAGCAGGTGAAGCTGGCCGCAAAGAAGCCCCAGGTTTAGCAGATGAAGCAGGCCGCGAAGATACCCCCGATTTGGCAGGTGAAGCAGGCCGCAAAGATGCCCCCGATTTAGCAGGTGAAGCAGGCCGCAAAGATGCCCCCGATTCAGCAGGTGACGCAGGCCGCAAAAATGCCCCCGATTTAGAAGGAGATGCAGGCCGCAAAGACGCCCCCGATTTAGAAGGTGATGCAGACCGCAAAGATGCCCCCAATTTAGCAGGGGATGCAGGCTGCAACGATGTGCCCAATGAACCCTTGGATGTAGAGTGCAAAGGTGTCCTTATATGGCCTGGAGAGGAAGGCCTCAAAGACCCAGGAAGAGAAGATGAAAAACCTCTATTACTCACAGCTCCTCTCGGAGATGCCCCTGGACTACCAGTCACTAACGCCTTTGATGGGATGAGTTTAGGAGGAACTGATCCTTTCAACAAATTGCTTCTAGCAACAGGAGAAACCGGGTCAGGTACACGTTTTGACCGAGAACTATTGGCCTCATGCCAAAGTTTAGCAGGAACCACAATATTCCGAGCTGCACCTTTACTACGACGAACACTGGCATTACTACTACTATCTTGAGAACCAGAATTACACTCAGATGACACACTTTCCCTATCAGAAACAGCTGATTCAGAACCCAAACTAGACCCACCATTAAAGCAGCTGGCATTATCATCCCCAATAACCTTTACTTTATCATCTTTACACATACTTGTATTCAATTTACAATCCCCAATCAAAGATTCTCGTAAATCCCTAACTACTTTCGTTGTAGATCCCTTAATTAATTTCTTCCCCTCCAAAACCCCCAAATCCACACTTCTAGTCAAAGAACTTACAGGGGGTCGAGACCTACCGGGCCATGGATGAAGATGCTGCTGCTGCTGCTCGACCAATCTAGCATTTCCGCCACTCGTCCTCAGCAAATTCTGCTTCCTATCAGGAGTAGGAGTAGCTGCCCTTCTTACACTTGCAACAGGAGAGGGCAATGGTTTAGTAGATTTCTTGGCCGTACCTTGGAAGGAAACTGACATGCTTTTAGACGAAGACATGAGTAATTTGGCGGCATCTGACTGCAACCGCGAAGGATTCGTCGCCGGAGTTGCAGGAGCTGTTGTATTGGTCCTGGAAGGAAGGGGAGAAGGACATCGGCGGCGAGAAGAGGGGGAAAAGTAGGAAGAATTGGAGAAAGTTGAAGAAGATGAACCAGATGTTGAAGACGAAGAAGATATTGACAAATAACGAGAAGAAACTTCCCGAGATTTGGGACGCCGATCAAAACCTGTAATGCTGCCATTATTGCTCTTGTTCTTGTTGCTAATATCTCCCTCAGAAGGCAACAATGGAGGTCTTTTAGGATTTGATTGTGACCTTAAATTCTTAAAATTATTAGGTGTTGTGGATGCTGCTACTACCATTATCGACCTTCTTCTCTAAATCGAAGCATCAAGAAAAACCCTAATTCACAGTGTAGAAAAAAAAAATCAATTGCTGAAACTACGAAATTTGTCAATCACGTCAAAAAATTGAAATCACAGCTAATAATGGAAACAGATAAATTAGCGGTTGTGATTTGTGAGTGATTAATTGTGGGAAATATTCCAATTTCCGTTACAATAAAAATGAGAGAAACTATTGAAAATTGCAATTCGAAATTGGAATCCGTGAATTTGAAATCCTCAATAAATTCATAGAATTGAGAATTCAATTTATTACAGAATCAGATTTAGGATTTAGGAATTAGGATTTAGGGATTTGGGGATTTCAGGAGGAGTTGAAGAATATGTGTCAGATGTTAGTGAGAAATTTGAAAGTTGTAAGAGACATTGTTGCGGTTAGGTGAAAAAGTGAGAAGCACGCGCGTGTTTTGGAAGGTGGGGAACTGCCGTTGCAAACAGGGTATTCTTATTTCAATGCCCATCTCCATTTTGCACATTTTTTACCGAGAAAGTCACGTGACTCATTACTCCTATAGGCTATACCCTAGTACCATAGAGTAAAAATAAGGTCGCATCGGTCGTGTTGTACAGGTTTTGAAAATAATCGAACTAATATACAAAACATGTAGAGGTGTAGAAAACCACATTTTTATATTAAGGGATATCTTCTGATTTCAATCGATGTTTAGGCGTTATGAGTATTGCATTGGATCACTTACGTTACTGTAGCAATGTTTAGTTATCGCAATCACGACCCTTATTGTATTTTTAATATAGGCTCAAACACACTCTCTGAAGTTTGGGTACAAACTGCTATTCTTTCTACCCTTAAGACCCTCTTTAAGATAACCAAACGGATCACCCATGCAAACCAACGAGGTTTTGACAAGGCTACTCGATTAAGCCACTCACTCGCTTGATCGAGCCTCATACTTGCTTGATTGAGCAACTTATCAAAAAGATATAGGCTCTTGCTCACATGTTACTGCACGATGATCCATCTCACTGCTCAATCGAGCAACCTTAATTAATAACATTTTTTAAAAATTTTATTGCATCAACCTTTTGACATGCGAGCTGCATATCCCCACTTCTCCTTGTAAACCACCAATCATGGTGGTAACAATCAACCAATGCGACTCTCCTTGTAACTTGATGCACCTTACACCCTTATTATTTTGTCAATGTCCTCCCAATAGCAACACATAGCCCTGATTGTCATGCATGGTCCATCATACATATGACGTGAATGAATATTTAATAAATTCAACAATTACACTAAGACTCACAACACTCGAACTAACCCTCTAGAGATTAGTTACGACTTTCATTAATAGCGAGTTACCTCACACATTAATACATTGCTCGCTTTAAGGATTAAAGATACATAAACAATGTGGTTGTCATCTGTTTTATACTTTCTTTTGACCATAAGAGTATAAGAACCTGTTTATAGACTAAGGGGTTAGAAATATCCTAAAAAATCACGCATGCAAGCCACCTAGTAGCTCGATCGAGCAACTCATCAAAAAGTAATTTCCCTCCGCTCGCATTTATTGCTTAATTAAGCCATCCTAATGGTCAATCTAACAACAATACTTTTTCATCTTTTCCCTATTATCTTGCACCAACCTCTTGGCACGTGAGTTCATTTGCTTCCTTAACACTTATCTCATCAATGCAAGACATAGCTTGCCCCACCTAATCTCTGATATACGGTAAACACCACAATCCATGGTAAGATTTAGTGCTTGACTCAACACATGTTGACTATCATGGAAAGCATGTACAACGGTGAAGCCAATACACAATAAGATAAATTATATCGTTGGTGAAGAGGACATGTGTATTACGGTCCTTAGTTTGAACTTTGAAGTCATAATTTTCTAGTGTATTGATCAAACTTTAAAATAGTACTCTAAGACCTTTTAGAAAGTTTTCCATAAAATGAATATGTGGGGATTTGACGCTAAGTGTATGATATCACACCAAAGCAAATCACTTGGATCTTATGGGTCTATCACTAAGCAATATTAACATAAATAATACCATATTCTTTATACATTTTTTTCTATTCCATTTCAGCTCATGGCTTAGCCGGATAAGTTACGATGGTCATGTGTAGGCTACATTCACCATTTTTAAAATGACATGACACGACACAACACATGACTCACTAACATGACATGATATACCATATATTTCACAACAAATTTTAGTCTCTTAAACAAACATTTGTGTTAAACATATGACTCACGTGACCCTACCTTGTGCGGAATACTATGAGTGACATTTACCTTTACCTTTATACGACTCACATGCTTATCAGCTTATGTCATGTCATATGCCACTATTTGAAAATGACTGACACGATACAATACAATACTGTTTGCCACCCATGGCCCGCTATAACATAGCTTAGACAAAATCCATGCCTACTACACACACACACCACTCCTTCAATAAACTATTATCATAGAATTAATAGTCTTGTGAATTCATCACTCCTTCAATAAAACTATAAGTGACCTTTACCTTTATACGACTCACATGCTCATTAGCTTATGTCATGTCATATGCCATTATTCGAAAATGACCGATACAATACTGTTTGCCACCCATGGCCCCACTATGACATAACTTAGACACAATCCATGTTTACTACACACCACTCCTTCAATAATAAACTATTATCATAGAAGTAGTAGTGTTGTGAAGTCATCTTAAATAAACAATTAATAAAGGACTTATCAAATCCCTCAAAATGAATAACCTAAGATCCTAATTGTCATTAATTAGGGGTATCAAAAAGACCCTAATCCCTAATTAACACTATTAATCACTTGTATTAAGTTATGACCAAAAGTGTAAAAAGATTACCCTATAAAGACTAGACAAACGGCCTGAATCCTTGATTGCGCCGTTCAAAGCATACCCCACATTTCACTCATCACTCTCTTTTCTCAAGCTCCATTTTAATGGCGGATCATCAAACATCCTATTCCTATTCTCTTATCTTCTTCCTCCCTCTTCCCCACATCATTCCCTACCATTCTTAAGCTTTTTCTAATATTCATCTTCTCTTTTTCCCTTTATCTATTCTCTACTTTCTTTCTTTTTCTTTTTTTCATACTGTTTTTCTTCTGATTACTTTATTTTATGCTGGAAATCTGGCCCCATTTGAACCAAAAGCAGAGAAAATAAACAACAAAGTTATCACAGTTTCCCATTTGCTTGCTTCTCTCTAACGGCATTCTCTTCTTCCTTATTCTGAGCTCTCCTTTTCATACTCCTCACTATCCCACTCACTTTCTCCTCATTTTTCACCAACTGAATAGGAGTAGGAGACTAGGAGAGTAGAATAGTGTGCACTGAGAAAACGAGTTATAGTTTGTTCATTCATTCAATAACCATTTGTTGCAATATCATTACAAAAAGCAGGAACAATTATTGCATGATTTGGGGTTTTTTAGCTTTACTTTTCTAGATTTTTAGTGTTTGAGAAGACGGAAAAGGTTGAAGGAATGGAGAGAAAACAGGGTTTTTTCCAAACCCAGTTATAGTTCATCCATTCAAACATTCATTCAACTCCCAGTTCTTGCAAAATCTCTACAAAGAAGCAGAACCAATTATTACTTGATTTAGGATTTTTCTGATTTTATTTTTGTACCTATTTTTATACTTTTTAGGGTTTGAGAATGGAGAGAAAACATGGTTTTTTCCAAACACTAAAAGAGGAAGTAGTTCGAGGATTATCCCCAGGAAAATCAAGGTCTAGAAGTCCAGCTAGAAGTGGGTCTCCCATGACAAGTCTTCTCCGACGCCGGAAAAACCACCATAAGCACATCCCAGAAGTTTTGATTGCGAGATCCGGTAGTTTAAGGCCACCGGAAATGCTGTCCCCTTTGAGAGAAGGACCTGACCAGAGCAGTGCACGTGATGAGAGAGAAGACGGAGGTTGGTCACATTGGATGAAGCGTAACCCATCTGTTTCTGGGTCTTCATCTTCTTCATCTTCTGGTGCTTGTAAGAGGTCGGATCTGAGACTTTTGCTCGGTGTCTTGGGTGCGCCACTTGCTCCGGTGCACGTTAGCGCTAATGACCCTCTTCCTCATCTCAGCATCAAGGATACCCCAATTGTAAGTTTTCACAATTATTTAATTTAATTTGTCTTTTTCATTTGCATGTTCTTTTTATCTATGATTTTGTTTTTGAAATTAAAATTTCTTGAATTTTTATGGCTTCTGATCTGTTTTTCGTTTTGTATCATGGATAATGCTGGAGTAGTGGGGTTGAATATTTTTGTTAATTGATTTGTATTATTGGTAAATGTAGAAAAATGGAATAAAATTTATTAGTTGTTCAATTTCCACAAATAATGTCTACAAATAATGGTAAATTTTTTTTATATTGTTGTTTTCTTTGATTATGAAGATTATGTTAAAGTTCAAAATTGTTTTATAGTTGATTATGAAGTAAATGACATGTTAACCTTGATTATGAAGTACTTGTGCTAAGTTCAAAATAATGTAGAAGCATTTGTCATTACTTATTCCACAATCTCATGGACTTTGGATTGTTAGTTACGAACGGTCGAACGCAACATGTCATTACTCCAATGTAGCTTCTGCTTAAGCGGGTTTTAGGATTTTTTTGAGATAATGTAGTTAGTTTTTCTATTCTTGTATAAGACGGTCTCATCGTGAGACGTGCCTCATACTTAGATTAAATAGCCCAATAATAGAAACTTTTAGCTTATGGGTTTTTTGTTTTGTGGTCGGCGGTTTCATACAAGACAGGCTGGTTGAACATAGGCATTGGAAATAGCTCCTTGAAATTGTTGGGGTGTCATTTGTCAAATATACTTAACATGGAAATGTGGGAAAGGGGGGACTAGTTTTTTGTATTGTTGTTCATGGGGTTATCTATTAACATCTATCCTTCCATTGAGTGGACTGTACCATACTTGACCTTTGCAACTTGTAACTTGTAAGGTCTTTGTTTAGGGACCAAGTGGGAATTTGGTTGTAATTTCATCATGAGAAAATGATTTATTTTCTTTTTGACTATTATGTGTATATTCCCTTTATTTTTATCTATGATTTCATGTGTACCAGTTAGTCAGCTAATTAGCTATTTATTTGAGAATTGAGATAGTCTTTGTGTTAGGTGAGGAATGTTTTTCCACATGTAGGTAAGTTGCTTTGTAGGTTGTAGTTTAGGTAATTGGACATGCAATAAGCAACGTCTAGTTGACTCACTTGTTCGTGAATCAAACTGTGTTTGGTGGTTTGGAGTATGTCTTTTTCGACATTGATTGTTTTATCAAATCTTTTGGCGTGCCCTGTTCGGATTGAGACCTCTCGACTCTCGTCACCGTTCTACGCATGTGATTCTATTGTTGATATGTAATATCCTTTTTGTTTTTACTTTTTTTAGTGTAGAATGTACAATTATATATTTTCAAGATGACTGGTCAGGTGTCAATGTCCTTACTTTGAACTATGTATGATTCATGTTGAAAATGGGGCTCACTTTCTGTTTTCGGAAAGCCTACAAAGGGCAAATGATGGTGGGTTGGATTGGGCTATGTCTATGTTACTCGGACTCTTCATTTTGCTTCACGTACCCGTGTCCGACCCTTGATCCTCGGACATTGGTATGGCATTTAGTCACTTCATATTAGGTGTTGAATTGAAAATTTAGACATATCTGACATTTGGACACGTACCGGTATCCAACATCAGTAACCGAGTCCAAGTAACATAGGGCTATGGTTTGTTTCTATTTTATATGTGTTTCAGCAAGTATTGATATGTTAGGTGTTTGATCCGATTATTTTTTGCAGGAGACTTCATCAGCTCAGTATATCTTGCAGCAATACACAGCTGCTTCTGGAGGGTTGAAGCTCCAAAACTCTATCCATAATGCATACGCCATGGGAAAACTGAAGATGCTAGCTTCTGATATCGAGACCCCTAGCAAGGTTATCAAAAACCGAAACTCTTCTAAGTCTGCAGAGTCTGGTGGTTTTGTGTTGTGGCAGATGAATCCCGATATGTGGTATGTTGAGCTTGCACTCGGTGGTAGCAAGGTTCATGCTGGTTGTAATGGAAACATGGTTTGGAGGCACACTCCATGGCTTGGTGCTCATGCTGCTAAAGGGCCTGTTAGACCCCTTCGTCGTGCACTTCAGGTGAGTCTGTCACTATCTATTCTTATCCTGTTCGATAAAACATGCTCGTCTCTAATTTTATCGGCTCCTTTTAACCACAGGGCCTTGATCCAAGAACGACTGCTGCAATGTTTGCTGATGCACGATGCATTGGCGAGAAGAAGATCAACGGTGAAGACTGCTTCATCCTGAAACTATGTGCTGATCCCAAGACGTTGAAGGCCAGAAGTGAAGGGCCAGCGGAGATCATACGACATGTTCTGTTCGGCTACTTCAGTCAGAAGAGTGGGCTTCTTGTGCACATCGAAGATTCACATTTGACCCGCATTCAGTCTAATGGAGGAGATGCTGTGTATTGGGAGACCACTATTAACTCATGTCTTGATGATTACAGGCCCGTCGAAGGAATCATGATAGCTCATTCAGGTCGTTCGGTGGTAACCCTCTTCAGATTCGGAGAAACAGCAATGAGCCACACTAAGACGAGGATGGAAGAAGCTTGGTCAATCGAAGAAGTAGCTTTCAACGTCCCTGGCTTGTCTATCGACTGTTTTATCCCCCCTGCTGAGGTTAGGTATAGCTCGGTTGGCGACTCATGTGAGCTCCCACATGGCGAGAGGTTAAGAACGATGTCTGCTACGGCAGCAGCATATCGTGCTAAAGTTGCTTCGATGGACCGAGCATACGAGAACAACATGGGCAACATTACTTGGCAGATGGACAATATGCATGTCTGACAATGGAGGCTTAACTCGGAATTCTTCGCCACAGATAGTAGACGACAGGGTAGCTAGATTTGTAGGCATAGAAATCGACAAATCGTAAGGTCTTTTTAGCTTACATTTTCCATCGGATACTTTTGTGCTATTGAATCTGTAAATAGAGCAGTGATTCACAAGAGGGGGGGTAGTTTTTACAAAATGGGGCTCCGAATGTTTTCGTGTTTATGGTAAAAATGGGGCTCCGAATGTTTTTCGTGTTTATGGTGCATTGGTGCTCGTGTATGCACCCGCTGGCCGTCCATGGCAGGGGTAATCTGATGGACAGTCGGGCTGGCCAGTCGTCTGTGACGGGTTTCATGTGGATCTTTAATCTGATGGATTCTGCATTTTAGTACTTACATTTGATGGTATCAAAGGATCATCCATCTCAATTGATGATGATATATCTTCATCTTTGTGAGTTTCTCTTGCACTATGATTTATAATCAAATCAAACTCGAGTCGTAATTTCAGTTTCAGATGAGGTCGTTTGTTTAACGTAGGGAGAAATTTCCCTTGAGAAGCTCTAATTTTAAAATTTTCAGAATTCCACTGATCTTATTTGTTTGGCATTAAAAAAATTTTAATATTTTATGAATTTAAATTCTTAAATTTTATAATTTTTTTTGTTAAAAAATAGAGGAATTTTAAAAATTTAATAATTTTATATGCAAAAAATGACCTTAATTAATTTGTCTCGTAGTATTTGTATAAAGTGATATTTTAGTTACATAAATTTATGGAGGTTTGTCTTTTATAGTGGAACGCTAGCAATAAAGATTACTCCAAATTCAAAGCAAGTAATTGGCCAGTCAACAAATTCTCTTATAAAAAATTAACTAATTTTGACTTTCAACATTATGTACAATTCTTCCTAGAAAATAGATTATTACATAAGAAATATTAAATTAATTAAAAAATAATATGTTAATAAATAATAAAATGCAAACAAGTAGAAGAAGACAAAGTTTAAAATAAGTGTGAAATGGGGACTACTCCCTCAATCTCTATTAAATATTTATCCATTATTATCCTTGCAATATTTTTGTTTTGGATAGTATTATTGTCATTTTTTTAAACTTTTTTTCACATATTTTTTAATTTCTCTCGGTTTTAGTTTTACCCATGCAAATTCAATGATCTTACTAATTTTTTAATATTGGTGTCAATTGTGTATAAATTTTTACTAATTTTAAATTTTTTTCGGCACAAGATATGCATAGAGAGGGCCAAAGGAGCAATGAAAATCGACTCAAGAAGAAAAAGTAATATTTATTTCAATTAAAATAAAACCAATTCTTCTTAATCTTAGATGAGTTAAATCTTAAAAATGATAAGCAAATGCTAACAAACGCCCCCGGGGTATACGATAGCAAGAATAATAATATATCTAGAAGAATAAATTACAAAATAAAAGATAAAAATAATACTATACATTTTGGACACATACTTTGATGATAAATTCCAAATATTATAATATACTCCCTATCAAGGTTGTTAGGATCGGGATTCTACGTAGGATCGTTGAGGGGGTATGATCGAAATCGGTAGAATCGGATCGTAGGATCGTGTGATCCTACAATTATACATTAATATGCTTTAGATAACTGATTTTCAATTGTATTTGTTCTTTTTTTTTTAGCTTTTAAGGTTTAAATTTATGCTTATTTGACTTCAATTATTAAGTATTGTAAAAAAAATACCTTTAATAATCATTTTTAAGATGCAAATCAAGAAAAACTTGAAATGTTGCATATTAATGTAATTGTTTAGATATACACATATACATACATAAGTAAAATCTGGATTATATAAAATATTTTTAAAATTGAAGCTACCCTTATAGGATCGGATCGTAAGATCGTAAGATCGTAGAATCGTGTTATGATCCTACCACTTAAATCCTGGAGCTCTGTAGGATCAAACGATTCTACCATGTTAAGATCTTACCTACGATCCGGATCGGTCGCTTAATTTTGGATCGTAGAATCGTAGAATCGTTGATCAGGATCGAGATTCTGATAACCATGCTCCCTATTAGGTAATGCAATTAAAACTTATAGTATAATTAAAGGTTTAGAATATTTGGTAGTTTACAATTTAAAATTAATTTTATTGTAAGTAAAATACATCAATAAAATTAATTTTATTGTAAATATCTATATCCCAATTCCCATCTCTGATCATGAGTCATGAGTCATGACTCATGAACTAGGTTAGAATCCACTTTGGTAACAATTTAAAAGAAGGAATAACTAGTACAATCTCTAGCCATGTGAATACAAGCTGCGGCTTGCGAACCGGACTTCAAAGAAACAACGCGAGTTTAATATCAAATGTTTCGGGTGTTTTAGACATAGAATGGTATGAATCGTTTCAAGAATTAAGACTTACAATTGGCTTCGTTTTCACAAACCGAACAGCCAGAATGTCCACATTATTTGTACACAAACTGAAAATTTTCCCATCTAAAACGGAACATATCATGAAGCTTCATCCCTTGCCAGGTTGTTGTTGCTACTTTTGGCATGTTTAGGCTTCGAAAATATCGTCAAGCTTCCAAGTATTGTCTTAGACATGCTTGAATGACCACATATTCGAGGCGGGCAGGGCATTACAATGAGTCGAGCTTCAAAAGTTGAACGTGTTACAAGTAATACATTAGAAGACTAATAATTACACCAATCTTAATATAGTATCGTATAACGGGTCAGGAAAGGTGGTAGGATACAGGAGTACTAGCATGGATATCAAGATTTCAAGAAAATATACACCCTAAAACAGGTAAAACTCGGGATACACTGAAGTCCCGTGTTTTCACTAGCAAATACGTACACATCGTAAACCAGCAATATCCACCCTTTACCAGGTTGCTATCTTGGAAGGATAAACTCTCGTCCTGCTACATGATTTCAAAACTGGCAGACGAGAAATTTAGAAGGTAACCTTTAACATGAAATCTTGCCGTGGCCCCTAGCATGTCAAACTTTACAAATGTTGTAATGGTCGCGAATGATAACCCTGGCACAATTTGACTAAATACGGCTGCGCTCTTCTCCCTATATCGCACGCAATACAAACAACACTGCACACAAAGATATTGCAGCATTAAGTACTGATGTTCATGTTACTGAAAAGTAATTTAACTGATAGTTACCATTGAAAGAAGGGCATTTGAACTCAGTTAACACTCACCACTCACCATAGTGCAAATATACAATCACATTTGCGATAACGGTACCGAAGGTGATGCGGGGTGTAATGTGGTTATCGTAACATCAAATACAGGACGAAAGCATGAGGTATCCCCTCAAACAGCCCAAATCATGTTTTTTCTACATCTTTATAATGCATCTTATATTAGTTCATTTCTTTAAAACCGTTACAACGCGACCGACACGATGTTATGCGGCCTTGTTTTTAAACTATGACAGTCACGCATCCAGTAAGATACTTGGAAAGGACATAATAGCTTGATTTGCAGGGATAGAAGATAAAGGACATTTGGACCAACTAGAATTAGGATATACCATTATATATTAGAATAAGTAATAAGGTGGGGGGATCTTTATTTACTGATAAGTTAATACTTCCAACAAAGTCACACATAAAACTTCATATATACAAATTTTAAAGCAGTGCTAATGTACATAAAGCTGTAAGCTCTACGAAAGCATGTGCATTGAAAATAGTGAATAGCATCCATCGTCTTATTCTATTAAAAGGAACTTCTCTTGACAAATTGGAAGATTAACATCATAGAACCGATAAATAAAACAAATAAGATGCACACGAGTATTAAATGATGGGAAGGGTAATGAAAATCTAGTGTAATTTTGGTGGGAAAATCTCTTGACAAGTTAACGGTCATGCTTGTTCTGCTTCAACCATCTTATCTTCTTTACGAAATTCATTCCAATGCATTACCACACATAAATGTGTTATTAGGTGGTAATCGAAAATTGAGAAAAAAATAAAACATTTTTATGAGCATAGATTCATTACATTGGAATGACCAGGTACGTATAATGAAATTTTATACTACAAAACATTTTCATTACCATAATTTAGTACTAACTACAGGATGGGTTGTAAAGGTTATGAGCCAAACCCTGAAGTCATAGGAGACTGTATTAAAACTGCCTGAATAAGCAATTTTGAAAACCATTTGATTTTAGGACGATCCACCACGAAAGCTATCATTCTAATATGACATTCCGTTTTGGCATGCATGATCAGAGAGATCCAAGTACTAAAAGAAAACAAGCGACGTTCCGTGCAAAATGAAAGGGCCCTCAGACATGAAAATTTTAGATTTTGGTAGAAGAGACACATCAGAAAGTAATTAAAGTAATTCAGCCATTGCCTCTTTATGCTATGGGTATAGCCGTAGAGCCTATTAGCAAGATGAAAGTATGATACAGAAAATCATGCAAGAGTATACTCACCAACGGACAGAAGTAGAAGAACAGTCCAGAAGGTAAGTTGCAAAGGGCGACTATATTGCACTTGATACTGAGACCTCTGCCACATTCTCTGAACAGCACCATACCAACCATATAGTTGCTTGTTACAGCAATCATCACCAGAGTTCAGACAGCTTTTACTTTTTTCACAACATGCGCTCATTCCCTTTTAGGTTGAACAATAAAAAACAAAACAATAAAATTAGAACCAAACCTTAAGGAGTAAAGAATCAAGAATGTGCCCAAATTCATACTTCAAATCTAACCTGACTTGGTTCTTGAGGCCTCAATAACGCAATATCATCATCCTGCAATCGTTCTCCAACCTTCCATTTCCTAAAACCATTCTTGGGCAAAATTAATTTGGGGGCAGACTCTATAGCTGCACTTATTAAGCCTGAGTAGCTTGGGACTCTACGAGGAGGTGGCTCAGCCCATGTCTTGGTAGAATCACGTTTGTTTTCATCATCATAAACAGATATATTCCATGAGCTAATGTCAGCACTAGCACTTGCAGTTCTTCGATGGCCAGGCGATTTTACATATTTATCTTCTATTAAGTGCAACCCTGAAGCATACGACTTGTTTTTCAACGTACTATTTTCAGGTTTTACACTCCTTCTATAAGGATTAGCCAGTTCATCACCATCACGAACAACTCTAATGTCCAATTTTTCACTGGAGACGGTGGGCCCAGCAAGGAACAAAGCAAACTCATCTCGTTCTCCTTCATCAAGGCGCACCCATTGAGTCTGTGTCTTGCTATCAGAAGTTGAAATTTCCTGCAACATATTCTCAACTATAGAAACTTTCTCCTCCATTGCAAGAATGAACTGATGGTGCCTATCTATGGCTTCATCGGCAGAGTGTTTCTTGTAACTAGCTTTCACAGCTCGCTCAAACTCCTCTAGCTACATAATGAAAGACCAACTAATATCATGACCACCATGTCAAGGAAACATTAACGGCCTCTCTATGATCAACATTTTAAACAATGTCCCAAGTCCCTACTGCAAATAATGTTACTACTCCCCATTACCATGGGCATAGTCAAGTTATAGTATGATTACTTAGAAAAGTTCGAGATAAAATCTTTTGAACCAATGGTTTTTACAAAGAAGTGAAATACGAGCATCATTATATACTCCAAAGCTGTGATAGCACTAAAAATCTTTAAATAACAATAGCACAATAAGTCAAAGCTTGGTTAAAACTAAAATTTCACAAAAGATAATTCAACAATTTGTCAAATAAAAATTAGAAAGAATATACTCGCTCGTTTATAGTCAAAATAACCCAACTGCCTCAATGCTAAATAAAAGAGGCAACACAACAGTGGGGACAATGCAAAATACTTTGTCCACAGATGCATGAAATTGATTAAAAGGAGCACATCAATTTCAAAACCTTAATCCCAACTATACGAGGTCGTTTACATGAACCAAGGCAATACAGGAGCAGAAACAATGCAGGAAATTTTCAGGTACAAAGAAAAGCTTTACTATATAAGGGGAACAATAAATAGTTTAAGTTATACTCTAAAATCCATGATAAGAACATAATGAATGTATTCAAAGAGAGCAAGAGACCTGCCATTTCGCTGTGCCAAGAGCTGCGCGTAGATCCCTCTGAAGCTCTTCTAAGTTCCACCTATGAGAAGTGTCCTTTACAGCATGTATCCATGTTCTATACGAAGACTCCATCCTTCCAAGACAAAAAAGACAAGAATTTCAAACTTAAAAGACATCAAATCACAATTCAGCCACAAAACAATACTCCATTACAATTCACCTGAATCATATAATGACATTCTCTTATCAATCATAAAAACAATAACTAAAGAATCATAAATATGATTAAAATTTCAGCCCACTTTCGATCAACGTAACCTATCAACTAATTTGATTCAAATATGGACATTTTTATGAAAAATTAACACTGAACAATAAATTTCAACAATCGGCAATCCCTAGTTGAAACATGTCACTCAAATATGAAATTAAAATGAGTTTAACACAGAAGATACCTATCAGCTGATTCTTGAACTTCTTCAGCAGCAGAGAAGAATGGATCCTTCTCCCACCGATCAAAATGCATAGCCATTTGAATTTTCCCTTTCTTTATCCTTCAATCCACAACTTCACGAAATATTCCACAAAATTAAACCCAAAATTAAAAAACCCTAATTATAATCCGCAATTCCCATCATAACCCATAATAATTTAGTTCTTTAAAAAGTGAAAAATCGAGGATAAAGCTCAAAACATTGAAATCATTAGATCCAAAATTCGAAAAATAATCGGTTGGAGAATGGAAGAGTGAAAAAGATTCTGCTACCGACGGGATCAGAGAAGGGTAAGCACGAAGGTGCGGCAATGGGGGAGAGAGACGTAGATTGAGGGTAGCGGGTCCTCCGGATTTGGAGAATCCAAAAAAAATTGGGGAAAACTCAATGTATGGGATTGGACGGTTGGTATGTCGTTATTACAAGTTAAAATCAATCTTTACACTAGGGGTCTCGAGTCTGTCAGACTAGTTTTACCGTGAGACGTGTTCTTATAATTGACCGTTATAGTATACGCCTTGAGTCTTAGATTTAAGTGTAGATATACTGATATACATATACAAGTGTCTAAATAAATATGAGTGTAGCGTTAGTTTGATCATATAGGTGCACATGATGCTGACTCGGTTTGATGTGTGATCACCATAAAAGTCGAGTCGATTTATGTTTGTTCTTGGTTTTTTTGTTAGTTGCTTTGTCTTCTTCAACCTTTTTGAAACTTCGTTATAAATTTTTAAAAGTTTTGCGAAAGCTAGTTTTTACATCAATTTAAACACCTAGGCTAGGGAGGATGTAACCCACATTGGGTGAACCTCGTTAAATTGTGTGTGTTGATTATTTGATGCACGATTCATTCAAATTGTCTATTTCTTTATTTAGGGTTTCTTAAGTTTTGAATTTCCCCAAATAAATTGAGAATCTAATAATTAATATTGAGTGCATTATAATGTGTTATAATTCATTTAGGATACCTAATTCATTAAATTTGGTGAAATGAAAGATATAATGAGTCTTGAATGCAGTCTTGATAAATAAAATTCGCCGCAAAACTATTAAAATGGACAAATTGATAAATTCTTTGCAAGACTATTGACAAATAATGTTACTCTGAAGTGAGATTAAGGAATTATTCAAAAAAAAAAAATAGATTAAGGATAAGCGTAATAAGAGTGAAGTTCCCATGCGGCACGGCCACTACTCTTTCATGACCTAACACGGGCTTCCAACCACCACAATGCACTGCACGACACGTGGCATGCAGCGTCGGTCCACCAGTACATACAGTGGACACGCTACTATGTAAACTCTGGTAAATTTTTCTAAAAGAAGGAAATTTGTGTTGTGGCTTCGGACACATCATGACGTGCATGACTAGTACAATAACGCCTTCCTTTTTCATAAAACAATGTTTGCGGCTTCCCTAGGTATGGCTAGGATGCTCGTGCCGTATCATAGGTTAATATCCAAATGTGTTCAACATGGCACAACACAATTTGTTATTGTTTGCAGCTTGCCAAGACGCGACCAGCTACGACATGGCTCATGGTATTCAATCCTGGCGCAACACAAACTATGTGTCTATTTTCACATTTGATTTATCTCTACATATAATCTCAACGTTTCATATTCTTATTTCATTCTTACCAAAACCAAGCCAATCTAACAACCATAAGGTGGACAAAAGTATACTATTATGGGTTGCTAACAAGTCTTTTAATGAACATTGCTTGATTTATTAAGTTGTTGACTAGTCAACTTTGTTGTTTATTCGACCGGCCTTATGATTTGAAAGGTTCGGGGCAAAACATTAGTCATAATTTAATTATTATTAACACTATAATTTGTTATTGAGAGCGTCTCACCGTGAGACAACCTCAATTGTTTCCTATACAAGTGTGAATACAAATTTTATTATTTTTTTAATGTTTTTTTTATTAATGAGCTGCTTGTATGAACTCGTCTTACGGTGAGACAGTCTCACACAAGACATGCTGAATTATTAAATACTATTATGACCCGTAATTATTAAATATTAAAACATTATTTTTTTCTAATATATGTCCTTCTTATCTCTTTATAGGGTCGGCCCAATTAGCACTTTGTAAGATTAGAAACTTAACTAAACTCTTCTTAGCTATAAATATGATAGAAACTCATTGATTTTTACTTGCACGTTCTGCATTTATTTCAACATTTCGTGCTTTGACAACTAACCTAAAGCTAAAAATGATCACAAATTCTTATGATAGACGGTCTTCTTTTGAAAGATCATCTCTAATAGAGTTTGCCTATTAAGGAAAATGTAGAGTAAATTTAAGCAATAATCTTTAGTGGATTGGACCTAAGAGACGTCTTTCAGAAAGACGGTCTCTCGAGAGACTGCCTGAAAAATGATCTATAATGTGCTTTACATAAAAAATAGTATATTCTTTGGGCCTAAAAAGTTTGAGGTTTTAGGCAATATAGTCCGCTTTACTCTTGCTAATTAACAACATTCATGAGAGGTTTCGCTAATCATTTGATGAGAACTTAGGTTATTTACGGTCCGCTTGGTTAGTGGTACTAAATGATGGTAATGAGAATGATTTATAGTGTAAGATTTTATCAAAAGTTTTAGGGAAATTCCACGTGGTAACCCTGAAATTTTGGGTTTTCCACGTGGTAACCAAAACTTTTAAAAAATCCACATGGTAACCCTGAGGTTTACCAAATTGTTCCTCCATGACCTTTTTGCATATAAAACGTTAGCAAAACGTTATGAAACATTAATTTCGAAGCTTTAAGGCTGTTGTACGTCTATATATGCGACTCACCATTATAAATGCCATCAGTCTCAGCCATTTTCCCCAAAATATAAACCCAAATTCTACCAGCTTTGGATTTGGGGGAAAAATATGATTTGGATGATAAATGGTAGATTTGAGGGTTATATTTTGGGGAAAAAGGTTCAAACTAATGACATTTGAAATGGTGAGTAGCATAAATATGCATACAACAACCATAAAACTTCAAAATTAACGTTTGCTAACGTTTTTATGTGCAAAAAGGTCATGATGGAACATTTATATAAACCTCAGGGTTACCGCATGGATTTTTTAAAAGTTTTGGTTACCACGTGGAAAACCCAAAACCTCAAGGTTACCACGTGGAATATCCCAAAGTTTTATCATTCCTATGGTAATGATACTTTGATCACAAATTTTTTTTATTTATAAATTTTCATTACTAAAATTACACAAATTTTTCATTTCCATTACCACAGTTTATTACCATATACCAAACGGGCCGTTATTTTGTACTAAGCTTGGTCGACTAAATTCAATACAAGTGCTGGACCGAATTATTTGAAGCATCGGTCGAAGTTATTAAGGATTCGGTCGAGTAAATGTTAAACAAAGATTCTGATGGTTTCTCGCTAGTTTCCGGCGAAATCCGGTCGAGATCAGCAGATTCGGTGGAGTCTCTAGCAGCTTCGGTAAATGAATTTCCTTAATCTAGTTTAGTTTAGTGGAGACCCTTTTAATTTATTTAAGTTTTGGTAAATGAATTTCTTTAATCTCTTTTTTAATTTTAATTAGCACTTTTATGTAATTTGAAGATCAAGGTTTTGTTCTTCATCAACTTTCATTGTTAAGGTATTACTCCCTCCATCCCTTTTATTGTGTCCACATGCCGAGGCAACATTTTAATCTTTAATATCTTTAATTGTGTATAATTAAAAATTATAAAAATTTGATATTAATAATCTTTGCATTGAGACGAACAAAATAAGATCCCACATGACTATATTTTAACTTATAGATTAAGAACAAAATACAAATTAAGAGTGATTAGTGAATAGTAACCAAAAACTAAAGTGGACAAAATAAATGGGACGGAGGGAGTATTACTTTTCTAAATACTTTAATTATGTTTAATTTTGTTTATATTTGTTTATGTAATTTTATTGCTTTCATGAATATAATTAGTGAGTAGTTTTCTTTCTAGCGTTTGATATGAACCCTAATATGCATATGAAATAGTTTGTTGAGAAATTTGTTGGTTGTTGTTGTATAGGGATGATTAGTGAGTAGTAGGAATTCTTTCTACAAAATAAATGTTCGATAAAGATATAGCTGACTCCATATTATTGGAATTAAGATTTTAGCATTTGACCTAGTGGACGTTGAAGCCTTGAAAGTTTTCCTTTTAAACTTGAGATAGGTTTCGATTACTAACGAAGGATTTTTTTTTCTCTTTTCCCTTGCTTGTAGATGATTCTCCAGCCTTACAATTACCTTGAATAAAAAAGCCGCAAAATATGATATATGGGACACATATATCATGTGCAACTTCATATAATAAGGATCGGATTATATATGAAAAAGTATATACAAATACAATCACCTTGACTGATTTCTCTTGGAGTTATCTTTAGAGTAAGTTTAAGGTAGTTGGCTTCCCAATTTAAATCATTGCTTTCTATAGTAGTGGTCTAAAACATTACAACAACATTCCATTTATCCCAATGTATCAATGGCTCCCACCTAGACGGAGTTTAAGGGGGTTGTGTGTACGCAAACATTATCTGCAGCTTTACATAATAAGAAGCGGCAAGCGCACATGATTTGGCCCTTTTGTAATGATCTAAAACCTTACCATATATACTAAGAGAATGGACAATTACATTACTACAAGCTAATGAATTAGCCCTTTTGTAGCCTCTTCTTCAAGTCCATTGAAAAGTGATTGGGCTGGTCACTGTGTGTTTCCCATCCGTCCACATCAGATGAGCAAAGCCGGTAGTGCCAGAAGGCATGGACTGCGCGGAAACTGTGACCATGAAACTCTTCTTTTCATTTACCCTGTTGAAACTGAGTGTTTCGGGCTCCACAACAACTTTCACTGATGTGCTATGCGCGGAGACTAAAGCTTTGTATGTTGCGGGTGTGCCTACGTTTGTTAGTGTCCTTGTAAATTTCACAGTACTCACTGCTTTACTGTCACGATTTTCTGAAGCTGTTTCGAGATTGACAGCAAACGAAGGGTAATTCAGGTCTTCTATGCTGTATTTCTTGGCTTCAGAACATCTGTATTCCTGATTGGCAGTGTGCTTGATTTGGTCCGAGCTGTAGTTCAAAGCGCAGAGAAAATCAAGATAGTCATCGACTGTGGTATCATACACTAGGCCTGGATCAAGTGCTGCAATCGGGTCAACATGTCCTGCTCCATAGTCAAAGGGTGTTGAAGGGAACCCAGTGGCAATATCAATGATCGCTTTTCCGTTCTTATAAGCTGTGTATGCTGTAGTCATAAGAGCTGATTTGATAGCTGCAGGGCTCCATTCCGGGTGAGCAGCCTTCACTAGAGCAGCCAGGCCGCTTACATGTGGGCATGACATCGATGTTCCGGATATTATATTGAAGTTCACATGCCTATTATCGCCTTCCAACCCACTCGGCCCAACCTTACCAGTCCATCCGGCAAGGATGTTAACACCCGGAGCAATTAAGTCCGGTTTCAATATCTCCGGTGTAATCGGATTCGGACCTCTAGAGCTAAATGATGCTACTACTGGTGAGGGCTCCACCCCAAGCTTTGTCCCTGAGAACCCGATTGTTGCCATTGGTTTTTTGTTAGATGTTATGTACTTCTTGATATCACCGGCTTCTTTTTGTCCTAGAGATGCTGCTGGTATGAGGTGTGCATCGGCTACTAGTTCTTCTCCGTAGGCTTCAGTGTTCGCCAAGATCATCCCAACACCACCCGCCTTCTTCACCACCAAACCCTTTTGGACCCTCGAGTTACCCCCTCGATCACACATGACTATCTTACCCGAAACAGTTTCAGAATCTAAGCTACCACTCATGCAGAAATTGCTTCCTGTCATGTTGCTTGCTTTTCCTGCATAAACCAGGGACAGTAACTTTTTCGGAAGAGCTTTACCACTGTACAATGACGCGCCAGTAAAATTCCGCCCATCTCCTAGGATAACATGTGCAGGGAAATCACGGTCTATTGTACCAGCGCCCACAGTGGTTATCCATGGAGCCACATTAGACAGGATACCGGAGTCTGGCCCTGCGTTCCCAGCTGAGCAGGATACTAAGATCCCATTTCTCATCGCTGAAAACGCGCCTACTGCAACCGTGTCCCTGTCGTAGTCAGAGATACTACCTCCAATAGACATGGATAAAACATTCACCCCATCATCAATTGCAGCCTCCATGGCTGCTAATATATCAGAGGTAAAACACCCACCTAACCAGCAAGCTTTGTATGCTGCAATCCTAGCATGTGGGGCCATCCCTCGAGCTGTCCCGCTTGCATACCCAAACAGACTAGCACTCCCAGAAGCTGAACCTGCTGCTGTACTTGCTGTATGAGTCCCATGACCATCATCATCCCTTGGTGATCTACTCTCTGTCGATTCATCGATTGGCCCAAGAACAGCCTCATACCCCTTACAGAAAAACCTTGCTCCTATAAGTTTTCTGTTACAATCTGACACCTTAAAATTTGTACCTGCCTCACACTTGCCCTTCCAAGAAACAGGCACAGGGCCGAAACCCATGTCATCGAAACTCTTTTGTTCGGGCCAAACTCCTGTGTCGATCACCCCAACGACTACATCACCCTGTACAGTCGAAGCAGGGATGATATGATCACTATTTCCAAGCCCCAAAAACTCGGGTGTTCGAGTCGTGTGAAGCTCATATCGAGTTTCTGGCACAAGTGACAGAATCCCGGGTTGATTTTGCAGTGACTTGGCTTCCTCATCGGTTAGCCTCGTCGAGAAGCCATGAATTACACTGTTGTATGTGTACAACATCTCTGCAGAATCTGTTGCAGACTTAAGAGAGGAATAGTACCATTCATGATGGTCTATAAAACTCATTGGCATATGAGACTTATCCATATGTACTATGTATGTTCTTCTCTCATTATGATCATGTATTCTATCTGCTAAGACATAAATATGGTAGTGATAAATAACTAAAAGCATAGCAATGAATAATAAAGGAAATTGGTATTTCTGAATCTTCATATTTTTCATAGTTAGTTATGGACTTGAATCTTGATTTGGGTGTGGGAGAGAAGTTTTGCTTTAAATGTTATAGTATCTTGCTTTGTTTGGTACTTGTATTTATAATATGGAGTAGTACATATTAGGCATATTAGACTCGTTAAAATGTTTGATTGGTTAAATTTGAATCGGTTTAGTTTAACATTTACATTTATAGCTATTAGTGGACGAAGGTCATTCACAATTCACCCTAAAACTTAAAAATTTATGAAATTTTAGAAAATAGATTGAACAAGTTAGATTCAGTTTAATTTTATTATCGGATAAAAAATTAACAAATGTAGTATCAACTACCTTGTTTACTTCTTTGGTGGGCTAAAGGTGTCTTACAAGTTGTAAGTATATTCATAAATGCAATATTCTTTTTCATATCATTTTCAATATAATAATATTTAGGATGTTGTTGGTCCAATAGTAACTCTAATTAGTGAATGATACGTTTAGTAAAGGTCTAGGAGTATTCACTTAGCTTTGGAATATTTAGTGTTCTACAAGGTCAATGTAGATCGTAATATTTACTTACTGCAGATTTAAAAAAATTTAAATTTTAACATAATCTCATAATATATCATTATTATCATCGACAATTTTAAAGTAATGAAATTTATAAAATCACTAAATGATTTTGATCTTATAAATTATTGAAGCATAATATTAAAAAGTTTAGTAGAAAATTTAAAAAATGTTTCTTTTCTTTGCTATCATACAATTATTAGGGTAGTGCATATGTATTGATGATGTTCCTTACCCTATTTTTGGAGGTCCTTTTTTTTCAGTGGTGCTTTACTGCTTTGCCAAAATGATGGATATTTTATTTGTCTTGATGTGTTGATTGCATAAATCACTAATAATATGGCTGTCATGTGTCATCCATTTCCTAAATTATTTTCTATGAGGTATTTGATAATTCTAAATAACACTGTTTGAACTGCTGGTAGCATTGATTCGATAAAATTTGATTTTTTTAATAGTAAGTAGATGTTAATGAGACGTTTAGTAAATAAATCAGGCATTAGTTATTAGTTGATTAATAGAGAAAACATAAGTTAAAAAACTAAAAATTAATGAAAAACTTGACTGTAGAAGTTTTTTGATTTTGGATTAAAAGTACGACTTTAAAGATATTTGCAAAACACATTTTTGTTATCGTGCTAATCACTAACCAAAAGTCAAAAGTCAGCCAAAAAATTGGTTAAAAAACATTTATGGAATACATCTTATATGTTACCAATTACCATCAAGATCAATTGAAAACAATCTCTGTAATTTTACTATGATTAGACTTACACACATTTAACTTTTAAAATCTGATAAAATTTAGGAAAAATAGATATTAATAATGCAACCTTTTGTTCATCCGTTGTGAATAATCCAACCTTTTGATTATTTTTTAATAATCCAACGTTTGCCCTTAGTTCACTGTGAATAATTCAACCTTTATTTTAGTTTGCTAGCAACATACCCTATTATTACCCATTATTAGTAATAAGGTATGTTGTAGGCAAATTTATCACAAAGGTTGGATTATTAGAAAATAATCAAAAGGTGGGATTATTCATAGCAGATGAGTAAAAGGTTGGATTATTGATGTCAATTTTTCCTAAAATTTAAAACGATATTAATAAACTAATCTATAATCCCATAAAGTTTACATTATTTAAATTCTTGATATAAAATTTTATTGAAAAATATGTAGGAAAAAAACATATACAAAGTAAAAACTTTTTAAATACTCAACTCTATATTTTGGATATTTTTATCCCATACAAAAAAGTTAGTTAATGTAAAATATCATATCTTACCACCAATCACTTGACTAAGCTTAACTTGTTAGTACAATAATGCCTTCCTTTTTCCACATAACAATCCACCAATAGTAACTTTTATAATATGAGTGGATCAATTATTGTATGTATTTTATAGGATATTGTTGGAGTTAAATCTAGGTAAAGAGTATAAATTTCTACATAATTATCAAAATCCAACGGTTGAGATTTAAAGAGGAAATACATAAAATTGGGTAGAAAGTGACATTTGGATTAGACTACTAATTGTTGGTATTTTGTTAGTTGTTGCTATGAGTTAAGTGCTTTTCATTAGGCTAATAGCTGGAAATTGGCCCCTCAACTATATTACTTCAAGCATTCATGTTGAGGATGAGACTTTACCTACACCTATAACTATAAGGTAGGCATTTTAATGGTAGTTAAGGTATCTTGTTTTTTAGATTGACAAGGTGGAAAACTTTTTATAAATTTAACGGGCCTTGTAATCGGATTTGACTTTGGTCTGACTTTAAAATAGATGTATAATTATGTAAAAATCAATGTGGATACAAGTTTTGATGTTAAAACATCCGATTCAAAATTGACCTAAAGAACACCTCTAATACCAAATCTAGTTTTTATGTATGTTTTGCATTCCCCTTTGTTAAAGCGCAAAAAATTTTCATGGATCACATTTTGGAACTCTTATATAATTTATTAGTCGAAATCAAACATTAATGAGTATGTTGAGAATTTGTAATTGTCTGAGTCGACATACTTAGAGTGAACCCTTATTCGTGCCTTTTTATCACCACTATTAAATAAAAACTTTATAGCAACCTTCAATCAATCCCTATTAATCATGCATGTACTATCGTCACAAACTAAGGCTTGTAAGAAAATAGAAAGTCTTGTATGAGACCGTCTTACCGTGAGACGAGTCAATACAAAATGCCCATCAGTAAAATATATATAAAAAACAATGAAATCTAAATTCAGACTTGTACTTATACATAAAGAATTAGCATAACAAAATTAAGTTCTTTAGATGGGGGACATGATGGGAAAATTGGCAAAATATAACCATATTATAAAACATATCGATCGACAACTTTTATACTATGTTTATGTAACAATTTTAAGATAAAAGAAAGGAAGAGAAGGGGAAAGGAAAGGAAAAGTGGGAAGAGAAATGAAATGAAATTAACTCTTATTTATTTAAGAGGAAAGGGATTAGAAAGAAAATGGAGGAAGACGAGTGTTTCCTATCAAATCTTTTCAACTTTAGAAAAATTCATACCTTAATTAAAATTATTCGTCTACTACACCTCAAATTCCTTCGTTGTTATAATGTTATCCAAACAAATTATCCTTCATTCCTCCAAATTACTACCCTCTATTTTGTTGTCCAAATAAAGGATCATTTATCCCTCCAGATTTTCTCTACATTTCTTTCTACCTAAACAAACTCTTACGATCCGTTTGGTTAATGGTACTAAATAGTGGTAATGAGAATGATTTATAGTGTAAAATTTCATCAAAAGTTTTGTATCATTCTCATGGTAATGAAACTTTGACCATAGGATTGTTCTTTTATTTACAAATTTTCATTACCACCTAATACCACCTCTTTCAATGAGATGATTGAAGTTGGACAAACATGGCCATTAAAGTAGCCAAAAGAACTTTTCAACCAAAATGACAATAATTTTTCATTTCCATTACCACCGTCTATTACCACCAACCAAACGGGTCGTTATAGGTTCTATTTATTTCTATTAGCATCACTTCACCTTAAACACAACCATAAATAATGAACCAATGCTTATTGGATGTGATATAATAAGTGCCCAAATCAAAATCCATTATAGTTGGACTATTACTTGACTCAACTAGAATCAACATCACTATGGACAATCGTAGATGTATTGTTTTTGAAAGTATTAGCATCAAAAAACATGAAATAATAACTATGAACAAACCTTTTGAGCATAACCTCATTTTGACAATCATGATATACCTTTTTTTTGTCTCATTAAATTTTGTTTAAGTGAAAATTCACACTTTTAAATATGTTTCTATGTTTTAGAAAGAATAAGACAATTATTTAAAATGTATAAATGAAAAAAAAAATAAAGAAATTAAATATGTGAATAACAACGAGTTTTCAAAAAGAAAATATAGCAATTTAAGTGGGAAATACTAAAGTGATAAATGTAGAGCATAAAAAATGGGACACATGAGTAAGTTTATATCTAGAAATCAAGTATCAACAAAAGTTAAACACCCTTTCTATCTACTCTATTTTCCCACTTAATTTGTCTTACTTTTCATTTTAAATAAATTTGTCGTTTTTTATTTTTGAATATGACACTACTATTTTTATAATCTATTTTCCCTATCTTAAATCTAAATACTCTACTTTTTTAACTGATTATAATAATTTTTTAATCTCTGTGTCAAAAGCAAATAGAGCTAAATGGTTAAAACAGAAAAGTATATTGGAAATTTGAATCACTACTCCTTCTTGGCCTACCCCTTGGCCCTTGCTACAATACCCTCACCAACATCAACATGTGAGTTATCAACACTCTTGGTTAATTTGATTCTCTAATAACCCTTTTTGTAACAAGCCCTCCTTAACTTCCTTAAGCCTAATGTCATTGGTATTTGGTACCAAACAAAACCATTTCTATAAAAACACATATATTGAAAGGAAAATAACACAATAATTTATTGTTTAGATCCTCATTATTAATGGTCACATACTCACATGTTTTGCAAGTATATATCTAAGAATATAATGAAACTCTTCAATATAGTCGAATCGGATCGAAACTATAATCAATTTTGTCATGTAGAGTATTTTAAGCTTTAATTGTAATCTCTAAGCCTGTCAAACAGATCAGGTTGGATCGAGTTTAGGTTCAGGTTATATATAAACAAGTTATATCTGACTTAGTAGTAAAAGTGAAGTGTTATCAAAAGCCAAAACCACGAAAATACTTCATAACCACATCCGAGAAAAGTACAAAACTAATAGCTATTATTGGAAGTAGTTGTATATCCAAATTTGAAATAATTAGGTCACTCATCCAACTGGGAAGTCAACTAAAAATTAGTGGATCGTAATCAAAAAATTTTAATATGTCAAAAAAAATTAGGTCAAATCCGACTGTATCCATACCCAACCATTTTGATCCAATTTCAAGATCATGTCATTATTCTTTGTCGGAACACACTATTTTTTTAGTCAATTTTAAAATATTTTGATCTAACATTCTTCATTGTAACGGTATATTAGTTTTCCGAAATACAAATAATAATAATAATAATAATAATAATAATAATAATAATGATAATAATATTTATAATACATATTGTATAAGTTGAATTTTGCTAATATAAAAGCAAATCAATTAGCAAGAAATGAGAACATGTCATTACCCAATGTCACGTGCTATAAGTTTAGAAGGCAATATAACACATTACACATTGTAACCTTGTAATATTAAGATTGTTTCCAATTAACTGTTGAATGCAAATATTATCTGCAGATAAACTGCAAGCACATATAAATAAAAAGTGTAAATGATTCAGAGTTCATCATAATCGAAAACCAAATAATTATAAATTTGCGACATAATCAACATAATATAAAAGCAATTAGCAAGATCCAGAGAAAGATTTTTTCCATTTTGATTTTTTATTTGCTTTGTTTTTGTGAAAAGGCAAATAATGAAATAATCAAGATCACATAACCCAGAAACTGAATAGCAAATTAGAAGCTCCAAGTCTTATCAAACATCATGACTCATAAATCAATTTAACAGTTGGATTGCACCTAAACATAGTTCGCTAAATGACTTGCCTTTTCGATTTGCGATTTGCCCAAATCGGTGACCAAAACCGACCAAAATTTGATGCACAATTTACGAGGATATTAGCAAATTATGTGATACGGATCGGAGCTATGCAAAATAGATAAACCCAACATTCAAAAAAAATCATTCTAGATTGGTAGAACAAATTTAGTAGGGCCAATTAAGGTGCAACTAGAAACCATTTGTGAGGAAAGAGGGTCCTATTTCTCGAATTAGAAAGGGATAACTTGTTGTGACAGCAGAAATGTCCAGCTTAAAGCTTAATCAAGATACATGGTGCAAGAACCCACCCATCATTACAAAACTGCAAATATATACCTCTTGCCTTTGAGGATCTTATTAAGAGACCCACAAACAAGGGTAATTAAAATCACAAACTTTTGCGAATAAGAATGATGTAAGTAGACATTCAAGATATTGAAAGTAGGCATTAATAATATAGTAAGTAAACATTAATCTTTAATTGGCTTGACCTGAGATATATCTCTCAAGAGATGACAACTCAAAAGACTATCTGAATTAAAATTAGCATTGGCACAACAGTGGTAGGAAAAAGGTCAACTTGGTTTGTCACATATCCAAGTTAGTCACACTTTTCAACCCAATTAACTAAACCGGCTAGATTTAGTTTAACGGGTTTTAGACCCATTTTTATATGACTCGAACTAAGGTTGTTAGGATCGGGATTCTACGTAGAATCGAAATCATCAGATGGGATGCGATTGTTGGATCGACTCGTAGGATCGGTCGATTCTACAAATTTGCAGAAATATCAAGTTATATTATATCCATGTTTATTGTCTGATCATTTTCAATATAAAAAACACTAAAATCACATACACTTTCTTAAATTTTTGCTTAACTTTTTTTCAAAAATATACATCTAGTTTAAGTTGTTTAGGTTTTAGAATCTATTTTCTTAATAAAATGACAAAATAAATAAAACAAACACTACTCACAATATATTTAAAACACATACAGACCAAAAATATAATAATTAACCATAGTCAACAAAAACCTAAACAAACAACCAACAAATTTAAATAATATTAATAACAAATGAAGATGGTTCACATATTCAGCTAGTTTTGCTTCAATTGTAAGATTTAATAACCTCTCTGCAATGATGCAAAAACACATTCTTCACATGAAAATAAGCTGGAGTAGCTTTTGTGAAACCCACCAATTTAGCATATCTTGGCTATTTTAATGGTCATGCTTATCCAAAATTTCAATCATCTCATTCTCTTTATAAAATTCATTCCAACGCATTACCAACGGGAGATGTGGTATTAGGTAGCAATGAAAATTTGTATAAAAAAAATATTTTTATGATCATAATTGATGAAATTCTACACTATTAATCATTCTCATTATCACCATTTAGTACCACTAAGGCACTAACCAAACGGGCCGTAAAAACATACAAAAAGTTAACTAGCTCAAAGAACAACATATGATATTGGTTAGTACTCTAGCAAAGATGATATTATTTACATACAAGGATTTTAGTACTTTAAAGGAAAGAAATTTGAAATGGTTGAGACTCAAGAGAAAATGGAAGATGATACCATTTACATTTAAGCTTAGAGCAAGCACATCTTCACTTGGATCACTCACCAGTAGTACCCTTTGCCCACACAGTTCAGACACCGTTGTATGCTGCAATGAAGCAACATATCATATAAACACCACAAATATACATCATCATCATCCTACCCAGTGTATCCCGCTCATAGATAATATGGACGGAGTCCGGAGAGGAAGGACGGCGGCAACTCATACCCATAAAAAAGAGCACGGCCAGCCAAAAAGGAGTCCCCTGCTCGAGACCACAAATATACATATGGACTACAATTGACTCCTGTGTCCTCAATATTTCCATCTAATTCTAACATTTTATTCCCAGAATAGTAAGATGCATTTCCGGATCAGATCAACTTTGCTCGAATCTAATGACCCATTTTCAACGCTTAAACGTGGAAGTAGGTATCAAGTAACAAATGATTTAATCAAACTTCGACTTAAATACTTCATCAGTACTTTTCGGCTAAAAATTGAGAGACCATCTCTCTCAGACCTAATCCATTAAAGCTTATTGCCTACATTTACCCTATATTTTCCGTAATGGGCCAACCCAATTAGAGATGGTCTCTCAAAGAGACCGTCTATCACAAGAATCTGTGAAGTTTTAGTTTTGATTATGATGGACTATAGAGTAAAATGTTGTAGCATGTATAACCATTAGGGAGTGAAAAGACTAACCAATGACCTTCACAAGTAGGGCATTTACAAGGGTTGATATGAATAGGATCATACAGAGGAGACCATTTTATGGTGGAATTTCCATTGCAAAGTTTGCAAATATAGAATCCTTTTCCTTTACAAGCTTCGCACGGTTTCACCAAGCTTTTCTGTAACACAATTAGTCGATCAGTTAGGTTTTTTTCAGCAATTGGGCATCTTACATTTTCCAAAGGGATGAAAGCACAAAAAAGATTGCCTAAATCCAGAAACTGGAAATCTTTTATTGGATTAAGAATTATTAAGAAACTGTCATCAATTCGTCTTAAAAACCACCAACCGACCGTTTTCAATCACTACAAAACCCAGTATATTATGAAATTATTCAAATCTGATAAATAATGAACAAGATTAATCAAGGACGATTTGATGGAAGAAGAAAATACTCTTTTGGATTCGGTGACTAACTGAATCATCTTGACGGTAGTTGAGGACACCAGAGAAAGTGCAAATATTCCACCAACAATTGTAGCTCCAGCTTTTGCAAATGTTAAAAATGGCTGAGGAAATGCCATGGTAATTTAGTTGATTGAGGACTTTTATCAAACACTTAATAGGCTACTCTTTTATCAATAAGAATATTCTTCTGGTTCATTTTTCTAACAATTTGAACAAATACAAAAATGCGAGTATCTCAAATGGGGATGAAATTGAATAGTATAAATCGCAGGTACTTACCATGTTTTTCGATTCTCAGTCGCCTTCTAATGGTGTTCTTTGATTGCCTAATCCCTCCTTAATCAGGATTTTGTTTATGCTACCATTCTCTATAATCTGCAACCAAAACCCTAGAATTTGTTACTTCATAGTTGCTTGCGATTGCCAATATATTGACCATATTACATAGAAAATTGCCAATTTCCTTGCTCCATTACGAGAACTTATTGGTTTTGCGAAGGGAGGATTCAGCAGTTGTTTTTCACTGATTTTGCTAAAATCAACTAAATACCTAATTAATACCCACAAATCAAAGTAAAATTGACGATGTAAATTTCTTGTTTTGAGTGGTCTTTCTAACAAACATTTGTTAAAAGTAAATCACAAATTCTTACTTAAAACTGTTTTTTGTAAAGACAGCTTTAAAAAGTTCAGTTCAATTAAATATATACTAGATAATCCCTGTGCGATGCACGGTTTTTTCATTTTATTATTTTTAATTATTTTAAAAAGAAAATAAATTGTAAGTTATTGGTTATTGATTTTCAATGAATTAATAATTGCATATAAAACTAATATTTAATTTATTTTTAATTTTAAAAATACTATTTTATATGTTATGTATGATGTTAAACAATCTTATTTTGATTTTATATTTTACTAACTAATCATAACAAACAATGTTAAAAATAAATTCTAAATTATTTTGAACATATATTACAATATTAAATTAACTGAACCATTTTAAATGATTAAAAATTTATGTATAAATAAAGAATTAAAAATATTTTGTAAGGTTGATTGCATTGACCAATTCCAATAATGCATTACATATTTTGACTAAATAAACCAATTCCAAATGTATTTAGGCATTGTTGAGAAAATTAACCAATTTCAATGTATTGATTATGATAGTATTTATTAGGATAATCATTATTAATGAGCACCATTGGAAATCCAACTCCATTATATAATAGTGTGACATCATCATCCTATATTGGAGGGAAAACTTTACTCCAAAATGTGACACCTCATAAGTTTGAAGGTATGATGATGTCAGCGTCTTTTGTTTTAGTTATAGGTATAGATATAGATTGTTATAACTTTATATATAGACTTCGACTGGACTTTTAAGAGTCGTCTCTAAAAAACCGGTCTCTTGAGAGAGCACCCGGGAGAATATATTTGAGGAATGGGATGAATACGAAGTGTACCGATCGATTGTATTGGATCTCCAAACAAGAACCCAATTGGGCCTTCGCCCATTGACCACACAAACACATATTTTAGAAACGGATTTTGTTTCAATTTGAATACACGAATTCTTAAACGAGATAATCTTACTGTCAACATGTTTCATACTTGGTTGAATGAGTCTAAAAGAACGCTTTAGTTTATACATTTTTTGTTTTTCAGTTGTCTCACGTGAAAAGATCTCATACAATACAAGTTGATTAGAATAAGAATCATTTTATCCACTTAAAATCTAAATTCGACTCTCGCTCTTTGTGAGTCTTAACATTTTTGCTAGTGTTTGGTGTTCTAGTCAGTGTGAGTGAGGTGGTGAAGTGACAATGAAAAACTCCGCTTATCATAACATAAACTATGCACCTAAAATAAAATTAAAAATATACAAATTATATGTTAATTATTCAGCAACTACTTATTTGAATCATATTTATTATACTATTTATTTATCAATTAATTATAGGGAAATTTTACATAGTAGCATCCAATTTTGATGAAATGCTAATGAAAGCACTGTTTTAAAAAAATTAATTGATAAATAATTAGAATTATTATCATTAACATTTCATTAAAACTTGATGTTATCATGTAGAATTTTTTTAAATTATAATCTTCATCAATAATATTTGCTACTAAAAAGAAGAAACAGAGAAGAGATAGAATAATTAATGTGAAGAAGCCAAAAACAAAATAAATTTGACAGACAACTCGTTTTTCCATAAACACTTTGCATTGAATTCCCTTCAATTAATGCAATTCAACTATAAATCCTACAGAAAGATCTGACATCCTTCAGAAAATTACTCCATAAAACAACACAATCAATACACTTGTTCATTTCCCTTTCTACTCAAAAAACACAACCAAATTAAAATGAATATAGGTTTGAGTCAGTTTATAATCTGAATCGTTAATTAAATAGAAGATCATATATATATAAATATATATGTAGGAAGAAGTTCCAGTGAGAACCATCGTCAAGGAACCATCTCAACCAAAAGCTTAAGCTAATGGTTGAGGCCACAAGATATGTTATATACTCTAACACGCCCCCTCACAAGAGAACCCTTTGGGTAGAAGTGTGGATACAGCCTCATACATGGCGTTAAATATTCCACTTTAAATGAGGGGTGGTTGAGATTCGAACATGTGACCTCTTTGTCACTCAGGCTCTGATACCATGTCAAGGAACCATCTCAACCAAAAGCTTAAGCTAATGGTTGAGGCCACAAGATATGTTATATACTCTAACAAACCATCCTTATATGAGAACCGTGAGATTGAGAACCAAATTAGCTTATAAAAAACTGTTACTTCTTGCTAAAAATGTGTTACTTTTAGGTAAAAAAGGTGTTACTTTTTTTACGATGCTATTAGACAAAAAGATGTTAATTTTAGAAAAAAAATTCTGAAAAAAACTCATAAAAAAGATGTTATTTTTTACATAAAAATGTGTTACTTTTCGAAAAAAAAAGTGTTACTTTTAAATATGTGAAAAATAATAATATTTAAGTTGGTAAATAGTAAACTACATCAAATATGCATCAAATCAACACTCAGTAGTCAGTACTAATGGGTTTGTAAGCTCGAGCTCACAGATGTTATATGGGTGTGTCCACGCGAGTGAGCCCAAAAGCCTCATTTACTCCAACACATGTCATCATCTTTCATGATTCACCTACCCTGTATGCTATATTATTCTTTACCATACTAACATTTCAACTTCAATTATTTTTATGAAAATAAAATATTATAATATAATATTTTATTTTCCACCAAAATTGATTATGGGGCTATGGGCATATGATCTTACAAGTAGAAGTAAAATTAAGATGATTTCTTGTTTGTGATATCTCTTCCTTACCATCTCTGTTTGTCTCTGATCTCATCTACTTATCTAATTTTCCTTATTTTTGGGTCAATATTTATGGGTTTTTTCATCATCATTTTATTTTTTAGTGACTACAACCCACTACAGTACTGAACAACACTTTTTTTTTATATTTTCCTTTTGGGTTTTCTTTTTTTTAAAAAAATTTAGAGAAATCAAAATGAAGGCTTTTGGGTTTTGCATGTTGCTTCTTGGTTTTCTCCTTTTCTCATTCAACTTCTTTTGTAGTGGAGCTAATCCATCTTTGCTTGCTTCAGGTAACTAACTCTACTCTTTTTATATATATTTTGGGTTCAACCATAAGTTTACGCTTTTAGTTGGATTTGTTTCTTTCTTATCATGAGGGTGTTCGGCAAATGAGTAATCGCTGATTACAGTGGTTGATTTGACTAGCTGATTGATTTGAACTTACTGCTATAAACAACTTGTTTAAAAACAGCTTATTCATATCAATAAGTTGTTTCAACCAGCTAATTCACCAAATATTAGCATTAGCTGGTTTGACTACTCAATCCTTTATTTGTATTAAAATAAGCTAAAATTATTCAATAAGCTAATTTCTCAAACACCCCCAATATCAGACACTAATGTTATAGGAGGCTGCAGATTCAAATCTCAACTATTTTTCATTTAAAGTGTAATATTTCGCTTTAGGTTGAAAAGGGCATATGTTGAATCCTCATTTATAAGTCACTTAGCTCTTTTTAGACTTGTGTTAGAGTATATAGCTAGGAACTCAACCATCAACTTAAGCTTTTGATTGACATAAGGATTTCTTATTAATGCTAATTAAATCATCTGCATTTCTTATTTATTTATCATTTATTTATATGAAAATATAGGGGTGAATACAAAATACTGATATATATATATATATATATATATATATATATATATATATATATATATATATATATATATATATATATATATATATATATATATATATATATATATATATATATATATAGGGCCAAACACTTAATTATATGCGTTGAATCAACTTGATTATCATTCTGCATTATAAGCTACACATTTCAATTGTCAATCCATAATCCGAGTTGTGTTAGTCAAATATCATGAATAGTACTCTCTAGTGTGTAAACAATTGTTTCAACATTATGATTTAAACACAACATTTATACAGGCAGCGTGTTTGACGGTGACGATCCAATCTCAAGGGCAACTAGTAGCAATCTCAAGGTAAGCAATTCTTTTAGAATGGATATGGTTCAGGCGAATTCAGAATGCTAGTATAGGATGGACCGAACCTTAATCTCCGCATGTGTGCTGAATTGTGTCATTTTTATATGTTGCTCCATATTATACAATTCAGCTCGTCTTGTATGAGACTGTCTCATCATTAGATATGTTATGAGATTATTTTTCTAATTGATTACTTTAAGATCATAAAAACAATGATCATTATTTATAAGTGATACTTTTATACTATAAAAAGTAATCTTTTTAAAATTGACTACTTTAAGGTTATTAGTGATACTTTTAAATTAAGACATTAAATATATGTTGGGTCAGTCTAATAGTAATGATTTCACTATAAAATCATCTCATTTGAAAATTTGTTTATACAATTTAACGTTAATTTATAACTAGGGCCAAGCCTAGGCAAGCCCGAGCCCAAATTTCTCGGGCTTAGAGCCACTTTTTCTCGGGCTCATTTCGAATCACAAATAACTCAGAACTTCATTGCTCCTTTTGTAGGAAAACAAATATGGTTCAAAAGTTAATCGGGGAAGTTCAGATGGTGTAGTGAGCTTGGAAGACTATCGCCCTTTTGATCCGAGCCCAAGCTCCAAGGCTTCGGTTCGACCTGGCCCTATCGAGCATGGCACACCTTTGATGCCTTACATTCCTAGCCCGAGGTCGAAACCCTCCCCTCCTCATTCCCCTAACCATGACGATTCTCCTTAACCTTATGTTACTCGGACTCATATACCCATGTCTGAAACGAAGTACTTGGCTATTTTGTGATATAATTTCGAGATTTTGTACCAAATTGAAGTGTTCAAGTCTTATTCTATCTATAACCGAGTGTTAAGGATTCGACATGGGTACTGCAGATTACTAAAGAGTCGGAATAATATAACCTTTATTAACCTTTAAAACGAGTCATTTTGCATTAGGAAAAGTAAATAATTCCTAATTGTTTGACAAATTTATGCTTGTGTTTTAGTCATAAATGCTTAAAATGTATGTATATTTTCTTGGGTATGTGCTAAGCTAAGTCTATATTTGCACTACCCTATTGATGATTATGGTTTAATTAAGGTAGTTGTATTTTGTTGTATAATTGGTATTTCATGTACAATGTATTCCCAAAACTTGGATTTGTAATTTCTCATTTGGATGTTTTTATTTAGTTTTGGATTAAAATGGTTCGATATGTGCACTTTTTATATATGTGAGAAGTACGTTGTAATTTGCAAATGATGTTTGTTAAGAGTCAATCTAAAACATCTTTTTTATCAATAATAAGGTAAAGTTGCGTATATTCGATCTTTTAAATCCCACTATGGAATAAAATTATTTAAGTTGACTATAACTTTATATGTTTAGGCCTTTTGATTTTTCATAATCTTTTTTTTTTGGAAACATGTGTATAAAATTAATGAAAGTGATAGAAAAATTACCCAAAATAAAAATAACTTCTTTTGTGTGTGACTATCTCACCTGACAAATTCCTCTGGTTTTTAATAGTTGTTATATTTCTGTTATTCACGCTATTCAATAATGCATGATTTTAATCTTTAATATCTCTAATTTCATATGATAAAAAAATTCTAAAAAGTTAATATTAAGAAAATACAAAGTAAGACGAATCAAACAAGATCTCACTTGACTATGACTTTCGTTATACACAGAAAACTATATACTACATCAAATAAGATCAATTGGTGAACATTATGCTACAGTAGCAACTAATAAAATCCGGAGGAAGTATGTTATTAACGCATTTCTCTAATAAAAATCAGTAAGTCTCATGGGAGACGGTCTATTCTATAGACGGAATACATAAAGCCCAGCCCAAAATATAACATAGTATATTTGGAGTTATAATAAATTATTTGGGGTTATAATAACTTAGGGTTATAGAATAGTATATTCGAGGTTATAACACCTTACATTTAGGATTATAACATAATATAATTGATATTATAATAAAAAAAAATCAATTTTGTGGCCTATCCTATAAACCGTCTCTTGTGAGATTTTGTGAATAAAAATTGTCTGACCATAACTACATCAATTAGAATGGGCTAAATGAAGTATGGAAAACTTGGGCCATCATATAATAGACCCAATGAAAACCTTACTTATTCTCGTTTTCAGTCTATTTAACTCAATCAAATCTTCATCTGGTTTTCGACATTAGAGTACAGACACAGGTTTGGCAAAAACCCTTTTTCGACATTAACATATTGTTTTAGTATAGTTTATGATTGCTTTCTGGGTTCCATGATTATTATTGTAATTTAAAAATTTTCTGTATTTTATTGATTGTAGGGATTGTAATTTAGGCAGCGAAGATGATAGCGGCAATTTCATGGCTTCCAAAGGGGGCTGCTAAATCAGTACCTGATGTTGCTGAACTTCCCTCTAAAGAAGAAATTGAAGAGATGCTTCAAAGCGGCGCTCTTGATGCAGTGTAATTCTTTTGTTACATTTTTACGGTTTAATTTATATTTTCAATTATTTATATTAAATTGGGAATTGTAAAAGTGATTTACTTTGATTCCTGTTAATGGGAAATAAAGGAAAAGAAAGGGTTTTAATTGTTTTTTGATTCTGTATACATTATTGAGTTAGTTGTTTTGTTTCATGGACATGGATTTCTTGTTTTGTGTTACTGTCTTGTTAGACTGCATATATTAGTCTTGTAATATATGTTGATTGTTGGCCTATTTTGTCTGGAAGATTGACAAAGGAATAACTGTATTTTAAGTGTGATTTTGTTTTATGTTGATCATAGCTTCTACGAGGGGGATACACGGGTATGGATATGATGATGATGATGATTTTTGTTTTATTGTAGATTGTTTGGAGCTCGGTAGCATCCTCTTGAGGCACTGCCTGTATTGCACACATAGTATTTTAACTTCAATTCTGTTTAATTATTATTGTTTGGAGCTTTTTAGTCCATAGCATACACTCGCCCCCGCGTCATTGCATAGCTACATGTTTTCGAGATTTTTCTTTTCTTAGTGCTTGTTGTTCAAGTATCTAGTGATGGTATTAGGAATAAATGTATGTAACCTCTGTTTTTTTGTTGATTGTTGGCCTATTTTGTTTGGAAGGTGAAAAGGGATAACTGTATTTTGACTTAGATTTTTCTTGTTTCATCCATTTGTTAAGTTGTCGTGTAAGTTCCGTCAGACTGATGCTTTTCTCATGTGGCAGAGATGGCGAGGATGACGATGGAGACATGGATTTGGATACTTCCAAGGAGGTTGATGAAGCTTTACTTGCATCAGCTGCTGCACAGGCACTTGGCAAGGAATCTAATGACATATCAGATGCTTTCAAGAAACTTGACATGGACCATTATGACGACGATGATGAAGATGGTACATATCGTGAAATATTTCTATTATATTGCCACGATTTTTCATTTTGTTAGTCTATGCTTACTTGCATCAAGACGAGTTTCTTGATCTATATCTTACGCTGTGAAAATTAGGCATCGATGTCTTCAGTAAAGGGCTTGGTGATGCTTATTATCCCAGTAATGAGTGTGACCCTTACTTGAAGGATAAGAATGTGAGTATGATACTTTATATGTTGCAATCTGGGTTCATTAGTCTACCATATATATGCTGAAATAGTTATTTTGTTTTCTTACTAGGATGATGATTCAGAAGAAGAGGAGGATTTGTATATAAGACCAGAGGATTCAGTTATTGTTTGTGCTCGTAATGATGAAGAAATCAGTCAGCTTGAGGTACATTGTGAACTTAACTTTTTCCGTTGTGCATCGGAGATGCGTAGTTATTGAAACAGTTTTGTTGCTTGAATAGAGCTACCCAGGCAGGGTATTGGACTGATGTGAATATGCATCTCTATGTGCAAATGCACTAGTGCACTTCAACAAGTTCTGATTCACGTCTAGTCTTAGAATATTGATGTTTATTAATATCCTTCATTCATTTCTTTTTGTTATGGCCTTTGGGTGTATACAATTTTTTCCTCCTTTTTCTGTTGCTGTCTTTTTCCTTTTATGGACAGGGAAGAGGTATGTGGATGTATGCAGGTTTTCATTGGCTCTACCTTTACTAATTGATGTCTTCTTAACATTCAGATTTATATCCTAGAGGAAACTGAAGATGGTCCGAACTTGTTTGTTCACCATGATATTATTATTTCAGCATTCCCTTTGTCTACGGCATGGCTTGATTGCCCATTAAAGGGTGGAGAAAAAGGTGTGATAATAATTCCTTATAAATCTGAGGTGATTGGATTAGAAACATTAACTTGTCTAGTATTTTACTTTTTGGTTATTGTTTGACTTTTGTCGGAAGTTTTAGAGTTAGATGTGAGGCGTCATACAAATTAAATGAATATGGTACCCAAATTTCCAAATTTTGGTCCTGGCTTTCATGGTTTGTTAGATTGTCCATTAATATTGCTTGCTCTATTCGGTTGACTTCTTAAATCATGTACACGTCTTATTTTATGTAACGTTGTAGATAGTATTTGCAGACAAGTGTAAATACCAAGTGTAATTGTGTAAGGTTGCATATATTCAACCTTTTAAACCGGGTGTTAACAATTTTGTTGTTTGTTGGTTTGACTAAAATATTAGTGCATTTGTTTTGCTTATGTGGCTATAAATTTGTTTCTTCAATTTTTTCGGCTACAATTTTATTTCATCATTGGAATTTGCTACTTCGAGGGGTGTGTTTTGGAGTTTGGACGTTTTTTGCACATCATTCTTTTTGTGCTTGTGATTTCTTAGGAAATTTTTTTTAAGTAATCTTTCATAGAAGATCAATTATGATGAACTAGGAGACTAAAGAGAAAAAGATGGAATTATTTTACCTTTAACAGGAAATTTTGTTTCCACCTTTGACAGGAAATTTCATCGCTGTTGGTTCAATGGAACCTTCAATTGAAATATGGGATCTTGATATTGTAAGTGGCTTAAGTTAGTCTATGATTTTATGAAATTGTTGCTAAAGGAAGCTATGGAAGTAGTAGAGTGAATTTTGTGTTTTCTTTTCCAATCACCGTTGCAGATTGATGGAGTCGAACCAGCACTAGTGTTAGGCGGTATTGTTGAGAAGAAGAAAAAAGGAAAGAAGGTAATCTGTTGGACGTCCTCAGTTTAAACACTGATTTGCTTTTAGTTTCAATACAATTCATTGTACTATTAGTTGAATGGCGATTCTTATGCAATTAGCAGTGTAGGTATTCATTGATGCTCATCAGTTTGTTGCATGTGGCTTAGAGAATTGGTTTCTGTTTGTGATATTGAAAAACATGGTGCATGATTCTCTACAATATTCATGCAAAATATAATCACAGGATTGTTATTTCACATCTGTACCTATCGAACTTATGGATTCTTTGACCAGAAGATTTGAAATAAGAGTTGATGTGTTTCGTTGTACTCTCTTCGTTCCAAATTGATTAGTCTTTTCGTTACAGTTTGCTCTAAGTTGATGTATCCGGTTTACTTTTTTCCATTTGTGGCAACTTTTTTCTCTTTCTCTTTCCTACACCCCTCCGTTTCATTTTCTCTGTTCCTTCATTCCCTCCTTTTCTCTTTCTCTCTCTCTCTCTCACTCGCTTCCCACTACCATCTTGCTACACTTAAGGGGTACATCAATTTGAAACAGGGTGAATATGCGATGAATTTGTTTTAGACTCGTACCCGATTACACGGCAGGTGGATATATTGTTATAGTCCAGAAATTGTACCCAGTCTTTTTGCCTGGATGTGACGGTTTGTAGAGTTCCAACTAACCTGATTGGTTTTAGTGCTGACCTTCTTTTATGTTGTTATTCAATATTATCTCTAAATTTTTGGACTAATTTTTGGTGCTTCTGCTGACCACTTCTTATAGAAATCTATCAAGTACAAAGATGGCAGTCATACTGATTCTGTTCTTGGCCTTGCCTGGAACAAGGAGTTCAGGTCTGCGGTCTTCTTTCCTTTTTATGTCTTTCTAATTTATGCCAGCAGAATTATTAATGACAACTGTCTCTTGCTATCGTTTTCCGTATACTTCAGGAATATACTTGCTAGTGCCAGTGCAGACAAACAAGTAAAGATATGGGATGTGGCTGCTGGAACATGCAGTATTACCATGGAGCACCACACAGACAAGGCAAGTATCACACCGTAGTAATTTATTATTTGCCGTCTATTTTAGAATGCTTAATTACTTATCTTGATTGACAATAAACATGAATAATAGAAGCGATATACTTAGTAAATGTAAACTGATTGCAAATGTTTCTATTAGAAAATTAGTAATGACGACTGCCAGAAAGCTCCGAAGTTCTATCAATAAATCAGAATAATTCTAACCAAATACTATTATTAAACACAAATTCTTGTATGAGACGGTCTCACCGTGAGACGTGCCCCATATTGGGTTAAATAGCCCAATAATAGAAATTTTTAGCATAATAAACCCTTTATATGGACTCGTCTCATGGTGAGATGGTCTTATACAAGAGGGGCTGATTATTAAAAAGTTCCGACTTGATACCGCCTCCTAGTTTGGAGAGGGAGCAAAACTCTCTTGTGGGCTATGATGCTACTTCTTTCTCTACTTTTTAAATTAATCTCCCTTAGTATGTATCTCTTGATTATTATTTCTTGATCACTACCACTCATCCAAACAAAGGATTGCAATCTTAAGCACTACCTAGCTAAGTCCATCCCAAACTTACTTCTAATAATTGCCCCTTGTTTTCTTCCTTGCATATTTGAACACAAGTAATGGCCGATATTAATTCTTTTAATTGGCAATCACCTCAAATTATGATATGTTCAAGTCAAAAACTCGATAACTTTTGTAAAATGGAATGCTTGTGAAAGAATTCAAACTAGAAAAAAACAAAACAACTTCTTATAACTTCTTACCGCGTTTTAAGTATTATTTTGTGTTTGTGTCTTGCAGGTTCAAGCTGTTGCTTTTAGCCATCATGAACCACAAGTTCTTCTAAGTGGATCTTTTGATCATACAGTTGTCATGGTAATAAAAATCTATGCCTATGATGATATATTTATATAATCTTGGTAATGGCGTTGCCTCGGAATATTTTACTTTGCAAAAATCTAAAAGAAACAATCATGGGTGTGTTGTAGAATTCCTTTATTCCGTTGTGGCTCTTTTCCTCATTTTTTGGTATGTTTCAATGTGACCACCGTAATCGTTCACCGTCCACAAATTGACCACAATACGCTTAATGCAATACTCTTTACATAGTGATTGTTATTATTTACGTCCCTTCAATATTTTTATTCATATGCCACTTTAAACAAGTTGTAAAAATAGAGCTTACATTTTTTTATTATCGAAAATGGAACACCAAGGTGTTTGCCACTTTTGGTGAGTGAAAGAGATGATATTGCTCGTATGGGTGAGACTAGATTTTGGGTTTAGAGCTGACACCGATCATGTAGGATGATTCTGTAACCTTTTCTGTTCTTTCTAATGGGATCATTTGACTGTTGCAGAAAGACGGAAGGAATCCTGCCCACTCTGGATATAGGTGGTCCGTTGCCGCTGATGTTGAGAGCTTGGCATGGGACCCACATACAAAGCACTCTTTTGTTGTTAGTGTTATCTCATCTTGACTAATCTAAGAATTCCGTCTTACATGAAATTCACGCTTTAACTGATTCAAAATGGGAAATTCCAGGTTAGTCTTGAAAATGGTATGATCCAAGGTTTTGACATTCGAACAGCTAGTTCCAACTCAGATTCGGTCTTGAAGCCTAGTTTCACTCTACATGCTCACGACAAAGCTGCCAGCTCCATCTCATATAATACTTCCGTTCCCAACGTATGCTTCTTTTTATTTACATGACGGGATCGTGCTCTGCTACCTTATCATTATGCCTTAATGTTTTTTCTTTCATTTCTTTCTGCAGCTACTTGCTAGCGGCTCTATTGATAAAACGGTTAAACTATGGGATTTGTCAAATAACCAGCCTTCCTGTGTTGCTTCCAAGAATCCAAAAGCTGTGAGTATTTCTTGCTAGTATTTCATTTTTTTCCCAGATTATATTCTTTGGGGCGGGGGTACGAGGGAAAATGCTTGTTGTAGCAGTTGCCTTTTGTTTTTTTGAAAGAAACCTAATAATTTATTGATAAAAATGTCATACGACATTTACAAAAACGTTAATCAATCAAATACATAACAATTTTAATTAAACAAAAATCTATATAGAAAAAGTCACGATCATTATAAAGGAGATTTAATTTAACACTGAAGCATTCCTTCTATCATATCGTTACTTTTTACTGAGGGGGCCTTTAGATCTGGTGTGACTTTGAAATAGAGATAAGTTTGATACTATTGACTGTATTAGCCGAAATAACATCCGTGATGACACTGAAGCAGTTGCCTTTTGTTGGTCAAAGAATGCCGTGACTCAAACATGCGAGTTCATTTATGTCAACAACTTGATTCTTTTTCTTTGTTATTCTCCAGGGAGCCGTCTTTTCCGTGGTTTTCTCAGAAGAAAACCCTCTTTGGCTTGCTATTGGTGGTTCGAAAGGAAAATTAGAAGTGAGTTTCTCGCTATCTGCAAAAACAGCTAACACGCGTTTTATTGTAGTATTCCTTAGTTTTAATATCGGCTTATGTTTTGACTTCGAGCGATGCTGAATTGCAGGTGTGGGATATATCTTCTGAAGCTGGAGTTGCTAAGAAGTATACAAATAATAACGCTAAGAAGTAAGAAATCGTAGTTCGATTCTTAGAAGATTTTAGAGTAGTCGAAAAAAATTTTGTTCCCCTTGAAGTTCTTAGCTCCTTTTCATTCAGTGTGCCTGTTTGTGTATCATAGAAGTATTTTTTCGGGTTAAAATAGGCTTTTCTCGCTCATTTTTTTCTCGAAAGGAAGATTCGAGCGAGCTTTTGTTGTGTCACAGAAATCAGAGTTCATAACTTATGCTCGATTTTTTCTATTTTAATTAAAAAAGGCGATGTTGAGTGATGCTCATTTTCTATTGTATATGATTATTTTGTGTAATTGTGTCAATTTTCATATTTTTTGTGGTTTTTTAAAGATCAATACTATGCATGCTTGTAAGATAGGGCATGTTTTATTAAAGTGAATGGGATTCAACTCAACTGAAATAAGTTTTGAAACATCGTGTTGATCTTACTTTGATTTTGCTACACAATGCGTAAATATATATGAAATGATCCGATATTATTGGATCGAACCGTCAAATTGTCAAGTAAATATCAAGTTCTTATCTTTTCTATTATTCTCATTATCATATTCTTATTTAGTTAGGAATATTTTATTTTATAATTTTTGTGGGATATTTCTTTGTGTTATCTTAATTTTAGTAATTTGTACTTTTGTTATAATAATTGCATCTAGGCATGTATCAAGACCCTATTGTCGCCGAGTTAGGATCCTCTCTATTATTTAAAATGTAATGGAGGGTCCATTACTTAATTTAATGACTATAATTGCTTGATAGAGTTTTATTATGGAGATTTTGACATTTTATTTTTTATTCTAAAATAGGTGTTAATATCCTAGCATGTATAATAGAGAAAAGTAATGGAGAGGATCCTAATACAACGTCGCCATACATTGTATTTTTTATTCTAAAATTAATTCATCTCTCTCAAATTCTCCTTTTACATAAGCTTTCTCCTCACATTGTTAAACGACGATGATCCAAATAGGACCATCATCACACCGTTCGTCATTACAAATAAAAGAGGTGAATGAGCTAGTTTGCGGGCAATTTGTAACACCTAAATTTCCTCCGTCATTCACGATTTTGGTTTACCCAACTTCTATATTCCATGAAGCAAGCACGTTATTAGTCATAATTTGTACATAGGAATTTCATCTCGAAAATGTAAAGCATTTTTACATTTTGCACAAATTTTCTTTTCAATATTTCTCTCCAACCCATTTATAAACAAACACAAATTATTATAAGAAGATTTCATTATAAAACACACTATTTATATCTATAAAAATATTAAATAGTTTAACTAATAAAACATTATATTAAATAGTTCAGCTACTCTTATGAGAGACCGTCTTTCAAAGACAGTGGCGAAACTTGAACAAAATTTTAGGAGGGCGGAGTTAATAAAAAAAATTGAATTCAACTAATATATATAGCCAATCAATGCAACAAAAAATTATTACGTAAATTTTGAATCAAAGTAAAGTTTGACGTTCTTTTAGTACTTTAAAATTATATATAATCTCATTGACACTATATGTCTTTGCCATTTGTCCCTAAACATACATTACTAAACCATTTTAATTTTTTTTATTGTTTTTTTGTTGTCAAATTTTTTTATTGTTATGAGTTTTCAGTGATTTAAGTATTCACTTATTCAAACTAATTATTAAATAAAGAAAAGAAAATTGAATTAAAAGATATAAAACAAACCTTTAAATGATAATTTCACGCCTCATTTGATACTCCATTATTACTTATAAAATTTATTTTTTTATTCAGTTATTCATTCTCTTCCTTTAATTGTGTTGCTTTTATTTGTTGGCCTAAAATTTTTAAAAATATAGAATGACGATTGTATATTAAAAAAATTTACCGAAAATCTCGGAGGGGCGAAGCCCCTACCCGCCCCAATGAAGTTTCGCCCCTGTTCAAAGAGATCATCTCAAAACAAAAAGCTCATATTCTTATTTTCTCTTAAATTTGCGTAAATTGAGCTATTTAGCCCATATTTTTAATGCGTCTCGACCGTCTCCCACGACAATTTGTGAATTTCGAAATCTATAGATACATCATATCAACACTTGAATCCTCCGCTACAAAACCTTTGCTTTCATCTCATTCTCCATACTAGGGTCTAGAGTACAAGTATATTGACTACTTTGTCCGTTTTTAATTGTTATAGTCAATCATTATCATAAGTTAAAACCCAACAAATTTTGTCATTTGATAAAGGTTTTACCCATCTGAATCCATCGAATTGAATCATCATTCGATGAATTCAACAGCTGAATTCAACGATGAAGACAAATCTGATGAATCCAATCGCCTATTATCCCCAAATCAATCAACAAAATCAATCGAATTAGAATTAGAGGTAGCGTATGAATCCAGCGACAAGATAATTATAGAAGATTTCGATGTAGAATCGCTAAATGACTACTCAATTCCAGGACCCTTTTCATGGAAGAAACTATGGCAATTTACAGGACCTGGGTTTTTAATGAGTATAGCATTTTTAGATCCGGGTAATTTAGAAGGTGATCTACAAGCAGGCGCCATTGCTGGGTATTCTTTACTTTGGTTATTGCTTTGGGCTACTGTTATGGGTCTTTTGATTCAGCTTCTTTCTGCTCGAATTGGGGTTGCTACTGGCAAACATTTGGCTGAACTTTGTAGAGAAGAATACCCTAATTGGGCTCGTTATTTGTTATGGATTATGGCGGAAATTGCCCTAATTGGAGCTGATATTCAGGAAGTCATTGGAAGTGCTATTGCTATTCAGATACTTAGTCGTGGGGTTTTACCTCTTTGGGTTGGTGTTATTATTACTGCTTCTGATTGGTTAGTTTTTGTTTCTTCTTACATTTTGTGTCGGTTTTGGAGTACTTCTATTATGTTCATCCTGATTTATCTTTCTTTTCTATTCAATGTTTGATTTTAGAATTGCATTCCTTCTGTGAGTTGGGTGTTATATTCTTTCTCGAATCTTGTGGGTATGAGTTGCCGCCTTTCTTCCCTCCCAAGACCTAATCATAGTTTTCAGTGGTCGAGATACACCGAGTATGATGATGGTATGTGAGTTGGGTATTGAATCCAATACCTCTGTTATTTGGATTTGGCAACTGATATCCTTCATGGGTATGTGCACTGTGTGCTGTCTCTGCTCAATCATGTGAAAAGACTTTTTTTTGGTAGAATTTTTAGTGTCCAAGGGTACTACCCATGTGTGAGTTTCAAGGATCGATACGGTACTTGAGGCAAAACGAAAAGTTTGAGTAACAAAGTCGAAAAACAATGCTTAGATTTGCAAAAGCAAACTAGAATAATGGTTACATTTGTGCTCTTTTATGTGTTTTTTTGAGAAGTTGGTCCACCAATTATTCTAATACAGGGTCTATATATCTAAAACTTGAACTGGAAGCTGGTGTACTTTTAGCCCTTGAAGATTTATAGGGTTTAATAGAATCATTTTCTTTGTTTTAGAGTGTAAAACTGCTCATTATGATTCGATTGAGTATCGTTCGGTCACTGTCTCTACATTGGATTTCCTGTCTGCTTCTTGATTATGTTTTTTGTTTCGATTGGAGCTCAACGAAAGCCTCACTCTTTTGAAGCGTTGGTGAGGAATATGTGGAACTGTAATTAGATAATTTAACTGAGTGTAAGGCAACCTTGTGCCTTCATTTCGTTCGTACCTACTACAGATGCTAAGCGTACCTTTCTTGCCTTTTTTTGTTTTGGAGGCAGTGAACTATATGCATATCATTCTTTTAACACTTCTTTTGATTTCGCTCAATTGTTTTTGGATTGTAAAATCGTTGAATCTTGAATTAGAATCGTGATTTTTAATAACAATGTTTCGAGGTATGAAATACTAGCTTATATTTGACGAATAAAATCTTTGTTGTGAACAGTTTCATGTTTTTATTTCTTGAGAACTATGGAGTGAGGAAACTAGAAGGTGTTTTTGCATTTCTGATTGGAACAATGGCTATGTCTTTTGCTTGGATGTTTGCTGATGCAAAGCCCAGCGGAAAGGAACTTCTTATTGGTAATGTATCTTATGATATATATTTTGACTAATAGTTGTTTTCCGGGAGCCTAGTGCATAACACGACAAGACTGCTTTTGCAGGTATTTTAGTGCCAAAACTTAGCTCAAAAACTATCAGGCAAGCTGTTGGAGTAGTTGGTTGTGTCATAATGCCTCACAATGTTTTCTTGCATTCTGCCTTGGTGCAATCGAGGAAGATAGACACCAACAAGAAGGGGCAGGTTCAGGAGGCAATCAACTATTACTCGATTGAGTCCTCACTGGCCCTTCTCGTGTCTTTCATGATCAATTTATTTGTAACTACAGTATTTGCTAAGGGATTTTACGGAACTAAACAAGCAAGTAGTATTGGGTTAGTAAATGCTGGACAATATTTGGAAGAGAAATATGGAGGAGGGCTATTGCCGATTCTCTACATATGGGGCATTGGGTTATTGTCTGCTGGGCAGAGTAGCACCATAACGGGAACTTATGCCGGACAGTTCATCATGGGAGGATTTCTCGACCTTCGTTTGAAGAAATGGCTAAGGGCTTTGATCACGCGAAGTTTTGCTATTGTGCCGACTATGATTGTAGCGTTAGTTTTTAATTCTTCTGAGGCGACATTGGATGTATTAAATGAGTGGCTCAATGTACTTCAGTCTATGCAAATCCCTTTTGCTCTTATTCCACTTCTTACCTTGGTGGCAAAAGAACAAGTGATGGCTTCTTTCCGGATAGGACCCATTTTGGAGGTATATGACTCACTTTTCTGCTTTTTATGTTATGTTTACTGCATGGTTAATTCTAAGTCAAGTATTTTGTTATGCTTTAAGGATTTGACTCTATTTTTTTGCTCGAGATTTTACCTATGAGACCACTCTTCTGTTTTCCTTTATGGGTATAAGTTGTTGCCTTCCTTCTCTCCTTAGACCCTGATCATAGAAACTATGAGTGGGATACACTGAGTATGATGATGATGACGACCAATAATAAAAACATACTACACTTTGTCCTTGCAACTTGCAAGCATGATTTGGGTCGTCCTCTTGTCCTCATCTATATGTTTATGAGTGTCTTTAGGAGGTTCTTTGACAATTTTCTCAATGGATGCTTCATCAAGAGTAGGTTACAATATGTTACATGATTTACTAATCTCCTTGCGAATCAATAAAAGTGAAGTGTAATCGGTTTCGGGCTCTTTTTTCCATTTTAAGAGAATAACGGATTTAAATGCAAATTAGCTAGCGCCTAGTAGACTATGCTATACTGATCAAGGATATAATGTAGATTCGACTTTCTTTGGTAGAGCACATCTGCTATTAGCATATATTCCATTTGATCATTCCATTATCCTATAAACATGTTCATTTTTTCGAAACACTTGTAATTGCATATACTCTACCGATGCAATTTTAAGATATCTTGAGTTGTTTAAATGCAAATTAGCTAGCGCCTAGTAGACTATGCTATACTGATCAAGGATATAATGTAGATTCGACTTTCTTTGGTAGAGCACATCTGCTATTAGCATATATTCCATTTGATCATTCCATTATCCTATAAACATGTTCATTTTTTCGAAACACTTGTAATTGCATATACTCTACCGATGCAATTTTAAGATATCTTGAGTTGTCTTAAAGTATATCTTTTGCTCGCCTGATTCTAATGACTGCTAGTTTATTTTGTGTGACTAACAATTTTTCTTTCCTGCGCGTCTCTTCATTTTTCATGTTCATACACAATTCAATCAACCCTTTAATTAATCCTAGATTAACAGGATTTGAATACAATCAAAATGCAAATCATAATTTTCTTTTTTCCCCTTCATGTAGAGGATATCATGGACTGTGGCTGCACTTGTCATCGTGATCAACGGGTATCTCCTTTTTGATTTCTTCGTATCCGAAGTGAAAGGATTCTTGTTCGGATCTTTAGTCTGTATAGGAACAGTGTTATACGTAACATTCATCGTTTACCTTGTCACTCGTGATGGTACACTTTCTTCAACATGGTCTTCTCTAAAAACTGCCGATAGCTCTGTTTGTGTTGATAATTAGCCAGGAAGTCGTAAGAATATCAAGATCGATGAATCCTTATATATGCAAACCAGTCCGGATTGTGCACGCCACTATTTTTGGTCCTAGTTTACGTTTCCTGCCATTCCTTTCTGATCTTGACGTGTTCAATTCGGATTCAATTCTTTCTAATTAATCCGACTCCAGCTTACGCGACAGCCCACAGCTCCAGCAAGTTGATTGCGAATGAGCGTATCAAGCACAAAGGACATTGCGCAGTATTAGATTTTGATATACCCGACATACGTTCAGCACTTCCGAGAACTGCCAGATTCTTGGGTTATCAAGTATTCTTTCGGTAAAATCGACTTCTATTCGCAAAGTCGAATCCTGGAGGTTTGTTGTTGTACCATTATAATGCATCGTTTGTATCATTTTTGTAACCATTACAAATACTTGTATGTTCTTGTTAACGTCGTTATATCAATTGTGAAGAAAGAAACTGAACCATAACCATGAACGTCATTATACAGAGTAAGAGTCTTGTAACTATTTTTTTTTTTTTTGTACTCTCAACCGGTCTAACTTTATGCATCCATTTTAATATCACCTCATTTTCTGTCAAGTATTATTTCAAGTTGACATTAAATGTCATTTTAAAGTGCTATAACACAGTGGTACCAATGATAAAGTGCTATAACACAGGAGTATCATTGATAATTTTCCTTACTATTAAATGACATTTAACATCAACTTAACGGAAAAAAGGTGAACAATGTCACGTTTGAAATTAGCTCAAAAAGGTAGGGATACTATTAGAATTAGAAAAAAAAACACAGGGGTACCATTGATAAAGTGTTATAACACAAAAAAAATCATTGATAATTTTCTTTTTTTAATATAATTTATGGCTTGCTGGGTAAACCCAACTATATATATAACACTGTATTTAAAAATATTAAAAAAAAAGGTGGTAAAATATTTTTTGCAACTAATTTTTATAATTATCCGACCCGACTCATTTTGACCCTTCACAGTTCACACAAAGGCCCGTTATGACCCAATTTGTTAGACCTGACCTGCTAATAACCCGCTAAAGTTTTACAAGACCTGTGACCCATTGGATCGACCCACCCCGTTGAACACCTCTAACTGCAAGCAATGAGTATAATTTCAAGAAGAGCTACTCTCATGAAAAATCATCTCTCGATGATACAATCTCCAACAAAGAGCTTATATTCTCATAATATATATAATATGAGTTATTTAACTTATATATAAGATCTTTCGCTGTGTGAATTTGTCTCGTACAACAATTTGCGTTTCAAGAAACCATTCCACCTTGCCACTAGCTCCTATATAAACAAGTGATTGTTATGCAAGAAATGATCCCCATTCCCCACTGAGCCTATTTTTCACAATGCCCCCTTCTATACAAGCTTTATCCATGGAAAATTGTGAACAAAGTTCACAAAACCTACACCAATCAATACTCGCAGAAATCCAAACACTTACCCAAACTTTTGATCAGAAATTTAACGCATTAATGGCGATGTTACAGAAAACCCTAGAACAAATAACTAAATTCCAAGAAGAATTAACGGGAATTTTGAAAACTGATTCTAAAACCCTACCTCAACAAACCGAAACCACTGATAACAGAGACCGACTTTACTCTATTGTCCGATGTGAATTACCGGTGTTCAAAGGAGACAACCCAATCGATTGGATTTTTAAAGCCGAAAGGTTTTTCAAATTTTACCGATTGACGGAGGAAGACAAGGTGAATGCAGCCATTATCAATCTTGATGGAGATGCAATGTATCGTATTGAATTCGAAAACAGGATACGCCCAATTACTCAATGGTCGGAGTTGAAATCTTTGATTCTTCGCCATTTTAGACCTGTAAGTGCTGGAACATTGTGTGAGGAATGGTTAGGATTATCTCAGGAAGGAACTGTGAAGGAGTATACGAGGAAGTTTGTGGAATTGCTGTTACTTATGGAGGATCTAGGGATTTCTGATGAACTGATGTTAGCGAATTTCAAGAAAGGGTTAGAGGAGGAGATAAAAATTGAACTCGAAGTAATGTGGCCAAAAACCTTGAATCAAGCTATGGATATGGCAGTGCGGATTGAAGCAAAACTGCAGGGTCAGCTGGGTTGAAATTGGGTAGATTTTAATGGAGTTTTGATAAGAACAATATGAGGTCGACTACGTGATCGTCGTAAACAAATAAATCTTGTTTTGTAGTAAATACGGCTAGTTTGGTTGTCGGTACTGTATGTTTGGTAATGAAAATTTTAATAGAATTCTGAAAGATTAATCGAGAAAGTATATGATCATGCTTGTCGTATTTTAGTTATATTTTTTCATTACACAATTCATGCTTGTTATACTTGAAATGAGAGGCATCCTTCGATTACGTCCTCTTTGTATTGGTCTGTCTTCTTTTCCACCCTCTAAGACTCTACCCTGGGTGGACTAATCGGAATGGTGATGATGATGAAATTGATAGTGAGAGGTCTAGTATCATGGGAATGACGAAATTAAACTTCATTCTCATTACTTCTATATAGTATTATATGTTTAATGATATAAAACGAATGCTCCATTAATACTCATTTGTATGCACTGACTCTTGTTCTAATAAGGGTAAAGTTGCGACGTGCATACATTCAACCCTCAACCCTCAACCCTCAAATCATGTTTAAGTAGGTGTTTATTCAGGTCATTCAATCGATTTCAGATTATGTGTTTCAAGTCGGTTCAAAATCGGATTTTGAGTCCACTTTGATTTCCACATAATTTTAAATTCACATAAACGTGAATCAAGTCAAGTCAAATTCAGTTATAAAGTCAGGTAAACATCAAATCATCGAATCTGTTTTAAACACCTCTATATCCAAATAAAAGCCATTTAATAGCATTGGGTAATGGAATACCGAAACGTTGAAGGAAAAATAGTCAGAATTCAGAAAACACCCAAATCATATATTCTGCTACTTTTGTGCACAATTAACTAATCCAGTAAATAGAGCTCTTCTATGGCAAAGGTAAAACATATTCAAGAATGATCATACAAGTTACATCTATGGCTACTCTTCAATTAAAGGGCTATTAATCATAATCCCATACATTAAGACAAGATGATTTTGTTTGAATATTCCAAAATGTATACTAATTTCATATAATATGAACCGAATCTTACAAATGATCTAGAATTCCAATCGATGGAGTATTTAAAAACAAGATGCGGCAAAATTGGAACTCTTATTCGTCAAAAGCTCCGATCAAACACTGAGTTCAGTCGATTTTAATTGTGCACTAAACATATCACCTACCGACACCATCTAAGTTTACCTAAGCAGCATACTACTGTACAGAACCACAGCCGACTCTTTAGCTTCATCGTTCATAAAAATATGGCGGTGTTAACGATTCCAATTGACGTCAAAAGTCATTTGACAGTTCAAAATAGCTATTCAACCATCAAGAGTGCAGAAAAATTAGGCAATGATGTAGATCAAGAGACAGCAGCATTTTGCACTTCGAGATGAGAGCTCTAAGGCAGCAAAAACCAATATGCAAAGATCTCGTTTTCTATGGAACTATCATTTAGCAACTTCCTCAAAGTAAAAGGCGGGTATCTCTGATAGGGATGCCAATGTCGAAACACATTTATACTGGGAAATCAAAAATAGAATGATATCAGCCAAAAAACATAAAAATGGCAGTATGATGTTTTACCATTTGGGGCACAAAACAGGCGAAATGGGTACCTTATGTTGCTTGTATTTGTTTTTAACGGCCACCAAAGACGCTCCTCGTCTATTCAGTTGCAGGTCTTGGATCCGAAGAACGCATTCTTTTAGATCGGAAGGTTTATATCTAGTAAACTCTTGCAATTCCGAATCCTATATCATGCATAACCGAATTACGTTAAACACCAACATCAAAATCATCCATACAAGTGTAATAACAGCAAATCAAGATTGTGTACTAACCCAAGGGTGCATTTGAGGGTTAATAGTGAACTTTGCAAGAAAAACAACAGCTGCAGCTACCAAAGAAGGTAAGAACTTTACACAACCATAGTCAAGCAAACTCAATTCAGCTAGGTAGTAAGTCAAGAATTCCAATTGCAAGTTAGGATTCTGCACAACCATAAAATACAATCAATAAACCTGTATGAATAGATGAACCTTTATTAGGGAGAAAAAGTATCAAGAAAACAACATACTTTAGTGTCTCCTTGAGCAACTCTATTGAACCTCCTGCAAATATTGAATAAGAGGATAGACCATTGAATCAGTAAAGCATCAACCAAAATAAGATCATCAAACGTAACATATACTAAACCAAGATTCACACCTGAGGAATGTCTTTAGAGTTGGATTGCCCATTTCATAGTTAAGGGTTTTGAGCACATCAGCCTCCATATCTACCACCTTCACATAACATGTAAACAACCCTCAATACGATTTAATCAAATCAAAACAAAACAAGGAAAAAATGTACCCAAGAGTTGATTAGTTGCCATCAAAATTAAAATTCCGTGATCCATCATCCATTACCCTATTGTCATTAAGTAGATCTCATCTAAGGTGGGAGTTTAGGAGTCAGATGTACAAAACTTTACCATTATTAGTAACATTAATGAAGTTGTTTTCAACTCAATCTTGTGCACCTGATCTAATGAGTCGTATTACTAAAATCTACTATAAATTTTTACTTATGTTGAATTAAAGGAAACCAAATAGATCCCATGAGCAATTCATAATTAATGGCAACTAACAACCAAACAACATCCCAGATTCAGATTCAATTTGTTTATGATAAAATGACAAGAAAACCAACCTCTTGTTTGGTGTAGGTATTCTCTGTCATATCACAAAACTTCTCCAGGGGTTTAGGATCTATTTCTTCATACTTCCTATAGATTAAGAACAGTGGATTTGAATAAATAATCAAACAAGAAAATCAAGGTAAAATTGACAAAGGGAAAAGTATTGAAATCTTACGAAGCAATAAGCATAGCAGAAACACCAAGAAGCTGAAGTCTTTGTCGATTAAGAGGTTTGTAAGACAAATATCGATCAATATGGGAAATCGTCAAGTAAAGTGTATCTGAAACGACTCTGAATTCTTCAGCAAGTTCTACTAACCAATCTACCAATATTCCTCTCATGTTTGCACTCACATCTTTCTGGATCTTCTGCATGTAATCCGGCAGTGGCCTTCTCTTCTCTTCCTGCTGCATATTTCATTTAACCCCAATTCAATTCCAACATCAAAACAAACCCTAATTTCTAGCTAGCTCAATCTTATAAGCAATTAAACAAATTCAGTAAATAAAAAGTGAATTTCTCGAGTAATTCGGTCTGATTGTTAGCAATACTTAGATTAATTTAACAAAAATGAGTGGGATTCAAAGAATTATACCTCCATGTTACGAAGATATTCATAAATCCCAGAAACATAGGTTCCACACAACTGAGGATCATCAGAAATGGAATCAACATCATGAGAAGAAACATTTCCTAAACTCACAACATCCTCTTCCGGCGTAGTTTCCAACACTGGAATCGGAGCAGTACTGACTGGTTTCGCTGCTTTTCTAGAACGAGCTCTTGTACGAGGTTGTACACATGGCCGAACAGTAGAAGACCCCAAAATATTCGAAGAAATTTCACCCAAAACAACCCTTTTCTTTTGGGGTTGTTGCTGATTCTCAGCCATAGCTTCAGAAGCTCTTTTCTTAGACCTAGTAACCCTCATACAATTCTCTTGATTCGCCATTGATAAATTAGGAGAGAGGAACAAGAGAGAGAAAACAAGTAGAGCAGCAGAAGAAGAACACGAAGAAACACAATGGAAGGGAAAGAATAGGTCATACTCATAATTTGTAGGACTTGAAGGGCGCCATTAAAGTACATTCAAAAAACAATATGGGTAGTTTCGAAATTTGAAATTGGGAATTGGGATAAAATGGAATTCCGCAAATGTTTAGGTTTGAGATTTAGAAATGGCGGGTCTTAAGATTGTTTAGGGAATCAGAATCAAGATTCAAGAACAAGAGATTTGGAAATGGCGGGTTATTTTGCGCCTACATTTATTTGAAATTTCCGTAATTTCATATTTTGAGAAGTGAACAAATAAGCTTTGGATACTTATTGGAGGGTAATAGCCTAATAGGATTTTAGGAGTATATTTTTTATTTTGAGGCATGTGGTGAGAAACTGAGAATCCGATTTCGGGTATTTGACAAATTAGTTTATTAAGCAATTTAGTTTATTTTAATTTAATTAAAGAGTTGGGTGTTCAAACAGTCAATGTTAGTGTTTAGTACATTAACTGATTGAACAACTAATGCTTATAAATAAGTTGTTGTTGAACAAATTGCTTATAGCAGCGGAGTCAATATAACCTAGTCAAACTAGTTAACAAAATTAGTTGGTCAAATCAGTCATGTAACCAGTTGTTAATTATTTGCCAAGCAATTGTTTTAGTCGGACTAAGTAATAAGTATATTTTTCTTTCATGTAAGATTTCGAATTTAATTCTTATTTAATTTTAGGTTCATGTCTATATTTTTATTTCAAGCCCATAGCTACTAGATTTTTACTTTTTACTAAATTGAAATATGCCAGTCTCCTAAGAAACCGTATTTTAGACCTAATTCATTAAGGCTTAGTGCTTATTCTTATTCTATATATTTCTTATATGAGCGACCCAATCAGAGATAGTTTCTTAAAGAGACCGTTTGCAGGGGCGAAGCCAGGATTTTAAATTAGGGGGGGCCAAATTGTCGATGTAGTAGAATTTTTTTTACTGTATAAAAACTAGAGGTGTTAAACACAGACAAGATGGCTCGAAATTTACACGACATTGTAACCGAATCTGATTTGATTCGACTTTAAAAATTTACAATTATGTAAAAACAATATGGACACGATTACACGAAATCCGATTTCAAGCCCACCCGAAACACTTAACTTGAAATCAACGATGACCCGAACGAACACCATTAGACACCAGTTAAACTATGAAAATATAAAAATCATATAGACTGAAATAAACTTGAATCATTGCAAAAATTATATTTAACAATAAATAGAGTTGAAGCTCCCATATAATTATTATTTTTGAAAAAAATAAGTGTTTTTAGCTCTACATATTTGCCTAATAATTCTCCAAAAAAACACTATTAAAATTATGATAGAAAAATATAAACACACACTAAAAAAGATGAATGTTAGATTATGAAAGATAAATAGTTGTGACATTATAGTATAAATCCATTGGTGTATAAATAAATAATTATTTAAGTGAAAATTCGATCCCTTAAGGCCTTAACCTTAGATTACAAATGTGTTACTCCAACCATTAAGCTATAGTAATTTTTTTATATTTTTACTCTCTTTAAACTGTATATCATATTAGTAAGAGGGGGCCAAAACCAAAATTACAAATGCTCGCATTTTCGGCAAAGGGGGCCGGGCCTCGGCCGGCCCCCCATGTAGCTTCACCCCTGACCGTATGTCACAATAATTTGTGAATTAATATTTAAATAATTTTATTATAAATTAGATCAGAAAATTCAAACTTGTCTCAATTTGAAGCTAGTATTGCTTTATTTGGGCAAGATTTTTTCCCTTCTCTTAACCAACTCGCTAATTTTAATTCATATTAGTATCATTAAAAAATAAGTTTTTTTTATTGATAATTGATGAATATTGTACAATACGCTATAAAAAAATCACTTTCAATAACAAAAAAAAAAATTATAAATGAGATATAGCTATAGCTCTAAAATCCTTGTATAGATGTATATTGTATTTCTATGCTGTATAATGAACATAAATGCGCTTATATAGACATGGACCTGGTGTGATGGACTGAGATCTGGGCCTTCTTATGGGCCTTGTGTGGGATAAGGACTGCCATGTAGATTATGGGCTTCGAACAATGGCCCAAAGGCTGCAAAGGCCCAACCCATTATGAACATGATCAAATTTTACATGAGTATAAGACCTCGTTTTTTCACCAGATAGACCCGTATAAGAAGCTCAAATTTTAATAAGAATTAACTTAATGTTTAAATTCGATGTTTTAGTTGACATAGTCAAACTATTAAGTCCAATTCAAAAGTGTTTCATAATAATACTATCTTAAACGAGAATTCATGTTTAATATTTTCAAAAGAGATGATCTCTTTCAAAGACATTTCATTTTAGGAGAGTTCAACAAAAAATAAGGAAAACAAAAAGGCAAATACAATTTTAAATGCAAATAAAATAAATATAACAACAAAAAAAAAATCTAAATGTCATTAATATTTCTTCATTTTATTGTTCTTTTAATTTTATCACAAGTCAAATTTTCATCAAAACTTATTTCCTTGATTCTCATTAAAGAAATAAAGATTTCGATAGAACAACTGATAATACAAATGATAACGACAAATGATGATGAAGCTAATTACAATAATGATGATGCGTGTGATAACAATGATTAATGAAAATACAGAAGGTTTTTAAATTTTGAGTTTCATCAAGAAGACGAGAAGAATACGATAATGAAGATGATAATGATGTTAACGGAGTTTTAATGAATGAAATGAAAAATCATTTATAATAAATGAAGATCATTTGAAATTCATCGGGCAAAAATAAAAAAATTAATCATTTTAAGTTATAAAAAAGACATTTTAATATATGAAGTAGGCATTGTCTCACACACACACACACATATATATATATATATATATATATATATATATATATATATATATATATATATATATATATATATATATATATATATATATATATATATATATATATATATATATATATATATAAGAGGAAAACATTGTTATATTAGAAGTTTTGTCAAGTGATTAACTAATTAAATTAAAATCCTAAATATTTCCTCCGTTTTTTATATTTGTTCACTTTAATATAACGGATAGTTTCAAATGTTTATCCACTATAAAATATTTTCTACTTTTGGAAATTTTTTTTTCAAATATACCCTCATAATCCCTCTCATTTCCCCAAATATACTCTCACTAAGTCACTATATTAATGACAATGATAATTTTCTTTTTTTTTTTATTTTTAATTTAAAGCAAAAATTACCGTGGATAATATAACCTCTTGTTAGTTTCTCTACAATAATATCAACTACTCCCTTCGTTCTTTTTTGATTGTCCACATTACTATAACGGGTAGTTTCATATGTTTGTCCCATTTCCTAAAATGGAAAGATTTGATACCCTCTTTTCACCCCCTCTCTTTTCTAATATTCCATTTATAATAATTAATTTATATTTTCTCTCTCATAATACCAATACAATCATTAATTCACACCACTATTATAATAAAATATCCCCCTCTCTCTTCTAATATCCCATTTATAATAATTAATTTATATTTTCTCTCTCATAATACCAATACAATTATTAATTCACACCACTATTATAATAAAATAATACCCACAATCAACAAAGATTCCCACTATCTTAATATGTGTGAAATCTTCAAATAGGACACACATATAAGAACGGAGGGAGTATTGATTAACCATGAATAATAACGACTTAAAGGGATATTTTCCTAGAAAATCTCTAACATGATAAAAATCAAATTATAGGTGATTATAAGACAAAAAAATTTAGTAAATTAGTTAATAAAATAAAGTTTGTATTACTTTAAGAAAATACCCTCCTAAGTTGGTATCATTCATGGTTAATCAATATAATTGGTATTAGGGATATTCTACCTGGTAAGCACCAGGTATAGCGAAATTCATAAACTAATTTTTCAATCTATAATTTACCCATTAAAACCTTGAAATTGAATTAAAAAACCCAGAATTTTTCAATCTCTCACACTAATGTACCCTTGAAATTTCTTTTTTTTGCTATAATCTTTACCTATTTCATCACCCATTGTTGAATGTGAAAATTTTCACTTCAATTTTGGAGTGTGTAGATGCGGAAGACATTTTGTGAAGATCCTTCAATCTTTGCATCAATGGCGCATTCAAAGGAAAAGAGAACACCAACCAGGAAGAAGATCACTATTTAAGAAATAAAACAAGGGCAATTATGTAAATTCACCACTTAACGGTATTTCTAACGTTTTTAGCCTAATAAAGCTACGGCAGATGAATTTGCAAAAGTTGAGTGCTATTTGGTAGAATTGCAAACAAGAATAGCTAGTTTGTGAATTTCGCTATACCTGGTGTTTACCAGGTAGAATATCCCTTGATATTATTATAGAAAAATTAACAAAAGATTGTATTATTCACAGGAATTTTTCTTAATTTAAATATTTTTCCTCTCTCATAATACCAATACAATCACTACTTCACACTACTATTTAATTAAAACTATCCACTTACTTCAAAAATTCAAGTTTTTTAAAATTTGTGTGAAAAATTCATAGTAAACAATTAAAGAACGGAGAGATTGCTATTAATATTATAATAAAGTATCATTCAATTGATATGATATAGAGTCAAATGGTACAACCACAACAACAAAAAAACTAGAGGTGTTCAAAACAGATCCGATGATCCAATAGATACCCGACTTTATTACCGAATCTGATTTGACCCGACTTAAAAATAAATCTATAATTATGTAAAAAACCAATGTGAATACAAAACCCGATTTTGAACCGACCCAAAACATCTGACCCGAAATCAACTAACCCAATGACCCAAATAAACACCTCTATAAAAAAACCATTTCGTCGCATATTCACATTTATCATGCATCATGTAATTATGAAATTGTAAATAAAATGAACCCAAAGTCATATGACAACAACGGTCGTTTTCCTTTGATCGTTTTTCTGTTTTGGTCTTCCCGTATCCAGAAATTGGCGCCTTTACGTGACCATAAATAGTTGAATGATCATAAATTTTTGTTATGGACAGTCTACTGCATAGACGGGTGTAATGGTCCAATTCATTTTTTACACTTTTCAAAAACAAAAGGTCTCTTGAGAGACTGTCTATGACAAAAACGACTCTCCTAACAGCCCAACCAATTGATTTTAAATTTAAAAATAAGGTTGATGACTAATCAGTTACTTATTTTGAAAATGGACTGGCCCATATTTACTCGTCTATGTTATAGACGGTCTATAGCAAGAATTTGTGTTTCAAAAATAACAATTGAAATTTTCATTGGGCTGGGCTACTGAAAATGCCGTCTATGCCATAGACGGTTTCTCAGGAGACCTTAGTTAATTAATTGGATGCATTGGTGGTACATTAACTTTCACCTAGGGCGTGCGCAGATTTAAAATCAAATTAAATAATGTTGAATTAAATTCAAATAAAAGTTAATATTAATTAAACACTTTGAAAAAAGAAAAATATGTGCACACCTTTTGTTCTTTTTGGTTATTTTTCTTTACTCTTTGCTCAATTTTAATTTCAAAGTAAATTTTGATGAGCTTTAAATATATCTAAATACGCATTACAAAAAATTATAAAAAATTTATAATAAAAAAAGTATAGATTAAGACGAATATAATGAGATTTCCTACTCCTTAATGTAAAATACTCTAAACAAAAAAAATATTAGAAAACAGAAGAAGTACTTGTTTAGGTTCAAACCCAAATCAGTGCATGTAGTCACATAAGAAAATTCCTACCAACTTAACCACCACACATATTTTAGTATTTAAATATAAAACTTAAATACTATAGATTGAGACAATTCTCGATTCTCGATTCTCAATGCTACTCTATTATCAGCTACTCTTGTGAGAAACTATCATTCTAAGAGACGACCTCGAAACAAGAATTTCAAATTCTTATTTCCTCTTTGCTTTGTAAAATTGCACTTTAGCTCATGTATCTGATGCGTCTCTCGGATAAATCGTTTCACACAACAATTTTTGCCTATTATTAAATACTTGTTAAATGTTACTCCATATGTTATGCATGAAATTAAAAGTTTACAATTAAAAATACCAAATTTGACAAAATATTCAAGAAAAGGTTACCAATATCGTCACAAAAGTAGGCTTGTAGCTTATGAATTGAATTAGCCAATAATATATTAATTAACAAATAATAATCCCAAAATTTATCACAAAAAAGTCAAGCAACCAACACTATTTGTCAATAACATATGAGTATTACCCTATTCAACTTTGAAGTCTACACGAGAAAAGAGATAAATTTCGCCCAAAGTTGAAAACATTAAAATATACTTTCTCCGTTCTTTTTTATTTGCAATGATGTTGAATTCGGTACTATTCATTAAGCAAATTTACTTTTATATTGTCGGTAATCTAAAAGTTAAAACATAGTCATATGAGATCTTGTTTGAATCGTCTCGATTCAAAGTTTATTAATTTTGAGTTTTTTTAATTTTTCGATATGTACAATTAGAGATATTAATGATTCAAGTCGTACATTAGGGAGCGCGAAAAAGCAAATGGTGCAACTAATATGGAACGAAAGAAGTATTTACTTTGTTTTATATATTTGTCTTTTTACATTTAATATAAAAAATATGCGATTAAGCGATTCAAATAAGATTTCACTTAACTATATTTTTTTGTACACATTAACCGCAATATAAAATAAGATTGAATATAAATAATATCAATAGTGGTAATGTAGCAAGTATTTCAGAATTGAGAAAGTATTACATGCTGGTTGTTTTTTAATGTTCTTTTATTTGAATTTTTTTCATAAGATATAAGTTTGATTAAAATATTTTTAGAGATATTCACTGCGTCTTTTTGAGTTTGAACCATAAGGCTTAAATATTTAGATTTTATTAGTTATATGATGTAAATTAAAGGGACACAAAAACATTTAGAAGATAAAACTCACTAAATATCTTCATCAATATAATTTTGTATTATACACTTTTAAAATATTTTATGCTTTATATTTAGAGATTAATTTTATGGTTCAAAAGATACAATAAATGAATTAGATAAAAAGATTTATATGTTTTAAAGTATTTTTCTTAAGCCGTCATTGACTCATTGTCCAAGCTAAGTTGGCATCCAATTAAGATCTACTACTCCTTCATGTTTAGACCATCAGTCACATTTGGGCAAAACCATTCATTCGATAATCTGTATTTTATTTTTAATCTATAAGTTAAAACATAATAAAGCGTTAAATTTTGTCTGATTCGTCTAAATACAAGAATTATTAATATCAATTTTTCGCAAAAGTTAATTATGCAAAATTAAAGTGTATAAAAAGTTTAAATGTCGTCTCAATAAGCGTAAAAAAGATAAATAAAACTAGTATGCTGAATAGAAAAGATTATTTGTTAAAAATAGAAATTTCTTAAGATCATTATTGATGTCAATATATGTCAAATTCAACTATTCAACTATATATAGGCACACAAATTCTAACTTGTATACTGAAAATTGAGACTTCTAAAATATTCCTCCGAATCATTTTAGATGTCACATTAATTTGAGTTTTCACAGTTATTAAGGGTGGTGTGGGGACATTAAAAAGGTGGTAGTTGAGTATTTTAATTGATTGAATTAATTGTAAAGCTGGTAGTTGGGTATTGAGAATTGGAAAATTGAGGGTATTTAGGTAAAAAAAAGATAGACAAAACTGTAAATGAGACAATTAATATGATTTTATCAAATAAAAAAATGAGACATTTAAAATAATTCGGAGTAATATTCAACTTTAGCCAACAAAAAAACACTTTCTGGAGACGCATATGTCTTATTAATTTATTTGTTTTTTCTATATATGAGATTTTTATATTAGATATAGCATTTTAGTATACATATATAGTATATACAACTAGCGTAACTTTTAGTGTAAGTGCAATGAATATCATTAATTTAATCAATACTATTCGATGGCTTTCTAAATTGAATTAAATTGATTTGATTATTATTATTATACTATTCGATGGCTTTCTAAATTGAATTAAATTGATTTGATTATTATTATCATGTATATATATTTGCTATAAATATCATTGAATATTATAATCTCAATATATTTTACAATGTATATAGGTAATAATAAGGTATATTGCTAGCAAATCAAAATAAAGGTAGGAATTTTCAGAACGAACTATAAGGATAAAGATTAGATTATTAGAAAATTAAAAAAATTTAGATTATTCACAGCGGATGGGTAAAATGTTGGATTATTAATGTCAATTTTTCCTATTAATAATATCAATAACTGTTAGAGTATATAACATATCCTAAGGTCTCAACCATCAGCTTAAGCTTTTGGTTGAGTTGGTTTCTTGACATGGTATTATAAGCCAGAGTGACAAGAAGTCACAGGTTCGAATCTCAACCACCCTTCATTTAAAGTGGAATATTTAGCGCCATGTATGAGAAGGACATATGCTGCATCCACACTTTTAGTTCAAAGGGCTCTCGTGTAAAAGAGCGTATTAGAGTATATAACAAATCGGTCAATAAGGTCTCGAGTTTTTTAAAAATATTTTGAGGATGGCTTAGTGGAGGCATGTAGTATGATATTTCGTTGAAATTGCTAGGGTTTAATTTTCCAAGTATATACTGTTGCGCAAAATGAAATACTGATGTCACAAAGGAGATATATATGAACTAAATTCCTAGTATGTAAGCCTTATAAAAAAGTGTGCACGGCGAAAATTGTTCAACGATTACACACGTGCGTCAAATTTTTGATTTTTTTTCAATGATCTTTTTATTTGTTCTTGAAATTAAGTTAACTTTTAAGATCAAATTATAAAAATAATCACAAATTCTTACTTGAGACCGTCTTTTGTAAAGGCAGTCTTAAAAGCCAGTCAAATTCTAAATATATATTGTTTCGACTGGACTATTAAAAGTGGTCTTTACAAAAAACGGTCTCAACCCAATTAAATTATCTCATACTAAGACCGTTTTATATGAGAATTTGTCTTCAAAGTATAGGTTTTAAAAACTGAGTTAACTAGACATCTATTCGATCATATATATAATACCAACCTCTATTTTAACCAGACGTCAATAATAAAGTTACAATACAAAAATATAAAGACGATTATAGTACGACTCAAAAAAATCTAATTTAAAATTGATCGGATTTAGAGGTGTTCATTCGGGTCATCGGGTTGATTTCAGGTCAGGTTATTCGGGTCTGTTCAAAATCGAGTTTTGTGTTCACATTGATTTTACATAGTTGTAAATCCATTTTTAGTCAGGTCAAATCGGATTCGATTATAAAGTCAGGAGTCGGATGTCTATTGAATCATTGGGTCTGTTTTAAATACCTCTAATCAGATGGCCCACCGTTCATAAACACCTATACTTCCATGTAATGAGAAAAAAGTTGTTTAGCAGTATTGACGAGACAATTATAAGGTTAGGTAGCATTTAAGAACAAATTAGTCAGTCATACGTGCTTTCATTTTAAGTTCCTCCGATACAATTCAAAGCTTAGCCTACACAGAAAACGACGGCCTAATGTCGTGCTCTTGGACCGCTATTTTGCCTCCCCAAATAAAAACCGATAAATTAGTATTTTATAAAAAAATAAAAAAAATCGTGTAATTATATTGAAAATATAAGTTAAATGTATGGATATATATAAATTAAAAAAAAAAGTTAAATTTAACGGTTTACTATTATATTTACATTTACGCCACCGATGGTGGCTATCATTTTCCATCTTCAAAAATTGAATTTTGTTTTGTTTTTTTCTTGCTATGTTTTTCAATTTATGCATATATATTTATTTTATAAATGTTAATATATAGGTATAATATAATGAATAAGTAAAATATAAAAATATAATTAATTTAAATTATATATTCAAATAAATTTAATAAGATTTTATAAGATAATTTTTCTTGTTAGTAATGTTTAATTTAGAAAATCAAAACAAATTATACTTGTGATTTGTGAATAACATAAAAATTAAGATGTTGCATGTAGAGAGATGAGAAATTAATATTTTCTTTATTTATTTATATTTGTTACATTTTACTTGTTACGCAATTTAATGTTTTATTTTGATAATTTACATCTATGATTCCGCATAACTTATAAAATTCATCATCATCATGTATCATACCCAATATATACCGCTCATAGAAACTACTACTATGATCAGGGTCTGAAGAGAGAAGGAAGACGGTAACTCATAACCAAGGCCAAAGGGTCCCTCTGCTAAAGGAATAATTATAATTATTACTAATAAAATAACAAATATTTCGCAATTCAATTAAAACAAGTTTCACTAACTACATATATTATTACTTACATATTTACCGCAACATATAAGACAAATTTAAACAATAAATAATAAGTGTTTGAGTATGGAAAAAGTATGTTATTTAATGATATTATGAACATTTGTTACCTAATTAATTAGTACTTTTTTTTTTGTTACCTAATTAATTAGTACTTACCCTAAAGACTTTGTAGTAAAATATATTTCATGATTACTAATTAGTCAAGCTGAGTGTGCAGCTTTTCTAAAATTCGTCACTTTTTTGTTTTCTAACATAAAATAAAATATTAATAAAAGGATATAAAAATATTAATAAAAACCCTTTGAGCTATCTCACTATTGACGTATGCCATATTGTAAAAATTCAACAAATCTTTTTATATTATGCGAGATTGTTCATAAAGAGGCAAATTATATAAATAATATAATTAAACTATTTTTCTAATTTACCACTTTAAAATTATAAGTGATTATTTTAAAGTAATCACTTTAGAACAATAAATAATGATTAATTTATAATTATAAGTGATCGCTGTAAGATTATAAACAATCACTTTAAAACAATATGTTATTTGGACCAATCCAATAGAGATATTTCATTAAAACCGGCTTATCACAAATTCTTGTGATGAGAGACGGTCTTTTTGAGAGGCCAACTCTAATTGGGTCGGCCCATAAAGGAAAAAAAATATAGAATAAGAGTAAGAATTAAACTTTAATGAACTGGGTTCGAGAGGCGTCTCTCAAAAAGACGGTTTCTCAAGAGGCTTGCTGCCATCTTATTTAAATCCTCCTCTTGCAGGTTTCTTACTGTTTGTGGGTAAAATCGACCGATTTCTTCTAGTCCCCCTGTGAATGGAGTACGAGTAAGAATTGTTTAATGAACTGGGTTCGAGAGGCGTCTCTCAAAAAGACGGTTTCTCAAGAGGCTTGCTGCCATCTTATTTAAATCCTCCTCTTGCAGGTTTCTTACTGTTTGTGGGTAAAATCGACCGATTTCTTCTAGTCCCCCTGTGAATGGAGTACGAGTAAGAATTGTCCGTCACTTTACCTCACCCAAACCCTACTTTCGGACATAATATTAGATACGATGATGAAGAAGAAAACCGTCTTATTTAAGAATTCGTAAAAAGATTTTGTGTGGATAATCTCCGTCTAAATTGGACTTGGTCACTTATCATAAATACAGTAAGTCAATTTAGTAGCACTACATAATTTTTTACTTGATACTCCAATGATAGGTATCCACGCATTGATACTCATACTCCAATGATCATTAATTTCTAATTTTTTTATTACTATATATTACTCCTTTCAAATCAGTTTAGATGTCCCATTTGAGATTTCACGGATTTTAAGAGGCGAATGGGGTCCATTAAAAATGTGGTAGTTGGGTATTTTAATTGATTAAATTAATTGTAAAGGTGGTAGTTGGGCATTAGATATTGGAAAAGTTGGGGTATTTAGGTAAAAAGGGATAGACAAAAAAGGAAATGGGACAATTGATATGATTTTGCCAAATAAGAAAATAGGACATCTAAACTGATTCGGAGGGTTAGAACGTTATAAAATATATCTATATAATGCACTTTTTTTTTAATTTGTTAATTTATTATAATTTTACTTAGAAAATTTAATATTATTTATAAAATTTATTATTATGGTAAATGACGTCAAAAAAAATTATAATTAATTGCATGATAGTTCAAAAACATGTTATATAATTAAACAAACAATTCAAACAAAATATATATTACAAACTCAAAATAAATTGTGTCAAATATATAACATATTTAAGAACCTTATTTTGAAAATAATTATATTAATATTTTATTCAAAAAGTAAAGTAAAATAGAATAATAAAAAAAATTGTAAAACTCAAAATAATCACTCTCTTCATGTTTTCATATTCAAATAAATATATTGTATTTTAGTATACATAAAAACTACTAATATGGTAATAAAGCTAGCAATTGATCTTGTATGGAATTAGCGTACATTAAAATAATATATTGTACCAACATTAGACTTATAGGGTATAAAGTAGTATATATAATTATAATATATATGTGCGCTAATTTTATATTAGATTTATTCACTTTACAATAAGAAAATTACCAAAATAAATTTTTATTTATTGTCAATTTTATGGAATAAAAATATTAAAATTTATGGAGTATTTATTGATTACTTGCTAAAATAAAAAGAAGTATTGATATAATTTTATTCTCTTAATATGGGTGATTAATTAGCATGATAATTTTGTTTATAAATCTGGGGAAATGATTATGATTATTATATAAAGTATTAAATTCATTATTTAAATAAAACTATTTTATAACTTTAATGCTAATACACAAATAAAATGTACTAATAATTAGTACTACTTATTTTCATCAAAATTTCAACTTTAAACTTATTATATACACGTTATGAATATCAAGAATTGGTTCCTGACACGGGTATTTATCTAGTTATAAATTATCACAATACTTTGAACATTAAATTTTGCTTTTTTATTTTGACTATTTTAATTTACACCCCAATTTTCTTTGATAATGTCACTTACTTTTATGAACATATATCTCCACCACTTAAATTTCACCCACCTATTTTTTTCTTTTTTTTTTTTAAATTTTACTTATAACTGAAAATGTGATGCACTTATTTAATGCTTAATATCTCTTATTATAAAAAGTAAATATTAATAATCTTTGCATTCAGATGAATCAAATAAGATTATCTCACATGACTATATTTTAATTTACATATTAAGAATAAAATACAAATTAAGAGTAATAAATAAGTAATAGACGTCCCATTTTCAGTGAATAAACCCTAAACTTTAATGGATTGGTTTGGACCATTAGGAAAAATGTTGAGTAAATATAGACAATAAACTTTAATAAATTGAGCATGAAAGACCGTTCTTCTCTAAAAAAGGAGGTCTCTCAGAAGACTAGCTGAATAAAAAATTATAACAAATTAAAGTACAAAAACGACTAACAATAACTTTTCCCAATTAATTTGCAAGAAAGGGAGGGTGTACAATAAATTATAATAGCACACCAAACCCAAGTATTCTTAAAACCCACCTCATTTAAGGCCCCACATACCCATCTATAAAAGCACACCCTCAATCCCCATACCAAGTACAAATAACATCCATTCATACATAACACCCTTAATTTGCTTATTATTCATTAATCATCTCATTATAATCCATAATGGAAAATCTAAACTTAATAACATATGTAATAATCACAATTATACCTATTTTCTTCCTACTTTACACCCTTTTTTCACCCAAAAAACCCCACAAAAACCTCCCCCCAAGCCCACCATTATCCCTACCCATAATAGGACATCTTCACATGCTAAAACGCCCATTACACAAATCCATCCATGAAATTGCCACAAAATATGGGCAAGTCCTACTACTTAAACTGGGTGTACGCAACGTTCTCCTTGTTTCCTCGCCAGAAGCAGTCGAGGAATGTCTAGTAAAAAATGATGTTATATTTGCTGATCGTCCCGACACACTTGTTGGGAGGATATTACATTATAATAGAACTTCTATGGCTCTTACACCTTATAATGATCATTTTAGGACTATTAAGAGACTTATGACCCAACAAGTTTTTACGTCCGGAAAGATACGTTTGTTTACAAGTGTTCGTGAAGAGGAATGTCAATTGCTTGTACGTGGGTTGTGGGAACAAGCTATTGACAATCATAAGCCTATTAAGGTTAATTTGAATAAAGAGTTTAATGATTTGGGGCTTAATATTATGACCCAAATTACTGCTGCTAAGAGGTAACCAACTTAAATATACTGAATTGAGAGATTGTTTCTCGGTGAGACGGGGTTAAAATAAAAAACCCATGTTTAGATTTTCATTTTAACGTACGTATTGTGGTCAGATCGTGCGTCTCATACAATAATATGTGATTAAAATGAAAACACAAATTTGTTTTTGATAAATTTTTAAATGAGACGGTCTTGCGGTGAGACTATCTATATTGGGTTTACTCATATATATAATTACAGTCTCAAAGTGATTACTTATAACTTTAAAATAATAACCCGAAAATGAAATCTAATAGTAATCACGTAATCTTAAAGTGATCAGTATAGATATTAATTGATTATAGGTGTCAATCTCATATAAAACTTGTTCTTCATTTTTCCACTTAGAAATGTACAATTTTAGGCTTTTAAGATTTAACACGTCAATTTAAACTTCAAAAAAAAAAAACACGTCAATTTAATGTTAAAACTAACACTTTATTTTTTTGAGATTCGTGTTTCATGCAAGAATTGATTATAATCAACTAAATATATATCATTCATATAACATCTTAACAATCTGATTTGATTATTATTTATATATACTTTTAGTTTTTTAATCAGTCAGGTCGTACTCAATTTTCGTGAATCGGGCTAATTTAAGTGGTCCCAAGATACATATTGCTTAATGGGTTGTTATAATATGTTAGGTTCTATGGAAAGGGTGTGGAAGATGCAAGCCAAGCAAAGCAATTTAGTAGGATAATAAGAGAAGGAGCCTTATTAAGCAATGCAGATAATCCCATAGATTTTATACCAATAATGAAATATTTATATAGAGGTGTTGAGAAACAAATGATTTCTTGGATGGAAAGAACTGATATTTTTTACCAAAGATTACTTGATGAAAGAAAAAGGATGACAAATGCTGAAAAAGGTGATTTTAGGACTATTATTGATTTTCTTATTGAAGCTCAACAACAAGATCCTATTTTCTATACCAATGAAGTCATCAAGGGCATGGTCATGGTAAGTACTCTTAAACGAGGTTTTCATTCGGGTCATCAGGTTGATTTCGGGTCAGGTGTTTCAGGTCGGTTTAAAATCGGGTTTTGTGTTCACATTGGTTTTTACATAGCTGTAGATCCATTTTTAAGTCGGGTCGTCAAATTGAATTCGGTTATAAAGTCGGGTGTCTATCGGGTCTGTTTTGAACAACTCTACGTCAAACAGTCAAAAAAGTATTTAATTTAGTCAGTAAATAATTTACTCATATATAATTACAGTCTCAAAGTGATTACTTATAACTTTAAAATGATCAGTAACAATCTTAAAATGATCAATTATAACTTGAAAATGGAATCTAATAGTAATCACTTAAAATGATCAGGTGTTTCAGGTCGGTTCAAAATCGGGTTTTGTGTTCATATTTGTTTTTACATAATTGTAGATCCGTTTTCAAGTCGGATCAAATCGAGTTCGGTTATAAAATCGGGTATTTATCGGGTCTGTTTTGAACAACTCTACGTGAAACAGTAAAAAAAGTATTTAAGTTAGTCGGTAAATGATTTTAAATTAGTTGAAAAATAAAGTTTAAGCTAGAATTAAAGGACTACTATATATTAGAGTAGTTTTTAATTGAATTTTGGGTTTTTAACTTTAATAAATGGCGAATAACTAATAACTAATTTCTGCTAATATTTTAATAATAATTTACTTATATGTGTAGTTTAATGGTCAATATGATTAGATGGTTAACAAATCAAATAGTACTTCTTTCTATTCTAATTACACGTCATATTTGATATCATTTTTAAGGAAAAAGAGATTATTTTTCAACAACCCATATGAATTTAGTGAACAAAGGAAGAAATTGATAATTAATTAAATTTTTTTTTGAAAATTGATAATTAATTAATTATGTAAATAGTTTAATAACATATAGGGGGCATAAATAAGAGATTTGTTTAAATATTGGTTCTTATAGACGTTTGTAGATGATAAGATTGAATGAGTTTTGACGGTTACCACGTTGTAATCGTTATAATGACATGTTATGTGGAAAAATATCACTATTAAATCGGCGAAATAACAAGTAAGGGTGATCAAAATAGGATACCGGATCTATTTAATTAAAAGTCTGAATATCTAATTTTTTTAGATACTAAAAATTATGCTTATTTCTACTTTGGCTAAATTTAAATATTCGATTTATCCCAAATCAAATAATAAATATCCAATTTTTAAAAAAAATCTATTTTTTTTATATTGTGTTTTTGTACGATAAATATTTAAGTTTACTTCTCTTTCTTTTTTTAAATTAAAATTACATTTACTAGTTTTTGAATTGTATATTTAATAGTTTTGAAAACAAATGGAGGAATGATAAAACCTCTCTATTAATTAAACTAAATATCAAACTAGAAAATAAATTTTTAAAAAAGAGATAGCATAAGAAAAGTCATTAGCTTTTTTTAATCAGCTCACATATATTAAAAAAACTAATAATATTTAATTTTTTTATTTCTATATTATTCTCGTGTAAAATAATACTCATATATATTTGCCGTGATAAAATAAATATAAAAATGAATTTTAGAGCCCATCCTATAATAAGGTCTTATTGTGTATGTAGACCGCTTTACGCATATAGGGTGATTCAAGAAAATTATTAGTGAAAAATAAAAATTAGTAGAAGAATAGTCATCAAATAAAAATATAAAATACTTAATAAATTTATGTTTTCTTTTGAAATTTCCAACATAGATTATTTTTGTCATGGTCAAAGTTTTTTAATATTTTATCTTTTTATTTAAGTTGGGGACCCTATAGTTCTTTGTTTATTTCCACTAATTTTCCGTTGCTTAATTATTACTTAAAAGATTTGTCGGGTTATTTTTATCATTTTTCAATTTCTTCTAGAAGTGAGTTTTTATAGAGATAAGAATATTCCTTGTCTCAATTTATTTTTCTTATACTATCTTTCAGCTTAGGCCATTTGAATAATTTTGCGCAAATTTTTTTGACATGATATCACTAACTTTTGATTTAATTTAGTTCTAAATATTCTACTAACTTAATTTTTATACCTTAAATTTTAATATATATGTCACTTAATAATGGGCAAAACATTTGAGACAGAAAAAAATACGGCGAGTAAAAAGAAATGTTCATCACCTAACTATTTTACAATCTTAGAAAATTTAATGTTAGTTAAAATTAATACTCCCTCCATTCTTTTAAGTTTGTCGACATTACTATAAGGGATAGTTTCAAAAGTTTGTCCTATTTAGAATACTTTCCTATTTGGGAAAGTTTTTATGTTCCATATACTCTCTTTATCCCTCATTTAACCCTTATTTCTCTCATAATACCAATACAATCATTAATTCACACCACTATTCCAATAAAATAATGCCCACTATCTACAAAAATTCCACATTTCTTAATTTGTGTGAAATTTTCAAATAGGACAATCAAAAAAGAACAGAGGAAGTATTAGTTAATGTTAATTATTCAACTTATTAACTTTCACAAACCCAAGTCACTAGGAGTATTGTTTTAATAATCAAGAATCTAAGCCCAAACTAACCATAAAATTAGCCTTTTCTGTTCTGAAATATCACTGTGACATGACTTTAAATGACAAAAACCAATATTTAATATTCATAATATGCATATATATAATGGGTTATTACTATGTATAAAGCATGTCTCTCAGTGAGACCATTTCATATACTTCCTCCGTTCCATAATAGTTGCTACATTTTCCATTTTGGGAAATTTCATATTACTTGCTACATTTCCCTTTTTAGTAAAAAACCAATCATTTAAAGTTATACCTACTCCTATTTTTATCCTACTTTATATCTAATTACTCCTATTTTCTTTTTCATTTTTCAACAAATAATATTAAAAAATTCCAAAAAGCAACTTTCCACTTACTACTCATCATTGCACAGTAACTTCTTAATCTTTGTGCCCATGCAACGGTAGCAAGTAATTCAGAACGGAGGAAGTAACTATTTTTGAACTGAATTTGCGTCATTTCTAAAAGTATCAACGACTTATCGGCTTTTCCACAATTTTTTTTTGTAGATAATTATACTAGCAGGAGCGGATACATCAGCAGCGGCCATGGAATGGGCAATGGCACTACTCTTAAACCATCCGGAAGCCATGAAAAAAGCTCGAGCCGAAATCGACTCCGTTATAGGACATGATCGTCTAATAAAAGAAGAGGACATATCCCAATTACCATACCTTCAAAATGTGGTAAACGAATCCCTTAGATTATACCCACCAACACCCCTTTTAATCCCACATGAATCATCCCAAGATTGCACCATTTGTGGGTACGATATCCCACGTGGTACAATCTTGATGGTTAGTCTATGGACTATCCATCACGACCCGAATCTTTGGGATGAACCCGAGAAGTTCAAACCCGAACGATTCGAGGGAAAAGAAGGGGAAAATGTAGTGTTTAGGTCATTGCCTTTCGGGCTAGGAAGACGGGCTTGTCCGGGCTATGCAATTGGGAAAAGGGTTATATGTTTGGCTATTGGTGCATTTATTCAATGCTTTGATTGGGAAAGGCCCGGAAATGAGTTGCTAAATATGGATCAAGATGCTGGGATTACTATGCCTAAAGCCCAACAATTGGAAGCTTTGTACAAAATTCGTCCTTCTATGGCTAATTTACTTGGTACCCTATTTAATGATGACAATTGATAAGGGTTTAACGTATCCTGAGGCTTTAATCATCTGTTTAAGTTTTGGGTTGAGTTGGTTTTTTAATTGGTATCAGAGCTTAAGCTGATGGTTGAAGTTTCAAGATATGTTATATTCTATAACACTTATCTCTTAATTACTTTCAGTTTGCACCGTATAACTTGAATATGTAAAAACGTTTGGAGTAAGATGGTGTGTGCAAATTTAAGGTATGGAGGGAGAAGATTTTATTTATGCTTTAATTTGGGTTTTGAACATGTAATAATAATTTTGGAAGCAAGGTAGATGTTTTGTTTGTAATACTTGTCAAATTGTATTCATAATAATTTAAATTGTTTTATTGCATTACTATGAGTAATTTTGATTGATCAATAATTTTTAATTCGTTGTTCAACTAGTATAAAAAACATTATATTTTAGGCTATTTTAAAGAAAACTCAAAAATAAGACGTGACCATATATGAATTACATAGTTCAATTATTACACATTATGCAGACATAAATTTTATATTTTAAGATTATATCGCTGAAAGACTTTTCACAAAATTAAGTGATTGTAATTTTGTTTTTAGGATGTTGAACTTTAGGCCAACGTACTTCCTCCGTTCCATATTACTTACACCAAATTAGCTTTTGCACTATTCATTATTCGATGGTAATTTACATATTTCGACCATTATACGAGAAAAATAATATATTTGTCTGGGATCTTGTTTTATTCGTCTTGTCGCATATTTTCATAATATCAAATTATATAAATTTTACTTATGTATGACTCTAAATATAAACGATCTGACAAACGCGTTGAATTGCGCTGTTTGGTGCAAATATTGAAACGGAGGAAGAATTATATATTAGTACTAGTTTGGGCCTTTTTACAAGAATTGTCCTACAAATATGGGCCTATATATTCCCTTAAATTTGGTACACGTCCTGCTATCGTTATATCATCACCAAAAATAGTACAAGAATGTTTTACAAAACATGACATTATGCTTTTTTACAAGAATGCTTAACGAAGACGAGACACGATTCACTACAACATAATTTGCTTGTAGTGAAATATATTTATAAATGTCGCTATAACATAATTTACTTGTAGTGGGATATATTTAGTGACATTTAATTAAAATATCGCTATTTCAAATTTCGTATAGTGTATGTAAAGGATTTAGTCACATTGATTAGACCCTTCAGCAGCATATTAAAAAGTTACACTAAAGATTTTTGCGACATAGGATCTAGTGACATTTCTCACAAATATCACTGTAGACTATAGTGACAATTACATATGCCGCCAAAGACCAAATTAAGTGTCGCTAAATCACTTTATGGTGGAACTAAAAATAAAAACCAATATCTATTACACTAAAAATATAAATCAGTGTCATTTTTTAATGCCACTAAACCAATATAAATTTCACTAAATTGAGACATTAACATAATAGAAATGGGCGAACTGTGATAAATCTGTCATTAGGCTTAGGCGCAACATAAGTTGAATATAAATTTCCGTAGTCCGTTAATTTAGAGCACCCGGAGACGAGACCTGATGCATCCGGTCCGGTCGATTCCATCTTGTTTGCCCGGTCCGGTCCACTTTACACACCCCTAAACAGAGTAGTCCTTTGATTATATATTGGTTATCCCTGGTCTAAATCATATTGTATAATGTGTGCAGATTATGTTGACAGCAGGAACAGACACTACCTCAGTGACCACCCAAAGGGCTCTTGTGTTTGAATCTCAATCACCCCTCATTTAAGTGGAATATTTAACACTAGGTATGAGGAGAGTCTACTTCTAGTCCAAAGGACTCTCGTGTGAGGGGGCGTATTTGAGTATATAACATATTCTGGGGCCTCAACCATCAACTTAAACTTTTGATTGAATTAGTTCCTTGACACATGACACCATGTAAAAAGAGGAACAATGGTATTGAAATTATTGCAAGTTTGGAATGTGGATGTGGATTTGGTTGAAGGAATTGGGCTTAGTATGCCTAAAGCTATCCCAATCGAAGTAATGTGTAGACCATGTCCAAGTCTGATCAAAAGATTTAGCACAAATTCTTAAATGAGACAGTCTTATGATAAGACTATTTCTATTGAGTTGGTTCATGTAGTTAATGTGTTAAAGAGATTATCTACAAAAATTGGCTAATTATATGAACTCGTCTCATTGTGAGACTGTCATATACAAGACGAGTTGCTTATTTAGATGTTCTTTTTTGGGTGTTGTTTTCACTTGTTTTATTAACAATTGTTGTTGTTGTTGGTTTGGTTAATTTATTTATATGTACAATTGCTATTGTTGTTGCTTTGGGTAATTTGTATGTAAATGTAGATTAGATTAGGAATTGAACTTCGTCTAGTGTAGTTTTACTTTGTATTTTTTTTGCACAAATTGTTGTGAGAGACGGTCTCTTCAAGAGACGCATTAGAAATATGGGCTAAATAGCCCAAGTTACATAAATTTAAGAGAAAATAAAAATATAAACTTCTTGTTTTGAGGTCGTCTCTTTGAAAGACGGTCTCTCACAAAAATAGTTGTTTTTTTGGTACTTGATTTGAGCCCATTAATAATAAAAGTTGTTACGTTCTTTTTATATTCTTGCTACAAGGATATTGGAGTGTATGAGTTTTATTTGGCAAATAGTTATTGGCTTACTTGACTAATTAAAATATTTTCGGAAAATTATTTCAGGTCCTTCTAATCCTTGTAGCTTGTGTAGATAATAGGCATTTAAGATTAATCTATTGCAAGATTAATATTATTTAATAAGATAGCTAGAACAAACCCCACAAACCCAATATAAATCTTTCTTAAGCCACATCTTGGATTAATTCTAACTTACTGATTTAATTAATTGTAGTATTACCGCACAAATGCAGGGACACTAGTGTTAAATTGAGAAGTAAAATTGAGCAGAAACCAATAAAAATAAATTAAAGCGTAGAAGTAAAAGTCTTGTATAAATTTATCAACTGAAAATACTTACTAATGTCAAATATTTTTAAAGTCAAATATAATTGAGCAGAAACGATCAATTTACATTTTCTTATGCTCGTAATATGAAGATATTTTTATGTCAAATATTTTTTATGTCAAATATAATTGTAGTAACGTTTTATTTTAAATAAAGTAACTTTTTATGTCAAATATTTTTAATTGTCTTTCTTTTGCATTATTCTCTTACTTGAATTATTCCTTTGATTCTCATTCTTTAAATGTGAGTAACATTTAATGGGTCAAATTTTACTTTGATATTGTTTGACCAATTTTTTATTGCCATAGAATTGAATGTATTTTGGAGGGAAAACAGTCAACATGAAAGTGACATGTGTCCTTTCTAAATAATGGCTTTAGTATATTGTATAGATACGTCTCAGCTAGTCTCTTGAGAGACCGTCTTTCTGAGAGACGTCTGTTAGGCCCAGTCCATCAAAGCTTACATTGTATTTTTACTTCACATTTTTTTATGGGCCAACACAATAAGAGATTATTTTTCAAAGAGACCATCTCTCACAAGAAATTGTGAATACGTCTTTAGGAATTATTGTCTCTCACAACAATTCGTGTTATAAAAAGGTTTGTCGATGGAAGAAACAAATGAAATGTAGCCAATAGAGAGAAGACATTGCTAAAATGGTAAGGTACACCTAAGTGACATCAAAACACGTTAAAAAAAACAAGTAGAAAATGGGTGCAAGCAAATAAGGACACGTGGCTACAATGTTGCATCTTTTCAACGGCCAACTGAATCCTACTCACTAAGTCACTACCCATTTTCATTGTTTTATTCTAATTTAGGTGTGATTTCTTTGATGACGTGTCACCTTCCTTCTTCACACGGTATCCTCCTCGATGCTTTCCGAACTTTACATACTCTTTACCAACATTCTAGAAGCCTAGCGAATACCCAACAAGATAGACATGGTCGACTGGTTGTCGTCATCATCATATTCAATGTATTCCGCTCATAAAAATTATACTCCCTTTGAATCATTTTAGATGTCCCATTTGAATTCTCACGATTATTAAGTGTGGTGTGAGGTCCATTAAAAGGGTGCTAGTTGGATATTTTAATTGATTAAATTAATTGTAAAGGTGGTAGTTGGGTAGTGGGAATTGGAAAAATAAAGGTATTCAGGTAAAAAAATAGACAAAAAAGAAAATGAGACAACTAAAAAAATTTGGAGAGAGTAATTCGGATTTAGAGAGATAAAAGAACAAAAACTGAAAAACATGCATATAAAGAAAATGCGATCAAAAAATTTATCAACTTGAGAAAAATCTGTAAAGAAAAGCAAAACATAGCAACAAAAACCAAGAAAACAAAACAAGCCAATATTAGATAAATATTAAGGCTAATCACATTAACTTAGAAATATAAAAACCATTGTATAGGCTAGAAAAATAAAGGAAGTATAGATTAATATAGAGATGGTCATAAATAGAGTACGCATATAAAATGTGAAATTAGTTTAATTTGATTTATTTAGTTTGACTGTTTATCAATATCTAAACATGGTCATAGAGTATAATTATAAAATATCTAGTTTTATTTGAACTTTCATGTAAATATAATTTGAAATTATGTGAGTTTTGACGGAATTGATTTTTTGACAGTATAAAACTATAAAATAAAAAGTTATTTAATTTTGTTTTGTGAATGATATAAAAAATCCATTCACCTAAAACATCCATAACCATAATTCATAAATCCACTAAAAATGTGAAATAAAACCGTATAAAATTAGAAATTAGGATTATTAATCTTTTATTCTATCGTTTGCTTTAACATTAGAAAAATATTTTTTTTAGTTTTAATTAGTTTTTACATATTCAAGTCTATTTAATTAACTTGTAATAATTAGAAAAAAAATAAAAAGAACTAATTAGTTAAAAATAAAATAAAATAAAATAAATTAGTTATAAAGGATATATATGGTTGGTGTACAGAGTATTTTTGTTGTCATCACAAAAAAGTGACATAATAATGATGTAATTTTCGTGATCTTTAACAAAAAAAGGAAATGAAGGAATGGGGTGGGTGGAAGAGGTGCAAACCAAATACAGTTGGGAGTTGGCCAAATTGAGATCCAACTAGTTTGGCAAAAATAGATCAACCACCCCAAATCATATGGGCATATAATATTATTTATGGGTACTACTAGTATTATTTTAATACTATCTTCGTTCCAAATAGAAGTGTTCATTCGGGTCATCGGGTTGATTTCGAGTCAGGTGTTTCGGGTCGGTTCAAAATCGGATTTTGCGTTCACAATGGTTTTTACATAATTGTAGATCCATTTTTAAGTCGGGTCAAATCGGGTTCGGTTATAAAGTCAGGTGTCCATCGGGTCATCGGATCTATTTTGAACACCTCTAGTTCAAAAATACTTCTAATATTTGTCTTTTCACGCAGTCCAATTAATGCACTAATTCAATTCTTAATATCTATATGAATCAAACAAGATCTCATTTGACTATGTTTTAACTTATAGATTACTTTAGTCTTATTTTTCGTATGTTGCGACTATATTCAGGGGCGAAGCCAGGATTTTAAATTAGGGGGGGCCAAATTGTTGATATAGTAGGATTTTAAATTAAAAAAAAATTATTCCGAAAAAAGCTAGAGGTGTTAGAAACAGACACAATGGCTCGAAACTTACACGACAATGTAACCGAATCCGATTCGACTCGATTTTAAAAATTTACAATTATGTAAAAACAATATGGACACGAAATTCGATTTCAAGCCTACCCGAAACATGTAACCCGAAATCAACGATGACCTGAACGAACACCATTAGATACTAGTTAAGCTATGAAAATATTAAAATCATATAGACTGAAATGAAGTTGAATCATTGCAAAATTTATATTTAACAATAAATAGAGTTGAAGCTTCCTTATAATTGTTATTTTTGAAAAAAATTAAGTGTTTTTGACTCTATATATTTGCCTAATAATTCTCCAAAAAATATTATTAAAATTAAGATAGAAAAATATAAACACACACTAAAAAAGATGAATGTTAGATAATGAAAGATATATAGTAATGACATTATAGTATAAATTTATTAGTCGATAAAAAATAATTGTTTGAATGACGATCTGATCCCTTAACCTTAGATTATAAATGTGTTACTCCAACCATTGAGCTATAGTAATTTTTGTTGTATTTTTACTCTCTTTGAACTATATATCGTATTAGTAAGGGGGGCCAAAGCCAAAATTACAAAGGCTCGCATTTTCGGCAAGGAGGGCCGGGCCTCCGCCGGCCCCCATGTGGCTTCGCCCCTGACTATATTGGAACGGAGGAAGTATTATTTTAGTGTTAATAAATATTAACATGTGAATAAATTTATATATTTATTTAGAAAATTTAAATAAATGAAAGTCAAATATAATACCAAGGGACCAAGTCTCACATAGTCACATACATGAATGTGTTTCCTTTGGGGTTTGATAAGTCAATTTAGTTCATCCTTCCAACATGTCATACTAATCTATGTTTCTAGTAATTCTTATCTCTACATTATTCTCATTTCTTGACACCATTTTTGCATCATCATTTTTTTTTTTTGGAAAAAAAAGGGTATAATTATATTTAGTCAAGCAAAACCTCACATAAAATAATTACTAATAATATATAAAAAAAAGTATAAACAATGTGTATATAATGTTTAATTCTGGTCATAATTTTGAATAAAATTGTATAATAATTATATTTAATTTTAAGTGAATTTTTTAAGTTGTTCTTAAAAAAATATTTATTTTCATCCTTAATAAGAATGTATATTTGATTTGAATTAAACATTTTTTAATTTTAAAAATTACTACAATTCTATTTAGTAAACGATTACAACAAAACATGATAAGATATGGCGAGTATACGATTGATGTCTGTCTTCAAGTCAAAATAATTCTCTGTACCAAATAATTTGCCCCATTTTTTTCAGTCAGTTCTAATGAATTTTATTTTCTATCTTCAAATATTTTTATTTTTAGATATGACTTCACTATATTTACTTTTTATATATATTCAACCTAAAAAATAATGAAAAAAATGATTAAAATGAAGGATATTCATGAATGCTTTCCAAAATTTAACTTTAAATTTTATTTAATAAATAATTTTTCAAACAAAAAAATATGAGATTTCCAAATTTACCCTTTAGCTTAAGTTAGTTGCAAAAGTGGAAGTAGACTGAAGTATAGAAAAAGGCGGCGGCTTTTACTTGGGACTTAAGGCCATGGGATGGCGGACGCGTTTATTTAGGTTTAAAAGAGTTCCATTGTTGACTTTGAAAAAGTCAAACCCCATCAACCAGCATTACAAATACTATTACTCGGTACCGTCTAACTATATCAAAACCCAAGTGTTCCCACTCAGTTCTTCTTCACACTTCTTGTGGGTCCCACCCCTTTCCATTGACCGACCTTAGCCATCAACCTCTACAATTTATTTCCCAGTTTGTCTAGATCATGATTCAAGTCATTTAATATAAGATGAACAATCTGTTGTATGAGAGACTATTTTGAAGTTCAGTGAGACGACTTCAAACAAAAAGTTTCTATTATTGGCTATTTAACCTAAGTATGAGGCACGTCTCACTGTGAAACAGTCTGATACTAGAACTTGTGTAAATAAAATTGGTTTAGAGCACACAAAGATTTAATATTAGATATGACTCTAAATTGACTTTAAATTCGACATAAAGTTAGTGGGTCATAACGCGAATATTTCGACCTGTGATCCATGACAAGACCCGATCCCAAAAACCATAAATAATAGGCCAAACTTGATTGTTTTGACTCGTTTTCAATTCCACATCATTAATCCGTTACGTCTTTTTAAACAGAACCACACAAAACTAACTTGATCAAAATTCACCCAACCAGAAACCCCGTAATCAATCTATATTATACTAATATCTTAGATTCGTAGATGCTTTTTTAAACGTGCTCCACTCTTCCACTCTTAAGAGCTAAGACTAACATATGAGCTATGACTTATCCACACTCAAACTCAACTTCTACACTCTTTCCTCTTTTCTTTATACCCCTTAATATTAATATTAATATTAATAATTTACTAAATAAAGAAAGAGTATTCTAGTGAAATTTTATAACCCAAAACTTTAAGGTTAGTTTCCTACCACTTGTCACGCAACTTCTCACTTCCTCCTTTCCTTTCTTTTCTTTATATTCTCCTCATTTCCCTTCACTCAACCATATTCCACTCTTCTACCCATTTCTTCTCTTTTATTTTTTCATATTCTAATCTCCATAACAATGGCGCTTGAAGCTTTAAATTCCCCAACTACCCCTCATCCTCCTTTCAAATTCGATGACCGTTCTTTTGATCATTTTATCAAGAAGAAACGATCTAAACGGTGTCGTTCCGATATGTCGCCGCCGTCAACCACCGCCGACCACCGTCTCTCTGAAGAAGAATACCTCGCTTTTTGTCTTCTTATGCTTGCTAAAGGCGGCGCTGGTAAAAACAATCAAAACCCATTAAAGATTGAAAAAAATGATCAAAACCCAGAAATTGATTCGAAACTTGTTTATAAATGCTCTGTTTGTGATAAATCTTTTGGGTCTTATCAAGCTCTTGGTGGGCATAAAGCTAGTCACCGGAAACCCACCGGAGAAGAGAATAAACCCACTTCTTCTTCGGCGACGACTTCCTCCGCCGCCGCCGGAGTCGCCGGGAAAAGTCATCAGTGTTCGATTTGTTTTAAGTGTTTTCCGACTGGTCAAGCTTTAGGCGGTCATAAAAGATGTCATTATGAAGGGACTATTGGTGGGGCCAAAAGCGGAAGTGGGACCGCTAGTGGCGTCACCGCCTCGGAAGGTGTTGGTTCTTCTTATAGCTTAAGCCGTGGTAACGGCGGCTCAAGGGATTTTGACTTGAATCTGCCGGCTTTGCCTGATTTCTTGCCCGTTGACTTTTTCAAAGTGAGGAATCAAAGTCAAGGGTTTTGTGTAGATGAAGAAGTTGAAAGTCCTCATCCTTCAAAAAAACCTCGTCTTGTTTTGACCTCGTCAAAACAAGGAACGAACGTATGAGCTGACTTAATAGTTGAAGACTGTTATCGATTATCGATATTCAGTTAAAATAAAAAAAAAGGGAAAATCTATGTTGATTTGATTTGTAAAATAGTTAGAAATGATTGGATTAGTTCTTTTATGGTTGGTTATTTTTATTTTTATTTTTTGAAAAAATTGTTGGGATTAAGTGTAGACTACCACAAAATTTTGGGGTAGGATATGATAGCTTATAGTTTGATTTTGTGTACAGTATACAGTAATAGTTTATAGTTGGATTAGTGGATTACTAAATCTAATACTGGCTAGTGAGCTACTATTTGGTGGGTGTTTAGTGATTTAGTTCATAATTAATACTTATGTATCAAAATGAATTCAGTGGAATAATACAATTTAATTCATTCTTTTGAAGCTTGCATGTTCTATGTTAATTTATTAGTTATTTATTTATGTTTCGGTTATTGAATTTGCTACGTTGTATAAATTCAAGTGAAAATTTGAGTTGAAGATATTGTTTGTGATATAAGAGTATATGAGTGGAGGTTGATCAGTTTTAAATTTATTAATCATTTGAGGGTTAGATGAGTCGTAACGATTAAAGCCCAATAATCTTGTTGATGTTTTAGAAGTCGGTTGTGTGTAGTTACATGGCAGGTTATACATGGTCAAAATCCAGTGTAGTTTTAACACCTAAATCAGATTAAACTACACATTGTGTATTGAGTTATTAAATGATGATGATGTTGTGCCAAGTCTCAAATCTCATTATGTTGGAGCTAACTTAGATCACCTAGAATTATATTCTATGGTTTTACGGCTGAGGGTGATGATGTGTGAAATAGGTCATGAAAAGATAAGCTTTTGATTACTAGATGGAGTGATAGATGGAAACATCTTGGAGTGTCTTGCGCAAGTGCACAAGATATGGCATGAATTAGACATAAAGACGCTAAAGGAAGGTTTTGACATATGCCTTGAACGAGGCAAGACATAAGGATGAAAAAGCTTGAACAAGGAAACGGTGTGAAAAAGTCATTAGCTGCTTCGAAGAGCTGCTCGTTTGAGCACTTTAGTGGCTCGTTCGAGCGACTGGGCAGCAGGCCCATTTCAACTTTCCGTTTGCGACGCATACATGGGCATTCAGGCTAATTGTCCTAGGATTTCTCTGATATATTGTGAGCTATATAAGAGCTCAAATAGGATTAGAAAATCAGTAGAGATGCTTATACACAAGATGCAACTAGGGTTGATACCATTAGAGTTCTTTCCTCATTGTATAGTGTATCTGTGAGAGATCACTATTAAAGGTGAGGTCTTTACCTCTAGAGATTGTTCTCAAAGGTTGTGTAAAGTTTATTCATTACTCATTAGAGTGTGTTGATATATTAATGAAATTATTCTTGTTTTAAAGAAAAGATATCTAAGATATCTTATAAATACTTGTGTCTTCATTTCTTAGATTGTTAATTTATTTTTTGCGCATTTTTAACTTATTTGTTCTTCACTTTTACTTTCTAAAGTGGACTAGTAACTAGAAGTTGTGAAGTTGTGCCTAGGATTGTAATTGAGTAATTTGAACAAAAGAACTAAAATGTGAATAGGTTATCCACTAGGTTGTTTAGCTATTGTCAATTATAATCAATATACTCCAATGTAATTGTGAATTTTATTTAGAAAAATCTTCTAATAGACATGAGTAAGGTTTAGAAGGATTTTGACTAATAGTCTCAAGACTGTCTTTAATTCTTATTAATAACAATTTTTTCATTTTCATTTACCTTTAATCATATTCATACAATTTAATTGTCTTTTTTATTTGATCACAAATTATTATACACGTCGATTTTCAGATACGCATCACATATAAATTAAATAACCCAACTAATATAAAATTCAAGACTGTGAGCTCAATGTCTAATACGGCATCATCGAAATTGTCATTTTCTACCGTGCAATGTCATGTTGTTGTATATGGGTATGAGCTGTTTGTTACGGTTTGTAATTAAATAACCCAACTAAGATAAAATTTACGTCTTAGATTACTAGACATGCCCCTTTCGACCACCGTTTGTTATAGTTTTTTTGCCCCTTCTTATCGCTCTTCACCACGTCTCATATCATTATCGTTTGTTTAGTTATGTGTACATATTTTTTGTTGTGTATCTTTAGTTAGCTGATTACTATGCATGGTTAAGGAGGGTGTGTGCTGCAGACTTTCACATAGTTGCAGGCGTCTCTCTCTTTGGAAAAACCTTTTGAGGTGGGGGACTCTTTGACCACACTCTCCTATATGGGTATGAGCTGTCGTCTATCTTCCCTCCTTAGACTCTGACCATAGTTTGCCTATGAGCGGGAAATATTGGGTATGATGATAATGAATGTCATGTTGTTGTAATCATCCTATATAAGTATGAGCTGCTGTCTATCTTTCCTCTTTAAACTCTGACCATAGTTTGTCTAAAAGCGAGAAACATCGAGTACGAGGCTTTTTATCAATCTATACAAATATCCAACGATAAAGAGCCGACAATGCTAAATAGAATCGCTAAAATACAAATGTACCCTCTAAAAGCAGCTTCATCAGCAGCCTTCTCCCCAAACACAGTCCCAAAAGGCAGCCATTTTCATCTTCCATTTTCAAGGACATTTTCGTCACTAACTGCTTATACTCAAGCCATCACCAAACGCCGTCAAACCACTCTTAGCTCACAGTACTCACTTTCTCTCTCCTCTTCTCTACATCATCTCCTTCATCATCGTTCTTATTCTGATCGGAAACATCAAAGAACTACTCTGAAAATGGCTTTGGATTCTGAAGTTGTTCAAGATGATAGAATTTCCAGGATTTCTTCTACTATTCGAGTTATCCCTAATTTCCCTAAACCTGGTATTTATTCTTTCTAATTTTGGAAATTTGTGCATTAATTTTCTGATCTTTTATCGTTTTCTTTGTTGTTTTTTTGATTTCACCTTTTTTGGGTTTTTTTGTGGGTTAGGGTTGGTTTTTGGATGTAATTTTGAACTGGGTTTGTGATCTCTTTTCGTTAAATTTGTTGGGTTTTTCTGAAATTTAATTTATATTCTTGGGTTTTTGATTGCAGGGGTTATGTTTCAGGATATTACTACTATGCTTTTGGATCCACAAGCTTTTAAAGACACCATTGATTTGTTTGTTGAAAGATACAAGGGCAAAGATATCTCTGTTGTTGCTGGTATAAATTTGTTTCCTTTAGGTTTCTATTTGGAGTATGATGCTTTTTGATAGTCACTTCAATAATTGTTAAATTTCTTTCCATTTATGCTTATACAAGCTTTTTAATTGTTATGTTTACTTTCTATTGTGAATGAATGAATCCTATGTTACTCTAATTCTTCTTTTTGCTTCACGTACCCGTGTCTGATCCTTGATGTCTAGACATTTTTATGGCTCTTAGACACTTCATTTTAGGTCTAAAATTGAATATTTAGACGTATCCGAAACTTAGACACGTATCAGTATCCAACATAGTACCCAAGTCCAATTAACATAGAGTGAATCATTGCAAACTGAATATCAATGAATTCAAGGCATTTGCAATGTAAGAGAAAGATTCATATTTTTGATCTGTACTGGCCTGGGGTGATGTGACTATGTCTGCATTCTTTCAGTGATTCATGTCATCCACATTCAATTGCTTGTAGTTGTAGTTCTTAATTTAGTTTGGTGAAGGTTATAGCCTTTTCTAATCATATGAATAATCATTGAAGCATAATATTTTCCTTTGATGGTGGTCGAGACGTTATCCATGTCTTTCGATATTTTGTTACTTCCATTGATGTTGAGGATGTATGTGTCATACGTATTCACGAAATCTCACATTTTACTTATCTCGGGAGTGTTTCTATAGCTTATTTGAAGTTATTTTATAGGAGTATGCGCTTATTTGAACTATTGGGATTTGTAGATTGAATGATTAGAATAAATTAGCACTAAATTAACCCTTAATCTATGATAAATAATGTTTCATTATTAATGTTAGCGTGCTGCTTAAATTCTTGTTACTTGTTCTCATCTTCGCGATCATAAGTGATGGCATTCTTGATGTATCTGCTTTTGTAGCTTTTATCAAATTTTTAGTCATATATGGATTTTGGCTTTAATTATACTTGTATGACTACTATAGGGGTTGAGGCAAGGGGTTTTATATTTGGTCCTCCCATTGCGCTGGCCATTGGAGCAAAGTTCGTACCAATGAGGAAGCCGGGGAAATTACCTGGTATGTCTTGGGCATTGTTTATGTTTGTTTTTCATTTATTTGATTCTATTAAAGTGATATCAAGCTATAATTGAATATGATACTCAAGGTAATTCATTTTATGTCTCAGTAAAGGGATCTTTTTGTTTACTTTGGAAGAAGCTATCCAAAGGTTTGTTATTGTAGTGTATTGAAGTTAGAAGTTTTTAGAGTGAAGAGCTTACATATGATTTAAACTGATTTTACCAATTAAAAACCATTTTGCTGCTTGAAATTGATTTTCACAAATCAGTTCCTCTGGTTTTCTTCATTTGCTAGTCTTTACTAATCTAACTGGTATACTTTTTAAGGCATCTATTTTAACTCAATTGAAAACCGACTTTTACTATTGTTATTTTTATAAGTTGAGGTAAAAATTGCAAGTTTTCCGACAAGGACCTATCTGAATAATATATTTTCTAGCTTGTGGAAGTACCAAGTATGTGGTTCAATATTTCTAAATATGCTTTAGTATTAAGGGTCTGCAAATTGAAGCTGAACTGTTGAAAATGGCTCCATATTCACGTTCACTTATGGTGAGGAATTTTGTTCAGGTGTCCTACCAAATTATTTTTGTGGTGTTAGTTGACCATAACCAAGCTCGTTCCTCCTCCCACTTCCGCGTTTTTTGAAATATTAAAAGAAGTGCAACTTAAAAAAAGAAACGTTAGTAAATATATACTCTGTTGGCCTCCTCAAAGTAGTGCTTATGTACCCATTTTCACCTAGTCGTTACATTGGGCCAGTCTTTGCCCAACATGGGCCACATATCCATGTGAAACAATTTCCTTCCAAGATATGAACTCTTGGTGCCTATGTATTCATTTATGCATCTTGTGTTACTTATGCAAGTTGATCCCATATTATTGTGATTGAGGCTTTGGCATTGAAATTGGTCACTTATTTGCCAACAAATGTGTTTTCTCCTTCCAAGAGGCTTTCTACATTGCGCGAATGAGCTCATACACATGGTGTTCCCTTTAGTGTTTTTTGTTGTACTTTTCCCTTTCCTTAAAGGTTTAGGGAGGGAATAATGGAACTAAGTGTTGAAGAGAGGAATATGGAGAGAGAACACAAGTATAAGAATCTTTTCGATACTCCTTGATCCTTGTTGTACAAATGTCTTCTTCGCATCCCTATTTGTAATATGTTGAACATCTTAACAAGTGCTTGACAAACATGTATGACATTTAAATTTTCCTTGGGAAATCGTGTGTGTACTAGTATTCTTATGTGCATATTTTTCTATGTCCATAACCAGTACAGTCAATTTTGACTCATTTGTCAACCTCTACTGGTATTCATAGATGAGTCCAACACTTACTGAAGTCGGAACTTTCTTGGTGTGAAGCAAACATCTAGCAGCTGTATTACCCTTTTGCCTATGTTTTCAAGCGAGTTAATCTTTTATAGTTGGATATACAAATATACAAACATATTTGAATTTTAGGTATCTTATATGTAAAGTATATTACTTGACTATTCACGCAAGTACGGTCATGCTGTCTCATTAATTCAAACTCAAGTGCTTTAATGGATTGACGCATGTGTTTTATTCTCTATGTCAATAGTTTTTTGCATTCAAGCTCAACCCTTGGTGAAAATGGAGCTGAACCCTGCAATACAGCATTATGCTCCAACTGTGACGCACATCATATATACTTCTATTATCACCTTTTACTAACTGTTGAACGCTATTTGACAGGGGAAGTGATTTCAGAAGAGTATTCCTTGGAATACGGAACAGATAAAATGGAGATGCACGTTGGTGCTGTAAAAGAAGGAGAACGTGCCATAGTTGTAGACGATCTCATAGCCACTGGAGGAACCTTATCGGCTGCAATCAAGCTGCTTGGTAGAGCTTTTTTTAAATTTCTCTTTTACGAATTGCTACTAGTGTTAACCTATCTGCATTTAATTTGTGTGAAGTTCCCACCAGCTGTATGCGTGCGAGGAGTGAGCCTCTAATTTGCATCGTATGCACTTACCTTTTATGTGCTGTGTATTGCAGAGCGTGTTGGGGTACAGGTTGTCGAGTCTGCATGTGTTATCGAACTGCCAGAACTGAAGGTATGACTGTTGTTGACATTCTTGGAATTTTATGTTCTCCAAATTTAAGCGTCTCGTTGCAGTCATATATTGCCTATATAATACTCATTTTTAGGGTCTTTTTCTTTGCCTCTAGCTTTTGCTAACCACACATTCTCACTTAAGTTTCAGAAATCAGTTGTATCAAACTTCCGTTTATAATTTTTTTGAGGTGGGGGTTAGAGGTTGATGTTCAATTCAAATGTGTAAACTTTCATGGATTGAATTAGAGGTGTCCATTCGGGTCATCGGGTCAATTTCGGGTTAAGTGTTTTCGGTCGGTTCAAGATTGGGTCTTGTGTTCTAATTGATTTTTATGTACTTTTAAATTGATTTTGAAGTCTGGTCGTCGGGTTCGTTTATATGGTCGGGTAAATATCGGGTCGTCGAGTCTGTTTTGAACACCTTTAGATTGAATGGATTGTTCCAAACTTATTAAATTATTGAAGCATCCTATTTGATTTTGCCCCCTCGACCTCCTCTAACCCAAACAAATGATTGATGTGGTGTTCTTTTCTAATCCTGAACATGACTTCCAATTTTCTTTTTTCCCGAAGACATTCCAAAATAGACGATCTTAACATGAGTAGAAATATCATTGAAGTGTGAAACACGTAACATTTCCCTGCATTATGAACCGTTCGTACTGTATTGGTATTGAAACATGATTCGAAACACCGGCAGTAACGTCCGGTTTGCTGATGACAATGTATGGGCTGTTAAGATGTCAGCAATCTCGGTTCGACTAAACTACCGTCAATTCAAAACACCCCACACCATATTTATATTTGGAAAACATTATGTATTCGGACAACAATATCAATATGACCCTATTTGGATTAAATTTTGTTTCCTAAGTTCTTAAAACGCTAAATTAAAATTTCTCATTTCCCTTTTCGTTTCTTGTATGAGTATCAAATCAAATTTCGTTTCGTGTAGCACCGAGTAGTATAACCTATATCATGGATTATATGCTAACGTTTCCCACCCCTGTGGCCCCGATATTCTTTGGGAAGGCTGTGACTGCATTTGCTTTTCGCCTAATCGAGCTTAAGCTTGGTTCAGTCAGATTCTAAAAACAGTCCATTTGAATTTGTGCAGGGTCGAGAACGCTTAGGGAACAATCCTCTTTTCGTCCTGATTAAATCAGCTTGATCATATCTATCGTCAAGGTCGGAAGCAACTCCGGGACATCATTAGCTTTCACCATCTTGATATGATACTAATTCACCAAAAGGTTTGAATTTTATTCTATCTACTATTCCCCTTTATTGTAGTCCTCTTATTACTAGAAGAGGCTTGATTGTGACTATCACACTTATTTTTCGCCCTCTAATTTGTCGAAGAGGTGCGATCATAATTCTATCCACAATTACGCTTATTATGTGTTCCTCGTGTACTCGAAACATCATAAATTCCTAATAAGGCTCGGGTTTTTTCCACCTTCGTATGATTCTATGCACCCTCGTATCGGGTCCCAAAAGAACAAGGATTGACCAGTTTAATGTTATGGAACACATTGATTGCCAATTGCTTTTGTTTGAGTTGCATTTTAGATTCGATTTTTTCGAATAAACTGTTCATTTTCGATGTAGTCAATTCAAATATAAGGTACCGCACGTTTTCGTTGTCATTTTCACCACTTAATACCAACCGCCTAATGCGCCGTAAGGAATTCTGGAAGTATAAGAATAACATGTATTGTAGAAGTTTAAGGGACTCTTTGGCCGCATCTTTTTTTACTTGTATGGATATCTGTTTTCCTTACCTCCCCATACTCTTATCATAGTTTCTATGGGCTGAATACATTTGATACAACGATGATGATGTAGAAGTTTGAGCATGACTAGATTGCGCCTTTTTGAAAAATTGCAATAGAAATTTGTATTTGGATGTAATACTCCGGCTCGTTGAACCGCCATGACTACCCATGTAGACTGTTAACTAGCCACACAGATCAACACAAGTTGTTTTTGCCGTACTTTGGCCTCACTTGTTCGCATTCGGGAAAACTTCTCAAGAAGTGACCCATCTTAAGATTGCTCCCTAATCCCTACCAAGCACGCTTAATTGTGACAGTTCTAGCAAATGGACTCTCTTAAAAAGAAGATGCAATTAATTTATATTAGTAGCCTATCAATCAATTTTAAAGCTTAATCTGGAGTATGAGCAAGAGTAGGTGTTTCATTTTTAGAAATTTACTATCTTGAATAATCTACAAAATTTTAAATAAAACTCAAAACTCTGTCTTATATGTTTATTTTATTTAGTTATTTATTCGATTAAATAATTTTTCTTTTTATTTAACATGGCAAAGGAATAATTATCAACATTATTCTTTTTAGGGTTCTTGTGGCTTAAAAATTACTTCAATGAAAACGAACTCAATTGAGTTCGGACTAATGGAGATGATCAAATCAATTCAAACTCGAATCTACTATTAAATTATAGCTTAAAATAAATTTTAAACAAATAATTCGAAGATCTATATTTTATTGGATCTAACTAAAATTAATTTGCGATTTGTACTTTCTCTTTCCTAAATATTCAGCGTACTTTTTTATTTAATTAAATTCGCTATATTTTTATTTCTGCACATAATTTACATTTATTTTTAATCCTCACTAGTCATCACTTATTTAACTTATCTTTTCATTACATTTATCTCGCTATTTTATTTAATATGGAGTGACTTTTATTTATTTATTTTTTTATTTTCACTTAATTGGTTTTTGATGCTATTCATAAAGACATACAAAATTTCAAATATTATTAACTCATTGGTAATGAGAAAAGCTACGTGTTGCAAAAATATTTTCTATTTGATTGATGCATCATGCATTACTTTATTTTAGTAATTAATATTGTTATGGTGATTTCGTGATTCTTAATTATTGCTAATTACATATACGACTTTGACAAAATAGCGGATTACTCCTCCAATTTATATAATTATTATCCATTTTTTAAATAATTCACCAAAATAATTATATTATTATAGCATAATTACCAAACTTACCACAAAATTCATGACGTTTTTCTCAATAATTACGGAAAAACTACAAACTCGACACGTGGCGTAACTCTAGTGGTTGCGAAGATAGTTCTTTTTTTAATATATAAATATAGTTGTATTTTTTATGTTAATGATAATTCTAATACTTTCCCTATCTTAAAAGTTGGTGAATAAATATATATTCAAAAATTAAAAATTAAAAATTAATAATTATAAATTAGGTGAATTAAAAAATGAAATTATGTGTACTTGTGGTTGGTTGGTCGTTTAAAAACCAGCTGTATTATAATCCTAACAGCAATATTTTGAATTCCATGGCTGAAACTTGATGAGTTGAAACTAAGCATTTTGGCATGCTCGGCCGGCGAATACACGCATTCTCACATCATTCTTAAGAACTATATGAGCTTTTAGGGTTGCTAGTCGATTTTCGACACGTCATAATCGAGCAAAACCGACCAAATAATTTTATGATCTTGTGCGCTTATTTGAGGTCTCCGCAGTTTATACTTGTTAACTATTCTGTTATAGTTTTTCTATGAGCGGGGTAGACTGGGTATGATGATGTATTCTCTTATTTTCAGTATTTGTCGCGTTTAGAATGACATGTTCACTAATGCACTGATTGTGCATTATTAAAAATTATAAAGATTGATATTATGAATTTTTTTTACATTGTGACAAATTAAATAAGGTTTCACTTATTATAACAACTAGAATGTCAGAGCCTTAATTTCAAACGTTTAGGATCGACTATATATGAATATCATTTTCAATGGTTTTCCACACATAATCTTCTTTTCCATTCATACCACTTAAATTAATTATATTTTAACTTATAGATTAAGAATACAAAACAAACTAAAACTAATTCAGAAAAAATGTTAAATATCAATGGGGTCTTATAACATCGGCAACATGCGCACAACCTCCCCTTCGTAAAATTTGTAAAAATGAAAGGTGTTAAGCAATAGTTAATATTAATTAATTATATCTTTAAATTTTGAATTTTTATATAAATAAATTTTTTTAAAAAATATTGTGAAATTTATTTTATCATGATATAATGCAAGAATATGATTTTATTCCAATTTTAGTGATATGGTGATAGTGTTATCTGTTATCCTTACTCCTAACAGGAAAGAATAAAAACTCCAATGGGCGTGCAAATCCAGTAGCTATTTAACACGTGGAAAAGTAAGCTTAGAAATTAAAATAAATAAAAAATAAGTAATAATAAACATAATCAGCATCTCCATTGTGCGATGATTCTACAAGGCGTCGCCCATATTCAAGGCGGAGCAAAAGTTGAAAAATTTTTAAAGGCCCTGTGCAATTTCGAAAATTATGATATGTTTTTATCAATTTTGTATCTTTAGACACTAAATATATAGTACTCTGTATTACGTAAGTTAATATCGAGGCCCCCAAAGTTTTTGGGGCCCTGTGCAGCTGAACATGCTGAACATGCTCAGAACCTCCATTGCCCATATTCGCTCATCAGTTATTTTGTTATTATATTAAACAATTTTGTTTTATCTGGAGTATAAGTTTATCTTACAAAATAGGTAAAGTTAGAAAAATTAAATTAATATATTTTTTAGTTTATTTACACTTGTTAATTTAAAAGAATATACAAATTATATTTTAACAAGTTAATATATTTATATTACAAAATAGGTATTATTCAAAAAAAAAAAAATACAAAATAGGTAAAGTTAAAAAATCAGATAAATATATTCAACCTCTTTGTATTAGAATAATTGAAGACTTTAGGAAGATGGGTAACAACATTCAAATATCTCGATGGCAATAAGTGCAGGCATGGAACTTTTAGAGTGGGTTTTGAGAGGGTCGGATATACGTTATTTTATCATTATTAATGATAAAATTAACACAGAGGTTGTATTTGATTGACTTTTGGCAGCAAACATCATGTGCAATTTCACATTAATATGAAGTATACGTGATGTAATTTGTCATTTTACTTTATTACATTATAAGCGAACGAACACTAAAAAATTGTAAATCCTTAGCCTCATCGAAATAATGGACATAAGAGTGTATAAAAAGGAAAAAAATGATTTATAAGAAACAAAAATATTTACAAGAATTAAGATTATAGGTACATAAACATAGAAAATCAAGAAGAATCATGTATAATTCTTGCCATTTCAGCTATTATTTCTTGCTTTTATCTTGTCAATGTTTAATTTATTGTTCTAAAATTTCAATTTTAGCATTAGGAAAAAAAATCTGGTCTTATTTCAGTTGGTTTATATTTCTTCTTTAAGTAAAGTACTAAGTTCGATTCTTGATATTCTACAAGAAAGATTAGTTCTTTTTATTTCCCGTTTCTGTATAGATTCTCTAGCCTACTTTCAAATAAAAACTGAAATATTTAACTCCAATTTAACTATTCCCCGAATAAAACATAAAAGTTGTAGAACTAGAATGTTCTCCAACCAAAGAGCAGATAAAATAAATGATTTGGTATTGTCGTAAACTTTGTACTTAGAAGTATAATTTGGAAACTAGTTCTCATCACTTGGCTGTCCTTTATTTTTTTGTGTTTTCATCCACTTATTCAGATTTCTTTTTGCTTTTTTTTATGCAACTAAACTTCCCACGTTCTCTCAATTCTTTGTACACCAAATTATTTCTTTTTATGATCCTCTCTCCTCTCCGGTTCTATAACGGAGGTTCTAAACATGTTCAACATGTTTGACAGAATAAATTTTTAAATAAATAGAAGTCTCAATATTAAAATAGTTTGGGCACTATTCACTTATCATTCTTAATTTGTATTCACCTATTCTGTAATATACATATATTACAAAATAGGTGAATACAAGGATTATTATTGCCCCTTTTATTTTTGGGCACTATTCAGCCTAATTGCCCCGTTTGTTTTTGGGCACTATTTACTTATCATTTTTAATTTGTATTATACTCTTAATCTATAAGTTAAAACATTGTCATGTACAGATCTTGTTTGATTCGTCTCAATACAAGGATTATTAATATCCAATTTTTATTACTTTTAATTAAGAATAATTTGAGATATTAAGGGTTAAAATGTTGCCTCGACAAGTGTAAAAAACTAAATGGGATAATTAGGCTTAATAGGAGGTAATATTATATTTAAAAGATATAAAGTTGTTAAAAAAATTTTATAATTTTCGAAATTGCACATAATCTTCAAAAGTTTGTTAATTTGTACTCTGTCTCTGGTACTTATAAATTTACTCTCATATATTTAATTCAAATGGTGCAAACTCAAATTGATATGGGGATTATGTTTCCATTATTTTTGATTGATGAATATTACATTTTATATATGCAAAGATTGAATAAAATAATCACTACAAAATGACTACCTAATCTTTGTTAAGGACAATATAATTAAATAAATTTATAACATCATTACTCAATATATGTTCCAATTGAAATTTTAATTCTTTTAGCTTTTAAAAGTTTGTAATAAGCTAATAATAGCCTTTACATTATTAACAAGAAGTCAACAATGCAATAGATTAACAATACATATGGACCGTTAACATAACTATGAAATCGAAGTACATTTCTTCTCAAATGATTAAAGGTCTTATTTTTCTTCATCGCTTGTTCGGTGTAAGGTAGTTGTGTTGGTAAATTTTAGTTGTATTTGTGGATAGTTGTAGCGGAATTAGCTGTACTTATTAATTTGTCATCAATATTTTAGGGAAAATCTGAAACCACTACTTTTTATTCTCTAGTACACTAACATTTTGCAAACAATTACATGCAACAGTAAACGTTGCTTCAACTTCTAATTTATCAAAATTATGTTTTAGCGTTATTAAACCGCTATTGTAAACACTTCCCTAATACTAATTTAGTGAAAGTTAATTTCAATAATTAAAGCTAAACACGAGCAAAATTAACTTGCGCACGACACGACCAATGCTTAGACTCCCTGCATCATGATACACAAATTTTTTGTGCATGCAACATTTATGTTTTCGGAAAATAGATCGGCCCGACAATGGAAAATGGGCACAATAAACCAAACATACACTACAAAAGAATAATAAAATAGCAACAACCGTTTTTATCGCCTTTTGATAGCTAAAAGGTCAAAAAGTGGACCGGGCGACGGCCTGACGACAGGCTACATAGTGGTCGCCATATCATTGGTCGCTAAAATATAAGTGGACGCCACGCCATCGCCGTTTTTGGTGAATCTCTGGGCGACCACCACGCCATATATATATAAATCATTTTGCAGTTCGGTCAGATTTGAGCAACCATAATACACTAATTCCGTGCTAGGGTTTGGCTTTGTCCCAATGTTACCCTGTCCGGGCGCTATCAAGCCCGCCCGAGTACAAACTACGAAAATTCAAGCACGATCCATGCCCACCTTTCCTAATATTATTCTCTATTCATTTATAGGTACTCTCTTGAGAGACCGTCTTTTCTAAAGACGGCTCTCAAAAGCCCAATCCACTTTCTATTTTTTAGTAAATGTAGTTATTTTTTTCTAAATTAAAACATTGGGTTGGCCCAATCTTGAGACGTCTTTTGTAAAGACGGTCTCAAGTAAGAATTTGTGATTCATTTATCAATATGATATGTAAACCTTTCTCCTTCATTTACTTTTATCTATCAACACATATATAATTATATATGCCCCTATAGATAGTAATTCTTTATGTGAAAATATTCTCCAATTTTATTATCCTTTCCATATTATTACATTATTAACTACATAATCTCTTAGTTGTACTTTGCCTGTTGTTAGGCCCCACAGTGGACTACAAGAGATTAGTTACAAAGAACAAAGACCCTATTCATTTTAATCATTGGATATTATATTTTTTTTATTTTTATAATAAATAAATTAATATTCTCAAATCTACAACATTCCCATTCACCATAAAATTTGTATAAATATATCCCATAAAGTCTTTTTTTGTCATTAACCCTTTTTTTCTTCCATTTAGTTTATTTTTCCTTCACATAATTAATACCCACCAAAAAAATCAAAAAAAAAAAAATGGGGGCTTTTCTTGATGGAGAATGGGAATCCATAAGTAAACTTTTTACAGTTGAAGAATCCCCAAATCTTTATTCTGATTTTTTGGAATATTATTCACCAGAAAGTGAGCAAGATGAAAATAATCCTGCTAATTCTTTTTCTAAAGATATATTATTCCAAGAAAATAAAAATAATTATTCTACTAATAATAATAATAATAGTGATTGTTTTCTTCCTGATATATTATCTTGTATTGATTTTTCTAATTTAAATGGAGAAATTGAGGCCTCATTAGGCCTTTTTCCACAAAATAATGATTTTCATAATATTAATAACAATAATGAGTATAGTAATAGTAATGATAATAATTCTATGAATGTGGTATTACCCAATGTCATTAAGTCGGCTCCTAAAAGAAAGCGCGATTCGAGAGTTGTTGAAGATGATCAAGAAGAGATGAATGTTATGGAAAAACCTCCTAAAAAGAATGCTAGAGTTTCACAAAATGTAAGTGTGTTTTTCTATTTTGAAAAAAATTTAGCCTTTATATTTTTTATTGGGTTAAGGTTAGAGAATTGCTACAGATAAAAAATAGAAAATAAATGATTTTATAAATGATGAAAGTCGAATTCTTGTTATAAAGGTGAAAGAGAAAGTCCAACACAAGGCCAACCCACAATTTTCTATAGTTCTACATCTTAAATGTCTTTTGAATTCAAAAAAGGATTGAATTTTATTACATTTTATAATGTTAGTGTTTGGCGAACTATCTTGGTCGAAATAACTTATTAATATGAATAAGTTGTTTTTGAACAAGCTGCTCATAACGGACTCTATATCAGCCGGTCAAACCAGTCGATAAAATCAGCTAGTCAAATCAGCCACTATAATCAGCTATTAGCTATAAGCTATCAGTTATTTGCCAAACACCCTCAATATATTTTGCTATCTTGAACTACAACCATCAGCTTTAGCACATTCACCTTTGTGCGAGTGCGTGATAAAGTATTTAACTTTTAATTTAACTTTTGGTTGAGTTGAGTTCTGATAGTTTCCGTTATGATGATAAACATTTGATCAGGGTCTGAAGGGGAAAAGGAAGGCAAATCAGAAAAGTGAGGAAGAAATGAAAGCAAATGTGTATATAAAGGATAGTAATGAAATTGCAGATTCAAATTCAGATGATTCAAATACTGGTTGTGTTTCTGAAGAAATAAATGAAAATGCAGAATCTAATTCTAACACTACACTTTCTCTTACCTCTACTGGTAAGAAAAGAGCTAGTAGAGGTGCTGCCACTGATCCTCAAAGCCTCTATGCAAGGGTATGTTATTTCTATACTTATAAAAATATCGGGCGTTTGGTTATTGGTATTAAATACTTCTGTAAAGTTGTAATTGAATTGAGACCCCTCCTCATAATTGGCGCTAAATAGTTCACTTTAAATGAGGGGTGATTGAGATTTGAAGTCATGAACATTTGTCATCTCGGCTCTGATGCCATATCAAAAAATTAACTCAACTAAAAGTCTAAGCTAATGATTGAGACCCCATCATATGCTATATACTCTAAAAATGTCATTTTCGCGATAATAAATCAGTCATCTTTAAACATGTGTTTTCTTTATTATTTTTCATTACCACCTAATAATAGTTTTATGATGACAAAACATGATAGAAGTAGGATAAGCAATTCAAGCATGATTATAAACATTGTCAAATTGTTTTTTAAAGTCAATTTTTCGTTATTTTTCATATTATTTGGTACCGATAATCAAACAGGTCGTAAATTCTATGTAATCATGGAACTAGTTGTTTGTTAATTAACATTTTGTGTTATTATTACAGAAAAGAAGAATGAGGATTAATGAGAGATTAAGAATCTTACAAAGTCTTGTACCTAATGGAACTAAGGTTTGTGATTATAACCCTTCAAAAAATTAGTAATAATATAATTATTTTTCTAGGTTAATTAAGAAAGAAACTTATGGTGTTGATTAATTTATTTAAATTAATGTTTTCAGGTGGATATTAGTACAATGCTTGAAGAGGCATTTCATTATGTCAAATTTTTGCAGCTTCAAATCAGGGTATGTTTAAACATATAGTAGTTTCCTAACGTCATTAAATAACTTATATTTATTAGAACATTATTAATGACAACGATAAAAAAGGTGACTTTCAGTTGACCTTTAATAGCAAACGTCATTTAAAACTTTACATAAACATATAAGACGTAAATTCTTTTACCGTAGTACTCCACATTTTTTAAAACCTAATGATCCATTATAATAAACGACATAAATCTTTTTTTGTGTACTCTCATTCTTTTAAAACCCATGATGGTTTTATGTTGTATGACAAGATTTGAACCAATAACTTTCAATCGTAAGTTTTATCAAAAGTTTACACTGATAGTACGTAATAATTATTTTGTACATTATAGTTAATACTATTTCCTTCTCAATGAAACTGTCACATTTTTCTTTTTAGTTTATTACTTTGACACGTTTTCTCTATATAAATGTCTATATCACTTTTTTTTTTTTTTTTTTTCTCTGCGTTGTTACTATCCGCTTAATTTTAATGTCCTCGTCACTTCTTAATCTTCGACGATTTTTGCAGCTATTGAGCTCGGATGATTTATGGATGTATGCTCCTCTTGCTTACAATGGACTTGATGTTGGAGCTTATAGAAGAATGTCTCCTTTCATTGATCATCTCTAATATCAACCGTTCAATTTTTTCTTCATAATTAATTAATTAATATTAATAGATAATTAATGGAGGATGAGGAAAGAACGTGAGATTGAAAGATACCGAATCTTATAAGCTATTAAGATAATTAATTAAAGGGTTAATTAGATTAATGCCTAATAATTAACAAAAGGCACCTAATTAATTAAATTGTAACACATAGTTGAAGGATATTATTCCTTCATGTGTGCTCTTGTATACTTCTATATTTAATATGTACTTTAATTTGTAGGGCATGAATCATGATAAGTGTAATATTGTATTTGTAATACCTTATATGATTATTTAGCCTTTTGTAACTAATGATTGAGATTGTATACATATATCTATAAAAAAAAAATTAAAATAATATTTGTGCATTATACGATTTATATGCTTTTTTTTCAAACATATTTATTTAAGTTAAGAATATAAATTTTTCGCAATTAATTATTAGTTTATTATTTACATTTTAACTTCAATCATATAATACTCCCTCTGAATAATTTTAGATGTCTTATTTGGGTTTTCACGGTTATTAAGGGTGGTGTGGGGTCCATTAAAAAGGTGGTAGTTGGGTATTTTAATTGATTAAATTAATTGTAAAGATGGTAGTTGGGTATTGGGAATTGGAAAAGTGGGGGTATTTAGGTAAAAAAAGATAGACAAAAAAGGAAATGAGACAATTGATATGAATTTGCCAAATAAGAAAATGGGACAACTAAAAAGATTCGAAGGGAATAATAAAATTGTGGTATTCAAAAATGTATTATATACTATTATTTTTATTTTTTATTAATAAAATTAGTATATTCCCAGACCATGCCTTGAGCGGGAGATTGGGTATGATGATGGTGATGAAGAATAAAATTAGTTTATTAATTTTTGTATTATTAATTAAAAGTTAATGATGATAAAATTATATATCAAATAAATGGGAAATTTTATTATGATAAAGTGACACCCATTTATTTAATTAATATTATTACATAGATATATAGAATAGATTAAATAAGAGTAATATACCATTTTAAGAGATGATTTTCTACCTAACTTTAATTTTGGTGTTATTAACAATGAAAACCGAATTTATAACTTATGTGATTCACTAATATTATAATGTGTTTGTTTTATTCATTAATTTTGACAAAGAAAGAAAATGAGACAAAACGACGAGTAGAATAAAATTGTGGATGAAATAGAGAGAAAATCAAAAAATTATGAATTTGTGGATTAGTTGAATCAAAACGAAATAATTTAAGCTCATTTACCTCTTATAAAAATATAGCAAAAAATTATATATTATAACTAATACGATCTATTACAAGAGTTGTTCTTTATAATATATCTTTGTATTAAGATCACTTCGGACAATTGATAGAGGTTTGATTTATAATTTTAAGATTAAGATTACGAATCTAGTTTTAATTGTAAATCACTGCCCCATCATTCTAGTGCGGTATTATTTTTCTCGGGGCAAATAAAAAAACTAATATAGAGTGTTTGAACACTTATATCAGTATGTGTGTTAAACTAACCAACCTGCATTTTTGTATATTTTAATGTTATTAATCTAATTAAATAACTCGAATTATTATAATTTGGGCAGACTTAAACCTGTATTCTCTTCTTGTTATCGACCAACAACATAAGATAATGAGTCCTTCATATCAAATTATAAAAATTACCCTTTTTTTTTCTTTTGAATTCACACTATATAACTCATGATATACTTAAATTTTTTCAAAGTCTTATAATACAAATTTAAAATTGCGATATCACATGAAATTTATATAAATAAACTGCTATAATTTTTGTGTAAGTATTTTAAAAATTTCTTATGGAGACCTTTCCAATATTAAAATTATTGATGCCAAACCCTTATATTTTTTGAGAGTTTTTTTTAGTGGTTTTTTTTATGCATTAATTTGACAATATTTCTATTTTTTTACATTTATATTATCCTTCTTTGGTAGGAATACAATTATTGGTAAAAGTCGGCCAAAGTGATAGTATTATATAGTAGCAGTTAGGGTCTTATTAGGGATACTAATCTACTAATTACATGATTGTTTAATAATTATGGAATTGTTTACTTTCCTAAACAATATTATCACTACTTCTAATCATTCTTATGCCCATATAATTTTTTTTTATAAACTTAAAAGGCCAAATCATATTATTATGAGCCATAATGTTGGAACTTCTTGTACTATATACTTACACTATAAAATCAAAAACTGTCACTAATTCATATTTTTAGTGTAATATTTATTGCTTGGTTTTGATTTTAAGTTCCATCATAAAGTGTTTTAGCGACACTTAATTTGGTCTTTAGTGACAAATGTAATTGTCACTATAGTCTATAGTGACATTTGTGAGAAATGTCACTAGATCCTATGTCGCTAAAATTTTTAGTGGGACTTTTTAATATGCTGCTAAAAGCTCTAATAAATGTCACTAAATCCTCTATACACTATAAGAAATTTGTAATAGCGACATTTAAATTAAATGTCGCTAAATATATATATCCCACTAAAAGCAAATTATGTTGTAGTGTTAGGTGCTATTTAGTATTTAGTTCACCTTAAAAAATTAAGTAATAAGTAAATATAAGTTTTAGTTAATTTCAATCTAGTTAAAATCAGTTGCAATGAGTAAAATCCAATTTTTATAGCAAAATTAATTAAATCAGTAAAATTCAGTTAAACTAAACAAGCCTTAATTATAATTAATCATTATAATCACAATATTATGTATATAATGATGTAACATCCAAATAATTAGGACCTTATAGCCTATAGGATATTATAAATAAAAAATATTAAAAAGTCAGATTATGAGTTTTAATTAAGTATGTAAAATTGGATCCAATTGCTTCCAAGTTGCTCAACTTTCAACAACGTAAGCTGTTATAGGCCATAGGTTGATCACATTGTCATATTTCCAGCTATTGTATACTCGTTTTAACTTTAATCGATAATAATTATTAAATATATGTTTAATGTAAAATCCTTAACACAAATTATTGCAGGACAGGGCACTTAATACATGAATAAATATAATAAAAATTTATAAAATATACAAAATAAAAAAGTATACATTAAGACGAATCTAATGAGATCTCACATGGATATATTTTTTCTTTTGATTATGTGTCAAAAATAATAATTAAATTTCTCTCTCCTTAAGATGGAATATTCCAAATGGGAAGAACCTTAGAGAACGGAGAGAGTATAAACTATTAGCATATTATAAACTTCTTATTTTCAGATTGTTTTACTTTTACCGAAAGACGGTCTCTCATAAAAGTAACACCAAAGTTGGTCATCATTATCAAAAAACGAAGGCTTTATTAATTAGTAGTACTAAATGTAGTACGTTAGAGAACAAAATTAACAGCGTCTAAAATTTTTTGTGCATTTTTACTCTGCCCTTGTAAGTAAAACAAGTAATGTGCAATAATCTTCTTACAACAAAGTATATTATAATTCAGTGGCGGACCTACAATCGGGACAAGGTGGTGCTATGGCCCAAAAAACAAAAAAACTCGAAAAATCTTGAAAGAAAAAAACAAAAATTTCGAAAAGTAAATTTACTAGTTTAATCATAAAAAATTATTAAGTCTATATAGTATTACAACGACACAAAAGGTAAGAATTCTCAACAGTTAATCTATGTATATATAAAAACTAGTAAAATAACCCCTTTATTATAATTAAAATCTAGAGTCCGCCTCTAATAATTAATATAATTAAAATCTAGAGTCCGCCTCTAATTAATATAATTAAATAATTAATTAAGATGATCTTCCATGATTATAGGCTTGATCATAGGGTTGATCCAAACCTTTATATTTGATTATAAAGTTATATAAACCGTCCATGAGCAATAGGAGTACATCATCCAAAACCATTCTTTATTATCAATTTTTAGTAAGACAAAGATTAAATAATATCAAAAATACATTTTGGCCAAAAACTTTCTATATTTAGGAGAACAACTTAATCTAACGAAACAAAAAAAATACTAGTAGTTATATCATATTTTTGCTATAATAGCATCATCTAAAATATACCCGTATATGCCGTGAATATAAAGTTCTATCAATATTCATAATAAGCTAATATATTACTTACTTTAGATTTTAGTTTCATCAAGTTAGTTATATATGTTACGAATAGCTCATTTGAGTAGAACGAAACTGATATAAAGTTCTATCAATATTCATAATAACCCGTTTATAATTTTTTAATTTTCGTTTTGAGGTTTTAAGCGTTGATTAAATCTAATTTTTTAGTCTTTAATTTTAACTTTAGGTTTTTTTTTTTTTATTTTGTATTTACTATGAAAAATAAGAAATATTAAATGAACTAAGTACTTTAACTTATACTTATTGATTTAACTCGAAATTAACAGATTTAATTAAATGGATTATAAGGTTTTTTCAAGTTTAAAATTTTGACCTGAACCTAACTCATTTATTAAACAGATCAGGTCGGGTCGACCCATTTAATTAAATGGGTCAAAAGTCTTAATCCAAACCCACTTATTTCGGGTTATATTCATGTCTGGTTAGCAGGTCGGGTTAACTTTTGCCAACCCTAATTACTTTAGATAAAAACAGTGAAAAACTAAAGAAAAAAGTCAACATTATGTTTGAGCTGATTAAATATCGTTAATCACTTTGGTCTTTTTTGTCGTCGAACACTAGCCAAAAGTCAAAAATCAACTTAAAAAAAAACAATTACCAAATAAGAACTATTAGTTATATCACCCTATCTCAACCTCTAAATAATCAATTGTATATTAAGTTATTTAATTAGTTGACCAGTTCCTGCATGAGTGCATGAATAAATTATAGGAGTAATAAAATTATTTCCAATTAATTTTTAAAAAATTCCCCCAACTATAATTGGGGGTCTTAAAAGCGATAATTTTATATACGAGTATGAATGTATATGATGACATTATAACTAATACGATTAATAATTTATTATGATATACTCAGAATAAAAAGATATTGTTTAAAAAGAAAAAATTAAATAAAAATTAGTTAGAATTTAAGAATGATATGCGTATGTTTCGGATTATTATTAGATTAAAAATCTTAATTACGTACAATTAATATGAAAAGTGATAATAAAATTTAATTTAGCACACACATATAAAGATAAGACATTCGCTCTATTTTATATTTGTATCTTGGATCAACCACTCAATTCAAGCATCTACTCGGATGTTACAAGTAAAATAGCACAAAATTATTGATATTGTTCGAGTGCAAAACATGATAACTCCACACTTATGCCCCAGTTAATTGTGAGACGAATCCATACAAAAGATTCATCATGTTAAAAGATTTTATTAATGAGCATTTAACCTAATGATGAGACATGTCTCACAGCAAGACCGTCACATACAAAAATTTGTGAATAATTATTTATTGTGTGCAAAAGCACGTGTTAAAAAAATCTGGTCTTGGACGAGATGGCCTCATAATGAGACCATCAATTTGGATCGGCCCAATTCACGCGTGTAACAACCTGGACATTTTTTTTTCATTAAAGTAGCAATTTTAAAAATCGATACCTTTAAAATCAATATTGATAATGCCTAGAAAATTAATGTTATATTACATATACAAATTGGGCCGGCCAAATTGATGATCTCATAATGACACCATCTCGTCTCACTTTTTGTGTTAAAATAAACAAACAAATAGTAGTAATTAAGTAATGGGCTTAGGAAGCTAGCCCATCTCAAATATAATCAATACATTTCTTGTGAGATTGCAGCATCCATAATTTCATTTAATTTTTACATATCAACTTTGAGTATGAAAACTCATTCTAAGGTTATTAGACATCCACAAATTTTTTTAAGAGACGGTCTATTTAAAAGATCATCTCTAATTGAATTGGGCCATAAAGGAAAATGTAGAGTTTAAGTAGATACACAAAATCTCACAAGAGACGGTCTATAGGATAGACCATAAAATTGGGCCAGCCCATTTCCCTTAATTGATTTTTTTTATTATAAAATCAATTATATTATGTTATAATCCTAAATGTAAGGTATTATGACCTCGAATATACTATTCTATAACCCTAAATATAAGTTATTATAACCGCAAATAATTTATTATAACCCCAAATATACTATGTTATATTTTAGACTGGGCTTCATGGATTCCGTCTATAGAATAGACCGTCTCCCATGAGACTTACTGAAGTAGATATTAAGCTTTAATGGGTTGTGCCTGAAAGATATCTTTCAGAAAAATGGTCTCTCAGGACACTAGCTAGTTGTTTGACATGAAACTAAAAATGTAGACATTGATCTCAAAGAGAGTCAAAATAGCTCAGAATGGGTTTTGATCGGGTTATTTTCGAAATTTTTGGGTTATAATTAACAGACCAACTTTTGGGTTAATTTTGGGTCAGATTAAATCTTAATCAGCCGCTTTTGTGTGCAAAGATCTCATTATGAGATGGATAGACCCATCGCCCTAATTATTATTTTTCTCAATATGCACTTAGTACTTGATTTATTTATGGTCATAACTGATAAGTTTCAGATCAAAATTAATTTTTTAATTGATCACTTTAAGGTCTGAATTGATCATTCTTGGATCAATTTTGAAATTTTTTATAACAAAGTGGTCATGAACTCTTGATCATTTCCAATTCCAAGAGCATTCATTGAATCAATTGGTAAATATAACTCAAGATCGACACTTCCTCCTCACATCAATTAGGTTAAGCAAACACTACACCTAATATTTATTTCCAAGTCCATTATGAACAGTTGTTGTTAAGGGAAAAACAATACCACTATTATTGATCGATAATTAAAGAATACAATTATACAAGCACTCTTATGTTCCATTAGAACTATCATGTTGCATTGAATAAGATTACTTGTATTGTGCAACGTTTTAACACTATTATTAATAGTATTATTGACCATTTATTTATTGTTTGAAATTTATCCATAGAATGACAGAATAATACCATTGTCATTTATATGTCTATTATATTTTATGATAGTATATATATACTTTTATCTTCAAATTAGCTAACATTTTAGATTAATTTCTAATACTAATTCTACCTTGATCAAGAAAAATCTACTCCTAGTAATACCTTAGAGTACAAAATTAACATAAAAGCAGGCGGAATCTTAGGTTTATGTACCCAAATCATATTCATCATGATCCTGGCCTTGTTCAACAATTCCAATTGAATATGTGGACTTTTTTATTGGCTATATAAAACCAATTTTTATAAATTTAATTCGAAATTTTTAGCCTATATTTTTCATTTCATCTTTCTCTTACAATGGGCCAATTGATTCTAAGATATAACGGGACGAGAGTCCGCCCTTAAAATTAATAACCCGTCTTGTATGAGACCATTTCATAATGAGACGATCTCAAAATAAGAAGCCCATTAGCTAAAAGTATTTGTTATTAGGCTATTTGATCCAAATATGAGACATGTCTCCCAGTGAGACCGTCTCATATAGTAATTTGTGTAAATTAATGAAAATATTGTATTTATGATATATTTGACATATAAATTAGTATTTTTATTGTGTTTGAGTCACAACTTACAAGTGATCTCGCCGTCAACATGACAAAATTGCTTGAATTTCTTAGAATTCTGATAATTTTTATACCCCTCACCTAAAATTTTTTTTATAATGTTATGTAAAACTTTTAGTATGTACATTTTACTAATCTATTTGGGGTAAAAATTTCAGTATGTACATTTTCACTAATCTATTTGATCACATTCTTCTGATCCTCTTTAGAGGCGGTACATAATGGATTTTTCATAACTTTACGTAATTCAAATCCTATTTTCGAGCAGAATATTCGATTAATGATGATAATGCACCATTCATATAAAATCTTGACAACCCATTTTTAGTCCATGTATCAAAAGATACCAAAATTGCATATTTTTGTCCATTTCAATAGATTTTATTCCTCATATTTGTCTAGTTTGCACTTTGTTCTATTATAGAAAAAACATGGTAAGTTGTAAATGCTATGCATCGGATCATATTTTGACCTTTTAACAACTTGTCCCTTATGTGAATCATGAGGTTGTACATGTAGTTGACTTTTACTTTGTAAATAATTGAAGTAATTAACAAATTAATAACTTTTTATGTACATGTATTCTTTAATTTGTACCATTTATGTAACCCATTTTTTATAATCAAAAATTTGTTGTCTTTGTAATATTTATATCTTATTATTGATTCTTTAGTAACTACTTTTGATGATAAAGATTAGTTACTATGAATCTATTATATTACTATAATGAAGTGATTAGGTATCTCTAATTTGCATTTAGCATGCCTAAGTAAGTCAATAAGATAAGAAAAAAATTAGTTTGTTCATCTAAGGCTACTAAGAGAATAATCGCTCTATATTTATAAATCTGATATCAATAATATTATGAGAAGTAAAATGGTATTGTCAGTAGCTCTTATATCATTGACTTGTTCTCCACATATTTTATTGGTCGTATTATGGCCATGTTTGGGGTACAGTCTTTCAGAGGCAAGATAGCAAACATATCATACTCGTACCTCCTCTAAGGTCTCTAGGGAGAGGTCTGGAGAAATGCGTGCAATCAATTTAAGTCCCACGTAGAAAGAGCTTTGCAAAATGAGAGATAAGAACCACCGAGATAATATAATAGAAGTTACCTACAAAATACAAAATAAGCCGGACTAAAATTAGACACAATTAGACGCAACTTGTAAAATCAACTATACCCAAAAAATTTTATTATAAAAATATTGGTCTTCCATGATACCATATAAAATTTCTTAAAATATACTTCTAGTATGAAAGGTGAGTAGTCAAAATTGAGAATAATATTTCTAAAATTAATCCATCTTCATTTTATTGTAATTTATATAAAAATTTGTTGTTGGGAGGTGCATTAATTTTTAAATATATCTAAGAGGAAAAATTTGATGTACCTAAAAGGGACAAAAAAATGGGGATAGGCCGGAGTGATTATGACTTAATTTTGAATTAAGGAATACTTGAATAGTAAGTCAAAGTATTAGCAAATAATTATTAAATACTACAATATGTCTTGTATGAGACCGTCTCACTGTAAGACAGCTTATTCAAGCAGCCCAATTAATGCTTTTTTTTAAATAAAAAACAACTAATTAAGTAAGTTAAAAATAGTTTTTTTTATGCAGCTTTTTAAAGTTAATATTTGGTCAGCCCATATTAAGTCGTCTCAAAAAAACGGTTTTAATAAAAAATTATCTAAATAGTAAATGATGATGATGGCACATTCCACACTACATGATTATCTTTTAGTGAGCAATTAGTGAATGCTTAAGAGAGTGCTAATTGTTGCCTCTTAAGGTTATTCAAGTGTTAAGACTCCAATCAACATCAATGCATGCACTTAGTCCTTTTCCATTAGCTGTACTGTTCATGGTACTTGGCCCCACTGGTGGACTTTATTACCGACCTAATTTGAATCAATGCCTATTTCTTATTAGTAAAGTTCTTAATAAATAACGGTGATTGATAGATTGATAGACTGTGAAGTTGACAAATCACGCACTCTTATGAGATAGTTGTGATAGGGTGAGAGTTTTGGTATTTTAATTTATCTTTTTTGGTTTTTTATTTTTTTTTAATTATTATTATTATTCTTTTTGTCTTTTTATGGTGATTTACAAATTACGGTGATTGATTAGGAACTTTTGTTCTTCTTATCTCAAACACCCTATTTTAGTATATTCGTAATGTTTAGACTCGATTAATTAAACAAAGTATTAATAGACTTTTCTCGAGTAACTTGAATGTAAAAATTGAATTAGGTTATAAGATATTGATATAAATATTGAATTTGAAATTGATTTGACTTGATATATCAATCTGAAACCCGTCTGTATATCAAAATGTACATCTCTGTAAATTTTGTTGGACAACTTGTTAGATTGATTATATTTTGACTCTTGGCATGTTGATTAGTCGGATAGTAAAAACTTCTTTGATATTATAAATTTATTTTAATATCTCTCTATTTTTTTTTTTTGAGAATTTAATATCTCTATTAATAATGACTTATATAGTTAACTTAATTGGTCATAAAAAATTATTGCTACTAAACGAATATATAAGCTAATTAAACTGACCATTAATTAATTTGTCAAACATCCCAATATATTAACTTCTTATCACCAAGTGTTATAACTTTTATTTACCATGGTAAAATCTAAAAAGGACAAAAAGTCCTTAACTTTATCTTTGTGATAATCACATGGTTATTTATTTTGACTTTTCAAAGCAAACATTATATACTACAATTAAGAAATGTAATTTGATTATTTATTTTCTAATAGTCATTTTTAATTAAAAAAAATACAAACCTTGTCCCCATAAATATAAACAAATCATTCTCTCAATCATCAAGGAATTTCCTAAATTAATTTACTAATCATAACTCTATACTTTATTACAATATTATTCCTCCTACTATATATATATATTCTCCACCTTGTTGGCTAGTGAGAGCATAACAAAAAAGATTTTCTACAATTATACTCTAATCCCTACCATAATTAGTTCTTCCATTTTCCTCTTCAAACCAAAAAATAATAAAAAAAAAATTGAAAATCAGATTTTATTTCAATTAAAAATTATATATCACTTTTCAGAAAAAAAAAACTTAACTTCGATTTTCACCTAGCCGACCTTTCCCTCTCAACCTAAAACCTATAGAAATGGAATTGATCTTATGCAACAATTTCACATTAGAAGAACCCAATTTTAAAGATGAATTTCTTAGCCACCCTAGTTCATCACTAATTACTAACCCTAATCAATATTATGACCATAATTATCCTTCAAATGAATTATTTCCCATTTCTAATTATTACCAAAATGATGTATTATATGATCCCAATGATAGCATTTCTTCACAAACTACAAATGAAAGTTGTGATCAAAACTCTCATTTCTCATCATTACTACAAAATGATGCATGTTTTTCCATAGATGACATTTTTATGATGAACCAAACAAATTTTGAGCCATTGGATTATGTTTTTTCTAGTGGGCTAGATCATGTTTTAGGCAATGTTCATCAAGGATTAGTTGAAGATGATGAATCAATCAATTATCTTGGATCATCATATACATCATTAGTGACTCAAGACAACCTTGAGGAGGCTTCACCTAAGAAAAAAGCTAGGCTTTACAAAGATAATGTAAGTACCTCCTCTCTCCCAATGTTTGTGTTTAGACCATCGGAGTTCAAAACTGACCTGATAAATTGATATTAACGTGTATCCTTGTAATCGGTTTTGACTTTGATTCGACTTTAAAATAAATTTACATTAATATGTAAAACCAATGTGCACTAGCATTGATTTTAAACCGACTCAAAACACCGGACATAAAGTGACCTGAATGAACACCTCTAATATATACTGTGTTAGGCGCAGGTTTTGAGCACTTTTTGCGGAGTGACTGAATTAATATAAAAGTAAATAATTTAAAAGATTTAGAAAGGCTAAATAAATAATTTGTAAATATTATAATAAGTTAGTGGGTCAAAAAAAATATACAAAATATCTATAATATATAATTGAAAATTATTTAGAGGACTTTAAAAGTAAATCACAAGGGTCAGGTTCTAACTTGATTTGTCTTATTTTGCGAACAGAAAGGTAAGAAAAACATTGAATATAGAAAAGACAAGGAGGAAAATGAAAATAACAACAAGAGTGAAGGGGAAATTTTAGAAGATGAATCCAAAACTACTCAAGAAAGTAATGAACTAAAAAGTTGGGCTTCAAAAGAAACTTGTAAAGGAAAGAAAAGAGCAAGCAGGGGTGCAGCTACTGACCCTCAAAGCCTTTATGCTAGGGTAATTTCTTCTAAAAACTTTACTTTTTATAAATTTTATTTTGTTAAGTTGCTCTGATACCATATGAAAATAATAGTGTAAACAAACAAACTCGGTGATAGATGGTTGAGAGTGTTTGTCGTGAAATTTTGGCCTCATATTTTTGTTACTTGATAATGCAGAGACGAAGGGAGAAAATAAATGAGAGATTAAGAATCTTGCAAAACCTTATCCCTAACGGAACTAAGGTAAAAATTTGAGTTTTTATAATAATAATAATAATAATAATAATAATAATAATAATAAGAATAAGAATAAGAATAATAATAAGAATTATTATTATTATTATTATTATTATTATTATTATTATTATTATTATTCACTTTAAAGTAATAATATAAATAGTTAATATTATTATATTGAAATGATGTTAAATGATTTTGATAATATTATATGTAGGTGGACATTAGCACAATGCTTGAAGAAGCTTCTCATTATGTTAAGTTTTTACAGCTTCAAATCCAGGTAATTTTTCTAGATCTAAGCATATTGAATATTCTTTTGTCCTATTATTAAGTCAGATTGGTTTTTTTACACGAAAACTAAGAAATTGAGCATATGTTTACTATGATCAATATAAATTTAGTAGGGTCATATTTAAAAATAAAAATAGAGCAAATTTATTAGGAATAACTAAATAAAAATGAAGCAAATTACATGGGACAAAGGATAATTTTTGTTAGCTTCCAGTATATGCTAACTAATCAATTATTTTTATTACTTTATATGTGTAGTTGTTGAGCTCAGATGAATTATGGATGTATGCGCCTATTGCATATAATGGAGTTGATATCACTCACTACAAGCGAATCTCCCCATTTCTGCTTTCTTAAATTGTTGGAAGGATATAGATAATATTAAAAGTTATTTATGACTTGAAGCTCGACAGATTTAAAAAGAGAGCGTCAAAGATGATTTGAAGGACCGACAATAGTGGAAAAAAATATAAAGGATCTAAATCTACAAATTGAGATGGTAAAAATCGAAATGATTTGAGAAGAAGAATTTACGTGGATAATCATTTGAAGCTGATATATTGTTTTATGTTACCGACTCCCATATTAAGAAGATTAATCTAACATTAATGTTGTTGACTTGTTATTCTAAAAGTTGTATAAATGTATAAATATTAATTATATTATCTAAAACAATATTATATTAAAAATTTATTACCAACCATATCACATATAGTTGATTAGTTAACTTTTATATTTGATACTCTCATTTTAGTTTTATAAAATAAATAGGAAAAATTACCGTGAAAAATAAAATCTTTTGTTAATTTTCCTACAATAATACGAACTTTTGATCAACCATGAATAATACCAACTTTAAGGGGGGGTTTTCCTAGAATAATACCAACTTTAGTTTATTAACTAATTTATTAGTCTTACATTATTTATAGGTTAGAATACACATTATCAATATTAATAATTCATATTAACATTAATGTGAATTTGTGAAATTTATTTCAGCACTAATTATTTTATTACAATTCAAATAAAACTTTTAATTGATAATTTGCATTGTATTACGGAGGATGAAGGAATGACCTAAAAATTAGGTTGTAACTTGTAACTTGTAAGTGTAACACATAGCACATATTTGTAAAAATGCATGGTAAAGTGATACTTGTCACAAAATGTTTATGAATTAGTAATAGTATATGATGATGATATGATGTACAAAGATCAACACATTAAACATGGTCTCAAGAGGAGACTGTCTCATCTAACATTTGATCTCTTGAAAGACCATCTCTTTAAGAGACATATTTCAAGCTCAGTTCATTAAAGATTAATAATGCCTATTTTCCTTGTTTCATAATACTTGTTACATTTTATTTTTGGGCACTATTCATCGTTTAAGATTATTTTTATATATTGCGGCTAATATGTGAGTAATAATATAGTCAAATGGGATCTTGTTTGAATCGTCTAATGCATGCTTTCATAATATAGACTTTTTATAATTTTTAAATGTATAATTTAACGTATAAATGAACAAAATAGTACATTAGATTGCGTAAAAAGAAAGTTAAATATAACAAGTATTAATATATGAAACGGTGGAAGTAATTATTACTGTAGTTAAACGACATGGTAAACGCACACCTAAAAATCCCCCGAAGGATAAAAGATTGTCGAAATCCACGATTATAGACTACAGTGTAGAATACTGCTGTCAAGAATGGCTTCGACGGAGCAGCCACCAAAGAAGCGAAAATTATACGAAGCTCCACCGCCTCCACCGCCGACACAACCACCTCCACCACCGACACAACCACCTCCACAGCCTCCTCCTCCACCACCGCCTCAAACTCCGCCACAATTATCGCACGAAGAAATTCTTCGAAGGCGGCGAAATCAGGATGAAATTCGCAATGTTTATGAGAATTACAAGACAATCAAGCGCTGTATAGCTTCCGGAAATGATCCTCGTCATATGCCCGAGCTTGAGCAAGCCTACCTTTCTCTCATCTCCGCTTCTAGAGGTATGTTTTTGGGTTTTTTCTACTTCCTAGGGTTTTTCTAGGGTGTTGTTCTTTTTTAATTCACTTAATTTTTTATTCCTCTTTGAATTTATAACTTTTATATGCTTTTTGGAATTTGAATTGAAAAGTTAATATTATGATGCAACGAGGATTTGGTTGTGGTCGCAATAAATCATGACCTATATATATATTTAACATCTTGTGTTTGTTTTAGGTTTATATCTATGCTACTCTTATTGAAGTCTTTGTGCCAACATGGAATTTAATTTAAATGACGATTAAGTTTTTCCGCTGTTGCTTTATTTTGTTACAATTAATGTTAGGATTATGAAAGGTGAAGAAGGTTGTAAAAGTATTAAAATGCAATTTCAGTGGAGATTATGGTCTGCCCTGTTCATGGTTTTGACTATATTTTATTTTTAGTTTATACTGTGTTCCGGGGGAGGATGGAGTTTATGGAAATGAAATAAGCTTTTTATATGTGTAGGGATGTTCACTAAGATATTAATGCTATCCTATTATGACTAAAAGGAATATTGAGCAAATTAGTAACACAAGATAATCTAGATGTGTATGTTCTTGTGGACATATAGTTATATTCAAGATATGGAACAAAGATATACAAAAGGTTAGGTGTGGCAGATTGTGGTGATAAGATGATATTGGGTCCGCTAGGTCAAGTAGTTGTGATTACCACAAAGATGCTTTGTTAGGTCAATCGAACGCGAACAAGAGTTTATAGGAGGTTAAAGGAGATAAAAAATTTGAATTTGGTCTACATGTCCACCATTTGGTACTGATGTGATGCGTTAGAGGAAAACGAATAGGAGTGTCAAAATTTTATAGATGATTTCACACCTTGATTTGTTTTAGTTCATTGTAACTGAGCCTTTATATTGCAGTTGAGGTTTTGACATTGCTAAATGGATTTTGAGACATAATTACAAAAGCTAGTTGTTGATTACTTATCTATTAGGTAAGCTAGTTTAGGGTAACATATTTGAAAATTCCTTTTCAGTGCAACGATCAAGAACCATCTAATATGAATTATGCGATCTTGTCATGGGTTGTTTGAAGAGTTTAAAATTTGTTGAATCTTAGTCCTTTGCATAGTGTGTAATCTAGGCTGCAGTCGCAATTGCATTAATGGTTACAAAACGACTTTAAGGTGGTTGGTTTTACGGTTACCTTAGTCTTGACTCTTGAGAAGCGAAAAAAAAAATCTTTACAATGGAGTTGTGATTCTCTCATGTAGTCATATTTTGTTTACATTTGACCTGCAAGATATATTTCTATGATTTGAGTATCAAAAGGACATAACTTTTAAAAAACGCATTTTAAAAAGCTAAATATAGTATAGACGTAAATTATAATAAAAAAAGTGATAACAATAACACAATTGGCGGTAAGAATGGGAAGGAAAATTGAAGTCCTCTTTAGCTCAAAAAAAATTGAACTCCTCTTTATCTCAAAAAAAATTGAAGTCCTCTTAACAACTTTGATTATAAAGGGAATCTATTTGAGCTAAGCCCATATGTATCCTGCTCTCTAGAAGCGTCACTATCTTCCTGTGCCCCTCTAGATAGTGATGTCTTACTTGATCACCTTTTGAGGCATACCGTATCATATTGTTGTTGGAAGTGTCTTTATATTGCTCTTGCTTTCTCTCTCACGTTATATGGAGGTTAACCGTTAACCCCTTTCATTTCATGTATGTTTGTTTTCCAGTTCATTCTTTTTGTTAATTTATCTTATGGAACATCCTAATATTGTCCACCTTTTGATTAGAGGCATGCTAAGACTTTAATAGTTATTTTCTCTTGATCTTTGATGTAGTTGTTTGTAATTGTCGGTTCTTGCTAACTTTGGCCATAAATTTGTTAAATGTCGTATAATTATATAAGTTTGATGGGGAAGATACTTTAATTTTACAATTTTACTATTTTAAAGTTTAAACTATTGCAAAGAGCCGAAGGCTTTTTGGCCGCAACGTCTTTTCAAGGCAATGGTCTGTCGTCTTCTAATTCTCCCCAAACACTTAGCTTATATGAGCGGAATGCCTTGGATATGATGATGATGATTGATGATTACTTTTTCCAATTTTTATGCCCTCGATTTATCTGGTTTCTTTAGCAAAACTTGATATAACATGACTATTACAAAATTGTCTTGATTAGCGTATCTATAGATTAAGGCCCAAAACCAATCCTCAATGTAAATCGCAATGACTACCAAAAGGACATAAGTTTAAGGAAGAATAGCATGATTCTCTATTTCCGAATTATCTTAACTTTTACCCTTTTTCTTTATGGGTTGACGTTGGCTATCAATACAGAATTTCCAATTTGGGCTGCTAACTATTTAATCCAAAGTAGGACAAGTGTGATATTTAATGTTCCCATTTGTTTTTTCGCTATTTACAGGTTGTGCAAGTGTTCAGCGCATTTTATCTGAATTTATTCCTCGATATGGATCATTCTGCCCTACAGCGCTTGAAGCTGCTGCCCAAGTTGTAATTAATATGCATAACTGTAGTGTGCCAGTGATAAATAGAGGGGAGGATGCTGATGGAGTTCTGTTTGAGACTGCTCAGAATTGCATTAGTGGCTTGGTTGATATCTGCTGTACAGCCTCCAAAGAGGCACCCACGTCATCTGTCATTCAAGGCATCTGTTCTGCTGTGTTTCTAAATGCTGTTACCTTCTTTGCATCGTCAGTTGATGGCAAAGATATTTTTCAAATTGTAGATAAAGAAGGCCTACGGATGCAAGCCTCTGCAGAAATGTATAATTTGTTAAAGCAAAGGATTTTAGAAGAAGAGGCATCTTCATTATTTAAACTGTTAAAGTTTCGAGCTTTATGTTGTCTTCGGATCTTTTTTCTTTGCCCTAAAGATGTACTTGCTGCATGCTTTGATCTCTTCAACACTCGTTCAGCAGATGGAATATGTAGAGAAGGAACATACTTTCTTGCTCAGTTGTGCTGTGCAGTCAATACTGATGATGACTCTTATTCCTCGATGAATGGAGATAGTGTTCAGTCTGAAGATTGCACAGGCTGCAAGGGGTCATCTGATTTGAAAAAGGATGAGAAGTCTGTTGGCGATAAAGCTATTGGAAATAGAAGAGGTTATTTAAAAAGCTGCTTGCTGGGAATGGTAAGGTTTTTAGTTGATATATGCCCCTACCTCTCTAGCTTGTCTCCCTTCTATATTGGATTGTTCTTTAAAGTTCCAAATAAAATATCAAAGGCCATTGAATTGTGGATTGAGAACAGAGTAAAAACATTTAGATTCTGGACATGTCGATACTCCATTATGATGCTTAAGCTATATAAAATTGTGAATCTTTCCCTCTCTAAAAACGTACTGGTTAATGGCAACCTTCAATTGGGTTCTATGGTTGGGAGTATATATCTCTAGTACACAGCTATGCTTCCCCTTTGTTTGGCTTTCTTTTGATATTTATCTGCTTTAGCTTAAGCCGTTTTCTAAGCCCTACTTGATGACCCTTAATTTTCCTCCTTTTTTGTTCTGCGTCTGCTGACAGCGATTCTTCAAATGTTTTGATGTTATAGGCTTTGTTACCTCCCTTTCTTACAAGCTGTCAATTCTTACAGCAAAACTCATCTTTTTTTCCTCGTACTTTTGTTTTTCAGTTGTCTTCTTTCCAGAACTAAATTCTGCTGCTTAGCTTTATAATTGGCTCTTCTTCGGCAACTTCATGAAGAAGAAATAAAAGAAGGAATAAAAGAAAAGTAAACTTGTTCTTTTTGATGGAGAGTATGTTGCTTATGAGATAAAAAGCTTGTATTCTTGGAGGTTCATAAGTTATGTTGTGTTTTCCTATATTTGTAATTTATAAAGAAAATATTTCTTCCGTAGGGGCTTCAGGCAACTTGATCATTTGAAGTCCTTTTGTAGTTAACATTTCTTTTGGTTGGTGTTGTTTTATTTTGGGTCAGTTACGTGGAGATAGGTTAGTAAATTTGGAGTTCCCGACCATGGTTAATATATATTGTTATCGGAACAATATTAACTTGTTTCCATATTAATTTTTTTATTTTTTATTTTTTTGTTTCAGCTTCTTCACAGAGATCCTTCCTTAAAGAAGTGGATATTTTCTAGGTACTTGAGGCTGCAGAAATCAGCATCTTCTGATTCTGTGTCTCAGGTCACTAGTGCTTTTCAGGGTGTTTTTGAATCTTTCACTCAACAAGTTCGAGAAGCTACAGAGTATAGTGATGGAGAAGGTTCAGATCCATCTGCTTATCTTAGCAAGCAGTATTTGGTCAGTGGGACTTCTAATCAACACAGGATCCTCTGTGAAGCTTCTGGAAAAGATTTGTCTTTGCAAATTCATGATAAACCCTACCAGCATGAGTTATCAAACAATAATTCAGAGAAGTTTTTGAGACGCCATAGCTCCATGGATCGTTCAAACAATTGCTCTAATTATGATAATGGCATAATTGGTTCACCCTTATCAGGAAAAACAACTCAAATTAAGATTGATCCTTTTCAACAGCGAGATCAGGCTGCCCAACTTGAGAAAAATCAAGCTATGAATGTAAATGCCATGAAATTTTCTAGTGGTCCGGCAGTAAATGTTTTTGGAAGCAATTCATCAATACCTTACTCACCTGCATCAAACCAAATCATTTGGTTTTCAGATGGAGACCCTGCTGCAATGGATGTTTTTTCTGCTTCTAGACAACTTTGGGTTGGCTGTTTGTCTCCTGACACATCTGAGGCAGCTGTAAGGTTTGAACTTGAGAAATTTGGTCCTGTAGATAATTTCTCTTTTTTTATAATCAAGGGATTTGCGCTTGTTGAGTATAAAAGCCTTATTGATGCCATCAAGGCTAGGGAATGTTTGCGAAAGTATTCTCCCTGGGGTTATTCGATTCGTGTCAAATTCGTCGATATTGGGTTAGGAACAAGAGGGGCCGTGAACGGTGTGGCTATTGGTTCAAGTTGTCATGTATATGTTGGAAATTTATATAACCAATGGATGAAGGATGAGATTATGCGTGAAATTATGAAGGTGATTTGTAGAGGGCCTCGTCTAGTTACTGAATTCAGCAGTGAAGCTGCATTGCTTTTGGAGTTTGAGACTCCTGAAGAAGCTGCCAATGCAATGGCTTGCATAAGGCAGTTTCGTAAAGGGACAAACAATTTTGCAGCAACTGGTGCTGTTGATGCGCCAAGATCTTGTCCTAATTTGTGGAATGTTGGTGCTGCTCCTGTCAGCAATGCCTTTGGAATGTGCAACTCAGCTAGTTCCCCTCATAGCCAAACAGCTGGAAGCCCATCAAACAGGTTCGACTTTTTCTTGCTCCCTCCCTATGTTACTTGGAGTTAATATCGGATACTGGTATGTGCTAGTGATAAGTATCTAAGTGTCATACCAATGTCCGAGCATCAAGGATCGGACACGGCTATGTGAAGTAAAATAAAGAGTCTAAGTAACATAGCTCCCTCCCCAACAATAGTCACTAATGAAAAAAATTAACTTTTCTGGGTTACCTATTGTTAAGACCTATCAATTTTGATCATGACCCAAATTTGACTTGATACCTGACTGAAAATTAGTGATGGAAATTCTGGCCTATTATCTGAAAATGACCCAACTTGGAAATACCCGAAAACATTGAGTTGAACTCAACCATAACCTGAACTCGACTATTTTGAGTTGTTTTTTAAAATTTGTATATCGTTTGTCATCATATTTTAGTCGGAGCTTACCATTTTTTCACTTGGAGTTGATATTTCTTTATTGAAGCCTTAATAGTTGTATATTGGTCCTTTTTATAAGAATTTCTTTTTATAAATACAAAAAATGTTTACATGTATTTATATTCGAGAAAATTTAACGAAAAGAAAATTCTTTTTATTAGCCTTTGACCCATTCGGTAGGACCCAAACTCGACCTAAATTGTAAACGGGACGACTCGAAAATGACCAGAAATGAATTCCGCATCCGTCCGAGTTTTGACAGGTTTAACTATTTTAAATCCTTTATGGAGCTACATATATTTAAATTTTTTTGCTTAACTATAGTAAAACGAAATGTTCAACTGTTTGCACTTATTATTTATGTGTAGATTCAAATTTTGTTCATCTAGGGTAATTCGGTAACAACCTATTTGTTTTTTTAAAGATAAGATTGTGTATATCCAACCTCATCAAAACCCACCTAGGTGGAGCTACATGACATTGGGGTATTGACATGTTTTTGGGTTTACTAGATGCAACTGAACACAAGACTTGTCTGGTAGTGTTTCTTTTTTTTTCTTTTTTTTAATTAAGAATTTCACATGGTAACCCTGAGGTTTTGGGTTTTCCATGTGGTAACCAAAACTTTTAAAAATCCACGCGGTAACCTTCAAATTTACGTAATTGTTCCACCGTACCTTTTTGCACATAAAAACGCTAGCAAACGTTAATTTCGAAACTTTAAGGATGTTGTATGCTTATTTATGCGATTCAACATTTCAAATGCCATCACTTTCAACATTTCCCCCCAAAAACATAAACCCCAACTCTACTATCTTTCATTCAAATCATTTTTTTTCCCTTAAATCCAAATATGGTAGAATTAGAGTTTATATTTTGGGGGAAAAGATTGAAATTGGTGGCATTTGAAATGGTTAGTCACATAAATAGTTGTACAACAGTTTTAAAGCTTCAAAATTAACATTTGCCAACGTTCTGCTACGTTTTATATGCAAAAAGGTCATGGTGGAACTGTTTGGTAAACCTCAGTGTTACCGCGTGGATTTTTTAAAAGTTTTGGTTACCACGTGGAAAACCCAAAACCTCAGGGTTACCACGTGAAATTTCCCTTTTTAATTTGTTTTTGTGACGTCATATCAATATTGGCTTTAACGATATTACTAATAGCTTCAATTTTTGGTCTTTGATTCTGTGCTTATAAATGTTGGATAAGAGAAACTATGACTGTTTTCAGCTTAACTGCCTTATCAATTTTATTACTTTTCTTATTTCTGAACTATCCTGCTGGCTGTTACTTTTCTCCCTGACATCCATTTGTCCGACAATTAGATGAACATGCTGGTGAATTATAGTCATTACTCCACCCCACATTGATCTTAACTTGTGTTAGGGAGCTCGGTCAGACTTTTGTTTGTCTGAAACTTGGGTAGTAGATTAACTTTTCATGCCAGGTTGAGTTTTAGATGAAATTCCGTTTTGTATTTATTGATGGGGGTTTGCTCACACTAATAAATGCAGGATGCATAATGCTGCTTTTCCTTTTACGATGAAATCGGAAGGCATACCTCCAGAATTTTCCTCACCTAGAACTAATTTTGAGAATAAGGGAATGGCTGTACGAAGTGGGCAAGTTTCACAGATGAATATGGCTGTCAATGGTTCTATAGATATTGGTAATCATCAAATTCTGTACTTTTGCTTTTGCTATTAAATTTGGCTAGGCAATTATTGCTTTGTTAATGGAGACTCTTTGGAGGCAGGTTTAGTTTGGTCACTTGTTTGTTGTTTATGTCGGGTCATGTGCCAGGATCAGGACAGACATGGTTATACAGGAAGCCAGATGTGGAATTGCAACCTGTAGGAGGAACTATGACTTGCATCCCTATGGCAACTCATGGATTAACCAATTTACCACCCCAACCTATTCAAACTCCACCTTACGTCCAACATGTTTATCCGCCACCAACTAGTTCGTGGGATGCGCTTGGTTTCAGCTATCACATGCCACTTACTAACGTGCATAGTAACTCCGTTCCTCCACCTTTTGTTCAAGCTTCAGTGACGCCGTTGCCACAGATACCGGGAAGTGGTATTCAGACATATAGTCAGGTAGTACCACAGCCGATTGCACCATCAATGCCACCACCTCTACCTGATATACCACCCCCTTTACCCCCTCCTTCCATGGCCCCACCTCCTCCTTGTTCACCTCCCCCACCTCCCCCGCCTCCCCCACCTCCTATCATGGACCCACTCCCCCCTGCTGCTGAACCTTCCGATAGGACCTGTGCTGCAGGGTGTGCACAGATTCCGTGGCAGGGTTCATTGTCTAAAAGTGGAGTTCATTATTGTAATGTTGATGCGCATAGGGTTGATTCAGATACATGTAAATATTCAATACTCATTTCAGAGCCTACTAGGTAAGCATTTTTTTTGTAAATAACCTTAAAGTTTGGCATCACCCAGATTGTATAGCAATAATAGAAGGAATTTCTTTACGTAGGTGGCCAACGAAATTGGACATGACAAAACGCACAGATTTTCGCCATGTTAAAACTGCATTCTCCAACACCTCATCTTCCAGAGTGAGTTGATTGCTTGTCTATTTGTAGTCTTGATCTCTTAAAACGTGCTTTCATAGTTCAATTTTTTCCGTCTTTTCTTTTGCAGTCTTTGTATGTGTATTTCTGACTTTTTTTGGTGTGTTGCAGAGGGAGGTATGCATGCTTGCACCATCTTCAGCTGCTGATCATAAAGGAGTAAGTTACATACTTACATTGCATACCTGGTCCAAATGTTTATGCTTCAATATCATTTACATAAATTTCTTTTCTGAATGTTGATCACATTATCTTGAAATTTATATTCTTTAACATACGGTGTGTGTAAGAGTTCCTCTGAGAGATGGAAATATGTATGGGCATAAAGTATGGACGGAATACAACAAACCTTCTTAAACCTCCTTCAAATAAATGTAAATCGTGTATCTACTCGAATAACATCTTAGTTGGCTGATATTTAGTTATTACTATTTGGCAACAAGCTGCTGGCGCCAATGGCGTAATTAATATTGTGGTTGTATGTATATAGTAATTGCTACTTGTCTCTTCCCATTTATGTGCTACTCCCTTCATAATTGGATTTTTATAGTCAGCTTGCTCTATCTATACTTATTCCTTTCTGCAGTTTCAGGACTTTATCTCATATCTGAAGCAGAGAGAATGCGCTGGCGTTATTAAGATCCCAGCCACAAAATCCATATGGGCAAGACTGCTTTTCATTCTCCCATGCTCCCCAGAGGCTTGTTCAATGCTCTCTATAAAAACAAACACCTCTGATTGCCTTATCACTGTGGTTTTGCCAAAGGAAACAAATTTGGAATCTTCGTAGCATATCTTTGGACGACATATCATGGAACTTCTATGTAGACTTGAACGGCCGTTCAACTCTTTGTGCATGTAGAAAAAAGAGGTATGTTGACCCTTGCACAATTACGACATTTAACCTTTGATAAGGTAAATATGAGCCGGGAAGCTGAACTTGAAGGTTACTATGAGCCGTGAAGCTTGAGCTAATGAAAATACTTAATTTCCATGTTACTGCACAGCAAAGAAATATATTAGCAGTGCAGAAATTCCGGTTGCTATCAGCCTAGCTGTTGTAAGGGTTCTTAATTTGGGAACTTGAGTCGTTTTCCGTTAGTAATATGAGAAATTGAAAGCCTTGCTAACTGAACTAACTACAGTTTTAGGATATGTATATTCTTGCTTACACCTCTCTCATTTTGTTTAGCTGCCATTTGATTCTCAACGCCTTTTTTCGTCTGTAAAAGTGTAAATGTAATTTGAGTATCGTGTTTTTGGCTTGTAGTTCGACTGGATTTTGAGTTTCAATAATAGTATTGGATTTCTGTGTTACCTGAAACTTGAACTCCATGCTCACAGACCAATGTGCAGATGGAATTATGCATTGGTCATCACATCAGAAATAGGTTTTTTCTTTTGTTTAATACTTATATATTGTTGAGATTACGATTTTTTGCATTATTATTAGTTATCGTTTGATAGTCATGTCGAGTTATGTGGCGTTTTCCGATTGGGATTCTCATTGCCTTTGGGCAATTTCCTAAATTGTTGTGGTTGCAATAGAAACCCAACTGATTACTCAATTCCTACTAGAAAGTTGCTCAAATCTTGTTGGAAGAAATAGACTTGATTAATCTAAATCAACTAATTATGTTATTGCTATTGTTATTACCATAAGATCAACTTAAGAGATTCTATAACTTCTGATTTTACAATTTCTCATTTTTACTCGAAAAAATAGATTTTCTAAAGAATAATATTTGAGCAAATGCTATATACAGATATACTATGTCATTTTAAGAAAGTTTAACATAGTAAAAATAAATTATTATCATCTTGTACACCATAAATATTGTTAAATCTGCAAAATAACTAGGACAATTTATAATGCAAATTGTTACCAAAGAACGACATATTAGAGTAATACTCTCTTTGTAAGATTTAACTATCGGGGTCAAGTTTCACGCCTTTTTATTTCAAATTTGTATTATTTTGGTGTGAAGTAGACAAAATCTAAGAACTTTGATAGTAAAATATGGTATTATTGAGAAATGTAAATATGTGTACATTGAGGTATTCAAATACTTATACATTTTATGAAAAATAATTCAAATTGAAGTCACAATTTTCTCATTTCAAAAAAAAAAAAGTCACAATTTTCTTATCTTTTGATAAGGATATAATTTACCCTTTTTAAACTAACTGCATACTCTTATCATTAGAGATACTCAAAACAGATCCAATTCGACATTTACCTGAACTTATATGACCGAATCTGGCATTAACCAACTTTAAAAGTATATTTTCAATTACGTAAAAACCAATGTGGACGCATAACCTAGAACATTTGACCCAAAACCGATTTTTATTTGATGACACAAACACCTCTACTGATCACAACTTTTATGAAAGACGATGATGATATTCTGGATAGGGGTCAATTTAAGGTATGTACGTAATTATTCAGAACAAGTAGAGTTCGATTAATGCCTTTTTAAAATCATATTTGAACATACGTAGCATCGCCACAACCAACATCCACCAAACCATCTCATATGGCACAATAATAATGAATTATTGATTTTGAATCGAGGTCAATTTAAGATATGTACGTAAATATTCGGATTTAAATTTATTTCGATTCATGAAATTAATTTTGGAGATACGTATGATACTAGGAAATAGGAATGTTTACTTTGGCCTTGGGCACCTAAGATTTCATAAGGTAGATCAGCAAAGCCAAACCCTCATGCTCTTCGTTTCTTGAATCCCCTTCTTTCTTCCTCCAATTGGACAAAATGTCGAACCGATCATCGCATCACAGGCAAGATAACTCCAATTTCAATGGAAACAGGGGTTTTCGAGGCAAAACCCAGAAAAAATTCGTGCCCAAATCACACCAAAGTTCACCAGCAACATCATCAGTAGTTCCGAACAGTAACCCTAGTTTTTCCGCTTCTTTACGTCAATCTCAATCCCAAAATTCAACTATTCATGCTCAGGGGAGCAGAGTTCGATTAGCAAATAATGGTGAGTGGGTTTCAAGTAGCAGTCATGGTGGCGGCAATTTTGTAAAGTATCTTCCCCAAGATGAAGCTGTTGCTGTTGGTTTGGGTGCTGAAGATGGTGGTTTAGATCCCCTGGAATCTCAACGGGTTGTTGATCTTCTTAACAGAGAGTTGGCCAGATTGCTTAAATTAAAACCTAAAGATTTCTGGCGAGAAGGTTTTTTCCAACCTCCTAATTTTGTTTATTTTCTTTAAGTTTGTATTTGACTCCAGATATTGGTTTATCACATTGTTTGAAGTATTGTTTTATTTGGCTTGATATAGATATATTTGCACTGTGTAATGAGTGCTTCAGTAGTTTTGCACAATTTGGCCTTTAAGTGGATAGAAGCCGCAGAGGCGAAGCCATAACTTTGGGTGTTCGGGTGGGTAAGGGCTAAAATTTTCATATCGACGTCACAAAAGGGTTTTTAGGTGAGAGTGGTAAAACAATTGAGAGGATGTTAGGGTATTTGAACATTTCCATTATGTTTATAGGGAGAACAAGAAGTAATATGGGTTAATATTCCATATATATATAGTACATTTTCATGGATTTTCGAGTTAGCCATGATAGGTGTTTCCCGCTAATAGCTTTGCCAATCAAAGAGGGCGTTTTGCTTGACCTATTTACAGGGAGTAAATGGTTTACTACATGATTCATAAGAAACTAGTAAAAGTTTGATGGGTATGTAATATGCTGCTTGACTACCTTGGGATTTTCATGGATTTTAAAAGTGTTTTTGATTTCAACATTCTGGAATTCTCTATCAAAATTGTAATTGATGTAGGTTGTTGCTTTATCTTTGAGAATTTCGATTGGGATATTGTAAACTAAGTTTTCCTGCACTTATTTGAAAATGCTGACCCTTGTAAAATGAAAAAGAGTTTGCTAGGTTCACCTCATATACTTCATCTTAGTGGTAACTATTACAATCAAATGTCCTTGTCATCATAATTATGTTTATATGTGATGAGATGAAATGATTTAGGGGGTTTTTGGTATGGGAACATTAAATGTAATGGAAAGCGAAATGATAATGAGTAGGGTAAAGGTATGAGTTGTAGTTATATGTTGTTTGGTATAAAAATATAAGGGAAAAACTTAGTTGATCATAGAAAGGGAATTTGTTACTTGACATAAATGAGTGGTAACAAAATAAGTGTATCCATTACCCTCAAGAAAGAGATTGGGTTAACCTAATATTATATCAAACAAAAATATGGAGTAATAGTAATTAAATCCTTACAAGGTATTAAAAAGTTCATACCAAACACTCCCTTAATTTCTACCACATTTCTCGCAGTTCCTTTGATCTTCACAATTCCGTTTTTTATACTCCTTAGGAGGGGAAGTGTAACTTGGGCTCACATTCTTCTTTTTATATTGATACAACTTTCCACTATTTTCTTGTAGCTCTCAAACATGCAGTTAGTTGTAAGATTTTCTTTGCCTAAAAGGTGGTGTAATTCATTTGGTATATTTGCTGCTCTTACTCCTCAGTGGCTGTGGATGCATCGTTGCACGAATTTATTGACAGCTTCCTTCAGTTTAGGAGTAGATGGTATGATTTCCCGTATCACGGAGCGAAAGGAATCGTTGCTGGTGTTATTGTTGGGGACTTGGAGCTAAGCCGCCGTGTTTTCATGTTTTTGTATAGGATGTAAGTTTTCAGTTTGATTCACACTGCTACATAACCAGTTTTCTAGCCTGGTGTACTAGCTTAACTGTGAATTGTATTTCAAAACTTGTTATTAGCTTGTTTCTTGATTTTTTTGACGTGTAGTGAACTGCTTTTGCAGATCTTCAAACAAGGATCAAGGTTCTCGGTCCTCAGAGAGCCTAAGTCAAAAAGAATTTCAAGGTGGGTTTCTTAGCTGTTAATTGAACATGTAAATCAAAGGTCCATTCAATACGATGTTTCCTGGCAATTTAAGATTATCATCTCTGTGCTTTACGGACTATTTGCACCAAACCCAGAAGAATAAAAAAGGAATGAGTTTCGACATTCTGCAATAAAATCCAATATTTTTCGGGACAGTTTTGTGTTTGAGAAACTAACAATTCAAAGTTCAAACCTTTGTCTTGTTTAGCCTTGGATAGTATTTACAGTGTGTACATCATTTGTTCTACTTTCTGGTCATTCTGTAGCAAAACATAGTATGAGTCAACATGTTGAAGTTTTTTAGCTAGAGTACAAAACTATACGTCAGACTCTAGGGTTGTTATATCATGAAGTGTGAATATTTATGGAGAGTGAGGTGACATAGATAAATGGTAAGTGATGACATTAATTCTGTTGGATTTACCGAGCTACTAGATTCCATGATTTAGCAGTACGATACAATTATCACAATGACTCTTATTTGGGTTCCTCTAAACCCCGTGAGGTTGAAATTGCGATTGTGCTGTTCTTGGTCGACACTTTTTGTAAATGCAACTGTAGTGGATTGGTGATCTAAAAAGAACCACATGACAGTTAAGTGAAACAAATTGCTTTGCTCATTGTGATTGAAGCTAAAAATATCCGTTAATGTCATTGTGATTGGAATAATTGGTTGGTTTAACTGTTTAAGTTTTATGTTTAGATAATAACTTGGCTGGATTATATCAACTTTGTGATTACGTTGTACTTGGATGCTGAAACAGCGTATGATTGTCCATAATAGCTACAATTTGGTTTAACGTTTATAATAGCAGTTCCATATTTGGAATTTGGAACATATATCTGATGCTATTTATAACTTGTTAAAAAAAAGCATATCACTGCACTTGATTGTGTAATTCTGAATAATTATTGTGCTGACTTTTAAGTTGTAACCTGAATCTTTTTCATTCATATTAGAACACCACGGTACCACTGTCATAGGAACTTTTACGGTGATTAAATTTATTGATTTGTAATTTTCCGTTCTCTTGGATGCCCTATTCTTGTGTTTTTACTATTCTTGTTGTAGTTCTTTTGCAGGAGAAAAAATTGCTTGATTTGCCCAAATTGTTGGATATATGTGCAGTATATGGTCATGAAAATGAAGATTTGACTAGATCACTGGTGAGATTTGTTGATGACTGGATTCACAATAGAAATAATTTTTTTTTTGGTTTGACATGAACAGTCCTGGTATACTACATCTGCTCTGCTCTTACTATATTACCTGCTCTTACAGGTGGTTTTAGGGAATCTTTATGACTATTTTAGTTTTCTCTATGTAGCATAACTTTGATTACCGCCATTTCCTCTCCATCCCGCCTTAGCCTATGATTTATAAGGTGGGATTGAATTACAAATAGGATAAGAGTGCGGGAGGGAAAAAAATTCTGGAAAACGAATATTTTACCACTTGGCACTTGATTAATAACAGGTTATGCTTCTTGGTTAGTTTTCTGTAATTAGATTTTTATACACACCCGTGGACATTTTAACAAGTTCCATTATTGAGGAAAACTGCTTATTTTGTCACACTTCAAATATTCAAGATTTTCTATGGCAGCCAAATAAAGCCTTCTTAACTTCTATAATGTCTTTTTGGGACTAAAGAAATAAGTTTGAGTGGATGAATTTTAACATATAAATTTGGCTACATGAACAAAAACAAATCAATGTGAGATATTTTCTTTATTTTAGTGCTTTTTTTTATTCTCTCTCAAATTATTTCAGCAGACAGCAGTTCCCTTTATGCAAATTCAAATAACATTTTAATGGTGATCCTCTTTATTTCTTTTTATTTTCTATTTGTGCGTGTTACAGTGTTGTATGTATTTAATCCTTTTCATCATTTCTTTTTTTATATTATGGTAGTATTTTGTGGTTTGTGAAGATTGAAGAAGCGCAAGTTATTTTCTTTTGAATATTGAGTATCTGGAGTGCTGTCATGGGGGTGCTAGTTAAAGAGTTGTAACCTTGCATTAAAATGTTCCCAAAGACCTGTTATATTATAATTTTGCTTAGTTGCCCCATTATAGTCACTGGATGATGTTTTTTGTACGGAGAATGGTCTTTGTAGGATTTTTGATTGGTATTGTTTGAGCTATGCTCTCCAGTATCCAATGCTTCACGATTTGACACTTTCTCAGGATTGATCAGTGTTGTTTTCTTCCAGGTTGCAAATGCAATTAATGCACAACCTGATATCCACAGAACATTTACTTCCATGCTGTCTCATTTCTTGGATATTGTTCACACAATGTATGAACGTTGCAGGTCTTCTTTAGAGGTATCATTTTCATATATCGAGTGTTTCCTCATGTTGAAGATTTTCTTTCTTAAACTAGTTAAAATGTCTTCTTTAGAGGTAGCATTTGAGGTAAACTAGTTACATCGGCAAAAGATAAAGATTCAAAGAATAAAGGTAGTTGGGTTACTTAATGGGCAATGTAAGAATCATAGTGCTTTTGCTTGTGCTGGGTTCTTCTCATGGAATAAAAATGAGGCCGTTTCGTTACTTAATGACCTCTTTTTGACATAATTTGAGCTTACATTCCACCAAATCAATTTACGGAACCTATGATTTTAAATCATGGGTTTAAGTTGATATTCTAAGATCTTAGCCATTATAATATTTTCAATATATATTTAGTTCTAAAAGGTCTTGATAAGCTTTGATTTAAATTTATGTTCCAGAAAACTCGATTTATTATGATAAAGTAGATATTTTTCAAGCTAACAATTGCTATGTCCGCAAAATGAGTTGTAACACTGGGGGGTTCCACATACACAACATCACAACCATTACACAATTGCGACGATATTCACGATTTTTTTCTATCTTCTACTACTTGTCATTGTATTGTTTGCACACTTTTGAACTCTGGACAGAGGCTCAAAGTGAAGCTGGTTAGATGTGCCTTCCTGTAATTCTACGTAGATAGTCCAGAAGTCAAAGCTAGTGTAATAAACTAGAAGTAAGACATGGGTTATAAAGTTGAAGAGCTGTGTTTTTAAACGTTTAGTCAACTAATACTGTTTCCCTGTTAAAGAATGTTTTTGTGGAGGTTGTCGAATGCAGTTGAATTTAATGGATCACAAGTAATGTTTTGGTAGAGATTGTCATAATAATTTTGAACTAACCGGATAACTAGTAGATGTGCTTGTCTAATATTTCATTTTTTTTGGCCTTTTTAACTCTCGGAATGGCTTTGAACAGGCTTTGATTTCTGCTGGTGGCGTTGTTGACAATGGATACAGTCAACGACATATTGAATACTTAGAGGTTGGTTATAAATAATTCTCTTGTTGGATTTTCACAAAACTAATCTTGTACATAGAAGTAGGATGTATATTATTGTTTTTGATGACCTACGAGCAAGGTTTCCTTGTCTGTTTTCTCCTCCGGGAAATACCCATTAAAAAAATTCTCCATCTAGTAGAGAAATGCTTATTCAACTGCCCGGTAATTGTCGAATCGAAGTGAATTTAGCTGTATGAACCAGTAGCCTGTCTCCTTCCGTCTCCTACAAAGTTATTTTTTAGTCGATTTCTAATGCTTTTAGTTGCTTATCTGTTGTCATTTTTTTTTTGTGTTCATAGGTGATGGATTTCTTAAACGATGCTGTTGCATCTTTGGGAACATTTGTTGCCGCTTATAAGCCTGCCGCTGTTTACTTCTCTTGCCCTATTGACTCTCGGTACCACTTACACATCTTTGCGAGTAATGACAATTAGCGTGTTCTTCCGTTCCATGCAATTGAGCTGTTTCTAATTTTTTGCAGCCATGGTACTGAGGAATTGATCAACGTTCTTGCAACCTTGCACGACTCGCTGATACCTTCTTTACGGCAGGGGCTCCAGATCATCTTAGCTACCACAGAAAACTCGTCTTCCTTGCTTTCTGATGCTTTGGTTAGTTTAAGGATTCTATCTTCAAGATTAGTTGATCTCGGTTGGAAGTTACTGGATAATTGTTACCTTGGCGAGGAGTTATTCAAAGATGACCTTCCTTGCCCGGCTTCCATGAAGATGTTTCCTGCTAATATTGACGATCCTGTGATAAGGGCCGATATATTGATTCAGACTTTCAAAGAGATTGCTGCCGTTCCGCAGCATGCTCAGGGTAAACATCACAGGGGTACATTTCTTCAAAATATCGACAGAAATTACCAAATTATGCACCGAATTGACAGCCTAAAACAGAGTGGTAAGGGGTTCATTTTATAAACTTTAGTTTTCTTTGTCAAAATCATACTTCCTCCGTTCTTTTTTACTCGCACCTAAACAACTTTTTGTGTATTCCAATGTGTTTGTCGAATCAGTAATATACATAACTAAAAATTATAGAAAATTATATTATGAAAATATGCGTCGAGCTGAATAAAACAAGATCCCACATCACTTTTTTTTTTCTCGTATAATAAGCCGAAATATGTAAATTCCCATAGAATGATAAATAGTGCAAAAGTTGGTTTGGGTGCAAGTAAAAAAAGAATTGATGAAGTACAATTTTTGAAGTGTATTTGGATTTGTAGTTCTCTCAACTTGGTCATTCATTTATTATGGTAATATATCTCAAAATTTGTCGAGTTTGATGAATTGCTTCTCATGCAGGATGGGTTTTCATTGACGATGAGCAGTACAAATACTTAACTGGGATGATGGCACACCCATTGCCTGTCATCTCGAGGAATTTACCCGATGCTCCAAACTCTGTCAGTGGTAATGGCATACAGACGGAAGAAGATACGGCCATAGCAGAGTCAAAGATCAGTCAAGTGAAAGACCTTTTCCCTGATTATGGGAAAGGTTTTATATCAGCTTGTCTTGAAGTCTACGATAATAATCATGAGGAAGTGATCCAACGGATTTTGGAAGGAACTTTACATGAAGATCTGCAGAGGTTGGATACGACAATGGAGACGGTTCCGTCTAAGTCTGCTTCAACGGTGTCTAAGAAAGACAAAGGAAAGGGAATATTAGTGGAATCTACGGAATCCCCTACCACAAATTCAATCTCGGTACCGCTGAGGCCAAAACACGAAGCAGTTTCGTCATCGGGATCGTCTGTGTCGGCTCCGGCTGGAAGATTCGTCAGAAAGTCTAAAGGTGATGTGCCTGATCAGGAAACGCTTGGTTCCAGAGATGACAAGCATATGGAGAGAACAGCTGCTCTAATGTCACAATACGAGTATGAAGACGAGTATGACGACTCTTTTGATGACCTGGGAATGACCGTGATGGAGTCGGGCGTGGAAGAAACAGAGATTTTAGAGAGATTCCCGTCAAAATTAAGCTCGTCTTCAGGGACTGAAAGTCAAGGTTCCTCTTCTTCCAAATGGAATTCTAGATCAAAACCGCAATATTACGTCAAGGATGGTAAGAATTACAGTTACAAGGTTGAAGGATCGGTTGCAGTTGCCGATCAAAAGCAAGCATCTCTAGTTAATCAAGCTCAAAAAGAACTAATACACGGACTAGGCCGTGGCGGAAACCGTCCGCTTGGTGCAGTAAAAGAGCTCGAAGAGCAAAATGAAGCGGAAGGAGACGAGGGCGACCCTTCGGAGGCGGATGGGGGCGGTAATGCAGGAAGAGGCAGGGGAAGGGGACGTGGAAGACGAGGTGGAGGAAGACATAATCACTACAGAAAGGATAGAGCTTTGAGAAAATACATGGCTGGAGTTGGTGGGTCTTAGGTTTGTACTCTAAAGCAATCAAGTAATGTACAGTCATATAGTTATTAATGGGTTTGTGAGCATAGTTTTAAGATATCGGATGCGGGTGCGATGACGGAAATGGTCTCGAAACATATTTCGCGGTCAATATGGCTGGTGTCTCGGTTTATATTTTGCCCATGGTAATGGTAAGCTCCGAAAGTTTTACAATACAGTCGTAATATGGTGATATACGGAAGACATTCTGGACTCTGCAGAGTTTGGTGGTTTATGTTTTGCTACAAATTTTTGCATACATTTGAAGGAATTTTTTTTTTAAAAAAAAAAAACTAATGTTGGTTCTCTGAGAATGTAATAATAGTTGTCTGCAATAGATGGATTATGAAAAACCATCATTATATAGGGGTATGGGTAATGAAAATTAACAAATTTTTTTTACTATTAATAATTTTAAATTTTCAAGAGAATTTAATCTAGAAATTCGAAAACAATTAATATTTTCTATAATGATTTTTAACTTTCTAAGAAATAATAAATGATAAAATAATAAAGTATAATTAAACATTTATGTTTTCAAAGCAAAAATAATATTAAATAAAATATATTTAATGCAAGATCCCTTCTTATATACAGCTCGTATATATCATTTTCCATGTCAAAATAAATTATCAAATTTCAAACAATGATATCCAATCAAATAAAGCCACATGGCATGAGTCTTAGAATGAAGACATGTGGTATTTTACATTCTTTTTAGTGTATGTTATGATGATGATTCTAATTTCTAATATATGTGGAGCTTGATTTTGTTAATGATATCATATATTAATTAATAATTAATTTCACTAAATTTATTTACGAGTTACCATTTGATTCAAGAATAATTTTTATTTTTATTTTTGGTCTTTAAACATTGTTTTATTCTAAAAATAATATAATTTTTTTTTGGTTACGAGTTAGGCTGGGGAGGCGACTCTAAAATAAAATAAATAAATAAATAAAATAAATAATTAAATAAATAAAATTGAGACAACCAACCAACTCATAATTGTAGTTATTAATCTCTACTTGAAGGTTGAAATCATGTGGAGACCGGGGGTTAATTAGACATGCATGCAGTTTCAACTTTCATCGTCAAAACTAAGTCAAAGTTGAGTCATCACAATAAAAAATAAATAAACAAACTCAGAAAAGATAAATTAAAATAACAAAACTCTCACCCTATCACATCTTATCACATAAGAGTGATTTATTAACTTTACAAATAATCGTTATTTACTAAGACCTTCTCCCCAAAATACTTATATAATCCGTCCAGTTCTACATACTTGTCCCATTTACTTTTTGATCACTATTCACTAATAACTCTTAATTTGTATCTTGCATAATTAAAAATATTAAAATTTAAAATGTTGTCTCGACGCGTGTGGATCTGAACGAGCTATAAGTATTATTATCTCATGTAAATAACCGTCTCATAAAACACACTCCTCCCTATATTCTTGACATTTCTCTGTTTTTCTTCATTTCTCTTCATAAAAATAAAAATGAGCAGTTTCTCTATGCACAATACTACCCATCACAATACTACCCTTTTATGTAATCAAAATGATGAAAATTCTTCTTTTTTTCAACATTTTGATGAAAACCCATTAATTATATCCACAAATACTTGTAATTTTGATCCAAATTTTACCATTTTTCAACAATTTGAAGATGATCATCACCATATTAACATACTTCTTCAAAGGGAAATTAGTTCCAATTTCATTCACAACCCTCTTATTTCTGCTAATTCTTCAAAAAATTTAAGAAATTATGCCATCAGTTACATTTTCCATGTTAGTTTTTTTTTAAATTTTTTACATTTTTATTCATAAAATAAAATTAATATAAGAAATTAAATATATTAACTGTAATTTAATGTTTAATAATTTTTGTGTTGATTTGTTCAGATGGGAGAAGTGCTTGGATTTCAAGTTCAAACAATTTATTTGTCAGTCTGCTATTTTGATCTTTTCCTTTCAAAAAGAAGCATAGATGTAAGATACTATCCTTTTATTGTCACATTATTGTTTAATTTTTTAATAAATGTTTTAATTCGTCTTGTTTTTTTTAGTTGCTACACTTTTCTGGAAAAAACTCTTGACGGCGGCGTGTAACAACTAAAAAACATGGGTCTTGCTTTTTTAGTTGCTATGTTGTTCTAAAAAGCTCTTGAGGGCGGCATGTAACAACTAAAAAATGAAGGTCTCGCTTTTTTAGTTGCTACACTTTTTTGAAAAAACTCTCAACGGTGGCATGTAACAACTAAAAAACATAGGTCTTGCTTTTTTAGTTGCTATATTGTTCTAAAAAAAAGCTCTTGAGGGCAGCATGTAACAACTAAAAAATAAAGATTTCGCTTTTTTAGTTGCTACACTGTAAAAAAGCTTTTGAGGGCGGTGTAGCAACTGAAAAACAAAGTATACTATTACATTATCAGTGAAGTCAAAGATTTATAGTTTTTAATTTTGGATTAAAGTAAAATGGTTTAATAAATTATACTTATGTACATTTTAAAGTTGTTAACATTGTTTGTGAATTAGAAACACAAACTCTTTAATTATTTTTACAATAGCGGATTGTGGGCCCAAGTGCCTTGTGGTTCCCAAGTTGTTAAAATATTTACGGTTAGTTTGCTGAGAGATGTCTTTCAGACCCAATTTATTAAAGCTTATTGCTTATATTTATAGGACTGTCTCTCACAAGAATTTGTGAAAAATTTAATATATAGTGTAATTTGCGCTCTCGCTAACATTTCTTTTTTAAATTGCCACGGTTAACATTAAATTCAAAACCCGTTTAGATAGAAAAGTTCATGATATTTATCTTAAATTTTTCTTTTGTTTGAATTTTTGGGAGTTACAATTTGCTATATACAATTTACATTTGTTGTTGAATTATTGTAGGAGGACAAGACATGGGCAATAGAATTGGTTTCAATAGCATGCCTATTAGTTGCTTCAAAAATGGAAGAAATTAGGGTTCCAAATTTATCAAAATTCCAAATGGGAAATTACAAATTTGAGTCAAAAAGCATTCTAAGGATGGAACTCTTATTACTTGATACATTGGAATGGAAAATGGGAATTATTACTCCTTTTGCTTATTTGCCTTCTTTCATCAACAAATTCTCCATCCAACAACCATCAAAAGCCTTTTCATCAACTATTTTTGAGCTTATATTAGCTTTTTTGAGAGGTAACTTCATCTAATTACAAATTTCCTTTAAGCTTATATTAGCCGAGAAACTCTTTAATCGCATCTTTCGTTAATAGTGTGGATTGCCGTCGCCCTTCCTTTTCTAAACCCTAATCATAGTTTTCTATGAGCGGGATACACTAGGTATGATGAGATACATATCGGTAAAAATACACAATAATTTTGTAGACATTTTTTTAATTAGATATTATCTCAGTTTGAGTATATATCACTTTTAATTCGCAAAGCATACTTAGGTTATTCTCGCCGCCTAACTTTTTCCTTCCCTCGACCTACTATGTACAAAGAATTTATTTTTAAAGGCCTAAATGTAAATTATAGTAATATTATATTAATAAAACTAATTGTTTTATACTCCCTCCTATTCAGCTCAAATGGGACATTTGCTTTTTGGACACTGTTCATCTCTTACTCTTAATTTGGATTTTATTATTAATCTATAAGTTAAAACATAGTCAAGTGAGATCTTGTTTGATTCGTCTTAATGCAAGGATTATTTATATCAACTTTTCATAATTTTTGATTATACACAATTATAGATATTAATGATCGAATAAGTGCATTGGATAGAGTGCAAAAGGCAAATGGGACATTTAAGCTGAATAGGAGGGAGTATTTATTTTGGTGAATTGATTTTAATGGGGTTGATGAAAACAGAGATTAATTCAATGGATCATCATCCATATGCTATAGCAATTGCCTCCATATTTGGAGCATTGGATACAAATTTGTCAAGAGATGAAATTCAGTCAAAGATCAATGCCATTCCATTTTGTAAATTTCTTGACATTGTAAGTATTTCTTAATTATTTTATTAACACAGTGTTTATCATCAATATTTTATTTTTAGTTAAATTTTAGAAATAGTGCATAAGTGTATATTTAGTCGAGTCTGATTTACGAGAAGTCGTAATTCTGTTTAGGTGGAAGCCCTTTCATAAGATTCAGTTAAATATTGTCGAATTTTAATAATTTTGGCTGAGTTAATAAGTTTTTTTGCTTAAAAGCATTTATACTAAAAGTTTTGCTATGATGAATAGAACAATCAGTAATCCACAGAACTTTTATACTGATAGTACTGCTCATTTTTTGTTGTCTTTAAATTTAAATGTACTGTTACTCTGTTACTTTTTACTTTCCTTTTTAGGAAAGTTGATAGTTTCTTTATGCTCTCTTAGAAAAATAAAGTTTTGGGTATCTTTTTATAACCGGTGTTTAGTAATTGACTGTTGGCTTACTATATTAGTTCTGTTAGTTAACCAATTATTAGCTAGTATTAGTTTTTTTTGTTAGTTGTTTAGGCATTCATATGACAAGTTACTTGTTAGGAAGATATTTGGTTAAAATTTATTGTTAGTTGTTATTTGATTATCAGCCAACAATCAATAAAAAGATGCTATTCTTAGCAACTGTTTGTTTTGGCTTTAAAGCTTTCGTTTTACCACATTTATTTTTTGACTGCTTGATTAACCGAACGAACCAAAAGCCAAAAGTCAAAAAAAGTCAAATAGTCGTTTGTCAAACACACCTGTATCTCTTAGACGATAATGCATTTATGCTAGATGGTAATGAAGGAAACATTATTTTTAAATTTTATAAACTAAAGAAAATAATCTCCCAAATTATAAACTATTTTGTTCTAAATATTGCCTCTGTTTTACATTAATGCAGGAAGATATCCTTACTTGCTACAACAAAATGCTACACAAAATCAAGGTTTCAAAATGACGAATTATGCACTAAAATCCGCGAAGTTTCTGAAGTACACATATTATCTCCGTTTCTTTTTAACAACTATATTTCTTGTTTTATATATGAGAGCTTTTAAGAGATGTATAGCTATTAAAAAACAGACGGGCCGAGAGATTATATTAATATAAGTCTATAAGCATATTTATTTTGGCTTTATATAAAAAGTTTACTAGGGTTTGTATTTGGTACTAAACTACATAATTTGGTTACATATAAGTTGATTGATAACAGGAATGCCTTGTGAAAGAAAAGCAGAAGATAAAAGAGTGAAGCTTTTAGGGTACACACCAGCTCAATGTTCCCTACACATGAAAATAATTTCTTCTTTGTAATTTAGTTTATATAAATCTTCCATATGGTTTTAGTAATGTTTTGTATCTAATCATAGACTAGCTTTATTCAAAAAAAAAATATCATATATTGTTTTTGTCTGTTTAAACTTTTAGTGGAATATTACAATATTTTCTTAACGTGAAATTAGAAAATCGGGTCATGAGTTTGAGTATCTCCACCCTTACCTTCAATTTATTCCTCGGTTTTGAAATACTTGCTATATTATGGTTATTAACATTATTCATCGTTTAAACTTATTTTATATATTGCGGTGTAAAAAAAATATAGTCAAATAGGATTTGGTTTAAATCGTATAATCGCATATTTTCATGATATTAGTTTTTAATAATTTTTATGTATGCATAATTCAATATATAAATGATCAAATTTACGCATTCGATTGCGTAAAAAGTCATATATAGTAAGTATAATTGAACTAAAAAGGATAATATTTAGTGTTATGTAACCAACTGAACTAAAAACATCTTATTCTTTAATGTTCTTCCACTGGTTTAACTTATTTTAAGTCACATTTACATATTAATCTAGATCCTTATAAAAAAATATCTTTTTTTTATCTAACCCTTAAAGATCGATAGCAATTCTTTTGAGTTATTCTTGTGGGAAACAGTCTCTTGATGAGACAATCTCAAACAAAGAGTCTATATTCTCATAATATATACTTTTTCCGTTTTGAAATACTTAAGTACTCCCTCCTATTCACTCAAAATGACACATTTCTATTTTGGGCCAGTTCACACAAAATTTTCCATTTCTATTTTTACTCTCACCTTTACAATTAATTTAATCAATTAAAATATCCAACTACCCCACTTTTACTACTCCCAATACCCAACTACTACATTTACAATTAATTTAATCAATTAAAATACCCCACTATTCCACTCTTAAAAACCGTGCCCAACCCAAATGTGCCCTTTTGAGTGAATAGGAGGGAGTATAATGGTTATGGAACAGAAGAAGTACGAGATGAACTACTTAACTAATACTATACTTTCTACTGATAGTGATATTTGCTACTGACGGCGACATATTTAGTGAAGAAATATCACTATTAGTAACAACTAGCAAGTATAATGGAACAGAAGAAATATAAGATGAACTACTTAACTAATACTTCCTCTATTCCACTATATTTGCTACTGATAGTGACATTTTCGCACACAACATGTCACACTCAGTAGCAAGTATCATGAAAGTGCGTGTTTTGATGAGACGTCTGATATGTGAATTCCATTATGTGAGGAGGGAATGGAGGGGTGTTTAATTGCAGGTGACAGGGTAGGAGTAGGTCCATGATGCAAGTTAGTGAAAAAAGGTGAAGGAAAGATGATTGAATTTGTTTGAGATGTACTTTTGAAAATGAGGTTATCAACTTACAAGTGGGGCATTCTATTCTATTCTATTGTTAGCAACACTATTTCCTCTTTTCTTTGGAGGGATTATTAAAAAACAAGTATTAGTACTTTTTTTATGGTTCGAGGAAATACTTCCTCCGTCCCATTGAATTTGCATCATTTTTCATTTTGGTTCGTCCCTTTTAATTTGCATTATTTTCTTTTTTGGATAGTTATCCATCACTTTCTTTTAATCTCATTCATACATTTTAATCCTCTTCTAACACAAAATCTTACAAGAGACGGTCTATAGGATAGACCACAAAATTGGGTCAACCCATTTCCCTTAACTGATTTTTTTGATTATAATATCAATTATATTATGTTATAATCCTAAATGTAAGGTATTACAACATCGAATATACTATTCTATAACCCCAAATAATTTATTATAACCCCAAATATATTATGTTATATTTTGGGTTGGGCTTCATAGATTTCGTCTATAGAATAGACCGTCTCCCATGAGACTTACTACTCTTCTAATATCATCCACACAATTCATTCTCTCTTCTTATTTATTACTCGTTCTTAAGAATACACCATTTTCTCTTTGATGCAATTTAAAAGGCACGGAATAGTAGTTGCATCTCATTACATCATTGGATGTGATGTGTCTTATCACTGCTAAGGACTCAGAACCTTCTTTACTTTTAGTGTTTCCCATGACCCATGTTACTATCATATGTTCCTTTGGAATTTGTGTTGATTATAAACATTAAACATCCACAAACTTCTAAAGCCAACTATACTCTCTCCGTCTCTATGAGATAATAACAAAGAGAAAAATAGTAAGAATTATGAAAGTATGAAGAGAGAGAATGGATTGTGTGGATGAAATTAAAACAGTGTTAAAATGTATAGATGAGATTAAAAAAAAGTGGTGGGCCATAGTCCAAAAATAGAAATGCTGCAATTTAAGTGGGACGAACGTAAATCGAAAACGCTGCAAATTCATAAGGACGGAGGGATTATAATTTAAAGTGGGCATAAAACGATTATTTTTTATTATATTATTAGAGTAATCACTTATAAGTGTTAAGTGATCACAAATTTATGGTACGATATATACTTACTGTTTTAAATGGATCACATATAATCTTAAAAATTATAATTTTTTATAGTGTTGGAGTGATACATCTAATCGTAAAGAAATCAATTATGATCTTAAATTAATCAGTTAGAAAATTAAATTAAGTTTATATGTTTGTCCCATTAAACAATCTTCAAAAAAAAAATTGCCATTAAACATCACCTTACTTCCTCTATTTATGCAAGTCTGCAACAATTGAGGTAAATATATGTAGTATGATTCTTTTCAATAAAAATGGTGTAAAATTAGACGGAGACAGAGAATATTAGTTAATAGAAGTATTTCAATTTTCAAACAAGTATGTGCATATTTATCATTATAATGATGAATGACAGTAAAGACAGATAAAATTAATACTAGTTTTTGCCTATAAGTTAGCTTAAAAGTATTTATTATTTTCAACTTCTGCTTGGTAACAAACATTCTAAGATAAGCTACCAAAGTATTGAAATCAGTAGTCAAAAGAACATGAGCGTGAACATGGACAAAGCAGATAAAAGCATCATTTGGCTTCATTCTTTCTGTTCTACTGAACCCAGAAATGAAACTAGAAAGAATGTGCTTACATAATCTTGTAGAAAATTTGTAGTACTTTAGATCCAATACAGATGCAATTACAAGAATAATTGGCTCATATTGCCCAATATTGGCCACAAATGTGAAAATCAGCTTGTCGGAGAAGGATGACGCAGGTGACTGGCCGTATCAAATTCCTTTATATGATCTGTCGTCAAGTTCACAGCTCATGTGGAGAGCAGCAGAAAGAAATCTATCAATATGAGCAACAATTTCCAGCAAAATCAGGCATTTAACCAATCAATTTAGTTAATCACATTTCGCCATTTTCTCAATAGCCAAAAGTAGTCTGAACGGTATGAGTGAAGAACAAGGACCTTGCAAAAGTTTGGAGGGACGCGCAAAAAATAGTAGATGAAGAGTTGAAAGATCATTACGTCAGGCTGTGGAAGCTTTAGAAGCACATGAGCAGATGGGAAGAGACAGTAAGCTACAAAATTATCTTTTCCAACGTCCTTGTTCATTCTTCATATTGAGATCATCTTCAATGCAGCAGCAATTGGCATCCCGAGAAACCCAAACAAGATGCACACAAACCATTGACCAGCAGTAAGTGGAGTTGTGTTAGCGAATGTACCAAGAAACTCGATAATTACAATTTGAAAAAGAACTGTGGCTGTGAGAACACCGACGAAAATGTAGTTCTTTAGGATCCCAGCAAAAACATTAATCTTCTCCATCTCCCTGGAGCTTATCTCATTGAACACCTGACAGAAAGAGCATTTTTGGTAAGTTGACGATGTCAAATTTTTTTTGGAAAGAATTAAGATACAATCTTGTAATCTTCAGTGTCACCAAAATTAATAACAAGATGTCATGTATAAATTAATGCCTGAGAATAGGAAAAATTTAGTACGAATTTTAGGATGATGGAAATGATTTGCTGAAAGCTGGTAAGTTGATGTTTGAATGACGTGCAAACCTTTGTTACCGGGACTCTTCATTTTACTTTTATTTACATAAACATTTGAATCTTCAATACTCGAACATGCGTATGTCACTTAAACATTTAATCATAGTTTAGAATGTTGTATTGTTCCATAAATTAGCCAAGCGGACACTTGGACAAATACCTGTGTCGAACATGAGTTTCCAACTCCAAGTAACAGAGGTGCAAACAATGATTAATCAATGGTTGCTTCAACTCTGTCGAGCTACATACACAATTATTCTGAGCTCTACTTTTCATCTCCTTTCTTGAGATGTAATCATGTATCTAATATTTTGTATTTTTTGCTAGCAGCTTACTTGATAATTTATTTGGTTCAGTAGGCAATCATCAAAATTATTAAACCAGGAATATAACAAATAAAAAGATGAGTGTTCTGTTGGGTGGATGGAGTAAACTCAAGAGATAGGAGTATTCGGTATTGGAAATAAATTGCAGGCAAGCAAATGAAAATACAATTACCTGGCAGAATACAAAAGAATTGAAAATAAGAGTGTTTAGAGTCAAATCAGAATCAGGATCAGTTAATCCAAAAGCAGATTTTCCTCTAGTCTGCAAATACCATATGACAACAAATTGATAAATTGCTTGTCCCAATATATTCCTCCACATCACATTACTGATAATGCTTCCTTTCCTTCCAACAGGTTGTCGGTTCATCAACTCGTCACTGGGAGGCTCAGTGGCCAGTGCTAGTGCACCAAGGGTGTCCATAATCATGTTAACCCACAAAAGCTGAACAGCAGTAAGCGGAGCACTTCCTGGAAAAATGCCCAGACTGTGAGTAGGTTGGAGAAATGATTATTGTCGGGTACATCACATGTGAACCATAGTTAAATTATTCATATACCATCAGTAAAAGGAACGTAATACAATCCCAATCACATCAATCCTAGTTAGGAAGCAGCTTGGTCATTTCTTGTCATAAGTTATTTCATTTAGAGGTCAAGTTTCTCATGTAATAGCTAAAAGTCTTGGAGTGTATGATCAAAAGAAAATATCCAAGGAAACGGTGTTCCATCTGAAGACCCCTTAAATATCCAACTTAAAACAATGACAATAGCTTTCAATTTGAGAGTTTCCCTTGACGGGATTATCTTAGCTTAGCTATTGTCTGATCAACATCCTTCTCATTGTAAGGGTCTGATCAAGAACCTAATCCATATAATATGGAGTACACCATAAAATGTTTCATCGCTTTGATTTAGGTCATGATAAGTACATGTATGCCAGGAAAGACAAGTGGAGATATGCATATAGGAGAATGAAGTTACTAGTAGACAGAAAAACTATGAAATTGGGTAGTCTATGGTATGGGATTACCAACGTGCTCTATATATCTGACTGTCCTTAGCATTATAGGGGTGAATCCAACATACTAGTAAGCAGTTATGGTGGACTGACACTCATCTCTACATGTACAGAATCAACTCGATTCTCATTCTTCTTGGATATATGTTACACAATTCCCCAGCTTAGGAAAGTGAACTGAAGTTCAAAAATAAATTAGGCAAAGAGAGAGGGGATACAAGGGCATTCATTATTAGGTACAACCGTAAAAGTGTTTAACTATAACCTCTAAAACTTTGAAGCACTTTTTAACACATTTAGTGAAAATCTTTGAATCTTTGGGGTGTGGGTATAGACCAATTGACTGAACTACATCTATACAGTATAGATTTCCATGTTCAGCTTAGTTACGATTTCATTTTAATATATTTGTAGATGAATATCTGTGTGAAGACCCAGGGGTTCCACACATTTCAACTCCTACTATGTCTAAAATTCTTTGGTCAAGTTTTGAGGGCTTACCAGTCAAACAAGCTGAAGAAAAGTTGACAATGAGGGCAACGATGTTAACTGTTAACTGGAACTGTACAAACTTCTGAATATTGGTATATACGGAGCGTCCCCATCTGGCCACCGTTACAATAGTAGAAAAATTATCATCCAAAATCAAGACATCAGCACTCTCTTTTGCAACCTGAGATTGAAAAAAATTAAATTTATTCAGATAATTGTTGTCTTGAGACATCAACAATAAACTAAAATAGAATTAAACGCATATTCCCAAATACAGTCTTTTGGAATGAGAACGCATCACTTTCATTGGGTGCATCCCTAAACTTTATCTCTGAATAATCGAAATTGTATGGTGGCTCCTACAACAATCATTGCAAATCTAAACTATTCATATGAGACTCACTGATCTAACTATACATATGAGATTCCCAAAACACCAATATAAAGACCAATCTTTGGATTACATTTTGCTACCAATTAAGTATTTTGTTCTTATTTTCTAAAGATATCTCTTTTTATTTGTAATGTAACTCCGTATCTAATTATGTTACTCTTGACAAGTTTATGCACAATAAAAAATTTTGCACCCCCAACATACTAGAATAAATGTTTTTGGATGTATTGTGGCATGTTCAACACTTTGACACCCATCACGCCACCTGATTCCAAGACAAGTTTTCATAACATAGCTTAAACCATTCCATTTTCCAATGTTATTACGTGACTTCTACTTACGCTAGAAGATCACTCAAAATTCGCAAAGCATACACCACAATCCTAGTGAATAAGGACCTTTCTAAAACTGTTGATTACCATGGATACAGAGATCTACTGTTAGTATTTCGAAGTCTTCTCGTAAACAATTTCAATAAATAGCTCTATCTTCAACACCTTCACATTTAAAATAAGGCATGAAACCACTTTCGAATATTCTATGAATTGAAATGGATGGAGGAATAGAGTAAATGCCGATGATCATTGGAATTGATTTTCTTATTTGTAGATCAATATTAGATGGTGCCAAATAAACGATAATATTGTCAGCGATGATATCTTGTGTTGCTATATTTTGGTTCATCATTTATATTGTTGACATCATATTGTGGGGATTAAGGCCTTGATGTTATGAATTGAAAAATCTGCTAAATAACATGATGATGATTTAAACTCAAAAGCTTGTATAAATGCAGTAACCTAAAGATCCTACTGAATTTTCTACTACGATACTACCTACCAAGTAAAAACTTGGCTAAAAGTACTATATGCTTTTAAGAGGCAGGTAACTCTTGCAAATGAACTACAAATTTAACACCCATTTTTTTTAACGATTCCTCTCCTTAATGCTTTAATTCCTATTTTATGCCTTTTAATTGACTTCTTCCAAGATTTAAGTCCATATATTTTAATCATACCATTCCATATTCTGAAAATTCTGGAAAGCATTTTTTAAAAGAAAAATATGCAAAGAATACCTCTGTGCCAGCAATTCCCATAGCTAGACCAATATCAGCTTCATGAAGGGCAGGAGCATCATTTGTACCATCTCCAGTCACTGCCACAACTTCTTGAAGAGTGGTCCGCAAATGTTTGACAAGAGTGTGCTTATCCATTGGTGAAGATCGAGCCATGACCTATGCAAATGCTATTAATTAATGGCCAAATAAAGCATTAATAGCCAAAAATCCACCCTACATTCTAGCAAATGAAACAGCAAGTTCATCCTGTCATGATTTCTAACTTCAACAAAGAAAAATAAAGAGCTTTTAAATTGAGAAAAACCATACTCTTCTCTCTGGTACTCTAGTTTTTTCATTTCGGGCAAATGAAAAGATTTATTGACAATCTCACGGATCGTCACCTAAGCAACTTCCCCCTCTAAATACAAAAACAAGATATCCAGGGCAAGAATACTACTTCCTCCACAAAAAATTGGTGAAACATAAATTAATCCCCAACGCCGCAAAAGTGGATCTATGCAGCCTTACTATTGTATAAACAAGAAGACTATTTCCTGTTTACCCTCAACCTTGATTGCATAAACCAACAGCACATACCATTTTACTTTACCTTGATCAAAAAGTGACATATCACTTAATTGATAACTCAAACAAGTGAACAACCAGACCTAAGTGTTACCATCTCTTTAGCGGACTAAAGAACGAGCTAAATATAGAACAATAAAAAAGTTTTAACATTCACAAAGAAATCTCTTTGCATGAATTTTGCAGGGAGAAAGCAAAACAGTGGTCTAGACAAACCTGAATTTTGGGTATTAGTTCAGTCAATTCTTCCTCACTCTTTTCTCGAAACTCAGGACCTTCAATAGCTATACCGTCTTTCGTAAGAATCCCACATTCTCTAGCAATTGCCTTTGCTGTATTAATGTTGTCACCTGTAACCATCCGGACAGTGATTCCTGCTGATCTGCAGATTGCAACAGACTCCTTGACACCCGGACGAACTGGATCTTTGATGCCTACTATCCCGATGCAGGTGTATCCATCCACAGGAACAGGACTGTCAGCAGAGAAATCGTCTCTTAAATCTTTGTATGCTAGGCATAAAGTGCGAAGGGCCTCATTAGCAAACTCTTCAATAGTGGCATTTAAGTGTTCAACTGATGCTTTATCAAGGGAGACAACCTCCCCATTTGAGTCAACAACCTTATCACATGCAGCCAAAATAATTTCAGAAGCACCTTTACAGTGTGCTCTGATACCTCCACCAGGGATCTCCAGAAGCACTCCCATTCTCTTCTTTGAGGAGTTGAAAGGCTCAACTTTTACAATTTTTGATGTTTCACGCTCTGCCATGAAATCACCCCCAAGTGATAATCCAAACTCCAGTATAGCAGTTTCAGTGGGACTTCCTAATATCTCAATTTTGTTATCTTTGGCTTTCACAACTTCTCCTCCAGTATTATTGAAAATGGATTCTAAAAGGATTTTCTGTGCAGAATCAGGAATTTCAGATTCCTTGAAGTGATTTGCCTCCAATGTTTTCCCACATATGTGTGCTTTGACAACAGTCATATGATTAGTGGTGAGTGTCCCTGTTTTATCACTGCAAATAGTAGTAGCAGATCCCATTGTCTCACAAGCAGCAAGATGACGCACAAGAGCCTTGTCATTCATCATTTTCTTCATTGCAAAAGCAAGGCTCAAAGTCACAGCCAAGGGTAGTCCCTCAGGAACAGCAACAACTACTATGGTTACAGCAATGGCAAAATATTCCAATATTTCAAGAGCGTCATCACCAGACAAACTCCACAATGAACCGTCTTGTAACTTGCGGCTGAATAATCCTTGCACCATCACAGCAAAAGTAACCACAGCAAAAAAGAGGCCGATTTTTCCAATGACAGTAGCCACCCCATTCAATTTGACCTGCAAGGGTGTTTCATCATCGCCTTCTTCACTAAGAGTGGCCATCAATTTACCCCATTGTGTTCTCATTCCAACGGTAGTAACAAGCATTTTTAATGAACCATCCTGCACTTTGGTTCCAGACAATAGAAAAGGATGCTCAAGGTTGACATGAATAGGTTCACTCTCTCCAGTCAAGCTTGATTCATCAATAACAGCAGAATACCCTGAGATGAAAAGTCCATCAGCTGGGACCTGATCTCCGATGGCAAGGTGAACAATATCCCCTGGAAGTAAGTCATATATTGATAATTTCTGTCGACAACCATCTCTAGTAACCTGAATGATGATCTTCTTTTTCTCCTTGTCCAGATCCTTAAATTGCAATGACTGTCTATAATCACTTGTTGCAGTTACAAATACTACTAACAAAATGCTAGCAACAATTCCAAGACCATCATGGGCTCCTTTGGGCCATCCCTCCATTAAAATGCCAACAAACAAAGAAACAACCGCACAAACTCCAAGTATCATGAGAGTCATATCTTGAAGAGCTTCCCATACGAAAACTAAAAAACCCTTGGGTGGACTTTCAATAAATCTATTGACTCCATAAATTTCCTTTCTACGATTCACCAAATGCTCAGCAGTGGGTATTCCATATGTGGTTGATGTAGAAAGCTTTTTAATGATTCCCTCAACTCCGCCGTGATCTTTCAGCTTCTTCTTATTGCGACCCTCCACAATGGATCCCAACTCATCAGCACAAATCTCAAACCCAGCTGATTTGACTTCTTCAGGTGGAGTATATGATACACCTGGCAGTCATGCAATGGTAATTAAGATCAATGGAGTCTCCACCTTAAGGTCAAAGCTATTGCCTTCCCAAGGTGATAAGAAACACTACTAAACAGATACATACCCTGTATAAACTGGAGAGCAGCTTGTGAGACCAATAATGCAACTCTTAACTTTTCCTGCAAGGATCAGAATGGAGAAAAAGGAACTCATCAGCACACTTAATCAAGAAAGATAGCTGCAGTTGAACAATTGATCGTGATTTTTCAGGCCATTTGTAAATTAGATATTGAATTTTTTTTAATATATACAAGATCTGACATTTTAAAGTGCAAAGCTAGACATAAGTACCTCAAAGAAATATTGTCAGTCACACTAATATTTTGGATGGAGCTTTTGAGAGAAAGGGGTTTGCCTTTTATTTTAGTTCTATTTATTATGGATTTGTGATAGTGAAAGATATTGTTATGAGCTTGTACATGACAACAGATTAATATATCAAAACATCAACGTTTTTTCCTGCTCCCTCAGTCCCTCCTAAATCCTAATGATGGGAAAAGTGTTTGTAACTTTCCATTTTACACTACACATTCATGTAAATTTTGGATATCATATAGCTAATGTGATCATCATGACATGACAAATCCTTTCTAGAAGGGAATTGGTCAATTTCTTGGTGAATTCTTGCCCTCAAACAACTTTGTAGGAGTAAACTACACATAACCGTACATAGGCATATTATGAATGTCAATTACGTTTTACCTAATGAAATGAGAGTTTCTTTTGATGTGAAATGAGAAAAATTAACAAATTGGTGAAAAGAGCGAATCACGCCCCTGAATATCCCCTAATTTTTTCAAACCTCTCCAAAGAGCTATTATCTTCGTAAAACGGTTAAAAAAGCGACTAAGACATAGAAGTCACAATCCTTGGCACTATCATCTCTCATTCAAATACTTTTCGTGCTTTTAATCGATTCATCTGTACTCCAAACATAATGCACAATTTTGGTTGCATCAGTGCATTCTAAGGTTACTCTGACTGCAATATAGACCGCCATAAATGATAAAACATACGTAGAAAGTGGTTTAGCAATTAGCAACCGTTACCACACTTATGACCGCATCCTAGATTTTGTTCGGTGATGAAAAGTAATCAAGAAAATTTCGGCTAATTTTTCTAAAAATCCCGATCAAGCAAATGCTAACACTAATATTAAGCAATAAGAGCACACTGTGCAGCAAGACTACTACTTAAATTACCACAACCTGTTTAGATCTCGGCAAACAACTATAACAAGCAAAAGGATCATGCTATAAAAATGACGGAAAATCTTCATCAACAAAACCTGACCATCTGCAGTTAGGTTGAACTGGTGATGTAACTACTAATAGTCTCATAGGCAACTTTTTTTATTTACACGCTTCCTTTAAGGATCTAAATGTAAATTTTATAAAGCAGAATCTACTTTCTCAAATCACATATTCGAATCAACTCTCTTAAAAAATACGCATAATAAACAAGAATCAAATTAAGAAAAGAACAAACACGCCACTGATGAAGCTGTAAGAGGTATATAAATAACCTGATTAGAACGACGAATAGCCTGAGCTTCAGAACGCTTATTGAGATTTGCAGTAAAACGAAACCTACGCTTTGGATTTTTCACCAACCAGCAAAGACTCCTCCATCTTCGCAGCGCTTCTTCGGATGAATTTTTCGCTTTCACTTCACCAAACTCCTCATTCAGCAGAGTTTCCATGTCCAAACAAAATTTTAAAAAAAAAAAACTAAAAATAGCTCAAATTGAAGCTTGGAATGAGTAGAAATTGATGAAGAAATCCGTTGTCAAATTCAAACTGAAATTCAAATCAGTTGTAGTTAAGTCAACGCTGATGAAAACAATCAAACATAAAAGAAAAACGACGCAAAGTAGTGAAGAGTGATGGAGAATGAAATGGAGCAGATGAGAGTAGGTTAGTGATGGTGATTTGAATCTTGATGCTGATTTCAATGGCGTGGTGCTAGATAGCGGAATAAAAAATTAGGAATAGGGACCAATCAGGGAGAGAGAGAGTAAGTGTGTCTGAAAACTGAAAATTGAAAATTCGCAATAAAAATGTTGTGTCCGCGTGAAAAGATTGGATTTACTCGGTTTGCTAGATTTAAGGAAAGTGATTTATTTTATATCTTGATTGGTTCTTAATTAAGATTGACTATTAGACTTGGGATCAAGTATTTTTTTGGGAAAATATGTTAAATTTAAGTTTTATTATTTTTATTTATCTTAATAAAAAAAATTTAAGAATGAATAAGATAAACTAAAAGTGAACGGTTAAAAAAAAGAACGGTTAGAAAAGAGCCCAAGTACGGAAGAAACCCTAGCCGCCTCCCATTTTTTCCCTCTCTTCTCTCTCCAAAAAAAGCCCTAATATCTATAGTGAGTTTGGGGCTATCATCAATCTTTAAAGATTGATGGTAAGCCCCTAATTTCTTCTTTTTAAGTTTTTTTTAATATGATTAGAATAAATTTTTGTCCTCTTCTTGTAAGAGAGTTGTTCTACCCATTCATTGGGTTGATTCTACCCATATATTGGGTTTTAAAGTCTCTCCTTGTGAGAGTTTGGAGTTATGAATTTTGGTCATTAGTTGATTTATTAGTAGAGATTAATGCGATGATGCAGCAGACACCAAAATTGCAAGTATCATCAACTACATCAAATTTAATTCTATCTCAAGACTACAACAAATCGAAAGACCCCCTCGTAGAAGGCTGTATCAAACAGCGATGTGGAAGAGGATATTCAGAATTGTCAGATCTCATACACAACGATCGTAGTTTTGTTATTTTTGAATTATATTTGGTTTTAATTGCTATGTACTTGCTAATTTTTATCTCTGGTGTAGATGTCGTATGACTCTTTATTAATGAATCAGGTATTATTCAAAAAAAAAAAGATAAACTAAAAGATATATAAAAGAATGTGTGGACAGCTTAAAAACAAAAGTTGAATTTGCAATGAAGTTAAAAAAGAAATACGAGTGAGCAAACCAATGTTGTGGCTAAGAAAGTGATAGTTCCTTCTTCTCCCTTCTCTTCTCTTCACACTTCCTCCGTTGATTCTTGGTATGCTTTTCAACCTGTTGAATCAATTACTGTGACGTTAAGCAATAAAACAGAGTAAAAACTATCTTTTCCAATTGATGTCCGTGTTGGATGGAATTTTTGAATGGTTCTCTTTGTGCACCACCATCATTATAGTGACTATCAGCAAATGTCACCCTCTTTCGTGATTTACACCTTGCACCAATCTCAACATGATGTCGGTCTCCTCCCATTAGTGATACATATACTCACACCTCTTAAGTTCATTGAGCACCCCTCTACTACCTTCAAGACTTTGTAACTTGGGTCTTTATGTGGTATCTTCATCTCTAACCTCCTTACTAAGATTAGATTCATCATCATTTTAGAAATGTATTACACACTCTCGAGTTTTATGCATCTTCAAATGTATCGCCTTCCACTTCAACTTTATCATCGCTAGCTACGCAAGGTTACCCTCTTATGCCAACAAGCCATAATTTTTGTAAGTTGTAAACATTTTATTCTCTCAACATATATCATCATCATCATACCCAGTGTTCCCGCACATAGATAAATCTATGGTCAGGGTTTAGGGAAGGAAGGACGACGGCGTCTCATACCCATAAGGAGAGAGCGGTTAAAACAGTCCTTCGGCTCAAGAGGGGTCTTCAAAGATAGTAACCTGCATCTCTCAACATATATGAAATATGATATGATAGCTTGGATCATCTTCACACATGAGTACATGACTTCACATTTGGCCTTCATCATTGTTTAAGAGCTTTCCTTCATAAGTAGTTGCTCATCATCCTTAACGGTCATGGTTGGCTTTGCCATTAGATTCAACAATTTGAAATTTTGAAGGTATCTCTTCATCAACTTCTTGCAAATATATAGAATATGACCCCTCTTGTGGCAATAGTAGCACATCTTATCTCCGTATGACCCCTGCCTTCTTGACTTCAGTTTTTGTTGGATATTTAGAGTAAAATACCAAATACATATCATGTAATATGTAATTAGTGGGATATATATATATATATATATATATATATATATATATATATATATATATATATATATATATATATATATATATATATATATATATATATATATATATATATATATATATATATATATATATATATATATATATATATATATATATATATATATATATATATATATATAATTGTTACAATATAAATCTAAAGTGTTTTAAACATACAAAGGCAAAGTACTTAACTTAAACAAAAGAAACAAGCCTCGGTTGCTCCTCGCTCAACCAAGTTAAGCAGATTATGCCCAAGTCGAGCGAATTCAACGAATGAGATAATAGCTAAGCTATTTTCACTCGACCCGGTCCAGCAAATACAGTAGGTCGAGCGAATGTGTCTGTTTGTATTTTTGACTATTTTGTCTGTTATAATGATTATATAAAACTTGCGTTCATTCATTAAAATTGATTATAGATCAGTTAATGATTGAAAAGGTGATAATAAGGCATGCAAAAACTATTAAATATAATTAAAATTATCTTGGAAAAAAGATATTGGATAATTTATTTACTTTAATGTATCTTTATTTACTTGAATAATTTCTATCGGATATTTGCAGGTACTATCCTTGAAGACTCCTCTAGAGTCGAAGGACTCTTGTGACCGCCCTCTCCTTATGAGTATGAGACGCCGTCGACCTTCCTTCCCCGGACCCTAACCATAGATTTTTATCTATGTGCGGGAACACTGGGTATGATGATGATGATGATGATGATGATATCTTATAAAACACACTTATTCCTTCACATTGCTACTTTATATAGTGCTTATATTGTAGTGCAAACCGTTGTATTTCTATAACGTATTATCGAAGTTCAACCAAAGCACGATTGTGGGTGAAATAACACTTTAAGGAAACATTTAAATGTGCCTCGATTTGGCATCGAGTTTCTAAAGACTTTAATGCTAAATGATCTTAGGTATAATGTTAATTAGTTCCATAAGTTTAAGTGTTATTATCTAAGTTCTAGTCACGTCAGGCCAAATTACTTTCGTTTATAGAAAATCCTAAATAATAATAATTATTTGCAAATAAACTCAAATAGACAAAATACATAATATTAAAATAAACATCATCATCATCATACCTAATGTATCCGGCTCATAAAAAACTATAATTAGAGTCTGGAGAGGGAAAAACGACGGCAACTCATACCCATAGAGGGAAGTGCGATCAAAGAGTTCATCAACTTTATGAAAAATTAATACGATGAAAAATTATGAACAATCGCTTCAAACAAATTTCACTTAACTATTTTTTTACATATTACTCGCAATAAATTTGAAGATCATAATACAATTGATAAAATAGGAGTATGAGAAGCAGTGGCGGAGCCACGTTGGAGCACTCGGGGTCACGTGCCCCTAGGCATTTTTTTAAAAAAGATAATTAACATAGACTTTTCTATTGGTAAAAGTAAAAGTGTAAAATTAATATTGAAGTGTTTTGATGATAAATACTTCCTCATTTTAGTATTTTTGTCTTATTTATTTATTGTATCTCATTTTTTAAATTAGGTCTGTTGATTTAATTTGTTCCATTTCTTTTTGTGGTATGTCGTATTTAAAATTTTAGCAAATAAGAGTAAAATAGTTGTTAATTTTGCAAATAAAACTCTGCTGAAATCTCGTCCATTAGTTGATGCCCCCTGAAACTCCGAACGCTGAATCTGCCACTAATAAGAAGTATTTCGGGATGAATTAAGCATATGATAATGGAGCATCTACTTTTCTAGAAGTCTTTAAAGATAACCTAAAAAGTTAAATTATTTTCTCGTGGAACCCACTAATCCGATGATGAAACCATATTAGAATGTCTTATCCAATACTCTCTTTGTGTTAATCTAAAGAATAAAAGTGTTTAAAATGAATAAAGGTGTGTAAAAGATAAATTTTATGAAAAAAATAAAATAGATTTGTCAATAATTTAAAAGTTTATTTAGAATGAGAGTTTAAAAAAGTGTAGGTCACCATTGAAAATAGAGCATATATATTCAATTGAAGTACAATTACTCTTGTGAGAATTTATCTCTTAAAAAGACGACCTTAAAATAAAAAGTTTATATTTTTATTTTCTCTTTAATATGTAGCAATTGAGTTATTTAGTCCATATATCTAATGCATCTCTCAAAGAAGCAGTCTCTCACAACAATTTGTAAATATATATTTTCTCATACAACATATTCCTGTCAGTAGTAAATATTTCTTTTTTTCTTTTTCTTTTTTTTGTCAGTAGTAATATTTCAAAATGAATATAATCATATAATATAACCCTATCCATATGGTTTACTTTAATTCCTTTGTTTTATAAAAATTATCGCACTTTTTATTTTGTTTTATCTCACTATATGACTTTAATTTTCATTTTAACTATCAATTTAACTTATTTATGGTGTAAATTTGGTAAGATATTGTGCAACTACTTATCATCATCATACCCAATATCCCGCTTGAAAACAAGGTTTGGATAAGAAAAGATAACGGACAATCCATATGGGGAGAACTAGAGGATATTGCGTTACTACCTAATCCTCTTTTTTCCAAAAGCATACTTGATAAATCATTTATTGCATGATAAGGTGGAACTTTAGGGAAGCCAACTTTCTTTTACCAAAATGCACAATTTCCCACAACCATGCTTATTTTATTTAAAATAAAGTTTTCCAAGAAAGAAAAGACTATACGGATAAAAAATTGTACGGAATGATCCATATTATTTTAATGGATATTAACCAAAAATACAAATATAATATATATTTTTCACTTAACAATTATAATTATAATCAAATATAATCATTGAAAAATATTTGTTATTTTATTACCGGTCTACGCTAAATAAGTATGGATCAAGTGACTCAAGACTATACAAGAATTATACTCCCTTTTATTCAACTTATTAGTCTCGTTTACTTTTTTCACATTTGCCGAGGCAAGATTTTAACTCTTAATATCTCTAATTATACTTAATTAAAAATTATGAAAATTTGATATTAGTAATCCTTGCATTGAGACAAATCAAACAAGATCCCACATGACTACATTTTAATTTTTCAATTAAGAATAAAATACATATTAAGAGTGATAAGTAAATAGTAATCCAAAAGTAAATGGGACTATTAGGAAGAATATGAAGGAGTATTATAAATAAATAAATAAGTCAATTAGGTTAAGAGTAGATGACTTTGTTTGATTAAAAAACTATTAATAATAAATTGTTAATACATAACATATTAGCATATGAAAATAACGGTCGAATTGGTTTAGCATATTACATAATATAATTTATATGCATTTTTAATTATTAATTTTTAACTTTTTATTAAATTAATCACTTAACATTATATTAAAAACCAACATAACAAAAGGTTACGAGATATTATAGAGATGTGTTGATCATTTAATTTAACATAACACATTAAATGATGATTATTTGATGCAACAAATTAACTAATATCGTATTTTCACCACAGAAATAATTAAAGAAAAACATACTCATATATAAAAGAGAGATATTCATCATCTCTCAGAATTTGTTCTCTTTACAAACCTCTAAACAAAAACTATTTACACTATTTTTCTTCTTTTTTTTTCTCATTCTCTTCTTCAGCTAATCTCTTTCTTTCCTTTCACGTATATACCTTCTTTTCTTTCTTTGTTAATCACTTTTTTTTACCTTCCATTTGAGATATACTCTTTTGATCCTACTTAATTTGCTACATTTCATTTCATAGCTTTTAAATTGAAAAAAAGTGTAGCAAAATAAATACGACAAAAAGAATACACTTCAAAATATATTTACACACATCATATATCCTTTGCTCCTTGAACTTCACTCGACCCGAAACAACATAAGCCAAAACCCTCTTAATTAAAGAAGACCATTACTCGTTACTCGTAATCTATAAAAAAAACACGCACACAGACACACACGCACGCAACCTCTCTAGTCTCAACCCCAATAGTAATAGTACTACTTTCCCCGTTTTTTCATATTCATTACATATAGTGACATTTTCTTATATATTATGTCACAATCAGGTGCGAGTATTTCAAAACGGAGGAAATAGTAGGTAGATGAAAATGGGGAAGGAAGGAGGACATGTGGGACAGAAAGAAGTGAGGGAATCAAATGTCTTTGGCAGCGACGTAGGCGGATCTTGGTTGCCGTAGAAGCTCAATCAATGTCTCAGCCTGTCCCACAATTCACAATTAAAACATCTTTTATTTTATTTTTCTTTATTAATAAAAACATCGTCATCACAACTAACATGCATCCAACATAAAGTGAAACACGTTTCTGAACAACACAACATTCATTCACACTACTTCTTTTGTCATCCAACTTATTTTGCTAGATTTTTTTAGATTTTTTTTTAAAAAAATAAAAAACAAACTAATTTTTGCTTAATTTGCTGAAAATAAACTCAACTACTCCCTCTGTCATTCTGAATTAGCACCATTTGACTCAAAAAGTTCTCACATTTTTTGGAAATCTTAATCCATCCGTTTTTTTATGTTTGTCCACCATACTATAACGGGTAGTTTAAATGTTTGTCCACTATAGAATACTTTTTATTTTTGGAAATCTTTTTTCCCAAATATACTCTCATAAATCATAATCCCTCCCATTTTCTACAAATGTACTCTCTCTACATTATTAACAATGATAATTTTCTATTTTTCTTTATTTTATCTTTGATTTAAACTTTTTCGCTCTCATAATATGAATACAATTATTACTTCACACTACTATTTAATTAAAATAATACACACTTACTACGAACATTCCATTTTTCTTTATATATGTGAAAAATCCAAATAGGACAAAGTTTTAAGAACAAAGGGAGTAACTTAGAAAACAATTTTGCAAAATTATTATAAATAATAAATTAATGGAAAAATTACCTAGAATAATCCAAACTATTCACGATTTTCCTACAATAATCCCAACTATTGATTAACCATGAATAATCCCAACTTTGAGGGGCATTTTCCTAGAGTAAACCCGGTGACCGGATGACTTGCTATAGTAAGTTTTATTTTTTTAAAAAAAAAGACAAATTTAAAAAAATGTCAAAAAAATGTTAAAAAAATGTTCATAAAAAATTTATGATTTTATTTTATTATTTAAAATTTTTTATGTAAATTTTCAAAAATATTTTCTAATTTTAAATTAATATTTAATTTATTTTTTTGGTGAATTACCTACTATAGCAGGTCATCGGGTTACCAAAGTTTACTCTAGGAAAATACCCCTCAAAGTTGGGATTATTCATGGTTAATCAATAGTTGGGATTATTGTAGGAAAATCATGAATAGTTTGGATTATTCTAGGTAATTTTTCCTAAATTAATTTATTTTCAGCAAATATACATAATAGGGACTATGGAGGTTTATTTTGTATTTTGTAATAGACAATCTCTCACATTAATTTAATTTAATTTAAATAATGTAGAAAAATTATAGCATGAGTCTTGTTGGTTTCACATTTCATAATTCACATGTCCACCTAAATAATTGATTGATGCTCCTAATTCCTAAACCAAACAGAAAAGACACGTTGATTACTTTACTAATTATATGCTAAATAAATATGTATGATTATTAGATTAACTAATCTCGAACCTCCTTCATTAATTGAGTTTGTTGCACATAATTGTCCTCATTAATTATTTCTGTCATTGTTCAATTATTTCGACCGCCTAAGGAAACAATTAAACAAACACTAAATATTTTAATTTATTGTTAGATTTATTAAATAAATACTTCCATTGAGTTGTATATAATAATTGATCACATTTACACTATTTTGGATAACTAATTAGAAGAGAAAAGGCGAAAAGGAAAGGGAAAAAAAAAGCGAAAAGGATGGAGAGTCCATTTAGAAGAAAAGGGAAGGAAAAATGAAGAAAAATGGACGTTTTCCTTCTGAATTTTCATCTTAATAAAAGATGATGCTTATAAGATATACACGACTTTACATGAATAAAATATACACGGTATTTAATAAATCATTTAACAATAATTTATTAATTTCTAAACAAAATAAATGTACATAGTGTCCCACTATAAAAAGTGTAATTTAGACAAATCTTACATTGCATTTCTATAAAAAAATTATTTTTAAAACAAAAACTCAACCTTTTGATGAAAAGAGATGTTTTCTTACACTAGAAGTAAAAAGTCATAAAAAAAGACGAGAAGATAAGAGGAAGTGAAGCCCACATGACATGAATGGAAGAAGTAAAAGAGAGGAGTGCTTGGAAATTAGGAAATTGGATGATGATAATTGGAAAGTAAATAAAAAACAGGTGCTCTCTTGAAAGATCATCTTTTGTAAAGATGACTCTTAAAAGTCCAGTTTAAATCTATATTTAGAGTTATAACAATATATATTTAGAATTGGACTGGGCTTTTGAGAGCCGTCTTTACAAAAGACGGTCTCAAGTAAGAATTTGTAAATAAAAAAATAAAAAATAAAAAACTTTTTTTAATATTGGTGAAATGGACAAATAAAGAAGCATCCTCTAAGTGTCATTTGTTGCAATTTGCACAAAGGGTTTAGGTGTAATGATCCTGCAGACTCCACCTCAACTTTCCACAATCTAAACCTTTATTGACTTGGCCCTTCCTAGTTCCTTCTTACCTACTGTCTCTTTCTTTTCATTTCTTTTCCTCTTTTTCTCCAATAATTTCACTTTTCATTTAATTATTATTTATTCTGAGCGGGACACATTAGATATGATGATGATGATTTAATAATTAATTATTAATACTTAAAAGATCTAGAATAATTCAATTTTTTATGATTTTTCTACAATAATTCCACCTATTGATTAACCATGAATAATCTAAACTTTAAGGGGTATTTGCCTAGAGTAAACTTGGGTAATCCGATGACCTGCTATAGTAGGTCATTCACCAAAAAAATAAACTGAATATTAATTAAAATTAGAGAAAAATTTTAAAATTTTACCTAAAAAATGATAAATTTTTTATGAGTTTTTTTTCGACTTTTTATTTTAATTTATCTATTTTAAAAAAAAAATAAAACTTGTTATAACAAGTCATCCGATCATCGAAATTACTATAGAAAAATACCCCTCAAAGTTGGGATTGTTCATGGTTAATCAATAGATGAGATTATGGTAGGAAAATCATGAATAGATTGGATTATTCTAAATAATTTTTCCTTAATACTGTTATCTTAGAGTTACGAGAATCAAATCTTATTTTAGTTAGTGTTAGTATCATTTTCATATAGTTTTGGGTCTGAGTTTTCTCTTTTCTCATTCTACCCTGTATTAATATTAATAAATAATAATAATAATAATAATTTTTTAAAAAGCTACTTCCTATCTTACAACTTGGTCCGTACCCACCAATTCCCAGTTGCCCACCTCATGTTAATGGAATTGATACTTCTAAAGTTTTTTTAGTATTATTTTAATAAGTAACAATCACATAATTCAAGTTAAGATACCCAAAGTTGATGTAACTGATATTATAAAGTAATCAAAGTAACATTATACTCTTATTATATATTATTAAAATAATACCATCACATAACTATTATATATTAACACTAAAATAGAGGAACCTAAAAATGTTTGTTTACATTAGAAAAACTAAAATGTGGAAATAAATAAAAAGTGGGTATGGTATATGGATTCATATAGAGTGTGCAAAGTTAAACATCACAATCTATGAGCAAACAAACAAGCTCTAAGAAAATTTTTTAAGAATGCAAATGTTCAATAAGAACAAGCCAGTCTCTAGAGAAACCATCTTTCTGAGAGACGTCTCTCAGGCCTAATCCATTAAAGTTTATTGTCTACATTTACTCTATAGTTTCCCTAATGGGCCAATTCAATTAGAGATGGTCTTTCAAAGAGACCGTCTCTTACAAAACTTTGTGTAAGAACATAAACTTGATAAGAAGTTGTTTTGATCCTCCCAAAACCTCATTGTATTGATGATGTGATATAAAGGACTATTTGAGATTTGCAATTCGTTTTCTGCGTCTTTTATTTTTATTATCATTATCAAGGGTAAAATTACATACATTTAATGACCTAACCCTTAAAATCCGCTTAGGTGAAAGTCAATGACAAGATCGTAATATTATAATGTTGTTGTAAACTTGTAATAACATGTTGATTACATTAAATAAAAGTTAATTTGACATTTGCATTATGATCTCTCTTAGCTTTTTGAACCCCATCTTTTAAAAAGATTAGATAAGCCCTTTTTATATGATATAAGATTAGATAAGTCAATTAAAAAATAGCTCATTTTGTATGAGACAGACCTATAAATTTTGTCAAAATGTTATTGTACTCCTATTTGATGTTTAAGCTTTTAGGTTTCTTCATAAGTGATGTTTAAACTTGTTTCTCTTGATTTGTTCAAATGCATATGTATTTGACCCATTTTGAATTGATTAATTAATTATTCTTGTCATTGTACACCAACAACCCTTGATTATTTGGAGTAAGGGCAAATTTATTAAATTGTTTCAAAGAGATTATTAAACAAAATTTGATGGTTTGAATAGGCAATTTCACCTACCAAAAATAGATATTAAATTGGACTAACAGAAAAACCTACCAATGTAACTAACAATAGAATCATAGAATAGGGATGTCCATTTAAATTCAAACTTGCAATAAATTGATTTTAATCCTTAACCAAAATATTCTAAAAGTCTCCCTCCAATACCATTTCAAACGAAAGGAAAAAAATCGTAATAGTCTTATTCACCAAGGAGCTACACTTAAGATTTATCGACAGATAACTAATTTGACCTGTTAATTTTAGACGTTTATTTCATCCAAAATTTACCTCTAATGAACCCAAACTTCAATAAGCTAAGTTACCAAACTTTCTTTGAAACTTTTAATGTTATGTACTATAGGTTTTATTTAGCACTACATTATGTATTCAGCTAGTCTCTTGAGAGACCGTCTTTTTGAAAGACGTCTTTCAAACCCAGCTCATTAAAGCTTAATATCTACTTTTACTCTATATTTTCCTTTATAGGTCAGGTCTCTCATAAAAACCGTCTCTAAGAATTTGTGTTATTTAATTCAAGTATGGTTCAAACTAAGTTATTGTTTTCAAAAGTAAAAGAATATTAAGTGGAGAATCAAACTTGTGACACTAACTAAAAAATGGTTGCTCTCCAATTTGAGATAAGAACATTATAATTCTATTTTCTAAAGGCTAATTATATCATCTTTTAGATTGTAAAATTACAATTATGTTAAATTTAGTCCTAAAACTTATAGACATAAAAGTTCATAAAAATTAGTATATACTCCTACTTCTAGATTAAAAATAAAAATAAAAATAAAATACAAGTTTGTTTGAAGAAATCTGACAAATACAGAGAAGATTAGCATGATGCCCCCACCACGCAAGGTTGACACTAATAAATTAAGAACTAATAAATTTACTAAATCTAATTAAATTAAAATTAATACATAACCACACGTTAATCACTCATACAATATTTAACGGTTATTGATTAAATTTTAATATTATTTTTTTGATAAATATAATAAAAAAATTTGCAAATTACGACCTTAAAGCTAAACACTTCTGGCGAACTACAGGCTCAATGTTAATATTTTGCGACGTAAAGTCATCAAACTATCAAAATCAACACTATTCAGATCAATTCACTCAATCCAAACCATTTTGGTGTTCTAAATTTAGGTTAATTTGACCCGAATATAGTACACTTTTTTTTGAGGGAACCCAAATATAGTACACTTTATTGAATATAATTCAAAAAAATAAGTATTAAAGCGATAATTCGCAAAAATTTAAAATTTTAAAAGTGCTATTTGGCAAATTATTCTATATAATACTTTTATATTAAAACATCCTACAATTCCTCTACGTGACAGGCATTCCTAATTTATTCATCCAAACGATTAAAATTAACAAGAATTAAAAAATCAATTAATCACATTATAATAATTCCTAATTATCATCAAAAAAAATAATTCCTAATTAATTCATTCAAATATCCAAAATGTAATAATAATTGAAATAAAAAAAATAATGGAAATTAAACTAACCTTTTTCCTGGCCCGACTGGTACCGGACTGAGACAAAGCCACCAACGGCGGAATCGCCCCTTCACGCGCCACCAAAGTCCGATAAACACTGCTATCTTCACACAGTTGTAACAAAATCGCCGCCGCAATTTCCTTCTGGCGATGCGATCCAACCTCCACTAATTCCACCAACACCGGAATTCCTCCTTCTTCCACCAACGCCGGCCTCGCTTCCGGCAACGTCACCAGTAAACTCAATACATACGCAGATTTATCCACCATATTCGCACCAAAATCCGCCATTAATTCAATCAAAGGTTTCATGATTCCTGCTGCAATTGCTCTCATTTTGTTCTCTTTCAAAGAACACAAAGTATACAGTGCAGTTGATGCATCTTTCTTCCCTCTTAACCCTCCGTTTTCCAACAGATCTACTAATGCCGGAATCGCTCCTGATCGTCCGATTAATGATTTATTTTCATCTAATTGTGATAATCTTAGAAGCGCACAAGCGGAATTCTCCTTTGCTGTTGATGTTCCTGTTCTTAGGGCTCGAACTAAGGGTTTGATTGCGCCGGTTGATGTAATATAATCCTTGTTTTCATCACAAAGTGAGAGGTTTAAGATCGCTGTAACGCCATATTCTTGAAGCTGAAGATCTGAGGAATTCATGAGAGATATTAACGGCTTGATTGCACCGGCTTGAGCGATTTTAACGCGATTTTCCGGCTTATTTTTCGCTAAAAGCCGGATTTCCATGGCGGCTTGTTTTTGTTCATCGATTGAGGATGACTCTAATCCCCTAACCAATTGTTGAATAAAATCTTCAGAAAAATCATCGCCGGTTCCAGTGCAAGATAACCATAATTTCCGGCGATTTTCCGATGATGCGCAAGAGAATTCTCCAGACCTATCGCTATTACAATCGCTAAAAGCCGATGAAGAATTATCATTAATGGAGAGGTCACTGAAATTCATGCCTAAATAAGTGAATCCAGTGGGCGTTGTCGGAATATTTTCCGTTTCCATTAGAGATTTTTTCAAATTCACAATTAAAATTGGAAGAGATCTTGATTCTGAATAGAAGAATATGTTGGTTTTGTTAGATTAAATGGGTGTAATTGGAGCAGATGAAGGTGGGTATTAATGGAGGTTGAAGGAATTATGAAGGTATAATGGAAGTTATTATAGGGGTGGTTTTAATGATACAGACAAAAGAAGGGGAGGGTTGAGGGAAGTGTTGGGGAAGAGAACCTAGACTTAGTTGAAAAAAGTTAAGGGGCCACCATAAATTATTATTTTTTTTAAAAAAAAAAAGAATTTGGAAAATAAAAACAGTAAAAAACACATTTTTCACACTAGTTTTAACTTTTAATGAAATTTGATTGACCTAGCTCTTTTTCTAAAATTTAATAGTATGTTTTTAAACTTTTATATTAATAATTTTATGTTGAAACATAATATTGTTTGATAACTTTTAAGATTGGAAGATAGGATTAGGAAGAACACAAATTAGGTTACCGTGTTTATCCTAAGGAAATACTCTCTAAAGTTAGGATTATTTATCGTTAATCAATTATAAAAAATTAGATTAAAATAATTAGAACTTTAACTAAAAGAGAACAACCTCGTCTGAGGACTTGGTCCACACTAAAACTATTTTTAGTGTGGACCTAGATTTTAAAATTTTATTCCTACTCTCTTCATCCATCATTACATATTTCAATGTCAGTGGAAAAAAACTTTTTGAAAAAAATATTTTTAATATTTTTAATTTTTATTTTATTAATTTTATTAATTTTAAATTTTTTGTTTGTTTGTTTTTTTGACCCGTGGCTTTCATTCGCAAGTCATTGTAGATAATATTGTGCATGCAGCATCTAGTATAGATAGTCTAGAGTTTTCTTTTTGTTTTCGTGAATCCAATGAGGTCGCTCATTGTTTAGCAAAGTGCGCGCTCGTTGGGTTCTGTTCAAATATTTGGACTGACGGTGGTCCATTGTGGATTTCCGATGTTGTACTCTCTGATTTCTCTAGTTAATAAATGAGCCGCTCCATGATTTTCAAAAAAAAAATTTTTGTTTTTAATTTTAATTTTTACAAAACTTTTAATTGTTTAGTTTTTAAAATTTTAAAATTTTTTATTTTTAAAATTTTGATTTTTAAATTTTTAATTTTTTATTATTTTAGTTTTTAAACTTTTTTTGAAGTATAAATGGATTAGATGAAGTGTGAAAAAAAGTATAAGTGTGGAATGAAATAGTAGGGTGGGGATCAAAAGGAGTGGAGTAAAGTTAAATGGAGTGAAATAGAGTGTAAGACTTGATCACGCTAATATTAGCGTGGAACTTTTGTGAGAGACTTGTCTTTCAATGAGACGATCTCAAAATAAGAAGTTCGCATTCTTATTTCTCTTTAATTTATACTAATTAGACTATTTACCCCTCTATTTAATGCGTCCCTAGAAGAAACCGTCTTTCACGACAATTTGTATTTCTTCATATGCTTGTTAAAATGAATTGGAGTTTTCCCATGGTATTGGTCACCCTCTTTCTGGATGGTCAACTCTAATATTCTAACCTTTCTATTTTTCCACATGATCAGTTCACCAAATTTCTTTGTTCTTATCACATTTTCCCAACATTCAATTCTCAAACTTAAAAACCCTAACATCAAATTCCAATCTTTCTCAATTCATTCCATCTTCTCAATCATCAATAAACCCAGAAAATTCCCAAAATGCAAAATCAAAACCCTTCAGAAATGGATCCCTTAATATGGAGCAAATTACCCCAAGAACTCTTAGATCATATTTTCTCTTTTCTCCCATTAAAATCAATCCTTTATCTAAGATCTACTTGTAAACATTTTAAAGCTTTGATCTTTAACCCATCTTTCCTTAAAAAGTTCAATCTTTCTTCTTATTGTTCTTCCCCATTTTCTTCATTCCTTTTACTATCTCATCCTCAATTTAATCACCATTTTCCTTTATACAATTCTGTTTCTGGTACATGGAGAGATTCTTCTGCTGGAAAATCTTTGATTAATCCATGTTCATCATCTTCATCTCTTCTTTCTGCTTCAAATGGGTTATTTTGCTTCCATTTACCAATTTCCTCATCATTTTTAGTCACTAATCTCTTGTCTAGATCCTCTATTCTTGTCAAATTCCCTAAATTTCCCTTCACATTTGAGATTCTTACTCTGATTTCTTCCCCAAATGGGTTTAAAATCTTTATTTATTCATCAAAATCTGTGTTTCTATATGATTCTACCCATCAATCATGGAGGAAATTTGATGGGTTTGAGCCAATTTTGAATGATACTATTCATCAAGAAGGTGTTTATAGAGATGGGTTTTTGTTTTTCATTACTTCTTACCCTTTTAAAGTTGTTTCCTTTGATCTACAAAAGGGTAATTGGTGCAATCCCTTTATAGAAATGCCTACAAATGAACTTGCTTTTGCTAGGGTTGTGATTTCTGATGAAGAACAAGAGGGTGAAAATGGAGGAAAAGCAAGAAAAATGTATGTGATTGGTGGGGTAGGAAGTAATGGGATTTCTAGGAATTTGAAATTATGGGAATTATATGAAGAAAATGAAGGAAATCATTGGGTTGAAATTGAAAGTTTGCCTGAATTAATGTATAAGAAATTGGTATCAGTATGTTATCATAATTATGAACATATATATTGTTTTTGGCACAATGGTTTGATTTGTATATGTTGTTATAGTTGGCCTGAGATTTTGTATTATAGGGTTTCTAGGAGGACTTGGCATTGGTTGCCTAAATGTCCTGCTCTTCCTCATAGATATAGCTGTGGATTTCGTTGGTTTTCTTTTGTTCCCAAGCTTTATGCTTCTTTTTGAGTTGCGACCAGAGGTGTGCAGTCAGGTCATCGGACTAAGTACTATGTTCATATTGATTTTCACATCATTGTAATCTTTGAAGTCTGGTTAAAGTCAGAGTCAGCATAAGTACTATATTCACATTCGTTTTGAAGTTGGGTTAAAGTTAGAGTCAGCATGGTTAGGTAAATATCGAATGGAGTGTGTTATGGACCATTCTACTTGTGATGTGAGTTGTTGAATTTCATCCTTCCTTGTGACCAAAGGTGTGCATTCCCGCTGTCATTAGATCTTGCGTTCATATTGATTTTTACATCATTGTAATCTTTGAAGTCAGGTTAAAATTGGAGTCAGCATGGTTGGGTAAATATCGAATGGATTGTGTTTTGAACCTTTCTACTTGTGATGTTAGTTGTTGAATTTCATCCTTTCGAGGGGTTCATTTCGGCCGTCGGACTAAATTTTGTGTTCATATTGTTTTTTACATCATTGTAATCTTTGAAGTCGAGTTAAAGTTGGATTCAATTATATAAAGTTGGAAAATTGGATAGCGTGTTTTGAACCCGTCTACGTGTGATGTGAAGATTTGTCAATTTGAGATTTTTCATCAAGGTATTATACTTATATTATACATGTGTACTGAACCGATTCGTCGATATTGGTCTAGATGGTTTTGAAATTTCTTTGATGTTTATTGATTTGTTGTTGCATTTATTAGTATTGGAAAGCTTATTGTCAAAGGATTTATTCAAATATAGAGTCTTTTTAATTTTTTATTCTTATTCATGGATCGTGGATGTACATTGATAATGTGTAGTACACTTAGTAAGTATCTTAGTAAGTTGGTATATCATGTAATTTGAAGGGAAATTAGCTTCATTATAAAGGTTGATTGTTATGTATTTAGATTATTATTATTATTATAGTATGTACTTTATTTGTATCATTAATTTAAAATTATTTGTTATTTTGTGTTGTACACTTTACATTATTTGTATTTTTAGACGATAATCTTTCATTTTTTTATTTTACTCATATCATATTTATTTTCATTCGGAACATCAGTTTAATAAAAGCGGATAAAGTCTTCAAATATGTTTAGGATGAAAGATAAGAAGATTATCCTTTTAATGTAAAGTTGTTGAATGACATGGCTAATTAGATTTGTCAATTTTGTGTTCATATTATACTTATATAAAAATTAGATGCATTTATAATTAACCACTAGATAATTAAGAAAATTAGTTGGATAATTAAAATAGTATTGAGGATATAAAAATTAGATGCATTTATAATTAAGAAACTCCTATTTAGAACTTATTTAAATATTCATCAGATAAATTATCAATTGTCATCTAATATAGTTCATCATTATTATCTTCATCATACCCAGTTAGAGGTGTTCATCGGGCCGGGTACGGGCCGGACCGGGCTCAAACAAAAACGAGCCGGACCGAGCCGGGCCTTATAAAAATAAAAATGGGCCAAAATGGGCCGGGCTTTAAAATCCGGCCCGGCCCATTTTATAATTTACTTTGATAATGGTAATATTCAATATCAAAATAAAAATATAAAAAATCTAGAAATAAAAAATACAAATTTCAATATCTTCCTGTAGACGTATTATAAATATTAATTGTATGAGCAAGACTATAAAAACCAGCTACACAAGAATTATTCATATAAAAGTGGCGGCTAGGCAATCCAGAAGAAAATTTTGCATTTATACTTTGTCAAAATAATTAATTAAGACATTACTAATATATATTGAACGCTTTATTAATTAAATTAAAAAAAAAAGTGTATGTGTGTATAATTAATTCTATAGGAATTTGACTGCAAGAAAATTTATACTTCCAAAGCCTAGTGAAATTATTTCTATCAAACAATTACTAAAAAACAATCCATAAAATTTCAAAAGAATTAACTTACAAACAAATTATAATCTCTAAACTTAAATTTTTTTATAGAGAAAAAAAAAATACTCATGTAGCCAATCTCACATGAATAAACAGTTTGTTGAGATCTGGGCATCAACAAATTAAAAATTTCAAAGCCATATTAAATTTACAAAGGCCCGTTTTCAACCCATGTTAAGCCCTCATACAACCTGCTCCATTTTATTAATAATAGAGCCCGTTTTCAGCCCGGCCCATTTTCGGCCCGACCCTTATAAAACCCTTCTAAAAACGGGTTGGATAAGGGCTCAAAATGGGGGCCCGGCCCATTGAACACCTCTATACCCAGTGTATCCCGCTCAAAGAAAACTGTAATTAGGGTCTGAAAAGAGAAAAACAACGACAACTCATACCCATTAAGGAGTGTGCGATCAAAAAGCCCAGCCCCCGACTCATCTAATACAGTCAAACTACACCAATAAATAATAAATAAATATAACTAAGTTTGCTAATTACATAACTGTTGAGCAAATGCCAACAAAAAAAGTCTCATTTTAAACCTATTTGAAATCGAACTTTTTCCTACCTAATTTCCTAATAAACCCAAAATTCTAAACTAATGCCGCATAATAGTAATTTTCTACTATATCCATGAGATTATCCTTGTCTCATGAGTACGTATAAGTGTATAACCAATCATCATACTCCTATCATATACCTAATGTATTCCACTCATAAGAAATTATAACTAGGGCTTGGAGAGAAAAAAAAAATGCGACAACTTATATCCATAAAAGATAATAAATGTATAACCAATGAGGTTCATGAAATAGACCCCTTGAAATCTCTTCGGATCTTTGGTTTTAGAAATTCGTTTGAAGTTTTTCTGATGATTTTTCTTGCTTTAATGGGAAAAATAATTTTCTCAGATAAGTGTTGAGATTATGAACGATTCTTGAAATAGAATAGTTGTGAACCGTAAAAATTTTCAGTAACTATTGAATGAGATCGTCTAGCCATGAGACGGATTCAAACAATTAACTTTTTTTTAGCTCAACTTGTTTTTTAATTGATCATTAACATTAGGTATATTAGGTCAACCCAATAGAAATTACATCACTAAAAATTGTCTAATTTGAGAATTTGAGTTACGTTTATTTTGTTGAAGTAAATAATTTTTATTAAGTTTACAAAACCAAATTTAATCTAACTTGATATTACTATTATTTTAGGGTTTAAATAAACAAAGCCCAAGTTGAGCGCTTCCTATATAATATATATGAATAAATTCAATTTTCATTAACCTTTTTCTCCTTTTGATGAACTGTAATTGGAGTATAAGAAATGTTTTTATTTAATTTAATTTAATTCTTATTTATCTTTCACTATTTCACTCCATATACACAAATTTTGAAATGTTCTTTCATGATGTTATATTGCTTACTATAAATTCGAATAGTACTTGTGTAATTTTATACTATGTCCAACTCCTTTATCATAATTAACTATTTTGATATACCTCATCCCTTTTGCATTATTTCTATTGTTGAACAATAACCTACCACTTTTTTCTAATATAATCCATATATTTTATCTCTATTTTAATTTTATCCCACAAATCATTCTCTCTTTTCATTACGATATCTCCACATTTTCCTTATACAAACACTATTTTCTTTGATGTTGATTTCTGGTCTCATTCCCACTCTTATGAGTGACCAATGGAGAAGAAAGCCATTCCAGTGTCAATGTGTCATTCACCAGGAAACAAAAAACAGCCGGATTTCGGATTACAACATTCCTAATAAATGAAAACGAACAAATGTAATGATAGCACAAAACATATGTAATAGTTTAAGATATACAGGAATGGTGAAATATATATACACACCAACAGCCAACAGACAACGAATGCTTTGTATGAACGTCTATTCCTCGAATATATTCTATCAAAAACCATACCGACTGCTGAAAATCAGAGCAATTATCTTCCATGATAGTCCCGCCACACAAGTATCATTAATTTCTTCAAAACTGCACAAAAAATTTATGACAATAAAAGGTAAGTGGACACATCTTTGCTAAAAATGTCTACAATAGCATAACCTCGTCACAAGTATCGTCCTATATTGCCCTCCCTCTAATAGGGCGAGAACAACCATACATCACTCTTTTTACTAAGCATCTTCACAGCCTCTAGAGTACCGAGGGTCGAGAGATTAGCCTCTCCTTGAAGTACAACTCAATGAGCTAGGATAACTGGATGCTTATATATACTAAAGCCACTACTCCTTAAACAAGCTGACAGGGATGCAGAAGGTTAAGTTAAGAGCCAAGACGAGTGATTTTTAGCAGCCAAACTGTGTTGTTTTTCATCTTATATCCAGAAGTAGAGAGATGAAAAGCTATAATAAAAGACTGGATATTGACTAAGAAGTGGTGCTTGCTACCATAGCTTGCATGAAACCATAACATTATCAATGTCATTTGCTGTCGACATTGCTGGAAGATTCAGCAAAGAGGTGTGATAAGCATTTTGAAATGGTTGTCTTAAAAAGAAGGTACATATTGAATAATCAACCCCTGGATGGCTGGATATGTAGTAAAAACGAAATGAAGAAAAGGTTTCAAAGCAAGTTCTAAATCACGTTCTTCGAGTAAGGAAATGCTGCTAGTTATATATTTCCAAGGACACGCTTTTAGATATGTAAATAAGTTGCTCTTCAAGTGAAAAAAAAGAACGAATATGTATTTTGTTTATATTTATTTACGTGGATGATACTCAATGGTGATAAATTTTTGGTTTGATACTTTTATTACTTCAACAAGGCTATTGCAAAAGAATTCAAACAGAGTGACTAGGGTATTTGCAAAATCAAGGCTAGTGATCTCTTGTGATACATTTCTACTTCAAAGGGAAGCCTAGCATATAGTTAATGATCAATGGTCAGTTCAATTAATTTGCAAGAATAAGTCGATGAAAGGAGCACATGGTGTATTTGCAAAATCAAGGCTAGTGATCTCTTGTGATGAATTGGGTCCAAGGGTCCAAGGGCATTATCGACATTATACTATTACTTAGTCTTTGGGTTTTGTTGGTTAGAATAGTTGTTATTTTAGTATTTTGTTTGTTGGGCATAGGCTATATAAACAAGCCAGCCTTGTAACGTTTAGTTAGTTTTTGAATATTGAATAATAAGGTATAGTCCTTTGGAGTTTTGTGGCAGACTCAAAATTGCCCAATAGTGTGTGTTTACTATCCAGTCTTGGTTCGGGTCTTGGCGGATCTATCACATCTCTCTTTTTGTGAAGCGTCCGAATTGAGGACGATAACGTTGGAAAAGGGGGGAATAAACAGGTTCAGGTGGACACCATGAAGAGAGGAGTGTTTTTAATAGTTGGGCAAGCAAACAGTGCAATATAGAATCATGTTTTACATAATATGACAGTAGACTGCCATTATCAAATTATCAATACATTAAATATCTGACATGGCATTCCAGAGTCTTCAAAAATTCATCACCATCACAGTAATAACTTATTCAACTTCACATGGCAGGCTGGGAGCCTTCACAGCACATATTTTAGGTACTAAATGCCCTAGAGGTGAAAAAATACTGTGTGATGTAGATTGAAACAGTTTAATATTGAGTTATATTCAAATACCTCAATAGAAGTATTAACGATTCACTTACAGTGATTGTTGAACACTAAAAAGTCAACTAGTGTTAAGTTATCCCATCTGCCACTGCAACAAACAAATCAACAAAAAGTAAACAGATATGAGAGTTGAGACAATTATTTCTGAAAATCACTAGGGATGAAGCAACTGCCAACTAGAACCTAGGAAGTAAAAAAAATTACAGAAATTCTCTTCATGGTGATAAATCTTTCACCCACTGTGATTTCTAGTATTCCGACATCAGATTACAATTAATAATACCTTAAGAACTGGTTCACCCCTATTAGCATTCCCAGAGTGCTTTTCTTTTGCTGCTTGTGCACGGGCAGCTCTTCCAACAGCAGACTGTTCAAATTCCTGTTGTCTACATTCGTTCCACAGATTCATGAAGCACTTTGGTCAGGAAAGAGACTTGATATATCAAAGCAAGACCACTTAGACAACTAGTTTGAATGAGACAAAAAGAGAAGTTGCTAACAACGAACAATTAATGACAAATGTACATCTTGTAAGATGTAGCCATCTGTATCAGGCACATATGGCTGTGATTGAGCCAGATAAGTAAGAACGTATGGGCTTCATACGCAAAATATTCGACAGAGATAAATGTACTCTGAGTGTGATGAGTTACGCCGAGCCTAGCAAAGCTTTGCTGCTAAAGTTCTTTTAGTACATATATCGAATTCCAATTTTTCCCGATTTCATCGAATGTAGGATGTTATTAATTCTCATTTTTGCATTAGTTTTCTAGCAATACTTCATCTACATTCTACACTGGTTTGTAGTATTTCAATAAATTAAATCGAAATTAAATTCAAAGCTTCAAAACAAAATTAACATTAGGGAACCACAAAGAACCAAAATGTGAATTCCTATCAAGCTTCAGGTTGAGAGAAAAGATTGCGCATTTGCGCTTCAGCTCAATGAATTATACTACATCAGCTTCAGCCTTAAAGGCTTCCCCTAAGCAAGCCAAGTTCAAATCTTAGGTAATGGACATGGATTCAAAATCAGCTCATTTTGACCCCTATATGCACATCCAGACTACCAACTCCACAGCTTAATTTCAATTAGACCTCCCTTTCTCTAAGAAGACATTTCCAGTTATTCATATACCATCTTAGTATTTGATGCCCAAATGATGGTACTTAATCGATGACATATCCTAACAGATACACGGAAACAGCATCACATATTGATATGAATATACTTCATCACAACAAAAATGAGAAAAGCCAGGGCCAATGGCCATTTTGCAAAATGGACACAGGAACATGAAAAACATAATATATGAGATTTATTGACACATATTACATATATGACTTTATATAACAATTTAATCAATTTGGTAATTATGTCGTAAATCATTAAAATCACTCAATTGCAAAGTACTAAAACCTAGACAACATCACCTTACATCATTACATGAGTTCAAGACTTCCAACACCAGAAATCCCACAATTATATCATAAGAAAAAGGCGAAACTAACTTTTTTAATCAGTGTTAGTTCATGTAAATGATCCCATATGTTGGAGTTAACGCTTTGGCATTTCTGAAAGGGCTGAACTACGATAAACGAGGATGAAGACAACCAAATTTTAGGGTTAGAATCTGGAAAAGAATGCTTTAAAAAGTTGGCTAATGAGATTCCACAAATATGAGTTGCATAATGCCTCTTTGATCATCAACATTTGAATTTTACTAAATCCAAAATGAATTCAGATACATTATCAAGTCAATTATCGAATTGAATACAATACAAATACAGAAGTAAATAAATAGATAAAAAAAACGATATAGATAAGATAGGAGTGAACTGCAAGTCTGAAACAAGAGAATATTTGGACACTGATCAAAGTCAACTTCAAAGAAATTCCAACCGTTTTGATCTAAAATGACTCAAACAAGAAACAAAGCAGCAAATCAAAAGTTTTGAACAGTACTAGTAACAAAATTGCACAAAAAAACATGGAGGAAGGGACTGATTACAGAAGAAAGACGAAACGCGATTGAAAAATTACCTCTTTTGAGCCGCTTCAGCGGCTTTGGCTCGAGCTTCTTGAGAAGCTAATTGCTCTTGTTCTCGTCTCTGCTGCTTGGCTTCGCCATCGAAGCATGAACAACCGGCTCCCATTATCTCTCTTCCCGTAGTGCAACAATGGCGGATTTTGTTGGAATTGTAAAATAAGTCGTGTACGACAAACTGCTCTAGAACACGTCCTTTACGCGCTTATACTTGCCCATTCTCCTTCCGCGGTTCCGCTTTACGTCAAAGCCCAAAAGTCCAAAACTATTGATAGTAGAAGGCCGGCTCGGGTCGGCTCGGGTCGGGTCAATGATGTGCACGGCATGTCACGAAAAGTACGGCCCAAATAACTCTCATTCCCTTATGGAAGTCATCATCATACATACTGGGAGCTAGTGGGATGAAAGACGGTAAATCATATTTATAAAAGATGATGCAGTTAAATTATTTCGTTTGGTGTGACTCTTACCCATAAGAGTTTAAATTGGTTATAGAATTGAGGACCAGCACAAAATCGCTCATAATTGGTAATAATCGGTCAAATTGCTCAAGATCAATCGATTCTACAAGCAACTTGTTTGTTGCTCTTTTTATTAGTTTTGTTCTTTTGCACTTCTATTACGTAAGCAAAATATAATTAAGTGTATTTAAAATATAGATGTCATTGGCAATGCGGAAAAGGTAGAGTCGGAAGTGATAGATATTAAAATCGATAATGGTGAAAATACTTTTTTGATTACATTGTCCATTAGTAAATAGCCTATTAACCTTGAGTAAGTTTGTTGGTGAGACTAAGAAGAGCATCAAATTACAAAGAAACAACGGTTAGAGAAGGAAGAAGAGGAGAATAGAGAATTAAGTATGATTTGAGGATCGATAAATCGTTAAGTTAAAAAATTATGATTGAATTATCAACCAATACGACCATAAATATATGACATTTTGGATTACTAATAATGCCATGTCATGTCAACAAGTCATATTGTCATTTTGCTAATTTGGTTAGTTTTTTTTTCAATTTTCTAATAAAAAATAAGGAAAAATTATAAGAATCTACCTAATCTATACACTTTTTTAAAAAAAACTACCTTATATAAATTTTTTTGCAAAAAACTACCTTTTATAATACAATTCTTTGCAAAACACTACTTTTTACTGATTTTCGTGAGTTGACTGTTAACATTAACGTTGACCTGTACAAAAAACTACCTTATATAATACAATACTTTGCAAAACACTACCTTATACTTCATAATACAATTCTTTGCAAAACACTACCTTATATAATACAATTCCGTGCAGGTCTATATTAATGTTAACGGTCAACTGACGAAAATCGGTTAAAGGTAGTGTTTTGTAAAGAATTGTATTATATAAGGTCATTTTTTGCAAAATTTTTTATATAAGATAGTTTTTAAAAAAAAGGTTGTATAGATTAGGTTGTTTATTATAATTTTTCCAAAAAATAATTTCAAAATTTTACCAAAAAAAATTACATGGTGTTAATAGATCGATTATACATTGGGCCAAATTCGACCAACTCAAAACCAATTTAACTGTCCATTTTATTTTTACAAATTCTTGTGTGAGACGGTCTCCCCGTGAGCCTATCTCCCATACTCCCGTATGTACTCATTATTTTGAGGTTGTCTTACCGAAAAATGATCTTTCACTAGAGTAAGTGTTTGTTTTTAACATATCTTGGGCATCTAGAAATGTACTCTAGAAAGGATGGGGCCTACTGACATAGTCATAACTCATAAGTAAGGCATCTAGAAAGGAGGTGATGTAGTAATGTTTATCTGTATATCCAAAAATCTTCATAGAAAAACTTGGCATGCAATCAAGAATGAACAATAAAAAAATAAGTAGATTAAATACCCAATTGAAATAATTAATATGTTGACCAAATTGTAAGAAATGGGATATCTTGACTTTGGATTAGCTCTTTATTGAATTTTAAAACACCGTATTCTCGCAGTCATTCCTTATTTTCTCCCTAATGCACACCATCTAACCTGCTCATTGTTGAACTATACAACCTATACTCTATAAACTAACCAATTTTTATACTACCTCCGTTTATATTTATGTGCAACTTTTAGCCTAAGCACGGTTACCAATGCAAAACTTTGTAGGGAAAAATTAGAGGAAGTATGTATAGGTAATTAAGGGAAAGAAGAAGAGAGAAAATGATGAAAGTAGGGATAGGTAAGTAAGAAAAAGAAGGAGAGAGGAAGTAGGGATATGTAATTAAGGGAAAAGAAGGAGAGAGAAAATGATGTGATAGGTAATTAAAGGAGAGAGAAAATGATGGGATAGGTATTTAGATAGGTTATTTTTTACTAAAAAAGGAAAGAAAAAAATGAGTTGCACATAATTTTTAGCGGACAAAAATGGCAAAAGTTGCACATAAATATAAACGGAGGTAGTATATATATATATATATATATATATATATATATATATATATATATATATATATATATATATATATATATATATATATATATATATATATATATATATATATATGATAAAGTTACAGTGAGAACCATTCTTATATGAGAACAGTAAGAATACATTTTCCTAACAAAATTAATGATACTTTAAAGCACATAAGTAGTAATCTAAGAAAAAATTCTGAAAAAAACTCATGAAAAGGCGTACTTTTTGAAAAAAAAAAACGTGTTACTTTTTATTTATATTTTTTTTGTAATGTAATACTTGTTTGCTAAAAAGTACCAGATTTTTTGAAAAACAAAATTAACATTTTTTTTTTTGTGAAAAGTAACACATTTTTATCGGAGAGATATTGGTTTCTCACGGTTCTCATACTTCCTCCGTTCCATAATATATACTTGCTACATTTAACTTTTTTACGCGATCCAATGTACTATTTTGTTCATTTATATGTCGAAATATACACATTAAAAAATTATAAAAGTTTATATTATGAAAGTATGCGATTAGACGATTCAAACAAGATTCCACTTGATTATATCATTACTTATATATTAACCGCAATATATAAAATAAACTTAAATAATGAATACTTGAATAGTGTCAAAAAATAAATGTAACATTTAGTGCCAGTTTAAAAATTGTCTAAAATGGATTCAAATGTTAAAGTCAAAGTTACTAATATTGTTAATGTCCTATAGTGAAAAGTTTTGCTATTTGTAATGTAGTACACCTTTTAATTTATAAATTAATGTCCAATTGTATAACTAATAGTGTGAGAATATAAAGTTTAAATTGATAAGCTTTAATTTGTGCCAAAATTTAACGATTTATCATATATATTTATACTGTTTAAATTTATTTATAAATGTCTATCTAACAATTTACTACTTTATATTTTGGATACTCTTTATTTCTAGTTATTTATATATCATCAAGTGGATTTAATGCAAGTCTTATTTTATTTTTTATTTACTGTTCTTACAAAAAATATACATAAAAATTTCAAGAGCTGATAAGTTAATTACTGGAGTCAAATGATTTTATATACTTCATGTCCAGTGTGCCTACGTCTTTAGTGACATCATTATATTAATACGTAGAAAATAGTTGCTTATGTGTCATCACTTGAAGTAATTTAATAATGTGGAATTGTATTAGAATTATTCTTTTTTTGTAATACGATGTTAGACATTTATAATTTACATGCTTCAACTTGAAGAGAAGTAAATACTAATTTAATATTTCTATCGCCGCTATATGTTATATTGTCATATATACTTCATGTTATATATTTACGTTTCTCTTGTTCATTATATGTTTTTAACACATATTTTGAAATTTACAATACATTCTGAATCTATAAAATTACAAAATTTTTAAGACCATTAAATTAAACACATTTTCATAATCCTCTCATCTTAATGATTGACCATTATATATGAAAAAAAAAACTAAATCAAATCAAATAGAAGTAGTAGATAAACTTGAGATGCTTAGTTACTACGTAATTAGTAGGATTTATTAATTTGTCAAGATGAGTATTTTTATTCAAACAATGACAAATATATTTTTTTTCTATATTCAAACAGTGACCCATTAAATTTACTTTTAATATTTTTTTCTATATTAGTTAAGATGGTTAATTATTCATTTTTTTGACATCTATTATTTTAGTCCTTAATATGAATTATGAACTATACTAGTGTACTATTAAAAATTACAAAAATGAATATTATGATAATATATTTTGAGACAAATAAGTTAATTAAATAACTGATACGTACTTCTATTATTTAGGAAAATTTAATTTTAAAACTCCAACCTTTAATTGTTCCAATCATGTAGGAAAATCTAATTTTAAAACTCCAAACTTTCAATTGTTCCGATCAAATTATCACCCTTGTGTTATAGCACTTTATCAATGGTATACATGTATTTTTGGATTCCAATGGTACCCCTATCTTTTTGAGCTAATTACAAACGTGACGTTGTTCACTTTTTTTCCGTTAAGTGGTTGTTGGAGTATTTTTAACTAATGTAAGTGGGGGTACTATGACCTTTACTTGTGCAAATATAGGGTATTTAGGTTAAAAATTTATGTCAAAAAAAGAAAAAGGACAAATACATTGATGAGTCGGAGGGAGTATGTTATAATTCTTTGCATCAAGACGAATCTAACAAGATCCCACATAATATATTTTGTCTTAATACGGGACTAGCAAATTTAACAAAAACTATGATCAACTTCTTCCGTTCCATAATACTCGCTACTGATAGTGACATAATCCTACACAATATGTCACTCAGTAACAAATATTATAGAACGGAGGAAGTATATGTTTGATATTGATAATACTTCTTCCGTTCCATAATACTTGCTACTGATAGTGACATTATTCCACACAACATGTCACACTCGGCAGCAAGTAATATGAAACAGAGGAAGTATATGTATATATCACATCAATCTTGTCCTTCAAGTAAGTCAAATGCAACCAATCAATTTTTTATTACAATTATTAGAAGCTTCCATGACTCTTAACTTATTTAATTAACTAATTTAATCCTTTTCAAAGATCATTTCATTTGACTATTCCCTCCATTTCCCTCCCCAAGTTTTTCATCCTTGTTTAAATACCAAAATTTCTCGACTTTTCTTACTCCTATCATTAAACCCACAAACAAAATTAAACCCACATTTACAAATCAAAACCGATCAAAACCCATAATTCTTCACTTTTTTTTTCAAACCAAACGAAAATGGTAAGTGGATTCATTTGTGGAACTAATAATTTTTCAAAGGAAGAAGATGATTATGAAAGACATACTAGAAGTGCAGATTCTTCCCCTAGAAAATCAAGACCCACAAAGCCCAATAAAAACCCGTATTCGACCCGCGGACTTGACAAATTCTCAGCTCTTCTTGCAGAAATCGAAGAAAAACGACAACAAATCTACTCTCAAGTTGACCCGGATCAGATTTCGTTAGTCCGATTCGTTTATGAAGGAGATCATGAGTTTAAACCCATTGTTGTTAAGGTTAAACCCAAGAATCCAGCTGATTATAATCACGAAATCAAGAACCCTAAAATTGATTTTCAGAAGCCGATTAAATTAAGTAAGTTAAATTCCTCATTATCGATGAATATTAAATCCGAAATTGGGGTTGAAAATGAGGGTAATAAGAAGATGAGTTTATGCCGAAAATTTAGGGTTCATCAATGGCGGGATTCTCAGTTATATTTAATCATAATTGTTGTTCTGATTTTAATGTTTTTGGTGTTATTTGGGAGATCTTTTGCAATTATGTGTACTTCAATTGGGTGGTATGTTGTTCCAAGTATTAAAAAATGCTCAAATTCTGGTTCAAATTTTAGGGTTTCTTTTAAGAAGAAAAATCAAGTAATTAGAAGATTGAGTCAAAAAAAACTCATGACAAGTGAAGGGACAAAATCATTTAAGACCTAAATTTGAGTAAAGAGTTTTTAGGTGTACATATCATCCTCTTTTGTTCAAATTGTAAATTTTTTCTTCATTTTTTCGTTAAAAAAAGGCAAAATTAAAGTCGCAATTGTTATATTTACGGAGTTATGTAGTTTTTGGTTTAACGATTTGATATTTCACTTAAATTGTAAATGTGTAAAAATAAGTTTTATGTTGGTTCAAGGGTTATTCTATGTAACCTTGGCCGATTTTTTAAATAGGACTACAGTCTACCTAGCTGTTTCGCAAAATAGCTTAATGGGAAGTTTTAGCTTATTTTGATATGATTAGAGGGTTAGGTGGTCAAGTCAGCCAATGAATAAACTGGTTTTAAACGAGCTGCGCATAGCAACGGACTCTAAATCAACTGGTCAAACCACTAGTAAAATCAGCTGGTCAAATCAGTAACTCTAATCAGCTATTAGCTACCAACTATGAGCCGTTGTTGCCGCATTTTCGCGAGCGTTGCTTGGTTGACAAGTGAAGGGATCGGACAAAGTCATTTAAGACCTCTGAATGAAGAACATAACAAAGGAAATTCTTATCAGAAGAGTTTTTGACCAATTCTTGTCTAATTTTCAAGGCTTTTTTTGGGTGTTTGTACTACACATTCTCCTGTTGTTCACATTGTATTTTAGTCATTAGACGTAATGTACTTCATTTGATTTTAATGAAGAAGTTGTTACACTTTTGTAATTTTGACATTATTTTATGTATAGTTTTAATCTTTAATATATTTAATTTATATGATAAATAGCTAAACGGTTAATATCATGAAAATATGCTAAGATGAATCAAATAAAATTGTATTTGACTGTATTTCTGTAATACTTCATATAAACAAGTATTTCGCTAAATAAGATTAGTTAATGAACAGTAGTTGGTTTATTGCTATAGCGAATGTAGGATGTAGCAACTACTCCCTCCAATTCTTTTTAAATGTCCACTTTTCTTTTTCGGTAAATTCTACCTATTTGTCCAATTTTCTTTCTTAGCATAATTTTTTTACCTAAACAAGTAAAGACCATAATACCCCTTTTATACATTACTTAAAATACCCTAACTATCGCCTTTAAAATAATTATAATCACTTAAAATACCCCTATTATCATCTTTACCATTATTATAATTACTTAAAATACTCCAATTATCATTCTTTTAAAATTCGTGCATATTCAAAGTGGACATTTAAAAAGAATTAAAGGGAGTACTACAGACCAAAGGTAGAATATAATAATGTTAAAAGCAAAGTGGAATTATCGAATTGGTCGAGCTGTAGATATTTTTGATGTATCAACTGAATTTACATACTTCCTCCATTCCAAAATACTTGCTACTCACAATGACACTTTCCCACACAACAGGTTATACTTAATAGCAAGTATTATAAAACTGAGAAAGTACAACATAAAAACAGGTAAAGAACAATAATTTAACCGTACTACATTTAAATCGTATTCTTGCGTAGTATTCTTCTAGAAATAACTGTTGAATTCTGGTATTTTTCTGTAGTTCACTGCGAAAAATGTGGATAAGGGATGAAGTGAGGATTGAGTAAGAAGACATTTTTTTTTGTCTTTGTGTTTTTTAATTTATACTCCCTATATATTATGATCCTCAATTTCATATGGGTATTGTATATTTCAAGTTTGGCGGCGGATGTAAATCGTCAGGTGAAACGTATTACTGTTACACATACTCTGTCTTGAGAGACCGTCTATTATATAGACGTCTATTATATAGACGTCTTTTAAAAGCCTAAATTATATCTTTCTTTTAACTTACAAATCACTAATTTGTGTTTTTCTTGTGAGAGACGGTCTTTTTGAGAGATTATCTCTAATTGGTTGACCCATTAAGAAAAATGTAGAGTAAATGTAGGCAATAGGCTATAATGGATTAGGCCTGAGAGACGTTTATCAAAAAGACGGTCTCTCAGAAGACTGATTGTTTTGTTATTTATGAATTGAGCCAGCTCTAAAACTTGAGACATCTATTGTATAAACAGTCTCAAGTAAAAATCTGTGTACTCTTATAATCCATAAGCCTAATCCATTTTCCATGACTTGAATATTTTTTTTGATATGACATGACTTGAATATTTGTAATTCTTTGTCTCACATTTGTTTGTATGTACAAAATTTCCCAATCTAATCTTTTTAGTCTAATGATGATGTATCATGTATTGTATGCTCATTATAAAAAAATAATAATTTGTTGTGAGAGGTGCACAAGATAGATATCTAAACGTAAATTAACACAAATTAAAGAGAAAATAAGTATATGAGTTTCTATTTTGAAGTCGTCTCTTTAAATGACGATATCTAACAAGAGTGGCTGATATAAAAATTGATATTAGTAGCCTGTCCCTTGAGAAACCGCTTTTTTGAGAGATATTTCTCAGGTATAACCCAGTAAAACTTAATTAAACAAAAAGATGATAATGAACTGAACAGTTATAAATGGTCTTTCAAAGAGATCGTTTCTCACAAAAATATGTAATTTCAATAATTTTTGCACTTAAACAAATATTTGTGTTTTTTTTTTTTCACAACACAAAGCCACACAATCATGGTAAGTCGGAACGCATACTTCCTCAAGTTATGGGCCAAGCCCAATGCTTAGGAAGAAATGATTTGATTTGGCTCATTCTCTATTATCAAAAATTTAACCTTGTGTCAAAAGTCAAAACACTAGTTGTAGCATAAGGCGCTTATCTGGTCTCCTGAGAGACGTTTTTTAGACGCAATCTATTAAAGTCTATTGTCTATATTTAGAATTGAAATTACATATTTAGATATGTAACAATATATATTTACAATTGAATTGAGCTTTTGAAATCATCTTTACAAAAGACAGTTTCAAGTTAAAATTTATGTAATATTTTAAAATAGATCAGACAATAATAAATTAATAGTGAATAGGAGAGAATATATCCGTCAAGTCGGGCCCTCTTAACCGGTCAAAACCAGTTTTAAGGATAACCAAAAGTATTAATATCCACGTGTCTTATGATAATTAGTCAGACACGTATCTTGGATTTCATATTCTTTAGTTTATTCTTCACATATGTATTCCCATATTTCAAAACGTACACCTTCGTGTACCATATCAAAACCCTTTACGTAATTCCAATTTTACCCTTTATACTGGTAAATTACAGCCGCATATATGAATCCGTATAAGAAAGAACCTAAAAGGGGATCTTCTTGAAAGCATCAGAATCCTTTTTGGAATTTATTCTTAATTTTCAATTTCGTCTTCAAATAAATGCATTCTTGATTTTACCCAAATCTTTGATCGTTTGCTCAATCTAATAGTCACCAACCCTAATAATCCCAAATTAATTTCAATCTAATTTATGCTTTTGATCCATTAAAATGGCGAATCACAGTGATCCATCATTTTCTGATTTTCCGGAAGACGTTCAATTATGTATCCTTTCATTCTTAACGCCTGAAGAAATCTCCACTTTCGCTTGCACCTCTAAACAATTCGGTTCCTTATGCCGAAACGACAGTAGTAGATTATGGTATTCCATGTGCGATCGAAAATGGGGTTTCAAAACCCAGATTAATAAATGGGGCGACGGGAAAATCGGGTTTAATAAACTGTACGAAAAGTTGTCGGAGTACGAGAATTTAATCGGATTTTGGCGTCGGAGTGGGGGAATCTCCGGAGAAGGAGGAATCTCCGGTGATGCTCCGTTGGTGTTTTTCGAATGGGGGGATTCGTGTGTGATAGGGTCTAGGATTACCCCTTGTAAGGATGGCTCTTACAATGTTGTTAAGTCTCCATTTATTTGGATGAGTTTATCTAGTGATGGGCAGCCATTGAATTACCTTGAGAACGCCCCCCAAAAGGATTCAAGTCCGAGTATGGATATGATCCAAGTGAATGTGAATTTCATGGGGAAAGGTTTTGTGGTGTTGGAGGAAAGTATTTGGAATTGTGGGAAATCAGGGAGTTCACCTGATGCAAATGGTAATGGGTATAAGAACTTTGATAATGTGGTTATGGGGAGCTCCGAGATGGAAATTGGGTCGCCCCCGGATCAGATTATGTCGGATATGTATCAGCATTATGCTAATAGAAGGAGTCCAGGGGCGGGTGGGGTGCGAGCGTGGAGGCGGCAGAGAAGGAGGGAGAAAGAGAGGCAATTAAGAAGGACATTGGAGCCCGAATATCTTGTAAAGCTAGAGTGCTCTCCTACTCGAACTCGTCCATTGCAGGGTCTATGGAAGGTATACTTCTTGTTCATTGCCTGTGATTTACCATTATGTTCATGTTTTTTAAAATTTATATGAATATTTGTCTTGGTGTTATGTTCAATTTTTGCACAATAATAAAATTGCATTGCTTTTCTCTTCAGTCTACATTGGGGCTTAAACTTAAATGTGCGCAATCTTATTATTGTAAAGGTTGTTTTTGATTGGCATTTGATAGCAAACATAGTTTGCAATTTGAAGTGTACATAATTGAACGAGCATGATAATGTGCACATTTTTACCGCATTCTCCTAATGGGTACTAGTTGCTGTCTTTCTTCCCTTCTTAGACCCTGATCATAGCTTTCCTATGAGCGGGATATAGCGAGTATTATGATGATGATAACGTGCACATTTTTTCTTTGGACCCGATCATTGCTTCTATAAGCTGGATAAAGTGGGTGATGATGATAATGTGCACTCTTGTGCTATGTTAAAATTATTTGGTGGTATTTGATTCATTATGAATTGTTATGATGCATAAGTTCGATTTTCATTGAGAGCACTATTGACTTAGTATATTGTTTGGAACTTCTATTGATACTTTTTTAGGTAGGCTCCATTAAGAGTTTAGTGAAGCATATATTGTCAATTTTTTTGTCTATGTGGTGTTTGAACTTTGAGCTTTTTGATCTATTACTAATACTAAGAATTTGCCTTTTGATTTCGTTGCACTTGATTCACTTTTTCTTGATGTTAGATCATTTGATCACGCAACAGAGTGTGATTTTCTGTTTTGTGCTAATTTATATCATTTGGTGTGATCATTAAGAAATTGGCTTATGATGTTTAGAGCTCTTCATACCTTGTTGGGTTTTTTGTTTTGGTGTTACTTGCGGATTAAACATTCTTTTTTATTCTCAGTTTTTACTGTTTTCCCCTTGCTCACCTTTGAAGTATACTTCCCTTGATCCTGTATCTTTTGGATGGTAATTTATGTTTTGACTGGTTGATCCTACAAGCAATGTGCCGATGTCTAGGTTTCAGATGCCATTATCCAATTTTTAAGTAACAATGATTGATTAATAGTTGAAGCCACTTGTCCCCACTAAAATTTAGCGATAAAAGAATGCAAATTATTAGTCGATAATTAAATATGAATATTGTTTAGAACACTTAAAAGACATTAGGTCGTATTTTTGAAATTTAGTCAGTTTTATGTGACTTTACCCTAGTAAGTTGCTGCAAATCTTCCATTAAGACAGATAAGCTTATTAAGTTGTTAACTAAGGGATATCAGTGATGGTAATTGTGGTGACCAGTGACGCTAATTTAGAACAAGTAGGATTTAGGAGTGTCATGTTATTAAAGGTGTGACCGTGTGGACATTAAGTGTCTATTGTAAAATGTTACTATGGCTTGTTTAGTTTGAGAGGGATTGCTTAATAAACTTGGTATTTTTATGAAATCCAGTCTTTTGGTTAATGGCTTGAAATCTTAAGATCACATTTTCCTGACATAATGAAAGTAGAATGATAGAGAACGAAAAATGGAAGAGGTCGAAAACAAGAGAGAATTTGGTTTTTATGTACTTTGACTTTGCTCCAACTCAAGCTCCCGGACATTTTATGCGGTCTAATTATGATTTTTTTTTTTGAGAAATGAATTTGTTTAACAATATCTAAGTTAACGCCTTAACAACTTTTGAATGGATTACAATATGTTCAAATTCCACTTAACAAAGAATAATGTCGACCTAATCCAACTTTATTACTCGAGTATGCTACAATTTGCGGAAGTTCAACTCAATCAAAATATGTTAATTCACAATAGTAATGCATGAAATTTTGGGTTAAACCTTCTATGATGGGATCTAATAAGTAATCACTCCCCCACCAACGATGAATTGTAAAATGAACTTTGAAGTCTCTGTTTCTACTTAATTGAACTTATTGGTTCGTATATGAACTTTTTTCCTAGGGCTTGATTTTATAAGTTGAAAAGGAAACAGGATCAACAAATAGAAGAGACATATTTTCCTGTATGTGTCTGTGTTTCTGCATTGTGATCATAATTTTTGACATGAGATTTGACGTAATTTTCCGCTTTCGCGCTTATGTGAAGAAGCTTTCCTCGAAGTACCAGAAAAAATTGAATCATAGTTTTTGTTTTTAGTTTTTGTGAAGGAAGTTAAAATCTAAGATGCTTACGAGTTTTGCTTTGTCTTTCTTCATTGATCTTCTCAGCTAGCATGTTTTTTGGTGCCTCATAGAGCTGCTCTGCTTAGCTGAGATTATCTTTCGTGCTGCAGGGTATTTGCGATGACACGAGTCTTGATTTCTATCAGGTGGTGTACGATGACCTTGGAGGTGTTGTTTGTGTAAGAGTTAGGGACTTTGTTAACTCATCCTCCGGTTTTACACCTCTGTTTTGGACTCAGAACGCTACGTTTATCGAATCTCCTCTATCTCCCGAAGAAGACTACGTGTACAATACACGTGTGCATATACGGCCTATAGCCGAAACAGAATATGATTCGAGCGAAAACGCACCTTCACGTATCATGCATGTCAACTCAAGATGGAATGTAGGCGGAAGGATATGGCAATATGTTGATGGAACATTCGGGTTTGGTTTTTTCTCGAACAATTTTATTGTCGACATGAAGCATATCGCTCGAGATGGTCTTATTCTCGATACCGCTGAACTCTGTAGCAGCTGATGATCTATTGTCTGGGTTCATTTATGTACAGATTTTAAACAAATTTAGGAATATTTAGGATTCACAGCTTGTGATTCTGGCTGTTTTAACATATTTTACTCCTATCTTCAAGTTCTTAAGCTGTAAAATATTCCTGTATGATCAGGAGCTGTTTCTTAGTTCCCTTTTACCTTACCATTCTTTTCTTCATTATCAATTGTGGGATCATGTCATAAATGATCCTTAAACAACCCCATTCTGTAATAATGTCGTTTACTATCAATGTGAAATGACAACATAGTTTACTGCATTTTTTTGCCCTCGGATTTTTGGAGTTTAACCGCGCAATGCAGCTACAACTTTTTGGGTGGTGTCTGTGGCTCGTCTTTGGGCGATGTATGATCATATTGTTTCGATCTAGGCTAGGTCGGGCGTTTGTTTCGGATCCAAATGATAAAGAATAACTCATCTAAAAGTTTAAGTTTATGATTGAAACTTCAGAATATATAATGTTTTCTATTATGTTCCTTTACACGAGAGCCTTTGATTGAGGAGTGCAAATACAACATGTGTTTTCTTCATATATGACGCTAAATATTTTATTTTAAATTAATGAGCGAATGAGATTTGAATTCAATCGTTTTTCATTAGGAGTAAGACAAAGGAGTATACTCATCCGTCTTAATGAAACTTATACATTACATATTTTTATGTGAAACCGTTTGAAAAAAATATTGCAAACTCAGTAAGACATATGTACTTATATGCAAAGATTTTTATTAAAACTTTTAAAAATTATTTCAGAATTTTTAAAAATGGAGAGGAATTAATTTAATTTGATGCAAGAAGGTAGTTGAAGCTTGATTTTCAAATGAAGTTATTCCATTAATAGATTGAAATGAGTTGTAGTGTCATTATCAATCACCATGTGAAATGCTTTCATCTTTATTTTGTGGCCCCTTTTTGTATGTTTTTAAATTTAAATTTTCAAAACAACCATTATTACAACTTTTTCCACCTTTATTGTTTTTAAATTTAAATTTAAATCTAGAATGCTAGAAAACAAAATAATTATTATATATCATTTGTATTTTTTTAATAGATGATTTTCATTGTTAATGGTCAATTCGAAATAAATTTTTTTTGTTATAACAAAAATTAAGGTGCATACGTTCTAAACTTCACCTAGATAAAATTACTTGATGATATTAAAATATTAAGGTCTCTTATTATTTTGCAATAATTGTTGCTTATTTTTCAAATTATTTAGGTGATTTGATATCTTTCATTGTTTAGACGTAGAGTTCGGATGATACAAAATTAAAATAAACGAATAAAGACAATCTATATGGACAATTGTTGAAACTGATTTATTATTTCATATAGCCGACCTTAATATTTTGAAATTAAACTTTTCAATTTTCTGATAATATGTGGTAAATATACTCCTAATGTGCTTTTAAAAATACCTCCAATGTTCATTTGAATGCAAATGCAAAGGATCAAAGGAAGTGATTAATAAGTTTTGTTATATGTTTTGTATATTTATTCTTTTAATTGGTTTTAGGCTTTTAGATTACTCTATGTGATAAGATTAAGCTGGCATTATCATCATTATCATCCCAATAAATCCCGTTTAAGGCAAATTACACGAAAAACCAATAGCAAGGCAATAAAATTACACAACTCAAGAATTAATCTCAAAAGCTTGATTCAAATTGCACCATTGTCATCACTTAACCATTCAAAACCATGCCACAATATCCAAAACACAACAAATCCAAAACCGAAACCCTAAAATATTCCTTGATACGAACTGCTACATAGAAGGTCCCGATATCTTTTATTGATGTGATAAAACCAAGCTAAACTGCAAGAAACGGTTGCCTCAACGCCCATGTAGAGGCCGAGGAAAAGAGAGTTGGGAAGACCGAAGAGCTCGCCTTGATGGTTATGAGGCCGCGACTTTGGTTGAGTTCTCCAGGTCACCCTCGAGCTGGCTGAGGTTTCCTTTCTCCTTGATGAGCTGAGCATGGTGATGCTTGCAATACAACCGCCCTTCATGCCCAATGTAGTTAGAAGGGCTTATTGTGCATCCTCCTTGACAGCACTTGAAACAGCTCTTATGGTAGGCACTCCCATTCACTGAAACCTACACAAATACATAAATAGCATTGTGTTAATTAAGTGCTATGTTACTTGGACTCTGATACCAAACTGATGTTGGATACTGGTACGTGTTTAAGTGTCAGACAGTCTAAACATTCAATTTTACACCTAACATGAAGTGTCTAAGCGCCATACCATATATGAGCATCAAGGACTGAACACGGGTACGTGAAGCAAAATGAAGAGTTCGAGTAACATAGATTTAGATTTAGTGTATGTTTCAATTTTCTTTCATTTACACTTCAATTCTCAATGAACCATACATGGAATATATAATGTTTCAAATTTGCAGAATCGAAAACAATCTCTTTGTCATAAAAGGTGATATTGATTATTACATACATCTGACTGAGAGCCATACATGGGAGTAATGGCATTGTTGTTTTCCATTTTAATGCTTTTTAGTAGTTGTAATCATGTTATCACCATCGTAACTTCTGACTTTTTGATTGGTCAAACAACCAAAAAATATTTGATGAATGATTTTGGTTTTAAGTCATTGGATAAACTAGTTTTTATGCCAAAACTAAAGCTACTATGACTAGCGTCTAGCCGTATAATTTTTGTTTTTTTATTGACGTCCTATTCAATAAAAAACCAACAACTAACAACAAACAATTGAAAATTTCCAAACATTTTCAAAACTGGCCTAAACAACTATCTTATGAGCTAGCAAATCAACTAATATTTCTAGCAGTTCAAACCAGCCAACAACTCCAAACAACAATCATTTGTCAAACAGAGAAATATGAAAGAAAGCAATATAGGAAAATTACCCTTTCAGTTGGATAAGCAGTTTTGGAGCATCCCACACATTTATCTCTAGTTCCACCAAACATGGATGATACTTTGCTTGGAGGTTTCTGTAATAAGTTAATCATAATCCCAAAATCAGAATTTCTATTTATAGTAAAAGCTTGTTCTCAAAATTACTAATTTGAGCAATAATCATGGGTTTATAATTTTATATTATTACCTCACCATCAACAGCTGGTCTTTCTGGTTTTGTCTTGGGTGTGCCTGAAGTTCAAATTTGTTACATTTATTAAATAAACTAAAAAAATGAAGTAAATAATTAAAAAATCTATTTATTAACAATAGATTGTCTCTGGCTCAAAACAAGGAGCTCATATGCTAATTGTTGGAAATACTCACATGTGAGATAAGATCTCACATCGATAAAATGGTGGGTTGTTGACTTGCATATATGGTTTTGGGAAACAATAAATCTCACCGAGTGTATGTGCAAGTCAAAGCTTTTGACCCGTGGGTTTATGGCCCGAGCCCAAGGGTGTGTGTCCACACGAGTGGGCAACGGTGAGACTGTGATGAATTGTCGCGGCCTAATACTAATAATTGTATTAGTTGGACTATTCAACCCATGTATGAAGAATGCCTTACGGTCAGACAGTCTCACACAAGAATTTGTGATTATTAGATCACTCCCATTGGTGTAGAAATTTTGTTTAATTGAAAATTTTTTTGAGTCTTTTTTTTTTATATATAAAATTTTTTTGAGTCTTTTTCTCCCATTAGTAAAAACCCACAAAAAAATAAAGATAAAAATTACAAATATTTCTAAAAAAATTTGAATTACAAATAGAAAATGGGATTACCTTCAAAACTTTTGTCTAAACTTCCAGTTCTTTTGAAAAGCTGATCAAAATGTGGCCTGCAGTACAATACACCCTCAAAGGAATTGTAGTTGCTAAGCTGCAAATCCATATTTCATTTCTTAGTTAGACCTCAATGAACCCAAATATCTCTAAATTAAGTTAGATCTAAATGATCAATCCAAGATTAAAGTTCTTTCGAGAAATCAGTTCAATCAAAAGTTTATATGATCGTAATTCAGATAAGTCTTGTACAAGTGTAGATCTAGGGGTTGGGTTAGATTCGAATCCGTACTCTTTTTTGTCACATTAGATTTTGATACTTTTAATATCATGGCCTAGTGGTAATGGGTCTGTTTGGCGACTCACTTATAATTTAACTTTTGACTTTTACACGTAAAAATGTTTGAAATTGGCCAAATAATTACTATAAATAGTTTTTTCACTGATTTTTCGGATTTCAGCAAATAATGACTAACAGTCAAAAATTACAAAACATATCTAACCAATTATAAAAAACACTGTTAGTAAAAAAAATCAATAAAAGTAAATAACAGTCAATTACCAAACACACATACATCAAAAAGCCAAATCAACCAAAATTTCAAATTTAGAAATATAGTCCTAAATTAAATGTGTTAGATTAGAGTATTAGACCATACCATATAAGTTATGTACATCATACCTTCAAATTAAAGGATTTCTAGATTAGACCATACCATTTAATTTACATAAATCAATACATCATACCCTTTAAAATAACCCATTTCTAGATTTGTATACATTCAACCCTTTCAAACCGCGCAGAACTCGAAAAATAAACAGTTAGAAATTAGAAGGAATACCTTAAGAGTACATCATACCCTTTAAATCAAACAATTTGTTTTTTCAGTTACTTTTGCAAGAGACCGTTTATAATCTAATGCGTTTCTCAAAAAGACCATCTCTCACAACAATTTGTTTTTTAAATTTGTTATGTGAAGTAAAATTATATACATCCGACCCACTCAAACCCGACAAAAACTCAAAAAATAAAGAGTTAAAAAATAGAAAAAAAACCTTAAGGGTGCCATTGCAATGGTGACAACGAAAACAAGCTTTATGATAGACCTTATTATCAGCAGTAAGTTTATCAACAAGATAAACAGTCTTATCACAGGCCTTGCATTTTGGATTTGTGCTTGTAATTGTAGCCATTTTTTTTGTTATTGAATAAAATTATTCAATAACAAATGAAAGGCTATTACAAAAATTAGGAAAAATGCAAGAACCTGGTGAATGATAAATGATTTTGTGTTTTTTTGTTGTTATTTATGTTGGGTAGAAAGATAAAGATAGAGATAGAGAGAGGGGGAAAGGGATGGAATGGATTATGGAATGGTGGGTATGCAGGGGATTGCGGAAACTAAAAGCAGGGTATGTGAGTTGGATTATTCATTGCCGGTAATCAATTTCTTTTTGTTGTGTCCTTTTTTTTAAAGCATTCCTAAGCTAACCACCCTTATCATTGGTAAATTTGACATTTATATCCCGTCTTAATCATTAGCTTAAGTTTTTGGTTGAGTTGGTTTCTTGATATGGTATCAGAGCCAACGTGAGAGCTAACGTAACAAGAGGTCACGAGTTTAAATCTCAACCATCCCTCGTTTAAAGTGGAGTTCAGCACTAATGTGCATCAGTGCATCCACACTTCTAGCCCAATAGACTTTCGTGTGAGGGGGCGTATTGAAGTACATAACATATTTTGGGGCCTCAACCATTAGCTTAAGCTTTTGGTTGAGTTGAGTTGAATTGGTTCCTTGACAATAAGAGAAAAGTTGGTTGTACATCAATCTGATGAGGTTTATCTTAAAAATTAATTGGTAACAGGAGAGATAGTACATCAAGCTTATATGTTAGTCGACATGACCTCTCTCTAATTGTTCAATGTGGGATCATGTTATGTTTCAATAGTGATTCTTTTTTTTTTTCCTTCTCCAAATTAAGATTTAATTAACGTAAATTTTTGTTTGAGATGATTTTACGATGAATGCGGTCTTATGATGAAATGCGTTTTATAGATGGACTGGTATTGTCTAATGCATATAATTAGGATAACTTTTTGATTAATTTTAGTAGAAGTATATTTTTGTCAAATATTAATTTTTACCAAAATCCGCCTAAGAAATCCTAATAATTCAAGTTAAACATTTCCAACTTTTACAATCTAACGTGCAAACTAGTCCTGAGTGACACCTTAACAATACGAGTAATGATTATTAGTAATAAAGCATCTGCTCCCTCTGTCATAAAAAATATTTTATTTTATTTTTGTCTTTTAAATAAATTTATTAAAATATTGTTTTTTTTTTGTCATAATCTTATTTATGGTGTCTCTGGGTAGATAAGGAGTGCCGCCACTCACAGCCTAACACATATAGGCGACCTAATTTAGTGTAAACATGTATTTGTAATAGGCATTTTTAAAAAAGAAGCTCTTATTTATATTATTTTACCTAAGACCTGTAAAATATTAAAAACAATACTTATTTTATTTAATTTTTTGGAAAAATTACCAGGAATAATACAACCTTTTGCTTATTTTCCTATAATAATACGAACTTTTGATTAATCATGAATAATACCAACTTATGTGGGTGTTTTCCTACAATATACCTAATATGTTATAAATTAACCTATAGGTGATTATATGACAATAAATTTTGCAAATTAGTTAATAAACTAAAGTTGGTATTATTATAAGGAAAAACCCCTAAAGGTTGTATTATTCATGGTTAATCAAAAGTTCATATTATTATAGAAAAATTAATAAAAGGTTGTATTATTCATGTTAATTTTCTCCAATTTTTTTAAATCTCAACCAATGTATTCCCCTAGTTTAAAGTATACTCCTAGCAAAGTCATGAAGACAGTCCAAAACACACATGGAATGTTGTGTACTATTTCTATCATCATCATTTCACTCAACTAATCCTTGATTGCCAAATCTCCACTTTAGCCATCATTGTTACTTGATTTTTTCACATGATATGCCCATACAAATCTCTTATCTATAGTCATTTACCAATTATCCTCACAAAGTCAAAATCCAAAAGAAAATATAATAGAAAAATTATATATTTATATTCGATTTGTAAAAAGGGCAAAGAGAAACGCACATAATTAAATAAATTCCCAAATAAAAGAGCATACTACCTTCCGTGTTATATAGAAGTACTTCTTTAGTTCCATTACACTGGCAACAATACATGTTATAGTTAGTTGTAAATATTTCAGAATAGAGGTGTTATAATTATATAAATTACTCCTAATTAATTTGAATTATGTTTTGAATAGATTGTCTTAGAATTAGAGATTTTTGATTACATGTGATGTGGTAAGTCTGATAACGTATTAAGTTGTTTTATTTTATTTTGGTTTTAATTTTCATGTGGAATTTCTTTAGGCTTTATTGATGAGGTTTCCAATTACATGATGTCATTTTGGAGATATATATTTATTTTAGTTTATGCATATTATAATTATTAACACCTTATTTTAAATAGGTAGAAATCAAACATTGTAACAGAAAAGATAAAGGAAATATTTTACTTAAAATTTTGTTAACTTTTCATAGCAAAAATTGAGTTTAAGTATGATCAAATTTGTTTTGTATATGAGGGATTTAAATCAATATGCTAAGAAATTTAAAGTAATTTTTTTAATATAAAAACGGTGTTTTTTCAATTTTCCAGACAATGGCCTGATTAAGGGTGTTCAATGAGTTGGACAAGGGTCTGGCTAGACCATGCTTAAGTAAATACGAGCTTTATATGAGACGGGCTTTGAAAGTCCAACTCGATCCGATCCGTTTTTATTACTTAAAATTATTATAACCCCCATTGATTAATTTAGTTTTAAGTAATTTATAATAATCAAAGTGTAGAAACGTTAATACTTAACACTTACTAATTCCTCTTGGGATTGTCATTTATAGTAATTAAATTATCCATCAATTATACTACTCCATTTAAAATGGCTCGTTTCCAACCCTCATTAAGCCCTGGTATAGTCCGCTTTATTTTAACTAGAATATAACCCATGTTTAACCCGATCCATTTTCGACCCTGCCATTACGAAATCCTCCTAAAAACAAATCAATTAAGGGCTTAAAATGCGGGCCCGACCTGTTGAGCACCACTAGGCCCGGCGTAAAGCAGGCTGCTCCATGCCCAAAATACTCCTACTAGGCATGAACCCGTTAAACCAACTTGCAAAACGGGTTATCCATCACAGCAGATCGGACTAACCCAGTGAAAACACTGCCCAATTCCCATCGAATATTGATTTGGGTTTTCCAGACAAAGAAGAAGGTTTGAGAAAGAAGGAACGACAATGGCGACCTTTCTGCAAAGAACTGGTCTCAGATTAACTCATCTTCGCCGATCTGCAATTATTTCGACGAGGTCATTTTCTTCTGAAGCTGATTCATTGGTCGAAGTTCGTCCTGGCGAGATCGGCATAGTTTCTGGCATCCCCGATGAACATCTTAGCCGACGAGTATGTTTTTCTTCGCCATTCGTCCTTCAATTGAACTTTTTTCTTTTCAAATTTGTAATTGATTAAACTTATGTTGAGAGATTTGTGGTTTTTTTTGAAGAAACTGCTCGTAGTTCGCCATTTTTGTTGGTAAAGAAATTAATTGCGCATAGCGATAATTACAATTAAGGAAAATAGTTTTGGAGTGTCAGAGGAATGATTTAGGTTTTCGTTTGTGGTTTGAGATCGTTGTTCCCCATTATTTGATAATTGTTGATGTTTAAATTTTTCTCATTTTTTGAAAGAGGTTTCAGTTAGCTGTTAATGAATAGTTCGTTTTTGTAATTGTGGAGCTGAAGTTTTCGAGCTCTATTGTTGTTTGAGAATGTTTTTTGCCCTATGTATTTTGTAATACTTGCAGAAATGGTCTACTTTGTTGGTATCTGCTATCATGGAGAAACAGGTGCCTTTTTTGGGAGAGATTATTGATGATTAATATGTTGTTTGAGATAGGTTGCCTGCAGTTTGTTGCAGATTTTAATGTGTTACTAACTAATCAATGTTTCTTTTATACAAGATTCCGTGGTCATTGGTCACAAAGAGTAGCTTGCTTAGTTGGTTGTAGGGGATATGATGGATGTAACATAACCTTTTCAATTAGAAAAGGGTGTTTTTAGTTGACCCCTGGTTGTAAATACCGTTTTCTGTTTCTCATAGGAGTATTAGTTTCTATGAAGGATATAATTATTGAGTATAACATATTGATGCAATTTGTGTTTAGTGTAGCGGTGGAGACTAGAGAGGTAGGGTTCTTTTACTTGCTTAGATATTTGCTTCAATGACTGTAGCTTTTGGTTTTTTGTTGAAGTTTCTTGTTGAACTATGAATTTGCTCCATGCGTGGAATTTCATGCTCAAGTATAAAATCACTTGCAGTAATGCTGGTGAGTGGTGATGCTATTATCATGCGCTTTGTCACCCCAGTGGTCCAGTGATGGTGCAACTTAACTAAAGTTGCTTATTGCAAGTCGCCATTTTTAATTGCCCAACTGTTTGCTTCTCCTAGCATAAGTTAGAAGGAAAAGGCATTTTTTTGTAGTTTGTCATTTTTGGCCCGGTGTTGGCAAAACCAAAATTAACATACAATATTTGATCTTTTAATTGTGTTTCGGAAAAAATAATGACTTTTGTTTTTCTTTTTGGTAAGATTTTCTAGCATCTGCCTTTCATCTACTATTCTAATATTTCCAATGTAGTACAATACTTAACAATAGACTTTGTTGTCTTCTTTGTTTGTGTTTAAGTGATAGATCTGACTAGCTAGTGTTATAACCTTTTGACATGTTTGAAGACCTTTTCTTGAATACACATAAAGGTGACCTATATATGCCATGTTGCCTAAGTCTTCCATGCATTAAGAATGATATCAACTTGGTTTATATGTCATATGGAATTTTGCATGCAAGATAGTTTGTAAGTCGCCATGAATTTTGATTGGGAAGCTACATGTAATAGAGATGTTTTGTGCCTTACGTGAACTGTGAACATGATGAAACCATATTTTGTGTATTTGTTAGTGGCTTTTTTCTTCTTCTCACGTGGGAGGTTTTTGTAAGTACAAAAAATTTCTATGTTTGTGGACTTCTTTCTTAACTCTATTCTACATATGTGCCAAAGATTTGTAGTTATGTTTTTTTTGCTTATGACATATTATAGCAAAATGGCTAATTGAAGCACGCTCATTTCTTATTTATGTATAATTTTAGAAGGTGTTTATTGTTTACGATTAAGGGTTAATCGAAAATAATCTGTTATTATGAGTGTAAAGTTGCTAAGATTTGACTTTGTAAGCCCGTTTAGCCGGGCATCCTCTAGTGGAATCTGGAGATGCCATGTTTTCTGTATGTATTTTCTTGTTTTCATATTCTGATGTGAATACTTATGAGTTTCCTTAGGCGTTTCTTACTGATTGTTTATTATGACTGCAGGTTGTCATATACTCCCCTGCTCGGAGTGCAACACAGCAAGGTGCTGGAAAAGTTGGGAAGTGGAAAATCAACTTCCTTTCCACTCAAAAGTAGGTCATTTGATTTTATCTTTTTTTTTGAGTGAAAAGGGAGGCCAAACTTTATTAATTAACAAATCTGAATGCAAAGCGTCCCCTAACCAAGGCGGGAAATCATAGACCCAAACCTTGTCACAACAATCATTTGATTTTATCTTATTCTTGGTTGTATGTTGTTTAAAATTATGTGCTGCGTTCCAATCTGTTTAGTTCTGATCGTTCGGGATGAGTGGGATTTGATGAATGATGGTTAAGTGTAGTGAGTTTTTTTGATACGAGCAAGGACAATTAGATGATTAAAGGAGGTTTTGTATTGACATACTGATCAGAACCATGGAAATGAGGAAAACCATTTGTGGCAAATCATTTTCACTGACAGTTAGATGATGAAAATGAGTTTGTGGGTGAATGACCTACATATTGGATTTCCACTAGAAAGGATGGTTTAGAGAATAATTAATGAGTCAAACAGTGCAAATTTGTTTCCATTTATTAAATATATACTTAAGTCTAGGTAGCCAAAGAGCTAAACGCGCCCATAGTTCTCCCAAAATATATTTCTTTGTTTAAGAATGGACTTCCAAGAAATAAATTCAGATTTGTAGGAGCTAGGCTTAAACATAGCCTAAATTTGACAATGTCTTTGTTGCAATGTTTTTTTGCTAGATGGGAGAATCCTTTAATGGGATGGACGTCCACAGGAGACCCATATGCCAATGTTGGTGAGTCCGCTCTGACTTTCGATAGTGAAGAAGCTGCAAAAGCCTTTGCTGAGAGACATGGATGGCAATATGAGGTATGTTTCGTCCATTTAGCCATCAAATATCATAGGAGACCATGACATATCCCTTGAACCGGCATACAACGCGGTTTTTATGCACCGTTACAATGTGGCTAGTACAGATTTAGTAGTTTTGAAAACCCTTACAACTCGGCCGATACTATACACTAAAACCTTGTTCTGACTATGATTCTTAGTATAGTCCAACCAAGCAGTTTTGGTTGCAACTGTGATAACGGTCACTGTGATGTAAATAATGTAATGATGAGGTTGATGTGGCTGTCATGCCACCAAATATCATAAGAGACCATGATATATCCCTTGATCTTTGTACGCCCTTTTAATGTGGCTGGTGTAAACTCGGTAGATTTAACTCCTTTACAACTCTGCCAATACTATATGATGCATCCTGTTTGACACTATGATTCTTAGTATCTAGCTCGTAGCTAATTGGTTTTGAATAGCATGAAGATGAATCTTGCATTCTTATGGATCGATGTTTGGATATCTTATTTAGTATTTGTATGCTATTATCCAAGACCCATCTAGTCTTTGACTCTATGTGGAAAATTTATCATTCTCATGTTGGTGATACTTAATAAATGGAGTTGACCTATGTGCTCACTTTAGCTGGAGCTCTTACTGGTTACATGAGCTTCCTGTTGTAATGCCTGGCTATTTACATTCCTTCTGTATTTATGTATTTTGATTTCAAGAAGGTTCTTCATCCAAGGTTACATCCTAGCTAATTGTTTGCTAATGTGAAAAATATGTACCATATTTCTATGAATTGGGTATTATCAAGTTTATGCTGCATATTTTTCTTGAGTGCTGTAAGATGATATCAAAATATCCTTAAATCAACTTGCAGAGAAGCATTATATTCTGACCATGATCTTGGAAAATAAATTTTAAATTTTAAATCCTAGTTTCCGTTACTGAATGTTATTACATAGGATTTTTCCATGTTCTTGTTCCGGTATCCATATGGACCATATGCATCTCTGTGCTAAACCGTGGCTGTCAACAAACATGACATTATATACTGTTACTTTCACAGACAGTTTGTCAGGTTATTTTATGTGTAGTGTAAAATTGAACGGATCATTTTTTATTTTAATATTCCTTCTTTCACTAGTCTCCTTTTTGTTTCTCTCTTTATCTCTGCTTGCCGTTGTGTAATTCTGGGTGATACGTCTATGCAGGTAAAGAAGCGTCACACTCCACTTCTCAAGGTGAGATTTCTTTCTTCAATTGCATTATTAATTTTGAGGAACTGCTCACCTTCTAAGCTTGTTTTTGTTGAATTCGGATCATCTACACTAAATTATGTAATTAGTGAGAATTATACACACACTAAGGAATATAACTGAAATGGAAAACAAAATATTCCACTTAAATGTCAGATCTGAATCACGTAGGAGATGTTACATATTTTGGTGAAGAGGATCCAAACTCTTTTGGCATCTGATGTTGGCCAATTTTTTCCTTAGTTTGGATGAGTAATGGTTAATGGAAATAAATAAAGCTAGAGGATGAGGAAATATACACTTGTACAATTCTAAGGCTATATTCTTTTTATCTAATTTGATCGTATTAAGATTCGGTTTAGATCTAATTTAATTTATAAAGAGTGTATGGATTAAGGATCTTGTATGATCCAAATGTTCCCAATTTAGTTTGAATGAAAAATGTGTTGTTTTCTTGTTGTTTCCTGATGTGGACTTGATATATACTTTATTTCAATGGAAGATTTAATACATCATAATGTTTAAGGGTTATCACTTACAATGTAAAATTGTGTACATCCGATCCCCAAAACTCTACTTAGGTGGGTACCAGTTAATGGCATCTAGTAAGTTGTTAGTGTTGAATACTTAAGGTTATTGTGTATTGACCCATGCTTGTGTTGTGCACCCTTGTTGCAGCCGAAGGCATACGCAGATAATTTCAAATGGAAGGGTCCTCCCAAGGAGGCAAACACTGCTTAATCTATTTCTTTGCTTGTTTAGCTGTACATTTTCCTTTTCTCCGATCCGATAATAATCCTAATGCACTCATTGTTATGTGCTCGTGTGCTGCACCAAAACAACATCGGCCTTTCTCTAGTTTTGTTCAATTTAAACCTTCTTAGATCCTTCAAGAGCTTTTTCTTGTACCGTATATCTTATTTCTTATTTTTATAAAACATCTGTTTAACTCGAAGTTTTTGCGACTTTTGGGATCGAGCTTGTAAGCTTCGTTTCCTTGCTTCTTTAGCTGCGAATATTTCATTGCCCGATATTGTTTCGAATGCACCCATTGGTATGTGCTGCTGCAGAACAGCACTTCTCTAAAGTTCTGAACTTCTGATCATTTATGGCCTTTTAGTTGATAATTGTCTTTAAATTTAGTATGGAGTACTACATTTAGAAGTCAGCTACTCTTGTGAGAGACTTTTTCTCAAAGAGACGATCTCAAAATAAGAAGCCTACATTCTTATTTTTTCTTCGATTTATATAATTGGACTATTTAGCCCACAAATCTAATGTCTTTCTCGGAGAGATCGTCTCTCGAAATACCTTAAAAGTGATTCACTCTTAAAAACTGAAATTTTTAAGGAAAAAAAGTGCTAATTTTGTTTTATTAGATATTTAAAGTGTCGATAATACTTTTTGGAGTTTATTGATGTTTATTTACTATCGTTTTCTTAATGTATTTTTGATAATAAAATTGAACTAACTTTGTAAAATATAATTTGTGTTCAAGACTTAAAAGGAATACAATATGAATAATTTTTAAAACAAGCCTTAAAAACAACAAGAATTAAATACAATCATAAATTAAACTATGGGCAAAAATACTTCTTAAATGTTCAATAATCAATATCAATATCATAAAAAAATGAAAAGGAGGACAGTTGCAGAAAGACCGGATAAAGTAACCAATCCCCTATTTTTATGTGGATTATTATTATCTTTTTATAGTAAATGACAATTGTCTATTAATATTTTAGCTACTCTTACAAAAAAATCATGAAATAAGACGACTTTAAAACAAGAAATTAGTAATAAAATAAGACGACTTTAAAACAAGAAATTAGTAATTCATACAAAGCAATTTTCCATTGTAAAACATTTTAAGACATATTTCTTACTTCTTTATATATATTATTATCTGCATATTTCTTTTAATTTTATGCATATATTTTAATATAATTTTATCCATATATTTTTATATATAAGATCCCATATACATAACATCCCAAAACAAAAAAATTACTTCTAAGTATAAAAAGCAACGATTAATCCTTTACGTTTTTTTTTTTCAAAAATTAAAATTAATAGAGTACCTATTATGCTAAGTGGTGCCATTATGGTTAAAAACAAAAGCCCCACATTACATTAAAAAAGTGATGAATACCAAAAAACACCACTAATTATATCAAGTTTAGTACTTTTACCTTCTTAACTATATATAATCCCCATTATATTACTACTACTATACTTACTAGCTAACTTTATACTATACTACTAAAGATTATAGAACATACATTTACCCTACATGCATCATCCACCCATCCATGTACACCCAACAAGTACCAAAACCCGACCGACCCGACCAATCATCGACCATCATTTTCGTACACCGACCAATCATCGACCACTATATTCACCCGTAGTAGGTCGGATATATATTTAGACCACTACTAAACCCAACCAATTATCGACCACCTAGATTGCTGGTCTGGGTTTTTCTGTTGACTTTTGACTTTTAAATCTTAGAACCCGAAGGCGAAATTTCTCTTGTATGAAACCTCCATGAAAAAAGATAATCTTTAGAAAAACAAGCCAATTTCATCACCTCACTAAATGCATTCACACAATTCTTCTTCCCATCAATCTCCCATTCAATCCTTACCCAACACGAAAACCCGTTACTCGAAACGGGTAATCCAGATTCGAACCCATTAAGCATAACCTCCCCACTAATCCTTCCTCCACTTGAAAAAATGGAGTCCAACCATGGGCATTCGGGTTGCCCGATTAGCTCCTTATAAGCTGAATTTACCATCCTAACTTTATTTTTTCTATCGGATATGACTGCTGGTAATGCCTCAGCTTCTGCACCAATCTCAACTTCTTGGGCCGATTTTATCAGAATCTGGGCCTCAGGATCTTCACTGATTTTCCCTACAATACATATACTGGACCCGACGGGTCTAACGGGTCTTGGTGATATCACGCCCGTTTTACTCGGTCCATGCAATGGCACCTGTTCATACAATAAATAAAATAACTTATTAAAATAATTAAAATTTCATATTTGAATTTGAGAATGATAAAATTTCATATTTGAATTTGAGAATGATAAGGTTTGAGTAGTCATTCTTAAATTCTCAACTTTGATTACTATAAAAACAATAGTGAAATTTGATCAAAATCCAAATTTGAAAATTTTTGATTTGATAAACAAAAATTTATGCCATTTACAGATTTTCAAATGAAACTATCATATTTCCAAATATGGGATAGAGTTATTTAATGTAGAATAAGTCCATATACTTTTATTTATATTTAAATAACGTACATAATCTCAAGTCTCAAGTCTCGACATGGTAGAGTGTAAATTAGTAAAATCAAAAATAATAACACCACAAAATATGATGAAATTATTTTTATTATTTTTATTAAACTGACCATAAATATTTGACGGTTTAAAATTATTTAAAATTTTAAAATGATCAATTAGAAAAAAATAATGAAAAAACGCCATAATAACTATGTTATTTAAGTAGAAAGTATGGGTTAGTAGAGCCATGAGTGAAAAATGGTGCATAATAAAATTATTGTGGTCTATATTAAATTTTGCTATTAATTTTCACCTTGTTTATATGTGACCGTTTTACTATGAACCGACAGACCTATATAATTAGTCTATTTCTCTAATTATCACTCTAAAACACTAAATATACACGGTCTAACTAGGGTCGGCCTTAAGCAAGGGCCCCTCATAAATTTTAGTTTTCAATTAGTTCTAAGATTTGAACTTTTCTATGTATACAATAGTTTAGGGTCCTATAAATAATCTTTCGCCCCGAACCCCTAAAAACCTAGGGCCAAGCCTGGATCTAACTAATTTAGATAACTAATACTAGAGATGATCTTAACATAAAACCGTTACCTGTAATTGCAAAACCAAGTCTTTCTCTTCCAAAGTTGTTGCGGCGGATTCAGAATCCGCCGCAACAATATTCAAATCAATAGGCTTAGTATTTGATAAAAGAGGGAGTTCAACCACATTACAAGTACTCTTACTATTATTAGTATGTACTTGTTGATAATCCGTATAAACATTAACCCCATATGGTTGAATAGAAAGATTTGTTGTAGGTAATTGAGAAGAAGAACAAAACCCCATAAAAGAAGATGGATTATTAGAAGCATTAACCACCACATGATGATCATGATGATTATTTGATTGTTGTTTCTTAAGCAAGGTTGTGGTGGGCCCACAAGAAGCCGCCATTGTCGAGGTACGCCCTCGTTTTCGAGTACGAGTGGGTCGAGCCTGAAGATGAGACCAAATGTTGATCAAATAAGGGGATTGACGGAACTTTTCGGGTACTAAAGATGTGTCAAAGGTTCCATTAATGGAAGAATTAGGGTTAGTAGTAGGGGAATTGGGTGTAGGAAGTTGGGGTTTAGGGGCAATAGGTCTATACCTTGACATAATCTCATCTTTTTTAGATGGGTATGGTAAGTTTAAAGCTTGAATCATGTTTAAGTATGTTAGTTTTGTGTTGTTGATTGTTGGGGATGATAAGGATGGAGAATGGTGCAATGGGAGAGGATGAAATGAGTTGGGTTGGTGGGAAGTTTGGTAAGGGAAGGGGGGAATGGGTGGAGGGAATAGGATGTATTTAAGGAGAATTTCTAATACAAAATGCTTAGATCAAGGAAGATAATGTGTCATTGGCTTATGGTCATGGTCATGATTATGCTAATACAAATTGTTGTGAAAGACGGTCTCTCTGAAAGACGTATATAATATATGGGTTGAATGTCCAATCTATATAAATTAAAGAGAAAATAAAAATGTGGACTTCTTGTTTTGAGGTCGTCTTTTTAAGAGATGGTCTCTCACGAGAGTAACTGACTAACACAAATTGTTGCGAAAGACAATCTCTCCAACACAATGGTCATTAGCTTAATAGTTCACATAAAGTCAAGGTTTAGGGAAAATTAGCGAACAAATTATACTTAAAACCTCTCAACTTGAAGAAGAGGGCAAGAAAATTAAACGCAGTCAATTTAAACCCCCAAATCGAGAAAGCAGATTGTCATTGGCTTATGACATTCTTTAATGAGATTTTTGGTTGATTAGTTGAATTTTGACTTTTAACTTATTATATACTTAAACGATGAAAGTTGGTTTTTAAGACGATGAAAAATGTTCTTGGCGGTTTTAATAGATATATAGTTTGTTGGACAATTTTTCTTTATGAATAGCAGGTAATAATTTTATCTTTTCATCTTTGTAATTGAAATTTAATTCTCACTGCCTATTAAAATTACTTTTTTTTCCGCTCTTGTCTGTATGTAGAAGATTCTAATTACTATGAAATCAAATATTATACTCCGAGTCCAATGGTCGAAGACTTTTCCTTTCACTTTTATGACAAGAGCTACTTCTATATAAATAATAAATAATTAATTTTTCCACCTTACTTCTTGTGATTCTCTTGTCTTTATTGGATTAATTTTATATATTCATCTCATGGTAAGACATACAAGACAAGCTGAACAACATCCGAATGCTAAAATTAGAGGTGTTCATTCGGATTATCGTGTTGATTTTAGTTCAGGTATTTCGGGTCGTTTTAAAATCAGATTTTGAGTCCACATTCGTTTTATCACATACTAGTAAAACTATTTTTAAGCCCGATCAAATCGAATTTGGTTGCAAAATAAATCGGGTGAAAATCAAGTCATCGAATCTGTTTTGAACGCATGTAATGATGAAAATGTATGTTGAGAGAGTGAGAAAAGCACGAATAATAGAGAGGCAACATGAAGAAAGGTGGAAGGAGGGAAGGACACGTGGAAGAAGACGGTGGGTACGTGTTGGTGTTGGTAAGACTAAAGAAAAGGGAAGGACATGTGGGAAGTTTAACATTACTTTGTTTGGGCCATGCAGATTAACACCTATCTGCTGCTGCCTTCTACTATTCTACTATTCTACTATTCTACTATTCTACTGTTTTGGCAGTAATACTCCCATTATTACAATATCCTCTTTTCACTATATAAATTATAATATATGTAAATGACACTCCGACTATCCCACACAAGGCAGGATCTGAGTGGATTTTCTCCCCTGAAAAACGTGGACAAATCAAATCCGTTCCCCCAAGAAGGAAGTGAAGAGAGATTCACGTAGTCAAGAAACCCCCTAATTGATACATGCGCCTAGTAGGGGTTGAACCCAAATCTTCTGCTGCTCATACATATGCTCTATCTATTGAGCCACAAGTGCTTTTTAGTCCTCTTAATTTTCACTATATAACTCTATTTAAATATTCATCTGTCTTATTAGATTTGCGTTAAAGAAAAAATGATAATTTTTAGAAAGCAATAATGAAAGAAGAGAGAGAATAAATTGAGTGGAAGAAATTAAAAGAGAGTTAAAACGTACAAATGAGATTAAAAGAAAATGGTAGGGTATTGTTTGAAAATAAAAATAATACTCCTAAATTAAGTAGAACGAATTAAAATAAAATGCTACAAATTCAATGATACGAAAGAATAGTTTATTAAAAAGTTGCTCTTTCAAGTTTAGACCTTCTTTTGTTTGTCTATTGTAATTAATGTTTGTATTTATACTATTTTTATTACCACTATAAATTATATTTTTACAATTATATATTATATAATGGGAGATGTTTAATGAAGAAAATTATAACAAAACAAAAAAGATGGATTAAAAAAATGTTTGAAAATCATGTCATAAACAAACAAATGTATCCAATTATAATTATAATTTATATTGCATTTATGTTCATCAAACTCTCCAATATCTATCTATGTATCCAATGATGAACAAATCATACAATCTATTAATTTTAATGTATTTTAGAAAAGGCAAGTTGAATATAAGCAAGCCATTTGTCATTTTTTCATTGGATGATATTAATGGAATTGATTTATTTGCATTTTTTAGACTTTCCATATTTACACGTTTGCATTTAATTTTAACGTATTTTGGGTTTGTTTATATTTAATTCTTTTAATTACAATATATATGTTAAAATACTTACTACTCACCTAATTCATTTAATATTAGTATTCATCAAAAATTTCATTAAAATATTAACATATTTAAAAATACGTGCATTGCACGGGTTTTTATACTAGTGTACGTATAAATATACAAGTTCATAAAATGTTTTGTAATCTTATTCTATAAATTACATGTAACATTTATGAGTAATTATTATGTGAAATTTATATATATGTTTAATTCTTCAATTACATAAACACATACATTAATCCATGTTATGAACTCTACCCTAAATAGACCGAATTTCGGATATTTGTAGGTTTCTATCTTTAAAGACTCCTCTTGAGCTGAAGGACTCTTGTGACCGTCCTCTCCTTATAGGTATCATGAGACGCCGTCGACCTTCCTTCCCCCGAACACTGACCATTAATTTATCTATGTGCGGGAATACTGGGTATGATGATGATGACCACGTAAACTAATCTAACCTATATACAAATTAAAGCAATTATTAGTTTCTATTAGAACGCTATAACCACCTAAAACTAAGAGTTTTTTTTTAATCTCCATCATTTCATGATACTTATCTATAGGGGTGTTTGACAAATAACTGATAGCTGATTACAATAACTAATTTTATTAATTGGTTTGACCAACTGATAAACTCTCTGCTCATGATTTTAAACCAGCTGCTATATATGACCAATTTATTCAAAATCAATTTATTCATATCAATAAGTTGTTTCAACTAGCTAGTTCACTAAACATTAACATTGACTAGTTTGACCAGTACTCAATCCTCTATTTATATCAAAACAAACTAAAATTATTCAACAAACTATTTTGCCAAATAACTCATACTCCCTCCGAATCATTTTAAATGTCTCATTTGGATTTTCACGGTTATTAAGGGTGGTGTAGAGTCCATTAAAAAGGTAGTAGTTGGATATTCTAATTGATTAAATTAATTGTAAAGGTGGTAGTTGGGTATTGAGAGTTGTAAAAGTGGGGGTATTTAAGTAAAAAAAAGATAGACAAAAAAGAAAATGAGACAATTGCTATGATTTTACCAAATAAAAAAATGAGACAATTAAAATAATTCGAACCCAATATTAATTAAATTTATTTTATTACATCCAATTTCTTGAATTTTAACCCAAGTGTAAGTCCTTTTTGAAAAATGTTTGGGTGGTAACTTTAATTAAAGATGAAGTCAGTCACACCAAAAGCACCAATAAGAGAAGTTGGTGAAGAATAGTGTGCCTTAATATGATAGGCTCAAACTCTAACTCACTCTGTGTGTCTTTATAGTTGGGTAGTGTGCCAACTGCCATACTCCTTTTATTACATCTAACTAAATTATTAATATATAGGTGTTCAAACAGACCCGATAACCCGATAGATGCCCGACTTTATGATTGAATTCGATTTGACCCGACTTAAAAATGGATCTACAATTATGTAAAAACCAATGTCAACACAAAACCCGATTTTAAACTGATCCGAAATCAACCCGATGACCCGAATGAACACCTCTAATCTTATATAGTCCAATATTTTATCTGTTCTATTATATTTGTTGTATTTGATTTTTAAATTATAATAAAATGAATCACATCAATAACCGTAACGTGTAAAATTAAATGAACATATATTTTACTGTGTTTAGCAAATGGTTGTTAAACTGCCGCCATTTGTCATTAAACAAAAAAATTACTTTTTTTATGATAGCTGCAAAATTATAACATTGTATGGTTGATGAATTATTATCTAAAAAATAAACTAAATAATATAAAAAAGATAACTTAAAATAAAAACCAATGTTAAACACAAATTCTTACTATACACCGTCTATAGCATAGACGGGTAGATGTGGGTCAGCCCGTTTGCAACATAAGAAACTGATTAGTCATTAGCCTTATTTTTAAATTTAAAATCATTAGATTGAACTGTTGGAAAAACCGTCTTTGCCATAGACGATCTCACATTGGAGACAAGAGTAGTTCAAGGAATGAATTTAGGAAAAGAGGTTAACGCGTGTGGAGTTGGGTGCCATGCGTGCCTACACATATCACTATTGGTTTTTCTTTCTTTGGCTTCTTTCTTTCCTTTCTTGCGGTTGCGAGTTTCCCTCTCTTTTTCCCTATTTTGTCAACTTTTTCTCTTTTTTATACCTAATTTTGTCAACTTGAGAAATTATTTTTCAATTTACATTAATATTGTCTAAATTTGACTCGATTAAGTGAAATTGAGTATAAGCTGATACATGATTTGACATTTAAATATACACTGCATTAACCATAAAAATCGTGTCGTGTTGGACCGCTCACGTATCGTGCTTGTCTTACCTCATTTTAATTCATAACATCTGAAGTCGTGTTGTAAACAATGTCATGCATTTTGAATTGTGGATATATAATGAACTTGTGTCCTACTGAGTCACCTATGTGATGTGTGTTTTGTTTTTCAACTCTCGTGCTATGCTGTAAACAATGTCATGCATGTGGATTGCGGGCCTTACCTGAATGACTCGTATGTCAGCCCGACCCACTTTCATCTTTACTTTACACCAACATTAAATAATTTAGGTCTTATTTACCAATGAACTTAAGCTTATATATTCAGTTTGGTACACATTGCTTCTAACATTTTGCTTAGGACTTTAGTTTTCTAAATAACTTCAAAATTAGCTTCAAACTTAGATGTTTGGTGAAAATAGTGACTAAATTATAATTCAAATTGTAAAATTGACAAAAAGGATGAGGAACATTGGAAGTTGGAGCAGACCTAATTGGCTTCTGCGCCAGCAAGTAATCTCACTAATATTTAAAAGTTAAGCAGTATACTCCTATTATTTAATTTTTGTGAAGACACGTACTTTTTTGCATTTGGATATATTTAATCTTTTTAAAGCTTTGCTAACGCGTTGCTATTACATAACTTTTCATAAATGTCATCAAATTCTAATTTTTTTTTCCTTCGAAGCTATGTGTATCAAAACTATTTCACAAAACACCAAAAAATATAGTATTAATTTAGTCAATAAAGCTAAATACAGTTTAAAAATGTATTAAGCTACTCTAAAAATATATTTTTTTTGCCAACAAATTAAAGATTATAATATAAATCACTATTTCAATCAGTCGAAATTAGCGATTTACAACATACTATACCTCAACTGTATACTAATGCTAATATTTGGATTCATGTCGAAATGTCAACTGTGTATTGAGTTCAAACTTTGTATAATTCAAATAAGAATAAAGTTATGTATATCCGAATTTGCAAACTGTCCATAGATAAAAGTTATTTAAGGATATTAAGGCAATGAAATATTTGTATCATTCAATATTGACTCACTATTTTGAATGAAGTACTAGATGGGCATGATGTTTTTACTTATATTTTCTCTATTGTGAATGCATATGATATGTAATCAAAATTTGTTTCAAGCTTCTCCTTACCTAATTTTCCCTTGTCACAAAGTTAGAACTGACCTTATAAAATTTAATCTACACCAAGGCAAATCTGGGCGAAATAGTACACTGGAACTCTTTTCATTTGCGATTTATAATCTATAAAGACCCTTCTAAAATCATTAATTTTGTTTATATTACATGGGGCTCTGGACGACGGTCCCTTTTGCCCACCTTTAGGACCTGCCCTATAGGCTAGAGATCCCTATACAAGAGGGGTGAAAGGAATAAATTTTTTTAGATGGTAAAAATTGAAATCATGTCGTCATAATAGAAAAATTCTAAACTACTAGACTAATCTGTAATTTTCTATCTCATTTAGATAAATATCTACTCCCTTCGTCCCTATGAATTTGCAGCATTTTCTATTTTCGTCCGTCTCACTTAAATTGCAGCATTTCTATTTTGGACTATGGTCCACCACTTTCTTTTAATCTCATCCATACATTTTAACTCTCGTTTAATTTCATCCACACAATTCATTCTCTCTCTTCATTTATTACCACTTTCTTAATTTTCACCATTTTTCTCTTTGCTACTACTTCCTCCGTTCCATATTAGTTGCACCATTTGCTTTTTCACACTCCCCAATGTACGAATTGCATTATTAATATCTCTAATTATACATATCGAAAAATTATAAAAACTCAAAATTAATAAACTTTGAATCGAAACGATCCAAACAAGATCTCATATGACTATATTTTAACTTTTAGATTACCGACAATATAAAAGTCAATTTGCTTAATGAATAGTACCGAAGTCAACAATGTAGCAAGTAAAAAAGAACGGAGGAAGTATCTCATAGGGACGAAGGGAGTAACTTTTATAATTTTTAGTTTTTATAATTTTTAGTTATTCACACTTAATGATATCAGATATTAAATTACTGTATTGACAAACGTATAAAAAGCAAATGAGACGTTCGAAAAGAAACGGAAAGCAATATTTTTCTTATGTAACATCAAAAAAGAATTGAGGAAGCATGATCTTTAGATCTTAACACGTGGGACCCTCCTACGTCATTACGTATAAACGATTAACTACCTGTATCACCTCCAATTCCAAAGAAAGAAATATCGACAGTTGGTTAGTACCAAACGACGCGTGTATAACATCTTTAACTGCGAAACGACGTCGTATTCGATCGGCAAATATCTCGGCTCTATCCAGCACAACAAATATTCAGCTTGTTGCCATTTTTTGATTTCATCCCTAAATTTAAAACCTTAAAGAACAATTCCATAATCTACTCGATTTTTCCAGGTACTCTTCTAATTAATGTAATTTTTGTATTTACCTTCCGAATTAAAAGCTAATGCAGTGTGTTAAAATTTGTTGATTGTTCGTTTCTTCCAATTCCGATTCATGTTTATTGCATTCTTTGAATTTAATCGTGCAGAATTAAATCTAGTTTTTTCATTTGGGTATTTGGATTTATCTTCGTTGGTTTATCTTATTGATTTTCATCTCTTTTTTGGTTCGTTTTTTTGGGGGGAATTTTTGGAGTACAGCTAGGCTGAGGGAAGCAGAGGGTTCGGGAAGGGGGCCGGGAGAATCGAACCCAGATTTCTGGGGAAAGTGGTACATGCTTAAGTGAGACAAGACTTGATTCTCTTTATGGGGTTTTGGTGGGGTGCAAGGATGAGAAAATTAGGGGCAGAATTGTTAATGTTAATCTTAAGATTTGTTAGAATTTCTCAAAAGAACAATCGATTAATGTTGGAAGATTTAATGTTGGAAGATTCAAAGAAGGAAAGAAAATTAATTTGTGTTGTATTTGGCATTGTGTTCTTGTTCTAAATTAGGGCTAAATCGCTAATAATAATCTATGGTTTTGTTTGCCCGCAATATGTTTGCACATATATGATCCAAGTTTGAATAATTGAAAAGCAAATAAGAATAAGAAACTCATAAATTTGAAATCCTAAGAATTTCTAGTGTTTAATCTTACTCAAACACTTCTTTTCATCATTTCATGGCTCTCAATCTTCCACATACAATACTCTCCAAAAACCCTTGAATAAGCTCCTCAAGAATCTGTTTATGTGGTTAAAAATTTTTGGTCTTAAAAATTTAACACTTTTGCGTACAACCTCAATGTTTTTTTTTTTATTATTACAAATTACAGCCACCAAAGTATTAAAGTGTACAGGCTCAGGCCAAAACTAAGTTGTCGGAGTTATGTGTTTTTGGCCCGAATTTGTAAACTTAGATACTTTGGAGGTTGTAATTCGCAAAATAATAAACATCGAGGCTTTAATTCGCAAAAATTAAACTTTAAAGCTGTAATTTGCAAATTATTTTTCAATTTTAAACAAGAGGAGTGATATGATTTCTGTTCTAATCTGGTTGGAAGTTTGATTTAGTAGCACTTGTTTGTTCCACTTTGTGGATAGTGTATGGGTTTACTAGGATGAAAGTACACCATCAACTAGGAGCATTCATATGGAAATGTCGACTACTATCTGTTATTCTATCTGATTGCGTTTCTAGCGGGGTTTCCCTTTGAGTTGGGAGTGCTGGGGGATCAGGTAAGTTAGTGTCCAAATGCGATCTTACCTTCACTGATATGCGTACGATAAAAGTATTCCAAGATGCAGCTTGGGTAAATGAGCAACCTACGCATTGACGCTGTTATGTGCAAATGAAAATGTTGAACCGAGTTTAGGATTAGGGCTATGTTCGATAAACGCCAAATAGGGATTTGTTGATTTCAGTAATCACTTTAGGTAGCTATTATCTATGTGTTCGTCATGGCTTACACGGTTGTGTGTTTATTGGGTAGTTATATCATCTTAGGTTAACTACTTAACTGGGCTAAAAGGTTATGATTGCAATAAGCGAACTTGAACAGAACTACAGCTTACACTCACAGCAAATTCTTGCGCTATACATGCGTAAATTTGTGCACATGAAAGCACCAAATCGATGAATTGAGAAAATAGAACCCTAAGGCTTTTTGCTTTGCGTAATGTTCTTCTCGTGTGAGAGCAACAAAGTGCAAATAAATCCCTTAAACATGTTCAGAGAATTTCAATTTTTTTTCTTAAAAAAATTAGTGGGAAGAGACAAGTTTATTCTTGCATTTGATCCTTGATTGAAGAGGAGAATCCCCTCTACGATTACTTATTGTTAAGCCTCTAATTTTGAGAGAATCGTCCCTCAAAACACTATAAAACTGTCGTCAATTTTTTTCTAGTTTTGGTTGCTGGTTTTGAAAAGATTTATGATGTATATTATCATCATTATACATAATAATGCCCCTTGAAAGCAGGGTCTGGGTGAGGAAAGGTGATGTAGTATATATGCATTATAATTATTTTATTTTCCTCCCTGTAGGACAGATGGTGTCATCATCTCCAACACTCAACAACCATGCTGACTGTGAAGATCTGGATAAAATCTCCAAGCAGAAGAGGGGTAAAAAGTTATGGAGGAAAGTCAGATATCAGCTTGTAGAGTATCATTCTTTGCCTGCATTTCTTAGAGATAATGAGTACATTTTAGGTCACTATCGGTCCGAATGGCCCCTGAAACAGGTTTTATTGAGCATCTTCACAATCCATAACGAAACTCTCAACGTTTGGACGTAAGCATTTTATATTTTTTATGCTTCTTGAAGTTCAAATAATTATTTATATCTCCTTTCTTATGTCATGATGATTGATCCCTTGTCCACTATTCCTGCCCCTCCGTTGTCCCTTCCCGTAGAGCTGAAACTACACGGTTTTGGAGGGTTTGATTTACGTAATCTTGCCCTTGTACGAACAAATAGGTTGTTTCCGATATGATAACTTATTAAAAGACAAATAATTCCGCTTCTCCCTCTCATATAGTGGGGTTCCGCCCTCTCTCTGGCGTAGACTTGGTTTGTGGTGTCGTCAACTTACGAACTACTAACTTGTATTTCAGGCATTTGATTGGGTTCTTTCTTTTTCTATCCTTGACCGTGTACACAGCAATGAAAGTCCCTGATGTTGCGGACTACTACCCTCTGCAACAGTTTGCCGAGATGCTCAAGAAAGCTGGCTTGCACGACATTCACTCAAGATTTGTTAAATGCCTTCCATCATTATCTAACATGCCAGATTTCAGTAAGATCAGGGGTGAATTAAAGGCTTCTCTCCCTTATATTAATTCGCTGTCATCGGTTTCTGGGTGGCATATTTTGGAACATTTTTCAAACCACTTGCCCGAGTGTTTCTCCCATTTCAATCACACTAGTGATAATTTCTTGGTAATTTTTCCTCTCTTGTTCTACCTCATAATCACGTTTTGCATTCTTCCGTTTTATTGTGATCTGTGGGCTGCTGAGACATACGGATTTGCATTATTTTTCCTTTTCTTGTGCGTAGTTGTAATTTGGTTTGATTTGAATGTATATTCGGTTTTCGAGTTTTTTCGGGTCAAGATTCGATTTAAAGAGCTCTACACACTTCAGTTTACTCTTTTGATTGTGCAACACGAGTCATAAAAAATGTTCGTTCGAGTTTTCAAAACCTTAATAATCCCTGCATGTAGTTTTAACCGTTACGTTTGTCCTCTGCAGTGGAGCATGAAGAATGATTTACTCAACACCATTGCACCATTGTCGTTCCACCCAATCACGAGATGGCCTTTCTACGCCTTCTTGGGTGGGGCCATGTTCTGTTTGCTCGCTAGCAGCGCTTGCCATCTTCTTTGTTGCCACTCGGAACGCCTTTCATATATAATGCTCAGGCTCGACTATGCAGGCATTGCTGCACTTATCGCAACCTCATTCTACCCTCCCGTTTATTACTCCTTTATGTGCAACCCATTTTTCTGTTACCTATACTTGTCATTTATAACTATATTAGGAATCGCAACCATTATATTCTCGCTTTTCCCGGTCTTCCAAAACCCGGAATACCGAACCATCCGTGCTTCCTTGTTCTTCGGTATGGGCATCTCTGGTGTCGCTCCCATTTTGCACAAGTTGATACTGTACTCAAACCAGCCTGAAGCATTGCAGACCACAGGATATGAAGTTCTAATGGGAGCCTTGTACGGCCTTGGAGCTTTGATTTACGCTAAAAGAATACCTGAACGATGGCGACCAGGAAAGTTCGATATTGCAGGGCATAGTCATCAACTCTTCCATATTCTTGTGGTTGCGGGAGCGTACACACACTATCATACTGGACTCGTCTACCTCAAGTGGCGAGATTCGCATGGTTGTTGAAATCGCTGTATAAACCGGCCAATTAAGTGCAAAAGTTCGTCGTTTACTGTAGGAGTACGAGAATTTACTCAAGTTATAATACTAATTTGCTGCTCTTGCTCGTAGCAATTGAAGAGTGAAGAGTGAAGAGTGAAGAATCTCTTATGTTAAGCTTTAACATAATATGTTTAAGTCAACCTTCGATGTAAATAATTTTTGTGTCCAATAAAATGTAATTTAATAAAAATAAAATACTCCTTCCGTCCATAAAGAATGTGACATTTAAGTTTTCAATATGAAAACTTTTCGGGAATATATGTTGCATTTTCAATGGGACAAAGGGAGTAGAATTTATCCTATCAACTAATATCTATTATTTTCGATTGCTGAGTTCGGATATTAGACCAACAAAGATTAGATTGTGTTTATTTAACTCTTTAAATCTCGACTAGATAAGAGTATAATAACATTGGGATCATGAAATGTTATTCAAAGTTAGAAATGTAAAGATGAAGTTACCCATCAGTTTATGGGCTCGAATGGGATGGGCTTGCTCCGGATTTTGTTCATTTAAATTTCTATTGTATCTAAAAAGGTGTGAGTGCTTAGCTTGTTGCTCGACTTCCCATCATTTTCTTGTAAAGTCTCTTTTTATGAAATGAAAAATAATTTATAATAATAAAAAAATAATAATAATAGTAAAGACCTGTATAGAGCTCGTTTTCACCTGCTATGTTTTTGTAAATATAAGATCAGACTCGGGTTCCCAATAGGCCCCTGTTTGTTAGTTGTATATTTAAAAAGGACTAGTATATGATCATGTTTATTGTCGTAAATTCAAAGGAACAAAGCGAGTAGGGTCTAAGAGAAGTCTGTAGAGCATCATATGACCTGCCTACGTCGAGCTTTGATGTTAGTAGTCACTACTAAGTAGTATTGTTCACCTACCTACAACCACACCACGTGTGGCTTCATATTATCACAATCAATATTTTTTATTTATTGTTGCCATCAATTATTATTATTATTATTATTATTATTATTATTATTATTATTATTATTATTATTATTATGTATGATCTCCGTTTTACTAAATTTATTTAAAGGCATTTTATCGGAAAATAAAAAAAATTTAATTTGAAGAATTGAGAAAAATCTGTAAAAAGAAAACGATATGTTTCTCAAATTTAAGGAGTGTGAGTTTGAGAGTAGAATTAAGTTATGATTGAAAGATAAGTATACACTAAAAAATAAATACAAGTTGGTTTTGCAAGGAGGTGCGTGTACAATAAAATAGCGTGCATTAACCTTAAATTTAAGGAGTGTGAGTTAGAAAGTGTATTTAAGTGGAGTGGAGAGTGAAAAGCATGTACTTGTGATTTGTGATGAAAGATTAAGGAAGAGTTCATACTAAAAATATTGTGAACTAAGTCTATTTTAGACTTATAAAAAACACAAATAAATCATGTCTAATTTCGTGTGTTGGATATATTTGCGGTTATGTCTGGTTTATCTTTGAATTATAGTAAATCATGTCTAATTACGTGGAATTCGCAAGATGAGGGATGGGCACAGGGTATAGCTAGGCAGGTTGGGTGTGTGCATTCGGGGTGTCCTTTTACGTATCTTGGGGTTCCGTTAGGGGCTAGTATGAGTCGTGTGTCGGCTTGGAAGCCTATTCTGTCGAAGGTTCAGGATCGTCTTGCGTCGTGGAAGGCCTGGTCTTTGTCGCGTGCGGGGAGGCTCACTCTTATTAAGAGTGTCCTCAATAGTTTACCACTTTATTACTTGAGTATTTTTAAGATTCCAAAGGCTGTTGCCTTGTCTCTGGTCCAATTACAGCGTAGGTTTTTTTGGGGTGCGGCTAGTGATGGTAGAGAGTCTATTCCACCTATTGCGTGGAGGTCGATTGAACTTCCTATGTGTCTTGGCGGTCTGGGGGTTGGGAATATTCTGTATAAGAATCTTATCCTTTTGTTTAAATGGTGGTGGAGGTTTTCCGATGCGGATAATACTTTGTGGAAAAGGATTCTTTTGTCGGTGCATAATATCCGTGGGTCTAAAGCGTCATCGGTCTCTTTTAGCGAGGTTCGGGAGGGTGTGTGGGGACAGTTGGTTAGTGGTGAGGATGAGACATCTAAAGTTCGTAGGATTGTGGAGGATGGGATGATCGTTCGTCTTGGGGCAGGGGAGTCCACCTTGTTTTGGTATGATCGATGGTGTGAGTGTGGGATACTTAAACAGCTATTCCCTAGGTTGTTTGAGCTGTCTCTCCAGCAGGAGCATCTTGTATCCCAGATGGGAGTGTGGGGTGACGGTGGTTGGGTGTGGGATTTTCGGTGGCGTAGGACTTTGTATAGCTGGGAGATTGAGGAGGTTTCTCGTCTAGAGTGTGGTCTTGGTTCTGTCTGTCGGGAGGGTCGGGATAGTGTGGCTTGGCGGCATCTTTCGTCTTTGTCGTATCCTACTAAATTTATTGTGGAGCAGGTGTTTGCCGATTGTGATCCTTTACTTTCTAGGGTGGTTGCTTCTACTATTTGGAGCATTCGCTGTCCTCCCCGTGCACAGGTTACATTATGGATGGCGTGTTTGGAGCGGTTGAAGACTGGGGATCGGTTGCTGGACCGCGGTATTCTGTCTATATCCGATGCTTTATGTCCATTGTGTGGTGCTGTGGTGGAATCGAATTCTCATGTTCTGTTTACTTGCTCCTTTGCTTGGAACGTCTGGATGCATATCCTAGCATGGTGGGGACTACAGGGTGTATTACCGGATAGATGTGGTTGTGCTCTTCTTGCGTGGGGTGGCTTGATGCGAGCTCGACGATGGAAACGCCTGTGGGGATGGTTTTTGTTTGCGTGCTATGGTCTATCTGGTTTGAAAGGAATGCTGTTAAATTTGAAGGGAAGGTGATTGATGTGCGGCGCTTTTTGTTTACTCTCCGTATGCGTGTTGGGTTTTGGGCGAAGGAGCTTCGTTTATACGATGGCGTCTCGGCTGCTGATTTTGCTTGGACTCCTGGGCTCTTGGGCTCTTGGGAAATTCTACCTGGTAAGCACCAGGTATAGTGAAACGCCCACAATAACTATTCTTGTTTTCTATTCTACATGATAAGCATCAACTATTCTAAAACTATCTGCCGTAACTATATTAGCTAAAAAACGTTAATTAACCGTTAAATCTGGAAATTACAATTTTGCCCTCTTATGGTTAAATCTTCAATCTTTATCCTGCCTGAGAAGAAATTAACCCTCAATCGATGTCTTTTTCTATAAATCCAAGGAAGTTGTCTTCAGATGAATTATATGCCGGAGTTTTGGTTTGATGGAAAGCTCCAAGCCTTGTTATCCGAACACCCTTCATAATTTAACTTTCATGTCAAAAGCTTCGTGGAACTTCTGTTGAAGGAGTTGAGAAGGGTGGTTACATCATTTCTGACAACCTCCATGTCAAAAGCTTCCTGGAACTTCTGTTGAAGGAGTTGGAATCTCAACCTCCATGGTTTATCAAGTCTCTGTATCAAGCTTTGTGAAATATTGTAGTTCATTTGTTATTTGGTAATGATTGATTTACGGTCATGTTTGTCTGATAGTATTCTGTTGTTGAGTTTCATTCATGTGCTATGTTAAGTGTTCACGCTGCCCTTTTTTAAAATTAGGTCAGGCTAAACAGATTTACACTTGGAGAAGATGAAGATTATGAAGTTAATTCCATTTGATATCGACTCAAGTTAATTACTCTCTCCAGATTTAGTCATTGTTGTGATTGGAGAAGATGAAGATTATGAAGAGAGAGATGAAGACTATGAAGAGGGTAAAATTGTAATTTCCAAATTTAACGGTCAATTAACGTTTTTTAGCCAATATAGTTACGGCAGATAGTTTTAGAATAGTTGGTGCTTATCATGTAGAATGGAAAACAAGAATAGTTATTGTGGGCGTTTCACTATACCTGATGCTTACCAGGTAGAATTTCCCTAGTTTTATTTGTTCGGATTGGTGTTTGTATTAGTATATAGTTGGTAGTTTTTTTGGCGTGTAGTGTTAGTTTTTAGGTTTTTTCGGTGGCATAGTCCATCCCTATGCGTTGTTTGGGTGGCCTGTCTCTTGGTCCCTTTTTCCAATGGCTTTTTCCCCTCGTGGGGTTTTTTATGCCGGCGGTGATTGGGTGCCCAAGTTTCAGTGTGGATCTTTTTGTTTCTTTTATATGAATTCCCAATTTGCGAAAAAAAAGAAAAAAAAAAAAAAACACAAATAAAGCATTTTCATTATAACTTCTCATTAAAAATAGTCAATTATTGTTAATTTGTTATACAACAAAATTGCTAAGTGAGAGAAAAAGAGATAAGATGTGTGGATAAAAAAGGGAAATGAGATTTAAACTTATGTCCATCTGTTACGTGTACTTTTGATGGGATGTCAAGCAATTATCTCGACCTAAATATTAAATCGATTGTTAAAGCTCACAAATATACTCTACCGTCCCTATGAGATTGAAACCCCTATTAACAGTCTTACCCATACAAGTATTATGAAATAGTAGAAATCGCTAAATTGTATGAATATTGAATACGATTAAATGTGAAAGAAAATATATTGATAAAAATCACAAAAAACTGGTGAGAGTAAAACCAAAAGTCATTTAAAAACAGTCTTATTATTATCACTAACAAGTGTACAACAAAATAAAATTACATAACTCCGGCTAATTCAAATCACATTCTAGGCGAAAACCACTTAATGACATTCGTCATAACATTACAAAAAGCAAACAACTACAAGTGTACCAATTTGAAGGGCCCATTTAGTATTACCAACAAATAGTCACAAAAGTGTCAATAAACATGCCCTCTATAGTCTATATAGTCTTAAGTTCACTTTCAAAATAAATTAAAGAGCAAAGCCAACTGGCATTTTTGATCATATTCATTCATATCAAACATAAATTCAGTAGTTTTTCATCATTTTAGTTATGGACATAAACTTTCATTCATTCATTCTCCCTCTATTTAGTAACTTACTCACGTTTCTCGGTAAGACGACCTCAAAACAAAAAATTCATATACTAACACTCCCTCCGTCCCACTTTTATTGTCCATATTTCCTTTTTGGGTCATCCCACTTTAATTATACACTTTTTATTTTTTGCCAAGACTTTTTACCTAAATACCCCTAACTACCCCAACTTATATTATTTAAAATACCCCACTTACCACCTTTTCAATTATTATAATCACTTAAAATACCCCATTACTCACTTTTTCTTATTTTGCATGTCCACATCAAAGTGAACAATATAAGTGAGACGAAGGGAGTAATTTATTTATTGGGACATACCCATCTCACAGTGATATCGTCTCTATTTAATTTACACCATTTTATTGTTATTCTTTACCCTTTAATTCTTTCCAACCATCCCAAAATATTGTTGTCAAAAAATGAAGAATATTGCAAGTTCTGATCAATGGAGTACAGATTGTGAATCTGGTTGGACTCATTACTTAGATGATCAATCTTACATTTCAACAAATACCCATCATAATCTTGATCATCATCATCAAACTTATAGATTAAAATCAACGGTCTATAATGATTATGATGATCATGATGAAGACTTATCAATGGTGTCTGATGCATCTTCTGGGCCTTCCCATTTTGTTCAGAATCAGAAGAATATTGATGAACATCCAAGATATTATACTCAAAAAAGTTCCAAAAAATCTAGAAAAAATGAGAAAAAGAAAGTGGGTTTTAATAAAAATAAGCAAAAAAATGATCATTTTTGTAATAGTAATCATCATCTTGATGACACTGCTAGTTCACCTTCTTTTTCTAATTCACAGGTAAATTTCTAATTACTTTTGTTTTATAAGTAAATTCTAACCATTTTTTTATAAAATTTTTTTTACTTAAATCATGGATATATTTAATATGGCCTATTAAATTAAAAAAATAGAATTTTATTTACCTCAGATTAATTCAAGTCGAATATTTAGTGGCATGTATGATGTGTAGTTATTAAGGATTTCCTTTATGACGTAATTTTTAGGGACAAAGAGGAAGTGTGGGGTGAAAGACTGAAAGGGTAGGGGTGGAGTGAAGTGGAGTGTAAGACTTGGTTCATGCTAATATTAACTTGAACTAAGTTCTAACTAGACTTTTTCTATTTTAATAAGAAATTCCTTTGCCTTTTCTTTTCTTGCCTTCACTCTAGAGTAGTATGATTTTTATTATTTTGTTTCATTAAAATTGCTAAATTTTTCAAGGTAAAAATTGTGAAGTCTAACCAGATAGTACCCTATATGTAAATAGTAGTTATTCTACTCTATTAGGCCGTGACAATTCGTCACATAATCTCACCGTGGCCCACTCTAGGGACACGGGAAACCCGTGGGCTCAGGCCCACAAACCCACGGGTCAAGAGCGTTGACTTACACATACACTCGATGAGGTTCATTGTTTCCCAAAACCATATGGCGATAGGAGGATTAGCTCACCAAGTATATATGCAAGTCCACAACCCACTTTTTTATCGATGTGAGATCTTGTCTCACATGTGAAGTATTTTCAACATACTCACGTGAAATATTTTATGTGATTTCAGGGGAATTCTAATTCATATGATAATCACTATGCTTTTTGGCAGTCTTCTCAAGTAAATGATGCAAATGAACCTTCCAAACCAAGTACACTCTATTAACTACAATCTTGTTATGAACTTAACCACCTGTACTTAATTATTATCGATATTAAATAGTAAAAATATTATATATGCATTGCATAGTTTAATAGTCATTATTATTCTACTTCTGTAATATATATCAAAGTCATTAAATGGTAAATGGAAAAATCATGACTAATTAAAGAAAACTATTTTATAATCATATTATTATTACCATTAAAATGACTATATTGCATGAAAATTTACACCAAAAATTACTTTTATTATATTATCTATTAGTAACAACTAAACAAGTGATAACGAAAATCATCATTTATACTGTTGAATTTGCTACTTATTTTATTAAAGGGTAATGATATATATAGCCCATAAAAATTGACAAATTTTTTAAATTATTAATAATTTTAAATTTTAAAGAGAATCTAATCTAGAAATTGAAAAACAATTAATATTTTATAAATGATTTTAACTTCCCAAAAAATAATAAATGATAAAGTATAATTAAATATTTATATTTTCCAAATCAAAAATCAAATAAAATTATATAAATTAAATACAAGATTCTTTTTATATACAGTCCTTAGGGCTGCATATATCATTTTCCTTTATTAAAATATTTATATAAATGAGAAATCTTATAATATTTTTTTACGTTCCGCTTGATAGGTCAATGGATCGAGGGAGGATGGCAGCAATGAGAAACAAATGATGTGAAGCCAAGTAATGTAAATCTACTCTCAAAGAGGGAGAGATAAAAAATTGGTGTAATAAAATAATGAGGAATTGTTAAAATTCATAAATGCATATTAATTTTGTCTTTTTCCCTTTATTTTTTGGGATTAATTAAATTAATTTTACTGATATTCCCTCCCTGTCTACTTTTCATCTGTTCTTGTCAATAAATTGGGAAACAACATAAGAACAAATATAAATAATATTCAAATAATTAATTACTTACTCCAAATTTTATTTGTGCAATGTAACATGCTCGTTTTTTCCAGCGCAAAAGTGTTGTTTGTCACATTACTATAATGTGGTAACCCCTATTTTTATTAATTATACCGATTTTGTTGACTTTCTGAGTTTAAAATTGCTACTGATAATAATATCACGGAGATTTATATATACATTATAAAAAAGTCACACTTTCGATATAAAGTCAATTGATTAGACAAATTGTCAAGAAATTAACTCAACTATAAGATTAAGTTTATGGTTGAGATTCCAATAGATATTATATACTCTAACGAGTCCTCAGAGCGTTGAATATTCAACTTTAAATAAGGGATGATTGAGATACGAACCCATGACACCTTGTCTGTCGCTCTGTCTTTTGATACCGTATCAAAGAAGCAACTTAATCAAAAGTAAAAGTGATGGTTGAGGTCCTATGATATGTTCAATACTCTAACATTTTAGAGTATATAACATATCCTAGGGCTTCAACTATTAGCATTTAGCTTAAGCTTTTAGTTGAGGTGTCATGATATATTGTACACTCTAACACAAATAATATTTGTATACGTCAAAAATCAAATCTTATTTTTAATTAGAGCAAGTACCACATTTTTCAAATAAGCACTTAAAATTAAATTTTACGGAATAATCTCCTTCTCTTTTAAGACTTAATTCAAACAAATTAAATTTTAATAGTCTATGATTGTAATAATATTTAGGGCCCGTTTGGTTAGTGGTACTAAATGATAGTAATGAAAATTTGTTTACAAATTTTCATTACCACCTAATACCACCTCTCTCAATGGTAATGCATTGGAATGAATTTCACGAAGAAAATGAGATGATTAAAGTTGGACAAGCATGTTCATCAAGGTAGCCAAGAGATTTTTCAATCAAAATTATACTAAATTTTTATTCGCATTACCTTCATATATTATCACCTACCAAACAGGCTGTTAGGAAAATTGATTGAATGAAGGGGGCCAAAACAACTAAGAGTAGACCCCAAAATTGCCATATTTAGTGACCCACTCTTTCTACTTTTAGATTTTGCCAGCAAAGCCTCAAACCTTGTGTTTATATATAGGAATAAGGTGACTCAACCAATTATTCATTTATTTCAATTTTGATTGGGAATTTATGTAGTCGTGGAACTTTTAAATCCAATGATTTTTAATCATAAAAAATATTTTATTCTATCTCATAATTCTAATAATATACTTATAATGTTTTAAGGACAACTAAAAATAAGATACAAATACATAGTATAGTCATTATATCGAAATTAGTGAAGAAGAACTTCTACGTAAGATGGGCCGAAAAGTCATATCATTGATGTATCATAATTGTAGAAGAAAAAATTTAAATTGAGAGCGGGTCATGATTTACTCTACACACTTATTTCCTCTATCGAGATATTTATAAGTAAAAATATATTAAAAGAGAAATAAGAATTACAACCCGTTTACTTACTTTATCAGAAAGTAAATTTTCTTTGTCACTAATATAAATTTTTTCATTATTTAATAATGTGAGTGACTTACAACTATGCTCACACCTAAATAAGAAATAAAAAATTGAATATATATAATTTTATTCTATTAAAAATAAAATAATTATTATCAATTAGCTATAATTACATTATTCAAAAAAAACTATAATAACAAAAATAATATTTTTGTTTAAATTATTTTGCATATTTTAAATTACGTTTACATAATTCTTATGAAAGGTGAGCTAGCCCACTAAGGATTACAATAATTGAAATTTGTTTTGGGTAATGATTTATTCCAAATCTTTAAATGGCTCCTTTTTGCTTATAATTAGAAGCCAAATCTTGAAAAATGACTTAAATCTTAGGAAATGGACAAAATCTCCTCTCCACACCCCACCCTTGTTTGATATTTCATCCTTTTATTTATGTCTAAAATTAGTTATTCCTTTTTTTTTTCTCAAATTTAAACTATTTGTTTATTAGAGATTAATTAAGGGAAGAAAATAAGCATATAGGAGTACTTTTTTTGATACATATTTCGTTTTAATTATCGGATGACACATTAATCATTAACATAAAATATTGTGTAAAAATAAATTAATAGGAGTAAATTCTTTTTGAATTTTCTTTGAAATTATCTTTTCATAGATAATCCACTTTGGTATTTTTGTGTTAATTGATTATAATATAATAATTTTTATAAGTTTTTCTATTATTTTTGTGTATATTTAAATTGCTTGGTAAATTATCTTTACATAATTGATTCTTACCTATTTTATAATTTTATATATTTTTTAAAAATTATATACACTACTTACTTTTAAGATTCAATTTTTTAACACGAATTATCTTTAGTTTGACAAATATAAAAGAAGAAAATGAACATATACATTAGTAATACGTTTTTATAATCTAACAGCGATTTGTATATCTTTAGTTTGAGAAAAGACGGTTTCAAGTAAGAATTTGTGATTTAAAAATATTTTAACTATATAAATGACATTAAAAGTGAAAAGTCATTATCTAAAAATAGAAATAATGCAAAATAAATAGAACAGACTAAAATGACTATCAATTCAAAATAAGTAGGACAGAGGAAGTACTCATCTGTCCCATAAAAATTGTCGTATTTGACTTTCAGATTTGAAAGCTTTTAAAATTAATTATAGCAATTTCAATGGGACGGAAAGAGCAGTAGGTAGCTAGCTACATTACATCACTATAGAAGTACCTTGCACTTGTTGCATGATTGTATTAGGGTTTGTTGCCTCTATTAGATCATTTCAGTCCTTCCATTAAATGATTTAGTTCTTCCCTAGAGATTCAGCTACTTGTTTTCCATATCTTTATTTGATGGGCAAGACATGGAGTCGAATTATTATTATTAAATAATCTTAAATCCTTTTCAATCTAGCTTGGTTTCAAATAAAAACATTATCCAAACTAAACTACTTTGTAGACACACTTATTCTTCTAATGAATAGCGTATATTTTTTTCAAAATAAAAATTTTTAAGACACAGAATAGATTATATTTTTTTGTAGACTACTGGTTAGTAATGTTTGTCATCAATGGTATGACTGACGTTCATAATTACATTGTAATATGAGTTAAAGTTGTAAAACTATAATATTTAAATCGACTAGCTTTCAAATTTGCAACCCTCATTAGTGTCTTTTCCAAAGAAAATTATCAATTTCAACTTTAGATTTCCTTAAAACGAGTTTCTAAACGTTCAAAAACTGAAAGGGTTGATTCCTATTTGATTGTTTCACAAATTTTGCACCCTTGTAAAAAGTACTTTAGAGGCTTTCCGAAAAACATATTTAATGCTATCATAATTCTCTTTCAAATCTTTTCACTTTGAGAAAATTAATTTAAGCCGATTAATCGCTTCAAATCCTCTTTCCAAACTAATCTCCTTTTAAGAATCGTTTCTTATTTTAATAAAAAATGTATTATTTTTCCTAAGAAGAAATTGATTTTGATTTTCATTGCCCCTCTTCCGTAATCCTCCCATTCGATCAACCTGCCTTATATCCAAAACTTAAAGAAAAAGCAACCTTTAAAATTGATTTTCAATCAAGTAAATTCATCTCTTTAAATTTCTTCTCTTAATTTTGATAAATTCGTCAAATAAGTATGTCTAATCACATGTTTACCATCTTACTCTTTCATTTAAAGCAACAAACTATATGGGTTTCCTGGGTTGATTTTTGGTTGATTATGGGGTTTTTTTACCCATATAAACACATAATCAATCCAAAATCAACCCAAAAAAACCATAAAAACCTTTAAATGAAGAAGATGATCCCCAAAGTTCGAACCTTTCTAGGATAAACGAAAGTTCGAACCTTTAGAAGCAAATGAGGCAATTCGAACCTTTATAAACCAATTTTCCAACTAAATAAAGTAGGAAAATATAACAAAAAAATGATTAAAATGAAAAGTTTCCTCTTGAAAGTTCAAAAAGAGCCTATATACACAGATGCATTACAGTGCAGCATATCAAAATGGTATCCCTAGCCAACTTAAAAATGTAACAAATGATATTAATTAGTTCATAAAATTGAAATATTAGTGAAAATAATACACTACATGCTTCATATAGCCAAAAGAGCACAGAAGTTATTACTGCAATACCAAAATTGATTGCCCAGACAAGGGCATGCGGTAAAACGTAAATCCGAGAACCTCTGTAAACCGACTCCCTGTAAACGACGGGCTCAATTGCCATATATATGTCTGTGGATGGGTTGGCTATTTAAACTCTTAACGACCTCCAACCACGGTTTATCTACGACTAAAAGAGAACTTTTGGAGGCGTGACTAACAAATAAAACTGGATGTCTAAACTCGAAAAATTCGAAATTTCGTCTACCATACAGCTTAATGTACATGTCTGTCTGTTGCAACTTACGCTTCAGCCGTCCATTTGAATTTAGTTTCTTCGAGACCGAGTCCAAACTGTTGAGCATGTCAATAGGAACTAGATCACTATTACTATCATCTCGTTCCACGGGAATTTCGAAGTCAATTGAGCACATTGCCCTGTAAAAGAATTACATTCATTATCAGACCTACAATTTAATTGCCGTGTCAAAACTAGATGCAATCAGCGAAGAGTGTTAGACCAACGGATAGAGTGTAGAAGACATAAAAGTACAAGATAGCCTTTAACAAAACAAACACGATGTATAACGAAAATCTGGGTCTGTTCAAAGTACTTTGAGTATACGATTGGACAAGTTGTCCAATTTGCCTTTTTCTACAAATCCTACCTTAGATATTCTGAAATTCTGCTCAGTTGGAAATTTTTTTATTCGCTTTTGTTACTATAGAGAAATCATTTCATGTCCGTCTACCCCTTTATCTCCTAATATTTTCTATATAAACAGCGATATAATTGATTGTCTGGCACATAGGTAGAGAAAAGCCCTTAAAGGTAATTCACCCATAACCAAAGAAATGGAGCACTAAGAACCATATTGACACATACGAAAATGGGACAATAGGACAATATAAACAAAAAATTTCTTTAATACCATGTCCATTTTTTTAAATTTTGAAACGCCTATTCAGAAAAAAAAAAAGCTTTATAAGTTATAACTGAATTCAAGTCGCAGGCCTTATGATTACAAAAAGTGCTTAAAGCCCCCACCGCCTGCGACCACTTGTCCCTGTGTGCCTTACACCTAGGCGCACCCTAGGAAAGTTTCAAAAACTAAGACATTTATAATTATAAGCAGGTCACACAATAAGATTTCCATCACATATGAGCTAAAGTATGGATTATGGTTGGACTTCCGCTTCAAAATGTGAAATTGACGGCCATACTGTGCAGATGAAATGATACTTCTGAAAGAATGAAATGTAATACTCCTCGAAGGATTTAGCATGCTTTAAAGCTTTTTTTAAGTCCATTATGCTCAGATTATCCTACTATTGAGCAATTCTGTTGCATTTTAGACTAAATGCATGGAAATGTATGATGATAGTGGTTGAGTATGACATGCTATCCTTCACACACACAGGGTACCTCTCTGTTATTAGTTCAACATCAATCAATTTTGACAGTGATATTGTTGAAGTAATAGTGCATGTAAAATGTTGGAATATCACATTACAAGTCCAATAATCCTTTAGCTGAAAGATTGGATGCCTAAAAGACTAGTACTTGTTCACTTGTACACCCTCCATTTCGCACACACAGCTACATGTAATTCATTTGTACACCCTCCATTGTATTCAAATGCTTCACTTCCAATTGATACGGAGAAAAAGTGAAGCCAAGTACATGTAGTTCACTTGTACACCCTCCATTTCATTTAAAAGCATCACTCCAAATTCCCATTGATACTGTGTAAGTCAATTTTTTTAGTTCCTAATCAAAAACTTAACATCTTGATCAGCCATCATAAAACGTAGACCGTAGTAAGCTACAACTAAATCGTCAATACATCTTCAACCTTACCCCAATGAGAAAACGAACCCGAGAGTAATTGGGCACTTCTCTGCAACTAATTTTTTAGTTGCTTAGGGATAAGACCAGAAATGCACAACACCACAACCTCAACATTGAAATACTAGAGAGAAATTGCCAGACCAATATGTAACAAAATAAGTAAAAAAATACTTTTGACAATACCTATCTTCAAAGCCAGAAATTATACGGAACAGTACATCAGCAAATTATGGTAAAAAAAAGGAATTAAAAGACAGATAAGTTGCAAATCAAACAATTAATCTCAAATGAAAAGCACAAAATTACGTTAACATTAGGTGGACAAAATCCAACTAGGAAGCATAGAAGAAAACAAACCTTGAACTGTAGACAACCATGGATGAACTTGCAGATGGTGGGAATGAGACACCAATAACCTCACCAGGGAACTCCTGGAATGTCCGAGGCAAGGAAAACGAATTCTTTCTTGACCATTCACCCAGTTGTTTGGCCTCCACATCAAATGCATATACTTGGTTAGATGAAGTTGTAACGACAAGTACATTATTACTGTGAGGGGAGAACCCACCAGCAGTAACAGAAGCACCATCTAATCTTGATATAAACCAATGCTGTCTGTTAACCGAATAAAAGTGGTCAGTCAGAGACAGGGACAAATAAGGCAATCAGAACAGCAAGATAAATAATGAAAGAAAAAAGCAGGAAAAATATTAGATTGTCAAAACTTGATAAAAAGATCGATACAGAGCAATTAAAAACAACATATTCCACCATTACAGCAAAAGTCCATACAGCAATAACAAAAAGATTATTCAAGATCATACTAAATCACGTTAAGTACCTGCCAAGTAAAATCTTGACGAGAACTCAAAATTGGGCAAGTTCATGACATATGAACTATGAAGTTCAGACAAGGCACAAAAACATAATGATTAATATGTATCATATCTGCAACCTCTTCCTATGAAACCACTACATTAAATTTCATAGTGATATCAATTTTTAGATGAAAAGTAGTACTCCCTTGTAGACATTAAAAACATTTCCCTCAGTCACGCAAAACAAAGAATGTAGAGGGTGCCCTTTAATTGAGGTGGCAAAGAGATTCTTTCGATTAGATTTGAGCCGCACCATGTTAGGTCATTTCAAGGGATTGAATCAATTAGGTGATGGATTTAAGTGTATTCAATTTTGAGCCGGGGTTATTTGGGTTTATTACCTTTTATCTTAGGAAAATTGGAGGGAAAATGCAATTCTAGGTGATTTGCTTCTAAAACTCTCACCTTCGAGATTATACTCGAAACTGTCACCTTTTATACATATCCTTTATGAAATTCAAGCAAATCTAGTCAAAATACAGGCCTATTGGGATAAAATGAGTTTTACACATAGATAGTAGTGTGATTATTAATCGTTAATTTATCAAGTTAGGATGTAGTGAGTCTTGTTAATGAATATTTAGATTGGAAATCAGAATACTTGCACATCTGCAATAATGCAGTAATTTAACCATTAAGAAACTTGGGGTTGTTCACCCAAGACTTAGGATTTATATTGTTAATTTTCCTACTTATTTCATTTACAAAAGTACTTATTAGGTATTTTTGTTTAAAAATTGAAAATAAAACAAGATTAAAGATTATTGTTGACATGATAGCCAATTTTCCATCCTTCATTTACAAGCCAACATATTTGACTTAACACTTAAAAAGAAAATATTCTTCCAACTACTACCAGTTAGACCAAGATTCCAATCAAAGTAGGAGGAACACTTTAACAAGCATGACACAAAAGAAAAGAGAAAAGCAAATAAACACACACCCAACTACACATATATAAACATTCGCCTTGCTAATTAAAAAAACGAATTCAAAGATGATAAACACCACTTTTTCTTACCTATATATCTCCATATTGAAAACATATATGTCCCCGAAGCAATTGACCGCAGCCAGCCACTGCCCGTCAAAACTTGTGAACAGTTTTGTAATAGGAGGCTCACTGGGAGGAGAATACTCGTCTTGTGTCTTGCGGGTGGGAGTAAAAATGTGCACTATATCTGAGGATGCCAGGTCCACAATCTGCACCAACAAATTCAAGCATAGGAAAAAACATTCTGTGAATAATTTTGAAAACTCAATCAGCAACCAAAGACAATATCACAACCTTGCTCTAAAGTTCAACTTTCATCTACCTTCAAAAATAAGATAATAGACTAATCAAGATTGAAAAAATCAGCAAAAAAGACAGAAAGACTGTTTCATTAAATTTAGTCTACGTTCAGTTCCCATCTGAATAAAAATAGAATAACATGATCAATCAATACAAAGTCACAGAGTGCACCTAGTCAAAAAAGAACTCATGAATCTAAATCAAAAAACCAGCAGGACAGACTAACCCTTTTTGTTTATTCAGATCCTGAACTGATACCATGTTGGTCTAAAATATGTCCCTACACAAATACCAAGTTACCCCAAAAATGGCTGCAAATGCCATATTGGTCCAAAATTAGTACCTATGCATAATTGACCTTCTTATGGACACATCAGAGTTTCAAATGCCACCAAAAAATATAGACCACAATAAAGATAACCCACAAGTTTATTGTTCTCGACGCAAAATAGCTTATGAAGTTGCGCTCATTCACATAGAAAAAAGGCTTTAAATCCCAAAACTTCAAAAAAAATTCTGGCGCAAAGAGGAAAAAATTTTACTGCCAAAAACGAAAGTCGGTCCACTAAAGTAATGAAGATCCAAACAAATGTCAAATTATTGAAACTTAAAAACACGCGAAGGAAAACCAAGTCCCAACCAAACTGCAGATATATCAGATGGATAAATATATATAGAGTCAATAGCTTATAGAACTGGCTAAAAATCTGCAAGATGAATGCATAACTAGATTTATAGCTAAATAACTAATTCCAAAATAACAAAATTATAGTGTAATCTAAACTTCACCAGCAATAAATGGATTTTCAAAATTGACAATAAAGCTTGGCTACCTTTGTTCTCAAGCTTGAACAATTCCTCAACATGTTCAATAGAAACGTAACATGCACCAAATAATAATATACCTCTAGAAAAGCATTACTACAATAAAGTATGCAAGAATGAAAGCGAAGAGGAAAAAAACACATACATATATTCGTCTATCACCTCCTGCAATGATCAATCGAGAAGAATCTGTAGTGAAACAAAGCGCGTGAGCGTAAGGAAGCTTTCCAGGAAGATGTCTCTTGTTGACAAGCCACGCAGTTTTGCTACCTTCAGTTCTTTTTAATTCAAACATGCTGAGCTTCACATGATTAGAAAAGCAAAAAAGTGACCCACAAGGAGAAATAGTGCTACAAGTAATCTTTCCGGATCCTTTTCTATTGAGACGGACAAGCAAATTAGTTGTTGCAGGTCCACCAGGAGTTTTGTCAAGAGCAGCGCCATTTCCCAGTTTCAAAGACATAATATCAATTCCATTAGAAGATTGAACTAGAAGCAAAGGCATCTTGTTGAAAGCAGAGCTTTGAACAAAATGCACAGGGACCCTTTGAGGAGCAGGGCAGACATCATGAGGTGAGAATTTTGTGAATTCATTGGCAGAATATGCAAATATCCTAGTGTCATCACCAGCTGAAAGAAGCATCGGCACCCCCATATTAGCCCACTTGTGATAACTGAAGTCAACAGGTTTCCCTTTCCTACGAACTTTTTTTACCTTGTCATGCAAGAGCGAACCTAGCAAAGAACAGAAAGTCTCAATCAGGAACACGCCTTTAAATAGCCACAGTGTAAGCAAGGATGTTAAACACTGTACATGCTCTAAAATCATGAACAATGCTGCATAAAATAGCAGCAGAAAGACAGACCTTCCTGGCAAATGGGCACAGCAACTGTCAAAGCTCTAACATCATGTGTATGAGCACTTTTGCTATCAACAAAAACCCATCTCCTCCTGAATTCAGAGGACAACTTTCCATTCGCACTGGAGTCAGGAGCATCCTCAGAAAGCTTATATAAGATCACCTGTTACAAGGTAATGAACTATCCATTAGTTAGGGGTTCATTTTCTATTGCATATTGCATTTCAGAAGTGCACCATGCATCACCATTTCCACATCATTTTACAAATACAACAATTAGAGTTGAAAATTCCACATGATCAGAAAATAACAAGATCTATTCCAGGAAGGTTGCCCATGATCAGAAAATAAAAAGATCTATTCCAGGAAGGTTGCCTCCAGTGGAGGCTCTAGAAAATGGTTTTGTCTCATCTATACACATAAGGCGTGCATTTTTTGCGCTTTGCCCTTTCAGTATATTGTCGTGAATATTTTATGTTTTATACTTTTTGCGCTTAAAGCGTTTTTGGTTTTTATTTAGAAAAACTATTTTTTATTACTTTGTCAAATACCAATTACACAAAAAAATTGTTTCTTCTTTAAAGAGAGAATAGGAAGAAGGATTTGGGCAAAACAAGGATTTGCTTACAATTTTACTACTTTTGCAGACTTTTCTTCTAGGGTTTTTTTCTTATTTTCTAATGTTTAAATCTTCTATCTTAAGGATTATTCATCTTTTTTTCTTCTCTTCCATCGTCTTGTTTTCAATCTTCTTTTATCATTTAGTTCTTTATCTTTCAGATTTTCTTTTCTTTAATAATCTACCATTTGTTGTTTTTTCTTGTCAGTTCACTTAACTTTATTTGTCTTCATTCTACAAGATTTTTCATTTTTACTAGTGTGGGTTTATGTCAACAAAGGTAATATAACAGCCCATTAGAAAGAAAAACATCAAAAACATTCAAGAATATATTTGCGCAATGGTTTCCGTACAAAAGGCATCATTCTCAACTTCCTTATGCAAATATCATATACCATCCCATCAAGTGTTCTAATGAATGACTCTCATACCTTGCCATCAGAACCAGCAGAAAACACTCTATTGTGAGAAGGCGAAGCAGCCAAAGCATATGCATCACCTTTGTGAAGAGAATGAGCCTGCAAGAGTGTTCCATGCTTAATATCCCAAAACTGAACACTGCCCGTACTATCAGCACTGACAAGTTCTTCACCCCTGAACATCAAACATTGATGAATACACAAACAAAGCTGAGAATCACAATTTCAAACAGCATGTGCAACAATGAGGAGGGTATGCTGAGGTACAGACATATGTAGCCTTATCCTACTAGGTGAAAACCATAAAGCCACAATAAACACATTGGAGTGGCAAGGCCAAAGATTTAGAGCTGTGAACTATTTTGAAATAGCTCAGTATATCATTTGTACTTAGCAGTTTTTATCAAAAGTTGAACCTGATATTTGCTACCACAAGTCCTTCACAAACACCCTATTTATAGTTATTAACAAAGGTGAAGTTACAACTTACATATAACCCCCACACACCACCCAAGTGGAAAATACTCATGGCAGTGGGATAATGGAATACATAACAAAGTAGCTCACCTTAGTGCAAGTAGTGACCATACACAAAGATCAGATCCTGTCCCCAAACCTCCAAGACCTACAGTTATTCTATATAATTCTTGCAGCCGCTTTGTATCCCAACATCGAATGTACCTGTAAATTACAATATATTACATTATACACCTCAAACTTCTTCACGTTTGCTGATATGTCTTCAATTCTTCACATTATCTATCCTCTCTCAAATAACAAATTCATTCAAGGTTTTAAAATGCTTACCCATCACTACTTCCCGAAAAGATCAAATTTCCATCAAGACTCCAAATTACACTAAGAGCTCGACCTGTTACAACAGAAAAGTAGACAGTAGGTAATCAATAGTACAATAACCAACCCAATATGTAGTACTTCTCGAAACTAATGAGCAACTAACCGCTGACTCTAGGCAAAGATTTATGGTGTGTCAGTTCATCAGCATCAGTAATATTATATAATCTCACACAACCATCATCACAAGCAAGAGCTAAGCGACGATCCTCCACAGAAGATTGTGTATAAAGCTCAACCATATCGTCACTATCATCATCATCACTACTATCAGAATCCACGCTAACATTATCTATGACTACCCCATTTCCATTGCTTAGTGCCTCAGGTTCTGTATCTTCCTTACGCCTTTTAGAAGGTTCCAAAGCCATCTGCCATATCGGGACGCCAACTGTTTCTAACACAACCTGGCATTGCACGATAATTAAAACCAAAAAAAAAAAACATCACAATTTAGCATATACACCCTAAAATGAGCTCTTAATTGGAACAAATTCAGTAAAAAAAAATTGAGCAAAACCTTTTGTTTCATTGTATAAAGATCCCACTCGTAAACAGACCCATCAATGCTAGAAGAAAATAATCTACCAAAAGGAGAGTCCTTAGAACTTGTACGGCACCAAACAAGTCCGGTAATTCTTGAATTAGGATCACCAGGTATAGTCTAAGGAAAACCCACGAAACCGTAAAAATTAGCAACAATTTGCAATCAGAATCAAAAAAAAAATTGCAGAGAAAAGACAGAAAAGCATACCAATTGGCAGTGCCAACCGACAGAACCAGGAGAAACAAGCCAAATCTCGAGAGAACCATCTTCTCTCGCAGCGGCGACTTGCGACTCATCCACACTAGTGGCAAGAGCAACTACTGCCGATGGCCTCCAATCGATAGAGCTTATTCTGTATTGATGAAGCATTTTTAGGGTTTGACAACAAAAATTGATTGTCCCTCTTTCAATTAGGTTTTCAGAGTGGATTCGGGAAAAAGAAGGAAAGAAGATGAATCATAGAGAGAGGAGAAGATGGATATTAGGCGACGCCTGAATTTTAGGTTTTTGAGGGTTTAAGCTTTTAGATAGACGACCCGGATTTATTTGGATCATCCATATTCAAATACTAATATTGTGATATTCAAAAAAAAAAAAAATACTAATATTGTGGATCTGATGTCATTTGGTTCTTATGGTTTTGTGAGCTATTCTCCTGAGAAACCGTCTTTATGAGAGATGTCTTTCAGGCGCAATTTATTTTAGCTTAATACCTACTATTTTTACTCTATATGTTTTTATGTGCTGACCTAATAGAGTTGGTCTTTTAAAGAGATCGTCTCTTACAAGAATTTGTGGGTGTTGTTAGTTGGTTCGATATTTAAAAGAAATTACACAAATTTTTGTGAGTCTATAATTGGGTCAGCAGGCCATTACATGTTTTTTTAAAATATCATTAGTAGACATTAAGAATGATGTAAGTACATAGTATTTAAGATATTGAAAGTAACATTAAGTATACGGTAATCAAGCATAAAGAATAATATAAGTTGGCATTAAGAATATAGTAAATGAGCATTAGTCTTTAATGAGTCGGACTTGAAATATGTCTCTCAAGAGACTTGTTGATTCCCAAATTCTTAAATGATACATTTCATGGTCAAACCTACTCTATTGAAATAATTATTTATAATTTTAAATTGATCAATTAAAAAATCAAGGTAATTAGATAGACTCATCTTCAGACGACCTCATGTAAGATCAGCCAAAAGAAATTTTGAGCAAAAAATAAATCATATTTTTCAAAAAAAAAACTTCCGAAATAAGTTGGGAAAGTATTTTTCAATAAAGCGTAAATTGATCCAAACTTATGGTTTGGCTTTGATCGTTATTAATAATAGCGAACAAATATGAGTTTTGACTTTTGACACTGTTGAAAAGTCAGGAAAACCTTTGTTCGCAACAGCAAATAGAGAAGTTCTTGTCAAATAAGGTCAAACCTTTATTCACATTTACTAATTGTGAGCAAATGTCTAACTTTGCTTGACTAGAAGACCTCGATTTGATATTACTGACAGTAAACAGAGTCGAAAATGTCAATTCTTTTTATTAACCCATCCCTTCTTGCCCCACCACGAATGTATCTCAATCCTCCCCAATCTAGCACATTAAACACTTCTAGTTAATACGCGTACAATATATTATAATGTGCTTATAGCGTTAATGTGAGTGATCAATCCAAATTAATTTTGCAAGATAAATATGTAACATGGATATTGATCAAATCATATGTTTAATAAATTTAACTTGGTTATTTTATTCGTAGATTTACACATAAAAATATAACATAAATTGCAACGAAATTATTGTTCACTACGTACTAAAATATTGGCAACAAAGTAAAATAGTGTTTGATAAATTTGACGTTAGTGTTTCAATTTTTATATTGGGGTTTTAAAATATCTGAGTCGACTCTTGTTAAGAAAAGGCAGGGCTGTATCTGGCCTAGGACGGGTGGAGCAAAGGCCCAGGGCCCTATATTTTAAAAATTATGTAGCTTTAAGGCTTTAAACTAAAACATAAAAAAAAATTTAAAAATAAATATAAGAATGCTATAGTGGGAATGAGATATAAATGGCAAAGATAATAAATGTCTAACAAAAGCAATCAATCAGGAAGATTTACACGAATCTTCTTCCAAACTTAAATGGAAGCTTTTGCATTTCCTGATTCCTATAGTGGTTTCATGAAAAAAATGGTAAAACTTTTCAAATACTCTTTACAATTTCAAAAAAAAGGCGGAAATTTTCTTATTTATCTGGATAACAAGGGAATTTACAATGTAATCATGATTAAACCGTAACAAGGGAATTTAAAATATATTGTCAATCTTTTTTTTTTTTTACCAAAATACTCCATGTTCACACAAGTAATGTCCTAAACACCCCCACGTTTACTACTTACAATACCCCAACTACCACCTTTACGATTAATATAATCACTCCAAATACCCTAACTACTCACCTTTAGGTGGTCCCCATACAACCCTTAATAACCGTACCCAAATGAGTGAATAAAAAAGACTTTTGACGAATTATATAATAGTCGATCACTTTCAATAGTGATTCAAATCGAATTCACTCATAAGGTCAGGTAAATTTCAGATCTCTATCTATATCTATAAGGTGTGCTTAACCTTGTAAAAATCAAAAGTGACAAAATAAAAGAACATCTACACAACCTTATCTTCATATTTCATTAAGATCAAGAAATACATGAATTGATATTATCCACATAACCAAATCCATTGTCTAATGTTGATGAATAGCATAACCCATTTATGTTCTTCCCATTATTCATCAAATCTCAAATCAACTTATAATGTATTTGGTCACAATATTACTTATTTTCCTTATCCAAAATTTTCAGCCAATTTTGGATACAATTCCACTAGAATTATAGAGAGGCCCATCGCCATTAACGTAAGAATATGTTGCAGGGGAAGAAGGAGAGTTCGATACGAGGACGAGGATGAAGATGAAGATAGTTATGGTTATAATGAAGAAATAGGGTTGCTGGAAATGTATAGTCAGTCATCAAGAGATGAAGCTCTTCTTGTTACGGTTATACTTGATGATCAACTAGTAGAAGTTGTTATCTTTAAGGTATGGTCCAAAACGCAAATTTTTGTCAGATACGGTCTCTCAAAGAGTCTATTTTTTCAATTTGGTTGATCCATTATTATTTTTTAGTTTAATTAAGTTTTAATGGGGTGAGTCTGAGACACGTCTCTGAAAAGACCAATTGGGTTAAAAATCATCAAAATTCTCATTTTTAAAGTTAACCACTTTAATTATTTCGAATTATAGATTGCACTAAATCAATTTTTAATTGTACATTATTAAAAATTACACAAAGATATCCTAAATAATAAAATAGATATAATAAAGATATTCTTAGCGTATTTAGAAAAAGGTTTAGAGCATGCGTAACATGTCTGACAATATGGGATATCTAAAACTAAAAGTAATGATGGTAGATACTAATTTACACTAGTTTGTATTAATACAACTTTAGTTTGATATACTTGCTTATAGGATCCAGTTTCGATAAAAATATAATATAAATAAAATCTAAATTATTAGAGTGAATTTTATCATGCTCTGAGCTAATTTATATTACCTCTATTTTTTTATTAATAGTTACCCTTCATTTAGAAAGAGTAAAGTATAGCTATTAATAAAAAAACGGAGATAGAACAATGTCAACTCAAATTTATTCCAGGTACTCCTTTGAGAGACCGTCTATAGTATAGACGTCTCTCAAGAGCCCAGCCCATATCTCCATTTTAACTTACAAAACCACTAATTAGTTTTTTTTAAATTTATAAATTGGGTCAGCCCCAAAACTTGAGACGTCTATTGTATAGACGGTCTTAAGAATCAGTGAATTTATTCTTGTTATTGGAGTGAAACACTAAAATTTGAAATATAATAATTGTAGGGTTTTTCGTCATGCTTGAACTACCAAACGTCATCAGATCCGACAAAAAGTGTAGTTCCGCAAAGAGCAAGAATTAAGACGATAGACAGGATCAAAGGCCCCTTCAACCCAACCAACATCGAGTATATTGAGAAAGGTTTGACATGGGAGACATTTTTAAGTCGAATTCGTTCTAACTAATAATACTTCTAACTGCATTGTACAACTTTTTATTCAAATAAAAATAATTATTTCTTCTTTCCTAATTCCTTATAATTGAACCTACTCAATAGAGTTCATATATGAAATACTTTCTGTGCCCTCGTCTTGCAATGATTTCAATCGGGATTCATTTACCGATGTTTATTCGAAGACACTTATACATGACTCGAAACGATTACAATACACGATTGAGCATTAGAAGGACGTAGTCCTGAACACTATGCAATGACTTATGTTTTGATTATGCTGATACTGTCCATCAAGATTTCAACTTAAGCAGCTAAACGAATACAAATAATTGAATGTATTATATCTCCATAAATTTGTACATTACTAGACAAGAATTTGTCAAAACTCAAAACAATTTAGAAGTATACTCCCTGATTTCTGGTTTCACATTAGATGTCTGAATGAAATCCAATGTTGTTTTTGTAAAAGAATTACAATCACAAATGAAGGTGACAAACAAATCCAGGTACTGTAATAAGCAATATGGTATTTCCAAATTCAAAGATCTTCCATCGCCTGTATTCTATAGTTCGTAATTGTTGCTCAATAAAGTTGGTGACCTAAAGCCGCATGAATCGTTTCAGGGATGTATATATGCCTGTGAATAGATTGATTTTGGTAACGAGCTTGTTGGAAGAGGATTCACCTTCGCAAAGACGGTTTCTTAGGGATAGCGAGTGCTTAAAAGACTGTGACGTGTATGTCTTTACTTCCATGCTACAGCATCAATATCATCCCTTGCTGACTTGTAGAGCTGAAGCCTCTTAGCCAATGATTCTCTTCTGGACATGAGTGCAGGATCTTCATCCAACATGGCACTAAGCTGTTCTTTCTGCATATAGATTTGTGGAGTTAGACGAGTAAATCATAAACAAACTGAATTTGAGCATAAGCAAGATCCAATTTTAACAAAACATATCTTATTTCGGACTAACAATATCACATTTCCCAATGTCGTTAAAGGCGACTCTTACCGAGGCAATGTAGGGGGGCGGGTGTTGATGTACGCAAGCACGCAACCTTTCCCTTGTAAGAAACAAGGAGGCTGTTTTCATGAGTTAAGACAGAAAAATACAACTGTATTAGTAGCTCCCAACATTTGCGAGCGTACTTTGATCAGTCCGACTTGGACAGTGAAGTAAGTTTGACCAAATAAGATGCCTATTTACGTCAAGTGCTCAATTCTTGTACATTAAAATTTCCCTTATTGTTTGCTTCAGTAATAAAATTCATCAGCGAATGTTTTTACATTGAGTCCCAAACACAGATAAAAGAGCACGGTTGCAATAGGTTAGTAACAACTAGCGTAAAACATCGTCACATCTTATGTCATGAGTGGAACTGCAATTAACATGGGCACATGACATACAGCAACAAGATGCACTTCCTAACCCGTATTGTTGGGACTAAGACTTTGGCATTGCTTTTGTTGTTTGCTTCATTAATCCGGAGGGTGTCATTTGTTCTCTCGTTTTTGTGACCATTGCTTCTTCTCCCTTTTTGCAACTTATAGAAGTATGACTAGTACCATTGTTCCATATACCATTGTACTATTGATACTTAAGAAACAATACTGAGCCCACCAGTCTAAGCAGCATTGTTGGTAATTTGACTAATTAAAGATTAGGTATCTTACAGCTGGATTCCCCAAAAGACTTGTATAGTACAACGATCATATCACTTGTAGAACAAGCATTTCTAAGAGAAAGAGTGCAATTCTAACCTATAATTTTCTTTTGAACATCAAGTATAGAAAAAAACGAAGTTTAAGAGAAAAAAGGGCAGACCGCTCAATAGTCAATAGGTGGTACGGTCACAACTCACAATTGATGCTAACCCCCAATAAGCAAATATGTTCATCACTAAAACGCCAAATAATGGTGTTGACAAATACACTTTATTATATGCAACGTCAAATGTCGCAGATTTTACCTCTCTCTTTCCAATCTGAACGTAGAAGTGGTTGAGAAGTGATCTTTTTGCCTCACGGACTTGACAATGAACAACTGCCTTTGGAATAGAATTCTTCAATGTGTCGCAAACCATACCAACATAAGCTGAGACATTTGATCCTAGGAATGGAAGCAAATAAATTAGCAACCATGTAGCATATATCATAACTTACAAAAAAAAAAACCATGGCAGCATGCTATAATATAAAGCAAGAAACTTGACCACAACAATGTAGCCATATATGGCAGCACCGCTGCAAAATAATTAGCATGTTTACCAATTCTCCTGAGATGAATATCAGTATAACGATCAGAATTTGACGCTGCTTGGTTGGCATTATTGCCACTATTCTTCTCTGGTTCAAGCTGAAGTTTTCTGAAAAATTCAACCGTTAGATAACTGGATTCCATCTCTACCAAACGGATGACAGTTTTACGGCTTTCATCACGGAATCTTTCCAGTGCACCATTAGCCGCTGTAGCTATATCATTTTGAAGTGATGGAAATCGCTTCAGCTCCTGCAGCACATTACATATCAAAATAAGAAACTTGGTGCGTGATTACTAAATTTAGCTTCTAACTCGTGATCACCCTGAGCTTGTTCTCGTAAATTAGATACTATTTGTTTTCCTCTTCAAAAACAATTGAAAATCCAAAAACTAGGCCTGGATTTTGAAAACATTGCTTTTTTTTAAAGGGAAACTTGTAATAAAATACCTCATAAAATCTTGGTGAGGTGTTGTAGACAAAGTCATATCGTTAGAGGCATAATTATAGGTTTTAATGTAGGAATAACAAATAAATTGCAAGTTTTGATGGGGTATTATAGGTGGAGTCATGTACAAAAATAATAATGGAGCAAACTGAATGGGATAAAAACTAAATATTATATAGGGCAAATCAGGGACTGAAGGAGTATCATTTATCATTCTCCCATGGCAAGGGAGTTGATTAGTGTTTAACTACTTATTCTGAACTTTCTTTGTAAAGTACGACCTTTCTTACACTTTTCTTTGCAAAAAATTGCCTTTTATAATATTTTCTTTGCAATATACTATCTTTCATACTTTTTTTTTTCAAAATACTATCCCTACCTTTTGAAGTACGTTTTTTGCAAAAGAATACAAGGAGTAGTGTTCACAAAGAAAATCATCAAAGGTAATATTTAGTAAAGAAATTTATAAACATAACACAAATTCTTGCTATAGACCGTCTATAGCATAGACGAATAGCATAGACGGATAAATGTAGGTCAGCCCATTTTGCAAAATAAGAAATTGATTAGTCATTAGCCTTATTTTAAATTTAAAATCATTGGGCTGGGCTGTTGGAAGAGCCGTCTTTGCCATGTACGGTCTCTCAGGAGACCTTCTGTAAACATAAAGCTTAATGCCAGTCAACTCTCAAAATATAACGAAGTAAGTCTTTCACATAGAAAATGCTAAAAAGGTAGTTTCTCACAAGATATATAATACGAGAATTTTTAAAGGTAGCTTTTCACAAGAATTGGGTCATGTCTCAATTGGAGCACATACCACTTTCCCTAGGTAAGGTACGGGTTCAATTATTTGCCCCCTCCACTTCCCTTGGTCAACCCTATACTCAAAAGAAAAAAAGGTAAGTTTTCACAAAAAATATTGACCTATCCCAACAAGGAACTTTTGTGATCCAAAATCCTAAATTGAACCAATCTAAACCATTGCTAGCTGTATTTGATTAGTGATGACAATTATTATTGCATGTACATGAGTTCTCTAGGAAGAGCATACTCACACAAAGTCACACGAACATTAATAAATAAAGTGTAGATATGTGTGCGTATCTATATGTATGCTTATATTAAATCAAGTTGTGTGATTATAAAAGGACTAGAGTAATAAATGAAATAATTTTAAAATGCCACAACAGTTTACATGACTCAAAACCCTCCTTACATTTTCAGGCAATGTAGACAATCGATATCCCAATTTTCAAGGTTGTCGCCTACTCGCCTTACAGATAAATTTAGGGTCCGATATTTGGAATATTAAACCATGATTATAGGTATTAGTTATTACTGCATGGTTTCTGTTTTCTTTTCTCATTTACACAGTCCCTGTCTTTGTGGGCATAGATATATTTATTCTTAAAAATTTACTCACCACTGTTGCTGCTATTGACTTCCTGACGAGTTCTTTGAGAATTAAGTGCACCTGTAGAGGAAAATTTAAGTAGATATAATAAGAGACAAAAAATTCTAGCAAAAATTTCTCATGCTAATTCCAAAGCATCAACATGAGTTGATTCAAATGTGGAAAAGGTGGAAAATCACCAACACAAACATTTGGATTCTCTTTCACTGCCCTGTATTTTGTTTGCCTTCCTTGAACACCAACAAGGAATTCTTATTGATTGCGGATCAATATTAAGACACATTAACTTTTTAATAAAAAGACCACATTGTTATTTATGAATCAATAACCATTATCAATTACAATAAGTAAATTTATACATACAAAATTACTTGTCATAAACTCTGAAATCAAATATTATGTTGATACTAATGGTTGCATGTCTCCTTCACATACTAAAGTCCATTATAGACAAAGAAAATTACCGCATCAACAGTTGCTTCTGCTGGGCCTTTAAAATATCCAAGAGATCCATCAATAAGTCTTCTAATTCCTTGCTCAGGAGCAATTAAATGGGGCTGGTAACCATCAGCTTCTGCTACAACTTTCCGAACATTCGATGTTGAGAGATGACGATCAAGAGGGAGCTTTTTCATAGCAGCTGGAAGTTGGTGGTCAAAAACCCCATAAATGCGATCACCACCAGGTCTCCTGCAATATTATCCGTCTTTAAACTTAGCAGCCAAGATATTTAGTTTAATTGAGATAAAGCAAAGACTGTTTGTGGAGAACATGTTCCCTTTACCAGCAGTCACCCTTAAAATTGGTAGTGTTCAATACCATGGAAACATAGATTATTGACTAAAACTTGCACACATGGAACGCAAAGTAGGATGTTACATGAAAGGAATTTAACCATGACATGTTTGTGTCATTATAGGTGAGACTTAGAAATCACATTCAACATGGAATATTGACTTCCAATTTGGTACTATTTATCTTTTTCAACAAATAATAATTATTTGTTTCATCTTTATTAATAAATTAACTTCCTATTTCCTTTACATCATATGTGCCCATCATATGTCATTGCTTTCACATATTGACATGGTACAAAACTACAAATAATATACTTAGTTATCCTGAGTATTAATTAAAGATTAATTTTTAAAAAGAAAAGGACCAAACTACAACAACATCCATTACCACAATACCATTGGGCTCAAAACCTAGGCGTGGTTTGGGGGGTCAAATGTAACACAACCTTGCCTTTGTTAGTGATACCAAGAAATTTTTCTATAAAAAATGCACATGATTCAATTTATCATTTTCATATAGCCTATTATAATGCTCGAATAGAAAATCTTTGGCCCCCATCTTAATAAGAGGTAACAATCATGACTATGATAAATTATTATAATGAAGTACTAACAAAAATCATAGATGAAGACTTTTTCATCATATCTTAAAAAACCACAAAGGGCTTGTTCAATTCACTACAAAACATAACATTCAATAATATTAATTCTATTCAGGAAAAAAAGTTCAAGTCTCCAAAAATAAGTTCAGTTCAATAATAATCAATAGTGCAAAGAAAAACAAGAGAAAAATTCTTTTTAGTTTAATTCAACAATATAAGTTCAATTTGGTAAGATAAATTCAGTTCAGTAAAACTCAGTTCAACAAAATTAAAATGACCTGAACTGAAGTTTGACATTTATAATTTGATTCATATTGGAACAATTATTTTTCATTACCTTCTAGAAAATTACAATGTTCCTAGTCTTGTCTTGACTAAGTTATAGTCGAAAAAAGCTTAGCTACGTGAACGCTATTAGGCTAATTGTAAAGCGCACCAACTTAAAAACTAGTTAATTATGAACGAAAATCCATTTGTAATGTGGATCCTATCCGAGCCAAAAAAAATTGCAACCCTAAATCTTGGTGGCAAAGAATAAAAGAAACAAGCGCAAATGATCAAGATATACTCTCTGAATGTATTGTGGAAAGGAACCAAAATCATTGTATAAGACACTGCTTGAACAGAATAGAAGAGTTTACCCTCCATCAAGATGCTCCTTAAACACTCTATCAAATGCACGACACATGTCCAAAATTGTGTACAATTGAGCCTGCATTTTTGTGAAGGATATATTAGCTATGCAAATAAGGATTTAAGAGGCATTTAGGTTAAAACTGGACGGTAGATTTACCCCTCCATCGGCTGCAATAGGTCTGCCTATACGGTCCAATTCAGCATTGATTTCATCAATTGTCTTATTAATAAGGGCAATGATGCTTGGAATCTTCTGTCTGATTACAACCTCCAAATGCTGGTTGAAAAGAATAAGATAATCAGCATCAGGGTTTGCTAGAGTACTACAAATTCAATAACAAAATTATGGTAGCATGATGGAGCACACAGTGAGCTTCATAATCTGACCTGAGATAAAAGTTTAGCCAGATATTCAGAACCCATTTTGTGAGCTAAATGAGAATACTCTGGGCTATGTTCAAAATACTCCCTCTCCTTCCTACGGGCATTATTTATATCGACATTTTTGTTGATATCAGCTTGTGAACGGTTCACTATACCAACCCAGGGATGTTGCAATCTGTATGCTCTTCCTTCAAGAACCTTTGTATATGAAGCAGAAACTTGTAATTTTTTCTATTCCTTAATAGTGTATAGATAATACCAACAAATAATTCACAAAGAGATCTTACATCTAAAGCATTTGTACCCTGATCCATTAGATCAAGTTTTGTCAACACACCAAATGTCCTTTCACCTACAAAGTGACAAGATATCTCATATCATCAGCATTGGCCAAAAAATCAATAGTGTCTGGAGAAGTGGCTTTGAAGTAATTTTCAGCTAAAAGCAGTTGGATAGCACAACGAAATCTAGTATACCTGAAGGATCAACATCTCTCGCAAGCTTTATAGCATCTGACGTTGCTATATCTTGATTGGCAGGAGAAATAGCAAGTATAATGCAGTTTGGCTACAGAGGAGGCAAAAAAAGCAAGTTATATGGCTATCATAATTTTACACGTTAAGATCTAATAAGTACAGCTAAGTTGTCCTTGTAAGAGCCTGCATTACCACTTTCTCATAGTCATACATTGAAACCAAACAGAAAATGTCTAGTTGTCTACTATGACTAGCACGTTCACATGAAATACAATTTATATTAAAAAATGTTTTGATGGATGAGCGGACATACTTTGAGGGATAGAATTCGAAATGAAGATATAAAAAGGGTTAAGAAGTAGTAAATATTGGTAATGATGTAAGAGAATCGTTTAAGATGGTTTGGACATGTCCAAAGACAGCGTATTTGCGAACCAGTAAGGAAGATAGAAAGTTAGAGCTTAAGATTACAATCAATGCAATAGATAGAAACTAAAGAAACTAACTGAATAGTCAGCACGCCCATTACATATCATACTCTTCATGACTACCTAAATTCAAATCTCTTCAACTACTGAATCATGGCTGCATCAAAAGAGACACTAGAAACTAACATAAAAAAAAATTAAAAACTACCCACTTCATCTATCAACATTACAATCTGTGGCTACCATCTCTCAGAGGGCAAAAGAGAGTTATATGATTCTCAAAAAAAATTTCTTGGTCAAAGAGAGGAAAAAAAGACTTAAGCAACATGTATGACCAGGTCTAGAGCCCACCAAAAACCCCAAAGTCTTTGATCAACATCTAATCTCCCCGGTTACGATAAGCATCAAGTAAAGTGTACTTTATGTACCTTTTCAACATAACTGCGAACCATGTTCTCAATATCTTGAACAATACTTTCTGATTGTCCCTCTGCAGTGGATCAGATAAGACACAAAAAAGATTACTAGAAAATATCAATAAAGTTATATTATACCAAAACAATTTACTGTAAATAAATGCATGCATTAGATTTGTGTTTAGTCAAAAAATTACCTACGGCAACTTTTGTGAGTCCTGGAAGATCTATAAGTGTCAAGTTGACGACTGTAAAGGAAAGACAAACAACATCTTAGCTTTAACTTTTAAAAGGCAAGACCAGAGTGTACAATCATAACTACGATAAACAGGAAACAGTGAAATACTGAAACTGAATAGACATCTTTTTGAAATTTGTATTTGGAAAACAATCCAAGTAAAAGATATATTCCTATTTCCTAATCTACTCAGCTATTTTAATTGTATGGTAAAGCATGCCAAGACCCTACACGATAAAATCAAGACATCAAGCCACTTAATTCACCATAGGCTCTTATTTGATGTTTATCCAGAGATTGATTTCATGTATACCTAACAACATTTTTAAAATTTTGACATACATTGATCATAAATGTTTCCCAATATATATTCAAAACATATTGTGAGGTGTATTGCTGGATTTTCCTTAACTGATATTTTCAAGGCATTTAGTTTTCATAATTGTTACTTGTTAATAATGCAAAATCAAAGACATCAATGGTCAAATGTGTGCGTAGGAAGTCAAACATAGTGAGTACTTAATATGGAGAACCTACAAAATTGATTGTAGTCTTTCTATAGCAAAGCATAATCATTTTTCACTAGGGCGAGAAAATTGAAGTCCATAATATTTCCGATTTATACGACTTACAAACAACAACAAACCACAGATTGTAATATTTAATAGTATTCAACGACTAAATCAAGGATGAAAGTTTGAAAGCCATGTCTACAATATGACAAGCACAAAGACCATTATTTTTACTTCCTATCTTCATCATGACAATCCACTTTAATTTTGAGATTCCATTTTACACTGATGACAATGACTGCTAGAGTAAAATTTCATAAAATTGGCAAGTATTCAAAAGATATAACTCTAACATGAAAATTACAAAAGAAGGTCAATTAAGATCAAAAATCACTACAAAAGTAACATATAAATTCCATTGTACTTCAAACATGTTAAGCTAGGTCACAAAATTCAGCGTTTTTTGTTTAATGTATAATTCAATTTTTTTTACTTGAGAAAGGTTAATGTGTGGTTCAGTTTAAAGCTATCCATCTCCCATAAATTGAATCTTAGATCATGGGATCAAGCCTTGTTTAGGGGGTTAGGGTACGTTGTATTAGGTGCCTAATGAGGACGTAGGTCTTGCAAAAGATTTTTGAAAGCTACCATACTATAACAAAATAGAAAAACTACTATATCATAGAGCATAAGTAAAGCAACTACTAATCAATAGTCAGCATGCTGAATTATGGGGAAAACAGAATCAATGCATACCATGTGGTGAATAAATGCTTAAATGGATAGGAATATTAGAAATTTGCTTTGTCTTTCCCGTGATACGATCCGTTTCATCTGCTATTTCTTTGCGGACAGCAGCTGCAAAGGAATATTACAGTTTAGAGTAACATCCATAAGCAAAAAGGCACGAGACGAGAAAACCTCTATCAATGTCTCCTTAAAAAACGCCATTAACATAACATATAGCTTTTTATATGCACGGTCCATTGAAGATACAATGAAAACTGATAGGACATAACAATCAAGCTGAGGGTAGTACTCAATAATTTGGTAATTCTTATCATATGATCATTTCTAAATAATCTATTTTAATTGAACATTTTTGTCTCATTCAAACACTTACAAAAACCTCTATAGTTTACATATACAGTCAAGTAGAGCATTATAAACAAAAGCAACTTTTAAAAAATTTAGAAGTAAATATTATCATCTTGTATCAGTATTAATCGTTGACAAATAAAGAACAATAACAGTATCTCATTAAGTATCCAATAAACTCAACAACTAATATCACAATAACCACCAGGAACCAGTCACGCAGCAGCGTATACATCAACTAATAGAGCTATAATCAGTATGCAGATCAGGAAAAATACTAAAGTCAATCGAACTTGTGGTTGATTTCATAAAATAACAATGAAAAATGATCAGAAAGACAGAAGTTCCGAACCGAAATCAGAAAACTTTCTCTTCGGTGCATGAAGAAACTCCGCATATTCACTCCCACCGTCGATCTTGTGTAGTTGCAATACAAGCGGCCGCCGTGTAACAATTCCTGCAAATCAAAAAACAAACAGCATTATAATCCAAACAATGAATTGAATCTCACATCAGATCATTATAATCAATGCGAAAAAGATATAATCAGTACCGGATCCACGAGGAAGAAAATCTCTTCCAACAATGCTTTCCAGAACAGATGATTTTCCAGAACTCTGAAATCTCAATTTAAAAAATTAATCGATCAAACAATGTACCTTATACAAATTTAATTTTAAATCGACATTATTGATTTAAAGCAATAAAAACGAGAATCGGAAAGATGAGAGACCTGACCACCGACGACAGCAACAGAAGGAAGAGCTTCCCAAAGAGAAAGACCTTCACCGCCATGATCACCAAGAACAGTGCATGCTCTTTGGATTTTGTTAACTAATCCGATCAAGCTCTCCATTGTCGCCATATCTGATCTGAATCAGGAAAAGATAGTTTCGTGATCGCGAAAGTGTTGAGTTTGTTCAGGGTTTAGAGTGAGAATGCAGATGAAGAGAAGAAAGAGAAAATGGAGAAGGGGATTGGCGAGCGAATCTGATGGAAATTGGGGAGATTCACGCAGAAGAATAAAAGAAAAAAAAAAGATGGGAAATTTTAAAGTGAGAACAAGGAATGAATTTCTAATTGTCTTCTGGCTTTCTCATTAAGTAGTTGCTGTTTAAATACAAATACTCAATATCAAAAGATTTTGAAAAAAAATTCCCAAAAAAAAACATTTTCAAAAAAAAAAAATACTCAATATCAAAATTATAGCAAAATTTAATGGTAATAAATAGTAATAAATTAGTGGTAATAAATACAAAATCTTTTGATATAATTTTGCTATAATTTTGATATTGAGTTTTTTTCTTGAAAATCTTTTGATATTGAGTATTATATCATAAATACAAAATTTAGTGGTAATAAATAGTAATAAATTAGTATCGGTTATGAATTGATTTAGCTTCATTCAAATTTATATTCGAACAATTAAGTTTTTTATATCGGCTTAATTGAAGATCGATTTGGAAATCATCAAGAACAAGTTATAGTCAGGCATAATGGGTTAGATGAGCGGTCTTGTACCACTGTGACATGGATTTGATTTTGACCATCTATAGAAATGATCAATTTCATTTTCCTTTCTTACCTCACGAAATTTTCTAGCTTACCTTCAATTGTTTAAAAAAATTAACAATTAAGTATTAGGTCTTGTCTCAGTTGGAGCATGTACTTTTTTGTAAAGTAAGGTCATAGATACGATTCTTTATTGTCTCCTCCTCTTTCTTAAGCCTACCATATACTTAAAACAAGAACCAACCATGGTCGATTTAATATCATATTCGATGGAATCGAGCCTTAATATAAGTTGGAGAGCAAGTACCGTATTTCAAAAAAGGTAATGAGTTTGATTCTCACATAAATCTCTCATTCTCTCGACTTATCCTATAATAAAAATATTATATTCGATATAAGTTGGCCAGCAAAAATCACGAATTTTAAAATAGATTAATTTGCAAATTAAAACTTTTAAGTTAGGACTTTTACTAATTACAACCTTGATTTTGTTTAAATTGCAACCACCGGTCCAACAAGTTATACACCAGCTTGCGTATTCAGGCCAATTTATCAAATTTTGACAAAATGACCTACTAATGACAATCGGCCAACCTTAGTGACCTTTGGCATTCTTATTATATGATTTTATTTACTCCCTTCGGTCCATTTGACTAGTCCCATTTGACTAGTCACGAATTTTAAGGTAGTAGTAAGGTCCATTTAAAAGGTGGTAGTTGGATATTTTAATTGATTAAATAAATTGTAAATGAGGTAGTGGAGTATTGGGAATTGGAAAAGTGAGAGTATTTAGGTAAAAAAAAGGATCGCCAAAAAAGAAAATGGGACAAGTAGTATGGAATTGTCAAAAAAACAAAATGGGACAAGTAAACTGAAACGGAGGGAATATTATATAAAAAACCCTCCAACTACCCTTTACACTACCCCCACCCTTTACACCACCACCCCTCTAAAAACGATCATACATCTAAAATCCTATTAAATCCGCTTTAAATCATCCCTATTTTCAACATCAGAGTTTAATTTTTTGAGATCAAGTAAATTTGAGTCTGGATCTCAAAATAGCAAACTGAATAAGTCTAAGTTTGGGTCTAAGACCTTTAAATTTAGACTCAAACCCGACCCAAACAGTCTCTTTTAATACACAAAATCTCACGGGACGGTTTATAGGATAGACCACAAAATTGGGCCAGCCCATTTTCCTTAACTGATTTTTTTTTATTATAATATCAATTATATTATGTTATAATCCTAAATGTAAGGTATTATAACCTCGAATATACTATTCTATAACCCCAAATATAAGTTATTATAACCCCAAATAATTTATTATAACCCCAAATATACTATGTTATATTTTGAGCTAGGCTTCATGGATTCCGTCTATAGAATAGACCGTCTCCCATGAGACTTACTGGCTTTTAATAATACTCGATCATATCAAAAGCACAAAAGCAAAGTCCACGTAACAGATAAAACCAACAAAAAAGACTAGCATACGTTGACACATTCTATACCACAATTAACCAATCCAACCAACCACATCTCAAAGCCACTAGAAAAATGAAAATACAATCTCAAAAAAAAACACCTAAAATCCTTCTATGCTAGATCATGAAAATTTCACAAGCACAATCCTATACGTACTACGTCCAATTTATCATCATAATGTTAAACTTACACGTCCTATGTTTAGCAACGACAACGACAACAACAACGACGAGCCTGCATCCAATAATTTTAATCCCTGGAAGTGGGGGGAACCAACTCGAAGCACGGCTGACGGCTAATTACAAGCCGTCGAGCCTAATATGCAGGGTGTACCCCGGACCCCTGCATAAGGACGAGGACGGTTGGTACCGTATTTGGTTCGACGCAAGTGTACTACTTGCGCCGTATACCAAATGTTTTGCGGAAAGAATGATGTTATATTATGATTCTAATTTAGATGATTACTTCAATGCTCCTGGTGTTGAGACTAGAGTTCCTCATTTTGGGTCTACTCAATCCCTTTTGTACCTTGATCCTAATCTCAAGTGAGTTTTTCATGTTTTGTTAACTATGTTGTTTGTTTCTGTTCGTGGTGTTCAAAATAGATCAGACGATTCAATAGTTACCTGACCTTGTAACCAAATTCAATTTAGCTCGACTTAGAAATGGATTTGATAATTATGTTAGAACTAATGTGGCTCAAGGTTCGATTTTGAACCGACTCGAAATTTACTCGATGACCCGAATGAACCTAGCACGTGTATCCTCTTCATACATGTTGCTAGACATTTCACTTGAAACAATAAGGGGTGAATGATTCTAGTATGAACGTGGCACGTGTCATCTTCATACACGTTGCTAAACATTCCACTTGAAATAATTAGAGGTGGAAGATTCGAACTTGTGGCTTAAAGTATGTTAATAATCCATCACGTCTCCTTAAACAAGAGTTTTTAAGCTACAAAGTATAAATGTAGTACGTGTCATCCCACTTGAATTAATAAGGGGTGAGGAAGATTCAAACCTATGGCTTTCCGTTAAGTTGTCTTTCGATGATATGTTGTATATATATTTTGAGCCCTTAACCATTAAATTCAGCTTTTGGTTGACTCAATTTCTTGACAGACCCTTAATTGCAAATATCATCCCGCAATTATATAGTATATATATCTTGAGCCCTCCACGTTGCAGGAACATCTTCACCTTCCTTGAGTCGGGAGACTCCTTTAGTCGCGCTCTCCTTTATGGGTATGAGTTGTCGCCGTCCTTCCCTCCCCAGACCCTGGTTATAATGAGAATATGCCTGCTGCCTGCATTCCTCCATGGCTGTCATGTTAATGCAGTAAATAGAATATGAAGTTACAGTACTATTTGTCATATTGAGGTGAGCAGCATACTTCCATGGCTGTCATCAGGTTATAGTTTATATGAGCGGGATGTTAGAGTATATAACATATTTTGGGGCCTCAACCATCAGCTTAAGCTTTTAATTGAGTTGGTTACTTAACATGGTATCAGAAGCCAACGCGACAAGAGGTCACGAGTTCGAATCTCAACCACCCCTCATTTAAGTGGAACATTTAGCACCAAGTATGAGGAGAGTCCGTGTTGCATCCACACTTCTAGCCCAAAGGGCTCTCGTGTGAGGGGGCATGTTAGAGTATATAACATATTCTGGTGCCTCAACCATCAGCTTAAGCTTTTGGTTGAATTGGTTCCTTAACACGGGATACACTAGATAGGATGATTTAACGAGCCATATTCTTCTCTTGCTAATGTTTTGTTGGCATGAACAGGCTAATATCAGGATATTTGGCACCACTAGTGAAATCTTTGGAAGAAATTGGATACAAAGAAGGCAAAACTCTGTTTGGAGCACCCTATGATTTTCGGTATGGCTTAGCCCCAAAAGGGCACCCATCTAAAATAGGTACCAAGTACCTTAAAGACCTTAAACATCTCATTGAAAAAGCTAGTTCTTCAAATGGTGGAAAACCTGTTATACTTTTATCTCACAGTTTAGGAGGCTTATATGCCCACCAATTACTCGTACGCAACGCCAAATCTTGGCGCGAAAAGTTCATCAAACATTTCATCACATTGTCGACACCATGGGCCGGGACAGTCCAAGAGATGCTCACATTTGCATCAGGGTACACTCTAGGGGTGCCCTTAGTAAAGCCCTTATTAGTAAGGGCAGAACAAAGAAGTTCTGAAAGTAACCTTTGGCTTATGCCATGTCCTAGGATATTTGGGCATGTTACCCCTTTAGTGATCACACCATATACCAACTATACATCACATGACATTCCCAAGTTTCTTAAGGACATTGGTTTTCCACAAGGGGTACACCCTTATAAAACTCGGGTTTTGCCCTTAGTCGAGAAACTAAGGGCACCCGAGGTGCCTATAACATGCATAATTGGGAGCGGAATTGATACGCCCGAAACTTTGTTTTATGATTATAAGGGTTTTGATAAGCAACCTTCTATAAAATGGGGTGATGGGGATGGAACAGTGAATTTGTTGAGCTTATTAGCAGTTCAATCTGAATGGGCTAATGAGAAGAATCAATCACTTGAGATGATTAATGTTAAAGGGGTTTCTCATACTGATGTTTTGAGTCATAAGAAAGTACTTGATCAGATTTTAAGGGTGATTTCTGATATTCATAGTCATGGTCTTAAGTTGGATGCTTCATTGGGGGAGCAACAAACAAGAATAGTAAGCAATATGTAGAGGGCTAGACCGCCTGTCGGTGAGATGACCTCAAAATAAAGAGTTCATATGCTGATAATTGTATTAGTTGGACTATTTAGCCCATGTTTGGAGAGCGTCTCACGGAGAGACTGTCTCGTCTCACACAAGCGTCTCGCGGAAAGACCGTCTCACACAAGAATTTGTGATATGTAGAGAGTGTTGTCGCTATTGGCAGATTCAAGATTTTAACGATAAGAATTCTCAAAATCGACTGATAATTGGTGGAATAAAAAAGAATGGGTGTTTATCTAATTGCTATGTAACAACATAATGGGTTGCACGATAAGGATTCTCAAAATCGACTATGACAATTAGAGGAACACAAAAAAGGCGTTTATGTAATTGCTATGTAACAATATAAGGGGTAGGTATAAGATAGTTGAGTTTATATATCCACTGCCTATTACTTACACACTAATTAGATAAGACTGAACTTTTTATACTTATAAATTGTATCTAATTTTTTCCTACAAATACATTTTCATACTCAATTTAACTGATGTTTAAATAATAGAATCAATAATTTCTTTTAAACAATAGAATAAAATGAGTTGTTTTTTACAATAACAAATGTCTACTTCATTAGAAAATTAAAAAAAAACTCGGTATGCATAAATAAAAGTCCACTTGATAAAACCCAATAAATATTGTATTTGTATGCTTAGATACATAATAATATTATGTTACCTTGTACAGTTTATCAAATATAACTTTAATGAAATAAATGAGTTTTTTTTTTACAACGAAATAGTAAATTGATAACAAGATACAGATTGCGATGAGAAAATAAATAACAAAGTTATAATATAATTAAAAAAACACTTTTAATAATTAGAGAGAATAAGTTTAAAGATAGAAAAGAGAAAATATATATATAAATGATCGATAAAAATTAAAAAAAAAATCTAAAAAGAAAACAATCAATAATTATTTACTACCATACATTTCCTTGACAGTCGACTAAATAATTAGATTATCAAGCAATATTTTCAACTGATCAAATCAACTAACAGATGTTTATAGTCAAAATTTCAAACATACCCTAGCCCTAGGGATATGAAAGTATGGGACCTCACAAAGTCACAAACAAGAAGACCACATGAATTGAGATAAGCATATGGTAAAACTTAAAAATAAGACCCACAAAAAAAAGCTTGTACACTGCCTAAAGTCAGAAAAAATGAAGATGGGTCTCATATTGTGAAATCATCATTATTACCAGAAAGACCAAAGATGGAAAAAAATGAAACTATGCATACAGAAACGGACCCAGAATTCTAATTATCGACGATTATATTTTCTTCGTTCTGAAATACTCGCTAAATAAGTTTTATTGGCACTATTCATCTTTCATGCTTATTTTATATATTACACTAATGTATAAGAAAAAATATAGTCAAACGAGATGTTGTTTGAATCGTCTAATCTCATACTTTCATAATATTAATTTTTGTAATTTTTAGACGTGCATAATTTAGTATATAATTGATCAAAAAAAACATATTGATTTGCGTAAAAAATGAAATGTAGCAAGTATAGAACGAAGGGAGTAGTATTAGTTATTTTATATTCAAAAAGTAATCGTTGATTATGTTAAACTTTTATATTATATTACTATGTATAATTAGTCTGCTTACTTTATTTTTTTTGATTTTTTTCTTTACCGTGAGATTTTTTTTTCTTTTGTTGGATGCGTGGCACTCCATGTCTTCTATAGGTCTGCCATTGTATACAAAGAACACGACGATATTCAATTAGCCCGATCCAATAAACGGCTCTCATCTTTAATGGGGTTTGAAAGATTTACCCAAATTCATCCTTGTTAATGATAAAACTAACAAAGAATCTTTCTTTCGCCCACTTATACCATTGATGCAATGCTTACTTTTTATTCTTTGTTCAATCCCAACAAATACTATATGTAACTTTTTTTTATCAGGGGTAACTTAAAGAATCTCTACATGTAAAGAGGAGAGAGTTGATCTTTTCGATAGTTATTGAAAATTAAACCTTTATTACAACTCATAAAAATTGAAAAGAAAAACCCTCAACCATTCAACTAATCCATACGATTAACACTCGACTCACATAGGGCCAGCCCTAAGATTCAAGAGGCCCGATGCAAAAAACATTAGTTATAAGCCTCTAATTACTAAATATACTATTATAAGCCCATAACTATCACATATATACGCGTCATTTTTCTATTTTTTTATCAGCCTGAAGCACAGGCCCCTCTTGCCAACTTATATGACGGGTCTTAGACCCACATAAATTAAAAGTAGGGCCCACAAGCAAAGCAACATGGTGCCATAGGTGAGAGTGAAAACACTGAAAACAGGTATCATAGTGTGAAGTCATGATTACCAGAAAGAAGAACTCCATTTTGAAGTCCACCATTGAATTGTTCCTTTTGGGCTTCCACTCCTACCCATTCCTGAAAACAATGTAATCATTTCTGATAGGTGACAAACTTACAAAGTCATCATACACCTTCCTATATTGAGATTAAAGATATTCATTCATCTAAATCTTAGACCATTCCATTATGACTTCCCTGCTTTAAGTGGAAGCCTTCCATCATCATCCAACATAGCACATTACATGCCTATTATAGAAGCTTCCACTTAAACGTAGAGTCGTAGAGGTGTTCATTCAGGTCATCAGGTCAATTTTGGATAAAGTATTTTGGGTCGATTCAAAATCAGAATTGTAAATCCATTATTAGGTCGAGTCAAATCAGATTCAGTTATAAGGTCGAGTGAATATTAGATTGTCGGGTCTGTTTTGAAAACCATGTGATTGTTGTTTTTGTTAATCAAACATCATATACAATTTCATATACATAAAAAAGTACATACTACAGTGTCATTATCTAAAAGAGTTATTTTATTGTTCTCATTATAGTGTGAATTATAGATTATTGGGTAATTCTACTAAATCATAATTTGACTTGTCATTATAACATAATCCAACAAAGTAAACATGATATTTTGACATTATACTTGATCAAAAATTTTGGTAATTCTACTAAAGTATGTATCAGAACTCAAATTTAAACAAGAAAAAAGTAAGCCACATTAATGCGTTATTTAGATCGACGAAAATAGAGTGAAAGAAAAGAGAGGGAAATGAGAGGATTGATTTAAGGAACGGAAATGAGGGAAAAAAATTCGGAGGATAATCCTTCACATTTTGCAAAAAACAAATTTCCCCTCCGATTGAGAGATTTGGAAGAAAAACTCATCTACGTCATCTTTCTCTTCCCTTCCCCTAACTATTCCTCTTCTTCGTTACGAGATCTAAAATCAGATGAATAGCAACACTAAACTTAATAAGACCATCTAAATTTTTTTTTTCTTGAAAAATAAGATTGAAACATCTCTCATTCTACATGAACTAACCAAATACCCTCTCGGTTTAGAAATACTTTCAACTCAGTATGACATATTGTGTGGAAAAGTATCGTTATCAGCTGCAAATATAATGGAACACAGGAAGTAAGACTATTTTTACAAATCTAACCTCCAATGAAGAGATTTCTATGCAAGTCAAACTACCTGTTTCATCACAACTCACACAAACTAAGAACCTCAACCATCCACCAACAGTTCAAAAGCACCAATCTTTGCCATTCCAATTGAAATGCTTCACTAGAATCACCCTCCATAATGTGCAATACTCGAAACTGCAACATAATTCCGCTCAAAATGGCTTAAAGATAGCTCAAACGGACTATAAATCGCATTTTGAGCAGATTAGCAATTCATATGAGACTGAACCGAATCAACCGGCAAAGTGCAAAGAGTGGTTCCGTGTTGCTCGACTCAGAAGACTAAGGTGCAACAAACCATCTGCCAATCACATAGAAGTAGGAAAAATGATCCATGGAATGAGATTCTCTTTTTATACACATTCCTTTAGAGACCTCATTCCACTTGCCCGATTGATAATCAGTACCAAATAGTGAAAATAGGAATAGTCTGTAGTGTAAATTTTCATGATATATATCATGTCATTCCCATAGTTTGTACTATGAATGAGAATAAACATGACAATTAAACTTAGTTGTCAACAGATATTTCTACCAAATTTACACTAACTTTCCATTACCATTTCCACCATTTAGTACCGACAACCAAACAGGCCTTAAAAGTTCTTCTTAACAATAAATCTTCAACAAATTTGCTTTTTGTTGAAGATATAGGAGAACTAGTAAGTGGGTAAGACTTGATATATCCAACAAAAGAATTTTACTACCAAACATTTACTTTCATTGCAATGTTCTTGTAAGCTTACACTTAGAAATAAAAATTGTAGCAGTATAATTTAAACTACATAATTTCAACAATTCAGCTGATTGTTGCTTCAAAGTTGGGTTGCAACCACTCTGGATTACAAGCAGAAGTTTGGCTGCTAACCCAGCTTCGACTGCGACAGGCGCACACTCTTCAGGCGATAACTTACAAACCGCGAACAATATAGACAACGACAATTGAGTACAATTCTCCGAAACTCTCATCAACAACTTAACCAAATTCGGGATTGTATGCACGCATTCTTTTAACGCGACTCTTCCTTCTCGAAGATTACCCAAGTTATCTAATATCGAGAGTGCTAATTCCAAGCACTCGGCATTCAAACTAGGCAAAAGATCAACCAATTGCGGAACAGCCCCAATGCTAACAATCGAACACCGAACACATTCATGGGTGCTAATCATTTTGAGCAATGAAAGCCCCGGTTGAACACCATTCGAGTTGTTTCGCTTATCCTTAACTAATTTCAACAACCCGACCAAAAGGCTTAAACTCGACACCAATTTAGGGTCGAAATCGTTCGCATCCATCAAAGTTTGGATCAATCTAGTACAATTAAGTTTAGTTTCTATAGAACCCTCATTCAACATATCAACCATCAAAGAGATCTTAGCTGGTTGAGTCAAGTTAGACTTAGACTCAGAATCAAGGCTTAAATTCACAAGAATCCCAACAACTTCAGACCCAACAGCATGGGAAGTGAAAGGACCAAGCAAAGAGGTTAAAACAGTAAAACCACCATTATCAACCATAGTTTTCTTAGCAGAAAAATGATTACCCACAACTAATCTAAGCTCTTTTAGAGCTTGAATCCTAATTTGACCCTTAACTTTCTTTAAATTTTCCAAAATCTCCAAAACCCTACCTTGAACATCCTCAGACCTCTTCTTCATAGCCTTATACTTAGAACAAAACCAACTATAAATCAATTGTTGAAGGGTTTTATTAGGGGTAATTGAATCATCCCAAAGCTCTTGCATTGTAGTAGGACAAGTTAAATGACCTAAAGAAAGCCATTTCATGATATTTAACCTCTCATAAGTTTGTCCTGTACAAAGGGTAACTGGATCTTGCATTGGGTCTAATGAAATGGGACAAATGAAAACATTTGGTACTTCTATGGAATCTAATTCTTCCACCATTTTTTTAAGATCTAATTTCTCATCAAAGCTTGAAAACCCACCTTCTTCTACACACCCACCACCTAAAACCCCATCTTTTACAGCAGTTTCTAGATCTAAAACCTGCCCACCACTACCCAAATCCACCTTATTTGGCTGGTACATAGGCATTTTACAAAGAGATAAAGAAAACCCAGAAACAAAATAGTTTAGAATACAAAAATTTATGATTATTTTCAACCAAAACAAAGGGAAAAAAGGGGGAAAAATGGTTAAGTAGCTTTCATTTTCCAACTTTTATAAAAATTTTATCTTTATCACTCATTCATTGACAATAACAAGCAACAATACCTATCAAAGGAGACATCTTTTTGGTGCTTTTTGGTCAAAAGGTACTCTTCTTCTTCTTCATTTACTCGATTTTCATCATCTTTATAATTATTAACCCTTTAATTATTTTCTCATCAACAACAACCCTAAAAAAGAAGAAATTCCGCTTTTTTTGTGCTGATAATTTTTTTGATCTGATTGTTGAGGATAAATGGGATAAATTTATGGAGAAGAAATTGGGTAATCGGGAAAAACCCTAATTAATCTTAGATCTTGAATAGAAGAAAGAGTAAGGAGAATCTTTGACTGAAAATGGCAGCGAGGAGAGAGAAAATAGTGAAATGTGAGTGAGTAAGTGAGTGAGCGAGAATGAAGATGAAATACCCAAGAGTTATTTTTTGGAAATGGAGCTAATTTTTGGTTATTTGTGTTTTTATTTTTTATTTTTTTTTTGAGATAAGTTTTTATTATTTTTTTTGGAAAAAGGAATATATTTATTAACGTTTTTTGATAGATCATCTCTAAGCGGAGTAATTTTGAATTAATAGTCTATTAGATTTAAATTCTCAAAATTTGTATTAATTGGGTTATTTAGCTAATACATGAAATGCATTTGACTTACACCCTCTGTTTTTCGTCGTTCTTTTCATTTGCTTTTTGCATAGTTTTCAATGTAAATTTTAAACTTTAATATATCTAAACACATATAAAAATTATAAAAATACACCATAAAAAGTACTTCCTCCGTTTTTTTTTACTTGCACAATTTCCACTTTTTACACTATTCATCATTTGATAGTGTTTTGCATAGTGCGACTATTAATTGATAAAAAAACCTAGTCATGTGGGATCTTGTTTTATTCGTCTCGTCGAATACTTTATTAATATCAAATTTTTATAATTTTTAGTTGAGTATAATTCTAGATATAAGCAACCCGACAAACGCATTGGACTGCGTAAAAGTATGTTGGGGTGCAAGTAAAAAAAAACAGAGGAAGTATATATTAAGACGTATTTAACGAAATTTCACATGGGTATGTTTTATCTTCTAAATATGTGTCAAAAATATTAATTATATTTCTCTCTCTAAGGTAAAATATTCCAAATGGAAAGAGTATTAAAGAACACTGGGAATAATTTGTGATATTAATCTAATGACAAGCCTCGAGGTGTTCGTTAATAAAGAATAATAATATACTTCTTCTTGTTTTTAATAGTTGCTACAAATAGTGACGTTTCTCCTCACAAGATGTCACTATCTGTAACAACTAATAAAATTCAAAGAAAGTATCTGAAAGTAAATTAATAAAAAAAAAATTAAAATTAAAAGAATAAATTAAAAATAAAAGAATATAATATATTTTTACATTGATTTGACAATAAATTCTAAATTTTATATTTATTAGATAATCTAATTAATATTTATATAATTAAAATTTAGAATATATTCAAATTTTTCAAATTTAATTTAGTCTCGATGAATGAAAAAAGTATTAAGGGATTAACCGGGTAAACCCGGTGAATTCAAACTTGGAAAATGGTGAACCACACGTGCATTGGCATCCTATTTGACTGTCACCGAGATTACCGGTTTTTGTGATTTTACTTATTTTTATAACATTGTTATTTTCTCATTATTACTTTTTTTTTAATAATCATAATTCCTTTTTTTGGTAAGAGAGTTTTTTATTAAAAAAAGTACTCGGATAATTTTAAATATTTTTTAAAAAAATTTAAATTTTACCTCTATCACCTTTTCTTAGAGAACATAGAATAATTTATTACTCTCATCTGTTGCTCTTTACTTGTCCATTTTACTTTTTGCATGTTTTTTCAAAGTAAATTTTGAGTCTTAATATTTAAGTACGCATAATCAAATTTGTAAAAATTATATATTAAATAAAATTTGCATCAAGACTAATCTAACAAGATCCACATGAATATACTTTTCATCATCATTATACTCAGTGTATTCCGCTCACAGCGAAATAATATACTTTTATATTTAAAAATCAAATTTAAATTTCTCTCTCTTAAAGTGAAAAAATTTAAAGTGAACAAATAAAAATAAACAAAAATAGTAATTTATTTAAAAAATCTTTAAAAATTAACGAATTTCATTTGAATATAACAAAATATATATTCTCGGGATATTTGTTAATTATTTTGCCTATATTTTCATTGTAAAGGCAAATATGGTATACTCTTCTTCACCATAATTCATAGATATATAGAAATATATTTGTAAAAGAATTAGGTCTTATTTATCAGTTGAAAAATATTCTAATTTCATTCTAACATAATTTTAACTTTTACTAAAAAAAACTATATTATTATTTTTTTCACAAATTCTTACTTGAGACTGTCTATACAAAAGACATCTCAACATTTGGGCTAGCCCAATTTATAAATTAAAAAAAAAATTGATCGGTGGTTTTGTAAGTTAAAAGAGAGATATGGGTTGGGCTCTTAAAAGACGTCTATACTATAGACGGTCTCTCAAGATATGACTTGTATTTAGAGGTGTTCATTCGGGCCAAGTGTTTCGGGTCGGTTCAGGATTGGATTTTGTGTTCACAATTGTTTTTACATAATTGTAGATCTATTTTTAAGTCAGGTCAAATCGAATTCGGTTATAAAGTCAGGTGTCTATCAAATCATCAGCTCTATTTTGAATACTTCTACCTCTATTTTTATATAGAAAAAGGCGCTCCTAATAATTAATTAATATTTCATGTAAAAGGGAAGCAAAAAATAAAGTAGAGATAATTAAATACTCCGTGCTACGTGAGAGGCAAGGAGTCAAAGACGCAAAGCACATGACTCATGACTACACAGTCAATGGTCAAACATTTGGAATGGCTGATGGCTACGCCACGACGTCGTCAGGCATTCTTAATTCATCTTTATTAACAACTTTTTTTTTTTTGAATAAATGTTTATTAAGAACCTAGTATTATGGCTTATGGAGTAGAAGAATTTTTAAGAAAATTTTAATTTAAAAATTTTACTTTTATTCTATCAGATAATAAAAATTTATTTTTGTTAATATGTAAAAATCTTATTTTGATATCATTTATTCAGCTTTCTTCGATTACTTTACCTAAGATTTAGTTTATCTCATCCATAGAAAAAATTTATCACATCAATAAGAAAACAAAAAAATAAAATCCTTACCTCTTCTTAAATAATAATTTATGTAGAATTGAAAAAAATTAAAGAATTCAGAGCATGTTAAAATATAGTAAAATAAGTGTCTAATTAAGTAATTATAAATTATAAAAATTTATGAACATTAGGTATATATTTATATTTATATATATAAATTCTATTTAAAAAATGAAAAAATTATTTGGACAAGTGTGTACTCCTAAATTGTTTGGGCGAAAAAATTGTAGAAGTATCTTATAGAGTGTAAAAAAAAGTGTGTGAGTTTTTATAATTTTTCTTACCAATGAGTTTGAATTTTGAGCAAAAAAAACTTTACATGTGGAGTATTTTCCCCCTATTGGGGATGCTCTAATAATATGAATTATTGTGACAAAAAAAAAATTCTAAAACTGCAATAAAAAAAATAAATGCGGCTATACAAGTTTAAAGATGTAATAAAACGTAACTTGAAAAAATTGTAAATGAAAAAATAATATAAAAAGGAAAATTCTATATGTCAATTGAAATAAGAGATTTTTATTATTCGATCAGATTAAGAAATGAAGTAATTTTTAAATTTTAATTTTGGTTTTACTATTATGGAGTAATTTTTAGGAAAAATTGACATTAATAATTTAACTTTTTGCTCATTCGCTGTAAATAATCTAACCTTTTGATTATTTTCTAATAATCCAACGTTTGTCCTTAGTTCGCTGTGAATAATTCAACCTTTATTTTAGTTTGCTAGCAATATACCCCATTATTATTTATTATTAATAATACGATATATTATGGACAAATTTATCACAAAGGTTGGATTATTAGAAAATAATACGAAAGTAAGATTATTCATAGCGAGCGAATAAATGAAAACTTAAATTATTAATATTAATTTTTTAAAATTTTTATATTTTTTGAACCAAAGTTGCTTTCCATATGTTTCCCAGTCAAACATGGATATCATCGCCCGGTGTACTCGGACAATTCTACAACCCCATTTACTTCTCTTCTTTTTAAGTTTTAACGAGCCCACCTACATATGGATTTTGGTGTATTCTTTTCTTTCTACTTTCTTTTCAATCGTGTAGCACTCTCTTGTGAGAAATCGTCTTTCAGTAAAATAATTTAAAAAATTTTCTTTTTATTTAATGAGATAATCTTAAAATAAAAAGTCTTTTATATTCAATAAAATATCTATATCAATATTTACTTTCAATCTGAAATATATTTACACCTTATTATTTGTCATGGGTTAAAAATGTTATCAGACTCCCCCTAAATCCCACTCTAATTTTAGGTTATAGGTGGGCTACATTTTGAGACCCAATAGGTCGGATTGCCAGATTGGTTTTCATGGTTTTTATTAGGTTTGGATGTTGAAGTCTAGACTCGTCTTAACCCTACCTATAACTCAACCCATAATCAACGTTGGAGTTGTTTTAATATTAACTGCACTTATTTTAGATTTATATAAAAAAGTAAAATATGAACAAATAGGTGAAATTTAAAATTAGTATCTTAAATCACCATCATCATCAACTACCCAATATTTCATTCGAAAATAGGGTCTGGATAAGGGAATATAACAGACAATCTATACCCGTACTCCCTTGAGAGGGAATACTAAAGGAAAGCGGTCAATTTACCCCCAGAAGGTGACAACTCTTTATAGAGATCATGAATTGATTAGCATTGTTGTTTGGAGATCATTAACTACCTGCATAGGGACTACAATAACTAAAATAAAAATTAGGATAGGATAAAAGACCATGAATGAAAAGAAAAAGGGATAAGTAGAGGTGTTCACTCGGATCATCGGATTTTGTGTTCACATTGGTTTTTACATAATTGTAGATCTATTTTTAAGTCAGGTCAAATCGGATTCATTTTAAAGTCGGATATCTATCGAAGTATCAGGTCATCGGGTCTGTTTTGAACAACTCTTAGGATAAGTAAGTAAACAGTATGGGAGCACATTTGTACTAAAAGATAGGAGTAATAACCAAGGCAATTAAAGGTAAAAGCAAAAGGTTAAAAATAAAACACATATACATGACAATGTTGTTTACTTTGTACTATTCAAAAATCTTCTTTGGTTATGTAGCACAACACACGTTTGGCCCTTTAAAATATGGAATGGGGCTTTATAGACTTGTAGTCGTGTGGACTATGGACCAACTTACAAAAGGATGACAAGATGCTCCCTCTTTTCTAAAGGATAACAAGATGCTTCTTTGCATAACTCATTGAATTGTCAAATAATCCATCTTTTTCGATCTAGTCTGTTTTGTATGAGACTGTCTCAGGGTGAAACGGCTTCAAAATAAGAAATTTATAAGCTAAAAGTTTTTATTATTTGGGCTATTTAACCTGAGTATGAGGTATGTCTCATGGTGAGACTGTCTCATACAAGAATTTGTATTTTCAATTTCGTTTCATTTAGTGTGTACCTCATCAAAACCTCAACAAAAACTATCTGATGATCCCATATTTGATTATTTGATTTGATATCTAATTCGGAACTCTAGTAAGAATCAGATATTTGATTCGAAAATGCGGTTATCAGATATGAATTTAAATACCTTTGAAATTTAGATATTTGAAAATTTAACTTTTATAATAGTTGATAACAAATATCCGACATTATTTCTAATATCGGATATTCACATATTATACATAAATTCAGGTATTCGATAAATAAGATTAAGATTATATGTTAAAAATCCATAACTAAATTTTGATGTTATATATGGAATACTTTAGATATCAAATTTGAAATTATCGGATATCGAATTTAGATATCCATGTTGGATATGATAGAATATTTAACATATTCATTTTCGGATATCAAATATTTGAACCGACTATAAGTTTAGATCGGATATCTAACTTTGTTCACTCCTCACAAATGTATAGATATTGATTTGTAATTGATAAATAATACAAAAACAAGTAAATTATACGAATAAGTGAATGAAATTAAAATAAATAATGCATTTACAATTGAATTTAAACTAAAATTGTGGGGAATATTAGCTAAAATAATGTGCAAAGTACGTGTGAGAATCTTACATTATAAATATTGATCTCCTTGATTTTTGTCAATAGTTTTTAATAAAAATATACAAAAATTCATATAGAGTAGTGACTTGTAGATTTGGAGAGCGACGAGTGGGCATGGGTTGGGTCATGGGTGAGACTTCATACTCACCATTTACACTACCCATTGCGTGTAGGACTTTTGATATCCATGTTTACCCAGTATCCACCAAATTCATACTCATACTTCCTTTAACCGGACAAATACAGTATAAAATCTGTATAATTTTACTTACCTATTTATGATCCTTATATATCATATTAAGTATACTTTATATTTGACTTTTGGATTACAAGTAGAGGTGTTCAATGGGGCGGGTCGACCCAATGGGTAAAGGGTCGGGTCACATTTTAGCGGGTCATTAGCAGCTCGGGTCAATAATGGGGCGGGTCATTAACGGGTCTTGGTGTAAAGGGTCGGGCCGGGCCGAGTCGGATAATTATGAGTATTAATTGCGGAAAAAAAATAACCACTTTTTCAAAAAAATTTTTTAATGATATTATTATATACATAAGTGGGTTGACCCAACGGGCCATAAAGTATATTAAAAAACCTATTCTATGAACTTTTTAAAAAAGGTCAATGTGGGTCGAATTTAAATGGGCTTGACCCGCCCCAGCCCGTTTATCATTTGACATGACCCGCCCGCCCCGCCCCATTTAAATTTTAACCTGACCCGTTGAACACCTCTAATTACAAGTATAAGATTTTAAATTTTTGCATTTAGATCTTAAATACTTAGTCAGTTAGTTGTATTGATCATCAATTTCGCAAATGAATGCCACTACTTCTATTGTTATATAATTAAATTTGAATCATTAAAATCTTCAAAAAAAAAAAAAAAAATTTTGAATCATTAAACGACCAAACATAATTATATAATCAAACTGGGCTTTTGGCCTGATCCGATCCAGTAATATTTGTTGACTCGGCCCACCTCGTTATGAATTATATTAACTCGTCCCATTAAACACCTCTATTTGCGTTATGCGCTGCATATTCTCTCGAATACTCGGTACAATCTAACGTTAATTTACCCAAGTCAAACAGATTTGATTATTGTTTATGTGCCATTGTTGCCATAAGTGAGTTATTCTACATCAAATAGATAAAAGAGTAATGAAATAGTCGATACTGAAATTCAGTGAGAGCTTTTCTATAGTTGCAATTGAAGTTTATGTGGTTTTTTTATCTGTAGTTTGATTTTGACCTCCTAGTAACAACACTAACAACATTAGATTGCTCTTCTAATTTATATGAGTTTGTTTTGATTCATAATAACATGCTTATTGGTTGTATGTAAGACTACTTCCACTAGTGAGGAAATTTTTTCGAAGTGAGGGTTTTTTTTTTGAAAACTAACTCACACAGTCACTACTGAGGTTTTGAGTTGAAGGACTTCTGAAATTCAATCACATTTTGACAAGTGTTCCAATAAATATATACATATACTCAATAGGCTTTTTTATTTTTAAATATATTAAAAATTTTCTACTCTATAATTAGACACTTATTTTGCTATAGTTTAATATGCTTTAAATTTGTATTTAAGAAGTGGTGAGGAAACTTTTTTATTTTCTCATTTATTTTTATGTCAATTTTTTTTTTTTTTTTTTTATAAAAAATCATGATTTTCCATCATTTTACACATTTTTGTCCTTTTGGGAATTGGGATGCAACAAATTTAGGAACACCATTATGGTAAAAGTTTCACGTTATGTACCCATAGACTCATTGTCAATTATTCTCGTGTAGTCAATTAAAGCTTGACTAGCATTCCTTTTTCATGTTTAGTAAAATTTAATTAATTATCAGTACACTTTTTAATCAGTCTACCTTATTATTCAAAAAAAACTAATTATATACTCCTATGTAGCAATTTAATTAATTAAACGAAAAATAATTTAGTACAGTATGTTGCTTTAATTTTTTAGTATAATATACGTAGCATCTAGGGCTATATATAAGACTTATTTACATAACATAACATAAATAATATAAGTTATAATCAACAAATTGCACATCAATCGATATAATTGATGTTTTATTTTCTTACAAACACTTGAAAACTTATAAAATCGACCGCTTTTCTCTAATCCTTTCTATAAAAAAAGTACGGGTATGGATTGTCCGTCAACTTCCTTCGACCAGATTCTTCTCTCGAGCGGAATATTGAGTTTGATGATAATGACGACAACTTAAAAACTTATACATATCATTTTCCATACATCTACGTTTTGATAAATTAGACCTCAAGTAGTTTACCTTAAAGTGACTAAATGGGATTTGCTTAGTTGCTCAATTGATCTACTTTTGCATTAGTAAGTAATAAAAATGAATAATTAATTAACAATGTGGGACCATCTATCCTAATCCTCCCAAAATGAAAAATCATTTTATAAGTTTCCATTCAATCATTATTATGTTTTTAAAAATATAAACAAAATAAAATTCTATTTTCTCTCCATATGACAGTTTGAGATCATGATTTTATTTTATGGTTAAATTTAATTTATTGATGATAATATTCAGTGTCAAGAGATATCAATCTTATATCCAATAAAAATTATATTGAGCTCAATTTAATATGAAAACTATATCAGATTGAAAAATTTCCTTGTCAAATATTATATCATATGACGATGTAAAGAGGATTTTTAAGATATATAAAAGAGTGGTTTTATTAACATATATTGTTATTTGATCTCAAATTTTATCGATGAAAATATAAGCCTCCTAAAAAAACCACAGAGTGCTAAAACGTTTATATACTTCATCCACTCGTTTTTGTTCTTTCCAAGTTTTCAAAAATTATATTTCACGTAAATTTTCATTATGAATTTTTCTATATTGGATGTATATTTGAAACAAAACGACCTTATTAATTTAAGTTATCTATGACATTTTACTAAAAGCCAAAGAGTATCCTAAATTCACAATTTTACCCAAAAAATAAACCGACTCCCTAATTATTCAACGTTAAAAGAATTTCCCATTTTTATCACTTTATATCATTGAGATTTATTAATTTTAAAGCACCTAATCATTATTTCTAACAATCAATAACAATATAACATTATAATTCTTTTAAACTTTTACTATTCATTTTGATTTTGATTTTTTTTTTTCATATTCAAATGAAAAGAATAATAAAATCAAGTATTTCCTAAAAAATAATCCCAAAGCAAGAAAAAATTTTAAATATATAATCATAATTAAAATATATTAAACTAATCCTCAAAAAAATAATTAAATCATCCTTCTTTATTCATTGTAAGAACTCTAAACAATAAACTCGTGAAGTTCGAGACGAAAAAGGAATCCCCAATTCAATTCAAATTCAAAAAAGCTTCACATTCTTCATTCTCCAATGTCATGGCTTGCTCGCTCCATCGCCAATTCTCTCCGCATCGACGAACATGGCGACCATCACGAATCATCTTCCATGGCGTTGGGAAATCAGGTCAATGATAGGGGAAATGTTGAAAATGGTGAAATTGAAGAAATTGGAGAAATTGATGGAGATCTACGAGGCGTTAAGGATGATCTTAATGAATTTAAGGATTCATTAACTCGTCAACTTTGGGGCGTCGCTAATTTTCTCGCTCCTCCTCCTCCCACAGCTTCTTTTTCTTCGGATTTACAAGATCAAGGAGTTATTCCTGAGTTGAATCGGTTGGAATTGAACGATCCTTCGATTTCTGGGGATGAAGATGATGATTTGTCGGTTTTCGCTCGAGTTTCTATGGCGGATGATGATCGATCAGAAATTGAGGTTAGGAATTTGAAGGATTATGATTCTTCTAATTTGCGGCACTTGGGATTGAATAGTGTGGAAGAGGACGATGATGGTGACGGCGATGATGATGACGGCGATGATGATGACATGATAAGTGAAGCAGCGGGATTGACGGATGAGGTTTTGACTTTTGCTGGGAATATAGCACATCATCCAGAAACTTGGTTGGATTTTCCTGTCGAAGATGAGGAAGATATGGAAGGTATAATAACTCCAACTTCTCTCTATTTTTTTTGTGGTGTTTTTGTGATTTGAAATTGGTTTATATTCTGTTTTATTTTGACATGAATAAACATTGAAGTAAGTGGATATCTGCAAAGTCGACAATTATTTGGATGTAGAATTTAGCTCTACAAACGCTGTGCTTTTCTTTTTTTTTTTTTGAAGTAAAATGGTTGTGCAAATTTATGAACATACAATTTTATGTTGTACTTTATATTTTTTTGTTAGACTTTGTGATATTAGCTATTTAGCTTCACCAGTACCAACATTTTTTGAGCTGAGGATTGGCATTTTCATCTTGCTTAAGTTTAGTGAAGCTTACAGTCCAACATCCCAATGCCTGGCTTCCACCTAAGCTTGGTTGAGGGTTCAATGTGCGCCTTACCCTTTAAATCTGAACATAAGCACTTTAACCCTTGTTACTGGTAGTCAACTTTATATATATATAACATAAGCACTTTAAACCTTTGGCCCAATTGAAGAAATGGGAATTGTTTACTGAAGCTTCCCATCTGAAAATGGGGAAGTGGAAATGCAACCTAGAAGTTTGAATTGAAGGAGTGGCTTTTGTACTCCTATAAATAAGTTGAAGTCAATAATTTTTCATGGTATTACAAATGGGTGGTTGATTGCATTATTCTAGTGAATTTAGTTTAAGAAATCTGTAATTTTGATCATCACAGTTGTGGGAAGTAAAATAAAGGATGTTCATTTGTTTAGTTTACAGTTTACTCATTTCAAAAAAAAAAAGTTTACAGTTTACTGATATGTACAGATGTTCTGTGACAGATTTCCCCATGTCCGAGTCTCAGAAAAGGCACACTCAAGCTGTTGAACATCTCACACCGAGGCTAGCAGCACTTAGAATTGAACTTTGTCCTACTCATATGAGTGTCGGATTTTTCTGGAAAGTTTACTTTGTTCTTTTGCATTCAAGACTGAATAAACAAGATGCTGAGCTTTTGTCAACTCCTGAAGTTAGTTTTCCTTCGTTTGTGTCATTGTCATGCTTTTCTTTTTCTCGTACTTTGCTATTACGAATGATCAAACACTAATAGATTTTATAAATTCGTTGCAAATGATACCGTAAATAGGGAGGATCATTTTAAGTCCGTGCTGCACCTGTCGCAAGTTCTGAGTATAGAGTTTTGTGAAAGTAATTTTTGCCAAAGAGAGATTTTTCATGTAAGCTGAGTGCCATGTTGATGAGTAAGGGCCAAGGGGAATGTTGCTGACATGTTAAATTTCACTCTATATTGACATGTTATTTCATTTTGCTTGTGTTTGCAATGATGTACCTTAACCTTCAGTCTACCGATTTTCAAAATGGATTAGATCAAAGTCTTGAGAGGGTCTTTGGTTTGTTCAAAACGTATCTAAAAAGCATGGGCTCATATTCAATTTTGCATTAAAGTTACCGTCTTAAGGTCTATTATTATAATCTCAGGGGAAAACCCCTATTGTCAAAGGGGTAGAATTTGATGAATGTATGCTGTTAAGTTTGATTAATATTTGCAAGTGAACTACAAATGATGCTATCATGACTATTACTTTGAGGTTTCTCTCCTTATAGAAGGTGGGTAGTGGCTTGTTTCTTTGATTGGGGCACATTTGGCTATTAGAGTGTAATTGAACGAAGTTTCTTGAACCCATTTTTTGCCTCTTTGTTGGAATTAGTGCTTGATAAAGAGGCGGAAGCGAAAGTTGTTCTCCCATGTACCACCCCATAGTACCCTAGGTAATCCAACAATGTGTCAAACCTTTGCCCCCTTCATTTTTAAATCATGTTTATAGTTTAAACTTCAAACCTTTGCCCCCCTCAAATTTCCATTCAAGTTTCACCACTGTTTACACTTTACGTGGCTTCCTACCATGTTGAGGCATCGACATGACAAGAAAATAGCACTGTGAGCATCTAGACTTTTGTCTACTGACACCACACAACCTATATTTTATTACGGCTTGCACAAAATTGCTACTCTAGTTTGTTTTAGTATTAGCCATTAGGTTCACATTTTTTTTTTCACACACTGCAATGCAATGTTTCAATCATTAATATCTCTAATTCTGTACACTTATGAAAACAATAAGTAGTTGTTCTCCCATGATTTTGTTTTCATGTTGGTCCCTGAAATTGTGACATTGGTGTCTCTCCTGGCAAACTGTAAAGCATTGAGTTTTTTTGCTTCTCTTGGGAAAAATATCTTCTCTTGAGTCTTTTCATGGAGAGACGAGGGGCGAGTAGGGACAAAAGATGTTGTAGCTCGTTCCCTATGGTCGGTCCTCATACAGGGTTTTATATGGTAGCTTATATTTTTTGTATGATGTCAGCTTTTTCAACATCATTTGAGATCTTCTAAGCTTCTTGGATGGTCCTTGGCAAAATCCTTTTCTTTTTGTATTTAGATTCAACCTTCATGTTTTACCATTGTTGCGTCTACTACCAAGGTTTTGTAAAGTAACCATTTTATTTACAATGGTGCCAAATGATTCAATTTTACTAGAGATTTTCTTGGTTGGCCTCCTCTAGCCCTCTATAGTTTAGTCTGCCATTTTTGTTTTGTAATTTTTACAAGCTATTATCAATGTCGTCAACCTTCTATCCAGTCAGCAAAATATGACCAATGCTTGATTTTAGCAGATAGCATGAAGCCATGAAGATTTGGAATCCAATTGTAAAGTAAGTTTAGTGGACATATGAGTTACACCATATATTTAGGCTTTGTCTTATACTTATTGGTAGATAGTATAGAGATTAGGCAGTACTCGTCTACTGGTACTTTGTAATACGGTAGTTGGGAATTGGGAGTGTCACATTACATTTCTGTCCTTTCAGATATTCAATTTATTCGTTGAATTGTGTTAGCTGATTATTTTGGTACATCATGGAGCATTTGAAATTGATTGCTCTCAATCTTTGGGCCAAGTTAAAATGTTAAATCGTTTATAAAACCCTTTGCATGTCTTGCTTTAGTGAAGTTGGAGATAATGTTTGCAATCTAGGATCTAGCGTAAATAAACTCTTCAATATTATAAGGGTAACGTTTGGTATATTTAATCCCCATACCCTACCTAGGTGGGAGCCACTTGGCATAGGGTAATGGCATGTTAGTCATAACTTTCCAACCCAATTTGCTCAATTCCTTTTATAGAGGTGAGAGGTTTCCACTCCTAAATGTCAAAGATGTGTTTGTTTTGTTACATTTGCCGTCTAATATTCCATGCTCATGCTACATAGTATATGATGTGAGATGAGATGCTTTTATAAATTTGTATTCGTAACTGTTTGAATTGTATTCCCAACCCCACTTCGCCATGAGTCACTTGGTATTGATAATTGGGGTAGTGGCATGTTTTAAGTTTGGTTTTATTTAATGAGCAGGTTGTAATTTTACTTTCCAGGTTGTAGAAGCCAGACTCAAGTGGATGCAGGAGCAACAAAAACGGGCCAAGAAAGAATCAGATTGGTTTCATGGCGGCCACTATGCTCGAGCAAGTGATGAAGATTGTACACCTAGATCTTTCCAAAATGAGCATTCAGAGACCTTTTCATCCTGGACATTTGCTTCTGAGCCTGCCACTTCTTCTACAACATTTGATTCCGATGTGGAGAAACAAGCTGTTTGCACCGAGTCGCAATCCATGGATAGACATACCACTGATGAGAAACCATTGGCAGAAACAGACAGTAAAAATGTACATCCTGCCTCACTATTTAAGAGACCCGTTTTGAGTTTTGCTGTTGACGACGATGAAGATAGTGATGACTGGCCTGAAGATGATTGCATACAGAGCGGAAGACTTCTCCCAGTGGGGATTGCAGACGAGGTATCCTTTAGCGATCTTGAAGATGATGATTGCTGTATATCTACCATATCAAAGTCTCAGCAGGTGTAATTCTTATGTTCATTCATTCTTTGGTTATTTTGAGGAGATTTACATATCTTATATGCAACATATCTAGCTGGCTGCTAGATTTAATTGATTGCTTGAAATATCTATACACGGGATAGTATGGCCGAGGTTGAAGCCCAATGGTGTTTTTACGGCCTTCCCTCGCTTGAAAATTTGCCAAAATATAGATGAAAGTCTCTTTCACTGTTAACCAGATGGGCAAATCTGGCCTTTGTTACCTGGTGTTCTTGAGTGTGCAGATTTGTATCAGTCTTTTGTATAAGATTTGTTGAAGCATTTTCTCGCTGTTGGCTGTCGCAATATGTACATTACGTTCGAAAGTTAGCCATGAAGCTGTCTGTAATTGTGTATTATGCTTCCATATTTTTGGATATATATATGTATTTCGGAAAATAGAAATGAACTTGTAAATTTTTATTGCATTACTTTTCTGGGTTTTTTTTGCAGAACCTTTACCTTTCTTGCGTTTTAGCTCTTGCAGCCTATTTAGGTTAAAAGTCATTGTCTTGACAACGATTTTGTTTTGACGCTTAATTTGATAAATATTTTTTTAGCTAAATTTGTGAATTTTTTTTGTTATTGATTTTAAATTTTCCTTTGAAGTGGACTTAGTCAATATAAAAATATAAGGGTTATATTTTGCGTACAAACATAATGTTATGGAGATATTTGGTAAAATTAGTTATTGATTGTTTGTTAATGAAATAGTAAGTTGAAAAGCGAAAGTGAATAAAAAGCTATTTAAGCATTCGTATTGAAGGATATTAAAGAGGTGTATACACAAATAAAGATAAGTAGAAATGAATCTGAAATGAGATAAAGGATAAATAAGATATTGATATGAAAATGAGGAAGAAAGGGAAAATGATCAACCCTATTTTGGAGAAAAATGAGGAAACTATTACATTTGTATCCCACTAACGTAAATATTTACCTTCAAAAGTAGGGTTCTAATGCTTACATTTTTTAATCTGCATCATTTACAACTATTTCTTAATTTTAACAACAATAAGACTCTCTTAGTTTTCATGGCTAGTTGGGCCATGGGTAGTGTTTGTAGTTTGGTGTGGACTAATGATGTCCCCACTTGGTTAGAGGATGCTCTGTATTCTGATTTGTTTGCATTTATTTGATTTTTAGCTTTCCCTTTCTCTCATAAAATCACTCTATTAGTTTTCTACTTCAATATGCATTTTAATATGACTTTTATTTTTCCATAAATATTTACTTATAATATAGCATGACTTCATAATAATTTTTAATTTTGTCCTACATACTGATTTTCAACAGACTCAAAAACCAATTGCTAAAAAATACTACAAATCAAACAATATAAAAACAAACACAAAAAGTCATTAATATAAACACAATAACACATTTATAGTGGGTGTCAATTCAAATACATTCAACCAAGAAACTAGCCAAATAAAAATACTACTTTTCTCTATTTCTCTAAAAAATCAATTATGCGCTTTCTTCAATATTTTTTTTTTGATTTTGGGTAAACCCTAAATCACCAATCTGTTATCTCTCGATTCAGCCCAGTTTCTTTAAGGTAAATCTTTTTTTTCTACATTTCGTGTGGTTTGAATTTTACATGCGATCTTCTTATGCGTTTCTTTTTTCTCTATTGTTCCTTAAACATAATCATTCTTGCACTTTTTATAATTTTTATGTTTACTCTTCCGTTGTTGATGATGGTGAATTAATTTGTTGTTAGAAATTAGAATGGATTTTATTTTTGTCCTTGTAATTTATTTATTGAAATTCCTATTTTCCGGCATGAATTTTGATAATTTGTATTATAACCACGAATTTTGATATTGTGAGTGACATATCCATTTATTATGAATTGCAGGTTTCTGTTTATATTACGTTGATTCTGGGAGGTGAGAGATATCGAGAGAAGCATCTACTGTGATCAGATTAATAGTTTTTTTGCAGTGCAACTGCGTCTTCGTATATGTAATAATCTCTACTCAATTGGATGATTTTTTCTCTTTTATTAGGAGTTTTGGCTCGTAATTGTGGATTGATATTGTGACTTTTGACAATCTTGGTTAGCTGTTTGAGTAGGTTTAGTGGAACCCCAGGGGGCATTCTTTGGTTTGATGAAAGTATTTACATGGGTTCGGGGTTTCTCAGTTATGTGCTAAATTTTTGGCCTTTTGTAGGCCTTCGAGTTGATGACTTGAAATCATCAGATAGACTAGTTAGAAGACTTTCTTTACCTGATCACACCAAGCAATTTGTTTATGCTGTTAGGGAGCCTGAAAGTGAGGCGGTTGTATATATTCTTTCTGTGCAAAACTTGTCTGAGAGATCTGCTAGGGATGTTGAGATTTTGATAAAGGAAGTACAACCGAATGCAGTTGTTTCCTTAGTTAGCCCTGATACATTGTCCCAACTTCATGAACATGAACAAATTGAAGGCGTCGACGAGGAGGTTCCTACTTCAGCTTTAAGAGTTTTGACGAGGAGTTTTGTGGATAAAACAAATAAAGAGAAGTATGAAAATATTGCTGGAAACTTGGTATTAAAGGAGATTTTTGGTATTGGCTTCTATGAGAACTTCTTTGCTGCCAAGAGGTTGGCAGATGAAGTTGGGTCTTCATTTTGTGTCATTGAATCTCCAATTGTGAAGTCCACTAGCGCTGAAATTGAGCCATCTTGCGAGACTGGTACGCCTAGTAGTAAGTTTCAAAATTTGGCGTTGCAGCCATCTAATTTGGTTCCACAAAATTGCGGTCCCATAGTTAGTAATCCCCATAGGTTTCCTGTTACCAGTGATATCCAGTCACAGATGGTCAAGTTATTATCCCCAGTTCTATCACAATCATTATTGCCCTTGAGTTCTTTCTCTTCTGTGGATAAAGAGTCATGTGATATGGAGCCCAGGTGCAGTTATTGCCCCCCATCATTTGCGCAATCAGTTTATCCTTTACTCATGGATCTTCATGACATTTTTGCTGACATCCCGTCTATGGATCGTGCTCTAGCTTATGCACAAAAAATGTTTTTTGACGTTGATACAGGAGATAGTGTTGATGCTGATTTGTTGTCTGAGCTTTATACCTTCCGGATTGCCGTTGAAGGGCTGAGGATTGCTCTTAATAATGCTGGTAGAATCCCGATTCGCAAACTAGGGAATACTTTAACTGACAAAATGGGTTTTGAAGAGCTGTCTATCGAAGATAAATCCCATTGTCTTCTTGCGGAAGCCCTTAGACGTCAGGCAAAAAAGTGTAAGACAGTTGTGGCAGTAGTGGATGCTAGTTGTTTAGCTGGGATTCGGAAGTTCTGGAACACTCCTTTACCTGGAGAAGTCAAGGATGTGATTGAAGAATTTATTGAATGCCATGAGATTGATGGAGAGAGCACCGATGATAAAAGGAAACGGCTATTGTCTGGTAAACCTGTAGTGGCTGTTGCTTCTGGTGCTACAATTGTTCTGGGGGCATCTTCCTTTAGTAAAGCTGTTCCAGTGACATCTGTGGTAAAGGTGGTTGTGTCAAATGTTCCAGCATCTTTGAAGCTTTTTCTTGCGCATACGCACAAAGCAACTATAGTTGCACTGAGCAAATTTCTTGGTCCGTCAAAAATAGTGGCTCCGAGCTTTGCAAGTTCTGGAGCTAAAGCATCCTCCGCATATAAAGCAGCTGCTTCCGCGGAGAGAATTCGTGCAGTTACTCATAGTGTTTTAGCTTCTGCTCAAAAGACCAGCTTTTCAGCCACAAGAGCCGCGTTTTATGAGATAATGAGGAAACGGCGGATTCAGCCGATTGGGAGCATGCCATGGGCTGCCTTTGGCTTCAGCATTGTGAGTTGTGCTGGGTTGCTTGTGTATGGGGATGGAATTGAATGTGCTGCTGAATCTCTTCCTGCTGCCCATTCGATTGCTAGCTTGGGTCGAGGTATCCAAAATATGCAGCAGGCATCCCAATCCATGAAACACTCATGTGGACAGAAGATTGAAAAAGCTATAGAGTCGCTGATGCACCACTTTAATAAAGTGAAGATCCAATAGAGTGAGAATTATTGTCTACCTTTTTATATTATTATAGTCGTCAATGATGGTGATTCCTTCATTAAATTATTTTGGGATTCTGGTGTATATAATCCATTCAAGGGAAGGGGTGTAGTGATGAGTGATGACTACGGGTTTCCCATTTGAGTATTTGTTTTGCTCTCATCTTACTGATAATATACTTCTTTTTTGTGCTTAGTTTTGTTGATAATACAAATATTGTCCTTCTCTCGTAGTTCTACTTATGTCAGCTAGCCATCTTGATGTTCAAACCGGTCATTCAAAAGAAAAAGGGGAAACAAACTAGCAAAAGACACTTTCTTTTTGTCTGGATTCAACGTAAAAGTCATATTGAAATACTGTTTAGGGTTCTTGGAAAAAGTTGTCTAGTTTTCCAATGCTCTATAGTATAATGCTTAAGTTGCTCCATATGCCACTACTTAAATTAAATAATGGGGATTGGAATAATATTTTCAACTATGAGGAGGTATTATTTTGCAAAATTATACCATGCCCTTGACTATGACGCATAGGGACAATGCGTCGGCTAATTTCACAACAACAATGCCAGCACCTTAATCTCAAAAGATTAAGATTGGGTCGGCTAATTGCAGAACCATTTGAATGTTTCCGTATCATGCAATTCATCTCCCTCAAGTCCTCACCTGTGGGGAAAATTGGTATTTGTGACACCATTATTTTTATTTTTTTGCTCCCTGTAGATGGTATGATCGATTATTACAATCTTAGGAAAGCTGTAGGCTCCCCGCTTTGTAGTTGTGCTTCAATTTCTTTCCCTGGGTTGTGTTGTTGAGAGTCAAGTATCTTTGGTCAAGTGTTTCTATTGTTTTGTTGTTATAGGCTTATAGCCTTATTGGGTTATACTACGTTACTTGGACACTTCATTTTGTTTCACGTATCCGTGTCCGCGATGCTCGGACATTGGTATGCCACTTAGACACTTCATTTTAGGCATAGAAATTGAATATTTACGTATCCAACACTTGGACATGTACCAGTATCCTACATAAGTACCCGAGTCCAAGTAACTTAGGGGTTATAAAAGAGATTGTTTTGTTATCTACTTATACAGCTATTTAGTTAAGCCCAGCAATAGCAATAAATATAATGGCCTATGAACCTGAGTGTGAAAGAATTGATATGACATGAATCACCACAAGCTGTCAACGCAGAATATGCAAGTAGAAGCTAAGGAACACAGAACTAGAAGAAAAAGAGACGGGAATTCATGGAGGTGAACTTTTGCAGATGATCATTGGTACTAACTACTAAAGTATTAATCACATGGCTGAATTTATGGATTGAATTTTGCGATTGTTATTGTTGGGCAGTTGGTTAAACTTTGAAGATACCTTAATTGATGGACGAGTTCATTCTATTCAAGCAAACCAAGTAGCTTGTCAAGACTCGAGTGCATATGCAGTACTTCATAGAGGAAGAGGGTTGCCAACCTAAGCAGGTGCATCCAGAGTTGTGTATGTGCAACTTTTCAGGTATCACAAACTCACTCGAATCGCATGCTTCAGTGTTATTGTGTTGCCTCTGTAACTATTCTTCGTTTTGAATCATCATCATCATCATACCCAATGTCTCGCTCGGAAGCCTACGTTTTGAATGATCATGGGAATGAAACCTTATGTTTTTGCACATTCTGTTGACATTTGTTTGACTTGAATTTGACAAGCTAAAAAAGCAACCTCAACTGATTAGGTGAGTAGGCTTGTTCAGTTGTTTGGCAATGCCGAGTGTGTTAAGTGATTAGCTCCCTCTAGCTCCTTTTAAGTTGCTTACATAAGAAAGCAGGTTATCTATTTGATTTGGTGAATTTTCTATTTTCGAGCACTCCAGTAGATAAGCATAAGTATTTCTTTAGTACGTTTTTTACATTTTAGTCCATTCCTGCCTATGCTTATGGTGTATTGTGTGCTCAAATTTCCTCTTATGCCTAATAGCTGCCTGTGTTTTGCATCAATGAATTTGAAAAAAATTGAATCATATTAAGTACGAGTATGATTCAATGGTGTGGCATGTCGTGTGCCATCCTGTACTACATTATACATCTGGTCTAGGTAAAGAAATTCATAAAGCATAATCTTGGAACAGAATACTAGATTAGAGCTGTTAATTTGGGTGGGGGGGGGGTCAAAGCTTGTTTAGACTTGACCCGTTTAAAAGTGACCCAACCTTTGACCCGTTGGGTCAACCCGTCCCATCAAACACCTCTAGTACAGATGCCAGAAGCACTTTAGACATGAATTTATTGTAGTAGCAGTCTGAGTTACGTAGCTTTCTCATCTTAACACCCAGAACATTTATAATTATTCTAATACCATTAAGTGACTCCCAGCCTTAACATCTAACTAGGAAGGGTTTGGAGGGTTGGATTTAGGTAACCTTACCCTTATGATATCAAGGAAATTATTCCAATGGGGGGGGGGGGGGGTCAAAGCTTGTTTAGACTTGACCCGTTTAAAAGTGACCCAACCTTTGACCCGTTGGGTCAACCCGTCCCATCAAACACCTCTAGTACAGATGCCAGAAGCACTTTAGACATGAATTTATTGTAGTAGCAGTCTGAGTTACATAGCTTTCTCATCTTAACAACCAGAACATTTATAATTATTCTAATACCATTAAGTGACTCCCAGCCTTAACTTCTAACTAGGAAGGGTTTGGAGGGTTGGATTTACGTGACCTTACCCTTATGATATCAAGGAAATTATTCCAATCAACACTTGATAGCAAATATCATTTGCAATATCACATACAAAAACAGCTTAGGGAAAGGGGAATTGAGTAACTAGTTTTTAATTTAGTAGCATAAAACAACTGTATATGATTTCGAAATCACGGTATATTAATGCAGGGTCATCATGGCTGCCGCTTTTGCGTGTAAATATAATCAAGGTGAGCAGCCAGAGACCTCCTGAACAAGCATTCATCTGTCTGTAACCCCTCACAACTGATTTCATCTCCAATCTCAGCTTCATTCATTTCCTGTTCAGCAACCAAAAACAGATTTTGGTCATTAATCTGTTAAGCTCAAACAGTTCCTGTTTAAAGGCAGGATCCGCAGGAAGGATTACATGAAAGAAGTAAAGAGAAAGATAGAGAGTACCTGATGTTGGCCTCGGAGTAGTTGCTCAGTTGGCTCGAGTCGCGCAGCATTACAGGCTAGCATGATGGTGAGGAGGATGAAGGTAAGGAATGATCTAACTACATTTGACATAATGGAATGTGATGTGGTATTATGATACATGGGCTTCATATATATATATATGAATGGTACGTGCATGCGTCACAATGTATCAAACCTCTTATCCCGTTTCACTTTTTATGCCTTTCGAGTTTGCATCATATGACTTAAAAAAGAAACAAAAATAACGTACACATGACTAGATTAGACGGGAAATGACAGGACCAACATCGTTTTAGTAGCATAATTCATTGAATGACCCAAATGAATAATTTTTTTCCATGTGATTAGAAATTTGAGTAGAAAAGCCAAGGAAAAGAACTTGATAATTTTCATGATTTTGTGTACAAAATTTGTTGTTTTACGTTTCAATTGCTTTCCTAATTGACTTTGATCATGTTTTGTGGACTCTAGAATCCTTGAAATCTTATTACCTTTTGGAACTTTGCCCTACTTTTTTGAGGTTGTCCCATGTTTTTTTGGGTTCTTTTGGATCAATTGTCCTGAAGGGCCACGATTCAATTGGTATGTTCTTCCTTTTCTTCATTAGTTTGTGGACTCATCTGGATTTGTTGCTCAATTTTTCCTTGATGATAATAACATTTTGGATTACATATTTACAGGGCCGGCCCTAGATATTTGGACCCCTGGGCGAAATAGGATATTAGGGCTCTTCTCCTTTGCAGTTTATAACTTACATGGACCTTTTATAACCATTAATTTTGCTTTTTTGACATGAGGCCCTGGTCGACGACCCCTCTTGTCCACCCTTAGGGCCGGCCCTGCATATTTATTACATATGACATTATGATTACTTTTTTCTCTATCACATTATAGTTTGATTGGATGCATGGAACTTGACAAATAAAGAAATTCTAGGCTCTCATGATTGACAAAACCCATAAAGATTTGCTTCTCAATGAGACGACGTTGAAATAAAGAGCTTATATTCTCATAATTTGTATAGATTAGGTTTATTATTTTTAGTAATTTTAATCCTATTTACTAATTAAACAGTTAGGTTTAGGTTCACATCCAGAGGTCTTAAATCGAAATATGATTTTGTTAGGTTAAGGTCAGTGAGTTTTTAATTGAATCGAATCAAGTTGACTTGAAGTAACATGATTTGTTTGACAATTCTAATATATAGTATAGTACCGAAGTTAAACGCCTTCTCATTACTCCGCCTCATCTGCTTTTAACCCTTAGGGCGCGCTATTCAGCCATTACCGACCACGCATATTGACGTCGTCTTGTGCTTGTGACGACGGCTACGTCCAGTGACAAAGCTAGGAGGAACTGAAAGGGCTTGACCCTCCGGCCCAATCTCCTAGCCAAAGAGTCTGGTTTTATATTTTTCAATTATACATTGCATGTATATTGCTAATTGCTACTACTTGCTAGTAGAAAGTTGATAGTTTAAAAACTAAGAAAACTTTAATATTGCATTACAATATAAGATTAGAGGTTCAAGTCATATAGTTGAAATTTTTTTATGTTTTATTTTTGCCATAGTTGACAATTTAAATAAGCCTAAAAATCAAGCTCAAAACTAAACTATCCACTCGAATTAATAATTAATAATTTAAATAAACTCAAAACTAAACTTAAATCCATTAAAATTTCGAACGAAAAGAAGGCAAATAAATCTATCTAAAATAATTTTGGTATATATCATTTAAAAAAACAATAGACATATTTATGGCTTCTTTGATTTTTGACATTCACCCATCAACATCTCAATTATTTTTATATAGTGAACTATAAAATCAAGGGAAAATTGTCTAGAATAACCCAAAATTTCATGATTTTCATACATTAATTTCACCTATTGACTAATTATGAATAATCTCAATTTTAAGGGCATAGTAAATTTAGGTAACTGGATGACCTATTATGGTAGTGATTTACCAAAATAAGTTAATCGAAAATTAATACTCCCTCCGTTTCCTAATATTCTTTCCATTTAGAATATTTTATTTTGAAAAGAGAAATTTGATTAAGATTTTTAAGATATATATAGAAGACAAAATATATCCATGTGAGATCTTGTTAGATTCGTCTTAATGTATACTTTTTTATTATATATTTTTTATAATTTTTTATTATGCGTATTTAGAGATATTTAGGTTCAAAATTTACTTTGAAAATTGTGCAAAAAGTATGGGAAGAACATTTGGAAACGGAGAGAGTATAAAACTAAAGAAAATTTTGAAAACGTCCATATATAAAAATTTTTGAATAATATAAAAAATTAAGAAAAAAATTTTAACATTTTTTTATATTTTTTCGATATATTCTTTTGATTTATATTTTTCTTAAAACAAAACTCGTAATAGTAAATCATTCCATTAATGGGTTTAATCTAGCCAAATACCCCTAAAGTGTGCATTATTCATGATTAATCAATAGGTAAAATTATTATATGAAAACCATGAAAAATTTTGGATTATTCTTGGTAATCTTTCTTAAAATCAATAAGGTAAAGGTAAAGGACACTCCCAGACCCAATATCCCGCACAAGGCAGGTTCGATGGGGGGTTTTTCTTTTTATTGAAAGATGCAGACAAGTCATACCCGTTTTCCCAAGGAGAAAATAAAGAGAGATGTACGCAGTCAAGAAACACCCTAATTAATACTTGTGCCCAGTAGAGATCGAACCCCAAATCTTGGACGCTTTTGGTTAAAATCAATATACATTGCAAATTGTATACCTTAATTTGTAATGATTCTTTAAACAATTCTACATCAAAGACAATCCATAATGGCCAACATTAAATGCTAAATATTATATAAAAAAAACACAATCAAATTCAACAATTTAACAACTATATCACTAAAGGTAACACAAAACCCAAGTTTTACATCCATTTGCATCTACCTTTGTCTCACAAGCATACCCTACAATACAAAAACAAACCCCATTTTCCATGCAATATAAGCACACTAACAACTTTTTTTTACTCCATTATTACATAGTAAACATAAAAATTCTTTTATATAAGTTAAAAAAAAAACAATTTTCAACACCAATTATTAGTAACAACAATTATATCACAAAAACTTGGATTAATTATCATTTATTAATCAAATTTCATAATTAATGGCAACTACTACTTCCACAAGTTGTAGTTTTTGGAACAACTTTCGGCCCGGCGGGCCAACCAAGGTTCGTGGGCCGTCGTCGGGCTGTGGGAAGACTGATGGGTTAGCTATGTGGCTGATAAATGGTGTTACTACGGCTTTCTTTGCCTCCCTAGAGAAATGTTCCTGTGTACGCGTGACCACCGTAGAAGATCCTGAGGATGCGAACGAATTACCGTTGATCTTCAATGATGGAAATACAAGAGATGATGAAGCCAAGGTTAGTAGTAACATTAGAAGGAGGCATGTACGAGGGAAGAAATAATTTCATAGATAATTAATTAATTAATAATTATAATTATAATTATGTTTAAAATTTTATGTTGATTATTACTTTTTTTTATTTTATATGGTGTGTTATAAATTTCGAAAGTAAGAATAATTCCTGATAAGTGAAAAGGAATTGATCTTTCTATAGATGATGGTAATTAAATGAATTAAGAGTGAATGAAAAATGTTAATTTACTGAGTCAACTGATCAGGATTTTTTGATGTGATATTAATTGTTATAATAGTAATTTGGTATATATTATGTTTTTTTTTTCAATCTCGTAAAAGAATTATGGAACTTAAAATGTGCTAAATTTAGGTGATGAGAATATAATATATATATAATGCTTGTTAAACAAAATTTATGATCATTTAATTTTTCTTCAAATAATGAGAATATTTAAGGTTAAACGTGATAATATATTAAATTTATTTTTTATTAGATTTATTTTTAGACATACTTTCTTTAATAAATACACGAGATGAGATGGGCATTCGAATTATCAATTTGAGGTTTATAAGATCGAGTTTTTTTATACGTTGATATGAATTTTTTTTGTGTTTAAGTCAATATATTAATTTCATTTTGCATTTTTATTCAACGTATTAATTATTGCAGTAAATTGGATGATAATTAGATTCAAAACAATTATTTTAATCTACCCTTCATAAAAAATTATCAATAATAAGACTATTCTTGCTAAGTTTTTTCAAATACTCTCAAATATTGATATTTTATTCCTATTATTAAAATACTCCGTATAATTATGTTTATTATTAATCAACACTTCTTACTTTTATTTTGTTGGTTAAATTTATATTTTGCACAAATTTTCAAGTATAGTTTAAGCTTTGATTTTTATTAATACGCTTTATAAAAATTATATATTGAAATTATATGCATCGTAGCGAATCTAATAAACTTTCATATATCTATCTACAAAAAGTCATGTTTAAATTTTTCTCTATGTATAAAATATTTTAAACCCCCAGACCCTGTTTATAGTTTTCTATGGGCGGAATATACTGGGTAGGATGATAATAATGACGTATAAAATATTTTAAACGTAATATATAAATAAAATGAAACAAAGCGAGTATTAATGTTTTTGTCATAGGAAAATACGAGTTAAATATTTATGTGAGATCTTTTCTCATGCATTTCAATATATAAAATTTAATATGTATTATTTATAATTTTTTATAAAATATACATATGAATATTAAAATTTAAAAAATGCTTTAAAAAGTGTAAAAGAGCAAACATACATAAGCAATAGTATTTGTTGGTGATGAACAACATTTAATGATTAGCCCTTTAGCCCCGTGATGCGTAATTATGCATGCTGATTGCTAATTAATTCTAAAGGTGCCTAAAGTTGCTTTATTATTCAAAGTGCTCTATTTATAATCATAATGTTCCCCTCCTTCCTAAAAGCAGCTTAATGAATAGAGTATCTGTATATGGAGCAGAAAGTTTAGAATTCAACCCCAATTAAACGTAGGTATTAATTGGGGGGTTTTTAACTGCGCGCATCTTTATTCTCTCTTTACTTCCTCCTTAGAGGAACGGGTATGATTTGTCCGCATCTTTTAGGAAAAAAAAACCCACTACGATCCTGCCTTGTGCGTAATACTAGGAGTATCCTTTACCTTTACTTTTTTTCGATGAATAATTTTTAATTTGATTTTTTACTGTTTATTTTCTTTTCATAGTATATCCTGCATCAAAAAAGTGATCAATTACGATATCGGACAAAGTAGTAATTATCCCTAATAATCTCTCTAATATATCATATCTATATTTTTATCCAAAAAATCTCTTTCTATGTGTCAAAAATAAGTTTTTAATACTTGTTTCATTTCAATTTACTTACAATATTTGTTTTTTCACGCAGTCAAATACACTAATTTAATCCTTAATATCTATAATTATGTATAATAAAAAATTATAAAAGTTTGATATTAATAATCTTTGCAATGAGATAAATCAAATAAGATTCCACTTGACTATATTTTAACTTATAGATTAAAAATTAATCATAAATAGAGAGTAATGAATAAATAGTGCTATTTTTTCAAATATTAACGTCTAATAATTTCAAATAATGTTAATATTGTTTAGAAATATAGAATAGAAAGAACGTATGAATTGAAGCCTAAGGGTTTGAAATAAATTATGTTCCTAGACTAAATCATTAAGTTGATATAAATAATTTATTTATAGACTAGTCTATAAGTTGACTGATAACGCAATTTATGGCTTATACAGATATAGAAATGTCTAGTCATTTACATGAATATCAGAATATGTAATAGTGATAAATATTGGACAGATCTTTTGGTGTTGTCCTTCAAAAATTATTTGAAGAATTTTATTGATTTATTTAGTTGATTCCATTGAGTAAATAAGTATGACATTATTATTATTTAGTGATTAATTAGTATGCCTTTGACATTCTTAAACACTGCACAGTAAAGGGAGGCGATAAAGGAAATGCTCGGGGTTACTAAAAGTTAAGTGGCAATTTTGGTCATAGAAGATTGGATAAGTCCTCCTGTTTATTAGAATTGATGTCTTTGGCCTCTTGAAGACTAAGAATAGAAAATGCATGGTCGTGCTCAAATGGATTAAAGTGTTAATCAATTGTTTTGACTGTTCAAACACAAATTTCAAGAAATAAATTTAAATCTCAGTATGAATGACTCAAGATGTTATGGTGTTGTCAAAGTTAACATTAAGCCACTTAAGAATTTTGTGGTTACACATTTGTTCTAGTACAAGTGGGAAATTGAATGAATTTATATCATTCGATAAATAGGACATATTATGGAGAAAAATATATTCAATTATTTTAGGTATTATATTGTTTTACTAAAAACCATATTTAATTTGTCATGCAGACTAATTAGATTAATTTACTACTAAATTATAATCGGCTTCTATAAGACACATTTAAGTATTGATTGGATAAAACTATACCAAATAACATAATATGCTTAATGGTATTATGGTAGTAGTATATTGAATCTAAACATGTGAAGAGATGTACATTTTCGTTATGTTACTTGGAACTTAAGTTATTTACTTAAAGTAAGACTAATGAAATATATTTTTAAAAAAATTTAAAACGCAAATGAAGTCGATGACTCATTCACACTTCTCTCCGCCTTTGAATGAGCAAGGACTTGAGCATATAAATTTGAAGTATCAATACTACAAACTAGCGTGATTTTAAATTCACAAGTCATAACATATAAAAATTTATTCTTTCTTACATAGATGTACTTTTATAAATAAATCAAATAAAAACTTACTACTTATAATAACATAATTAATCAAGTAAAAAAAATTACTAATGAAATATGGACTATGTTGAAGTCTAACTAGAGTCAAACATGAAGTATATATGTTTTGGACTCTTTTGTTTGAACCTTTCAATAAGGGATGTTTCTATGAGTTCATGACAAATATTATGGAGAAGAATGTAATTTGGCCTAATGTTTTATTTATTTATGGATCAAGTACAATCGAATCTAGATCCAATTAGGATTTTAGATCCATTAAATTCGAAGAATTTGGATTTAAATTTAAACTTTATGTGTTTAGATTAGGTATGGATCCACTAAAAATTAATGGGATTGGATTCGGATTCGGATTCGATTGGACTGGACTTGGAATCAACCCATGACCATCTCTAACTAAGAGAGATTCCAAAAGTCTATTTTATGGAATTACATTTGTTTGTAGTAAATTATAGGATCAAAATTTATCTCCATTTGGATGTGTATCATGTTTTTCAAGAGTTTAATTTTCACTACTTATTTTTCTATCCCTTTACTTTCTCAATTTGCCGTATATAAAAAATCATCAAAAGAAATTTTCTTTGTTAAATGCCATTAGGGACATTATTTTGGAATATACTCCCTCCGTCTCACAACATTATTTCACCTACAACTACAAGTATACATCATGAAAATATTAAAGAAGAAAAGGAAAGAGATGAAAAGGAAATTAAATGTACTTTTTTCTATTCCACTAGAATTTTTTTGAAAAGTACTCAGGGTGCCGTTTATCTCGACCATAGGGTTAGGGGAAGCGGAAAGGAAAAAGGGAGGGGGAGAAAGGACGTGAGATGCATGTGGTATTGGTAAGGATCGAACACAAGACTCTCCACAATCAAGGTGGAGAAGTAAAACTCGTCTAGCTCATTATCCTTCCTTCCATTTGAATTAAATCAAAGACAAAGTGAGTTATCAGAGAAAAAAGTGAATAATGATAACGAATAATGAAGTGTGTAAATTAAATTAAAAGATAATTAAAACATATGAATGAAATTTATTTTAAAAGTGATGGACAATTGTCAAAAAATAAAATAATTAAATGGAAAAAACAAATTAGCTATAATGCAAAATGAATTGAACGGAGAGAAAAAAATTCTCTTTATCTTCCTCGAACAGAGGATTCCTTTGATTGCGCTCTTTTTAATGGGTATAAATTATCGTCATTCTTCTCTCTCAAGACCTTTGAATTTTGATAGTATTTCTATGAGTGAGATACATATGCTCATAGAGACCCAAAAAAAAATATTGGAAAATAAACTAACTCTATAATTCAACACATTTCCCGGGACAGGGAAGTTACTGCAAGCAAACGTAATTCCATAAACACAGACATTTGGAATCTCTCTCACTTCCTCGGCGAATTCAACACTTTCTGGGTTTTCTCGTCGTTTTCGTGATTTCGTCTGCCTCTTCCGATAAAACGTCGACAATTTCAATGCTCAATTGACATTAGATTTCGATCGGACATCAGTTTCGCCTTTACAGATCACGCAGCTATGTTCGCCCATGGAGGTGAAACTCCTTCGAGGTATTCTCTCATTGCCCTAATTCTGCTCAATTCTTAATTGTTTTTTTTTTTTTTTTTTTTTTTCTATTTCTCTTTGTTTATTGATGAGCTTTTATGGAAACTAAAAACTTAGAAGTAATAGCAAATTTCTATGGAAGAAGCTCTCAATGATGTGCTTCAATGGAAACTTAAAACTTATAAGTCCTTTGTAATGATGGCTGTCAGTTGTTTAAGCGTTTAACATTCAGTTCTTTTAGGTTTTTTAAATGTGTGTCCATTTAAGCTTGCAACCTCTTCATTAAAGATGTGCGGAATCAATGTGCACTTATTATGTAAATTTGCTAATGATGTTTGCTATCAAGATCAATCTAAAACAATATGTTTGCTGTCTCAAGGTTGAGGTTGTGTACATCTGCCCCCAAACATTTGCCTAAGTGAGAGCCTCTTAATGGAATTGGGGGTAATGAAATGTAGTAGCCTAGTAGGAGTATCTTGTTTGGAATTTTAGTGATGTCTGCAAAATACATGTTGATCAATGTTTTAGTGAATCGTTTATGTTTTGGGCATTCTTAAGAGGCTTTCTAATCTCTGTTTATTCTTATGGCAAAGCTTATTTTTTATTGAGTTTGAGTAGAGTTTTTGATTAGATCCCCACTTTGCTTGAAGGTATGAATTATTGAGTATGGTAAAGAAACATTCTAATATGTTGGGGCAGACAATAGTCGATGAGCAAGATGCCTCAGATGTTGAAATGGATCAAGCTTTCTGGCACGATATTCTGAACCTTTATTTTGTTCAAGGCAAGGAATCAAGAGGACGCCAAGATGATGATCTCATATTTTTTGTTAGAAAAATGGTGCTTAATTATCCTTTTGAAGCTTCAATGTTTTACACGATCTATCACTTGAGCCAGGCATAATTGCGCTAACCTTTTCTTTGCTTTCTTGTGGTTCAGAACTGGCATCCTCACGGTACTAATGACGACTCAGATGATAATTCTCCTTACTTTGTACGCAGGTGGGCATCTAAGGTAAAATCAAGTAGATCTCATAAACCATTCATGGTTATAGTGGTTTTGTGGTGAATTTTGTAGTTCAAACTCTTACTAGAATGAGCATTAGAAGTAGCTAACAAAGTTTTGAAGTTGACATTTAACTATTTAAGTAATTATTTTTGGTCTTTAAACTAATAATTTTTTAAACTATGGCCTGTCACATACATTTTTTATTGCATTGAGATTGCTATATTTATTTTTTAAACCTATCACATAAATATGTGTAATAGTGAGAGGAGCTAGTGATGTTTTAATTTAGATCTGTTAAGCTCTCAAAATGACTTGTACATAAAAATCTAATGAAATTGCATAATAAATAGTGTCAACAACCTGAAAATGACATTGTCCACCAAACATGAAAACTCAAAACCTAGCTGAACACCCAATTGAATCTCTATATTGCATATTGCCTCATTGCATTGTCTCATTGCAAAAGCAAATGGAAATTGAAAATTAAAGAAAGTAATTTGTGATGTTGTATATTTTTGTGATGCCTTTATACTCACGTTAAACTTTAAATCAACATAAATTTTGCTTTCATCTTTTTGATCAGTTGCATACTATGCTTGGTGACCATTTGATGGAGGTCGATTGGAGGCGATCATTTTATTTGAACCTTATAGCTCACACTTCTTTCACTGTAACTGTTGCTATTTGCAGGTACTTTTTTGATTTTGCCAATTTGTTCTCTTTTCTTGTGTGTTGTTTCTCTTCCTGGATTTGGGTTTTTCTCTGTGTTCACCTCTTTCCCATTTAGGATGAAGAAAAGGGCTTCCTGAAGTGTTTATAAACCCTTTTCGATTTTTATCCTGGTGATTCATTGAGTTTGATATCCTCCTCTTCATATTGTTAGATACTTAGTCTATCTTGGTTAGGGGTGGTGGGTTTTTTTCAAGGAAGTTCCTTGCTCCATCAGCTTATTCCATTAAGGCTTTGGCATTGGTATTGTGTTTGTTATTGTGGTTGTCTATATCCTTATAACCTCAAATTTTATTTTTTATATATTATGTTTTCTATACCTAATTAGTATACTAGATAAAATTATATTTGATGAGAACATACTTGCATTTTTGGCCCAACTGTGAAACCACAAAAAGATTTACACATATTTTATGAGTTAGCTCCCTGAGTTATTGGCTTTATAGATTTCCTCTGATTGTTGTTTGAGCTTTGATTCTTACGTGATTCAAGACTAAGTTTATAAACTAAGGCTAGGAGCCTCTTTCCAGCATTGGGGGTGATGTAATGGTGTTTTGTTGTTGTTTAGTATCACACAATTATTTGATATGAAACTTATCTGTGGTAGCAATCAGGTCCTTCAACATCATCGAGTGGGGCAAGATACACCATTGAATCCTATATACAAGGTGTGTTTACTTTCTTCTCTTACAGTGGATGATACTCTAGACAAATATCTTCATTTCTTTCCAATTCTGGTTTATATGCTGAACCAAAGGGGCACTTGCCCATAGGGTAAAATAATAAAATCTACTTTTTGAAAAAGTTATTATTTCCCCTCCAGGTTGTGAAGACTGTTTATGCGTCACCTAGCCGGGTTAATTTTCATCTAGATTCTAAAAAGGCAAGCTCAATCTTCTACTATATATTCTAAGTTTTACATATTGTAGTTCTCTACGTTATCTGAATTATTCTATTTCATATCCAGGACGCAGAAACAGTTCCAGCCTATCCGGATATTTGCTTTGCCATTGATGACTTTGATTCTACATTTGACACAGTGGTAACATGTTATGGGCCATTATTTATTTTGTGAATTCAGTTAAATGTTTGTTTGTATCTTAATACTTTAAGTTGCACGAATATTGTAAACCTTAGTTATCTGGATGTTAACTGAATTACAGATTTTTTTGTGGGTGTGTTTTGCACCTTGCAGGTTTTGTCAGATGCAGATCATTGCTACTGTGTTGTCCTAAATGCTCATGCTGGGGCTGCCTTTCCTAGTGAGAAGCCTGATAATGAAGTCTCTGACAATTTGGAGCAAAAAGGAGACTACATAAAGAAAACTAAAACCAAGGTTTACAACATACCTTTCTTTGAATACATAATAGCCATAAATAGAATGGAGTCACATTTGATCTATGTTCGTAAAATATGGCACTTGGCGGTCCCACAATCTGAGGAAATTATTGATGAGGGTGGCCTTAATACTTAGGCAAAATTTCTAAAATAACCTTTGGACTCTCAATATTTCTTTGGTAATACCAAGGTTGCCTTGTGCTATCCAAAAGTACCTTGATTATAAAGACAAGCTAATGTAAATTTTTGAGAAGAGGAGTTTATTTAATCTAATCCCAAGTTTTTTTTGCTCTACAGACTGATTTGTTTATGTTTATATCTATTGAAGAAAGTCTTTTATGGATGTATGAGAGAGTGTGACACATTTGTGTGATGCACATTCCTTCATTTTGGATCTTTAAGAACCTCACACTTCTCAAATCTAAGCTCTGTCCTAAACTTCCTTTTGCTTTTATTTCCCATCGCCATGGTCCATTGACATTGACGTCCTGTTTATTTATATTACTTTAAATCCACTTTTATTACCCATGCTGAATTTACATATGATGAAAGAATGAGTGGAGTATTTATTAGCGGGTTAATTAAGTGTATATTATAATATTGGTTTGAAGAGTGAGATTTAACAGTTTTAGTCTGGGACTTTGGGTTACTTGTTTTCCCTATGTAATTTATTTTCCCGTTGTGTTTCCCTTTTTGTTTTATTATTGTTCTCTTACAACTTTTTCCTTCATACTTCCCGTATTCTTAAAGTCCACCATTTTCCTTTTCTGTGATTTTCCAGATAAGTGCTCTGTTTTATCATTATGGACATCTTTTGAGGGACCATTGTGCAAATCCTGCGCTTTTTGGCCAAAACACTGCACAATGTATTGTATTTTGGTAGAACTTGACACATTGGCTATAATCAATTTGCAAACTTTGATAAGTAAAAAACATCAGGCGAGTCATGTCTGCACAATGTTTGGAACCACTCTCACTCGTAATTTAAATGGGCATTTTGGTACAATTGAATACTTTTTTTTATCATTCCTTGTTTTGTGTGGCTACCACAAATAGTACACTTGAAAGAAATAGAGTGTTTCAAAACTATCAAAATTCCTTCAAGAAAAAATGCAAAAAAATTTTTAGTTGTGTAATTTTTGCTTTTTTATTCTAAATTTGTAAATGATCTTTATAAACTCTAGAAACTTTTTTTAATAGTTGGCATAACTATATAAATTGAAGGCATAGGTCTTCCACTGTTTTGCACCTTACTTGTGATGCCGCATTGTTTTCACATTTCTGATTTTAGTGTTTGGCATTAGGTAATTTTTCTATGCTTTATTGCAATGTTGTACCTATACTCAGAAATTACACCACAACAATTCCAAAACCTTAATCCCAACATATCATATGTGGTGCATGAATTAAAACTAGTCAACATGAGGGATCTTGGTAAACGGTAATACATATATTATACTATATTCAACACTATCTAATTTTAATGTATAACTAAGAAAATTAATTCTAATAATCATCGACATATGTTCTCCTTTCATTATCTATCTATTTTCATATGCTTTAGAGAATTCTAATTCTTCATGTCATTCTTTACACGTTATCCATGTCATTTTCAACCTACCTTATCTCTTCTATGCTCCTCAAAGTTCTAACCTTCTACTTTTCTTACTAGTCTATTTTTTAGTCTTCTTTGCATGGATGAAATGTTGGAACATCGAGTTGCTTAAAAGAGGAAGATGTAGGATGAAGGTGACCTGGATAATAAGAGAAAAAATGACTTTAATAATTAGGATTTGCAGTATATGACAACAAATAGGAATCAATGGAGGAGGAGAATATATGTGGGTGATTATGAAATTGATATTATTAGTCGTAGATTAGTATTAGATAGGGTCAAAATTCAAATGTAAAGTATAATATTTGTTACGAACATTTACACATTGATTTATTTTGGTTCATGTAGCCGACATGATATTTATTTCTTTCGTTCTTTATATGTGGATGTTCATGCATGCTTAGAAGTTAGCACTAGAAAATATTTTTGAGCTGTGATCATATATATGTTTTTCTTTTATTATGCGCTATCTAGATATTATTGCCGGAAGTGAGTATTGCTTTTTAATATTGATTGAAATTCCATTGTGCTCTCACCTTACATTGTTTCTGACTGAATGAATACAGGTTACCATATTTTCTGGATTTGTGAACTATCAAATGGTTCGTGAAGCATATGATGGTAATATTTACCTATTCAAGGTTCTAGAGTCGTTTGCTTGTTATAACAATGTCTTAAAGTAGGTAAATAGAGCAACTCGATTGAAACTTTCAGTTATTTATAAACATGTATTGAACTAGTACTTTGCTCTCAATAAATTAGTCTGATTAAGTTTAGTGTTGCTTGAAATATTTGCCAAGCATGTTTAGAGGCATGTGATGACATTGTTAAGTAAATATGTTGTTGAGGTTCATATATGATCTCTTAGGTGCATTTACAATGGCCAAATGGCATGCCATAATCTTCTACTTAGCAAACGATAAATTGTATAGCTCTTTCATGCATGCAAATAGTTTTTTCTTTCCAAGATTCTTTCCAAGAATTAGAAACTCCTTAATTTTATAACATATTTAAATTAGTTGTCTTTCACATAAAAGTTTGATGTACACTATAGTCCTCTCATCACTATTCAGATTAAAATTAGGAGAGATCTTAGAAAGATTTCTTGATTATCATTATTCATCTGTGCATGTTTGCAGTTTTCATGGTTCTCATGTTTCCATGTAAATCCCTTGTGTTCTTTGTTTGTTTCTTGCTTTCTTCCATTTATCATCTAATTGTAATTGTTAAATTGTATTGCTTACAAACTATACATCTCAAGCACCATTGTAATTTTCTTGATCCAGCTAAGTCATCTTTTCATTTGCGAGATAGCTTTTATAGTTTATGTTTCAAATATTGTTTCCTCTCATCACACAAGCATGATTTTGGGAGAATGTCTAAGAAGCTTAAGCCTTGGGTCCTTGAGTGAAATATATTGTGATTTTGTGGTGGCATATAAAATTCTTTATAGAACTTCATTGTCATAAATTGCATTGAGACCATAGTGCGAAAATATTATTGCATCGTATCGGTCGTATTGTAAAGGTTTTCAAATTTATCAAACCGATATTACCAGCATCATAAAGGTGTTAAAAATCCGTATTTTAGGCCGTATCAAGTTATATTTCATGTTTAGGTCAATATTTGGCATTATAATAACCATATCACCCTGTTACCGCATATCCGTCTCTTACTACAACCATGACCGTTACCGCAATTGTTCCCATGATTGAGACCTGAATATTGAGGTAGACTTGGGGTGGGTATAGTGGTAGCATAATGATGGTGCGGTAATGGGAGTAATGCAATAATCATAACGCTTAAGTATCGATTGAAACCATAAAGATATCCTTGATACGTCTCAAAACGCGGTTTTTTCAACTTTACCATGTGGTAAGTATCAATTTGATTTTTTTAAAACATTTACAACGCGGTCAACGAGATTCAATCTGTTTCATTTTTCATGGGAGGTTAAAAGAGTAATGTAATAATAATGCACCGAAACCGATAAATTTTGTAACTGAAGACTTGAATTTGGACCTGTGGCTGCTACAACTTCTTATGTCTCTTATCCACCACAGATGCCATGCGAACAAAAGCACAACACCAAAAACACATCTCTCACATCGCCATCTAACAACTTCACAATTTCAAATCTATATTACCGTTCACCCTCACCATTCAAATATCGACTAGCCTATCCTGGACGGTCTGTGGTGTTGAATTGTGAGGGCTTCTGAAGTTGGTCAGCTTGGCGCTCTTGACAATGGGAGCCAACTGGGGTTTCTTGAATCTTGATGCTTGTCTATTTAATGATTTTTATTAGTAACTGGCGTGATCCGAAAGATTTGATAATTTGTTTCCCAACTCTGTCTTCTTGTGTTCCCTCAAGCAACGATGCTCCTCAAAGGGAATTATCTCTTCAACATATTCTGTAATAGTAGTCTGCCATATATGACACAGGCATCCCGACAAGCCCATTATAAGAGCCATTTATGTCCTGGGCATTTGTGTTTGAAGTCATGCTTATGTTATCTAAGGCCTTAGGCCATACTTTGCTAAGCATTCTAATTATTCTTCATTATACTCTTCTGCAGTTGGGAGAATTCGTTTAGGAAGTCTGCTTTCTTTCAATCATTCTTCAGGTAAAACAGACAGAATTTACATGAAAGGTCCAGGTGGACGTGGAGAAGTTGAAGTAGCTGTTTCTGGTGTTGAAGGTATTAAAATATTGAACACTGTAAATTATCAGTGGACCTCGAATACTGTTTTATTGAAGATTTATTGCTGAATTTTTCTGTGTGCTTGCATCCATATATTGTGTATTGTCATGTTGTGGATTGTTTTTCCAGTGTATGTTGCAGTTTTACATCTTTAAGCTCTTCTGAAGGTCTCTAGTAGTAATTTTCTTGGGAAGGGGGCATAGTTCTATACTGTTGGAGTATTCTAGTCGCTGAAAATCTTTTTGTTTTGCTGTTGTATATGCAATTTTTAGATAGTGACCTAAAGTTTTACTTTAACTTCCATGAAAATATTTAGTTAAATGTATATGAATTATGAACTTTTAACAATAGATTGTGCGTCTAGCTCCTCAATCTTTCTGACTTCAATCTACTAGTTTATGCTACAAATGGAGTTTCTATGGTTACACTTTCCTTTGTTAATAATTACTCCTAATATTTTTGAATTATTTTGGAGTTGGAGGTGATAAGAAAAATATTTGAAAAATGCTTGCGGTGATAGTAACTTTATGGTTCATTGCTAAGCTGTTAGGCATAAACGAACATTTTATTGATCACCAAAAAACGTTTCAAGTAGAACTCACTTAATACAAAAGAAACATCCTAAAACTTGCATCAGTGTTGAAAAATTGATTGGCCAACTTGTCATGTGCATGGTGATATTCACCCCATTATATATAACAGCATAATTTCATTCTTATCACATCTACATGCTACAGAAAAAACTGTTACTTCCGCTAGTTGCTGCCATGGCTTGTGCTTTGAGACAGCCCTGCCTTTCAAGAACCAAAAACACAATGAAACTAAAGAACACAGTGATTGAGGGACAGCTTCGAGTGCTGCCCAAACTCCCTCTCAACTTCGTGTGTTGAGAAAACTCCTTTCTTATTCAATTCGTATTCCAAATCAAAGATAAATCCCAAGTCTAATACATGATGGCCTTATATAGGAATTCCCTAACGCCACCTAAGCCCAACAACTTAAAAATAAAAGACACCTAAGCAACCCATATTAAAACCCTAAAACAGAATACAATATAAAAACCCTTCAAAACAGAATACAATCAGCTTATTCTAATAAACTCCTAATTAACTACCCGACCCTTCCTTCTTCTTCCTTCTTTGGTAAGTCTTTAGGACCCCTGGGACCGTGAGTGTTACAATACTCCCCGCCAAATCAAGCACCTTGTCCTCAAGGTGGGTAAAGTGTAACTCGGAGCCCAATGGTTGCTTCCACCCTCGAGCCATCAACAGTTGGCGCACTTAAAAACCCGAACAAGTATGTGAGTGTATCTTTAAGATTGAATGTTTTGTAGTGGTAGGTTAGAGTGAGTGGGTTGAAAGAATTTGGGGTAAACATATTTTGAAATGGGTTGAAATTATTCCCAATTGCAAAAGGTCTTGGACATAAAATTTTTTGGCCCTTTCTCCAATTAATTTTCAGAAATTCTGCAGCCCTTTTTGTCACAAAATCAGCCTCTTCTTCCAGCTTCCTCCTCCCGTCGGTCAGCCACCACTGTTTCCCAATGAACCCCCAAACTCCGACATTTTCTCTGCTCAGTTTTCCGGCAGCCTCAAAATAGTGCAGCCCAACCGTCATTTCATACCAAAAACCCAACCATAATTCATCTCCTTGCCACCTGCCCAGACCTTCCCCAAAACCACAACACACATGTCCTAGATTTTCCTCTCCATGTACTTCAACAATCTTCCTTCTCTTCTTGTAGTCTTTTGTATTTGGGTGTTTCACTTTTGTCCTCTTTCTTTCTTGGCCAATTCTTTCTTTTAGTCTTTTTCTCTTTTCCCTAATTATTTTTCTATTTTTTACCACCCTTCTTTTTTTATTAAAACTATTTTCATGTATTGCTTTTTTTTCCCAACCTTTTCTTCCCTCTGTAATCTCTTTGTTCTCCACTTCTTTCTATATTTCTTCCTCTTTCGGGCCTTTTCTTTATTATGCTCTATGGTAGGTTTATCAATTCTACTCAAGCTTTCCTTTGTTCTTTGCGATATTCTTGGATCCTCTTCTTGGTTCTTCAATGGATGATTTGTTTGTGGACCCTCACATGTTATCAGCTCTCTTACCTTGCTTCCTATATCATCAACCTTCACACCCTCTTCTTGGACCTCTTCTTTTTTTTCTTTATGGAATACAAAGGCACTAAGATCTTCTTCTTGATCCGGGTTACGTGTTTGTGGCTTGTCATCACTTTGTATTCGCCTATCATTACATTCTTTTTGACCAACCCATTCAAGATTTGTCTCTTCTTGGTCCAGAGTGTGAACTGGTGGCTGCCTTCTTTGAATTTCCTCGGGTTTCAACCCTAAATGCAAGAGAATTTTGGCTTGAGTTTCCATTATTACTGCAAGTATATCATCAGTTTGGCTGTTGTTCTTGTTTATTTCATCAATGGCCAAAGACAACCTCTTCAATTCTTGGTCGTTCTTTTCCCAACGCTCTTGCTCTTGTGAAGATGTCATTGTACTTGTCGGAAAGAACCGCTCTGATACCTATTGAGACAGCCCTGCCTTTCAAGAACCAAAAACACAATGAAACTAAAGAACACAGTGATTGAGGGACAGCTTCGAGTGCTGCCCAAACTCCCTCTCAACTTCGAGTGTTGAGAAAACTCCTTTCTTATTCAATTCGTATTCCAAATCAAAGATAAATCCCAAGTCTAATACATGATGGCCTTATATAGGAATTCCCTAACGCCACCTAAGCCCAACAACTTAAAAATAAAAGACACCTAAGCAACCCATATTAAAACCCTAAAACAGAATACAATATAAAAACCCTTCAAAACAGAATACAATCAGCTTATTCTAATAAACTCCTAATTAACTACCCGACCCTTCCTTCTTCTTCCTTCTTTGGTAAGTCTTTAGGACCCCTGGGACCGTGAGTGTTACATGCTTCTGTTCCTATCCTCTGGAATTCCTGTCTCCACAGCATAGATACTAGATAGTCTCTACCTACGTCATCCCATATAGCCTTTCCCTTTTCTGTTTCTTAGAATGTTTTTGACGAGCAATACATATTTTTTTTCTCTGTGCCACATTATCGTTCTTTTAAATTTAAGCCTCCCCAACACAATACACGACACTGACATTTTTGCAATTAAAAACAGATACTCAACTGTCTCTACACTCAACTGTCTACACATAACACACTCTAAGTTACAGTGGATTCCCTTGTGCAATTTTATTCTTTGTTGTGCGTCTATCCTGTGATATTAGCCAACAAATAGATACACTTTTTAGGGGGGCATGACTGTTGCAGGTGATTTTCTGCTAGGCTTATTAGGGCACTCTCTCTAACTTCTTACATGCATATTTCACTCAAATGTCCCCGATGATGCACAATCTCCTGCCATCCGCCCAAGTAAGCAACCTCTGATTGCATGCTAAGAATTTTCCTCATCATCAATAGCATAGTAAGATTATTGCCTTACCTTAAAAAAAATTGCCTTACCTTGATATAGTAAGCATCCATTTGTTACACATGGATTATCAGCTTTATGTGTAATTGCTCATAATAATTTCCTTTTAGCAGCCTTATTCCAGATTAACAAAACTGTAATTAACCTCTGATTGTATGCCAAGAATTTTCCTCATCATCAATGGCATAGTATGGTTATTTCCTTACCTTGATATATTAAGCATTCATTTATAGTCCATAGCTAATCAGGTTTACATGTAGTTGCTCATAATAATTTCCTTATAACAACCTTGTTCCAGATCAGCAAAACTCTAATGTTGTATCCACCTTGAGACAGCAGAATCACCCCTATTATGTACCACTTTGACTGCCATGGGTCACCGTAATCGGGACCGTAATTGCATTTATGCACTATGGTAGTAACAGAAATCTGGTTTTTTTCTTTAAGAATGCATTTTCCTAGATAAGTATTTCATTGCAATGCCAAGCAGTAAAAAATACAAAGAATCTCTTACTCTCATGCCTCTAAGGAGCTCTCTCAAATGGCTTACTATGAACTTATTAATTATGCTGAAGGGAACTGTTTTTATACCTCCCATTATCCTCTTCACAATTATGGTAAATCCACTTCTCTAGTAATGACCTTTTGGAATCTACATATGAGGATCTTGGATATGATCTTATATACCATGGTGCTGCAAGCAATTGGCTCAAGCTGTTTTACACTAGGACAAGCAACATTAGGTACCATTGTAAATTGTAATAGTGTGCATTTGATTGCTTTATGGATGTGTCTTGCATTAGAAAACACCTTAATATAAAGCAAGCTCATCCTGATTGTATGCCATGCCATGCCTTCTTGAAAAAATGTGCATCTGTCCCTTGTAGCATCTTGAACTTCATGGTCAAACACAACCTGACACATTGCCGCAATCTCATTCTGATTGAGCCTTGCCCCAGCTCTTACAGCAGCTTTATCAGGCATGGACAAACTTATCAAAGCTCAATATTTCACTGTGTGTCATTTGAATGATCTATTGTGCTGCCTTTATAATAATTCAAACTAGCAATTCATTTAGCCAATTCTGGCATTTAGCTATTTGCGAATTTTATACCTAACCTATATACCTGTCTTACTAAAATATACCATTTGTATTTGACAGTAATTTTATGGAAAAACTTGAGAGTATACTTGATATTTTTCCAAATCACAGATGCACCTTCACAGTTGCAAATTGTGATCAAGCATTCACATAGTTGAAATTATCATTCTAGATATGGATGATCAATTACTTTTCTCAATGCATCCGAATCCCTGTTCAACATTTTGCTTTAATCATCATTAAGCAATTTGATTAAGGTACTTTGTTGTTTTACAGATCTGAGCCAACATCCTTCAGGACCTTCTTCACCTGTTATTTCCAAAAGCGGTTTTGGTCTTGCTACAATTGTTCGGAAAGCAGCATCTGTTGCTTCCGCTGCTAAACAAGCTTATGAAGCAGCTTCAAAGAATGGCGATGATGAGATGTTGCCTCTAAAATGTTGCTTAATGTCTGTATCATTGCCTTGGGAGCACATAGCACATGATCTCTTGTTTAAGGTAACACATTAGTTTGTGTCTTTGTGATGATATTCTTCTGACTAAATTCCAGATACATGTAAATAATTATATCAATAGCTGCTAATTCAATATTGAGTAAAATTTTTTAAAAAAAGATGCGAAGCACATCTCTTTCATGTCAGAAATTGAGCGAGGTACTCCGTGACATGCATCGCAGCATTGGGCTAGTCTTCTTTTAGCATTTTATGGATATAACGCGTCTGATGGACAAAGGGTTATGTTCAAAAACAGTTCTTTGATGTGTTCTAACAAAACTTCAACCAGGTTATGATTGAAGAACTAGTAACAGAATGAGACCTAGAGATAAGAAAATGTCACATTCAGTTTACAGATGCACAATTTACATCATTGATGATAATATTTTCTGTTCATTTGGGCATTGCGGCGAACCTTTTTACTTTAAGTTACTTCTATGATATCCTTGACTCATGTATATGTCATTTTAAATACTATTGTATACTCGTTTTTCTAATGACGATCAATATCAGGGGGGTCCTCCAGTGAATATGTAATCTTATACCTGGACAAGCGGAATTCACAAAACAGAGCTATCAATCCAATTCGCCCACAGTTTCAGATGTCGGAAGTTCTGGTAATATCTTTTGGTTTAAAAATCCCTGGTTCTCGAGTTTGTTGTGATGTCTCAAGTGACTTGAGTTGCGTAGCTCCGGTGCTTCCTTGTACATCTCTTGTAAATGAGTAGATTTCATTCGTTTCAATTTACCTCGTCTCTCTTTTCAGAAAATAAGTGAATGTAGCTAAATGGAGTTCGGAATATTTACTGCTGTTTTTTCAATGTTTTCTCGCTAAATGTAGCATAGCTTGCCACAATTGACCGTGCTAAAAGCCTAAAAGTATTGTATCATATTAATTTTGTAATGGTTCATTTTAAAAATAATTTACTTTTTCTTATGTGCTTAAAAGTTAAAAGTCCAGGCTTCCTAAGACTTTAGAGGTTGATAATGGGTGGTTTGGCCTTGAAATATTTTGAATTTGCACGGATAAAAAAGATTCAGATTGAAACTTTGAAATTGGTTTGGAATTCATCTGAATCAATGTATGAGCCAGGCCGATTTCGGATCAAGTGATTTGGCCTCGAAATGACCTAAGATTATGCGTCAATCTTTTTGATTAAGGCTATGACATATTAGGGGTGCTTGGCAATTGGTTGTTGGCTGTTGGCAGTTGGTTTTTTTCGTTAGCTTGCTTGACTAGCTGAAAATGTTGGCTGTTATTTATTGGCTTTTAAGTTAGCTTAAAAAGCTATCTGTTTGTCGAAATGTTTGGTAAATTTAAATATTAGTTGTTGGTTATTTATTAGAGAAAAAGTGGGCCAACAAGCCAAAAGTCAACTCAAAAAGTTAGCTGGAACAGCTTTTTCATTTTGGCTTATAAGCCAAAAGTCATTTACCAAACACTTTTTTGGCTGTTTGACCAATCAACAAGCCAAAAGCCAGCTAAAAAGCTAAACCAAAAGTCAATTGCCAAACACCCCCATAATATAAGAGTTGAACTTGAAAGATGAGAAAAAGAGTGTAGAGCTGCAACAAGGGAAAGAGGTGCGAACTTTGAAAATTATAGGGGAGGGTTGGGAACTGAGAAATGGGAATACATGGTTTTTTTTTTCTGATCACTTTCAATTTTAGAAATAATGGAACAAAGCGACTCGAAACCAACATGATTGAACTTGAATTAAGACTGGACTAGGCCGGTCTTTTGACCGGGCTAGATCAAAGCCACGACTCAATTTTTAACCGGCTTGTGACTACCTCTAGTCCTGATCTTACTCTTCCTCCATTGTCGCCTACTCTCTCAGCTTCCTACAACACAGATCCTCTACACTCAAAACCTATTAGAGGATCTAATTGTAACCCCATATTAAAAAAGAAAAAGCGAGTGTGACCAATATAGATATACTACTTCCATTCTACTGAATATGTCTTATTTACTTTTTCACAATATCCCTTGCAATTATTCAATGCTTAATATCTCTTATTATATATGACGAAATGTTATAAAAAGTAGATATTAATAATCTTTGCTTGAGATGAATCAAACAAGATCTCACTTGACTATGTTTTAATTTATATATTAAAAATAAAATACAAAGTAAGTGTAATAAATAAATAGTGTAAAAAAGTAAATAGGTCATTATTAGTAAATTGAAGAGAATATATTTTAATGGACCGCTCCTCCTTATTTCCAATAAAAAAATTTATCAAAACCTAACTTCCTCCATATCCAATTAAGAAACAAGTAACCTCATTCAATGACAATGAAATTGATATTCATGTACTCTAACTATTTAATTGAAGCAATCTCTTTTCTTTTGTCACGTATTATTTGATATAAAGTTAAAATTTGAGTAGATTAAGAAGATCGATAAAAATAGATAAAAAAAGATAAAAAAAGGTGTGATTTATAAGATGTCAAGGGACCAATTCAACTAAAAGTTTAAGCTGATGGTTGAGGCCTCATAATATGTTATATACTCTAACACGCCCCCTCACACGAGTGCCCATTGGGCTAGAAGTGTGGATGCGCATAGACGCTAAATATTCCACTTTAAATGAGGGGTGGTTGAAATTCGAACTCATGACCTCTTATCACGTTGGCTTCTGATATCATGTCAATGAACTAACTCAACCAAAAGCTTAAACTGATGGTTGAGGTTCCATGATATGTTATATACAAATATAAAAAGGTGAAAGAAATATATAATGAGATGAAAAAGCAACTTAAATATTTAGATGAAAATAAAAATAATGTGAATTATAATCGAAGGTAAAAATGTAACAAATAGAAGTATTAACTAAAGTGAAAAATATAGCAAAACTCGTATGGAATCAGAATAAACATGTACAAGATGCCAATGTTGGTTGCTTTAGCGGCGTTGTCAGTAGTGAACATATACATGTGACTATAATTTAAAATAAAAAGACATTAAAACTCAAAAGATGAGTTAATTTTATTTAATTGTATTTAATTTTATAAAAGATGAGTTAATTAGTCGATTAGTTGATAGAAGTATTTAATAGTAAGGCATCAAAATTGATTCAACTACAAAAACCGTTCAGGAATATTCTTTGTCTGCCGGTAACATTAATTACAAATATTTTATATCGATGTTTTTTAATAAATAAGTTTTTAACTTTAAATTAACACCAAGTAAATTAAAATTGAGTATTAAACATCATTTATGTTTGATTAATGTTTTTATTATCTTAATGCCAAGTTTTTTTTTATTTTAAAGTTATCTTTGTATTGACAATTATAATTAAAAGGATAATATAGTTTAGGGCTTAGGGGTGACATATAAGGGTAGGATTAAGTAAAAACGACTAATATGATACAAATAATACAAATGGATTAAGGAGTAAGATATATCGTTTTAGGGTTATATATCTTGTTAAAAGAATGGCACGTGTTTTTAAATCAAAACTATCACTAGAAAAATAACATCCGTGTGACAAGAGTTTGATTCTCAGTAACTTTGTAAAAGATAGTTCTCCTCTCTCCTTGCTAGTACCCTGAATCAAAAATAAAATAAACAACTAGCAACGTCTTCGTCGGATTTCTTCCCACCCATGTGTACCAATTTTCAATTCACAGTAATCTCTAGTTATGATCAGTAACTCAGATTTTTCATTGATTCCTCAATTCTGATCCATCTTGATTCTCGTAATACTTACTAATTATTAATCCAATCATAAAATATAAAAGTAAAAGTAATAAATGTAGAATTGAACAATCACAAAAATTACACATCCTAAGTTTGGAATCAAAACACACCTACTAGCTAGTAATAAATGTAGTTGTATAAAACAAATTGACCCGTCATTTATATTGTAGGTCAGCAAATCAGCAAATCGGATCAACCAGGTCGGGTTTTCTTGAACACCCCTAATTTACCCTATCGTGCATGTATAAGAATTGTATGATGGTAGTGTCTAGGTTCTTCTTTACTACTCATTCTTCGTCGTTAAGCTAATGTTTTATTAGGCAATGTGGCACCAAATAGACCCACCTACCATTAATCAACCATCTCTTATCTTTAATGATAAAATTATAATCCAAAAAGGTTAGGGAAAAAGAAAAGTAAAAGCAACCAATTTTTTTTTATAAAAAAAAAAAAAAAAAAAAAAAAAACACTTTTTTTTTTTCTAAAGTGTGACATTGCATGATATGTGATGTGCCCCATGTTCATGTGTTCTTATGAACTCTTTTACTCCCTATAAATACCCTTCTCTTCCTACACAATTCTTCCCTTTTCCCTTCCTATTTTCTCTTCCTATTACATTTTCAAAACTTTGCTCAACTTCTCGCCTTGTCTGTATGATTCTCTAACCTACCTTCGGTGAAAAAAATTATTCAAGTTTGTTTTATATTTTCATTGTTTATTTCATCAAAAATGATGTGCTTTGAAGAACCAGTTCATTACAAACCGACTTCTTTTGATGATCTCAACGACATTATTTCCTTTTTTCAAGATAATAATCTACAATCTGGTTCCAGTGATTCAATCCAACAAACTCAATGTGTGTCACGTTCATGCTATTATAACGAAGAAAATGAACGTAAAATTAGACGAATGTTATCAAATCGGCTATCTGCTAGGAGGTCCAGATTGCGCAAGAAAAAGCATTTAGAAAACATGAAAGTAGAACTAAACCGGTTAAAAGTTTTGAACCGAGATTTGAAAAACCGGTTAAATTTATTCACATACCATCGTTATATTGTGAGTAAGGAAAATGAACGTCTTTGTTGTGAGTTAATTTTGCTAAAGCAAAGACTCTGTCATCTGTATAATCACTGTGTTGAGTTATCTAATAATAGTGGTCATCAATAATTCAAATTATCACCGTATTAAGTAAAATTTAGTCCAATTTTTTTAGTAATATATACTTTCATGTATTATAACTTTTTTAAGTCTATTTTCATCGGAGTTGGGACTACATATATATCATTTTTATTACTCCAACTTTTGTACATTTTTACTTTATCAATACCCAATTTATAAATATTAATATATATATTGTAAAAATTAAGGCTTGTTTATTACTTAATCGAATAAAAAAGTATCTTATATTCAAATGTAGTTAAAAATAGATGAATTCAAATACATTTTTATTTCATTTTAGGCCCATTTGTAAAATAATCAGATATACATTTTTTTAATGTGTATTCCAATGTAAGTATTTCTATAATTAGATTTTGCGTTAATAGTTTCATTTTGCTTAATTGTTTATAAAGACATTAGACAATAACAATTGCTTTTATATGGAAGAATAATAATTTACGTACCTATTTAGATAAATAATATCTAATTATTATAAATACTCCATATAACTATAAGAACACACAACTAAACTATTTAAATACAGCTAACAACTACCCTTGCATTGAACGCACCAATATGTTCGAAATGATTAATTATTTAGTTATTCTATTGTGATCAAGATTCAAGTGATTAACTTTTTGTGTTTATGATGCATATTTGATGAAATATAATGATCCATGAAGAAATGTTGATAGAGATGTTAAAAGAACTTATCCAAGTTGTTACAAATTATAATTGAGCTCAATATGGTCGAAATTTGTACACAAATATAAATATAAAAAAGGTAAAGGTAAAAGATCTTTTCGGTATCCCGCATAAGGTAGAGTCCGAGCGGGGGTTTTCTTTTCCTTGAAAGATGCGGACAAATCATACCCGTATCCCCAAGGAGGGAGTAAAGAGAGATGCGCGCAGTCAAGATTCCGCCAATTGATACCTGCGCCCAGTAGGGGTCGAACCCTCAAACCTTCTGCTCCACATGCAGATGCTTTATTCATTGAGCCACAAGCGCTTTTTATACACAAATATAAATATATTTAATCAAATAAAATAGATGGGTAACAATATAATTTATAAGTATAATACTCATGAATAAATATGAACATTAAAAAAACATGAAAACATGCATGTCCAATTTTGAAAATTGATTTGATGGGGACTACATTATAAAAATTGATTTTATTTTAAATTTTTATATTTTTTTTCTTTTAGTGGTTGGGATATAGATTTGATGGGGACTACAAATCAAAGACCAATACCATTGATATAGATATTGAAAATTGACCTTTGACACTTTTATTTATAGTTAATTAAAGACTAGCTAGACCATAACACCATGTTCATGAATCATGGATGATGGTGGACATTAAAGAGTAAAAGAGTTATGAAATTAATCAAGCTAAAGTAAGGGAAAAAGATTAAACAAAAAGCCACATTCTTGGTATGAAGGATTTTTCAAGCTAAAGTCCTCTTATCCTTTTTGAAGATCCAAGATACACATGCATGCATAGAGGGTCTATTCATCATCATACTTGTATTTACTTTTTTGAATTAAAATTGGAAAAATTTTACATGGTATCATTCAGTTTTAATCAAATGTCAGTACCCATGAGAGTGTTTTGACTGGATTCTCGAAAGAGTAATCCCATAAGGGTAATTAAGACGTTTGTTTTTTGAAAAATCATTATTATGATGCATGGGTAAAAATGAATCTAGATTCTTTTATTTTTATTACAATATTTTTGGACATTAATGAATTAAAACTTTATAATGCCAACAATTTGAATGAAAACAAAAATATTACAACATTTATGGGCGTTAATGAATTAAACGTTAAAATGGTAAATTAAACAAAAAGTGAATGCTACCATGTGGAAAAAACTTACACAATAATGATTTAAACGGAATTTAACAAGAACTTAACGGAAAATGCTACGGCAATTAGATAGTGCATAAACTGGATGTTACCATGTGGAATTTTCTTAGAAAAGTGCTACCGCTGACATTTTATTAAAACTGAATGCTACCATCACCATGTGGAATTTCCCTTAAAATTATTAGTTGCTGGGCGAAAATTAAGTGAATAATAGATGAATATAAATATTTAGTCTTTAAATTTGAGTTTAAAATATAAGTGGAAAAGGTTTTAACTCGCGGTCATCTTTAAAGATATTAATTTTATCACTCAACAATTTGACCTTATAGTCTGTGAAAATTACCCATGGAGGTTATAAACTAGCCCTACGAACCAATTTAAGTCTTTTGGTGCACTTTTCCTCACTTGTAGATTTTTGTAAATGAGTTTTTGAAAAGAAGATATACCTTATTGCTACAAGAATATTACGATTCTAAATTTCTTAAACTATGGTCTTTTGGCCATAAAGCGTTTTGCGCTCTGATTTAGACTGAAAAATAAAAACTCAGACCAGATGGGAAGCTATAAATGTTTCTAAAAAAACCAAATCAAAACGTTTAGATGTGGACTAGATCAAATACTAAAATTATGGTTTGGTGCGATTTGGCTTACGATTTAGCAAAAATTGGTGAAGCGTAGAGGTATTCAAAACAGACCCATATATTCACCCGACCATGAAATCAAACCCGACTTAACCCAACTTCAAAATGAATTTAAATTAATGTAAATACTCGATTTAAAACCCAAAATCGAAATTGACCCGATGACTCGAATGATCATCCAAACAAAATCATTACCCAGCAAGGGCATAAATGTCGTCGTCGTCGTCATCATCATCATATCCAGTGTATCCCGCTCATATTATACTATGGTAAGGGACTAAGGGTCTGAGAGGGAAGAACAACGTCGACCGACAACTCATACCCATAGTAGAGACGGTGGTCAAAGAGTCCCGATCCCGAAAGTCTTCCAAGGGCATAAATGTAATTTGGTAAATTTGAAAACAAATGAAGACGTTATCTGACTATCCCAACCCCGCCTTTGAAAACCTCCATTTCAATTCAAAAAAACTTGCAGTCCATTGCACTTAGAGAGAGAAATCCAACACCAAAAATGGAGAAGATCTGTGTAGCAGTAAGAGTTAGACCTCCAGTTTCCGATGATATTCCATTCAATGGAACCTTCTGGAATGTTGATGACAATCGTATCTCTCTTCACAAGTCTACCGGCACTCCTCTTTCTGGCGTCTCCTTCACCTTTGGTTTCTACGCTTCTCTTCTTCTCCTCTTGTTTTTATCTTTTACTCTTTTGCTAAATTGTTTTTGATTTTCGTTTCTTTCTTTTGCAGATCATGTGTTTGATCAATCTTGCCCTAATTCTAGGGTTTATGACCTTCTTACTAAGGACATTATTTATGCTGCTGTTGAAGGATTTAACGGTGAATCCTCTTTTTCTTGATTATGTTTTGATTTGAGTTTTTGTTTTGCTGCATTTTTGAAAATGTACCTTAAGAGTAGAAATAAAATGAATTGGAATCAAAACTTTGAATTAGAAAGAATTCGAAACACAATTTGCTAGTTGAGTTTGAATATAAAGCAACCAAATATGTTGACAATACAAAATATTATTACTATTAGATAAATATTTTTCAAAACAAATATTCTTCATTTTTTGGATACAAAGTATATTTTCTTGTGTTGAATGCATTGTAAGTTGTATATCTTTGGTGATTTTAGGAACGGTGTTTGCTTATGGGCAAACTAGTAGTGGAAAGACATTTACTATGAATGGTTCGGAAAAAGATCCGGGTATTATTCACCGGGCTGTCAAAGATGTTTTTGACATGATACAAAAGGTGCATTTTCATTTTTTATGGTCTTTTGATTTGAATATTTGATTAATTTCTGCTACAAAAGAAGTGCATATTTAATTAGGTATTGAGGTTCAAAATGAATAATTTTATTTTGTTTTCAGAATAACGATCGGGAATTTCTGATTCGAGTTTCGTACATGGAAATTTATAATGAAGAAATTAATGATCTTTTAATGGTAACCAACCAGAAGCTGCCCATCCATGAGAGTTTGGAGGTAAACGTAGTGACTTGAGTAGTTTGTTTATTTGTCCAGAGAGGCAAAGTTAACACAAATGGATGTTTTCTTGTAGCGTGGTGTTTTTGTTGCTGGCCTAAGAGAGGAAATTGTGAGCAATGCTGAACATGTACATAAGCTTCTTGAAGCTGGAGAAGGTTGATTTGTCTTTAATCTGTTGCAAAATGCCCTAGAATAGCATGTTAGAATTTTGAAGAAAATCTCATATCTGCTTTTGAATTTAATGGAATAGTCAATAGACACTTTGGTGAAACAAATATGAACGTAAGAAGTAGCAGATCCCACACAATCTTTAGAATGGTATTTCCTCAATGCTGTTGTCTATAATTTGTAATTTGTTTCAAATTTAAACATGCAGATGCACAATAATTGTATGGTTCTATACTTTTGTTGACAGGTCATAGAGAGCAAGATTAAGGAGATGGATGGTTCTTGTTCAGATGCTATTCGTGTTTCTGTTTTGGTTTGTACTTCCATTCTTAAATTTTGTTTTGATTTACAAGGGTAAGGCTGCATAGGCCGTAAATTGGACCCCCTATCACCTCAAGGGACCCTTTTCAGTGGCATTTCAATTTTCAGTAATTTAATGTCTTTTAGATGAGGTGCGTAGTTTACCATTTACGCTGCATATTGACGTGTTAATTTCCGTCTTTTTGTTCAATAAAAATATAGAATTTGGTTGATTTGGCTGGATCCGAGAGAATTGCTAAGACCGGAGCAGATGGAGTTAGATTAAAGGAAGGAAAACACATCAATAAGAGCTTGATGGTTCTTGGTAATGTGATCAACAAACTCAGCGAAGGAGCAAAGCAAAGGTTTTTAACTTAATGTCATTCATATGTTTTTGTTTTTATTTTTAAAATTTAACCATTCACCTAGATCTGTTGCTTTGCAGGGGACATATTCCATATCGTGACAGCAAGCTGACTCGAATACTCCAATCTTCACTTGGTGGCAATGCTAAAACTTCAATTATCTGTACAGTATCACCTGAGGAGGTATGCTTACTTTTGATTGACGAGTTTGCATGATAGAACTACAATGTTTATTTAGGTTTTTGTCTGATGCCTCACTAAAATGGCTAGGTTCACGTGGAAGAAACCAGAGGAACTCTTCAGTTTGCCAACAGAGCCAAACGTGTTACAAATTGCGCTCAAGTGAATGAGGTTTGTTGTGCCCTTGTTTCATTTTCTTATTCCTCAATGAAACAGTTGATACTATTTATGAGGAGAACCAAAAGCTTGTTAGGATAACAATTGAGCAAGGAGAAAGAGGGGGGGGGAGGGAAGAGTAATGAGTTTGTTGGAGTCATTAGTTTCTTACATAACCCGACGGATCTTATCCCTTCAATTTACTTCTGTCTCCATTTGCTATTTTAATGAAGACAACCTCATCTCTCCATCTCCTCTCACCTTAAGCAAGCTGTTAGTATATGAATTTTCCATTGGTATTTTAACCACTTACTATTGACTTTGTTATGGAAAACCTCAACTATAAAGTCTAGCAGTCTGATGTACATAAGCTTTTCTCTTGTTCCTTTGCTGGATGCCTGGATATATTGCAAATCTTATAAGTTTGTGTTTTGGTTATGGAAAACCTCAACTATAAAGTCTATCATCTTTAGATTGAGCCTTCGATACTAACCGTAAGTGTGAAAATATTAAAAGGATATAACTTTTAACTCTTGGTTTCAAAGGGTCTTTCGATTTCGCGAGATTAAGATAAACACTATTCTCAGGTTGTGTTTTGGTTACTTAAACGATAAAAAGCACTCAAGGATTGTCAAATTCAATGTCAAATATCATCTTTATAAATACTTTTATAAGTTTGCTGAATTGCCTACACTACAAACTAGAACACTAAAGGCATATAAGTTATAAACACCCTAAAAATAAGTCCAACATAATTTATTACATCAGTCAAAGCTCAATTGCCCCTAGAACAAACATAGATATAAGATAAACTTAGAAAATAATGATAAGGAAATCGTATAACCTATCAGCCAATTATGCATAGCGTATCTTACTGTTAATGCTTTTCTTTTATGCCTGAGTTTTCTTATTTTTAATTGTTTTGTTTTCTTAGAAACATGTTACTGGGATTAAAACTCAGGATCTGTTATTTACCACCGTCTAATGTATTAATGATGCACTTCTGGTTCATATTTTGTTAGATCTTAAGTGACGCGGCCTTGCTGAAACGACAAAAGCTAGAGATAGAGGAATTACGTCAAAAACTTCAGGTTAAGTTTGTTGATCTTTACATATGTGGCTTTGATGAATATACTCAAGTTCTCAATGGATTTATCTTGTTTTTAGGGATCTCGGGCTGAAAATTTAGAGCAGGAAATCTTGAAATTGCGGAACGACTTGCTTAAGGTGCGGAACCTCTTATTTAGTATGTATATGTTCGAGTCCTACTTCCTAGTCAAGTAGTCTAATCATGGCACGTTGTTTTTTTGATGAATGTGTTTCACACTTCTAGTATGAACTAGAACATGAAAAGCTTGCCACAGAGCTTGAAGAGGAGAGGAAGTTGCATAGACAAAGAGATATCCACATCAAAGAGCAGCAGCTTAAAATTGATAACCTCAGTAATATGGTGTCTTTTTCAGACAGTGATAAAAAAAGCCATACACAGGTGTGCATAGGGACATCAGAGTTTGATATCCATCTTTTTGTAAGTGGTCCATAGTCATGTCTATGCTATTATCCTTTTGAACTTTTCTTCTGAGTGTAGAAACTAGGTTTCTCTGGGCAAGGAATGGAGGAGAGGAGCTGTAACAAGCAGCGTACATGGCAGGAAGAACCTTTTAGCACTCCTAGCTTAAAAACAGCTCCCAATTCGTTTGTTGCTAGACGATCAAACTTTGCAAAACTACCCGATACTGATTCTAGCCCCTTGCCTGATGCGTTCAACAGCGTGGTTGATGAAGATGCTTGGATGAAGTTGAATAAAGGATATGTAGCTGATCTTGATTCAATCCAAATGACTCCTGCGCTTAATGTTCGATGCTTGTCATCTGATGGCATTAGTCCAGTAAGACTCATTCTTGAAGCATTATGTGCTACATTTGGATGTTCTGACTATCCCTGATTTCATTCACCTGATCCAGCATTTTTAGCATTAATTTGAGAAGTATGAAATCGTTTATTCAAAAGTTCCAACACATAAGACCACTGATTAACCTGCTGTAATGTTTCTGTCTTTCTGATTGCAATAATCATCATAATTTATGACCATTAATATTAATCTACTAGCCTCTAGGGGTCATGTAAGTCGAGTTAGGGTCCATTAATTGTACTTTTTGGGATTACCTGGAAAAAAATGCTTTATGAGAAATCTGTAACAAGGTCAAGAGTACTGTTTTAGTGCGTGGAGTTTCTGTGGTCAATTGTCTCTTGCCTTCATTTTTCCAGGCATTCTCTAAAAGTAATTATGAGCTGAAGATTCAGAACCTCAAGACACAAATGGACATCACAATTAAAGAGAAAGACGAGTTAGAGGTTGGTTTTTTTTATCCTTTCTGTGCTTTGTTTTATGTCTGAGCAACTACGTTAATTGATGGTATGAAGGCTATCTTTGCAGTCTTACATTGTTAACTGTTGAGCTACATAATTTTTTATTTAATGCATTGAAATTCTATTGGTAGACTTCATGCAAAATCAAATTTAGAACTCTAAAAATAAATTTAAGCAATGTGATGGTAATTGAACCATCATTGTTAAATATTTCATAGACATATATCCTTGTCTTATATACGATAATTATTGCACATACTGACTAGTGACGTCATGTACTTGTTATCTGCACTTACAAAATGCTGACAGCGAGTTTAAATAGTTCTAGTATGTAGACTTTCAGATGGTTAGAATGTGCTGTCTGACAGAATGTAAAGATTTTTATTAGTAAGATGAAGACTGAGGGAGGATGTAAATTGTGAATTCTATCTATCCAGTTACGTGAATTATCTTATAACTTCAAGAAATTTAACTTGGTGATGTCTGAAAATAATGAGAAACTGACGAGCTGCAGGTCGCTCGACCAAGCTCAGGTCGAGCCATGGTCGAGCAAAGGCTTCTGACCCCAGTTTGTGACCTGCTGGCTGCCTATTGCTTGTATAAAGCTGCTGCCCCATTTTCCCACTATACTCCACTATAAATACTTGTGTCCTAGGTTCTTAATATTTGCACCAAAAAGTCTCATTGTTATAGAGCAACCCTCTAGCTTATTTCTCACCCTATTAGCTCCTCTCTTCCTTACACTAAACCTCCATTGTAATACCTATCAAGTTTCTTATTTCTTCTATAAACACAATATAATTCTAGGCTAGATAGTGGATGTAGCCCATTGATTGGTGATCCACCTTAAATACTTGTCTTGGTTATTTACTTTATTATTGTCATTCATCACTAACTTGCATTATTTGTTTCCAACACCTAAAACACATCATAAACATCAACTTTACTTCATATTTTTGATCCTTGAGTGAGGTAATAACCTCTCCTTTCAATTAGATTTCTTACCCTTTTCTTTCCCTTCTTTTGCTCCTATGTCCTATCTCTCTTTGAGCAGTATTTGAACTATCTGATATTTAATCTCTTTTTGAACTATCTTAGTATTTGAACTATCTTTTTGAACTATCTTAGTATTTATTCCTGAATCTGGATTAACTTCTTAGTATTTGAACTATCTTTTTGTTTTGATGTATTTTTGCTCATTTTGGCTTGTAAGATTTTAATCTCTTTTTACTTTATCCCCTCTCCTCCTGGTTTTGCAGAAAAGTAACCGAGAGTTGGTCTTGTTGAATAATATATTAACCAAAGAGATCACAGAACTTAAGGAAGAGGCCAAACTGACTCGAGAAATTCCCCAAATGTTATGTCAATCAGTTACAACTTGCAAGGACATATATCAAGATGTCTTATCTGTTATGCAGGTAAGCAGAGACAAGATGCCTTTCATTTTACACCTTTTATACAAGGGAATTGACTCCAATTGCCTTATCTCATATCATTATAACTTTTGTGTTTATGCAGAGTTCCGTTGAGGATGAAAAATCTTTTGCGAAAAACTTGTTGACCAGCATGGCTGAGATTGGCGAAAATCTGTTCTCAACTTTGGAAACCCATTGCAGAACGGCTGTAGATGGTCGTAGAGCTTTCAGTCAGGATACCTCTTTAGTGCAACAGCAGTGCAAAATTCTTTGTGACCGATTGAACAATACAGTTGCATTGTTGGCATCATCAGATGCACTAACTACAATGGAGAAAGGATTGAATACTACTCTAAGTGGCTCTGATTATAAGGTAGGATTTAGATTAATATTGTCTAGATATTACTCAGTCTTTTGGCTAATCTTCACCTTGACACTATGCTATGCCGTATTTCTGTCTAGAATTTTTATCTAGTGTCGATTGTACTTTTTGCATATTCGATTCTTTGAACTACTGTCTCATTCTTTCTTTTCTGTAAAATACACTGCTTTTTTCTTACTTTAAAACAGTAGGAAAAAGGCTATTTCAAGAGTAATGAATAACACCATTTCCTCGAAAATTAATATTGAAAATCTATTCAACTATGCCTGACCAAATCAATAGGTGAGACTGAATGATGATGTTGAAGGTCAGTAGATTGGTGGTTGGAAAGATGGCGCCTTTTAGGATTTGATTTTAACATTGAGTCGTAGTACTTCCTTTTGGCCCAATGCTATTCAGAGAAAATAGTTGGCACTTTTAGTTATAGCTGCTCTTTCCTTTTCTGATTTTCATGTGGATTGTTCTGAAATCCATGGTCTCTTAATGTAATAACTACTAGGCAGAAGTCTGAATCGGTTTCATTTCGTTTTCTTTGATTAAGGGCATCGATTTTGAGGAAGATCCTGCTTGTTGGAAGGAGAATTTGAGCAGTGAACTCAGCACATTCAGAGACAAATACATAAAACATGAGAAGGCTGCTGAGAATAACCAGGCATTGGAAGAGTTGAACACTAGGTACCTTGACTTGGAACGAGAGTTCCATGTTCTCGAGCAAGAAAGAGATTCCTTGCTCGACAATATGACTAAATCAGATGAAAAGCTGACATTAGTTTCAGAAGAAAGACAAATGTTATTGGAGAGGTACGAGTCTGAGATACAGAAAAGGAAAGAGCTTGAACTAGGAATCAAACAGTTCAGCACGGAATTTGCCTGTCGACAAAGGTCTTTAGCATCCTTTCATAGTGATTTCAAATCTAGAATTGAGGATCTCAAAACCCAAAATCCTGTAGTGGTGATCAATTCTCTTGGGTTTTAGAACTGTCAACACCTTCTCGACAGTTCGATTCAAATGTGCAGCGGTTCTGCACTAATTTATCATGATTTTGCTTTGAGGTAGAATTGGATTCATCAGTTGTGTAAATTACTAAATGGATGTGTCTTTGGATCTGGGAGAGTGTATTATTTCGATGGCCGATGCTCATCGGACATTTGAGCTAAGAATGTGAATGATGTTAACTTTGTAAGGTCTGGTGTGCTGGGCTCTGGCCCTGTCTGTGGTTTTGGAGAGTTCAAGTATGTGGTCTTAAGTCTTAAGCATGTATTGGGGGAGTTGAATATTTCTAGACGAGGTCTTGCTCTTGTAAAAGCTAAGGTTATTTGCATCGACTTCTAATATCAAATTATTTACAATCTAATTATAATCAAAATTTCACTTTATTCATTTCAAAAAAAAAATTGACAACAATAAAATTCAATTCTAGTGATCATCTTTATTCTACTCCTACATTCATTCTCAATTCACAAATTCGAGAGAAACAGTCTTTTTGAAAATTATTTCTAAATGGGCTAATCTATTATATAATTTTTAAAAAATTGTAAGTAGGCATAAAGATTGATGTAAGTAGACATTTAAAATATTAAAAATAGGCATTAAGGATATAATAAGTAAGCATTAAGGATAATATAAATAGATATTAAGAATACGGTAAGTACGTATTAATCTTTAATGGGTTGAGTTTTAGATACGTCTCTAAAAAAATGTCTCTTAAGAGATTAGTTCTCAATTTAGCTACTCTCGTGACTCGTGAGAATGAGCTATTTGACCCATATATGAGATATATCTCACTGTTAAATTATCTCTTACAGTAATTTGTATTTACAATTTATTGCTATATGAACTTATAAATTCTAATTTTTTTTATGTCATCGGTTTTTTCTTCCGCATACGTCTTGCAATCGCAAAGGGTAGTTTGTACTAAAAGTCACTCATGGATTGACATTAAAGAGTGTGAGGCCAAAGAATTAATGGATTATCTGTCAAAGGTACCATTACCAAGTATATTGGTCCTATTAAGTTTCATGCAATTAATTATATTTATATTTATATTATATTATATTATATTATATGGGAATTATTTCTTGAGCCCTTTACAACTTCTAATGTCTCCATCATATTTTTATCATTCAAGGCTCAAGCTACTTACCTAGTTAATGGCGTATCATGACCCATTTTTAATCGGATCCGCATTAAAATGAGTTAGGGTGCAAATGGATTGGACCCTTTGACCTACGTCAACCCGGTTTATTCTAGGAAAATACCCCTTAAAGTTAAAAGTATTTATCGTTAATCAATTGGTGGGATTATTGTAGAATAATCACGAATAAATTGGATTATTCTAGACCAGGTTGAGTAAAATGCCATATTATTTATTTGTTTTTGACAGTTATAATCATACTAGTGACTATTATAAATCTATATATGCATTTGCCATAAAATTTTAATCGATTAAATAAAAAAATTAAGAGATAACTCCTATATCATAAGTCATTAGATAATATTTCTCAATTTTGTTGATTTTATTTATTGGTAAGCTATTGGGTATAGACATTAATTATTGCTTAGCTTTCACTAATTAGCACCATCTGATTAAAAATATGAGGGATTTTTTCGGTAACTTTGTTATTTTGGAGTGACAAAAGAATAACAAGTTGTAAATTATTGACTTTGGCCCCTGATCATGTGGGGAAGGTCTTAGTAAATAACTTATCTGTGAAGTTAATAAATCACCATTATGTGAGAGGATTTGATTGGGTAAGAGTTAACAAATCACGGTTATTGATTAGAAATTTTTGGATCATGTGATATTCTACTCTGACAATTCAAGGCTAATTCGTAGCCGTTTAAAATGACTGTTTTGACCATTTATATTTCAAATATTGCTTTAATTCAATGACTATCTACAAGTTAAATGTCAACAACTATAGAATTCTTTGTTAGATAAAAGCATTTGAAATAATAATAATAATAATAATAATAATAATAATAATAATAATAATAATAATAATAATAATTAAAAGTGCGTTAGAGTGCCGTATAAAGCAGGGTTTTAAGACAACAAAAATCCAACCGCTCGCCATCCGAAACCCATACTTTACAACTTACTTCCTTCTAAAAAAATTGTTACAGTTATAATATATATTATAAAACAATTTAAGGATTTAATCATCGTCATCGTATCCAGTGTATTCCGTTCTTAGACAAACTATGGTCAGGGTCTGGAAAGGAAAGATAGACGACATCTCATACCCATACAAGAGAGTACAGTCAAAGAGTCTCTCGGCTCAAAAAGATCTTCAAAGAGAGACACTTACAACTATCCGAAAGCTTGCACTACACGCCCACATTAACCATGCATAGTAATCAACTAAATAAAGATACCCAACAAATAGAATACGTACTAATAGTGTGAATAATAGTGTTAAAAAAATTTGAAGTATAAATGAGAATAAAAAAGTGGTAAAATATTTTGATAAAGAAAAATATAGCTGAACAAAAAATTGACAAAAAAAAGTGTTAATGTCTATAAAATGTATTTCCTTAGTATCATATATTCACATACAAACAACGAAAGGTGGAGAGATTGATAAAATTGTGATTATTTATGAATGGAATGAGATGAAAGCATTTAATTAACAGACCCACCAAATTAAAGCATTTTTTAATTAATCCTTATAAGTCATATATCTTTCCATATCAGAAAATTACATTCTCATAGGGACCATTACCATATTCTAGTTTATTTTTTATTTATTAATCGGTAACTACTTGCACGAGTTAAACCTCTCTGAGGACCATTAACTTATATTTTACTCAGCCGGTTGTAAGTCATTAAACAACACTCCGGATAAAATAATATAATACATGAAATTATTCATGGTTAATTAATAGTTGGGATTATTGTAGGTAAATCGAAGATGGTTGGAATTATTCTGAGTAATTTTTCCCATTACTCATTATTAGTAGCATCAAGTTATGAGTTAGTGAGCGTATGAAAATTGTGTTGCATTTACACTTCTAACTTAATTCTATTTTTGGTTATGATCCACCTTCTTTCTCTAATTATCATTTGTATGTTATTCTTTTCTATCTTATTTACATATTTCTCTCATCATCCTATAAATTTATTTTCTCTATTTGTACATGATTTTTTCACCCAATACCTATTGGACAAATTTAATGGCAACAACGAAATTATAAATATATATATTCGATCAAAACCATTAATTGAAACTTTTTGTTCTGTACAACTCATTTTGTGTCATAATTAGTTCTTACCATCATCATTCAAAACAGTTTAAAACATCTTATCAACAAAAAATAACGGATTTGAATTCAACCACCCTCTAATAAAAGTTGAATATTTCACACCAGGTTTGAAGAAAATTCGTGTTATATCCACACTTCTATTCAAAAATCTCTTATATGAATGGGCATATTACAGTATATTATAAGAATAATAACTAATAGTAGTATATATGAAACTTCATTCATTAACTTAGCTTTTCATTAAGTTATTGTTCCAAAAGAAAAAAAAGAAATTCCACGTGGTAATTCTGAGGTTTTAAATTTTCCAACGTGGTAACCAAAACTTTTAAAATATCCACGCAATAATTCTGATGTTTACGTAATTGTTTCATCGTGACCTTTTTTCACACAAAAACATTAGCTAACATTAATTTCGAAGCTTAAGGCTGTTATACACCTATTTATGCGAGCTAACTCCCATATAAGACCTTGACACTATCTTCTCTTCAACATCTCTACTCCCTTTCTCTCTCTACCCTTCTTTCTCTCTCTACAGTCAATCTTCTCTTTGTCAAGTCCCTAACTGACAGATATGTTTAGACAACCCTAATAAATGCACTCTTCTACTCCATATCATCACCTTCATAACTCCTTTTTATTCTTTCTCAACCAAAAAATTCTTAATTACACTCTCTTTTCCTACCTCATTTTCTTCTTTATTTTCAATTTAATTAATAAATTAAAATTTTCTTTTTTTTTTCATGGCTAATTCACCTTCAACCCATCATGGTTCACCATCTCCAAGGCGATTAGCCGAGCTTCTGAACGAACAGCAAGAGCCCTTTGTGCTAGAAGTGTACCTTCTCGAACGAGGGTATAAATTTAGAAGAAGTTTAGAATTAGAGGGTAAATCTATTAGTTGTTGTTCTAGTAATACTAATATTAATAGGAATAATTCAAGTAAATTCTTGAAAAAATCATTTAGTTATCATTTTGGATCAAAACCCATATCAAAAATATATAGTTCTTCACAATTTTCAATCCTTGCTAGGAATTTATTTAATAAATTTGTTTCAAAAAAATGGAAGAAAAAAAAGAAAAAAAAGAAAATAGATTCTTTTGAATCAACAATTGGGAGATGTTCATCAATTAGTTGTAGTAGTGATATGTCTATTAGTACTTGGTCTAATTGTGAAATTGATGGAGAGATTAACAGCTTATGTTCTCCTGCTAATTATGATCAGGTAATTATTGATTTTCATCTTAAATTTACTTTTTTTTTTACATTTAATTTGGTTTAAATTTCTAGGAGTATTTTGCATCAAAATAGAAATTGAGTGTTATTTAAGAAAAACAAATGATATTGATAGTAAATAGATAGAGAGTATAAATTAAATGGATGAAATTAAAAGAGAGTTAAGATGTTGGTAATGAGAATGATTTATATTGTAAAATTTTATTAAAAGTTCTATATCATTCCCATGGTAATAAAACTTTGATCAGTTTATAAATTTTCATTACCACTTAATACCACATCTTCCAATGGTAATGCATTGAAATGAATTTTATGATGAAAATGAGATGGTTGAAGTTAGACGAGCATAGTAATCAAGGGTAACAACGATTTTTCAACTAATATTACACTTGTTTATCATTCTCATTATCATTGTTTATTACTACCTACCAAACGGGTCGTTATAATTTTGTAATTCATTTTCAGTCTCATTCATACATTTATTCAATTGAGGAATGAACTCAATTAAAAGCTTTAATTATGGTTAAAACCCAAAATAGGTTGTACTGTATTCTAACTTGACCCCTCACACAAAAGCTCTTCTAGCTAGAAGGACGATTGCAGCACGCACATACCCTCCGCGAAATATTTCACTTAAATTTTAAAGGGTATTGAAATTAAGCCTGTGATCTTTTTATCATTTTGGCTCTGATACCATACAAGTTAAGAAACCAACTTGAATTTAATTAAATAATTTAGGTAATGAGTTTGTATACTGAAAATTAAGCTGGCAGTCAGTTTCAGATAGATTGATGAATCATAACCAAAACCAATGGAGAATTGTTGAAGAAAATAAGCAATGTAGCCCTGTTTCTGTTCTTGAAGAGATTGATCTTCTTCAGGCTATTCCTGTTTATAATGGTTAGTTATCTTTCATTTTTCATTCTCAATAATTTATGTCATACTTCCTCCGTTCCGTAATACTTACTATTGATAGTGGCATTTTTCCACATGATATTTCATAATACTTACTATTAATAGTGATATTTTCCCATACAACATGTTACACTCAGCAGCAAGTATTATGGAACGGAGGAAGTACTCACTACATTCCTTCCTTCCATCACTAATGTTTCATCTTATTTATTGATTTATTCATCAATCTATTTTTATTTATATTTTATTTTTAATTAGAGATATTAAAAATTAAATTAACATATTAAAATTGAGTGTAAACATCAAATAGAAATTAGGGCTAAAAGGAAGTATAAGACCGTTAGATTAAAATTATAGAGTATATAATATATACGATGCCTTGAAAAATATAGCTAAAAATTTTAGTTGAATTAATTTCTTGGTATAGCGTCGATGCTCAATGTTAGGAAATCAATTCTAATTCAAAAGCTAAATATAAGGGACACATAGAGTATACTCTATATTATTATGAGAAAATATATTACGACTAAAAAATGTGAGAGCCTTTTAAGTTAGAATACGGTAAGTAATATAAGTAGGCGTTAGAATACGGTAAGTAGGTATTAATTTCTAATGGACTGGACTTGAAATACGTCTTGATCTTTTGTCTCGTATATTCGAATTAAGGTTTTGACATTATTGTCGGTTTTGGACTAAAATTTGATACAGTGAGACAAACTCGAGAAGAAACAACATCACAATCAAGAATCAAATTTCAGAAAAAAGTATCAGAAGATTCAATTTTATCAGCTTCTTTATGGGAACAATTAATTCAATTAAAAAAAGAAAAATCCAAGCAGAAACAAAAACACAGGAGAAAACCATTCCCAGATTATATGAACACAAAACGAGCTTTACACCAAAGTAGACAACTATTGTTCGACTGTGTAAGAGAAACAATTGAAAACCGAAAACGCAACAATAAAAACAACAACAATAACAACAACGACAACGACAAAGGTTTGAAAATGGGTCCTGAAGAAATTGGGAAAATCATATGTAGAAACTTGAAAAAATGGGGGAAACTTTCAATTGATGAAACAAATATTGATCAAGTGATGAAAATGGAGTTATTGGAAGGTTGTGGAGATGAATGGGGATGTTTTGATGTATGTAACAAAGAGATTGTTAAGGAAATTGGGAATGGTATAGTTGATGAGATTATTGAAGAGATGATCAAAGATTTGAATCAATTAGCATTATAAATGTTGGGTCCACTAGCGGTGAATGATCTGTAAAGACTGTATTTGTATGATATTGTTCGCTTTAGGCTGATTTTGTACGGAATTGTTTTTGGACATATTTTTGAATGTCCGCATACGAATTTAGAGTTTGATACTTATATAACATTTTCTTATTTTTCCGATATGAGATTTGGAATGTACATTCAAGTTGAACTACAGTGTAAAAATCATGATTTTTGTTAATAATCAGTTGTTTCCTTGTCCGTTTCATTTATATTGCTATACTAAAAATATTTTTGGTTGGTAAGTTATATTTAAGTATAGGTGGATTCAGCTGGCTCTCGTGACCGCAAGTGAGGACACTAACATTAATAAGATTAAAAATTTAGAAGGATGGACTAAGAATTAAACTTAAGACCAAAAATGCACATATGTTGTGTTCTATGCTATCAAATTTTTTTTAACATAAGTGTATTAATAATTAATATTCTCTACTAAAGATTGAACATATATATGGTATTTCAAATGACATTATTACTCGTTGATTTTAAGATATGAAAATTCTTTGAAATTAATTATAGAATGTTATTAATGTTATTTTATGAGTCAATTAAATTTAAGTTAGGCTCATTTTATTGATATAAATTGATAACTAATAATAAATGGTCCATTAGCAAATATTAAGGAGATATATATTAATATATGTATAAATTTAGTGTTAGTTAAGCTAAATTTGTCGGCACAAATAAAAGGAGACAATTATTTTTGTTTTGGTGTTTAAAAAAAAAGATTATTGATGGATTTCATGATGTCATTAATTCAACCACCAACATTTAAAAAATGATGCAGATTGATTTGGTATATAAAAGATGAACTTCCTTTGTCATTCAACTATCACATAATGGTCATTGAGACACTAGGCATATTAAGGATCACATGTCCCATAATTTGCAATCACAATCACAACAAACTCATCATCATACCCGATATACCGCTAGAGAGCAGGGTTTGGGTGAGGTAAATTAACGGACAATTCCTATCCGTACTTCCTTCACAGAGAGGACTAGAGGAAAGCGATCAATTTTACCTCAAACAGAAGACAATCACAACAAACTAATTAAAGTAATTAAGAGTAAGCATGAAAATGTATATATCTTGCATTGTCATTAAGGAATGCTTTTCTCACTAAAAATTACATTTCTTATTTTTTATTTTTAAATATGTGAGAACTCAAGGAGATGTGGAGCAACAAAAAATTTCCTAATCACAATTGACCTTTATTGTAGATCGATCCTAATAAGCCTTAGTTTGTATATCTCTGGTGGTTTATTGGTCTCAAGTGAGATGACTCGATTATTCCAAGAAAACCTGTCTTGGTGCGTGTTGCTTGTTGCTACATTGTTTTAACAAATTAGACGAGATTGAAGAAAATAGTTAATATTACGAGTATTTAATTTAAATAGGAGTAAGATCCACTACATAAAATATCTTCTCAAGTTTTCCACACCAATAGGAGTGAGTTAGAGCGTCTATTATGGTGACCTTTTTAGAGGTCATATGACCAAACTATAGTAAAAATCATTATAATGGTGACCTAATATTGGGTGGGTTGGGGAAAAAGTTGTCCAAATAGGTAAATAGGTGACCTCTTCATGTGAACAATCACCCTTTTTTTTTTAAAAAAAAATAATAATTCCACGTGTTGCTATGTGATTGGGCGGAGGAAATTGCCAACCTGCTGATGCCTGACACGCTGCAGCTGCTGCCACCACATGTCGCGGTCTGATTGGCTGCCTGAAAATAGTCGTTTAATGTAATTAACGGCTATTTTCGTATTAAATTAATTTTTTTTAGAAAATAAATTATACCAACGGTCATATTTTTTCGAGATATATAAAATGAGACCCATATTGATATATTTTAGCATAATTTTAAATTTACCTATTTTCTTCTTATTTTCCTACTTTTTTTGTTAACAACACCAAAAATAATCTTAAAAATCCAAAAAAAAAAAAACATGAATTTCAATAATCCAAAAAAAACTTGGGAATTAATTGAAGATATTACTCTCATATCATTAGTCATGAACACACGTATAAATTCGATTGTGCGCACCGACCAAAAGATAAGAAATTAATTTATTATTCTTTTAAAAGAGGCCATTGTTAATAAGATTAGAACATTAAATTGTAAGATGAACTTTTAAGAGAGAGAAAAATTATAAAATAGTGTGTTGACCTTTTTCTGGATCACCATAAAAGATGCTCTTAGAAGACATTTATAGTTTAAATTTAGAAAACTTGATGTTTTTAATCATGGGTTTTTTTAGCGGGCTTTGGCCCATCACATACCTCTACCCACACCATCCATTAATAGCTAGGTTTAGGGTTTAAGAATCCCTTCTCTTCCATTCTTCCACCCTATATTAACCCCTGGCCGCGTACTTTGTTGAACACTCGATCTCTCTAGCTTTCCGCATCTCAATTTCTTCTCTCTTTACGTAAATCCTTTTTTGTTCTTCTTTCTTTTTAATTTTTTTTGATTTTTGATTTTGATTTTGATCTGGAATGTCAATTGATTCATTAATGGCGGGGTAAATTAGCTATGATTATAAAAAATTCCTCGTTCTGATTTGCCATTGCCATGGCATGACAGACTCTTTATACACCCATAGAATATGAGCTTTTACCCCTGCATCTGTTCTCCATTTCTCCAATCTAGGTTTGTACATTAATTCTCTTTCAACTTGTAGTGTTTTTTTCTATTTTAATCGTGTTTTTAAAATTTAGATCTGGAAATATAATTTGTTGAAAGGGAATTTGTTGCAATGATTTTATACATGAAGTGATTAATCTCTGAAATGCTTAATTTAGGCATGATAGACTCCTTCATAGCTGGATAGTATATGAGCTCAATCCCTTTTTAATTTTATAGTTTTTGTAATGTTATTTGATTGAAGGAGATCGCCGTTTTATTGGTTGCATCTTAATTTTTTAGATGTTACATGATTTGGCTCTCCTAAAATTGATAAAAGTGGTGTTTAAAGCCCTAATTTTATGCAATTTTTGTTTGAATTTGGGTTACGCACACCTCTATATTCATTATTTTTTTAAAGAATTATTATTAATATTTATTTTCATTAAATCGTAGATGTCAAATATGAAATTATTACTCATAAAACAATTGTTAATCAATTCAAATCCTAAACAGAATTTTTTATATTTAAAATACTGACTTTTTTTAAACAAACGATCCATTTTGTTAGGTAGTAGTATTAGTAATTTTATAAATTCTCAGAATGAGATAGTTAATGTTCTTTGTTTTAGACAAATCATAATTATGAAGAAAGAAATAGAGAATGCTCAAGGATCAATGTTGGAATTTAGGAGTCTTTTCATCGAATGTAAAGAGCATAGATTATGATGAATGGGACTAGGAGGTTAAAATCCAATCCCTTGAGATTGGTAACTTTACTTGCTTTTGAGATTGTATTGAAGTTATTATGTGTCATCAAGAAATTGTCATATGGTGTATGTTTATCAAAACTACTTGGGTTTAAATCAATTTGTTATACAATATTTACTCTTATTTCGACCCCCCAATTTAATTTAAAAATAAAAACAAAACAATGTAAATATTCTAATATTGACATAAGAATAGATTATAAACCTACTTGAAACGCTTAAATTTATCCGAAACAACACCCCTTCTCAAAAATTTAAAAATTATGATACTATTGAAATGGTTTGAATTATATATTAATGAAATTTCAGAATCTTAGGCGTTCAAAACAGACCTAATGATCTGATAGACACTCGATTTTATGACCGAATTCGATTTGACCCGATTTAAAAATGGATTTACAATTATGTAAAAACTAATATGAACACAAAATCCGATTCTAAGCCGATTCGAAACACCTGACCCAAAATTAACTCAATAACTTGAATGAACACCTTTTACACTAAAGCAAATAAATTGCAATGGAGTAGTACTTTTACAACGCAAATTCTTGTGAGAGACGGTCTTTATGAAAGACTATTTCTGTTTAAACTGGCCCATAAAGAAAATGTAGAGTAAAAGTAGATATTAAGCTTTAATGGGTTAGTTTGAAAGGCGTTTATCATAAAATCAAAAGAGAAGTTGTCCTTTCAGAATAAAAAGGAAATTAATTTATTCTCTTTGTTTATTTATAACAAAAAAAAAAGTAAAATATAACAAAACAAATAGGATAAAAAATATCAATTAACATTTAAATTGAAAATTCTCATAGATATCAGCTTGTTTTCATAAAAAACGATTTGAGGATAACAAAATATTATTATTATTGTTCTTAAATGATAATAAAAGTATATGAGTTGCTCAATTACATGTAGTGCAATGCAATGTACAAGTGTTTTCTATTTCCTCTGCTCCATTTCCCTTGTAAGACTAACTTTTCCACGATTTCATACAAGTAAAATGTACACTATACACACTATACAATTCCAAAATACAAAAAGAAGTGGATTATACTTTATATAAATAAGAATATTGAGCCTATATATATATAACTATGGCTGAACAAAGTTTGGTCTAAATCGAAATTTCGATATAATATAACCTAATGTCTAATGAGTACTATCTACCTGTCTTGGGTTCCACTTGTATAGTGTGATCCATAGGCCATGAACTGTCTGCAGAAGTTACTGAATTATCTGTTCTTATTTCTTGGCTAAATTCACTTTCTGCCATCAAAAGTTCAAAAATCACAGTCAGTTCACAATCCCAAATCCATAAGAAATCAGACGGAAATCATCGTCATCAGTTATATTGTTGTTAGTGATAACAAAGATGTTTCAGATTGTCCGTAAGTACAAATTAAAAAAATATCATCTGTAACATTGTATAAATTAAAGTGTATATGATTAAGGAAAACATCCTCAAGGACAAACCTGTCTTAAGTTCTTTTGTGTGCCTTTGAGTGTCGTCATCATCAGAAAGGTACTTCGTTTTCATTCTAGAACGACCATAAATCCATTCGAATTGACAATAGGCGGTCGGAAGTCGTTGATGTATGATCTCCATTCTCCCACTTTTTACATCTTGTTGATCCAAATCAATAAGAACCTGCATTCACGTGATTCATCGAATTCATATCCTTGTTTACTTTGGACGATAACAGGAAAGGGGAAGAGATAAGTAGTCGTAATGTACAAGAAGCAATGACAGTGTTACCTCGGAAGCAATGTTCCAGAATACAGGGAGAAATCTCCGCCTACAAAATTCGTGGAACAGAAGTGTACATATGGCTAATGGGATAGTGAATCCCAAGCAAACTGTTGATTTTTTCGACACAAAGACGCCTATAGCCATAATTTGAGCCAACACCAATGAGAATATTGTAGAGTTTTGAACAATTGGCCAATATTTACCACCACTATCATACTCCGTGATATAAACATTGATGATCTGGAGAGTATTGAGAAAAGGCGTAATCAGTGTCGATATGTCTTTAAGATGATACGATAAACACAAATCGACCCAAAGATCATCAAAAGGGGGATTGTAGCTCAACAAGTAGAAAACAAACCTGATTACGGTACACAAGGTAGGCAAGACAAAAATAAACCAGCAACAGCGGAAGAATCAAAGGTGCCAGGATTGCATAATTTAAACCAAGAAGTCCAAATAAAAGGACTCTTGGAACTTCAGTCTGATATGGAAAAGTGTATTCTCCATCAAAAGGGCCATGATCCTTTCTAAGAATGAACTTGTAGATCAAGTTACAAAGAAGTGGCCAGAGTTGCACAACTTCACACGCCAAACCGTTCCAACCTGATGTCAAAACATAAGTCATGAAGAATTTGACCTGCAAATTTTGAGCCATTGACATGATTAAGACAAACTCCAGCAACATTTTAAATAAATTGGAGAACCATATGAGACATGGACACACAGTGAGTTACATTTGCAGAGCATGCATACAACACAGCATTTGTGTACAGAAAACTTCAAAAAATCAGATAACACGGATGAAACAATGACCATCATATACAACATGCATCCAAGTATATATAATCATTCCCTTATGATGAACATCAACCATCTTCTAATATAAAATCTTAGAAGGCCCAACAATTGACCACTAAAAATAATCTTAGAGCGCTGCACAATCAAGGTTGTGGCAATCCTCTGATTTTGACCACCGAAGTCCGAACCCACAGTACAATTACAAATTTTGCGTGTCATTTACCCAAGTTCTTGGTTGAGCACTCCTTGCATTGAGCAACTCAGGCTCTAGATCATTTGCTAATAAACAGTCAGTGTCTGGCTGGAAGCTCTAAAACAAATTCTAAACATTACAAGGATGTAGCTGTCTACTGGAAACTACTAGAGCTTATTGGCACAACTTATGACTTATTTCCTCTCTCACCGCTCCTAAAAAAGGAAAAAAAAGAGTAAACGAAAAACGATAACACGACCTCGTAACTAATACTCTTAACAATCCAAACTTATGTCCAAACTCACTACCTCTGCCCTAAACATTTGCAAAATTTTCAGTATACTCCTTTAGAGGTTGTTAAAGATTCAATTTGCTTTTATAATTTTGGGTTGAAGAAAACTGCTTCTTTCTGACACCTAAGGGATACTAAAACAGGATACTATAACAATCAATGGAAGGGAAGAAAGTGATTCCAAGAATTTACTAAGAACTATAAAGCAAAAGGTAACAAACACTTACCGCTGCAGGCACTGCTCCAGCTGCTAATTGTAGAGGTATGTTTTTCGGTTGAGAAAAGACATCCAATTTGTTGAGCACAGTTCCAGATGCAATATTAACAAAGAAAACATTCCAGATGGTGAAAAACAACACTTTGCAGCAGGCACCCCTTTTCCTTGCACTTCGAGAGATTGGCCCCTCAATTGTCGAAAAGAGAATCATCAATGGTGGGACAGTATAGAAAAACAATACCAATATGACACTAGGTAGGTAACCTGTTACCAGCTGGTTCACATACTTTCTGAAGAGAGAAAACGCAAAAATGTAAAAGATGAAGAAATATGAACTGATTTAACATACATATTTGCTCTAGCCATTCCATGTCCAATGAGGTCAACGATTCATTTGTCAGACAAAAAAGAGCCAACAACAAAGATAGATGGAAATAGACTACAAATACAGAATTAAAAGGCGAAACAAAGCAAAGTTTACTTGAAACCAGTCCCTCAGTTAAGGCATTATCCACAAACTTCACCAAAGAATTATTTTGATCAACACTCTAACCAATATATACTCAATTACTCATGTTAGAGCAAAAGCCAAATCACCTATACTTGGAGGTGAGTATGGTCACATCATAGTGGCCTGACACAGGATGCTTGAATAAGGTGCCACAGTGCTCGAATGAGCACCTGAGGTCAAAGACTTTCTTATGCATTTTTCTATTGTAGTAACAAAAATTCTGTTTCCAAATGACCTTTAATTGCGGACAACGTATGCAACTTCATATAAATATGAAATGCACTTGTTTTGACTTTTGATGAATTGTTTTACTATAATCCAACATAATGTGAAACCAAAAAACTATAAATCTTTGGCTTCACTAAGGATGGACATAATGCAGTGGTGCTTGATGGATTTAACTATTGCTTGTTTTCATTTTTAGGGACTACATTCCATTACCCCAATGCCATCAAGTGGCTCCCACGTAGGCTTCCAATGCAATTTTCCAAGCGCTACATTCTATTAAATTTAAGTTTCTAAATGTATTAAAGAAAACCTATTAGTACATTAATCACAAATGCATGTCACTTACATCTTTAAGAGTCCTCTCAAGAATGGAAATGTCTGCTGAAGTTGTGTTAAATTAGCCAAACTCTGCACAAGAGTAACTGGAGCAATAAAGAAAACCAGGAAGGCTGCAGTAGCGAGAAGAGTTCCTGTCCTTCGCAACCAGAATAGTCTATAAGGAATAGCTAAATTTTGCCAATATACATCACGAGGCTCTGGAGCCTGATGAGTGACCCACATCATTGGGTTTGAGGATTGAAGAGCTTTTGCAGCACAAGCAGCCGCATAGCGAGTCCTAAAGAACACAAAAGCAGCTGGACACTCCTGGAATAGAAAGCAACACAAACCGTCATAAGAAGCACAAGTTACTTTAAAAGTACCACCTGGCTTTTAAGTGAAGAACATAAACTTGACATATTTAGTTGATCTAATATTTGCATTACAAAAATAACTTAATACTCTGCACAGAGAAACAGCTAATGGCTAACACAACCAATCAATTAAACAATGCTAATTTTAAGTGTGTGTGACGGACATACGAGCGATGATAAAAAAAATGATCAACAAGTGGAAATTGTGTATGGGAAAAAAAATGTGTAACTAGTGCCACATGATTAGCTAATCCCCTCGTGAATTGCAGATCAAAAAAACAAATTATGGTCGACAATTTTGAGTGAATTACGAATTCAAAAGGCATTTAGGTGGCAAATTACGCCGAATTGGGTGTAACAAATTAATGTACAAATTAACTTCAAACCTTATCCCACTAAAAGATAAATGAGGCAGTGCTGAAAACAAGTTCCAACAATATTACATTTCCCTGATGCCACTAAAGTGGCTTCTGCCAAGGCAAGATGGAGGATCAGAAGTATGTGATCTTACTTAATAGTAACAACAAAGAAGGGTTTTCCGATCGACCCTTATTGCATATATCTACAAAATCGCAAAAAGCAAGAACCCCAAGTAATTTTATGAGCAGTTTCACTTTTACCTGTAATGATTCAAAGCAAAAGAACTTTAAAAATTGACTCCATCCCAATGGGACAAATATTACAATTATGGGTTTGTAAAGTATATTGTATAGTGCATGCAGAAGCTTCTTGAAGTATCCAGAGGGCACTTAGTTCATTTTGATTTTCATTTATTTACGCTGTAGTTTGAAACATATTCAATGAAAAGTGAGCAGGAAAAAGACAGAAAGCAACAGAATCCCTTCAGACACTATCATTCCTAACCTTATCGCTATCATGCAAGTCATGAAAATCCATTTTCCCTTTTTCAATAACTTCTGGTTCATTAACAAGAATATTGAATGCATTTGATCGTCCACGTCCTGTACTTGGGAAACCACACGAATTACAGGATGGAAGGCTATCATGATAAAGAACATCGTACATCTCCCTGACACTTTTCTGCATCAGATAGGTAAAACAACAATAAGAAACCAAAGTTAACTAGACATGGAAGTGTAATAGTCAACCACAGGAGACAAAGTTCAAAAAGAGACAAAGTACCATTTTGAACTGAAATATATGATTCAAAAAAAAACATATAGAACCAACGGTGTCATCTAAACATAGATAACTAGACAATTTTATAAACCAGCAGTTCCAAGGTCCATTGCTCATAATTCAGGACAATATGCTTTGTATACTAAAAAATTTTTTATCAAATTTTGATTTACTTTTTCCCCTCCATTAAAAACCAGTATTTGACTGCTCTGCCCTTCATTTCTACACAAACCCAATTATACATTGAGGCTAGAGAAATCGGTTGATTATGAAAACATAGTAAGTTGCGCGAAGTCTATTATATTTCTATTGAGGACAGCGATATTTATTATATTTCATATGTAAGAATCATAGTGCAAAAACGAGGTCGCATCGCATCGGCCACACTGTAAGGTTTCAAAAATAACAAACAAGATGATATTTCTCGCATTATAATGGTGTAATAAATCACATTTTGGCCATTTCAAGGACTATCTCATGCTTTTGCCCAATATTTGCAGTTACGATGACCGTATCATTCTTGTTACAACGTCACCATTTCGTACCAATGCTCTCCAAACTTGTGTCCTCATATAAAGGTGTCTATGGTCATCTAGCAACCTGCCCAAACAATGCTATCGCGGTCACATGCACGAGCACCGTAAATAAGGACACACAAGATGTTATGATCTCCAGTAGACATCGCACTATCGCACTATGAAGGATAACTGAATAAGCATAAAGGTGGAAATGATAATTAGTGCTGCGACAATATAAAAAGAATTATAAGGCTTAAAACTTATAAGTTGTAACTTGTAACGCGACCAAGGGATTCACAACCGCATTTTAATTCAAGATCCCACAAATAAACTATGCAAATTGGGAAAATGAAATTATCAGTCATCAAACAATAATCATAGAAGTCAACATACTAAAGCACAATCCACAAGGGGATATACATACCATCAGCTTCTCAATTTTCCCGGAATGGTACACCATTTGGTGAGAAAGATAAGAAGATGGATAGTACTTTGTAAAGTATTTCTTCAATGAAGTACTATAAGACTCTTCTGCTGACCAAGGTATACCTCGAACAAGAACCACGAATTGACTTAACTCTTGAGCGGATCCTTTGATATAGGCAAGCCTTCTTTTAATGATACTTTTATTCTCCTGAGGTAGATACCAACAACTACTTGTAAGAGAATTTTTATTAGAAAGCCATACAACAACCGTGTTACCAGATAGCCTATCAATCATAACCTCACAATTAATTTTTCCACATAAAATTCCCATATATTTATTCATTGATAGAGATTTATGGTAGTTTCTTTTGTAAAGTAAAGGATCAATGTCTTCATGTAGTGCATAAAAGAGTTAAAAATGGCAAAGATATAAAACACATGTGCTGAATAAAAATCTAGTAGAATATTCATTAGTTCTTTACAAGATTTTTCCTTAGGAGAACATTTGACTATTCCAATGTCGTTAAGAGGCTACCACATAAGCTTCCACCTTGGTAAGGTTTATTCCAATGTAATGCATGTAATCTTACCCCTTGTAAAAATAAAAAAGGCTGCTTTCGAATAATCCTTGATAGCAAATAGAAATAAATAGTGCAGAGTAGGAAATATATATACTTACAAAGTAGAGAAGTATGCAGACAGAAAACGAAATGATATACAATGCAAGACAATGAGCCCAAAGCCTGAAAAAAAAAAGAAATTTTTTGTTAAAAAGTACACTAATAAACCTATGTGCCTTATAATTAAGCAAAAAAAAGCAAAGCCACCTTAGCCACAATTTATCAAAAGGCAAATATAAGGGCTTTCTTTCAGAACTGTACTTGACCTATGCCTTCCCCAACAAAAGAATTAAATGAATAAAAGAAGTCCATAAAAATAAACATTGACGTTCAAACATCTAGAAAATTTTATAATCATGTGATTGAAGATATTCTTTCATATTATATTCTTCATCTCAAGAACGGTCAACAAAGCGAAGCAATTAAACTAGATAGGAAGATGCCATAATACCAAGAGCCTTCTTTAACATTCTGAGTGGTAAATACTTCCAGTGACTCGGAAGGGATAAGCTTGTGCTCCATTTCTTGTCCATAATAATTTAGAGGAAGAACAACAGCGGTGCACACAATAGCAGCAATGGAGAAAATTCTAATGCTGCGAATACATAAAATTACAACATCAACATTGTAGAAGTGGGATATAATATACAACATTATAAAAATATTACACTACTCAATGCCACTTAAGTGGCTCCCGCCAGTTTGAGTAAGTGGGTTCAAATTTCAGATATAAAAAACCTTATAATATAAGATTATAATACAGGCTCGTCTTGAGCCATATTTAATCATATAATAGACAAGGGTTATAAACAGGAACTCATCAAAGAACAAAAGTAAACAACAATGCTAGTCTTAATCTCAACAGTATGAAGGATTTGAGGCGCTCTTGCATTCATTGTCGGTCTCTTGTCATTGTTTGCGTTGGGGTTAAAACAAATCAATATAATTCATCCTTATCGACGTATCAATCTACAATTTTTGCACATTTGACGAATAGAATCCCTTATTTTATAAATGTTATTCTTTAATTTTAATTATAGATCTATTTTTGGAAGAAAATGTTTCTTGATATTTGGAACCTCAACGCGGGTAAAGGAGGAAGATTGTAGTAGGTTAATGACTATCAATATGAAAAATTGTCACATCTTATATAATGGGCCCAATTCAAATACTCCTTCTATCCCTTCCATTTTGCACCAGTTGCAAAATGGGTGAAATTTACTAGAAAGGAAAATCGGGTTGGAGAATGAGACAAAATATAAGCGGAGGATAAAAATGAGTGGTTAAGATGAAGAGAGAGTATAAGTTTGTGGATGAGGTCAAAAGAAAGAGAATAGGACCATTGCCAATATAAAGGGTGCAAAATCAATGAGACAAATAAAATAGAAAATGGTACAAAATGAGAGGGACGAAGGGAGTATGTACTGTAACAAAGCCAAAAAGAGACATAAAACAAAATCTAGATGCTCTACTGTCTACACTTTAAATCTTCATTAGAAGCTTTGCAAAGACTTGAACGCAAAACTTTTGCAAACAAAATACTAAGGATAAAACATCAATTAGATATCAAAGGAAGAGGAGCATATAGCCAAACGTAATATACGAGTTTAAATCAAGATAATTCACCTGAATACAAGCAACCTCATAAAAACAACAGCGTCCAGTCCGCCAATAGACAATATAACATCTTCAGATGTCTCCCAGGCCTTTAATATCCAACTAGGAGATGGCACAAATCTCTCGAACCAATTAGGATCATTACGCTTAGATGATCTAATTTCAGCCAATTTACGTCCAAAATATACATTTCTATTGCTTGGTTGTTTTCTCAATATAGAGTACAATGAAAAAAGCCCACAACAAATGCCTATATTGATCCCTGCTGAGGTTAACAGAGCAGATATCTCCATTTAATCCACTAAATCAAAAAACGTTTACCATGTTTTAGCAGTAGAAATTGAATTAGAAACATCAGAATAATTCATGTCATTACACAATTGTGAAAGATGCCAAAAAATCAAAACGTTTGCAGTAGCTGCAAAAAAAGATAAAAGTTTGCATCAGCAATCAGGAAAAAAAATTACAAAATAGATTATTAAAAGAAGCATTATAAAGAAAAATTATGCATTGTGAATAAGTGTGAACAACACGGGATAAAATGATTTCTCTAATAGACCGGTCAAGATTGACATGTATACTATGGCCTAGGGGCACCCAAGAAACTCAATACTCGGCTCTAGATGAGATTCAAATCCCACATTTCAGTTTTGGAAGTGAAATGTATAATTGTCACAACACCACAATCCAATTTCCGATTCTGGCAAGGTAGTACCAATTGTAAAAATTTCGACTATAAGCACTACGTCCTAGGCAAGGATGACAAACACACTTATCTATAGAAAAGACACTACTTCCTTGTAAAGGATCTTGAGTAAGAAAAGCCACAAACAAAATTATGGATAAGGTCTGCATATAAATATATGTAAAACCCAAAACAAATAGACACTGCAGGACCTAATAACTAAATTAAACGGTGATCAAAATCTTGAAAGGTTGTCAATTCATTCTAGTCACAATTTATGTTATTCGAACTCTTCATTTCACCATAAGTACCCATGTCGAATCCTCAAGTACAACTTCTCAACACTTTATCTTACACAAATTCTGTCAAGTATATCCATAACATACTTGATTTAGACTCTTAGACACGTGTCTAAGTCGAATACAAGTCGTGGAAACCAAGTGACACAGGTAACAAATAATAAACAACATTCCTTTAATCCTATTTCATTGAGTCGATCCCACCTAAGCTACTATCTGCGTGGGGTTTGGGGAACAATTATCAAACAAGATTGTGAGCTAGCAAACATCTGTTTCTAAAAGAAGTCTAGAATAAGTCTAGAATTAGGCCTATTCATCCTATCATAAGCTTATATTACAATGCAACACAACAGTGAGGCCCAACATCTAATGCTCATATTAACATGTTTATCAAGCAATGCTTACTACTTAACAAGGAACCTTTTTCAAAATGCTCCTGTCAAGCAATCACCATGTCTTATAAAGAATGTAAATTATGTAATACACTAGTTTATTTTGTTGAATCAATCTGAATATCAAAGCAGCCAAATTAAACAATCATATATTCATAACCATAATTGAAAACTAAAATGTGAGTTAATTGTTCATAATTGTTTCTTTTGCCTTTTTAAAAATAAGAATAATGTTTCTCATAAGCTACTTTCTCCAATAACAGTTATGAATATATAATTTCTCCACTGAATTCTGGAACAAGAACAGCATAAGCAATGGACTAAAAAATTTATAACACATAATATAGAATTCTGTTCAGAACTTCTATGTTCTATCTGCCAACTCGAGAGAACCTAAACTCGGGCAAGCCTAGGCCATGATTGGGTTCATTCGATTAAACAAAACATATAAGTTGTAGTTGTTGCTGTCAAATGTGAGTGTCCGACCCACCATAGTCCTTGTATCAGTATCTTGAACTCGCTCATCTCCGCCAATGAACAACAATAAGCATCAATACCCCTCACATACATGTCTAATGTCTTCATACCAAAAAGTACATTAATTGTCAACTTTTGGTACTATTTTTATTCATATGAGTTTCAATTGCATTAAACATACAATTTAAATTAACAAGACCAAATTAAAATTTTCAAATGACATAACGACTAATATAGCAATAATCAAACAAGATTACACAAATAATAATGTATTAACATCAAATAGCTCAAATTTAATCCAGAAAAAAATTATTGCAAACAAACATGAAATTCATTAAAGCCTACCTTGTTTTACTCGAACCAATTACAACCGGATTTTCTCCTCATTCACCTCCAAAATAAAATTCAATCAAATTTAAAACCAGGAGGAAGAGAATAAATATATGAAAGTTAATTCGGGCGCCAAACTTTGCTTAAACTCCAAATACACCAAGAATAAGAATACGGAAACCCTAAATGCGAATGAAAAACAGATTCAAAATTAGAATTTAGGGAAATTCTGATGAAATCAAAGGAAAACGAAGCAAATTAGGATTATGTTTGAATTACAAATAAAAATTGAATGGTTTTTATTTATTTATTTTTTTGTTTTTACTTCTAATAAAATTAATTTTAAAAATTTAAGAATGGAGAATAAAAGAGGAGAGGAAGTAACGGCCAGCCACATGGCACGGTGAGATTGGGTGAATGTCTGACCGTTTTGGACATCGGAGGGAATATCCGAAAAGTATGACGTGGCAAGTAGTTAAAGAATCCAGGTCAGCAGAAAGTGGTGGTTGTTTTTGACTAGTGTTAAACATGGAGGAGATTGTTTTGTCTCCTTCATTAATTATTTAAATTTAATTAAATTTAATTAAATTAGATTAAATTTGTGTGACTTCATATGTGGTGAAGGAATTATGGAATATGGATATATGGTAAGCATCAAAATAATTTATCTTGGAAAATACATTATTTTTTTGGTTCTCAATTAACCAACAATTATGTGAAAATAAAGAAATACTACCTCCTATTCAGACTAAATGTCTCATTTAGTTTTTTGACACTATTTACTCATTAATCTTAATTTGTATTTTCCTCTTAATCTATAAGTTAAAACATAATCATGTGAGATCTTGTTTAATTCGTCTCTGTAACACCTGTTACAGTCTCAATACAAGAATTATTAATATCAAATTTATAATTTTAATTAAGAATAATTTGAAATACTAAGAGTTAAAATGCTGTCTCAAAAAGTGTGAGAAAATTAAATTGAACATTTAGGCTGAATATAAGGTAGTAATATATATATTCTAAAGAAAATATTTTCTTGAAAAATTCCACATGGAGTTTTGGGTAAACCACGTGGTAATTAAAACTTTTAAAAAATCCATGCGGTAACCTTAAGATTTATTTAATTGTTTATCGTGACCTTTTTACACATAAAAACGTTAGCAAACGTTAATTTCGTAGGTTTAAGACTATTGTACACTTATTTATGTGACTCACCATTTCAAATGTCATCAGTTTCAATATTTTTCCCCAAAACATAAACCTCAATTCTACCATCTTTCATCTAAATTATATTTTCCCCCCCTAATTCCAAAGATGGTAGATTTGGAGTTTATATTTCAGGGGAAATGTTGAAACTGATTGCATTTGAAATGGTGAGTTGCATAAATAAATGTACAACAACTTTAAAGCTTCGAAATTAACGTTTTGCTTACGTTTTATGTGCAAAAAGGTCACGGCAGAACAATTTGATAAACCTTAGGGTTATCGCGTGGATTTTTTTATGTTTTGATTATTGGATTACCTAAAACCTCAGGGTTATCACGTGGAATTTCCTTATTCTCTTTGTTGTTATTATATAGTTTTACATCAATGTTATTCATCAAATATGAATTAATATAATTATCATTTATAAATTGATGTAAATTTTAGTGTAATTGTTGTTTATAAGTGCATGTAATATATATATATGCTACCATACAGATGAAGTACTAATACTCTACAAAGGCTTCCTTAAATATATGAATCAAATTTCTTTAAAAACCTGTTTGTTAGTTAGTATTACATTTTGAAAATTGTAAAATAAATTTGGTGTAATTTTGATGGAAAAATATCTTAATATGTTTTTATGGTCACGCTTGCTGTAGTTCAATCATTTTATTCATGACACAAAATAAATTTTAATATATAATCGTTTTTATTGATCATGATATTAGTTGGTAATGAAAGATTGTAAACAAAATAAATACTATTTATGATATACTTTTAATTATCATTCACATTATCATCATTTAATATCAACAACTAAATAAATTACTATTAATTAATTTTTTAGCCCAACCTATCTCTAATCACTCGTGTGAATGTTTCTATTCACTTTAACAATTTAAATGACGAGAAAGTAATAAGCAATGTCTATTAGTTATAAATCTATTATTACATATTTATTACACTCATGTACCGAATCTACTTAAAATTACTAATACTGAGTAATGATTATGTACAATAACGGTAACAATAACAATAACAATAAGGAAAAATTACATAGAATAATCCAAACTATTCACGATTTTCCTACAATAATTTCACCTATTGATTAACGATCGACAATAATCATTGTATTCCTAATTGCATTCTCTTCGATATCTTCAAAAAAAAAAATAAATAATCAATAATAATTGAAAAAATAATTGGAACACCTAGTGTATAGGGTAGTTTAGAAGGCGGTGAAAGCAGTTCTGGATTCTAGAATCCCCAAAACTTAGACTTAACGCGATAGCGGTAAGCATGCGACCGCGATTTCCTAATTTCATTCTCTTCAATCGGCTGGATTATTTGAATTAGGCAAAATTGATATGGCAGAAGGTCGGGATTTTCCTTCAATCGATAAGCAATGGCACTCTCCTAGCTCTCCCAACGAAGAAGACGATCGGAAGAAACTATGGGGCATTGTAATTTTCAGTTTAATTGGCGCTACTGTTACTACTTTTGCCGTATGTAATTTTTTCGATTTTTGATTTAATTTCAGTAATTTGTTCATGTTTTTTGTGCATTTGATTGATAAACTCTGACTTACTGTAGCTGCTTTGAAATTCCTTATTTTTGTGTGTACAATCATGTTTCATCAGAAAAATCTAGGACCGGGTCATTTAATGTAGAATCTTATTGATGGTGAATTGTGTGACATATCACACAAGAAATGACAGTGGATTTGGTTTAGGACATACTACCTGATTCGCCATTGTGTTTGATTATTGTAAATTTATTATACGGTATAGTTCGATCATTGATGGAAAATTATGTTTGATTAATATTGCATTAGGGTTTGTTTGCTGGTTTTAGTTTGTTGTCAAAGCGTATAATCCAATAACAATAAAGAAACAACAAGAAAATTCGATGCAAACATAAGAAAAACACACCAAGATTTAAAGTGATTTACTGCCGAGGTGATAGCTACGTCTAAGGGCATTGAGCTCAAAAGTTTTCACTATAAGCTTTAAAGATGAATCAAGAATTCTCTCAAGAATGGCGCATTTTTGTCATTAGTGTCTGTGCTAACCCTAAACCTAATTATGGGAGGTGTAAATAGTATGCCTTATTAAAGAAGAGAATTAGGGCTAAAACTAACATGTAATCGGCCATAGTACATGGCAAAACTGTTTCCCGCACTTCTCGCAGGTACAGCCGACTCGGCTGCCACAAAAATGCCCCAACCGTGAAGTCGGCTTTGTGCGCTGTTTCCAAAATGCAATTTTCCCTCTTCTTTTCTTCCTTAAGTGTTGTATGAACTAGCTGTTGGTGAAGCTTTTTCTAATGTTCAACATTTTTATGGGTAGACCTATTATAAAATGTAGCTTGAAGAATGTTAGAAAACCAAAATAAGAGCTCTCAATTCTCATGGTTAAATATGGTGGGTTTTTAATTGTTATTTAAGTGAAGTTAAGGAGCAATTTGGGATAGTCCTTAACTTTTAAGATAGAGGGCTTTTTAATTGAACTCGCAAGGCAATTTGCATTTTGCACAAAGATCAAAAGGACACATAGCTCTCATCGCTTCAAACAAATGGTTTAGTTCTTTTCGGATTTATATTTGAAGAAAGTACACAGTCTCTAATCAATGACATCAAAAGCTCATCAAACTAGCTTGGAAACCTCTGCACCTCTTTTTAACCAAACTAATTAACTAAACCAACTTCAATATGGCTAACCTATGCTTTAAGAATTTAGAGCTAATGATCCATGATAAAACTGTGTGGATATTTGAAATATATCTAGGTGAGGAATATTTCTCGGTGTTGGCAGCCAACACCTGATGAGCACCTGCAACACTTTCTAAAAGATAGTATAAACATAGTTGTTAGATTAGTTCATAAACTAATTTCTTAGGGTTTTTTTTACAGTTCTCAGATTTCTCTAACAGCCCGTTTGGTAGTGGTACTAAATGGTGGTAAGAGAATGATTTATAGTGTAAAATTTCATCAAAGTTCCATGTCATTCCCATAGTAATGAAACTTTGATCACAAAAAAGTTCTTTTGTTTACAAATTTTCATTACCACCTAATATCACCCCTCCTAATGGTAATGTATTAGAATGGATATATGAAGAGAATGAGATGATTGAAGTTGGATAAGCATGATCACAAGGTAGCTAAGAGATTTTTCAACCAAAATTACACTAATTTTTATTCCATTACCATCTTTTATTACCACATACCAAACGGACCGTAAGAGTAGTTAATTTTGAAAAATCTCCAATGATTAGGCCTCAAAATTTTTAGAGATTTCTATACTTTTCTACTTCGATACCTTGACCTTGTAGTTGTACCCAAGCCAAGTTATATAACAGGTACGTGATGAAGTGGAGAATCAGTAATATAAGTCATAGGTTGATTAGTCTCTTATAGTTGTCACATTTGGTCTAGCTATGTGTCACCCCGCTAAGTGCTATGTGCTAACAATTTTTTTTGGCTTTAGTTTGCTAGCACTTGCTGCTCCTAGAGTAATATTGGACAGAAATATGAGTATTTAAGCATAGGCTAACAGAGGCCTGAACAAAATGAATAGACATAATTTCAATCACTTTTCTTGCTTGATCCTCTTACATTTTCTTTTCGTCCAAAACTTGAAATTTGAAACTTGGGCAGGTTGGACAACTGAGACAGTTTGGACGAACTGTTGATTGGATTTCTTCTCAGGTAAATACATTGCGCTATGTGAATTTATAATGTATTATCGTCTTCTAGTAAAAGCAGATAAACGGGCTCAAGTTTTACCAATACCTCTGAAAGTTTTGCTCTTTCTGTTGTGATTTATGAATATTTGATTAATCTATAGTCCATATTATGTTATTTCATATATCTATACTATTTTAAATTTACAATTCATACTCTAAAATGAAAAGAAGTAGAAAATCAAATTTTTGTCCGCTTTGTGTTAGTTGTGGGTATTTTTTTCAGCGGCTTTTTCTAATTGTTGCATGTAGTTTGATTCTTGTTATATGAGACTTTTGGTATTGAACAATCTGCAACGCTTTTGAGTTAAAAGGAGAGAGCATGTAATTTTTCATGCACCTTTTCCTCAGTCCATGCTAGTGACAGTGCTTAAATGTCTGCGATCTAGGAAATGTTAGCAATTTTCTAGGTGTACCACTTACTATACATACTGACTAGTAACTACTGTCTGCAAAAACTAATATGCTGAAGAAACAGGGAAATGCAATTTATGTTTAAACGTGGCTGCAAATTAGTATCAGTGTGCCTAACAGCATATTAGATTATGCAGATTAATTTTTTTTTCTTCTATTTCATCTCTTTAGTCAGTTATTTGTCTTCGTTTATAGTAATATAGACCCAGTCGCGCAGACATAGTTTGAGGAGAAAGGAGCTGTGTGTTGGTGGCTTAGCGATGATGAAATGAAATGCAGTAGTGGGGATGCCAATGAGTGACTACGTGCATTAGCACTCTATTCCCTTCCCTGACCTTAAAAAACATGCATTTGGTGTAAATTTGAAATTTGAGACCTGTTAATAGCAAAAATGATTGTTTAGCATGTCATTTCTTTGTTTAATTGATGCTTAAGCATTATAGTGGAAGCTACTTCTTGCATTAGTTGATTAGTTGGGACTTGGGAATTTCTTCTAGAGTGCCCATGTCAAATTCATAATATTTCGAGGTCTTCCAACATCATTAGGAATAATTATGCACCTATATATTATAAAATCAACGTCTTAGCAGTTCTGTTCAGAAAGTTGGCTGATTGCAATATTAATAGAGTGTGCTGCGGTGCTGGAACGCTAATGTTATTCCCTGCTCTATTACCTTATAGCCTTATTTGTATAGTTTCCGCTCTAGAGGCTGAATATCTGCTTCTGATTCTGGGTCAACAGATGTCCAGGATGCAGTCAGGGAAAGGAGGAAGTGGTTCATTTAGATCATCTTTCCAAGAGGAAGCACGTAGAAGGTATAGACAACGGATGCAAGAGGAATATGAAGAAGAAAGGGAGAGAGTGGTATGGTCATCTGTTATTATATTCTGGGTTAAATTTTCTGCTTAAACAATAAGATAATTTGGAATGTTATATTTCATCTTCTTGTATCAGTATTCAGTTCTGTTTTTCCTTTCTTCATTTTGATGCCTTCTCTTGCACCTTGTTTAGACGAGGATTGTGTTTGTTGAGTTCCTTCCTTTTATTTCTTCTGTAGTTTGTCAATGTCTGTATCTTTATGCCTTCTTTTCTGATGCAGTCTCTTTTAACTTTGATGCGTTTGTTGAGTGCATTTTCTGACTCCTGCTCTCTGATTTTTTTTGAGTTGGCATGGAGAATGTTTTATCAGTGTCCGCAAGAGTTATGAGAGGTTAACATATTTTGGGTTATGTGTGAAGGGAAATCTTAAATAAACTAAGTTGAACCTGCCAAATTCATATTTAAAATCCACTTGATTGATTTCAATTGACTGTTATTTACGAACGATGAAAGATATTACTTGGCAGTATTATGTATATCTCGCTTTGTTTCTCCTTTTGGTTTCAGAACATTGTGTTTCTTTTTTTGTTAAATATTCTTAATAAAATTCGCCAAGTTCCTGATGTATGTGTTCTACTTTTAGCTTGAACATTTTCTTGTATGGATCATCGTTTTGTAGTTGCTGTCCGTTTCTGTCTGATTATCATAACCGGAGCACTTCTTTTATGCTTGCTTTGTCAGTTTGACCTCGTTAATGGTCTTTTCTGAAATTTTTATTGTTAGGAACGCATACGTCGTATGCAGAGTGTCTTCAATAGAGAAAGATACAAGTATAAAAGAAGCTATGAGAGCTGGAAAGAAAATGGGCATGGTGCATATCATCAAGAATTCCAGCGGGATGATTGGTATTGGACTTCTGATACATCCTTTAGAGATCGAAAGACAAACTATAAACAGGCTCCTCAGCATAGTGGAACTTATTCTTTATCTCGCCACTACGCAGTTTTAGGTCTTGATAGGTAAATAGTTAACCCTTGAACTTACTCTCTACACATATACAGCATCAAGCACATTATCTGAATAGATGACCCCTATCTGTAATTTTCTTTATTTTAAATGTCTGAAACAAAGTTATTGAGATGATAGATGAAGAGGAGCCTTAAAGAAGATACTTGGAAGACGAGGCCTCATAGTTTATGATGTCAGTCTGTACAAAATTCTACTAGTTAAGTATTTAAGATTTTTCTAGGACTGGATTCAGTCTGGACTAAAATGAATCTGTTCTTCCCATCTGATCCTGGTTCGATTCTTTGGAGCCTATACCAATTATAAAAACAAAACTTTTGACTTGTTTTTTAGGTTTTCTTTTGTTTCCAATACAATCCATAAGGCACCAATATGTAGTTTCTACTATAGCAGCAGTATGGCATGAAAAGATATATTGAAAATCTTATGGTTGCCCATGTACCTAACATTATAGTACAAGTTTTTAAGGTTTTGAGGACTTTTCCCAAAAAATTTCTTTGGGAAAAGTAATGATTTTTTACATGAATAATTGCTTGTAGAAATGTAGAAAATACCTAATAGCCTTCCTTATAATTAAATTTTTGGAACTTTTAATTTAACATCTATAAGTTGATGCTCCAGAATACTTTTGAGTTAGCCTGAGATGTTTGTAGGAGCAACTGCATCATTGTTTTTGGAGCGCTCTTACAACCAGCTAATTAAAATGATGCCAATTTTGGAAATCGAAGGCTGTGTATTCAAGCACCTATCACTTTAGATAGAGCTCTTTTTTTTTTTCTTAAAATGAGTAAATGACGAAGGGGTGTTCTGGTAGATTATACAAGGAAGTTGAAAATATTAGATTTTTGGAGCAGTAGGCTGTACGCTGTAGGCACAAAGATGAGGGAGAGCAGAATTAACTGCTCACAACAGGAGCTTTCTGTAAACAGACATGAAGTCGGCGATTATTGCTACCCTATGATGTGCTTGTATAATATATGGTTTCTTCAGAAATTATCAAAACACAGTATTTCCCTTGTTAATTGGTCTACCGATCTGGACAGAAAATTTATTTTTTTTAGGGTCTGTTTCCTCAACGCAAAGGTTAAAAATTATATTTTTAATACTCATAAGTCATGAGTAGTTGTTCTCAGTCATTTCAATACTTGTAAGTTCATTTGAGTTCATCAAAATTTGGCTGAAGGGAATGGATCACTAGTTTGGACTGGATTTGTGGTCCGGACTTAGTTATTTTTAAGACCAGACAAACGACATGTGCGTATGGTGTGACTTATGGACGAGTAAGTGAGACATGTCATTTGATACAGGGCAATTGGCAATTATGACTAATTATATGTCAACTTGAGTGGAAACTGTGGAAGACCTACTAACCTTAGTTTACTATGCAGTCCAGGGTATAGACAGTCCACATAAGATACTCCTACTAGCTAAATCTACATGTCATGTTGGAGTTGAGCTATTTGGGTTTTCAATTCTGTCTTGTCGAATGTGCTTTGTAAATCAGACTATTCATGTCTCAATCCTAATTATACATTATTTCTAATGCATGATTTTAGAAAGTTATTTGCATTATCTTAGTTTGTTTCTATACGCAATGTTTCTCCCAAGGAACTCACGTATAAAAGGAGAAACTTTGCGATTGAGAAAAAAGCATGAAGGTATGTTTTTGCATAACGCTGATGCTTGCATTTAAACTTGACATGGTAAGTTCTTATTTACAGGCTAAGGAAAACACCATATTCGGATGATGAGATCAAGGTACTTTAACACTTCCATACCATTTTTTAATTTTATTGGAATCTTTACGAGAAAGTTTTTTTTTGTTTCTTATTCATTCACGAAGTTAGGTGCTGTTTTATGCTCTTGGCTCTGTTTGAACCCTTTCCATCTAGGTATATCTATGTGGATGATTTAAAAATTAGCTGTTTCGTTCTGCATAGGTGAAAAGTGCATAAGAGAAAATTAATTGCTCTATATTTTGTGTTATTAATGTTGAGGTTATTGCAGACTTGACAGAATCATTTGAAGTTTTGAATACACCCTCTTAAATGGAGAATCTTTTTTGAGAGTTTGCATTAAGCTGTTCGAGTATGGTTATTGTATAAGGCTCATTTTCCAAACTTTTCTGTGCGTGTGCTGTGGGGTGGGTTTTCAGGATTGGAGATTACTAATAAGACTAGACACCTTTATTGACAGCATTTCAAAGACTTTATTGGCTGTCTGTCTGATTTACTGCTAGATTGAAAGAAAATGGAACCTTTTGGCCTATGAATGTGTATGTGTCGCTTTTTGCTATCGCTCCATTCAACCAATACAATTATACATGTTTTTTTTCCTGTTCTACCTTAAATTCCTCAAGCAGGGTTGGGACGTAGTTCAGTTTTTTGTTTACAAACTTGATCCTAATCTCATGATAACTTGTGGGCCTATGTCCAATCCCAAACTTTGCAATCATATCACAAATAATGGGAAACTCAAGATTATTAACAACATTAATGGAACTGCACTGATGTAAGAAAATGAGCAATTCAATGGCAAATCTCTTTCTTTCACCCTTTTTTTTTTTTGTGTGTGTGTATTTTGTTTTTTGTTTAGCAATTGTTTGGTATTCGGGTTTGGCTCTACTCACAGTGGCATCCATTCTACCTCTTACTCTTACATTAGAAGTACTCATAATCAGCCTGTTCTTCTTTCGAACCTGTATATCAAGTACTACCTCCGTTTATATTTATGTGCAACTTTTGCCATTTTTGTCCGCTAAAAATTATGTGCAACTCATTTTTTTCTTTCCTTTTTTAGTAAAAAATAACCTATCTAAATACCTATCCCATCATTTTCTCTCTCCTTTAATTACCTATCACATCATTTTCTATCTCCTTCTTTTCCCTTAATTACCTATCTCTACTTCCTCTCTCCTTCTTTCTCTTACTTACCTATCCCTACTTCCATCATTTTCTCTCTCCTTTCCCTTAATTACCTATACCTACTTCCTCTAATTTCTCCCTACAAAGTTTTACATTGGCAACCGTGCTTGGGTTAAAAGTTGCACATAAATATAAACGGAGGTAGTATTAAACTTTTACTTTGAGAGTTGCATTAGTTTCTGAAGTTTGTCTAAATTTTACTTTTGACATCATCAGGAACTTGTAAACAAACCTCAACATTATAACGACTCCCAGAAAGGTGATACTGAACCCTATAATATACCATCACTCTGTCAAAAATGTCCTGGGCCGTATTGCTTCTTTCCATTTATATTTATCTACCATAATTCTACAGCTGACATTCCAAATAACTTTTAGTCTTTTAAATTAGTAGCAATTAGATAGAAGTATTAAACAACAGCATACCATATGTTTACACCTGGTTGTGGATGATGGTTTCTAGTTTAAAGCAAAAATAGATAATTCCTGTCGTTATAAGGAATAAAGAAGTTCTGCCATCAAAGATATTAGGTCAGTTATGGACTCGCAACTGGGAGTTTGAACGCTCTAAATCTTGGTGACTGTTTGGACAATGATTAGTTCATGCATCCATTATAAACAATATATTTAGAGGATTTTGTATCTTTCCTGCTGTAATATATTTGAATGAATTTCGAGACTTCCTATTCATGTGTAGAGCATTTAGACTTTGGAATCTGATCCCATCCTTAATATACAAAGCTCCAGCTTCCTGGTTTCCCTGATTTTTATTAGCATTATTGTTTTCTAGCTCCTATTATAGCTTTCCAATGAGAGGTATTATAGCAAGAATCATGACGCATATCGATTTACCCTATGGTCATATCTCGTTAGTTGCTTCTGGCTCATCTCATGAACCGATTTGGCGTTTCTTATGTCTTGTGTCTGTTTCTTTCATCTTGCAGTCAGCCTTCAGGGCAAAGGCATTGGAGTACCACCCTGATCAGAATCAGGATAATAAAGGTGATAAGTCATTATACTCTGTAGATTACTATTATCTCATCTTCTCATGTATTTACTTACACATAATGCTTGATGCTACAGATGCCGCTGAAGCAAAATTTAAAGAAGTATTAACGTCTTATGAGGCTATAAAATCGGAAAGGAAGAATTCAAAATAGAGAACGAGGAACTCGTTGAGGAGACTAAGGATAAGTACAGAAATGTGTCTTCTCAACATCCTTCAGCAATGTGGTAACGTAGATATCATCGAAACAGTTTCCATTTAGTTCTGCTCTTTTTTGTGAGCTTGAGGGCAAGTGTTGTAATATAGGATGCTTCTGTCGTTGATCAATTTTTCGACTTCCCGGAATGTGTGAGGGGCTAACATATTCTTATTTGGCGCAACCCTTTTTCTGGTGTCATCTTTTGGCTTGCTGCTTGTCACAAGATGTGGCAGCTAATAAGTTTTTGACGATGATTCCATAACTGTATAAAACTACACTCGGGGGTGTTTGGCACAAGGATTTGAGACTTTAAGATGACTTTTTTGAGACTTTGAAAATAAAAAAGTCTTCTCCCTTGTTTGTTATGGTAGGGAATTGGAAGAAAGAGATAAAATTAAAGTCTCAACCCCATTTTAATCACATTCTCTATTTCCATTCCTCCTAAACAAACAAAGACTAAGATTTATTTTTGAAATAAAGTCTCATTCCTTCCTCAAATCCCTCATGCCAAACATCCCCTCGATGTACATTTATTTATGTTTAATTAGGGACAACTAGAGCTATTGTGTTGCTCCGTTCTTTAATACTATTTATATTTATACATATTTATATATTTTAGATTAATTATGAAATAATGTAGAAAAAGAGTAATAAAGTGGTTATGTTATGTAGTTATGTTACAATTATACTCTTGTGATTTATCATCTGGTTTGAGTATATATATCCATTGAAATTTTAACTTCTTACGAATCGTACATTAATCTTCTTTCTTAAAGCGTTCACTTTTGTACTTAAAATGCTTTTCGTAGTTAAAATAGAATTTGTTTATCATTTATCATTGTTGAGGAATCAAGGCTTTATTTTACTTTAATTCTCAATTATTAAACCCACAATTCTTGAAAATTAAGAGATACAATCATACATTGAAAATTTAGATTATACTTTCTTCATTCTTCTATACTTGTTATATTTGATTTCTAACGCAATTAATGCAAGAATCTGATCATTACATTAGATATTGCATTATGCATAACTAAAAATTATATTAACTTAATATTATTAAAATAATTAGATGATTCGAAAAGATTTTACATGACAATAAGCTCTTACACATTAACCGCAATTTCTAAAACAATTTTAAATAATAAATATTGTCAATATCGATAATGTAACAACTAACGAGTATTTTAGTATGGATAATTATTCATTAAAATTAAATTTATGGATGAGATTAAAAATTGACGGGTCTAATCCGAACCGACTTATACCCAACTTTAACATTGTTCCCGCAAAAACTCGAACAAAGTATACTTCAAATAAAAATGGAGTTCAAATGCAGTGAAGTGAAGACATGGAAAGAAGCATTAACTTCTTACCAATCTACCATTAATCTACTCTCTTCAAACAAACCTGATCTCATTTCTCTGAACAATTTCTACTGTACTCAACTCCCTTCTCTTCTCCATTCCCGTCTCCCTGAACCCTACCTCACTCGATCGGAGCTCCATACTCTCATGCAATGGAAGCTTACCCGCGGAAAATTCAGGTATACATCAATACCCCATTTGATTTCATCTTTTTCCAGTTTTAATTTCATAGAATTAAAAGAAATTCTGTTGATTGATAATGAATTGATAGACCGCGGTTACTAGATTTTGTGGCGTCCCTTGATGAAGAACTTGTGAAATCGGCGTCTCAGAAAGCGTTTTTGGCTCTTCCTCATGATTTATCTAAAGCCATTTCGGAATTAACGGTTCTAAAGGGTGTGGGTCCCGCTACTGCCTCCGCTGTTCTTGCCGCCTATGATCCTGATGTTGCCCCTTTTATGTCCGATGAAGTAAGATGTTGGAATATGATTTTGATTTTATTGTTTTTCTGTTTGTTTTTATTCATCAAGCGTACGATTTTTGTTGGGTTTTGTTTGTAGGCTATGGTGGCAGTTTTAGGTCATTCAAAAGATTATTCGTTGAAACAATATCTACTGCTTGCGGATGAATTGCGGGAGAAAGCAAAGGTTTGTTTTTGACATTTTTCATAAGATGTATTGTCTTTCTGATAATTGGCTACCTACATCAGAATCATAGTATTATTCTTCTATATCTTGATTCTTAGGAAATTTGTCATTAAATAATACAAACTATCCGTAATCTGCTGAGAATAAACGCACCTAATTAATTTTGAGTATAACCATCTAAGAGGGTTTCTTGTTGAGAATAATACAACCTATTCGCAATCAATTAAGAATGAACACTTAGTTACATGTTTGGTAACCTATTAAATATTAGCCGAGTTTATTTTCAGCAAAAAAAACCCCTTAGGTGGGCTTATTCAAAAATAAATCATAGGTCAGTTTATTCTCAGCGGATCATGAATAGGTTGTATTATTAATGACTAATTTCCGTAATTCTTATAGATACACCTTTGTAAATAGAGGCTCGGAACATGAAATATTCTTAGGCAAAGGGGCTTAAAATTGCTAGAAGTTCTTGGTATTTTGGCAGTTTTGTTATGTTGACTGTGAGACCAGCAAGTATTGTGTCTCAAAAGAGAATTACAGAAATATGAAGGCTTAATACTCTATTAAACTGAATTTTGAGGGCGAATATAAACTTCAATGTGGTTCACATACAAAATGCATATAATACAATATAAAATATATATAATATCTGAAGGAAAATATCTATTTTGATCAAGGTTGTATCATGTATGTGATGCGTTGAGTTGTGTTTGACTCGTGAGAGAGGCATAGGCTTCTAGGAAATGTATGTATTAGGAATACTCAAAGGAGCATCGGACTTGCAATGGGCTAAAGGAGAAAAGGAGATCAATACCATACTCAACGAGCAAGACTTGATGGCTAGATTCTGGTAGTTTCGATCTTAGAGCTCGAGCGAGCACATGGGTTGCTCGAACCAGCATGTGCCCAATTGATGAATTGCTTAGTTTTAGCAAGGTTGTTACATTGTAGATTTTTTTGGAGGTTAAACTCATAGTATATCCTAAAACCTCGTAATATCATATTAGAATCTATGATTTGCATTAACCCTCTTGTCTAAACACTAAACCCTTTAACTCTATTGTAATTCTCCATTGTAGTTCTTATTTTTAATTGTTAAACTCCATTGTTATTCATCAATTAATAAAAGCAATCTAGCATCTAGGGAAAACGTATCCCACATCAGGTGTTCTCAATAAATTTGTGTTGTGTTTTATGCTTTAATTGCGTACTTGCGTTGAATTTCCTCAAATTTGTTTTCAATCGCAAATTCTTAATCAAGGCATTATTGATCTTGGGTGATAAAAAAAGTTAGTTTTTCACATTATCAACCATTTAATTACAAGTTTACAACATAGGTGATAAAAATTTAACCATCAATCTATAAATGCTGAGTCTTGTAGAAGCAAGGGTGAATTCATTTTAGAGAATTCTTGTTAATATTAGTGTAAGAGATTAACAATAAGTTCATTTTTCTGGCATTAGTAAATTGTAATAAAAAACCATCTATATCATTTATGGTTTAAGTGTAATTGCTGTTTGTCGTGTGTTAGCATGTTTATAAACATCCAGTTTCTGAAAGTTCTAAGCCTCTGTTTGAAGTCCCATTTATTAGTGTGCTTTTAAGTTCTCTACATTCTAGTTTCGATTCGATTCACATGTGGGAGAGTTTGTTATACACTACAGCTTTTGTTTAACCTTGAAAAACATCAAGAAGCTTAATATACTCTTAGCTTTTAATATGTTGAGTTTTTCCTCAAACACTTGACTTGGCTCCATTTACAAGTAACTGAAGTAGTAAAATACTTCCAACCTTTGAATTTTGCTCGAAACTCGTTACTCTAGTAGTTGGCTTCTTATGCAGAAATTCAGTAATTCACCATTATATCACGTTATAAACCCATATGAAGAAACCTTGTCGGTTATGATTTTGTTATGGTTTTCTTGCATAATCTCTATTCTGTATATTACAATGAAAATAATTAATGTTTTGACTTGTATTTTTGAGTGTCTGTCCTCATTAGGCATGTCATCAAGAAGCTAATTAAGTTGCTATCGCAGGAACTAAGTTCTGAAGACGAGAAATTCACTGCATCAGATGTGGAAAGAGCTCTCTGGAGTTCTACTGTTGGAGCTAAACTAACTGCTTCCTCTGCCAGGAAGGAAGAAGTTACTTCAAAGAAATCCTGTGGGAGAAAAAGGAAAAAGTCTACTTGAAATCTGGTGAATTCTTTCTGCTTTACTGATTGTCATCTATTGTTCTAATAGGGTAATCGCATCAGCTTTAGAAAAGTAGCTATCGTTTTGTCGCTCAATCTGATTCTCTCAACTTCTGACCAAACTCAGCTTCTACGATTCGTGTTTTACGATGTCCCAGAACAATATTAAGTATACTAACGTAATGTTGTAGAACTACCGGCATTTGTAGTTTGTATCTATAGAAAACTGTTCCTGTTTTCTTCCTCCCCGCAGCTCACTAGAAATCCAATCATCATATGCTTATCTTGTCCAGTGCTTGCTTTTCTCCCGCACATCCGACATCATATTGTTTACTTGAACGTCTTCTTTGCTAGACTACTTTCCTAGCCCTTGAGCACCGACTGTTGAGATCGTGCATGATACGACATTCTTGCTTCCTTAATTTAAGAATCCTCTGCATTTTTTGTTAGTTTATGATTAGTATAGGATGGAGTATATAGTTTTATTGGTTCAAAAGTTTCTTAAAAGTTGAGTGGCCATTGTTAAACAACAATGCTTTGATAGGTTTGTTCATAATACATTTTATTTCGTTCCACACATGATAGAGTTCCAAGATCATAGTTTTACCAAGTTGAGTAGCCTTTGTACCAATTCAGCATGGAATTAGATTAACGATTTTATTTTTAATTTACGTTGATTTTTAATTTCTTTTTTAGATTAATCTATCCGTGCTACTAAGGATAAGTCGAAAAAACCTCTTGTCACACAAACAAGTGTCTAACAAGGATATAAGGATATGTTTGCGACTTTGCGCACATTCAAGTCCCAGGTTCGTCCCTAGATTTTTGGGGCCCTGGACGAAATAGCATATTAGGACCCTTTTCCTTTACAATTTATAATTTACATGGATCTTTTACAACCATTAATTTTGCTTTTTTGACATGGGGCCCTGAACGACAGCCCCTCTTACCCATCTTACCCATCCTTAGAATCGGTCCTGCGTTCAACCCTTCGAAACTCCACTTTAGATGAACCCCGTTTAACGACATCAAAATAGTGAAATGTTATTGTCCTCCCACCTTGTCTTTTTTGTGCCGTCTTTTATGTGTAAGTGGATGCCGGCACAATTGAAGTAGTCCATAATATTTTAACATGGCTCTTAGACTATACAATGACGCATGTCACGTCTATTATCTCAATATACTACGCATCACTATTCACTTGGTTCTACGTGCTTATGTTATCATTCTCCTTGGCCGCCCGTTTTGCCCCATGTTTAACGGACGGTCCAAATCCTACACCATTTATGGGATTGCTAATTTTAGATTAAATACTAACTCTTGTGAGAGACAGTCTTTTTGAAAAACTATTTCTAATTGGGTCGGTTTAATATATATTTTTTGAAATATTGCAAATAGACATTAAAATTGATGTAAGTATGCTTTTAAGATATTGTGAATATGTATTAAGGATATGATAAGTACACATTAAGTTTTAATGAGCTGGGCCTGAGAGACGTCTATCAGACGGTCACTCAAGAGACTAGCTGTAAATTAATTTAAAATGTGTCGTTAAATTTACCTCATCTTTTTTAGTCCATTAAATTTATTTGGTTTCTATTTTTAGCCATGAATAATTGAATATCACTTTTTTATTTCTTATCCCTACATTTTACTTACATTTCTATCTTATTCAATTATTTTCCTATCTTTCAATTTCTATTTTTGTCATTTTTTTTTTTGTTTTTATACTGGATATTTATAAGGCAAATTTAGCGAAATTTAGTTTTATGAAACAAAATTATAAAAAAGGCTTATTTTTTGCTTGTTTTATTTTGTAAATTAAAAATGTGTTTAAAGCCAATCTATTTAAAGCTCGATCTGTTTGAAACCTACATATTTATGTAATCGGAATTGGATTCCAATAAGCAACATGCCCTTTGCACAACTATAGTAAGGAATTAAGAAAGATAACTTAAAAGTTAAAAATATCATTATATTCAAAAAAAAAGAAATATAAAAATATCATTAATTTCATATCAAAAAAATATCTTTAAGCATTAGCCATTAAGTGATAAATGGTAGGATTGTAGGACACATTCTCCATTTAAGGACTTGGGTTCCTATAAAATAAATGGTAGGACACATTAAAATAAATACTTTCTTTAGTAATAATGAGGATCAATCAATCTACACAAAAAATCTTTAAGTTCAAGGAATTAGCTTGATTTTGTTCATCATACATATTTATGATGGGGGTGGTCGCATTTTATTTCAATTATTAATGGCTAACTACTATTGGGTTTTATTTGTTTTTTCTCATAATATTTTTATAAGTGTCTTTCAAATTTTCCCATCATGCAAAAAATAATGGAAACATTAGTATGGAACAAACCTGGGGTGTTTAGCAATCGGCTTTTCGCTTAGCTTTTTGGTTGGTTTTTAGCTTTTGGCTTGTTGGTTGGTCAAACAGCCAAAAAAAGTGTTTGGTAAATGGCTTTTAAAGCAGCTGAAAAGCTGGCTTTTAAGCCAAAATGAAAAAGCTACTCCAGCTAGCTTTTTGGGTTGACTTTTGACTTGTTGGCCCACTTTTTCTCTAATAAACAGCCAACAGCCAACATTCAAATTTACCAAACATCTCCACAAACAGCTAGCTTTTTAAGCTAGCTTAAAAGCCAATAAAAACAGCCAACATTTCCAGCTGGTCAAACAAGCCAACTGAAAAAGCCAACCGCTAACAGCCAATTGCCAAACACCCCCTAATGAAATTGTTTTGTTGAGAACTATACCTAACAAAAAATGTAAAGATGGAGAATTCCATTAAGTTAGCACCACTATAGTCCAAAAGTCCATTATGTGGGGCCTACACGAATAGACTTTCTTTTTTTTTTTTTTACATTTCTTCCCAAAATCCCTAAAAAAACAAATGTGTATTTAGCCAAATTCTTCTATCTCTAGAATTTAGAGTTCAAACTCTTTGCCCAAATTTTTGCACTTAAATTATGTAATAGGGGTTCAATCTAGCAAAAATAAGTTAGAGATTGTTTTGGGTTCAAAATAGTTAGGATGTTAAAGCTTTATATTAACTGAATTGTGCAACATAGTCTATTCATATTGAAGTTTTATTTTTCTTGAATCCTTCAATATTAGGGTTGTTTATTGGAAATAAATTTGGAAATTAATAGTTCAAATGTGGTTTATAATTTCAACTTAATTAATCAATAATTTCCAATACGACTTAACTTACTATAACTTTTTTCTCTAGCTTCTAACTCCTATCTAAACCTTTTGCAATCTAGTGATAATTATTCATTAAAGTTTATCATTTGAGATTATTAAGTTAATCTATTGACTACAGATTTTTCTTTTCACCTTTGTCGGACAAAAATTCAATTTCACATATAAAAAATAATTAATTCTCTCTCTCCTTACCTGTAGGTATTTTCTAGCATACCCCGACTTTAAAAAAAAACATTTGCCATTTTATATAACCAAGATGTTAGGTGTGATAGAGATCCTTGGCTTGATATGCATGTAACCAAATGTCACAAGTTTTGATGATGCCTTGCTTCTATTCTCCATATGATGACATTGGGAAGGAAGTATTCAATTATATATCCATATATTATCATTTTGTGGTCCTTCTCCTTCTAATTTCTGTTCAATTCTAATAGCCGGCCTTCTTCAGTCAACTTCCGGTGTTTTTGTCATTTTCTCCGGCTAGCTGCCTTATTGCATTTGCAGCACATGTGTCACAAATATACATTTCCTTTAATTACTCCGTCTGTTCTCGAAAGATTACAACACTAATAATTGAGTCGGGAGACATTGAATATGATGATGATGACAAGTATTAGGAAATTGGTAGGAACCATTAAATTATGTGTAAAATTATAAGTGAGAGAAAAATAAAAGATACTACTTTCTATTCAGCTTAAATGTCTCATTCAGCTTTTGATATAAGTTAAAACATAGTCATGTGGGATCTTGTTTGATTCGTCTCAATACAAGGATTATTAATATTAAATTTTTATAATTTTTAATTAAGAATAATTTGAGATATTTAGGGTTAAAATGTTGTCTCGGCAAGTGTGAAAACTAAATAAGACATTTAGGCTGGATAGGAGGGAGTATATATAGATAAACATTTGAAAATATTGTGGATACTATCTAAAATAAAAAATATTGCAAAGTTAAACATACATATTAAAATAAAAAGTGTAGCAATCTCTTAGGGACAAAGAGAGTAGTATTGTAAATAGTACTATATTGTTAAAGATTGTATCATTTTAACACTAATATCTATTAAACCACATAATGCAAGTAGGATTAATTTAAGAATTGATCGAAAATCTTACACATGTTCAGAATCACTGCTATAATGCTATAAAAATGTAAGAGGCTAAGAGCCTTATTTTATTTTATTATTATTTTTTTTTTTTTGTGATGAGGCTAAGAGCCTTATTGTTATTATTTAGTTTTGTACTAACCAATTATAAATCCTTGCATTAATGAGGTCAATGGGTTAGGATAATTTTCTCTAAATACTTCAACTACCTACTAGATATCATAATGCTAAAAAATCAATTTAATTAATAGTAGTACTATACTTGTAGATTTTCTCTTAGATATCGCTATAAAATTTAGTAACTAATGATTATTTGTTCAGTCTTACTAAATATATCTCACTTTTTAATTTAATTTATTCTATCAAATTTATATATATTTTATTTTATAATTGTAATTTATTTTTTTTATTTTTATTTACACATTTAACTTACGTTGTATTCTAAGCAGATACGAGCGGATTTTTGTTTCTTATCTTTGCCTTAAACTCATAGAAGAAAGGGCGACCCCTAAGTTTTTAGGAGACGGGGTGAAAGAGTATTTGTAGGTCTCAAAACTATTGTATACATAGAAAAGTTTGAACTTTAACGCTAATTGAAAACTAAAATTTACGGAGATTCTAGACGTACACACGTCTTACCCTTACTTAAGACTGAGCCTGCATATAACGTGGGGAAAAATAAATCCTAGTCATAAATGTTGAAGCTAAGGTTATTCCTTTTATCCTTTGAATTGTTGGGTGAAGAGCCAAGACCAATTGAATTTTGTCACATAAACGACATTTCTAACTCTTGAAAATGCGTGAAGATGAGAAAGTAACACGAGATAACGACCCTACCTCAAAAAATTAGTGGAACTAGTTTTTATGTATGTGAAATATTTGATCCACAAATTATTTTCAATTTTATTTTAAGTCAAGATATTCATTTATCTCATAATAAAAGTAATAAATATAACATAAATATTTAAATCATACTCATAAAAGAGTAAAAAAATATATTGTAATTTATTTTCCGCTATAAATACTTACAATATTTGAACATAAGCTATAAAATGTAAAAACCATCAAACTACACAAATCATGTATTGCACGAGAATCTATATTTTATACCTATACTCTATATTTAATTTTTTAGCCCCGCCTAAAATATGTTTTTAATATGAATAATTTTAACCTTCCGAGTTCCGATCCCTTCCTCTAATTTCCGACTTTATCTCTTATCTCATTACTAAAAATAAAAATATTAAAAAGTAATTTTAAAAAAAAATTCAAAAATTCTTACTTTAGACCGTCTTTTATAAAGACGGCTCTCAAAAGTCCAGTCCAATTCTATATATACTATTACAACTCTAAATATAGAGTTAAGCTGAACTTTTAAAAGTCGTCTTTACAAAAGACGGTTTCTCACCAGGTGTTGGGTAAAGACTAAGAGTACACTTGTGGTGTTGTAAGAGGGTAAATAAATGAGTATGAGTAATTGTAACCACGAATTCACGGGTAAAGGAGTAGAAACGACAGTCACGCCACTAATAATGGACGCATTCTCATGTTGCATGTGAGTTTTTATCTATTTTTCTTTTTTCAAACTTCTTGTTCAAATTTTCTTTTTACAGCTGGAATTTCTATAAATAGAATATCTTAAAATATTTTAACTTTTTTTAACCATCAAATTAAAAACTTCAACAAAACACCATATCATTCATCATTGATATCAATGACATGTTCCCACTTTCATTTTAGGACGTATTTATCTGTAAAAGATTTTACATGACTATATTTTTGCATAGCAGTCAGAGTAACAAACTAGAGACCGGACAAATGAAGAAACTATTTCGGTTAGTGGGACGAAAAGGAAAAGCATAGGAAACTACGTGAGACGGGTAGTACGCTCAACTAGATGTAGATATCAATATACAAGTATGAATCGAAAATTACGTATATAACTAAATAATGAGGATAAATGATTGTCGATGGCATTGTAGAACGATATATATATGAGGATGGATCGAGCGTTTTGAATTGTTGCACCTTCGCAACCGTAAATAATGTTTCATTGATGTGAAAGTGAGCCACAATTTTGCTTACAAAAGAATAGACCCCCAAAGAACCAAAAGGAATGAGAAAGGCAATAAATTACAGAAGGAAGAAGAAAATCAAAAAATGGGCAAATTTCCTTACATAGACAGGGCACTATACCATCTCTGTTTCACAAACGTGTCAGGCATCGCGATCAAAACTCCGATTACACTTTACATAATACGTAGACGAGTACTTGAGCATCATTCTATTGCACCATTGGGACTTGTCATCCCTCGTAAACCCGAGGGCGGGAGGAAATATACGAAGCATCACTCTCTCGTCCCTCCTCATTCTCAAACAACCACGATATCCTGTATTCTCGTTTTGCTTTCTTCAGCCTCGGTAGTTTTGTATGCCCCCATAGTTTTAAGCTGCACTAACTCTGTTCATTAATTGTATCCCCTACAAAGTCCTAAATTTGTATATCGTCCAATCTTCTTTCCGTTAATCAACCTGTTCACCGATCAAATCGAGACCAACAAGCAAGAAGGAAATCCCTTGAAAGAGTAAGAAGTAGAAGTGGATGCCTTGAGCCGAGAGAAGACTCCTAGCTGAAGCCGTCAAGAGAAGAAATGCGAGCGACAACTCCTTCATGTAAATCCTATTGTGCTTCTTCTTTTTCGAACTTTTAAGGTCTTGTTTTCGTAGTTCCTCCTTCATTTCTACAAGGGTAGTTTCCGAAAAGCTCTTTTCATGGCTTGGCTGTTCTTTCTCACCTAAAGAGACAAGATCGCCTTCTGATGAACGCCCAGATTTCTTAGTTACAACCCACTCGTATGCACTACCCAATTGAAATAAACCGGAGATCATGGCATTAAACTTTGTGACCGACATTGTATTCTCAAATAGAAGGTACGGGACAATGAACGGGAAGGATTTTGGGGCGGGGAGGATGTTGAGGAAAGACATTGTAGCAGGAATGTAGCATACAACCCAAGCCGGGAGCTCCGCCTCAGGAATAAACATGGTCATTGGTAGGATTATGCAGAAGAGTGTGAAAGAGTAGAAGGGCAAAATCAACTTCCTCAAGAGGAAAAAGAGGAATATCATATTGGCCTTCTTCCAAAAGCATATCTGCAATTTCATCACATAACATATATACGAGTCAAATTCATACTCAACTACAACTGCCAAATTCATCATATTCCCAAAGCAGGGCAAAAGATTTATCCTCTAAAATTACCTTTGATCTGATAATGTCGGGCAAACATAGACGGAATAATTGCATAGGCCCCGAATGCCATCTATGTTGTTGCTTTCTATAAGCTTCATAGGATTCGGGTAATTCGCACGTACACTACAAAATATGAAAATTCCGATGATCAATATTAATCCCTAAGGTTAAAACAAAAACACAAATTCTTGTGAGAGACTATCCCTAAATTGGTGAGCCCATTATCATTTTTTTAGTATAATTAAGCTTTAATGGGTTGGGTCTGTCTCTCGGGAGTCCGCCTGAAACAAAAATAGTGCTGATTCTGTTCGGGTTTAGTAGCATAGGAAATAGATAAACAAAAGTAATGGGCACTAAGCTAATAAAAGCAAACTCAAGGACAATCCAACTGGAAAGAAAGGGACACAAAGCAAAGGGAATGGAAATACCTCCACATCATTTAGGTAGACAAATTTCCAGCCTTTAAGATGAGCTCGGACCGCAATGTCCATGTCCTCCACAGTGGTCCTTTCCAACCATCCACCTGATTCCTCGAGTGCTTTAATTCTCCACACACCCGCTGTCCCGTTAAAACCGAAGAAGTTGATAAAGATCCCATTTACTTGTTGCTCCACTTCAAAGTGAAATGCCAAGTTTATGTTTTGCAATCTTGTTAGTAAGTTTTCATCCTTATTCACAAATGACCACCTTGCTTGTACTAACCCCACTTCTTCATTATCCTGTCCCATTTCAATCAAATTCATATCTAACATTAACCAACCATATCATAAACTTTCCTTTCCCATAATGAAAAACAAAAATTAACATTTAATAGAATTTCAACTAACACACATTAATAATCCAAGTCATTGTTACCCTCCATTTTAGCTCATGTATTCGTGTCGGACCCTTAACATCGGACATGAATGTGATGCTTGAACACTTCAATTTGATTAAAAAAATATTGGGATTTTATCATTAAGTAGCCACTAAACATGGGTATACAAGTTGGAGTAATCTAGTAATAACATCACATATAAATTTTGAAATGCTCAAAAAGATAGCCACTAAACCAAATATATAATCAATGAGAAATTGAGCTTAGAAATCACCTTAAAATGGATGACAGTACGCTTAAGGAAATCAGGGGAAGGCTGAAAATCGGCGTCGAAAATGGCAACAAATTCATAGTCCTTAACATAGCTGCAACTCATGGCAGACTTAAGATTACCAGCTTTGTACCCATCTCTAAGAACTCTATGACGGTAAACAATGTTGGCACCTTCTGCTTGCCATTTATGGACCTCTTCCTTAATCAACATTTGGGTTGTCGGATCATCCGAATCATCCAATATTTGAATTAGCAACTTGGATTTTGGCCAATCCAAGTTACAAACTGCAGCTATAGATTGTTGATAAACCTAAATCAACAAACCCAAAATCAATGTTCAACAATTAGGGTTTTTTGTTTAAAAAAAAACTCAATTACAGAAAAGAGCAGGAATAGAATATATTATTATTACCTCTTTTTCATTGCACATGGGGATCTGAACAAGAACCATAGGGAAGTACCCACCACCATTGCCGGACTCAACATCGATGACTTGATCCGTTTTTGGGATGGGTTTGATCTTTTTGAGTCGGATCCAGAAGCAACCCAAGCATAGAATGAGTCTATCCAAAGACTGGATGAGAAACAACACAATGCAGATATTAGCCAGCCATTGAAGAGGTGGAGCAAGGTACCCAACCCGGAAAAGGACCCAGTTTTTATAGACCCACCCGAAGAAATCCCGGAATGCGAAAGCAGTACCACTGCCGGAGATAAGAATGTGATCAAAGTAAAACGCAGAATCTTTGAAATGCCAGCCTTTAAAGTAAGCAGCAATTTCAAAGCAGAGTAGTAGAAGAGAAATGGCTAGAAAAACTCGAATGAAAGTGTAGAGACGTGTACGGGGTGTAGAATCTTCCGTACGTGGTGTGTCGGTGCGGCCAGATTTAACACGGCGGCGCACGGCGGAAGCTAGAGAAGAAAGACAACCAGCTGCACGGTGGGCTTTAAGGAGAAGAACCCAAGTAAGCTGTTTAGCATTTTTTCCTCGGAACTTTCTAGATTTCCTAGGGATGAAATCATCTTCATCTGAAGAAGGGGTTTCAAACTCAGAAATTGACCAATTTGGGTTTTCCATTTTGATAACCACAGGTGTTCCTCTATGATGTTTTTGATGATCTTTACCCCCTCCATTCCACCATGGAACCATTTTTCTAAGCTCTTTTTTCAGATGGGTATAACACAAATGTAGAATAAAACTAAAACAATTAGGAGGGGGGGAAGAAATTTGGTTGATTACAAAGTATAAGCAGCCATTGTTGAGATTTTAAGGAGTTCAAAAATGGATGAGAGCTAATTAGCAGCTGGAATTGAAGAAGAAAAAAGGGGGATTATGGAAGAGGGATATAAACAAGGGACGCTGATAAAGAGAGATAAAGGAAGAAGAGAGAGAGAGCGGCAATGGGAAAGTGATAGACAGGTATGGAGGTAATGGTATGGTAGTAACAGACAGCTCAACACGTTTTTGATTCCCAGTACATTTCAATTTCAATTCTTTCCTAATTAATTAATTGATTGATTAATTAGGTCAAATAATATTTGAATTTAACCCTAATTTTAAGTCAAAATTAGGGTTTTTTTAAATAAAATTATACAACAAAAAAAGGGGGAAAAAAGGGGGAAAACGATGGATGATTGATGAAACAGAGAACCCGGAAAGATCCGACAAAATCATAAATAAAATAATCAATTCAAACAAACCCACATCTTTTTTTAATTTGAATATGCCCCAGAAAACACCTAACTATCGACATCTGGGGATGAATGCTTTAAATTTGAATTTTTAAATTCAAATTAATGAACAGAAACCCAGAAAAATTAAATATTAGGCTGTAATTTTTGTTTACAATTTAGGAATTTCGGTTGATTATTTGTGGAAGGAAATTGAATTTGCCCAGAAATCAATTTGCCCCTTCCTTTTGGGGGGAAGATTTGGGCGAAATCTGGGAAGATTTCTACAACAAAATGTTTAACAAGGGGGGATTTTTTTTTTTTGATATTATTGTAAGATCTATAATTTACCTATTGATTTGCAAGGTAAGATTTTGAATTATGTTTATTTTTTACTAAATAAAGAATAAAGATAAAGATAAGATCATAGAAATACTTTTAATTTTAATTTTTTATCAGAAAAATAGCAAGGATATTCTCACGGTAAAAAAGGAAAGTCTTCATAAGGAAAGAGTGATTTTCTAACAAAGTAAATTTTAGGTCGAAAACGATATTATCCTATTTGTTTTTGTATGGAGACTAAAGCGTTAAATATAATGAGTTAAAGTAGTCGGATAATTGAAAATAAGAATGAATATAGATTTTAAAAGTTATTGAGTCATATTAAAAAAAATTGAGGCAGATGTATTCGGTCGGACTAAAATAAAAAATACATTGAGTCAAAGAAAGAAATATACATACATTTTAATTGATTTTGTTGAACGAAGCAAAAGGTGTTTGGTAATTGGTTGTTCAATGTTGGTCAATGGTCATCAATTGTTTTACGAGCAATTCTTGTATGAGATTATCTCAAGGTGAGACATGTTCATATAAGAATTCTAAAATAAAAAGTGATATTTAAAATGCGAAAGTGAATGCTTTAATAGAATTATTTTGGTAATTTAGTCTAATTTATGACTGTCTCATAAGAAGACCGTTATTAATGAAAATTTGGGTTGGAAAAAAATAGTCTAATTACTCTAGTTATTTAGTTTAATTGATTTGTTTGATCAATTGTTGTTTAATGGCATTGACTTTTATTTATTTATTAAGTCAACTGCTATATGATATTGAGTTTTATTGTAGGAAAAAATATCTAATGAAAAAGATACTTAAAATAGTTTTTAGTTGTACTTAAAACTAATTTGCTAAATAATTTTTTGGCTGTATAACTAACTATCAAACTTACAACAAAAATTCAAATAAAAAATTAGCCAAAAAGTCATTTTATCTCAAAAAGAAGTTGAAGTTTATCGTTCACAAAATACATTATCACTTGCAAGTAAAAAATCTTACAATTATTTTTTATTCGATAATCCTTGCGTCCTCTTTGATTTTACTACAAAGGAAAAAAGTTGCTTTCTTATCTCACACTTTTGGAAAATAGATTGTTTAACAATTGACGATTGACTGTTAACTTTTTAAATTGTTTTGGTTGACCAATAGAAATTGTAGGTTTTTAAGATAGCTGAAAAAGTCAGATGTTTGTGGAGAAGTTTGGTATATTTAGGTATCGAGCATTGGCTATTTATTACAAATGAGCCAACAAGCAAAAAATTAACTAAAAAACTAGCTAGAAAACTTTTTCATTTTGGCTCAAAAGCCAAATATTTAGTTGGTTTAAAAATCATTCACCTAATAGTTTTTTTGGTTGTTTGACTAACAAAATAAAAGCTAAAGCCAACTAAAAACTAAGTAAAAAGCCATAAACCAAACACCTCCAAATACGAAACACATTTATGTATGAAATAATTGAATAAAATGTACAATAAGTTCTAGATGAGATAAAATGACAAAATGTGTAACCATTAAAAACCCAAAATTAGTAGAAGTAGTATAGAAAAATTAAGACATGAAGTACATTTCTATTTTCTACCAAGGCATCCTCAAGTAGTCAATTGACATGGTCCAAATATCTTTGGTACACTAACAAAAGAGGCCAAGAGGGGAGGGAGTGTTTCCTAATTAATAACCATGATTTGTAAATTATCACAAAAAGACAAAATAAAAATACAAATGAAATAAGCAAAATTACCGTTATTTACTAAGATCATCTACCACGTAAAGGTGATTTATTAAATTCACAAATAATCATTATTTACTAAGACTTTCTGGAGAATGTTTACCAAGAAAATAGGTTAATATTACCCACCTTCTCTTTAGAAAACTAACCATCTATCTATTACTCCTCCAATGCCAACAATAAGACATGAGATGATAACAGAACGATTTACTCATTCAAAAATTTCCTCATCACAGGCGTAAGTCGAGCCCTACTAATTCGCGTGTGTCGGTTATGTCGTCTTCACATCTCATACTATCAAACTAGATCTCGATCCCTTTACAAAAAATAGTTAGTACATACCGATTTAGACATTTCAAAGGTTTGTGTTCGCTTGGTACGAAAAAATATCATGATCGTGTTCAAATGGCTATCAAACAGCTTTTCAATTTACAAAGAACTTGTGAACCTAACAAATCACCTTCTCTAAAACTCGAAGAAACGTCAGGAGCTGAACACATTTACAACACCACACCAAGGGCTACATTATCCGTTTCCTGCAAATATATATATTTTTCCTTCGTTTTTTCTTCTCGGGTCATTGCGTAGTCAACTATAAATTGAATTTTCGGTTAGGAGGGATCGGAACCTGCAAATTTCCCACATCAATCCTACATTTCCGATTTTGAGCTACCTGCCGAGGTTACAAGGGACAGTGTTTCAGCTATAATCATAACAAGAAAAGGAATTTGAGGAAAATAAAATTAATGAGCAAATATGTCCAACAGATTTCTATTTCCTACCATTTGGTCCTAGACCACAGACAGCTGAGTTAGAGTCAAAACCCATTTGAAGAAGACTTTGAAGGTCACTATCCCAAACAGCCTGTATATGCCAGGAAATTAAGGTGTTTCAGTTTTGTTTTTTCACTACCAAATTAAACAAGGTACTGATAAATTTGTTATTGGGCTTGTACACAACAAGGCCTGCATAAGAGGAGAATTGACTGCATATAAACCTTATGAGGTTCCATTCTAAAACCAACCAGCCCGTCTTGTATGAGACCGTCTCACGGTGAGGTTCCATTTTATTATTGGGCTACTGAACCCAAATATGAGGCATGTCTCACGATGAGACCATCTCATACAAGAATTTGTGAAAACCAATTGGTGTTAAGAGTAGTAGCCCATCAAATTATTCTTCGATGTAGGATCGCATGTGGGTTATTTTTCAACAGGCTATTTTGTCAGAGTTTCACCTGAGGTAAGTGATGATATTGTGAAGTTGAATTTGGCATTGTGGCCAAACATTGATGAAGTCCCTGAGAGAAAGCATGAGAGGAGCTCATGGGTTGGTTGAAACCGAGAACAGGCGGGCCGCTACCTCGTGAATGTAGAATCTGTACCACAAAGGAAATGTGGGCAATGTCACCAATCAGGCTTGGAAAGTAGAATCAAGCTTATGATAAAGAGTTCAATGGATTTGTGCTTACATCTTTGGATAGAAGGCGCTCGATATCGAAGTTTAATTCAGGATTGACAGTGGCAAGTTTCATTGATAGGAACTGCAAAAGAACAAAGCAAAATGTTTAGCTAGGTTCATATATCCCTGAGGTTTTAAGGGTTACTATAGGTACGGACGTATGGTTCTCAAACCAAATCTTACACGTTAAAAACGGTAGCGAACACATGGAAAATGTATATCTAGATGCATACTTCTATATTAGTTTTCCAGAAAACGAGATTGATCTATTAGAGTATATAACATATCCTGGGACCTCAACTATCAACTTAAGCTTTTGGTTCCTTGACATGGTATCAGAACTTAAGCTTAAGCTGATGATTGAGGCTCTAGGATATGTTATATTCTCTAACAGAAACGAGTATAATGAAGAAACCTAAAATTCATACATTTACATCAATCAAAAAGACAAACTTAATTGATGTATACTATATGTTATTTCAAAATAAATACCCAATGCCAAAATGGCTGACCCTTGATAGCAAACATCATTCGAAACTTCACATAAAACGGAGTGCACATGATTTGACAAATCATTTTAACATATAATACATTATAATCCAAAACCAAAGAATTATGAGTCTCTGCCCTATCGAAATAAAGGGCGTAAAAATAAGTGAATTGCATGTAAGAAGATACAAGGATTCATCTCTAAATTGTAAGATTATAAAAGCATGCCAAAAATAAGCTTACCCGTACAATAATAGTTCACAAATATTTTATATGAAGATATACTTTGATTTGGTGATGGTTTTTTCAATAAACAGATTACTCACCTCAACCTGCTGCTGGAGTGATTGCACATAGTTTATTATCTCATCAAGCATCACAGCTTTCCCGGTAATCTAAAAAACGGAAAGCAAATTATGATCAACTTAGTTTGCATGAACATCACTTTTAGCCACAACCATAGAAAAACATCACAGAAGTCATTGCAATTGCGGCAACGGTCGCAATGTAGCGGGAACAGCACCTCGTGGTGTTACATGATTCGCTAATCACCTCGCGAACTCGAATCGAAAAAAGCAAATTATTGTCGTTTTTGGCTATTTTTGAACCATTTTGAGGGAACGCGAATTCAAAAGACGAACTGACTAGCGAATTATGCTTCGCCGAATTCAAGTTTTCTGGAACGCATATATTCAAATTAAAGCTTATAACAGGCTTTTTAGAGCCTAATACACTTTTAAATAAAGATAATAATGGATAATATGTTGGAATAACACCATATTATGGTTGTTATTTCGTGATTTTAAATCACATGTTACGTAACCGGGTTTTTTCGGTTCAGTAAGTTCACAATCCTTTATAAAGCGGCCATTATGTAACGTAACAACCTCATTTTTTTTCCATGGTCACAACTTAGGGTAAAAAGAAAATTTCAGTCACCTTATTACACCCCGGAACAAGCTCTTGAAGAAGTCTCATTCTCTCGCTGATCTTCTCTCGTCTTACCTGACCATTGAATATACTTCCGATTTCAGCACATGTTCAAAAATCGAACTTTGAATTGATACCACAAGCACAAGGGGTGCGAGAAAATTACCCTTTCAGCAAGACTGTGACTATTTGTAGCCTGACCGCGTCTAGCCCTCACATGAATGTAATTTTGTTTAGGAGCTTCTTCGTCTTGAGAATTTTCTTTCACTTGTTTTCCTGCTTTCTTACCGGATGAATCGCCAGCAGCATTCCGGTCGTTTTTCTTTTTCCTGTCGTCTTGTTCATTTTGGCATGAAGCATCACTTAGATGGTCTATGTACAAGTCTCCATTAGTATTCTGTCATGCACAAAAGCCAGATATCAGCTAATGCAACAAACCATGGATCAAAAAGCCAACAAACTAGAGTAGGATTACATCATGGTGTTTAGGCTATGAAACATATATACCTCTTATGATAATCAACAAAAATGCCAAATTCTTAATCCCGACAATACATAAGAGTACTATGTTACTCAGACTTTTCATTTTGCTTCACGTACCCGAGTCCGATCCTTGATGCTCGGACATTTGTGTGGCACTTAGAAACTTTATTTTAGGCGTAAATTGAATATTTAGACATATCCGACACTTAGACACATACTAGTATCCAACATTAGTACCCGAGTCCAAGTAACATAGCATAAGACATACAAATTACAATGATCAAACAACAAAAAATTGAGTAATATTCAATCAAAATGCACAATCAACACAGATAATAGAAGTAATATAAAGAAGATAAATTACCTCTTCTGGAGAAGGAGAGTTTGAGCCTCGCTTCCTCTTGCCGTTTGGTGATACTCCTACAGTTCTTTCCTCCACGAATTGACAGCCTCTCTTAGCTTGTGTAACATCCACTGATTCCTTCTCATCTAATCCACTTCTACCAGATGCATAATTTTGTGGAAAGGGAGGAGTGTGTAGACCCCCAGAAACGTCAAAGGGATTAGAAATGTCAGTGAAATTCCTGTTCCCCAACATTGGAAGCTTCGGCAACATTTGAGCAACGTTCGGATCAGAGTAATTTACAAGGTGTGTGCTACTATTCCCATGGTTTTCCATTATAAGAGGATATGACGACGATTTCATCAACTCGGCATGAGAAACCATTGAAGCAGAAACACCAAAATTATCAGTTTGGCTAAGGGAAACCATGGGATCCCAACCAGAACCATACACTGAAGTTAATGTCATAGATCTTGTATTCATGCTAGAAGATGGAGAATTAAGCATAATCTCACCACTTTGTTGAAAACCCATTTGACTAATCCCATCATCACCCATGTTCTAGAGAATAAAAAAAAAAACCGAAATCAACCTGATGACCCGAATGAAAACCTCTACCACTAACAAACTAGTACATAAAAGATGCAAAAAATGATAAATTAAGTAAAGGAGCTATGTGAGCTAAAGCCAAAGGTGACTTTGACCAAAATCAGCAACTGATATCTTGTAGAACTCAACAAGGAACAAATAACCTTTGCAGCTTTTGTAGACACACTGACTAGAAAGGACCTAAAGCAAAAGAAAACCTCTTAATTCAGCATCTTATGATGCAACAAAACACCCAGAAAAATAAAAGGGAAATCCAAAGTATCAGGCATAAAATCTACTCCTAGTCCTATATCTATTCTCCGACCCTTTGAATTTGCTACACCTCGTTCAAAAAGCTCTCACTTTAACTCGCCTAATTTAGCAAATTCAAAGGGACAGAGTAGTACATATCTACACATACTATAAGGTAGTTTTTCCCTTGATTTTCAACACTGGTTAGTAAAAGTATAGTATCACATATCAGACAGGAAATTTTCAGGGCATAAAGTATACAAACAAAGAAGAAATGAACAGCATAAATAGTGACTACTGACTAGTGCAAGTAAATAACAGCTCACCAGAATTACATAAAGAAAGCAGATTCCCTTTTCTTCTTCTGCAACTTTTTTTCTTCAGTGTTGGACTTTTGATTTCCTTCACTCACTAACAGTTTTTTTTTTTTTTTTTTTTTTTTTATAAAATCTCAATTACTTCTATTATACAACAACAATCTCAAAGTCTTAATCCTGAAAATTATGGTCGGGTATATGAATCAATAGATCAGTTCTAACTTCTAGTGGTTCGTCCCGAAACATCAAATTGTATAAAACCCAGAATTTTTTAGCTGGGTTTCTTTTTCTTTAAAAAGAAAGGAGGATCAGATTCAAGACAGCTTCTAAAGCAGAATTGTTGTGGGAAACTGGAATCCAAATGGGTATTCAACTATCAATGATTCAGAGCAAAAAATACATTCAATTTGCACAAACATCAAATCAAACACCGGCATTAGAAAGAAAATTGAACAGATTGGGGAAAAAAAACTTTTTGCTAATAATCCGAATTGTGTAAATTAAATTAGGTCAATTAGCAACAAATTCCCCTTAAAATTGTAAAAATTTTCCTTAAACTGGTAGAGAATCAAACAATTTATGGTTTGGGTATAAACCCAGAAAGCATCAAACAGTTGCTTAGGTGAATTTAGGATGAAATATCAAAAATTCGACAAAAGATTCAAATCCCTAAATGTTAGGTATCGATCACAGGAGAATTAAAATAGCAATAAGAAGTAGAAGAAGAGAGTGTGTAATGAATAATGATTAGTACTTCTTACTGAGGGAAAAAAGGAATGGGGCCATCCGCCATAGATTAGGAGGAGTAAATTTGGTTACCTGCTGAAGCAAACACAAATTATGAGATGATTAATTTATTTAATGCAGTTTAATTAGTAATTACTGGCAGTGCCAACTGCTCCTGTACTCCTCTTGTTTGGTAGAATCATTTCATAAGAACTTATTCAATCATTTTTTTTGTCTATAAAATCATTTCAAAGCTTTAATTAAAGAATTTGAATTTATAATAACACAAATTCTTGTGAGAAACGGTCTCTTGGAGAGACCAACTTTAATTTGAATCAATTTAATTAGCTATTACTTCCACTATGAACTTCCTCTATATGACATATCATCATCCTACCCAGTGTATTCCGCTCATTGAAAATTATGGACAAGATCTGGGGAGGAAAAGACGAAGTCAACTCATACACATATGGGTACACATCGTGGAGCATGAGGATAATCTAAAATTTGATCTAAAATTATGGTTGATCTAAAATTTGATGATTTTTTCGTCCACTATTATAGTTGCTCTAAAAGACTTATAGGAGCTGCAAATTACAACTTATAAGGCGGAGGAGCGTAATCAACTATGGAAGCTGGGACCCAAATGTGTTCACATCGTGGAAATGATATAATCTCTTTTTAAAGCTGAAAGTGAGTCAGGCTGGCATATAGGTTGTTCAGACACGACACGACACAACACGATGCTGATTATAAGGTAATTTCACACATTACAATTTATCATAAAGCACTAACACTACAAACATAACACATCGATAATCCAACACAACATAATTTCCATGATCCTAATTCCACAACTTAATTGCAAAAGCCAAGTTCTTGTCCACTAATTAAATGCAAACCTCATCATTCTTAAAATATGGTCAAGCAAGAGACTCCAAGCATGCAATTATCCACACGAGCGGCGCAACACGTGAGAAAGGATAATTAACAATTAAGTCTCTACACATTCAATGATGATTCACCCACGGTTTCACTTTCACACAAGGCAAGAGCATGGATTCAATATCATTACATGTGTAATTAGTGATGATAGGAAAAACAAATCATACATACAATATTGTAAAAATATTGAAAAATTACAGGTGTCATCCTAAGAATGTATAACAAATGTAGTTATTTTAGTGGATGATAGTTGATTACATGACAGTATTTACCTAATTTAGAATTTAATCATTATTAAAATTAGAGTTGAATTAGGTAAATAATATGACTATAATTTATTATAGCAATTCTATATAACTAAACTAAAATTTAATATGTTTATTGAATGAAAAATAAAGTGATATATTTAAATAATTTAAAAAATCTGTCTTTAATTTTCGCTTTTAAAAAGTCATATATTCGATAAATTTAATCATAATAATATATACTTGCATTATTCTTTGAAGTTGTATTTTTATACATTTCATACTCATAAATTCGTGCATTGCACGGGTTTCTATACTAATACCCATATAATAATAATCTAATGCAAAGCAAAACTAAAAAATAATTTTACCATGCAAATTAAATCTTGTCGCATTTAAAACAAGAATTGTCTAATTAGGTAAATTCTGGAGTTGAATATTAATTTGGGGAAAACCAAAGATTATGAAAAATGTTAGTGTTGCTATTTATTAGACCAATAAATACTGATGCGATTTAAACCTAACTCCAAATAAGTAAATTTAAATTTAGACTTTTAATCTTATTAACTAAATAAAGTGACTCGACTGAATTTCTTTGTTAAATGAGTTGGATTAAGATGATAAAAATATAAATATATATTTTTAGAAGCCTATCCATTAAAAATGACAAAGGAACGTATTAGATATCTCTAACAAAATTCTCCCTTTTCCCTCTTATTTTGGCCAAAAAAGTTGCAATATTTTGCTTATAAACAAATAAATAACCCCATTTTTGTCCCTTATTAACTCTAATCACAACCTCCTCTCATTTTCTTCCACTAAATCCTCTTTTGTTCCCCACAAATAAAGATTTCTTCTCTTTTCTTTTAACCCACTATTTTCCCTTACTTTTCTTTATCCCACATTTAAAAAATGAAAAATGAAAAATTTAAGTTTAATAGACGACTACTACTCTTATTAACAATCAGCAAGTCTTGTATGAGGCTGCTTCATCGTGAGATAAATCTATATAATTAGTCAATTTTTTTAATTAATCACATTAAAATATTAAGTGATTCTAAAAATGTTCGACATGCGATTCGCCCAAAGTTAGTATTTTTTTTTAAATTCTAAAATATATATTTCAAAACTTTAAAAGCCAATTCCAAAACTTTAAAGGCTAATTCTAAGGGTTAAAAGACAAATTTTAAAATTTGTAACATCAATTTCAATATTTAAGTCATTCAAAATGAAAAGTTAAAATGTTGAAATTAGTCTATTAAATCTTGAAATTGATCCTTAGTCTTACAATTGACTTTTAAATATTGAAATTATAAAATTTTATGACTAAAAAATTCAATTCCAAAGCCTTAAATTTCATATTAGGTCTTGCTATTGGTCATTTTAGTCTTTAAGTTAATCTTTTTATATTGATAAATAAGTCTCACTTGAGAGAAAATTTAAAATGAACAAAACAATTTATCAAAAAAAAAAAATCATAGAATAAGATCAATTTCAACTTATTTTCAAAAGTAAGCGTCTAAAATTCCAGAGCACAGGTTTAATGCTGTTCGCACTCAATAACTGCGAACAGAAGCAAACTGGTCAAAAAAAGTCAACCAAGTTGTTACCACTTACTAAGTGCGAACATGTCAAACAAGGTCAACATGTTATTCGCAATTAGTAACTGCGAACAACTATTTGACTTTTTTTGACTTTGGAAAAATGGAGAAAAAGGAAGCAACAACTGGGTTAAAAAGGGTCAACATTACCTGTTCGCAGTTACTAAGTACGAACAACTTCTTTGGCTTTTAAAAAAAACAATCTTATTTAAAGAATCACAGTTAATAAGTGCGAACAATCCCATTTCTCAGATTTGAAAATTAGACGCTTACATTTGAATTGATTTTAAGCTTATTTAGTGCTTTTTTGGATAATAATCTTACTTATTTCAAAATTTTCCACTTGAGACGGTCATACGGTCTCACGAAGATTATGTGTCCAGGGATTGGTTTGAGTCTTAGATAGACACTGCAAAATAGCATATTTATTGGCCCAACTCCTAAGCCTTCTTTTTCAAGATAAATAAGCTTACACAATTTCTTATAAGAGACTGTCTCTTTAAGAGACTATTTCTAATTGAATCGTTCCAAAACTAGGCATTAAGGATATGATAAATAAGCATTAAAGATAATGTAAATAGACATTAAGAATACAGTAAGTAAACATTAAGTTTCTTTTTTTAAAAAACATTAATCTTTAATGGGCTGGACTTCAAAATATTTCTCTCAAAGATACGTACTTTAATTACGATTCAAGACAAAACCCAGTCTTAAGGTTGTGCCAAGCACATCCTAAACCATTTTACGAGTTTATCGTCGCTAGAGATGATCACAACAAACCCGACGACAATACATTTACTCGAGCTTATAACCAATAATCTGAATGAACACCTCTAATCCTCACGTACACACTCATCCCAAAGAGCTAATACATACATGATACTCTACAAGTAAAACAACAGACCCACGGAATAATATCTAACACAAGTATGATACATTATAGTACATCAAACAAGCTTAAAAGTAGATAAATCGAGTCTTTGTTGGTGAGGATAAGCGAGATATTAGCTATCCTTTCAACATAGGCCACGCTTGTATTGGGTGTAAATATTTAAGGGAGTAAAAAAAGTCAAAGTAAGAAAATGAACTTGATAAATGATAAATTTGTGAAATTTAATTGTTGTTGAAGTAGAAGAATAATTGTAAAGTAATGAAAAATGAAGGAAACTCTAGATTTTGTGGGGTAAATATTTATCCTAGGGGAGGGTAAGGGAATGTATTACCTTCATAATAGGGGAAATCATCTTCTTTTTCCTTCAATATTTTTATGCCATGCTCATATTATCTTCTTCACAATGATCTCAACTACTTTAAATGCATCTCTATTTGCTTTCATTTCATTAGTTTGACTTTATTTCCCCCTTAAATATTTACACCCAATACAAGCATGCCCTAAAAAATTAGTAGTATTCACATGTCACAAGCACCTATCAAATCATTAAATTTCAGGCATCAAATGGAAAATTTTCTGCAATTAGAAAGGATATATATTACATAAATCTGGATTCTATACGGCAAGTGTTAATGAATTGATGAAATAAGAGATAGAAAAGATCCATATATAACACGATTGAATAGACAGGGATGAAGGAGATTACAAAAGTACTATTGTACACAGACTGCTACAAGCAGCTTCAACTCCCTCAGTGTATAAATCATGAACATACAAACATTCCTCAATACAAGTGGAATTAAATCTATCGGACTAGCTGGACCGACCAATTGGGAGCACTTTTGACTGCAGTTGTGCATCCGCGGCTCTCAAATTCTTCCTTGTATCCTCAACTCACTTCCCAGTCCTTATACTCGAGTTATCAACCTCCGACCTAGCGACTCCATTCATCTGATGATCCTCATTTGGTTTTACGCTAACCTGAGCATCTACAAAACCATTATAACCATTAATCATTCCCATTAAAGCAACCCCACCATTGACCCCAGTAGGATAAAAACCGGTGCCATAGGGTAAAGGTCGAACACCCATCATCCCGCTGGCGCTACCCCAAGGAGCCCTAGGAGGAACCATGGGCATCCCATAACCAACAACGCCATAGCCACCGTAAGGATATCCACCACCATAGTAATACCCAGGGTAAGGAACGGAAAGAGGATACTGGCCAGGATAGTTCACATAGGTAGCAGGACCTCTCGGCCGATTGTTATCATCCGGGTAAGCAATTGTGGAAAATCCATTACTAGCAACTCTGGAGTTATTTCCATTATTGTGATTCCTAGTTACCTCCCTAGGTACCGCTCTCTTAACCTCCACACGCTTCCCACCCAACTCATGAACATGGTGACTCTTTTGCATAAGTTTCTCAACTACTTCCTCAGAATCAAAAGTTATAAACCCAAACCCTCTAGGTCTGTTAGTGGTGTTGTCATGCATTACAACTACATCTGTTATCCTACCAAACTTCTCGAAATAATTCTTAAACTCCTCTTCAGTTAAGTTAGCTGACAATCCACCTACAAAAATTTTCTTAGCCCGTACGTATTGATCAGTATTATTAGCTCCAAAACTACCATTAGTGTTCCTAACATAACCTTTACTTGTATGTGAGTTCACATTGTTGGCTTGTCGTTGTGGTTGTTGTTGCGGTTGTTGTTGTTGTTGAGCATTTGACTGTTGTTCATGTCTTGGTATAGCTCTTTTCACTTCTACCTACATCTCATACAACCCAAACCAAATAAAACAAATTAACTCAAACTGTTCATATAAAGATCCTTTCTTACTGCTTAGAACAATACTTCAGAAATGCTAAATGAAGAGTCATGAAAAACAAGCTCATTTGTATTACAAGGCTAAATTTGTATATAATTGATCCCAAATCCTGCCTAGGGGGAAGCCACTTGACATTACTTTAACGATCCGTTCTTTTTCAGGACATACACACATAAATGCTAGAGATTTAAAACCAATGGTATAAATTCAAAGACACTAGTCCTACTTAATACAATAAGAAATGAAGAAATAATTGAAAGCTCAACATTAAAATCTAAACCCCAATTATTTACGAGTTTTTCTGAAATAATGAATCGGAATCCAACAGTTCACAAATAAAATATAATTACATTGCTCAAACTAAATCTAATTGTTTGAATCTAAGATTTTATACCAAAAATATTATATTATTATTATTATAATTAAAAAAGAATAATATCACATAAACAAACACTTGATCTCAACAATTCAAATCACAGACATCTCTAAAGCTAAAAATCTGGGGCTCATGGAAAGGAGAGGAAAGCACCGACATTGAAAAAAAAAATAAATTCAAACACAAAAAATTGAAAATCCAAAAAAGACAGAAATCGGTTTAGAAAAACTGACCGTTCTACCAGCAATAATATGTTGATCGCTAAGAGCACGATCAACAGAAGAAGGATCAGAAAAAGTGACAAAACCAAAGCCTCTAGAGAAACCAGTGATGCGATCTATGGCAATATTGGAGAATGAGACATCGCCATATTTGCCAAAGTAATCTTTAAGAGTAGAATCAGTAGTATCCCTTGAGATTCCACCGACAAACAATTTACCGACATCGGAATCCGCCATTGTTGACATAGATCGAAAGCAGAGACCGAAAAATTGATGAACCCTAAAATCAGCTGAAGTATCGCTTTTGAACGCGAGTGCGAACAACACTCGTTCTTTCTTTCCTTTTCTCACTCGCTGACCCTATTTTTCCATAGGGGTAGTAACTTCGTGTAAAGTTACTAGGAAGTGGGCCCAGATGGGGTTTTGGGTTTGGGTTGAGGGTAATAAGCCCAGAGCATTTTTGGACTCAAGGGTATTTACAAACACCTGCTCTAATGAGAGATCGTCTTTTGTTGACACGACCTTAAACAAGGAGTTTATATTCTCAAAATATGAATGAATAGAGCATTAATCCATGTATAAGTCCCGTTTCTCGGTGAAATTGTCTCATACAATAATATTTAAGCCACAAATTCTCAAATGAGGATTTATGAGCATGAAGCTAGTAGCCTAAAGGATTTTTGTGTTGTGCCTAAGGCTTTGCTAATACTTCTTTAGGGAAATAATCTACTATTGTGATAAACTATTTTTCGATAATAATAATTCATAAAAGTTGTCTATATATTCATAATATGTATTAAATAGACTATAAGACACAATTTTCGATGAGACTGTCTGTCTCATACAAGAATTCGTGCTGGCAAATTACCTGTGAATTCAAGAACAAATTACTCTTGTAAGAGACCGTCACTCAACAAGATGATTTCAAGATAAGAAGTCTACATTGCATACTTTGGGCTATTTAGCTCATATTTAGGCGCGTAACAAGTTATGTATGAGACCGTTTCACTATAGTGTGAGCCCATAATTCACACATTTATCTAGTTGATCATTTTAAAAATGCAAATTATCACTTTAAACTTATAAATAATCACTTTAAGACTATGAGCTTATTTTTGATTATTCTTGGTAACAACCACCACTCGCAACTTCAAGTAAATAAAAAGGTACATTTTCTTATAATTCTAAACAAATGACTACTTAATTCCAAACGTGACATTGTTCGCCTTTTTTCCGTTAAGTTGACGTTAAATGTCATTTAGAAGCAAGGGAAATTATCATTGGAATCTCGTGTATTATAACACTTTATCATTGGTACCCCTGTGTTATAGTACCTTTAAATGACATTTAACGTCAACTTAACAAAATAAAAAGGTGAACAGTGTTACGTTTGTAATTAGCTCAAAAAGGTAGCGGCAACATTGAAATTAAAAAAATACAGGGATACCATTGATAAAGTGCTATAACATAGGGGTACCATTGATAATTTCCCATAAAAAAAATAATGCATGAATTACATAATAAAAGTGATGTTCATACAATATTTGGCTTCTTAAAAAAAAAGGTATGTAAACATATATTTTCTTCGTTCCATAATATTTACTACTGAATGTGACATGTTGTATGGAAAAATCAGGGTCGATCCTAAGAGTGGGCAAGAGGGGTCGTCGCCTAGGACCCCATGTCAAAAAAGTAAAATTAATGGTTGTAAAAGGTCCATATAAGTTATAAATTGCAAAGGGAAAGGGCCCCAATGTACTATTTTGCTCAGGGCCCCAGATATCGAGGACCAGCCTTGAAAAAAATATCACTACCAATAGCAAGTATTACAGAACGAAGAAAGTAAGACTTAATTACAAGGTAGTGCATAAGTATTCAATCCCAATACATGTTTCACGTGGGTGGTTAGTTGTATAGTATGTCATTGTTATTCCATTTGTATTGCTAAAGTGAAAAAACAAGCTTATGATAAAAGGACCATTATAATACAGCCAAACTAAACTTATGCGTGCGAATATTTCGAGCATCTACTCAATATTACTCCACTTTTCAAGTTTATCTTATAAAGCCCTCGTTTCAATGAATTTCCTAGATTTTCTATTTTAATCCCTCAAAATAAATATATATATCATTATTATACTCAGTGTATCCCGCTCATAGAAAACTATGATTAGAGTTTGAGGAGGGAAGAACGACGACAACTCATATCCATAATAGAGAAGAGTATGATTAAAGAGTCTTCTGGCTCGAGAGAGGTCTTCCAAAAGAGATAAACCTGCAACTTACACATATAGTTAGTAGAAAATCTATGGTGTGAAGCTGTCTTATGGTGAAACTATCTTTATTAGGTTGACTTATGTATATTTAATGTAGTAAGGTAATCACTTACAGTTTTCAAATGAACAATTAAAAGGATTATATTTGTAGACTGATTTTATGGTAAGATAGTCTCATACAAGATAAGTTATTAAATAGTTACTTCATTTCTTAATTTTTGTTTTATTTGTAAATGGGTAACTAATTAAATATACGCAAATTCTTGTGTGAGACGGTCTCACCATGAGACGTGCCCCATTCTTGGTCTTGGGTTAACTAGCTTAATAATTGAATAGAAATTTTTACCATAATAAACATTTTCTATAAACTCGACTCACGATAAAACGATCTTATACAAGAGGAACCGTTAAACATGTGGTTTCACGTTCATTTTTTAAGTAAATAAATAAATCCTTCATCTTTTTCTTTTTATTAAGTCTATGCAAGTAGTTTGCACTATGCATGTGTCATAGCCTTGGAAAGTATCATGCACGCTGTCTCACCATCAAATCTCAAATTTTCAACCTTTGGATTTGAATATAATACTTCTTTAAAATATTATTATTTTCATTAGTTAGTGCAATTAGAAATATTGACTATAATTTGATAAGTTAATTATTTAAGCTAGCTAGTTACTGAGGTATTTGGTGATAAATTAAATCATTAATTGTTATTATTAACTTAAATGTTACCTATCAGCAGGATTTAGATAACATTTGACAATTCACTTTTTTGTTGGCTTTTTGATTAACTTTTTGACTTTTTAATTGATCAAATAACTATAAAAATATTTAATAAATGACTTTTACGCAAATAAAAGTTAACTTTTAGCTCAACTGAAAAATTAATTTTTAAGCCAAAACCATTTATATAAAAATCGTTATAATAGTGGATTTACCCTTGCCAACAATCAAAATGACTCGGTATATCATCTACAAACTACAAATAAGAAATATTGTTATGCATGTAGAAAATTTATTATTTAATGAGTTTTTATGGTCATTTTGAATATAAAACCAATTAGCTTAAATTTCTATTTTTTTTCGAAAATTTCTAAGTGAACAATGAACATAATTAGTTGAACAATTAACAAATAATCCATATCTCTATCCTTAAAGAGTGATGAATGATGATGATTTAAGCACATGCACATATGCACTATTGCACCCTTCATTCTATAGAAAAAAGTGTTGGTTTGACTAGCAATTTTAGGATCCCTCCCTAGCTCATATGCAAGTGAAAGAAGTATACCAATGACATGAAAATATAATATTTTTTTTAGTAATATGAAAAGATAAATTAAATATTCCCTTTTATTTATTTTACTTGTCTTATCTATCTTTGTCATTATTTATTAATTAAATTTAATTTTAATTTATATTTTATTTTTATAAGTTAAACAAGTAAAATGAATAAAAAGGAGTATATGAATGAGAAATAAAGAAATATTATAGGCCAAAAATAGAATTATCATATAGGACATATTAAAATGGTAAATATAGCAAAACTGGTGGAGGTAGTAATTCCAGAGAAAGTCTTGTATGAAGTTATTTCATAGTATTTTTATGTGCACAGATCTTAAAAGATATTAAAATAATAAGTATTTTTATTTGAGAAGCACAATCAAGTATATTTATTAAAAAATACTTACTATAATTAAGTTGATGTATACTAAAACAGCATGGACCAAGTCTATAGGATTTTATTTAAAAAAGTATATAAATGATAAGTAATTTCATAGTACTTTCTTCGTTCCATAATACTTGCTACTAATAGTGACATTTTTCCGCATAATATGTCACACTCAGTAACAAGTATTATGAACAGAGGATCGAAATATTAAAATATATTTAATGTTAATGTACCTAGCATCTCTAGGTGTTATGCAATTAAGTATCCTTTCTAGGGTTTCACACAATGAATTGTCATCTTCTCGAACCCAAAACCCATGGTATATAAGACCTTAGGCTACATCTTTAATAAAATATTGCAATTTCCATAGGGTTTAGAGCCTAAAAAGTTGTAATCCTTGATACCATAACTATAAGTATTGTTACTAATTTCAACTTAATTAAATTAATACCGACATTAGCTAACTTATGCATTTTGTTTATTGGAATTTGATCCCATTGGCTAACCTCTTATCTCATCTATCTTGATGCAAATTACTATGTACAAAGTAGCATACCTAGACACATGACTTGCATGCCATCAAACCTCATTTGACCATATCATTTATCTCATCATCAGCATCCTAACTAATGTATTCCGCTCATAAAAAATTATGAACGAGATCTGAGGAGGGAAGGATGGTGACAACTCATACCCATAAGGAGAGCGCGATCAAAAGGAGTCCCCCAGCTTGAAAAAGGTTGAGATACGTTTTTGTCACGTGAGAGATAAATACAACGCATAATAGATCAAATAAATAGGTAAAATAATTCTAAAACTTAAAACAAAAATACTAATAATAATAAAAGAAACGAGAGTAAGCAAGAAAGCAAAAACCGTAGTAAGAACTCTAAGAAGAAAAATGAGAGCAAACTTAAAACCATTACCTCTATTCTGAAATATTACAAATGATTATAACATTTAATTGAGTGGGATTGCAAGTATAATGAAACAAAGTAATTAAACATGTTTGATAATTGAATGATAGTTAATATAGCTGGTAGTTGATTGGAATGGCTAATTTAAACATATGTTTTATCAACTCATTTGACGAAGTAGTTTTGAATACGCTGTTAGAATTTGTTTTAAATATAAGATGGTTGGATCATCTAACCATTTATTTGTGTCAAAATAACGTAAAATCATTATTTATCAAACTCCCGTACAAAATTTTAATTTATTAGCTATAAGGATTATTTGCTATATAAGGAGTATAAGGATTATTAGCTATATAAGAAGTATAAGGGAAAATAATAATGAATAGTATTTACAAAATTCACTACATATACTTGGATCTAGATAGTTACTTTAGTTATTATCAAAAAAAAAAAGATAGTTACTTTAGTTATAAAATAATTTTTCAGCTATAAGGATTACTCCTTTTATAAAGTAGTACTAATATGTTTTTATTATCTAAAATGATATTGAATTAAGAATTTTTGATAAAGTCAAGTATTATTTGATGTATTTATTATTATTAATGCTCAATATCTATCCTTTTATATTCTTAATTTAATTTAATGCTGCATAACCTAAAGTCCTTGTAAGATACTTTTTAATTTGAGTATTTATTTATGATACTTTTTAATTTATATCAGGCCAGGTCCTAAGGGTGGGCAAGAGGGGCTGTCGCCTAGGACCACATGTCAAAAAAGCGAAATTAATAGTTGTAGAAGGTCCATTATAAAGCAAAAGGGTTCCAATTTACAATTTCGCCCAGGGCCCCAAAATTTATAGGACTAGCCCTAATTTATATGAAAAACCTATAGTGAACAATCTTTTAAGAAGGGAGGGAATATTTATTTGGAATAACTAGTAGGCATTTTTAATGAATTTAAGTGTTAAAAAATTCGAGTTTTAATTTGTATCAGCTAAAAAGTAAGTATTACTTTTTCGATTAAGATTTTAAATTTGATTTTCATCTGAATCTTATTTCTAATGAGTAGTTGATAGAGGGACAAAGAATGCTTCCCCTACAATCATCCTCTTGTTTAGTAGAGTAAAGTTGGAAAATCAATGACATTGAGCTTGTTAAAAAGACAAGTATGATTTGTTAAGCTCAAAAATTAATCCTTTTTTAGGGTTACTATTCCAAACTTCAAGAATTACAAAAAACTTTAGTAATTTAACGGAATTTTAGTAACTTAACAGAACTCCGTTAGATCTTTCAACCTTTTGTCCTCAATCTTGTTTGGAATTTTGTTAGTTGATAATTAATACTCCTTCCGAATTATTTTAGATGTCCCATTTGAGATTTCACGGATTTTAAGGGTTGAGTGGGGTCCATTAAAAAGGTGGTAGTTGGATATTTTAATTGATTAAATTAATTGTAAAGGTGATACTGGAGTATTGGAAATTGGAAAAGTGGGGGTATTTAGGTAAAAAAAAATAGACAAAAAAGAAAATGAGACAATTGATATGATTTTGCCAAATAAGAAAATGGGACATCTAAAATGATTCGGAGGAAGTAATTGATTGGAGGGATTGACTTGACTAGCTGATACGCTGGTGTAAATAATTTGCCGTAAATTATGAAGTATGATTTATATAAAGGGGTTTTTTAAACTAGTTATATTACCAAACACTAGGTTTAGATGATTTGGTCACCCAATTATATGAAAAAGCTAAAATTTCAAAACAAGTTATTTTGTTGAACTATATCCAAGCAAATAAGACATTTAGACGGAATAGAAAGAGTACTAATGAAAATGAGTAGAGATATTTTTTAAACAAACCCAACGACCCCATGTTTATGCGACCTGTGTAACCGAACTTGACTTAACCCGACTTCAAAACAAATGTAAAAAAAAATAAAAAAACAATGTGAACACAAAACTCAATTTTAAACCGTGCCAAAACATATGACAAAAAATCCACCTTAAGTTTTTTTTTTTCTTAAATAATACCTAATTCATTAAAACGTAGTCATATGACATCTACATCAGAGATAAAAATTAGAAAATACATAACAACTTTAACCAAATATAATTCAAAATTAACAAAACTACAATCATTGTGTATCAAATCTGACAATTCTGAAAATCCACCGTAGGTGGACACCTCAAAAATGAGCAAATTGTTGCATCTAGAGGTGTTCATTCAGGTCATCGAGTTGATTTCGAGTCAGATGTTTCTGGTCAGAATAAAATTGGATTTTGTGTTCACATTGATTTTTACATAATTGTAGATCCATTTTTTAGTCGGGTCAAATCGAATTCAGTTATAAAGTCGAGTATCTATCGAATCATCGAATCTCTTTTGAACCCCTCTAGTTGCATACTTTCTTCTCCCCTTGATCTCTAGCTCACTCACTGTTTTTCTCTCTCCAATTATTCCCCTTTCTTAAAATATCCTCTCCTAAAAGAGTACTAAAAGCTCTTATATTTCCTCAACAAATAATTTTACTTTCATTCCAAAATCCTAGTATTACCCAATACCCAAATGTCTTTACTTCAACATTTTCACATACCATTCTTAACCAAAACAATGCAAAACCACCTTATTCTTCTTGCATTGCTCTAATCTTCACTTTCATGGAGTTTGGGCTCTTGGGTTTGGGCGGGTTTCCGGGTTCTACAAATGGGTTTCCTTCTCCTTCCTTAGATCATCCTTCCAAACAAAAAGAAACTTCTAGAACATCTCTAGATGATACTAATCATGGAGAATGTAAACCCACAAAAATTACTAAACTAAATGAGGATTTAACACCCATTAAAAACTTTCTTCCTTCTAAGCATTTCTTTGATGGACAACAAGAAATGAATATGCTTAGCTTTTCCTCCCCAAAACTAGACTATAAAAACCCACCTTATTTTCAGCTTCCTAATTCTTATTACAATAAAACTTCAGGTAATTAATGTGTGAATTAAGTGATTAATACTATTTTATTTCACTAATTATCACTGTTTATTTTATTCTTTTTGTTAATGGTGTTGTTGTTTCCTTGTGGGTTGCAAAAAGATTGAACCTTTTTTATCTTTTACCTTTTTTTTTCCTAATTATCTAATATTCCAAAAGTATTATTGAGGTTTTTTTTTTTAACTAAGGGCGAAGTCATGACTTTAAGCGAGGTTAGGTCGAAAATATTTATATCAACATTATAAAAATTTGAATTTGCTGAGTGAGGGATGAAAAACAATTGTAGGGTATTTAAGCAATTTTGTTTTATTGACTATTAAGATCAACAAACATTAATAGTAATCAATGAAGTCAAATAAATTATAGGCTAATTAAATATCACCATAGTTACACTATAATGAATTTTTAGCATGAGACGACTTTCGCCTCCTTGTGAGGAAGCAAAAAAATATGGATAAGCGTTAGAGAATCGGGTCTTGTCCCAGTTAGAAAGTAAAAACCTCTTTTCAAAAAATATCTTGAATTTGATTCTTAGGTAATCCTCTTTCTGTTAGCCTATCATGTAATCAAAAGAGTTTATCTTTTTAGTGCTTTATATTAATGGCTAATGAGTTAAGGATAGGTTGAAAAGTAGAATTAAAAGTCTTTTCATTTTCGGCCAGTTTAGTAGGTGATAATAAACGGTGGTAATGAGAATGAAATACAAATGTAAGTTGGTTGAACATATTTTGGTTACCTTGATAAGCATGCTTGTCCAACTTCAATCATGTTATTTTCTTCATAATATTCATTCCAATGTATTACCATTGGAAGATGTGGTATTAGGCGGTAATGAAAATATGTAAACAATTTTTTTTTATCAAAGTTTCTTCACCTTGGGAATGATATGGAACTTTTGATGAGATTTTACACTATAAGTCATTCTCATTACAACTATTTAATATCACTAACCTAACAGATCGTTTATGTATTAAATAATTGATGTTGAAGTGTTGTTTTGTTGGTGTGTATTGTAGGATATTCCTATTCATGTACTGAAAATGTGAATGCAAATACATATTATCTGAATGGAGTAAGAGGACCATTCACACCATCTCAATGGTTGGAGCTAGAGCAACAAGCATTGATTTACAAGTACATCATAGCAAATGAGCCTATACCACCTAATCTTTTGATTCCCATAAGAAGAGCTTTTGAATCAGCTGGGTTATGTACTTTTCCTGGTGGACTTCTAAGACCCAATACATGTAAGACTTACTTACAAATGTTACGATCTTTCTCTAGCGATTGATTTGTTTTGGTTCATGCAGTCGACTTTTGTTTATTACTTTTCTATTGTCTAATATCTTATGTCTAGATTTAAGATGTGCACATATACTCACATTGTTTCAATTGATCTCATAGTTATAGTTAGCATTGAGACATGATTTTGTATAAATAACCTTATACAACAAACCTATGTTACTTGAAGAGTCTGAGTAACATAGCAACAAACAGTGCCAAAACCTTAAAATGGGGGGCGAATAAATCTTTTGTTGATGATGAGAATCAAACTTTTATTAAATGGGTGGAAGAAAAGCCTACAACCACTAGACCAGCTTACGATTCTCGCATGCATCTATTGACTTGGAGAAATAAGCTATTTATTATGTTAGTTTAGGAAATCATGGCCCCAAGAGTAAATATGTGAAAGACAAGGCACCCTATAGATTTGAATGAGTTCTATATAAGGTTAGGTTTAGCACTAGTATTATTGAATGTCTGTATTAGGCTTTAGCTGTGAAACATGTCTTATATAGAGGAGTATATACTTGCCTTAATAACTTCTTTAATTCACCTGTTGGATTCCCACAAATGCCCACCTACCAGTCTTTAATCAAAAGGATAAACCATTTATTGCTAAAAGAGGTGTATGTCTTTTCCTTGGCCATATTGTGAATTTATGGTTATAGGACTACATTTTAATTGGGAAAATCTGTCATGTTTTACTTGCCTTTAGTCTCAACCTAAACCTGGGAGAATTTATGAAAATTCAACCAACAAACACTGATTCTTACAACATTTCATTACCAATGTTATCCACTGTCTCCCATCTAGACGGGGTTTCGGAGATAACTGTAGGCAACCTTTTTTTTTATGGACCCTTGATATCATCTTTAACTTCACATTAAAATAAAAGAGCAGATGATTTTATGAGTCTTTTCATGGCTCGTTTGGTTAGTGGTATTAAATGGTGGTAATGAGAATGATTTATAGTGTAAAATTTTATCAAAAATTTCATATCATTCCCATGGTAATGGCACTTTAATCACAAAAAAGTTTTTTTTTTTTACAAATTTCCATTATCACCTAATACCACCTCTTCCAAAAGTAATGCATTGGAATGAATTTCATGAAGAAAATGGGATGATTGAAGTTAGACGAGCATGACCATTAAGGTAACCAAGAGATTTTTCAACCAAAATTACACTAGTTTTTCATTCCCGTTAACACCGTTTATTACCACCTACCAAATGGGCCGTTAATGTACTTTTATTCATTATAATTCTAACAAAAGAACTATATTTGGCCTATTGAAACTCGCCTCATATATGGGTTAAATAGTCCATCTAATATATATTATGAGAATATAAACTCTTTATTGGAGGTCATCTCACTGAAAGACGGTCCTTTACTAGAGTATCGCATTGAATTATAAAAAAAACTTATTGATCACATAATAATCAGAATGATAAAAAAACTTACTGAGTCTGGGGTACTATTGCTAAATGGCATGCTGATATTTGACTGTGTGCTGTAGTTGGATATGGATGGGGTCCTTTCCATCTTGGCTTAGCCAACAACACTGATCCAGAGCCAGGACGGTGTCGTAGGACAGATGGAAAAAAATGGCGGTGCTCAAGAGATGCAGTACCTGATCAAAAGTACTGTGAGCGGCATATCAACAGAGGCCGCCATCGTTCAAGAAAGCCTGTGGAAGGCCAGTCTGGCCATTCCGTCTCTGGAGCCACCACTAACAAAGCTAGTAACTCCGCTACCACCTCGTCTGCATCAGTGGTGTCTGGAGCTGGTCAGTCCAACAACTTTGCTATAAATCTCGATCGAAGCAAGGACTTGCAGCCTACATCTTCCCTTGTTAACAGGTAACATCCTAGATTTCTGCACATTACATACATTGGTAGAAATGTATTAGAGTTTGATCATTGATGTACTAAAACGCATTATCGTCGTTTCAGGCTTATGGTGAACAAAGAAAAGACCGGTCAGGAAACAGGGCTTGACCTTTTATCCCCTAAAATTAGCCTGAGTTCCACCGGGAATACATTCTCTGTTACCGAGTCAACTGCAGATGATTTTGCATTTCTCACATCTGATGCCATCTACAGCACCACAAAGACAGGATCATCTGTCTCGAGAACTTATGCCCATGGATCTGATGCACACCAGTTATCTCACATATTTGTAGATGATCACGCAAGTATTTTGTGGCCTAAGTTACAAACACAATCAGACAAGACAACAGCTGATTTCACGTCTTCAACGTCTTCTCCTACAGGTGAAAGAAATACTCTTTCACCCCTGAGATTGTTTCGGGAACTTGACTCGGTCTCGATGGGCTTGAGCACAGATACTGCTGTCTCAAATGAGCGGAGCCCCATTTCGTGGGAAACTTCCATGGGTGGGCCTCTTGGAGAGGTCCTTAAGATCCCCACGAGCAGTAGCTTGGGGGAGAAAAACAAGGAAGTACCGGCTTTGAACCTCTTATCTAAGGGATACGGGGAAGGAAGCCCTCAATTGGCTTCATCTCCAACAGGCGTACTTCAAAGGACTGCACTCGGTTATTTTTCTAACAGCAGCGCAGGCAGCAGCCCTCGACCTGAAAATGGGAAAGCACTCGAGAGTGGTAGTGTTAGTTGTGACCTTATCGGGTTCACCCTTGCAAGCTCCTCTTGTCTGCCCTCATAGGTCGTTGAGATCAACGAGTTCATGCTGAAGACCCGTCTGTCTTTCATATTCTAACGTGAAATTTGTACCTGAATCATTGTCATAGCTCGGAAATTTACTGTATAATACTGTTTTTGTAGTGTACTATTGTATAATGTTCTTTCAATCCCAAGTCAGATATTAAACACAAGGCTAAATGCAAGCTGCTTTTTCAGCTTGCTGGTATTTCTAAATAGGTAGATTTTGTGAAAGGCTTTGGTGTGTTTCGCCAGGCGATGTGTTAAATTTATTGAGGATATTATAAAAAAAGCTACATCAAAGACTAATGAGATGAAATATTGCCGCATTCGGCTGCAGCATACAAGATTTAACAAGAACAGGCGGGTTATACCTAAAGTCATGTTGAATCCATCGCTAACCCGAAAACTCCTATAAAACATACAAAGTCGACCTCTGAAACGAATCTTCAAGGTTCCTCCCTTCCATAATAAAATTTTCTTATCCAACAAATGATCCCTAGCTTTTCGATCCATTGTCATCACCACCATCTCCATTGCCCCCCATAAGAGTAGAGTCCAAACTAACCGAACCTTAAAATTAGAGTTTGGATGAGAGTCGGGTCCAAACCAACCCAGAGACTAAAATGGCCATCTTTATCGAGCCTCGTCTCAAGTCTCACCTCAATGTGTCTCGATTCCACAATCCAAAATCTATTCATTCTGCTATCAATGTAGATATAGTAATTTGATACAAAAGGCTCATTCTTCTCATCAGTTACCATCGGTAAATTGATGCACAATCACATCATTATGAACCAGATTTTCCATATTTCAAGTAGAAGACCGTTATAAGACTTTGTACATTTCAACAAAAACATCTTTCTAATGTTCCTACACTACCCAATTTTTGAATCATTAGAATTTGGTGATAGTGGTTTAAGTATAACTTATGTTTATGTTTGGGGTGGCCTGATAGAAATTATGATAAGAGAAAGGACAATTTTGGTTATCGTGGTCGTTAGGATGACCACGGCCCATGAGTGCCTACTTAGTGAATTTTCTGGACCCAAGTAAAACCAGCTCCTGAAAAATGGAACAAAAACCAGAACCTACAGGACCAACTCAAAAATATCCAAAGGTGGTCTTAGGAACTCGGTCCAAAAATACTTATAATCATTGTAAATGCCATCATAATAATGAACAAGTATTTCTAACCCAAATTTATAAATCATATAAATAGATCTCAACCAACAGCACAACACAACATTCCATTACCCGAATGCCATTAAATGGCTCTTAAGTCTTACCTAGGGTGGAATTTAGGGAAGTTGGATGTACGCAACCTAAACCAAGAAAAGTATCTACCTAAAAGATTACAAGAAAATAAAGTTTAACATCACATGAGATTAACATAAAGGTCCAACAAATTGAGTTTAAAAGAGAGTTCAAAACCGACTTGCATCCATTTCTGCCTTAAATATCGTCTCTTGCAACTTCCGCTCCTTTTCCAGGTAAATCACCTTCAACAAATAAATTTCAGGCCTGTAAGCAGTTTTGTAACAATTTTCAGTTACAAGCAGATGAAACTGATTAATGATAATTCAGACAAAGTGTAACATATTTTATTGCAAGTCTGCAAGTAAAATTCCGCAGCATAAATAAACAATCAAACAATGACACTTATGTATTGAATACACGAATCAGTCAAATTCAAGAATTCAACACAAATCTTACTTTACGCCTAGGTCACAAATTGCAAAGTAGATTACTCCGACTATAGTAGATATTCACAAAGGGGTCGTACCTATAGTGTGTGAGTACGTTGTGATCTGTCTAGAAAATGACATTTCAGGCTTCAGGCATCCTCACTTAACTTTACATCCTGTACTTGATATCCAAACCGTGACCACAAAATCTGCATTAAGCCACCATTTGCAACATGCAAAAGGAATATCCAGGTTGGATTCACAAATGACGCAGAGATTAACTTGAGGACAACAAAAACACAAGCAGTGCCCAGAAAATTCCAGTTGATACCTTGCACCTACACGCAGAAGATCGAATAAAACAGGAGATTGTCATACAGTCACAAAAAAGAGCGACGACAAAAATCAAAATATTGCAAGAGCATAGTACCTCTTTTAGTTGAAACACCTCTTCAGATGTTACTTTGATGAAGCCAGCCATCAAGCACCCAAAAAGTAGGCCGAAGGGCATTAACAATTCTTGATTCCTAGATATAGTTACTATAATGTCTGACAAAAAGCTCGAGAAGAACCATGCTATGAAAGACCATTTAAACGCTTCTCGGCTAAAGGACAACAATCGTTGCAATGCTTGGTGTTCTGCTTTCTTCCACGGAAAGTTTTTAACAGAATCAGGCAGCGATTTTTGTAACTGCTCCTTGACAACAATCATTTGCTTCTTCGCCTTGTCAGGCATCCCACATTGAGCAATTACTTTTTTCATCAAAGGATTGTAAGAGACATTAGCACGAGTCAACTTACATTTTTGAGGTAGAAACGGAGAAACACAAAATGATTGTTCCTGTCAAAGTATGAGAAACACATGAAACAATGTCACAAAGGCTTAGAGAATCCCAGAAGAAAAAGGACAAAAGAATAAAGATAGCTGTAAAAAAAATTATTTCAAGATTATAATAAGTACTAAATGAAAGAAAGTTTAACTACTAAAGATCCTACATGTTTCATTTGAAGTTCTTCTTTCTTGGGGGAAGTTTAAGAACCAAAGTCCACCAAAACAATCACGAAACAATAACTTGGGCTGCAAATTATGCAACGTGAGGGAAGGAAAAGGGAGGTGGATAAGTTCACTCATCTAGACAAAGGGTTGCAAAAACTTCCATCTTTCTATGATAAAAAGCATCCCCCTAATGATGGAGATTTTTGGAGGAAAATGGAGCTCCATTTTCCCCTTCCCATCCTCGGATTCTCCTCTTATCCTCACCTTCCTCTTCCTTTTGGACTCCTACTTAAAGAAGATATAAAGCCTTGAGTAAATACTTCCAAGTGCAAGAATGACACATTGAGTGAAAAGATTATTGTGAATTTATTGAGTTGCAAGGCAGCATTGAACATCTCTATCAAATTCTTATATTCATGATATATGATGAGAGAAATAGAGGAAAAGGAAGAGAAGAACTATTAAGGGACGTAATTTCCTTTATTTAGATAGCCAAAAGGGCGGGAGGCAAATGAAAGGAACAAATTGGAGGGTAAGGCTTCTTTTATTTTGAAAAAACAAAATCTTCCTACATAGAAAAACTGAAGTAAGACAATATCTTCCCTCCCCTACCCTTCCCTTGGCTCCTCTTCCCATCCTCCCTTTCCCTAATCTTTTCAAACGCTCTCCAAAAACACAATCCATCATAACTATAGTCAATTAAGAAAATTTTTTGAAAGAGGAGGCCTTGGACCTCTTAAGTTGAACAATGGAGGAAGAAGAGTAGTGTAAATGGGTAAGAAAAACAGAGTATAAATCAAAGATGCAAGAACACTAATGTATATGAGGTATCTTATGATACCTCCCCCTCAAAAATGGTTTCTTATCATTAATGGAATCAACATTACACACTAATGACTCAACCCTAACACTTGAGAACAACCTCTCAAGCTTGTGTTTCCATTCAACAATGGAAGACACCCACAAACTAGTACAAGAAGAAGAGACTCTCTATGGTACTTAAACCCTAGTCTTTCTAAGTGTATTAGCTCTCTCTTGTGCTACTTAATACACTCCTAATACATCTATATATAGTACCAAGAAGTATTAAAAGCCCTAGGAACAAAATGGCTTAAAGCCCAAAAGAACAGAAACAAAACAAAAGTTTCTGCCGCGTCAGGCCCACTCGCTCGACCCTATGCTCGACCTGGCTCCTCCCGCTCGACCAGGTCGAGCCAGCTGCACCTGCTTTCTGTTTTGGTCTTCTTCACTTGCTCGACTCGAGCACCATAAGCTCGGCTGGTCGAGCTCCTTCCAAAACAGCCTGCTGCTGCTGCGTTGCACCCTCCACATGTGCATACCTCTTTGATTCATCATCATCAACCATCACATGATCGATCCTCTTGTTCTTCGTCGTACCCACACTACGGCACCCCGAAGCTCCTCCATTCAAGTGTGATTTGGAGCTTGCTCTAACATTTTTCAACCCATAAGTGTTCATGATCAACCAATATTAATGTTTGGATAGAAAAATCATGCCTCAGCCCGACTGTTAATGTTTTTCTTCCACCTTGTGAAAGGTGTTCAATTCTCACCTACAACTAAAGATCAATTCCCCTTCCTCCTCTTCCCCTTAAGAAATTTTCTTACTTAAAAATAAAAATTATGTTTGAGCAACATTATAAAAGAGAAAAAAGGGAAGGAAATTGATGTATAAAAAGGGCTTTCCTCCATTTCCCTCCCTATTTCCTTTAACCCAAAATCTCTATTTCCTTCCATCCAAACACAACTTAAAGGATAAAAAGTTGAATCTCCAGGACTTTTACTAATTTGTAATGCATTCCAGCAACAAAATGAAAACCAAGAACCCAATTGCACACGAATTTCCAGTCAATTTGCAATTTGCAGTAGTAATTTCGCAATATATTCAACTATACAACATGGTTTTGTGATTTTAAGTAATGAAATACACCTACTAGTGTATCTTCCTCGTACATCATTATCTCTCAGAAAACCTAATGTGTAAAATCAGTCTAATTGTTTAAGCACTATTCAGTATTCACCAATGAAGAAAATCCAGTGGACAGTGGGCAGTACAAAAGGCGATGAAATAAGCCAATAACCATGAAAAGAAGAAAGTGTTGTTGGAAGCAAACCTGAAATGTCGAAGGATAAACTGCGCACCGCAGTACGGCGGCCACCGTCATCTTCTCGCCGGCTGATCCTCTATCTCACTGCGTCTATCTCCTCGATTTTCATTCACGCTTCGTCTTTCTTTTCTTGCGTTTGTAGGGGATGGTAAGATAATCCGCGCTCAGAACATTTTTATTTTTCACCGAGTTAATAAGCGGTGAAAATCTAATTTTAAAGAAAAAAAAAAAGGAGAATGGTAATAGAAAAGTCTATTTCTAAGGAAAGATTATATAAAACCACCTAATCTATACACTCTTTTTTAAAAAATCACCTTATATAAATTTTTTTGCAAAAAACCATCTTACATAATGTTTGCAAAAGACTACCTATTACTATATTTCGTCAGTTGACTGGCATATTTAACATTTGACCAGCATGTGTTTTTGCAAAAATCACCTTACATAATGCATTTCTTTGCTAAAACCATCTTAAATAATGCATTTTTTTGCAAAAGACTATCTGGTCAAACGTTAAACATTCCGGTCAACTGACGAAAGAGAGTAATAGGTAGTCTTTTGCAAATAAATGTATTATGTAAGGTGGTTTTTTGCAAAAAATTTTATATAAGGTGGTTTTTTTAAAAAAGAGTGTATAGATTAGGTGGTTTTATATAATATTTCCTTTTTTTAATGTTAGTTTGATAGTAAGAATCAATTGCGAATATCGAAAAAAAAAATCAATTGCGAATTACAGTTATAATGTTTGATGATTTTGCAAATTATAGCTTTGATTTTTTTTTTTTTGAATTACAACCTCTAAAGTAGCCTTTTGACGGGTATCCAATATACCCCCTTCTATTCATAGATAATGGGACATATGCTTTTTCACACTATCCAATTCACTTATTTAATGCTTAATATCTCTTATTCAATGCGTCCAAAAGTAGCCTTTTGACTATCGAAAATTGATTCAGTCGCAATTTTGTTGAAAATTCCGACTAACACTTGTTAGTCGAAAATTTCCGTCTATTTTGTGTTAGTCGGAAACATTCAGTCAGAATTGCCTTTTTGTGTGTACTAATGATTAAAAAACGTTTATTTTTTTAAGGAAAATTAAAAAATATTTATTTGTGTCTTCCCCTAAGCTAGATTTGCATTTTAAGGCTCACAAGTCAACAAGGAAATTAAGCTCATTATTATTAAACAAGAGTTATCTATAGGCCTTTAATACACATATAACTTTATTAGTATATAACTATTTGACTTGACCTAATTGAAAATTGGATTTAAACCCTTAATCAAATACGAATAAGAAGAAAAGATAATTTAAGTAGTATATAGTTAAGTAACACTACAACATAATTTGCTTTTAGTGGGATATATATTTAGCAACATTTAATTTAAATGTCGCTACTTCAAATTTCTTATATTGTATATAGAGGATTTAGTGACATTTATTAAACCTTTTAGCCACATAATTAATAAAAAATCACACTAAAATTTTTTGCGATATAGGATTTAGTGAAATTTCTCTTATATTAATAATTACATATGCCACTAAAGATCAAATAAGTGTCGCCAAATCACTTTATAGTGGAACTTAAAATAAAAACCAATAACTATTACACTAAAAATATAAATCAATAGCATTTTATTAATGTCACTACATTTAATGTCGCGAAAAGTTAAATTTGTTGTTAGTGAAAATTTTAGTCTCATAATTAAATGAAAATGTTGAAAAAAAATCCAATCATATTTTATTATATACTTCATAATAAAATTAAATGTTGCATACTAAAATTTCTTCGTGATTGAATTCGACCTAAAATTACGACAAATTTGTTGAAGAGTTGACTTAAAATCAAGGTTTGAACTATGTCAACTACTTCTAACAAATCATGACCCCATCAAATTTTTGAAGCAATAAGTCAACGTAAGAGACAATTTTTCTTTGACTTTGCTTGATCATATTACAACTGTAAGCACATATACTACATGAAATTGAACCAAGCAATAGCATGCAATTAGGAAATGCATCATCAAGAAACTTCTAGAATGGTACCTCAATTGGTGCAATGACTAGTCAAGCATGTGTAAAGTATCTGATTGATTTCGAAGAAAATCTCAAACTTAAATTTTATTTTGCCCTGACATGAAAAGTATTACTAAATAAATACTATTTTAAAAATTATTGTGTATTTTTACTCTGTTTTTTTATTATTATAAAATTGAAATACGTAAAAATTTTCAAACCTTGTCCAACAAGTTGCATTGGTGATCACAAATTAAGTGATGCTATTAGTTTTGAACCTTTCTTGGGTTTTATGTGTGTTATCTCTTTTCTGATCGTGTTTTCCTTTATGGGTATGAGTTGCCCTCATCCTTCCCTATTTAAACCTTATTTATAATTTTCTACAAGCGGGATACACTGGGTAGGATGATGATGATTTTTTTTGTTTGGATTGTTCACGTAATCACGTCTATTTCATAAATTTTATTAGAATAAATTGATATTTGTATAACACATCTCCAAATAAACAAATCTAACTAAAACTCACAAATTATTATATGAGACGGTTTTAATATGAGATGCTCTATGTATTGTACGTTAATGTCGTTAAATCGCCTAATTAATAAAATTATGAAAATATAAATATAATTTTTTATTATTTTGAGTTCGAGATGATCTCTTATAATAATAGTTAAATACTTATCTAATTTATAAACATAGAATAATACAACTAATCCTATATATACTTCTAAAGTAGCAAATAAAAAATATAAAAACATAAATAATTATCCTAACTAATTGTGATAATCCCTATAATGCATCTTAACCATTGATATAATAACAGAATCTGAGCAAATAGGCACAAGTACAAACTACATTCCAACTGTTAGTGAATGAAAATATGCTCTTCATATATAAATCACTTCACAATAAGCCAACTGTTTCTGGGATTTTGCCAGATTTATATCAAGATTAAGAAAAATAAATGAATATTTAATATTAAAATAAAGAAAAGAGGTATTAATATAAAAAATACAAATATGGTTTATACTTTATAGCAAAGAACACCATGCATGCTGATTGTTGAGCAGAGACAAAAGAGTTTAATCTGCAGGAATATTATTATACTTCCTGTTTACGGATTTTGTATCATTTACGTGAAAAAGCACTTATATCGTAATTTGAAATGATGTAAAATGGTTAGGATACAGATGAGCACGTAGCCAGCTAGGGCGATGATTTTGTTGTTCTACTTATTTTTAAGTGAAAAAGTTTTATATCGTAATTTAAAATGATGCAAAATAATTGAGACAGATAAATTCTTCCGTCCTTAGCTACCTAGCTAGGGCATCTAATTCTCTACTTGTCCTTATTCTGTGCATTTGTACTTGACACTTTTCATTTTGTACTTCACTCTTTTGAGCATTTCATAAATAATATTGCCTCCGTTCCAGTTTATTATTAGTTCCATTTGACTAAACACGGATTTTAAGGTAGTAGTGGGGTCCATTGGAAAATGTGGTAGTTGGGTATTTTAATTGATTAAATTAATTGTAAAGGTGGTAGTGGAGTATTGGAAATTGGAAAAGTGGGGGTATTTAGGTAAAAAAAAGGATAGCCAAAAAAAGGAAATGAGACAAGTAATGAGGAATTGCCAAAAAAGGAAATGAGACAAGTAAACTGGAACGGAGGGAGTATCTAGTATTCTATCCAACGAAAATAGCTACAAGTATAAAATTTTACCTGGGTAAGTCTCTGATAATATCAAATTTTCGTATTACATTTTAAGTTAAAGTGACATATTATGGAGATCGTTGAAAGAATAACGGAATATTTTCAAAATAAAAAATATAGTAAATTTAATGGGACAAATAAATTAAAAATAAAAATTGTAGGTACTTTTATGTAATGAAAGAAGTATATCAACTAAGAAATTTGCTAACACATATACCTAAAAAAGCTAACCTAACACTTCTTCATTCTTTATTCTTCATTGGATTCTTGTACTTGCGCCAATAAATAGATAGAAACCATAATCCCATTTCTTTCTAACTCCAAGAAAAATTCACTTATTTTTCTGACTTCTATTATTTTCTCATTATATATTTTATTATTTATTTAACATAATTTTCAAATATAATAAAATGAAAAATTAATTAATGCCACTTGTTTCAACTTATATAAGAAATCCAACTAGAAAGTATGATTGATGCTTGATCCCTATCATCTTATATATGGTTAGAAAATTCGACTTTCCAACCATCAATATACGTGAATCAGATCACTTAATTAGAAAATTTGTATGCTGAAATATTTTTTAAATTAACAATTATTATTTTGTATTTTTTGTTAATACAAAATTCAGTTAATTTTAAAATCACAAACATGAAAAAAAAAGTTTTCATCCTAGACAATAATGTTCAACACAACAAAAACCACTCTCAAATAAATTCATACACACTATAATTTACACCAAAGTTTTTACATAGTAACAAATAACACACAAAAAATTAAGTAAATACTATAGTTCAACATTATTAGGGTACCTCATATGCTCTTCAAAATGACTACCTTCTTCTTCAATACCTTGAATCAAAACATTACCATCAAGTTCCAAATTAGGAAGAGATCCCATGGAAATCATTTCTTCATGATTGTTTACCAAATGATCACCTCCATACTCGCCGCCAGCGCCACCACCACCACCACCACCAACACCACCATACAAGAATTCAAGTCCATCTAAAACCTCATCCCTTTGAGGGTTGTTGCCATTATTACTACTCATCAACGCCTCGATTTCGGGTGGGAAAGTACTACTTTGCCCTTCCACCATTAGACCTTCATGTGTATAGATATCATTACTTGGATAATCAATGTTTTGAATATTAGGATAGTGATGATTATGAAGAAGGATTTGATTAGGGTTTAAAGTATGATCATAACCCCCTTCAATTTTCATCAATAATTTCATAGTTGAGGTGTGATTATGATCCTCATTAGTGCTAACTCCATGGAAAATATTAGAAGAATTTGAGTAATTAGGCAAATTCAATTGAGGAAAGGAAGGGAATTGGTTGTGATTATTGTATAAAGAAGAAGTAAATGAAATTGGATTAACCATTTTGTTATCCATTACTTCTTGTTTTAGTATTAAATTATTGCTAGGGTTTCTAGAATGTTGTTGTTGATCTCTCCTTTGTTTACCCAAAAGCTTCTTCTTCAATCTTGTGTTCCAATAATTCTTTATATCATTGTCTGTTCTTCCCGGTAATTGTGCTGCTATTATTGACCACCTATTCATCCAAAATTATGGTGTACAAGTTTATCAATTACCAAAAAAATTGTTTCAGTCAATTTGGTTAACGATACTAATTGGTGGTAATAGAAAAGATTTGTAAATTTTCATGATACATATCCTGTCATTCTTATGATAATGAAAGTTCGATTGTAAAAAATATTTTGTTCACAGTTTTTCATTTCCATCTAATACCAAATGTTCAAATAATAATGCATTGGAATGAATTTTATGAAGAAAATAAGATTGTTGAAAGAGAATGAGCATGTCCATTAAATTGTCAAAATATATTCGTATCAAAATTACACTAATTTTCATTATTATTCTCACTATTTAGTACGGATTACTAAACAGATTGTTAGAGTATACAACATATTATAGGATCTGAACCATCAGTTTAAAAAATGAAAAAAAAGGAAATTAAAATGATCATACCTGCTTCCTATACTCACATAAAGACTTAAGATAATCTTATCTTCTTCTTCTGAAAATCCTCCATGCTTGATGTTAGGTCTAAGATAGTTCAACCATCTAAGGCGGCAACTCTTTCCACATCTCTTAAGCCCTAGAAAAATTCACATACAAAGATCATAAATAAACTAATATTGACTCTCAACCATCAGCTTAAAACTTTCAGTAAAGTAATTTTTTGGCGCATGATATCATAAACTGAGTCACCATTTCTAATGAAATCTCAACCATCATCTTAAACTTTTGATTGTAACAATTTCTTACAAATATTTAAAAAATGATTAAGAAAATATTTTAGCTAATTAAATAGCTAGGGTTACCAATCTCAACCATCACCAACTTAATTCAACTTTTGGTTGAAATGATTTCTTGATATAATAGAGAAAACCCAATTCATGGGTTCAAATTAAACTTCAACCATCAACTTAAACCGAGAATTTCAAAAACGATCAAGAGAATATTATATTTTAGCTAGGTAGCCCTTATAATTTGTGTTTCTGATATCATATCAAGAAATCAACCAATGAAACCGATTTAACCTGATGATGGTTGAGGGTCGTTACAATCTCAATCATCATCAGATTAAACTTCAGTTTCACCAGTTAATTAATTTCTCGACATCATATCAGAAATTCAAGTTATGGGGTCAAAAAAAAGTTACAGCCATCAGCTTAAACTTTTGGTTAAAAAAATAAATTACAAAAACGATGAATAAAATAGGGTTACCAATCTTTTGAGGCAAGGCAATCCAATTACCACCAGTGCCATTTTTTTCAATATAAGATTTGAGCTTAGCATCTTCTTCAGGAGACCATGGACCTTTTTTCACATTAGCTTTATCACAACAAGGAGCTCTTCCCATTTTCCTAATTAAACTCCTTAATTATATTAACTAATTAATAATTAATTATGTTTAGCAATATGATTAAGAGGTGATTAAATCTTAAATCTTTTCCTTAGAGAAAGAAAGAAGAAAAGAAAAGAATAAGGAAGATAATAGGAAGGAGAATAATAATAGATAGGAAAAGGATAACAAAAGAGTATTATTCAGAAAAGTCATGTGTGGATAATTAAAATAATAATGGGTGTAAAGTAAAATGAATTTTGGAATAAAATAATAATTAATTAATTAAGTATGATTAATCATACCAGTATGTAAGACAGGATTTTTCTTCTTGTCTTTCTTCATTTGGTATCTAATAATAAAATGTTTCATAATTTTTATAGACTCTTGGGTCTAGTCATTACTCTACTTATTTCTTTCCTTAAAATATATGAATCCCATGCATGGGTCCCATAATAATTTTTATTATGTGATGTTAGACATCATGTAATATAATTTAACTATCAATTCATACTATTGTTTACTATTTATTCAAATAGTTGAATATATAAGACTATAAAGAAAAAGACTATTACGTTGTTGTAGGACTAAAATTATATATACTCCCTCCTATTCAGCCTAAATGTCCATTTAGTTTTTTCATATTTGTCGAGGTAATATTTTAACCCTTAATATCTCAAATTATTTTTAATTAAAATTATAGGCGTCACATATATAGGCGTCCAACAGCTTTAAAGCTTTGAAATTAACGTTTGCTAACATTTTTATGTGAAAAAGGTCACGGTGGAACAATTTGGTAAATCTCAGGGTTACTATGTGGATTTTTTAAAAGTTTAGGTTAACACGTGGAAAACCCAAAACCTCAGGGTTGCTACGTGGAATTTCCTTATATCTTTTCTTCAACAAACATTTCTCAACCATGCCCATATAATATTCCATTAAGGGCCTATTTGAGACATTAAGATTGGTAGATATGGATTTGAGTCTAATATCATTCAAACTAAATGGATTCGAAGCCCGATCAAAAGAAATAAATTGATTTTAGTTAAGTTGACCTATGACCATCCTTGCCTAAAAATATTGTGTGCACTGCACAATATAGTTTGTGCACCCTTTTTTTCAAAATGTAAAAAAAAAAAAAAAAATAGTGCTGGTATTTGTGAGAAAATCTTTAATTTAGAGAGTGAGTTTAAGTGTGTATCTTAAATGCAATTGTTAAATTACCGTTAAGATAAATTAATCTTTTAATTGGAAAAGGCCAAGTGGGTACCTAAAAGGCTAAAAGTAACCCATTAAATACTTATATTCTTAATCGTTCTTACAGTTTTTTATTATTACAGAATAGATTGAGAAAAATGGAGTCGAAAACTTATAAAGAATAGTAATACTTGCTCTCTAACGGAGATAAAATCCGTTCTCTTACAATTAAACTATTATCATTGTTGTAAATTGTAAGATTAACAATTTGCAAACACTCCCTCTAAACAACAAGATTAGCTTTAAAATGGTAATTAAAGCATTCAAATGTCAATATGAATACAATCTTGGTGAAAAGTGTAGAATCCTTGTTAATTAATTTCTACCATCCAACCATTTTTATCTTCAATCAAACCATTTTGAATTGCAACATATGTTGATGAAAGCCTCTTCGATATCGAGTTCTCATCTATCCTGTATTCTACCCTGCATTTATAAAAATACTATTTTAATTATCACAAAGATATTCTCATCATGAGACAATTCTAAATTAAGTTAAATAATCAAATTATATTAATTAAAATAACAACTTTGAATATTAAAATACTCATTTATTAAATTTTGGTTCTTTGTATGGACATGTCTCAAAAATAAAACGGTCTTGTACAAATTTTCTTTTAACTTAAACTCTTGCCAAACTCAATATGACTAGGCCCATTAAGAAATTGCACATGTCAACTCTAATTAGACCAGGCCCAAATATTTTGACATGTAATCCGAAAATGGCTTATACTCAAAAAAATTGGGTCAAATGGAGTGTAATAGAAATCCGACTATTTTGACCTGCTTTCATAATTTTTTAAAACTTTTTTATTTTCCACGTCATCAGTTTTTGGTAGGCACTTTAAATTTTATATTTTTTGAGTTAATATTTCTTTATTATTGTAGGCTTAATATCGATATATCAGTCCTTATATAAGAAAATATTTTTAATGTAAATAAGTTTGAAAATCTCAATCGAAAGTGATGCGCGCGATAAAAAATAATCCAACTCAAAATCCGTAGCCTTACAAGTAAAAATAAAAATTTTACGCACCTTTTACCACGGTAAGTAATGGTACCCACAGGAGCAACAACAACGGCTGTTCCGGTGCCAAAAACTTCGTCAGCTTCAAGTAATTCGTCCACTGGGATAAGCCGTTCTTCAACCTATTACAATCAACATTTTCATCAAGTTGTAATATTTTAAACAAAACTAGCTTAAACGATATTGTGTCGATGAACCAACTCAACCAAAAGATTAAGCAGTGGATTTTAATATCATGTTAAGGGACCAACTCAACCAAAAGCTTAAACTGATGATTAAGCCCAAGAGTTATTTTATACTACTCCCTCCTATTCATAGAGAATGGGACATTTTCTTATCGGGTCAATTCACTGAAAATGTCCTATTTCTATATTTGTCATTTTTTTTTACCCTTTTACCCTTACTACAAGTCTACAACAATACAATAAGTCCACAACACATAAATATCAATACCCTTTACGGAAAAAGAGGGTTTTCCACTCACTTTTAAGTGGTCCCCCACTCCTTCATGGTTTTGGTGCAAAACTCAAAAGTCTCATTCTCTATGAATAGGAGGGAGTATAACATAGCGATTTTAGGTTACGTAAGAATAATACTAGAACTCACATTATAACCAAGATCGCGAGCTATTTCCATTATGCTTTTCCGAGTGACTCCTGGAAGTATAGTACCTTTAACCGGAGGAGTTGAGATTGTGCTTCCCTGAAATTTAAAATGATTTAGTCACTCAGATTAATCAAGGGTCGGTTTTAGGTTTTCAGGGGTCTGGGGCGAAAGATTATTTATGGGCCCCTAAACTATTGTATGCATAGAATAGACTAATAGTTCGAACCTTAGCACTAATTGAAAACTAAAATTTATGAAGGGGCTTGGGCGTAGACACACCTTGCCTTTACTTAGGCCGACCCTACCGCTATAAGTAAAAGCCATTTAATAGCATAGTAGATGAAATATAAAGAAATTACCTTAACAATGAATATGTTACAAGAAGAAACTTCCTCAATGTATTTCCCTTCCACAGAATCAAGGTATAGAACATCCGAATAACCTTTGCTCTTTGCCTCAATCAGTGGCCTCAAACCCTAATACATAACAAAATTTGTACTTAATATGACTTCATCAATTACATAATCTAAGTCAAATTTCCTCTTATGATGAGGAACTTAAGTCTGTCAAACTGATTAGGTCGGTTGGATTTTTGCTCAGGTCATGTATAGATTGATCAAAACCACTTGATTTGAACCTAACCCGTTTAGTTAATTGGATCGAAAATCACATTCCATTAGGTTAACCTGATTTCGACCCATTTAACCCGTAAGAGGTTTTTGTTTACATTTCAAGACCTTTAACATTGATTATATGAAATATTTTGAAAATTTAGTTTAAGAGTTATTTACTATTTTGTATTTACTATGAAAAATTTGAAAAAATCAAATGAATTCAGTTCAAGTTATACTAATTGATTTGACTCAAAATAACTAGTATTATTAAATGAGTTACATTTTAGGTTTAAAATTATAATCTTAACCTAACCCGTTAACTTGTGGGTAGATTCAAATCGCATTAGCAGACTGAGTTAGCTTTTGCCGGGCCTAGAGGAAGTGTTGAAATGTGCTTACAGGTCCATAATTGCTAATAGTTTTTATTCCACCGGTTCCACCACGCGAAGCACGATCAAATTCTTCCTCCACATACAAATTCAAAGGAGAACTGCCTTCCTGAAATAGGATAAAGCACGATTAGATGGTCCAAGAGATGCATGTGCATCAACGAAAAGTTAAACTTGCAACTTGATCGATATTACATGTATGTTTTTCAATCTGTATATAAGAAACGTTTGTAAAAAACAATCATCTTACTTTGAAATAGTATCCAACAGGGGAAGCATAAATGACGAACATATACTCCGGTGATGGACTCACCCCAAGTATGGGTCCACTTCCTAGGAGTAAAGGTCTAATGTAGAGGGATCCCTTTCCAGGAGGAGGAATCTGTTACAAATTATAAAATGAATTAATAACATCATCTCATCAATCTGATATCCTGCACAAGTTAGATCCGACGGAAAAGGATATCAGACAAAAATATTTGTGGCCCTTGCAAGGAGAAATGAACTCACATTTCAAAATATGTACATTTTATTATCCCAAAGTCATTAAATCGTACATACCCAACGTTTGTTTGCTACAACGGTCTGCTTCACAGCATCAATAAATTGGCTGACAGAAGGAGAAGGCATGCACATTCTTTCAGCACCAACTTTCATTCGTTGAGCGTTTTGGTCAGGACGAAACAAGAAAATCCGGCCATCATCTCTCCTAAATGCCTTCATTCCTTCAAATATGCCCTTCAGATATATAACATCGCAAATTCTTACATGAGACCGTCTTATAATCATCTATTGTTTGATTTTAACATGTTAGAAATTTTCTAGGAAAATACCCCTTTAAGTTGGTATTATTAATGGTTAATCAAAAATTGGTATTATCATAGGAAAATTAACAAAAGATTATATTATTTTTGGTAATTTTTCCTTTTTAATAAGTCAAATTGGAAAATGGTTAAACGAACACTGTTTTTAGCTGATAGACCATATAAAGTCAAAAGTAAAATGAAAATTAAAAAAAAAAAAAAAAAGTCAATTAAAATTAGTCAATTTTTTTTATCTATCAAAATATTGAAGCTACTAATGTAGATCAGAAAATTGCTCACTTGTCCATAGTTTAAGGCCCCGGAAGCAGGGCTTAATTGAAGATTTCCATAAGGATTAAGTTGGCCCTTAGAATTAAACCCATCTTGTTGGGAACATTTCATAAAGTACATATAATCCGTTGGGATTAGGCTAAATCCAAGCTTGTCCCAATCAATATCAGCATACTCATCATCACAATTAACTTGGCTATCAAAAAAAAAAAAAAAACAAAACAATATATCATCATCAGAAGTGCCCGTATAATTCATAATAATTATCTAAAATTATAAAATTATACTCCCTTTGAATGATTTTAGATGTCCCATTTGGATTTTCACGGTTATTAAGGGTGGTGTGGGGTCCATTAAAAAGGTGATAGTTGGGTATTTTAATTGATTAAATTAAGGAAAAATTATATTAGAATTCTTTGCAAAACACTACCTTTTACTGATTTTCGTCAGTTGACTGTTAATATTAACGTTTACTTGCACAGAATTGTATTATATAAGGTAGTGTTTTGCAAAGAATTGTATTATATAGTATGAGGTAGTGTTTTGCAAAGAATTGTATTATATAAGGTAGTTTTTTGTGCAGATCAATGTTAATGTTAACAGTCAACTGACGAAAATCAATAAAAGGTAGTGTTTTGCAAAGAATTGTATTATATAAGGTAATTTTCTGAAAAAATTATTATATAAGATAGTTTTTTAAAAAAAAGGTGTATAGAGTAGGTAGTTTCTTATAATTTTTCCTTAAATTAATTGTAAAGGTGGTAGTTGAGTATTGAGAATTGGAAAAGTGGGGGTATTTAGGTAAAAAAAAGATAGACAAAAAAAAGAAAATTGGAACAATTGATATGAATTTGCCAAATAAAAAAATGGGACAACTAAAATGATTCGAAGGGAGTATAATTTTTAATTTCGTTAAAAATTATACCTATAAGCAGGAGATGTTGCCTGAGATGGGTGAAAATATCGACTTTCAAACTTAAGATACTGCATCCAAAAATTTAATAAATGATTGTCACTAGCTAGAAATTTTCAAAATTGTTACATATTCTTTAAATTTTTCCTAGGAAAAATTTTGTGATACTAACGACAATTTTTTTTTTTTGGAGAAAAGTTTTTTGTATTACCCAATCAAAAAATGGGATACAAGGGTCTCAAGACCCTAAGATTTCCGGCTCACCTCCCTACCATTGCATCAGTGTGAACACGGTGCCCACCTTCTAGGAAGGGTTTCACAGCGTCACTCTTCATGTACACGGGAGGGGAGCAGGAAATCTCAAAAAAATGGCTATACAGGATATGACCATTCACAAAAACAAGCTCTATCAATAGGACATGCCCTATCTGATAGGATAACAGAAATAGAACTAAGCAAAAAACAAAAAGGCCGAAGAATAACGACAATTTTTTGTTATTACAAATAGTTGAATTTTTACCCTTAAATTGTTGAAAAAACAATTAATATATATCCATTTTACACTAATAAAAAAATCTTAATCGACAGGTTTAAGAATATAACTAGTATATTTATATATTTATTTGTTTATGACTTACTAATTTTCTTTTTAATTTATTTCATGTCATATCACGCTATGTCAAATAACATTGTTTTTTTTTAAAACTTATTGCCGATTTATGATTATTTGTTGGAAGCTTTACAAACGCTCTTTCTCTAAAAATAATCTTATTTTTTCAATGAATTGCCTTTTAAATACAAGTCACCTAAATGCATGGAAGTATAAAGAGTAAATACCGGCCCTAAGGGTGGACAATAGGGGCCGTCGCCTAGGGCCCCATGTCAAAAAAGCAAAATTAATAGTTGTAAAAGGTCTATATAGATTATTAATTACAAAAAAAAAGGACTTCAATATACCATTTCGCCCAAGGCCCCAATATATTTAGGGCCGGCCCTGAGAGTAATTGGGGCAATGAGATGCTATATGAAAAAATTTAGATATATATTTTGATTTTTGAACATAAAATTAAATAGGGGCTCAATCAAATAATGTGCACAGAAATTAACAAAAATATTGACCAAAAATTAAAGTGAATTTTATCCTTCTAATACATGTAGTCTTAAAATCATTTATAAAATATTTACAGACGAATAATATTAGCTTGATAAAATTATTTTTTCTTCTAATTCGTTTTTCCATTTCATAAGAGATTTAAAAAATGAAAACCTTGAATTAAAGTGAACTTTATCCTTTTACATGTATTTCTTTTCATAATTGTAATAAAACAATTTCTTCAATATTCCTTCTTCTCTAACATATATATTTTTCTGAAAAATTTTGATCAAACCAAAAATTAAAAAATTAATTCACACATATTTTCCATTGGAAGAAAATATTTTTCATCAAGTCAGATAGAAAATAAAGATATCACTAATGACCAAATATTCATTTTGCACTCATTTAGTCATTTTACACTCTTTATTTTAACTCACCTTTTAATTTTCATACAAACTTAATTTTTTATCGTAATTACTCATTTATCTCATTTATTAACTCAAATTACGTTCATCTTTTTTATTTGAGCTATTAATTTATTTAGTCTATATTTAGCGATATATAATCTAAATGTCACTATTTCAAATTTCTTATAGTATATATAAAAAATTTAGTGGCATTTATTAGACCCTTTAGCAACATGATAAAAATTCACACTAAAGCTTTTTGCGACGTAGAATTTAGTGACATTTCCCCCGAATGTCACTATAGACTACAGTGACAATTACATATGCCACTAAAGACCAAATAAAATGTCGTTAAATCAGTTTATAATGAAACTTAAAATCAATAATTATTACACTAAAAATATGAATCGGTGACATTTTTTAACGCTACTAAATCAAAAGTCGTAAAAAATTAAATTTGTTGTAGTAGTGGTATATAACTTTAGAACGGAAAAATCATTAATATTATTTATTTTATAAAAGTAAGAGAAAAGAACCTGTAATGAAGGAGAAATGCGTTGGATAAAATTAAGGAGGCGGAAGCTAGTCTTGATCATCTTTTTTTTCTATTAACAACTTGAAAAATTACAAATTAAATTTTGAGAAATTAAAAAGAAAATGAGGAGAAATAATTAAAAAGATTATTACAAGAAAAAATATAATATATTCCTTATGAGTGTTTAATTTGGTTTATAAGGTTAAAGGAGAGGAGAAAGGAATTGAAGGGTTTGGAATTTGATAGATCCAAATAAATGAAACTTGGCCTATTAATACTCCTATTATTAATTATTAATAGACTATTTTAATATTATTATTATTTCCTTTATTTTACAATTTTTATTACATTTGACTTTTCTTATAGGTTTTAAATTCAAGTAATTATTGATCGGGTCTTGTATGATTGTACACTTGAAAAAGTACTTCTTTTCGGACCAATTTAGTTGTTTCATTTGGTTTTTTACACTATTCATCAATTCCGTTTAATTTTTATTTTATTCTTAATCCATAAGTTAAAACATAGTTATGTAAGATCTTGTTTGATTCGTCTCAATGCAAGGATTATTCTTATCAACTTTTAATAATTTTTACTTAACCATATAATTAGAGATATTAAAAGTCAAAATGTTACCTCGACAAGTATGCCCAAGCAAATGGAACAATTAAATTTTTATATATCAAGACGAATCTAATAAGATTTCACGTATTAGTATATTTTAAATTTTCATTATATCCGTGAAAAATCATGTTCAAAATTTATCTCACTATATATGAGATATTTCAAACGTAACCGATACGAAATAGAGGATCGGAGTAATATTATGATTTGTTTTTAGATTTTTATTCCCAGATCTATTTCCTTCAATTATTGGTATTAATATTTAATTATTATGCATGTTCAACGAAAATGAAAAAATATACATATATCCTGATATCCATGTGTATTGTGCATGATAATAACTAATAAAGTAATAAAATAAAATCAAAAGTATTTCTATATCAAGATGTAATGGGAAACGAATCCTTACAAATAAGTATATCAAATAAAAATATTCCTTTTATAGAAAAATAATATTCCCTTATTCAGCCTAAATGTCTCATTTAGTTTTTTCATATTTGCCGAGACAACATTTTAACCCTTAATACCTCAAATTATTTATAATTAAAAATTATAAAAATATGATATTAATAATTCTTTTATTGAGACGAATCAAACAAGATCTCACATGATTATGTTTTAACTTATAGATTAAGAGTAAAATATAAGTTAAGAGTAATGGGCGAATAGTGCCAAAAAACTAAAAATAAGACATTTAGGCTAAATAGGAGGTCGTAATGATTTCTCTTCTACAATTTGTTGGTTATACTTTGATAAAATACTCCCACAATACTGATCAAAGTGAAACAAACAAATTAAGCCGATGATTATTCTTATGAATTGTATAATTATTATTATCATTATCATACTCAATATATCCCGCATATAAAAACTATTATTATTATCATTATTATTATCATTATCATACTCAATATATCTCGACTCAAGAAAGACCCTAGATAAGATCAGACAAGTACTAAAATAAATATTTAAGGTAGGAAAAAATAAATATGATGAATTTTATGGTCAGTTTAATTGTTCGTACTCCTAATAAATTGTGGTGATAAAGATAATAAGTTTACAAATTCACATTTTAGACAGTTTTACTATGAGACAGTTCGACATATCTAAATTAGACTAATTAAATGTTAATCCAACTGAATTAAATTAAAACATTCACTTTGAAAAGTAAAACACTCATATTTTGAATTTGAGACAACGACTATCTCATACAAGCTAGATTTGCTTAAATAAATTTAGTTATAATCATTATTCTTAATAACATATATATAATAATGGGCGAAAATAAATTTTGAAAAAAAAATTAAGTATTCCAAGAGCATCACATAAACCTTATTAAGTTATTTTCCTAGCTAATAATTATATAGAAATTTTCATTTTTATTTACTCATCGATTAATTTCAATATTATCAAACACGTTGTTCAAGTACGAATTATATAGATAACATATAATTCTAACTGATACGAGTATATAAATTTAAATTTGATTTAACTTCATTAGCTATTTAAATTTATCTCTCTTTTCGAATCATTTTTAATTTAATTAATGATTATCACTTTTTTAATTTCATTTTACATTTTAATTTTTTTATATTTTTATTTATATACACAAATCATTTATTATCAAATATTAATTTTTTCTTAATAAATACGAATTTTTCTTTGTAATTTAAAAATTACCAACTGACAGAAAATTAATGGTCATTATCTTCTGCACATGCAATTAATATAACATGATCATCAATATCCTTGAGAACTTTCATTCAAAAAAATGAGAAACTTCGTAAGAATATATTTTTAAAACATCAATTACAAATTACAATTTACAAATGCATGTAGACTATTAACTTATTTAAAACATAAAAAATATATTTCGTTTACTTTTTTTCACAATTTTAAAATAATTTTTTAACCACAATATCTTTAAATACATATTATAAAGATTATATATCTAATAATAATACACTTTTTAAAATCATATTATTTTCAAGTTAAAAATTGAAATTTGAAGTTAAGACCTACTATTTTTCAATTAATTTTCAGATTAATTTCAAGTCAGTTGCTTATTTGTATATTCTAATTGTACCAAATATAATAGAACTTTTATGACATCATGAATCTTCTAGATAATAGACTTGTGATGATAATATACGTTGTCATATGAATTAGATTAATATATGGAAATATACTACATCATACTTGAAAGTTGCTATTAAATATAGAATGAAGCAGTCGATTATATTTATAATAATGAAATTGGTCGGGCTGTAATGTGGCAAACCCATATGTATGACCCGCCTGACACACGATTTGGCATTGGCATAAGACACGATTTTTAACAACTCAATTCACTTCCATATGTTACACAATTCAATATTAACGGGATTTTTAAACAAACGACTTGAATCATAATCTTGACATGTACACGCCATAATTCCATAATTTTATTGTTTTTGAAACTTACAAATTTATCATTTCTTGAGTTTGGTCCTTAGTAAAAAATATGTAATTACAGAAGTGGTAAATGTAGCAGAATTAACAGCACAACCAACAATACAACTTAACATGCTTATTAACACCCTTAATTTTTTTTGGGCCATGCGCGGTCGAACATGTTGAACATGCTCAAAACCATCTGACAACCAACAACACAGCTTAACAGAAAACCATTATAGACATTCATCAGCATCACAAATCTATAGACAACACCAAAGGAGAATCACCCTTCTCAACCACAAATGTTTTAGTAACTTTCTTACCATGACTAAGAACCTCGATTTCGTAACTTCCATGGAAACCCCTAAAGCCGAACTTCCCTTCATCGTCAACATGACCATGAGCACAAGTCAACCATTCTCGTTTCAGCTGAAGATACCTCTTACCCGCTTCATTAATATCGCCTTCAGCATTGACGAGATGCGAGTTTTCCCTGCTCATAAACAACTCCCAAAAACCCCATAACATAACCCCTTCAACTGCTGGATGAGCAAAGGCTTCCCTAAGCATGACTTCCAAATCATCGGCTCTTACAAACTCGTTAACGAAGAGACATCGAGCTCTGTGAACCACAAGGGAAGACCGAGAACACCCAACTTATCGAGGGCAGAACAAACGATTGACCCCACTGGATTATCGATATGACCTTGGATTCCGACCCCACCTACAGGTGCACCTTGCTCTTGCAAGTTCATTACAAGATCGATATACCTTTCGGGGCTTGATCTTGGATCATCTCCGTCTTCAACATGGTAATCGTTGACGAACAAAAGGGCAGATGGGTCTAATTTGTTTGCGGTCTTAAACATGTCTGCTCGAATATCTTTACCTAGATGATCCTGGTAAAACGAACCATGCAACATTTCGTTATTGACATCGTAATGCCTGAATTTGCCTTTGTAACGAGTAAGGAGGCTAGTGAGGCGGTTTTGGACTGCAGCCGAAAGGTCATTTTTGTTGAGGTTTTTAATCCATTGTTGAACCGTGCCCTCGACTTCCCAGAAGATGCAATGCCCTCGAGCTTCTATGTTGTTCTTCTGGCATAAATCCAACATCTCATCAGCATCCCGGTAGTTCAAATTTCCTTGTTGTGCTTCAGTCCAGTACCACTTGAGTTCATTTCCAAACACTGCCCAGTTGAAGTTTTCCAGAAAGAAGGCCACAAAATCTTCGTTATCGATGTTTGATCGACTTATGCAGGAACCAAATGGGAAGCTGTTCTTCGTCTGTCTGACTTTAACAAAGGTCCCAAACGTACTATCCCCCGTAAATTTCAATACCACATCACGCTTACGTATCTGTAAAAGGAAAAGATCGGAATGAAACTCAAAAATATCCAACATTACAGACAAATCAAAAGCATCAGACAAGTTGTAGTGTATAAGGTGGTGTTCAAAACAGACTAGAAGAACCGATATTTACCTGAACCTATAACCGAATCCAATTTGACTTGACATAAAAAAAATAATAATATAAAAATCGACATGGACACGAAACCTGATTTTGAACCCATCTCAAAAATTAAACCCGAATGAACACATATAGGTGTGCACAGTACAGGCAACATTTTGTCCCAAGACATTGAGGTTATGCTAAGGTTTTACATTTTGGTTTTAAGTTTAGACGAGCAAGAAATACCTTATCGGTCTGTTTTCGTAATTGTTTGAACCTAGCTTGTCGATCAACAGCAAAAATTTGAAGACTTCCAAGCATTAAATCAACTCCAGAACCAGGGCCTTGAATATAAACCATGACCTTCGACGGTTGCTTCTCAATCCTAAACGAACCACCAATTTCATGCCAACGGTCATCACTAATCTCAACTTGGCCCCCATTGACCCACTGACCGTCCACACTAAGCGCAACATTAACATTCTGCGGCCCAGAAGCAGTCGATCCGACTTTAACCCAAGCGGAAATCTGATATGTGAGAAAGAGCTCCAGCTTGTCCGTAATCATCTGAGCAGGACCCATCCAGTTCTGCGTGCGATTTGTGACAAGGATGTAACGACCACTCAGAGGCTCGTGAGGTCCTAGAGATTCCCTTGCCATCGGAGGAAGGATATGCGGGGAACCACTACCCACACTTAATGTACAATTTCCGAGAGGAAACCAGCCGTTGGTGCCATCACTTAATTCACTGTTTTGGATTATGTTGACTCCAAAGGCAGCATTCTGTAAAAGTAAGTCATAAATGTAAATTCTTGGGCATCATATTGTCCTTATTTGGATGGGCCAGAGATTTATAAATCTTCAGTTTCGATTTTCAAAGAAGGATTATATTAAGATGACTTAGCAAATCACTGGTCAACCACAAACCACGACTTTGTTAACAAGGGTAAAGTGCATACATCCGGCTCCCTTTTCCTTAATTGAGAGCCACTTAATGACATTAGCTTGATAAAACTTGGACATTATATCAGTAGTTCATTATACCTTTACAAAGTTTCTTTATGTTCATCGGTAAAACAAAAAAAAAAAACATTTGTACAAATAGTTCTAAGTGAAAATATTCGATGCTGACCTGAACAGCTGGTGGAATGGACGGAGGAGTTTTTGGTGCATGTTTTACGACCAAACTATTAAGGAGGATGTCGGTACCAGGAGGAGGTCCTTCCAAATAAATAACAACACTCGATGGGGACCCATTAATAAGAAACTTTCCTTGAAGCTGTGCCCAATCTTTATCTGTTGCCTGCACACTTCGGGATAGAACGGAAACTTCATTATGGTTGATTTTGGGCTATTTCCGGGCCATAAGAGAGAATCCGAATCAAAAAGAAAATTAGGTATCGACAAACAGCCAGTCTCCTAAGAAACCGTCTGTCTAAGAGACGTCGCCAAGACACAATCCATTAAAGCTTAATTAAACAAAAAGATATAATGAGCTGACGCAATTAGAGATAGTCTCTCAAAGAGACAGTCTCTCACAATAATTTGTGATCGACAAAAAATGAAAGATTATGAGGGCTTAGAAGAATATGTGACAATGATATAAACTCGAGAAAGATAATAAGACAAAGCGAAAGAAACTTTACGTTGAGATGCCTATGTACTGCTCACGCTTATCGGGTGTTTGAACCCACAACGTAGCTCGAACATCCGAGTTGGTAACGTTATTACCATATATCCGGACAACTGCGGTAACCTCGTAAGCCAACTTTCGCTGAACTCTAGGAGTAATATCTTGCTGAATTCCGTTCCAAAATTGAGTTCGCTCTGTTGCTGCTGCAAAAAACTTACCAGATTTTGGTGTGATTTTCCCGTCTGCCATAGAGTCATGTAACACAATTTTGCATCCCCTTCCTGACCAATTATTAACACCATCTTCGAATGTCGGGTTTAAAATTATATTCTCATCACCACCATCCGCACATCTGCTTGTCGTCTGTCAAACATTCAAAGCAAATAAAAAAAATACTCTCATCAAGTATCATAATGTGCTTCAAAGGTTAGAATATAAAGTTACCCGACACATTGTTTCGCTTAAGCGGGAAATTTTGACTGATTTTATAAGCAGATCAATCCCCGGATTAGGCCCTTCGAAAAAGAGCACAGCACGATTAGGAATTGTTGCGAGCGTAAAAGTTCCTTCTAAGGTCTCCCAATGTTCATTTGAGACCGAGATCCTGCGCATTAACAGTTCATACATCAATTACTCTGAGATTTTATAGGATAAAACTGGATAGGGGATGACCAATTACCTTCCAATGGAAGAATACTCGGTGTTATTTGAACCCTCATACTCCGATTTCAAAGTGGCTTGAAGCTCGCAAGCTTTGGGTGTTCCCGACACTGCAACTTGTGCGGAAAGTTTATACGTAGAACCCGGACAGACAAGGCGTGTTATATCTTGTTCCAAACCTTGCCAATGCTGCTTCCTGTCCGTAACTTTGGCATAACCTCCACTCAATTTTGTCGACACTCCTTTAGCACCTACGGACTCAGCTGAAACGATTGAGGCATCACATTTGTTCGGGTGCCACATATTCAGACCTTGTAAGAAGTCGTGATTGCATATAATGTTTTCATGAAAGTCGGTTCTTGCATCATCTGCGTTTCCATTCGCCTAAATTCACCAATTTGCATAAATATTCCCAATCAGACGAGACTTTGATTTTGAACCATCATACTATATCAATTATTGTTTTAGTAATGTCTATCTCCGTTCTCCGCCATATGAAGGTAGAGTTTACCTCCATATAACATGAGCAAGTTATAGACAACATCAAATAAACACAAATGCAATTACTGATTATTAGCAAGGGAGTTGTCATAGCACAAAGTTCATCACGAGTTATATACTAAACCTATGTTGATTACTCGGACTCGTCATTTTGCTTCACGTATCCGTGTCTGAATCTTGATGCTTGGACATTGGTATGGCACTTAGATACTTTTATTTAGGTGTAAAATTGAATATTTAGACGATCCGACACTTGGACATGTACCAATATCCGACATCAGCACCCAAGTCCAAATAACGCAGTTAACTAAACGTAATAGAAGGAGACCGACTAAAATATCATTGTGAGGTTATTTATCACTATTAATTTTGGACAACTAAATTATAGTAACTCATACAGACCTAACATATGTAATTAGAACCATTAACAAGCCAGGTTTCTTGGCGCAACTCAACCGGAGGATCATATACTTCTCTTGAATTAATAATTGTAATAAGATTCGAAGTTTCAATTTCAATCAACTTCATTAACTATCTTTGTTATTGGTCGAAATAATATAACTGAATCATATAATCGAGAAACTTTTCATGTCGATGAATTATCTAGGTTATATTCCATATAACAAAAAGTAAACAAGATTACTTCACGTACCATGGGGCTGGACCTAGAAATGACCACAGACTTGATGAGTAAATCCACACCAGGATGAGGCCCCTCGAGATAGAACACAACGCGATCAGGAGTTTCGGAAAGTGTGAAAGTTCCTGTTAAAGTCTCCCATTTTCCCTCTGAAACCGAAATCCTGCGCCAGTCACCAGAAGAAAGGTCAGCGTGTTTCTAGTGAGTAAAACAGAACAAATTCAGAATACATAGAAAATACGCAACCCACCTTCCAATACACAAATAATTGGTGTCGGAACTTTTCGATTCTAATTTCAGCGTGGCTTGAACGTTAGAAGGTTTATGATCTCCAGACACACCAACACAAGCAGTAACTCTATAAGTTGTCCCAAGAACAACTCGATTGGTTATATCTTGCTCCAATCCTTGCCAACATTCTTTACGATTCGTTACTCTAGCATAATTGTCTCCCATCCCTTCAATTTCTCCAAAATTAGGTGACACTAGCGATGCCTTACAGCTATTGGGGCGCCACGAGTGCATGCCCTCGGCAAAGTCATGGCTAAGTACAATATTTTCGACAATATTACTGCTTGTACTGCCATTATTTCCTTGCCCATTCTGCAATCATAATGTGTGAAAGTCTCTAAGTCTCGAGAGCCAAGTCATAATTCTCAATACAAACATTTGGAAAGGGAATATCTTAGTCACACATTCTAAAACGAGATTGTCTCATGGTTAAACCATCTCATTTGGGTTGGCCCAATGTAAACTTACTGTCTTAAAATAATCTTACGGTCTCATACAAGACTTGTTGCTTCTTAGTAGAAGATAAATATACATGTCTTTTGCAAATGACTTAACATCATAGCACCAAAAAGAGAGAAAATCTAAAGCCTTATGTTTACCATAGCTACATTATCTTGTTGATTCTAAGCCATAGTGATTACCAAAGGGAATCACAAAAACCGAGGGGGTCGTATAGATTAACTCAAAAGTTTTATGTCGTGATTCCGCAATTGATTTTCTTCTGAATTCTAAAAACATTTCATTACTTCAATGCCATTAACAAAGTTTAGGTATGCTCATGACTACTTATGTTTGGTCACAAATACCATTATAATGTTTCTATGAAGAAAAGCCATGATAAATGAAAAGAGTTACAAACATATACAATCACCAAGTTTAACAAAGTAACATAAAATGAAGTCCAAATGACTCCAAATTGTAAATTCAAACATCATTTTCTAAGCCTAATCAAAAGCCAAAAAACTTTAACTCTAAAAAACAGGCATTACAAGCAAAAGATTGAAACCACTACAAAATTTCAAAATGTAAAATTGCATAAAATCAAATAAAATAAAATAAATTTATTAGCAACTACCAATCATTTGTTTTGGTTCCCGTATTCGACCCGTATTACAAAGATTAAGCGTGCATTTACACGAAGTTGCAGATGATGTATGCAACCAAACCAAAGTTCAATCCGAGACAACAATTATCGGGTAAGGTTGCATATTTTCGAGTTTTAAACCCGTCTAGGTGGGAGCCAATTTTTGACATTCGGGTAATTAAATGGAAAACAAAAACCCCAGAAAAGTAAACACAAATGCAAATAAAAATACCTGATCAAATCCAATTTTGCTACTTTGTGGGTTTTCCATATTCCCTTTTGATCCCTATCAAAAACCCAAAATCATAAACCCATAAAAATCCAAAATTCATCATTCTCAAAATATATAAAATTAAATTTCTTGATAAAAATTGAGAAAAAGAAAAAAGTATGAATACAAACCGGTTGAAATTTGAATTTAAAATTCTGAAATCGACGTGGGTAGCACAAAGATTTGAAGTTTCTCATTTATAGAAAGATCAAAAACAGAAAAATTGTAAATTACGAGACGATTATAACTAATTTGTAAGTAAAGTTAACAGAAAGGGATGGACCAACCATTCCCATTCCCATTCTCATTCTCATTCCCATTTCCAATCTTTCAATCAAATCAAACCCTTTTTCTCTCTTATTTATTGTGGGTTTCTTTATTTGTTCGCTGACTGTCGGAAATCCCTCAACAATGGTGGAAATTAATTTTCTTATTTAGTTTTATTTTTGTGTTTTAATGGTGGGAAGGAGAAATAGTGTAGAGTGTATACTTAGTTTTGCTTAGAAAGGTTTTATGCTTGAATTGAAATGGAAGTTGTGTTTCCCACTTAAATTTGAGTATAATTGTACTTAGCTTTCTTTAATTAGAAATTAGGGTATTAGAGATTTAGAGTGCTAATTATTTTAAATTATAATTACTAGATATGAATATGATATTCTTTTCTTCAATCACAAGTGAAGTGATTGGAATTTTGCTCAAAATAATGCTTAACTAAATTTTTTGATTTTTAGGGGCTATAAGTATTACTCCCTCCTATTCAAAATAAATGTCCACTTTCCTTATTTGGTAAAGTCTCTTTACTTGTTCATTTTTTATTTTTGGCAAAACTTTTTACCTAAATACCCCCAACTATCCCAACTTATATTATTTAATAATACCCCACCTACCACCTTTTCAATTTTTATATTCATTTAAAATACCCCACTACCACCTTTTTAATTATTATAATCATTTAAAATACCCCACTACCACCTTTTCAATTATTATAATCACTTAAAATACCCCACTACTACCCCACTACCATTTTTTCTTAAAATCCGATCCAAACCCAAAGTGGACACTTCAATTGAATAGGAGGGAGTATAATTTACATAAAACCAAACATCGGTAGAACAATGAAACAATAGAACTGGTGATAGTTTCAGCAGTTTCGTTAGCATTTAAGGAGTCTTCGTTGCAATAGAAAATGTAGGATTTTAAACTGTTGACATTTGACAATTCTATTAAAAACAATTTTCTAAAATTGTCAACATTGTAAGCTTTTCTTACCTAAAGGAATCACAGACATTATTGTTCGCCGTTTATTTTGCTTTTAGGGCATGCTTGTATTGGGTGTAAATATTTAAGGGGTTAGAAAAAGTCAAACTAATGAAATTAAAGCAAATAGAGATGCATTTGAAGTAGTTGAGCTAGTTGTCAAGAAGGTAAAATGAGCATAAAATAAAAATAATGAAGGAAAAAGAAGATATTTTCCCTTATTATGGAGGTAATACATTCCCCCACCCACCCCTAGGATAAATATTTACCCCACAAAATTGAAAATTTCCTTCATTTTTCCTTATTTTGCAACAATTCTTCCATCTCTACAACAATCAAATTTCACTAGTTTCTCAATTATCAACTTCATCTTCTTACTTTGACTTTTTTTACTCCCGTAAATATTAATACCCAATACAAGCATGTCCTTAATGGGTAAATATTAAGTTTTCCTAGAGTTGTTACAATGTTAGAGATGAAAATCCTGAGTTCGTTTTGTGGTTATAAATTGAGATATTTCCGTACCATCTTTGTGACTGAAGTTCGATTGTCACCATTTATCTAAAGGATTAATTTCCTCTCTCTCATTGCATGTATAGATTACCTAGCCTATCCTAAATAAAAAACAATGTCAGCGCTAGGTTTAGATAAAATAAAAAATGACTCACTATACAATTCTACATGACGTGTATAATGGGTGAAAAAAATTTTGTTGCCTAAAATCGAGAAATTGATTTATTTGGGCAGTAGTTTATGCGGAATTTCAAAGTGAGATGCACTCATGTTTTTTATTTTCTTTGTCTTTCATAGGATTTGGTTGGAGGAATTATTTTTTCGATATTTATTTTGGTAAGAAATTAAAAATAAATTTAGAAGGCAAAATTCAACCTATATAAGATTTGGACAATTCGATGGAGACGTGGAGTCGAATATAATATCTACCTTTACGATAGATAAATTAATGAGTAATTAGAAACAAATTGGAGTATAACTGTAAAAACCAATTTTTTTTAGTTTTGGCTCAATCAACACTCATAGGAAAATGCTTTATAAAAAATGATTGTACATTGAAAATAATTGTCATTAAATTAAAAGTCCATTTAGTTGATTAGTTCCATTGGCATTCAACTTTTGTAGTTATATAAGCAAGATGCTTTTTTGGATAAGTTTTTGATTGAGGAGTTATTTTTATTTTGAAAATTGAATTTTATTTCAGTTAGAATGTGTGTTGTCTTTCTTAGACGAGGTTTAATTGAATTTCACTAGCGGCCTTCCTTCAGCCTACTATTGAATCCGAAAAAACGTAACTTTTACTTAAGACTTATTGGTTCAATTTTTTTTTTGAATAAAGACTTATTGGTTCAATTAGTTGATATACAAAGTGTTGTAATGGACCTATGGAATAATAATAAATAACACAAAATCTCACAAGAGACGGTCTATAGGATATACCACAAAATTGGGCCAGCCCATTTCCCTTAATTGATTTTTTTTATTAAAATATCAATTATATTATGTTATAATCTTAAATGTAAGGTATTATAACCTCGAATATACTATTCTATAACCCCAAATATAAGTTATTATAATCCCAAATAATTTATTATAACCCCAAATATACTTTGTTATATTTTGGGCTGTGCTTTATGGATTTCGTCTATAGAATAGACCGTCTCCCATGAGACTTACTGGAATAATACTTGTGAACTACATATGTACAATGGGCCGGAAAAGAAATGGACAAGTCTCATATAATTACAAACTGGGTCGTGTTTAAATGAGAATGATCCTCTCATTTTGATCCAACCCGACCCATTTATAAATTTATTTTTCTAAATTTTCATTGAAATAAGTATGTTAAATTAAGTAAACTATCTATAAAACATAGAGACCCATTTAAGGCCCATATAAAGCTTGTTTTTAACATGTTTCTTTTTTAAAATAAAAAACTCATTTATATGTAAGAATCAATTCTCGGCCCGATAGTCTATTTCAAACACCTTTATCCATCAAGTTAAACTTGACCCGGCCCGGCCCGGCCCGATTGATATCTTATGAGTTATGACCTACTATGGTGAATGTGAGCTTGAATTAGCATGTTATGCTTTGCTGACATATCAATTGACAGTGTCCAGTCCCAACAGGCTACAGTAGATCTAGTTGTACCAGATTACTGCCTCTTCATAATCCATTGACGTAAGAAATTTAATCACACATTTTCATTCTGCTACACGTCTCCCACTTTGCCCATCATTCAGGTCTTGCTCTTGCTCCCATCATTTTTTTAGTCTGTCTTATTAAATTTATTAATTCTACGTTTTTATCCGGTTAAAATTGAAATCAAACGAAATCGAAAGTTTTTAAGAAAAAATAGATATTATAATAAATAAATAAAGAGAACATGAATTGTGTGGATAAAATTAAAAAAAGTGTGTAAATGCGATTAAAAGAAAGTATTGAGTCATTGTAAAAATAATAATGATGCAAATAAATAAAACTGACTAAAATAAATGAGTGGGATGAAAAAAGTATATTTAATTATAGTTTATGACTCATATTCTTTCTTTTTTTTCATCCATATACTCTCTCTTGTTTTTTCCGTTTACTTTTTACACAATTTTTGAATTAAATTTTAAATCTTAATATCTCTACATACGCATAATATAAAAATTAAAAAAATACACAATAAGAAAGTATATATATTAAGACAAATCTTACAAGATTTCAAATAATATATTTTTTCTTCTAAATATGCCTAAAAACATTAATCAAATATCTCTTTTTTTAAAATAGAATACTTCAAAAAAAAAAATTAGGGAACGAGGATTATAAAAGTCTAACTTAATAAATTTTTAATTTCATTCCCAAAATTTAACGTTTTCACCAACCAAAATTTATTTTTGTCTTTTTTTATTTTATTTTCTCACCAAATGTCTAAATTGAAGTATATGGTAAATTTAATTGGACATGATATTTCACATACTTCGCGAGTTTTCATTCAATTTCTTACACCTGCCCTTCTATCTGACATCCCTTCTATCTACAACTATATCCAACTAATCTTCAAATTAGTGCTAAAACACACACAACTATCCTGTTTTTGAGCGGGTATGATTGTCTGTCATATTTCCTCACAAAGATCCTATTTTTGAGCGGAATATTGGATTGTTGATGATGTACACACGATATATGATCGTGTAAACTTCAAACTTCAAATTAAGGGGTCTTAAATTACGGCCTAAAATTCTATAAAATTGTAAAATAAACAGGGTCTAAAAGATTATCGGGTAATTTTACTCGACTTATGATTGTAGAAACTCTATTAATTAATCATTAATAATGCAAAATCTATACAAAGGAATGAAGAGAAAATTGAGAGTAATTTGAATCAAGGATTAAAAATAGAGTGACCACATTTGCATTTCCAACTCATGGGCTTATAATTAGATAAGCTATCTCCTCTTGAATAAGCAATTATAGGTCTTGAATGCATAAAATGGCTTCTTGGGAAACCTTGTTGAGGCACAATTGGTACTTGAATTGCTTCACAATGCCCACAATTGTTGCACCTTCCTTCACATCTTGGTGGTCTTGACCCTATTAATGCTCTTTCTATCAATTTCTCTTCTTGTTCCTAAAAATTACAAAACCATTATTAGCTTACCTTACCATAAAACAACATTTCATTGCTCTGATGCCACTTAGACGAGATCTCGCCTATTCAAAATTAGAAAAGTAGAAAAATTATTTTCAATGACCCTTGATTGCAAACATAATTTACAACTAACATATTGTTGGAAAATAACCTACATATGATCTCGCACAAGAATTAAAAAGCACTTGAATGACATATAAACTTGATAGACTACTATTCTTAATATAGATTGACTTTACGATAGATACTCATCAGATTTGTGTATAGTCAACTCTTATCTAATTTGGGTCTAGAATACATACCCAATAACAAATTTATCACATACCAACCATTCCTTTAGCTTTTTTCTTTTTCTTTTTTTAAAGAACCATTTCTTTAGCTTCAATAAGCATGGACATATCTTAGCTTGCAACAATGCCCACAATTTTTTTGGTAAAATTGATGGAAAAAGGTTGATATTTTACCTTTGTTGCATCTGTTTGTGGGAGAATTGGCAGTCCTGTGACATAAAACATGAAGAATTTGAAATTTCATTTAAGAAATAGAACTAATGACAAGATTTAAATGCATAAATACACCCATCACCAACCCAATATCTCGCTCGAAAACAGAGTCCAAATAAGAAAAGATAACAGACAATCCATACTCATATTGTAATGAAAAATTAGTGTATATTAAAGGTGTTCAAAAAGACTCGATGACCCGATAGACACCCGACTTTATAACCGAACCCGATTTGACCCGGCTTATAAATTGATCTACAATTATGTAAAACCAATGAGAACACAAAACCCGATTTTAAATCGACCCGAAACACTTGACCTGAAATCAACCTCTAGTGTATATTATAATTACCTTGAGTGAAGTATGAAAGTTGGGTGAAGGTAGAAGAAAAACATAAGAGCAAAGACATGAGTAAAAGTCTGTTTTTGATGGGAAAGACAGGATTTTGAAGAATACCCATTTCAGAATAATTGAAGAATTGGGAAAATTAAAGGTGGGATTTGGGATTTTGAGTGACTGAAATAAATGCCAGGGGGAAGAACTTACAAGAGTCTAAAGGACAATAAGTTGAATTGGGGGGAAATGGGAACCAACCCTTAGGAACAGGACACAAAGTATATATAACTAATGACTAATTTGTCCATTTGAATTTGCTATTTATAGTATCGTGTTAATTAACTGTTGAGAATCTTTGACCGTATTATCTTGTATGAGTATTGTTAGAGTATATAACATATTTTAGGGTCTAAATCATAAGCTTAAACTTTTGGTTGAGTTGGTTTCTTGACATGGTATCAGAAGCCTACGTGACAAGAGGTCACGAGTTCGAATCTCAACCACCCGTCATTTAAGTGTAATATTTAGCACTAGATATGAGGAAAGCCTGTGTTGCATCCACACTTCTAGCCTAAAGGGCTCTCGTGTGAGAGGGCGTGTTAGAGTATATAACATATTCTGGGGCCTCAATTATCAGCTTAAACTTTTGGTTGAGTTGGTTAGCTGCTGTTTATTTTCTTTCCCTAGACCTTAAATATTGTTTGTCTACGAGTGGGATACACTGGTACGCTGATGATGATAATGTTAATAAGTTGTTGAGATGATACGACAAAAAATAATAAATTGTTTGATGCTTTTGAAAAAATAAGAATATATATGTTGACTATACAAAGAAAGTGGTGAGAACTGTTTTCATAGGAAAAATATGAAGAAAAACTAAGTAAGATTCAAAGCAAATTAAAATGTAGCAAACTTAAGAGGAGGAGATAGTAAGTTATATGTGACTGAGAATAAATTATTAATTATTATTAAGGTCTTTAACTATATACTTAATTAACTTTTTGATTGAATCGCTCTTTAGGAATATTTTGTATCATAAATCAATGTAATTAAATAAAGGTTATAGATTTAAAAGACGAATTATTATAGAGATGACTAAGAGCTTTGCCCCAAAAACTTGTATTGATGTTACTTTATTTTTCCCTTTAATAATATTTCTACATAATATATAAAAAATAAATAATTTTTTGTTACAACATAATAAAATCAAAAAAACTTTAAAAATAACATAAAAATGACAGAGAAATATTGGTTTGAACTAACAATTAACAAATGAATATTTAGTTCAAACAATCGCTTCTCATAGCTTTTTACCCCAATTTTAAAGTTTAAAGTTAGATGAGCAATATGAAGTACTTATGCCCCAACATGGGTCGATCCTAAGCAAGAGTAAGGCGGGTCTTCGTCCAAACCCTCCCATAAATTTCAATTTTCAATTAATGCTAAGGTTCGAACTTATATACTCTATAGAAGTATAATAGTGTAAGGGTTCATAAATAATCTTTTATCTCGGACCCTAAAAACCTAGGGCCGGCCCTGGCCCCAAGTCCTAACTCCTGCCACATAACATGGAATGCATTTGTATGAAGGATGGGTCTTTAAGTTTTACTCCTAGGACAGAGCAGATTGTGATGCCTGAGTGCCTGTCCATTGCTGTCTTTTCATTTCTTTCATTTTTTTTTGTTTTGCTGGTAATTTCTCTGTCCTATAATACTTGCTACTGTGATATATTGTATAGAAAAATGTCATTATCAATAGTAAATATTATGGAACAAGGAAGTAGATTTAGTTTGTCACAATTTTTAATCGAATTTGATGTGACCATATTTTAAAAATGGATTAATATATAGTATGTGAAATTTAATATGAATATAAGATCGGGTTTTAAACCACCATCATCATCATCATCATCATCGTACCCAGTATATCCCGCACATAGAAAACTATGGGCAGGGTCTGGGGAGGGAAGGACGGCGGCAACTTATACCCGTGAAGCAGAGCACGGCCAAAAAAAGGCCCCCAGCTCCAAGATGATAAAGATACGTACCTGCCTCGTAGGTGAAAAAAACGCCTCTACTTCCAATCGACATAAGTCATGTGTCACTTCAAACAATAATTTACACCTCCTCTATTGTCTAAAAATCAACGAGGACAATTGATATATAAAAGATTAACAGCTAGTAAAAATATTTAAATTATGTGAGTAAAAAATATAGTAAGTAGTAATAATAATAATTTTATGAAGTGAATTTGTGGCAAAATAAAAAAAACCGTGAAATCGCATAACTAAAAACAATTACTAATAAGAAACATTAAAGCAAATAATAAATATACACAATAAAATAAATTAACGTGATTTATTGATGACACCAAGAAGTAAAGAACAAACTTACACTTACTAATCGTCCAATCTTAATTCGTGCAGTTACTCCTAATCTCATGTTAATACAAATTTTTTTCATTAATAATATTAAGTTAAAAAAAGTTTATTAGCAAATTAAAAAAAAAAACCCATAAATATGTAAATGAAGTAGTAGAATTAGGGGTATTCAATGGATCGGGCCTTCATTTTGAGCCCTTATTCGGCCCATTTTTAAAAGCGCTTTGTAAGGGTCGGGCCGAAAACGGGCTATACTAAAATTAAAAATGAAGCGGGCTATAAAAGGACTTAATAAGAGCCGAAAGCACGCCTTTATAAATAGTATAATTAATGTATAATTTAAATATTATAAATAACAGTGTTAAGGAAATTATTAATATTTTTTCAATCTAATTATTATAAATGATATATAATTATTATAAATTGATAAATAGGAAATAAAATAATTTTTAGTAATAAAAATGGGCTGAGTTGAATCAGACTGGTCTTTGAAAGCCCTGTCCATTAAAAGCCCATATTAATTTCAAATGGTCCTTATCCGACCCATTAAACACCCCTAAGTAGAATACTACAATAAAAATGGGCTGATTATGACATTTTCCCACTCAATATATCTCACTTAGTAGCAAGTATTATGGAACGGAGCAATCAGTAGAATAGTAAAACAGCAGCACTGTGAAATTAGTTAGAAAGCTTTAGATTGAAATGGAGATTGAAAGAAAGATAAGGATAGATTATACAAATGAACACGGTACCTTTTTTGTTAATTTCATGGTATTCCAATTTCCATGGTAGTAGTAAGTATTAGCCAACTAGCCCACTACCCAATAGGAGTAATGGATTCTGAACTTGTACTATTTCTTCTCGTCGTTACTAATAAAGTGGATTGCGATATTTTAGCACAATATTTACGCTAGCGTCTTTTATCCTTTACTTCCTCCCTTATCAAATACTTCCTCCGTTCTTATTTAGTTGCTACCGTTGCATGGGCACAAATATTAAGGAGTAACTGTGCAATGATGAGCAATAGGTGAAAAGTTGCTTTTTGGAATTTTTTAATATTATTTGTTGAAAAATGAAAAAGAAAAATATGAGTAATTAGATATAGAGTAGGATAAAAGTAGGAGTAGGTATAACTTTAAATGATTGGTTTGTTACCAAATAAGGAAATATAGCAAGTAATAAGAAATTTTCCAAAATGGAATATGTAGCAAGTATTATGGAACGGAGGAAGTACTCAGCAATATTTCGATTTTATGCACTATTCATCGTTCAAGCTTATTTTATATATATTATGACTAATGTGTACGTAAAAATATAGTCAATTGGGATCTTGTTTGAATCGTCTAATCGCATACTTTCATAATATTAAATTTTTATAATTTTTAGATAAGTGTAGTTTAAGATATTAATGATCAAAATTGTACATTGAATTGTATAAAAAAGTGAAATGTAGGAAGTATTATGGAACGGAGGAAGTATTATTCACTTACTTAAGAGTAGATCTGTCAAAATGGTGGATAAGCTTCAGAGGTATTACTCATCGAGTCACTCTCGATTGGGTTTAATATAATTACGATCACATCATTTTTGGTGGTTATAGATTAAAAATCATATATATATATATATATAATATATAAAATTATAAAAATTTGTTATTAATAATCTTTACGATGAAACGAATTATACAAGATCTTATTCGACTATATTTTAACCTATATATTCAAAATCAATCAAAAAGTCAAATATAGCAAATTGAATATAATATAAATTTCAAAAAAAGAAAACAAAATAGTAAAATATTAAGAAGGCGGAATAAATAGTGCTAAGTTTGGAATGTTGCAACGACTACACTTGAAACAAGGAAGTATTTAGCGGTAATATCTTTCCAACTATTTAGAAGGTCTCTTGAGAGATCGTCTATAGCAAAGACGACTATCTCAACAGCCAACCCAATGATTTTAAAATTAAAAATAAGGCTGATGACTGATCAGTTACTTATTTTGCAAAATGAGTTGGCCTATATTTACCCGTCTACTATAGACGGTCTATAGCAAGAATTTGTGCCTAACTTTTACCTTTATTTATTATTTTTAATCTTATTAGCCACGAATTTCGTAATTACTCCCTCCGTCCATATGAATTTGCAGCATTTTCTATTTTCCTCCGTCCCACTTAAATTGCAATATTTCTATTTTGAGTCTATGGCCCACCACTTTCTTTTAATCTCATCCATACATTTTAACTCTCTTTTAATTTCATCCACACAATTCATTCTCTCTCTTCATTTATAACCACTTTCTTAATTCTCACTAATTTTCTCTTTGCTACTATCTCATGAGAACGGAGAGAGTAATGGAGTATCCACATTCCACACAATATAGGGAGTATGATTTTATAGTATCTGATAGATCCTACACTTAAAGTGCTTTCAGACAACTCAATACTGCCAACTTTGATTCTCCTTTTTTTTTTTTGCATTGACATGACACCATTAATTCTTGTCACTTCTCCACGCTTTCTTCGTGATTCCTATTTCAATTTCATTCTTTTTTTTTAAACTTCAAACTTTTATTTTTACCACCAATTCCACTACAAAACCTAAGTTTATAAATTTATTATTATCATTTAATTTTAATAATTATTATATGTCAATTTTTCAAGTCTCAAATAGTAGTTAAAAATAATGTTCGAATACTAGTAGGTTACAATTCAAAAAAAAAATTGACCGAATTTTATAAAAGCGGGCCAATCAGTTTGATCTTGGTTAGTCGATTGGGTGGGATCAAAATGTGAAGTGTCTATCTATATTTCTATACCAATCTCATTCAATTCATAAGTCAAGTTATTTGATAAAATACATCTGAATATTGAATTATGTTACATATAACACATCAAATAAAATTTAAGTTGAATTGGTATACATGTAAATTCCTTTTAAAAATGTAGCTAATGTATTTTGTCTCCAATCTCCATTAGTCCATTACGTACTATTATGGTGAAACCATTCATCGAACCCTCGCTCTGGGGATGCTATATGCACCCGATTGTCCTTAATTATCAATAAAAGTACCATAAGAATATACCCATAATTAGCAATTTTAAACAAAATTTTACACGTCAAAATTTAAAAATCTCATCTCATAATTATGTACAATTTTCACTTTTCACTTTTTTCCCCTAATTTTTTGTTCTGCTACCCTAATCTTAGAGGTGTTCAAAACAGATTTGATAGACACCCGACTTATAATCGAACCCGATTTAACCCAACTTAAAAATGGATCTACATTATGTAAAAACCAATGTGAACACAAAACCCGATTTTGAACCAACCCGATACCCCTGACCCAAAATCAATCCGATGACCCGAATATGTTGGACATTTAGTGTATAATAATATATATGCTGCTTAATAATCCTGAGTATTTTAGTCACTAAGTACTACTAAGGTAGTGGGACAGTTTATAAGTCCGAAATATATCAATTAAAGCTATTATAAATAGTGGGACAATATACGTATTAATTTACGTGGTCCAAAAATGAACACAAGAAAACAAGTGGACCAAGTCAAAAGGTAGGCGCCGAGTCGGCGCACCTTTATGTGGCCTTGTAGCCGACTCGGCGCAAGGTCACTGGAAAAGCATGATTTGGTCAGAAGGAAAGCGCCGAGTCGGCGCTCCCTTGTGTAGCCTCGTCGCCGACTCGGCGCTTGGCTACTGGAAAGCCAGGATTGAGGCAGAGGCTTGGCGCCGAGTCGGCGCCCACTTTTGTGGGCTCGTCGCCGACTCGGCGATAGGTCACTGGAAGTGACCGTTGCCTTTTTCTTCCCGTTTTCTTGAGTTTAATGCATTGGATTCCTTCTTAATTCTCATAATCTCTGAGATTATGAAGGGAATAATGCTAATTCATTAGCAACATTGATGTTGGTGATTATGATTGTATTAAAACACAATCAATTGGGTGATTAAAGTTGAGGCTCCTCTATTAGTATAAATAGAGGACCTTGGGTGATTGTATTCCTTGCACCTTTCACATACAATCTCTGAATTCCTTGCTCTTCTCTCTCATTTGTTTTAAGCTTGATCAAGAGAGTAATTAACTTTTGTTCAAGTGTTACAATTCTCATAATTTCTATAAACACGTTGTTATTACGTTACACTACTTAAGTACTAAGGTGGTGTAGGAGTTGTTTGTATCTCGTTGTGGATTTCCAATTGCAAACCCAAGTACCGTTGTGGGGGAAATATCACAAAAGGAAAGTGATCACACGCCTACAACTTGTATCAAGTTTCCGGGTAACATTCGGTGTTACAAACTTATCTTCACTTTCTTTTGAGTTGTAATTTCGAGTTGTAATTTCATTTTTGTCATCTTAAGGGGTTTGAAAACAAATTCCCGTTTGTAATTTGTTTACATTATATACCTTGTGTAATAATCTTTTGTGATACCTTCACCGATGGCATCAATGAAGGATTTCACTTCTAACTTTGCTAAGTTAGAGAAGTTTGTCGGCGTCGATTTTAGACGTTGGCAAAAGAAAATGATGTTCATGCTCACTACTCTCAATGTGGCTTATGTCATAAGCTCACCCAAACCGGAAGTTGCTAAGTCGGATGATCCGGAAACGGTGATTCCGGAAACGGAGATCCTTGAACAAAATCGGAAACGATCTAAGTGGGAAAATGATGATTTCATTTGCCGGGGACATATACTCAATGGAATGCAAGATGCACTCTTTGACATCTACCAATACCATGAGTCCGCTAAGGAGTTATGGGATGCTCTTGAAAACAAGTACATGGCGGAGGATGCTAGCTCCAAAAAGTTTCTTGTAAGTAATTTCAATTCGTATAAAATGGTAGAAGATCGCCCTATAATAGATCAATTTCATGAACTACAAAGGATGCATGCTAACTTAAAATTGCATAAAATTGAAATTGATGAAGTGTTTTTGGTTTCTAGCATAATAGACAAATTGCCTCCTTCTTGGAGGGATGTTAGACATGCTTTAAAGCATAAAAGGGAGGAGATTACACTCTCCGACCTTGGGCAACATATAATTGTTGAGTCTAGCATTCGGTTACAAGAAAACCGGAAGGATGATAATCCTAACGTACCTACTATTAATATGGTTGGGGAAGGGAAACCACAATCCCGTCCCGGAGATAAAAGGAAGAGGAATGACTCTTCAAAGGGGAAAGCTACTAATCCCAATGCCGAAAAGGTATGTTGGGAATGTGGTAAGCCCGGGCACCGAAGGAAAAATTGCTTCGTCTTGAAGAACAAGCAAAAGAAATCCAAGGGGAATGGTCAAGCTTCTACAAGCAAGGGACCATCCACTCAAGGTAATCTTGCAACTTTTGTTGAAAATTCTAATATGAGTTTTTCTACTATGAATACTAATATTAGTGGTTTGCAGGATGATACTTTGGCTTGGTGGATCGATTCGGGGGCATCGAGACATGTTTGTAATTCTACACAATGGTTCAAAACCTTTAACAAGGTTGTTGATGGGGAGCATCTCTACATGGGAAACAATGCGCCTATCAAGGTCCAAGGCAAAGGACAAGTTGAATTATTGTTTACTTCGGGGAATCTTTTAGTTTTAAGAGATGTGTATTTCACACCCGAAATAGGTAGAAATTTAGTCTCGGGTCCTATTTTGAATCGATTAGGCTACAAACTTGTATTTGAAGCCGATAGGTGCATTATCTCTAAGAATAATTTGTTTATTGGTAGGGCTTATCTTTGTAATAGTTTATTTAAACTTTCTTTGGACATGAATAAAAATGCAATATGTAATGTTTTTAATGATAATGAAAAGGATGATTTGCATTATTTGTGGCATGTTAGATTAGGACATGTAAATTTTGACAAAATTTCTTTTATGTCTAAACATGAGTTAATTCCTATGTGCTATAAAATGTCTAAAAATTGCAAAACGTGCATGTTAACTAAGATCACTAGAACACCTTTTAAAAGTGTTGAAAGAAAATCCGAAATTTTGGAGTTAATCCATAGTGATCTTTGTGATTTTCATAGTACACCGTCTTTGGGAAACAAAAAGTATGTCATAACTTTTATAGATGATTTCTCAAAGTTCTGTTATGTTTATCTTTTGCATTCAAAAGATGAGGCTCTTGAACATTTTAAGATTTACAAACAAGAAGTAGAAATACAAATTGGTAGTAAACTTAAAAGGTTAAGAACCGATAAAGGAGGTGAATATTATGATCCGCTTTATTTTAATACAATGGGTATTATTCATGAAACAACCGCCGGTTATGCACCACAATCTAATGGTGTGGCGGAGAGGAAAAACCGTACTCTACAAGAGATGGTTAATTCCATGTTATCCTACTCGGGTTTGAGTGATGGATTTTGGGGTGAAGCAATGTTGACGGCTTGTCACATTCTTAACCGAGTTCCAATGAGAACGAATAAGGAAACTCCTTATGAACTTTGGTACAAAAAGAAACCAAACTTAAGTTATCTTAAGGTTTGGGGTTGTAGGGCCATTGTAAGAGTGCCCGGCAACAAGAACAAGAAGCTCGGTGAACGTGGGCTTGAGTGCATCTTTATAGGCTATGCTATTCATAGCAAAACCTATAGGTTCTATGTTATAGAACAAAATGACTATATATCGATTCATTCGATTATAGAGTCGAGAGATGCCATTTTTGATGAAAATAGATTTTCATCATTGAGTAGACAAAGACATCTACAAGGTTGTACCAATGAAAGTGTTGATGATAGTCAACAAAGTTCACTTCTAGATGTTGATGAGAGTCAACAAATAGATGAACTTGATTTAGTTGATCCTATTCCTAAACGGAGTAAGAGACAACGGAAAGCGAAGAGCTTTGGACCGGATTTCCAAGTATACTTGGTTGAAGGTGATAGAAGTGAAGTATCTTCTAGTGTTCCATATTTATATAATGTGGAAGGTGACCCATTGACTTATAGCGATGCTATGGCATCACATGATAGTGCTTTTTGGAAAGAGGCTATCGATGATGAGATGCAATCCATCATGGGAAATAACACTTGGGTGTTAGTGGATCTTCCTCCGACTTGTAAACCTATCGGTTGCAAGTGGATTTTCAGAAAGAAAATGAAAATCGACGGTACTATTGATAAATTCAAAGCCCGTTTAGTGGCTCAAGGCTTTAGACAAAAGCACGGTATCGATCATTTCGATACATATGCACCGGTTGCAAGAATAACCACTATTCGGTTATTGGTAGCGTTAGCTACGGTCTATCATCTAGAAATACATCAAATGGATGTTAAAACCGCATTTCTATATGGGGAGTTAGATGAGGAAGTATATATGAAACAACCCGAAGGGTTTGTTTTGAAAGGACAAGAACAAAAGGTGTGTAAACTTGTCAAGTCCTTGTATGGACTTAAACAAGCACCTAAACAGTGGCATCAAAAATTTGATGAAACTATTTTGTCCTTTGGATTCAAGTTGAATCAAGCCGATAAGTGTGTATATAGCAAGTTCGATAGCCATGGCAATGGCGTTATCATTTGTCTATACGTCGATGACATGCTTATCTTTGGAACTTGTATAACACAAGTCCAAGAGACAAAAGATTTTTTGTCTAGATCCTTTCAGATGAAGGATATGGGGGAGGCTGATGTGATTTTAGGCATTAAGATCATAAGGCAAGGGAACCGTATTAAGTTAAGTCAGGCTCACTATGTTGAGAAGATACTTAAGCGGTTTAATATGCTTGATAAAGCGCCGGTCTCTACTCCCATGGAACCGGGTATGAAGTTTGCAAAACATACCGGTCAACCAATTTCACAATTGGAGTATTCAAAGGTCATAGGATCTTTGATGTATGCTATGACGAGTACAAGGCCTGACATAGCATTTGCGGTGGGTAAACTTAGTAGATTTACTAGTAACCCAGGTCCCCATCATTGGATGGCGATAAGGAGAGTATTAAGATACTTGTTACGTACCAAGGATTTTGGTATTACGTATAGCGGAGAACCTCCTATTTTAGAAGGTTATTCTGACGCTAGTTGGATCACTAATGAAGAGGATAACTCTTCTACTAGTGGATGGGTGTTTGTTTATGGGGGAGGTGCCATTTCTTGGTCATCTAAGAAACAAACATGTATAGCCGACTCTACGATGTCAGCTGAGTTTATCGCTTTAGCTTCAGCAGCTAGTGAAGCTGAGTGGTTGAGGAATCTCATGTTTGAGATACCTTTATTACCAAAGCCAATCTCACCGGTGGCGATTCATGCGGATTGCATGACGGCTTTAGGTAGAGCTTATAGTCAAGTGTATAATGGTAAGTCTCGTCATATTGCTCTAAGGCATAGCCTTGTGCAAGGACTTATCATTAACGGGGTCATAACTTTTGACTATGTGAACACTAAGTTCAATGTGGCGGATTCGTTTACGAAAGCCATGAATAGAGACTCAATTGAGAAAGCCTCAATTGAGATCGGTTTATGTCAGTAAAATCATTAGGGAAAGCCCAATTCACGCATGAGTAACATCGTGTCTGAATTCAATGTGGTAAAGTCCTCTTGGTTTTTGTTAAAGCAACTCTTGCATGACCCATCGTTGCTTTGTACCGTGATGGAATAAGGTAGTCGTCTTGAAAGTTCTCAAGGTCAAGAGTTGAAGAGCTCTTGGTGTTATATCCACGTCACGGGGATATGTTTTATACGTAATGAGAACCTACCTATATAAGTTTGAAGTGTGGCCGCTTCGAGTAGTCAAGATTGGCATAATGACTATGATAAACTTATGAATAAGATACGGACACGGCCTTATAATGTGTCAAGTTAATAACTTTGTGTTATTTGTTTTGTGTGTACTACATCTTCAAGTGGTCAGAAGTGTCATTTGATTCAATTCCGAATGGAAATCAATTCTGGCTCGATCACTTGTTAAGTGTGTTGTACTAGGCGTTAATTCAATCCGTAGGGATATTAGCGTTGATGCATGAAATGTGTTATGAGTTTTGGTAAATGAGAGGCTTATTATACCCAAAATGGGGGAGGATTGTTGGACATTTAGTGTATAATAATATATATGCTGCTTAATAATCCTGAGTATTTTAGTCACTAAGTACTACTAAGGTAGTGGGACAGTTTATAAGTCCGAAATATATCAATTAAAGCTATTATAAATAGTGGGACAATATACGTATTAATTTACGTGGTCCAAAAATGAACACAAGAAAACAAGTGGACCAAGTCAAAAGGTAGGCGCCGAGTCGGCGCACCTTTATGTGGCCTTGTAGCCGACTCGGCGCAAGGTCACTGGAAAAGCATGATTTGGTCAGAAGGAAAGCGCCGAGTCGGCGCTCCCTTGTGTAGCCTCGTCGCCGACTCGGCGCTTGGCTACTGGAAAGCCAGGATTGAGGCAGAGGCTTGGCGCCGAGTCGGCGCCCACTTTTGTGGGCTCGTCGCCGACTCGGCGATAGGTCACTGGAAGTGACCGTTGCCTTTTTCTTCCCGTTTTCTTGAGTTTAATGCATTGGATTCCTTCTTAATTCTCATAATCTCTGAGATTATGAAGGGAATAATGCTAATTCATTAGCAACATTGATGTTGGTGATTATGATTGTATTAAAACACAATCAATTGGGTGATTAAAGTTGAGGCTCCTCTATTAGTATAAATAGAGGACCTTGGGTGATTGTATTCCTTGCACCTTTCACATACAATCTCTGAATTCCTTGCTCTTCTCTCTCATTTGTTTTAAGCTTGATCAAGAGAGTAATTAACTTTTGTTCAAGTGTTACAATTCTCATAATTTCTATAAACACGTTGTTATTACGTTACACTACTTAAGTACTAAGGTGGTGTAGGAGTTGTTTGTATCTCGTTGTGGATTTCCAATTGCAAACCCAAGTACCGTTGTGGGGGAAATATCACAAAAGGAAAGTGATCACACGCCTACAACTTGTATCAAGTTTCCGGGTAACATTCGGTGTTACAAACTTATCTTCACTTTCTTTTGAGTTGTAATTTCGAGTTGTAATTTCATTTTTGTCATCTTAAGGGGTTTGAAAACAAATTCCCGTTTGTAATTTGTTTACATTATATACCTTGTGTAATAGAATAAACACCTCTAGTACTCCCTACTATACAAAGTTTTACAAGACAAAATTGTCAATCAAGTGTTGTATAACATCAGCTCCTGCTGAATGTACACAATAAGTTTGAACCTGCAAAAATAACAATCAATAGGAACATAAATAACAATTCATCTTGCATATTAATTACTCCATCTGTCTCTTTGAGTTTGCACCATATAATTTAAATATGCGACAATCTTTTTAAACATGTGGTACAAACTAGGGGGCACAAATTTGAAGAACTTTATATAGCAAATATGAAACTTACCTGAATTGAATTATGAGCAAGCAATCTATATCTACCACCACCAAATTTTACATCAACTCTTTCCCATCTAACTCTTGTAAGCCCTTTCATCATTTCGTCCATCATTTCTGTTACACATTTTCAAATGTAGCAAACTCATTGAGACAGAGTAAGTACTTCGAATTCCAATATACAAGTAGTTGCAAGATTAATAACGAACCTCGAGTTCTCACGTTTTTCCAACCATACATTATAGACTCCAAAGTTGAAACTCGTTCAGGAGCCGAACCTACTCCCATCTCCTCGTTTACTATATGTCGATATTTGTCATTTTTCAAAAAGTTTCGTCTCTGCAAACAGAACAACTTGTTCATAACATCAACAATAGATTATGATATATTTTTCGATTGAAAAAATATTATGCTGTAAAACTATTACCTTTGGAAGTTCATTTTCAAGCCGGAGTGAGGATGTCGACCACCCTACGAGCTCTTAAACACCATTAAGGACTTCAAAAGCATTCATTCCTTTGCCACTATATACAAGTATCCTAGTACTTGTGTTAACATATGACACTGAACAATAGCAGTCTAGTTGATTCAGCACACACGTAAAGCTACATGTGAAGCTGGGTGTTCGACTCACTATATAGTAGTATCCTATTACTTGGATTTGCCCTATAATCGGTAACATTATAAACAGAAAAAGAACGGATGGAAATAAGGATACGATCAAACCGCACATTAGCATAAGCGACACAACGATTGAAGGATTGTAACGCAGACCTGAAAAAACATTAACACCTTTGATCATTAAAACAATCAAAGCCAGAAATGGCAGTATTTACACGCTGCATTCTTAAAGAACCGAAAAAACGGAAGAAATAGAAGCCTTACAAAAACGGAAGATCTTCACAATCTGTCACCATCCGAAGAAGAAGAGGGTGTTTTCCTTTATCTTTATCGGTCAAAAACAGATGCCGTCCTGTTCTTCCAAGAAACCATGATAATTGTCGCGCTACCAATTCTAATGTGTGGAACCCACAAAACATCGGAACCTGGGAGTAAGGCGAACTCATGTGAGCTATATGAACCATCCATATACGTGTCTGCCTAGACCATTACCCGAGTCATAAAATCCTATAAATATTGAATTGTGTAACATATAACATAGAAAAACGACAGTCAAGTTGGTTCAGTACACATGTAGAGATTAGTGTTCGATCTACTGTATACTAATAGTCTAGATTCTCCCCTGCGCGCATAATAGTAACAAAAGAATGTAATAAAAGAGTGCATAAAAATGTGTCATTATGAAAAGAAAAATGCAGTGTGATTACCTGATTGTGCCCCCTAGAACCAAGATGTGGAGTTGCAACTGTTATAAAGTTCACCGGCTGCAGACCAGCAATCTTACCGATATGATTTTCTTCCGGTGATACTTTTGTACTTCCATTGCTTCCGATTTCTCCATCTAGTTTGGATATTCGATTCAAATAATTTCCTCCATAGAGCAGGGCGATTGCATATCTTGCGATCAAACCGCCTAAAGAATGGCCTATGAATGAAATCTTGCACAGATTTGGGTAACGCTGGACGACTGATATCACCTGTGGTTAGATGTATTAAAAAGCCTTGTATCAGTATGAAATATGAGTCCGTCCAAATAGATTGATTACTTGTTCGTTCTTGCAAGGGCTAGAGATTCCGTCAAGGAACCAACTCAATCAAAAGCTTAAAAGTTAAGCTGATGATTGAGGGTTGAGGCCCTAGCGTTATATACTCTAACACATCCTCTCATACGAGAGTCCATTGGATTAAAAGTGTGGATGCAGCACATGGCCTTCTTATACCTGGTGCTGAATATTCCACTTTAAATGACTAAATGAGGGGTGACTGAGATTTGAACACGTAACCTCTTGTAACGTTGACTTCTAATAGCATATCAAGAAACTAACTCAACCAAAAGCTTAAATTGATGGTTGAAGCCCCAGGATATGTTATATACTCTAACAGATTCTATACGCATTTAGTACCCGATTGATCGCTTATAATAGACTATAGTGAAATAACTCATTCAACCACGTGCACGTCTTATTTATGATGAATTTGCAGATAGTGTTTGCTATCTAAAGTCAATCGGAAATGTAAACAATAAAAGGCTTCGATATCAAAAATGTTTGAGTTGTATAACGAGCATCACTAACCTCATCTGCAAGCCGCTCTCCCATGATATCGATTCCATCGAATGTCAAGGTTGAAGTATTTCTTTCACTACCTATACATTGCAAGAAAGAAACGAAAACGAGATTTGCAACTATTATCAACACATGATAAATGAGGGATAAATAGAGTATTGATCAATGTAAAGAGAAGCTCAGTATTGAAAGCTTACAGTGAACTATAACTTCTTGTGGATATGCCTTGAGAAAATGCTTGGCAGCATATCTCCAATCCTGTGCACTGCATACATTTCACAAGAGAAATTAAATCAAGATCAAAAGAAATGGAGGTTGTATATAGGAATTCATGCAGGGCGGATGTACAATTAGTCAAATAGTCAATACTGTCATCTGACAGCATTCAGCTCATGTACAAAACCATATTCATAAAAATGCTAATATGTGTGGTGGTTAGGTTGCCAGAAGATTAAGACTTCGGCATTATTGATGTATTCATTCTCAAAGGAAAACTATGGAAATAAAACGCGTTTTTAAATGTGTAGAGGTATTGTTTGAATGTCGTCATGTGACTAACCTTGATATGTTACACAAAAACCGTTCATGTGTAATGTATCAATGTTTGTGACACGCCGACATTCAAGGTAATGCTTCTACACCTTTCATAGCGCGTTTTATTTCTGTAATATTCCTTTAAGAATGAACACAACAATAATGCTGAAGCCTTTATCGCAACTTATGAGTTCGCGTAAAACTATCCGACAACACCTCTAACGGCAATAAACGGTAATGTTACACCAAGTTACTAGGATGGACATTAGCATAAAATTTTGGTTGCAATGTTGCATTGCCACTCAGCAAAATGTGTCTTGGTACTCTTAATCAATAACCTCCTATATTTAGAAGTAATAGTTCATCTAGCTCATACGTTAGTCAACTTTTCTCTATTTTTTAATGTGATCACGTATAAAGTATATATATATTTCCAACGTATTTTGGTCCCACTACTTTTCAATTCTTGTACATGTTTTTCTTCTTTGGATATTATTATGGTAAATTGCCAAATATAAAGTAACTTTTGCTCAATCTACTGAAAATAAATTTAATTATTATTTATTTTCTCATATTCGGTGTAATAGCTGAAAATAACTAAACTATTATTTATTCCTAATAACTTGATCACAAAGAAGCAAACATATCTAAAGGTGGATTTATTCAAATAAATAAACAATAAATGAATTTATTTTAAGCGGATCAAATAAATATTAATTTAATATTGATAATTTCCCAATAGTATTATACTATTATCCACCCAATTAAAATTTTTTGTCATTCTCCCAACAAACCAATCAATTATCTCAAATTAACCAATTTGCTACAATATAGTAGTAGTATTTTGACCCCATCAAACATTTTCCCTCCTAAACAATTGAACCCAATGTAGGTCAAAAATAAACATCCCAACATGCACAATCTCATCAAAATAATCAATCCCATAAAATTTAGGAAATGATTCAAAAAATATCAAAAAATTAAAAAATTAAGTGCAAACTTAAAGGAAAAAGAAAATAATATTTAACTTAATTTCCAATAAATTACACTAATCAGATAAAAAGTAAAGAAAACTCTCAGTATTCCGCATAAAGCAGGGTTGGAGTGGGGTTTTCTTTTTCCAGAAAGAGGCGGACAAATTATACTCATTCTCCAAAAAGGAGTAAAGAGAGATGCACGATAAACGCAGTCAATTAATAACTGCGTTTAATAGGGATTGAACCCCAAACCTTCTACTCTACATACAGGTGCTCTATCTATTAAATCACAGCTAACCAAATGTAATCAATTAAAAATAGGTAAACGGATTATTTCCGGTAATACTAATTAGTTGTGCAATTAACTTTTACTAATCCTGTTTCATTAATAAATAATAACGATAAAAAAAGCACACTACATTATTGTTGCACTTGCATCTCAATTTTAAAATGTCGGTGATTAACAATATATTTATATGATTAATTTAATTTAATTTGAATTAAATTAAATTAAATCAAATCAAATCAAAATAATAAAATTAAATTATGATTAAGTGTAATGATAGACTAACCTTCCAATAATCCCGTTAACCATAACGATCAAATGAGTAGGATCTGCACGATCTTCCAGTGCACCAGCAGACACCATATCAATACTTCCATCATCATACTTCTTATCAACGGTTGGAGATTCATCATCCAATCTAAAGCACCCAAATCTACGCAAAATCAACGGTTTTCTCTGCTTCTTCATGGTATTTCCCCTGTTCTTCACAACACTGGAATCTTCCTTGATTTTCATTGCTTTTTCAACATCAACAGCCGCCATTGTTAATATTTTTTCAGAGGTGTTCAACAAATGAGGAATGAAAAAAGAAGCTGACTTTTAAAGTGGGTAAAACTTGAATAAATGAAGGAAGTGGGACCCACTTTTGAATTTTCCAAGGAATTAAATATATGTAATTTTTGTTTAAATTTATTGTTTATTAGACTTAAGACCAAAAAATAGGAGTATGAAATAGAGGAAGACTAATTAGATCATAAGTGGCTTATACTAATTTTCATCTTGACCTAAGGATTAAGTTAATTACAAATTATCAAATGTAACGGATTTATGATGAGATTATTTTTATTAGATTGATTTAGTGTCACGTGATTGGCTAATTTTGAACCATTTTCAGTGAATTGTGAAATCAAAAGGCGAAATAACTAGAGAATTATGTTTCATTGGACTGACCCAAAATAGATCTATTTTCGTATAATGATTGATTATAATCTTAAATACTTATAATTTTAATACTTTTTAGTCTTAAAAATATCATTAATATATTGAACTATACATATTTAAAGGTTATAAAAAATTAATTTTAGGATAAATGGAGATTAATAATCCCAACTTTGCGTGATCCGCTCAAAACAATCCCAACTTTCGCTTATTTTCTAATGGAGATTAATAAGCATGGGTAATAAGAGGTGATTTACCTGTTATAACCGGTTACCATATTAAAGGGTTTGTCCTGAGCAACAAAGTGGCAAAGTTAGGAATATTAGAAAATATGCGAAAGTTGGGATTGTTTTGAGCGGATCACGCAAAGTTGAGATTATTAATCTCTATTTATCCTTAATTTTATAAAAGTTTGCGATTAGACGATTCAAACAAAATTATACTTAACTATATTTTTCAACCATAATAACCATAATATATAAAATAAAATTAAATGATAAATAAATGTTAAAAATCACGAGTACTAGTCTTTAGAATGAAAGACGTATATAAAAGTCCTCTTTTCTAGGCCCTAGAAGACTAGATATTATAAATGGGTCTAAAACCGCCCAACATATGGAGTGAGTTATTATATCACAAATTTCTTTTTCAGACCGTCTTTTGTAAAAACGACTCTTAAAAGTCCAATCTAATTTCACAAAATTCTTGTGAGAGACAGTATTTTTGAAAGACCATCTCTTATTGAGTTGGCCCATAAAGAAAATTGTAATGTAAGAATAGACAGTGTCCCATGAGACTTACTGTAACCCTAAATATACTATGTTATATTTTGGGCTGGGCTTCATGGATTCCGTCTATAGAATAGGGCGTCTCCCATGAGACTTACTGTATTTATTAAACTTTCATGGGCTGGGCTTGAAAGATGTCTTTCAGAGAGAGAAACCGGCTGGTCTAATTTTAAATATGTATCGTTATAACTTTAAAAATAAACTTGAACTTAACTTTTTGAAATCGTCTTTACAAAACACGATTTTTTAAGAGAGCATCTGTTATTATATTAGGGAGATAATTGAAATAGTGGGAAAAGTACGAGTAAAGTATGCGAGACAAACAGAAAATGGAAAATAATGGAGGTTGGAGATCTACGTGGTGTTAGTGTCGGGATTCTAGAAAGGAAGAAAAATATTACTCCTACTAAATGCTCTTCAATGAATGCCTCATTTTTTGGACCTACTATTTGTCCAACTTCTTGCTTCATCTTTTTAACTACTATCTTTTTTTTTCAAAATAATTATATCCAAAGTATAAATGACTTTATATAAAAAAATAAATATGATAAATAAATATATTTCTTATAAAAATAGAAGAAATATATGTGTAAAATGAAAGGTAAGTTAATTATGTGATTTAAAAATTTAAATAATATAAACCATAATAAAGATAAAAATTAGACAAATTTTATAAAACAAATTTAAAACAAAATTAGGGCTACTTGTATGGTACCCTGAAAAATGTTATGGTTTCAAAATGGATTCCCCAAATTTATCCACCTAAAAACCGTCATTGTCATCCACCAAGTCATAGTCATAGTCATAAACTCGTAAGTAATCCAAGCTTATGAGTTAATGAGCTATTTTTTTGAGAGACTGTCTCTCAATGAGACGATCTCAAATAAAGAATCAATATTTTTATATTAATATATATAAAATAAGTTATTTTATTTAATCTATATATAAAATATATTTAACGTCTATTGGTGAGATTATCTCGTATAGCAATTTATGCGAGCTTGTATATAAAAGGTGATGTGCCAATTCGTCATGAAAGAGATCATGCGTATTAGTATGATAAGGTTTAGAAGATAAGACACACATAAAGTGTGCAATTTAAGGAAATAAAAATGTAAATTTATTTTTAAATTTCGATCTTTTGCTTGTTGCATTTTAGAAATCTTATTTTCTAATTATTTTTAAAAAATTTGACCTTTTGTCTCCGTTTTCTTTTATAGTACATACCTCTCTAACTTACCTGAACAACCGGTTAATTTTGAATTTTTTAAAAAAGAGAATAGGAAAATTTACTTTTAAATATCCGATCTTTTGCTTGTTCTCTTTTAAAAAATGATGAATTTTCAAATTTATCCGATCACTGGTAAAAATATTCTATAAAAGAAAACAGAGGCAAAAGGTCGAATTTTTAAAAAATAATCGAAAAGTGAAATTTTTAAAAGTAAACAAGCAACAAGTTGAATTTTTAAAAGTAATTTTTTTTAAAAAAAAAAAACGATACACACGACTTTCCAATTATTCAACAAGAAAATAAGGCTAAAAGTCATAATCATAACTAGCTCAAAGAACTAAATTGGAAAGCACTAATGCCTTAATAATTTTATATACATTAATATCTTTCAAAAAAAAATTTATATACATTAATAATTATATTTTTAAAAATATTAATACATTTTTGGGGATTTTGAAACAGAATTTATACTGGTATGAGGACAAAACAATCACCATTATCAATTATTAAACTTACTTTATTTTTCTTCTTTTTTTTTGCCTTTTTATAATATGGCTTACCAAATTTCCAAATATGTATTTAGTAAAGAATTAAAAAAATCTTATCTCTTTTGCCTTTTTATGATATGGCTTATCAAATTTTCCTAATAAGTATTTAGTGAAGAATTAAAAAAAAGGAGACTTGTTATTTCAAAAAAAAAAAAAAAAGGAGACTTGTAAATCAAAAAAAAAAAAAGGAGACAAGAACAAATTTTTTGGGACAATGGTATATATTTTCTTATTACTTGTAGAATTGTGTGTTGTGGCAATATTATAGAAACATAGAGGTTTTAAATTGTACGCAAATTTTAATTATGAATAAAAAATTTGAAAATGACAAGATTTGAAAATTAATTTTCAAGTCCTCAACATTAATTATTTTTGAAACAATGGTAGAACTGACTCAAATTCGAATTCAATTTTTTTTAATTTGCCAAATACTAAATTTGAGCCAATTGTAAATTTTCAAATAAAATTATTATTCTCAAAAATAATTTGTTACTGTTCTGTGTCTTATGTCATCGCTATTCACTGCCTTTTTTACCTGTATCGTTTATAATTTTTATATTCCCTATGCTTGGCTAACGTGGGTGTAAGATGCAGGTTTTCGGATATTTGCAGGTCCTATCCTTGAAGAATCCTCTAGAGCCAAAGGACTCTTATGACCGCCCTCTCCTTATGGGTATGAGACGCCGTCGACCTTCCTTTCCCGGACCCTGACCATAGAGTATCTATGTGCGGGAACACTGGGTATGATGATGATGATGATTCTCAAAAATAGCATTATATAATTTAAAATTATTACATATTGTCCATCTTAGATAATTTTTTTCCATTGATCAAGCGTAGCCAAAACAGCTTACCAAAACCACTCGCACAACTCAACATCTTCACGGTTCTCAGATTGGAGTGTTCTACTTCCACACTCCTGTACTAAGTAAAGATTTATAGTCGTTTGGTTTCAAATTATAATGGATTAACGAGCATTACAAAGTCTATCTAATTCCAGTGCATTGCTCATTAAAAAAAAAGTCGACTGCAATGCCGTGTAATTGACCTACGGTTACATCTGCTTCAAGGATGGCTTTTGGTGAGCATTCCATTGCAATGCCATCCATACGATGGACGTACCTGTAATAGAGCTCAATGAGTTATTATACTATAGTCCATTATAATCTGAAACCAAACGACTGTAAACCTTTGGCCCGTCGAAATAAGTAGTTATGAAAAAATTCTTCAGCAGAAAGGATAACATCACTGCAAATGAGATATCCAATCATCAACTTACCTTTATGCACGTGATTGACCCTTTAAAATGTTAAACAGGCGTAAAGGGTCAATCGTGCGCACTAAGGTAAGGTTGCGTACATCTATAACATCTTAACCCACCTAGGCAGAAGCGAGTTTAACGGCTCAAAGAAAAAGTAGTGTAAGTAATGTACTATTACAATCAGGATGGAGTTGATTATAGGTGCGTATCAGGCTCGAGTTATTGCAGATGAGCATGTATCGATGTAACGTATATTTTCAAGTATCGGTGTAACGTATATTTTCAAGATGCATTGAGGGTTGATTTGGGGAAGCCTAAACGACATTCAATTGATTTCTACAAAAGATTTTCTGTAGTTTTAATGGCTTGTGGAAAAATTGTACCCTATTCCATCCTCATACACAGCTTTCCTACTCTGGGTGAAAAAGGTTCAGGAAAAAAGTAATCTTTAGATAGTTTGATTCTTGATTGCAAACGATACACGGACGACACAAGAGCCAAATAAATTGTAGAGCCTTTAAGTCAGTAGTATTTTTTTGTCGATCAATAGCTCATTTGATAACGAAGGAAGACAAAAGCCTATGCACAAACAAGATGTAAACGAATACCAAGATGCCAGAGAAACCAAACACTCAACGAAAAACACCGCTAAAAGAGAACTTTCTCATTTTCGACAATACGGAAAAGATGGTGTTCAGGACATTATACTGTTAAAATGAATGCAGATACACGAAAAAAGGAAGATAGACGTAAATGAATTTACCAGCAAAGAAGCCAACAGTTGATAGATTTGCTAGCGTCATAGTGTGATAAATCAGGTATTCGGTCAGAAAGTGCCCAAGAGCGTAGATGAACGACAGAAACGTTCCCAGGTAGAGCGGCTTATTATCAAGATTGAAAGCACAAAGGAAACAAAGCGTACAAGTTAGAAGAGTCCAAACTCCAAACGTCCTCCCATGAACTTCAGTCACTGCAATGGAGAAGTGTAAGGGATATTTAGATTAAAATTACACTCAGAAAAATAATTATAGAGTATAGCATTGTTTCTACATTCTACCCTATGCATAAAGGGAAAACCAGCATATGGACAGTATAAGAAGAATGTCAGATCAGCCAGTCTTGTATGAGACCGTCTCATGGTGAGACGACGTCAAAACAAGATGCCCATAAGCTAAAAGGGCTATTTAATCCAAGTATGAGGCATGTCTAACGGTGAGACCGTCCCATAAAGGAATTTGTGATGTCCGATTGTTTTCATATTCATGCTATCAGCCCTTTTTATTTCTTGTTCTCCAAGAATCGTCAATGCTTATGAACCGGGAAATCATGAAAGCTAAAAACCCAGTGTAGATTTGGCGATTACTAACTTGAAAGTGCCTGATGCTTTGAATGATTCAACCCACAAAGGCACAAATATGTGCATACTATCATAATATGCAAGTACTAATTTACTATATCTGTATTATAATTGAATAAAGAATAAAAAATTGTTGCTCATATCATCAGGAAAGTGATATATATATATATATATATATATATATATATATATATATATATATATATATATATATATATATATATATATATATATATATATATATATATATATATATATATATATATATATATAAGTAATACTTCCTCCGGTTCATAATACTTGCTACTACTAGTGACATTTTTCCACGCAATATGTCACGCTCAATAGCAAGTATTATAGAACAAAGGAAGTAGATGTTTAAGAACTCACAAATAATACAACCCAAATATCCTTACAAACAATCCAGTTATTGATTCAATTCCCGAATATATGTAGCATAATACCATCATATACAATAACTATACTATTTCTGCATTGTAGTTGAAAAAAGAATAGAAAATGGTTGGTCATATCAACAAGTGACATATTCAATTACACAAATGCACGATTGTTCCTGACCATAGGCAAGGTAGGCACTTGTCTAGAGCCTAGAGTTAGAAAGGACCCTAAAATTAAAAAATGTTAATTAATAGAAGTAGGCACTTAAAAATTTGCAATTAGTGAGTAGTTCTTATCATTTAAGAATTATATGACATGTCCACAATTTTAATGCTAATTACTCCATATATAGAGTCCATCTTTGTTATTTTTCCAAACATCCATTTAAGTTCCGAATCAACCCTCCATAGAGAGGGTCTACTTCTTTCCGTTTGCCTAGGTCCCATACAATGCCAGCAACATCACTGCACAAATGAATATAAGTTTAAGAACTCAAAAAAAACTGCAATTATGTCATACACTATAATGGTCTTTATAACCCATGTATCATTTCCTCGCTCAGACTCAAAAGTCAAAACACTTAACCTAGCAAACACACTATGATATGCCTTCTGGCACATTCATTAATCTCAAACAAGGAAAAGAAGTTTCTAAGCTTGCTACTTGAAGTAGAAGGGAAAACTCAAATCAGGCACAACCCACAAATCTAAACTAAATTGCAGCAATCGAAAACTGAGGCAAATATTTGTCAACCAAGCATTCAAGATGGGTATAAGCAGGACTACCAAATTGGTGATCACATAAGAGGAATCCCAGCAAAAACTCTAGAAAATAAAAATTTAAATAATTAAGAGAAGAAATAGTCATAATTTGAGACTTTGACTTGGTTGTCACCATCATCAACCCAATATCCTGCTCGATGACAAGGTTTGGGTCAACGAAGGTGACGGACAATCCATACCCGTACTTCCTTGAAAGGGAGTATCATAGGAAGCGTTCAATTTTACCCCAAAAGATGAGATAATGTGATTAACGTTGTTGCCTCAAGATCAAAACTACTTGCAGAAAAACAACATTAGCCCAAAACAAGGGATGGGATAATATAAGACAACTAAAGAAATTATTAATAGTCTAGAGTGTGAATTTGACTTAGTCATTACTAAGCGTTGTTTGTATTTATTATAAATCGAGCATGTAGTCTTCCCATCAAACAAATAACTTCTACAACAAAATCGAAAGAATTAGTCAATTTCTCTCTAATCTTAAATTCTTCAAAAACCTGAGATAATGGGTTTTGCAACACAACTTTTCTGGGGTCAATACTCAATCATATAAGCTAATCCATAGCTTGATCCAATGAGAAACTTTTGGGATCCACCCACATTGCAAGTGAGTTGATTGGAATCAACAAAACATCCACGATTAAACCAAAATCTCATGAAGATATAATTAGGTAATTGTCAGCATAACCCATCAATTCAAATCAATAAATGAGTTGAATAAGAAGAGATTGGGATCCTAATGAAGATCGATTCGAAAAGGGTATGATTCTAAGTTCCAACTATCAAATAATAAGATTAAAGAGAAATGACCCAAGAAAATGAAAATGCTTACTGTGAGTTTTAGAGAAAACGGCAAGACGAAGAGCCCAAATATCAAAGAAGCCGAACCAAACAGAAGCTAATCTTAAGCAACCCAGCAGTATCAGCCACCAGCCTAACGCCTTCATCCTTTCTGATACTTTTCCGGTGATTTTCGTTGTAGATCTATTTTGGTCTATCACTATCACTGTTATTCTTCTACCCGGAGTGTTTCCTTTTTTTTTTTTTTTCTTTTTTTCTGACCATGTTTGTATCGGGCGTAAATATTTTAAAAGGAAAATGAAATTAAACTACTTTATTTTTTTCTTTTTCTGCTATAAAGTAGTTATCCACACATAGTAATATGGAATAATGTGATGTTCTTGAAGAAATTGCTAAATTCTTTAGTGAAATTATTTATTTTGAGTTGAATGTCCACTTTTGAATTTAATCATAGAAATAAAGGGGATTATTAGTGATAGGTAAATCTTTAAGAAAATATAAACACTTTTAGATTCATGGTTATGAAGTCTTGATTGTATGTCGTTGAATTAAGTTAGGTTAGAGTATCCACGATTGACGATTGTAAAGATTTGAAATGCTTGAATATAAGAGTTTAAATTTGAAACAATATGATTTAGAGCATTATGCAATGTTAGTATTTTTTAGGTTATTATGGTTAATGTTAGTTTACGGGAGTTATGTTTTTAGAATAGAACATTGATTGAACTCTGGCGTTAGTAGAAGATGTAATAAGTAATAGTATTATATTAGTTTTAGTAGCATCAAAGGCACTATGATGATGTTGTGTTTTTCTTCCTTTGTTATAGTTATGTTTCAGGAGACAATGTTGTTGAAAGTCAATTGTTGCTAATTAGGATTCAACATTTGCAAGATCTCTTGTAAAATATTCCTTTTTCTCTGATATATTTTCTAGTTTATTTCTCTACCATTATTAAGTCTTTAACCATGAAATATTGTTTATCACAAGATTTGGTTGATTATATTTTTATGGTTTAGATAATAGGATGATGTGATGATTAGTATCAATTTGTTGGATATAGAGTTTATGAGTTTTGTTGGGAAATACTTGTGTTGTCATTGATGATTATGGAATAATGTGATGTTTTTGAAAGGATTGCTGGTTTTTTTAGTGAAATTATTGATTTGGGGTTGAATTTTTGAATTGAATCATTGAAATAAAGGGGATTGTTAGTGATTGGTAAATCTTCATGAGAGTATGAACAATTTTAGATTCTTCGTTGTAAAAACTAGATCGCATATCGTTAGATTTAGTTAGAGTATGCATGATTATAATGAATTAAAATGCTTGAAGAATAAGGGTTTAGATTGGGAAAAACATGAGATTACACGTATTATGCAATGTTAGTTTTTCTTTGTATTATGATAGTTAATGATTCGTTTATGCATGTTGTGGTGTAATAATCATGTGATTTTTCTTTTGTTATATTTCAGGAGACAACAATTCATCAAGGAGTCCTTCTAGTTGATAGTTGTGGAACGACCTTGACTCCTTGAAGCGATGTTATAGGTGGTGTTGGACTACATTTTTAAAAATTGCAAGCGCCATCATAGTACCAGTCACCTCCCCGATCGTAACGTGGCCATCTTTTAGTATTATAAAAGGCATAGTAGACCATCACAATTAGATAGGGTAGAGAAGGTGATGAGAATTGGACTTGTATATATTCTGTTTGACCTATGTAAATAAATTTTATTCAAAGTTTTTATATAGTATTTTTGTTGTATATATATTTTTATTTTGTTTATTATGTTGTCTTTGACTTATGAATACTCAGAGCTTTCAGCGATGAATCATTCGCCTTGCATTATACATTATCCTATATGAATTAGTTTAGCTTAGAATAGTGTACTATTTATTATGATCAAAATAAAATAGGAAAAATGCCACCCAAAATGCGACACAATTTCAATAATAATGCAACCAATTCGATAACAAATTACATAGTGTATTCATGAAATAAAAATAATACTACCTAATATTCCTTTTTAAACTTTTTGATTATCCTATCGAGCTTAATGATAATGTATTTTTGCCATTGGGCCCCCTCTTGATCAATGTACCTAAAGTAGGTACACTCTAATCCTTTATCAAGGTAAAATGGACAAGCATAACATATTGACGATCATGATTTAAGTCGCACCATTCACGATCAAATTCGACTTCATAATCACAATGACAATGCTCTTCAATTAAATGAATCTTTGACATCTACCAATAAAATAACATTATAAAATTAATTAACACTATTAACTAAATTAAATAATCAATAAAACTTATGAGTAATCAACCTAAGTTATAGAAATATACCTTATCTTTACTCCACAATCGTTTGGTTACCTCTTTGGTTGATTTTGGATAGGATGAAAAAAGCCAACTTAATATGTATTTATAGAATAATTACTCGCTGATACTAACAACAAACGATGAAACGATCAAATTTAAAAAGTTGCAACGCTTACTTTAAACCTAAATAAGCGTAAATAAAACAAAGTTGGTAAAGAAAAAGTCAAATAGTCAACCGCTCATTTAGATTTAAAATTTATTTTGAATTAATACACATTTATTTTGAAAATTAAAATTTACAATTTAGCGATTTTTTTTATAAAAAAACACCCATTTTGTTCAAACACAAAATCTCACAAGAGACGGTCTATAGGATAGACCACAAAATTGGGTCAGCCCATTTCCCTTAACTGATTTTTTTTATTATCATATCAATTATATTATGTTATAATCCTAAATGTAAGGTATTATAACCTCGAATATACTATTCTATAACCCCAAATATAAGTTATTATAACCCCAAATATACTATGTTATATTTTGGGCTGGGCTTCATGGATTCCGTCTATAGAATAGACCGTCTCCCATGAGACTTACTATTGTTCAAATGCCAAACTTGAACTACTCGGCCCATTTCAATAAAGAAAGTATCCGGATAAGGCAATACACCCAAAACGAGAATCACACAGAATAGTATACAATAGGAATCGGATAGATAGAAGAAACAGCTCCTAAACAATTGCGGAAAAAAGATAAGCATCGAGAATGTCTGTGTCCGCCATTTTTGGGACCAGAATTGCTTTAGCTCCACCAGTCGGAATTAATGGAGGTGGTGGAAAATCGGTGAAATTGCAACCATCAAACGGCGGTGTAGTGATAGAATGTTCATCAAGGCCACAAAAGAAAGCAACAGCTCACCATATGAAGACAAGACCGAAGAAGACGCAGCCATGGGATGTACGACGTCGTCCAACTGTTTATCCTCCACTACCTCCTCTTCCTCCGGATTGGACTTTCGTATCTGCTGGCTCTTATGAAGCTGATTCTTCTTCGACTGCTGATTCTAGTGCTCCTTCTGCTGAGTAATTTTTGTGTTTATTGTTGATTTTTGAGTATGCTTATTAATTGTTTGATGAAATGTTTTGTGTAATGTTTGTTTTTGTTGTGTTAATCAGAGATTTTATCACTACTTTTTCTGGAATGTTGGTGATTGCTGTATTGTGTTTTGTTATGTATTTTGGTGTTTGCTGCAGTTTGTACAAGTTTTAATGGTGTGATATTGATGCTCTTTTAATTAGTATATAACTTTTTGTCTGTAAATACTCCACAAATTGAGTAATTTTTCTACATTTGGTCATAATCGAATTGGTAATTAGAATTGATATTTGATAGGAACAAATAGCATTAGATTTGATTAACTGAACTAATAGAAACTATAAATTCAACTCCATCCCTCGTCTGTTGGCTGTTGCCCTCCATTGCCACTATCATGGTTAACGCACTGAAATTGAGATAGGTGCAATTTTATAGGGATGAAGTAACAATAGATACATCATTGGAAGAGTAGAATATCTGTAAATGATCATTAAAGTTGATTTTCTTAGTTTTAGATTTGTATACTGGATTGACAGCTGAATGTAGCATAAACTCAATGGTAGATTTACATTAATTTTTTTGGTCTCTGATTATAATGTTTAAACTCCATTCGTTTCACTGATTTGGAATTATGTGCAGTTTTTTTTACGTTTTTCTTTGGTACTAATTCAAAGGGATGGAATAGTATATTAATAAAAACTATTAAATCATGCGTATTTTTTATACGAAAAATCATAAATAATGTTTGATAACAAGGATCAACCAAAAACAACCGCTTTAACAAAGAGGTAGGTTGTAGCCAATCTCTTAATTCTTGGAATTGAAGTGTGGATACACTTAATTTGGCAATTGCAAGGACAAAAAGAAGGAATTTTGCTTTTTGCACCTAATTTTATTCCATCACTGGTGAGGAAGCAAAACTTTATACAAGTTTATCTCCTATACATGTCAAGGAACTCAGAAAACAAACTAGTTTTAGTAAAAAGAACAATTAGTGACTAATACAACTGATGATACATAGACTTGGGTTCAACTAGCAGTCATTGCAGTCTAATTACAAGCAGCTGCAGTCAGCAGGAACATCAGTCAGTGGTTAACCACCTTCAACATCGAAGGGTCGCATTGCATATTCGTCGATCAGCTATACATGTTCCCCCCAAGCATGAAACATGCAAGCACTTGTAGCGAATGCTTGCAATGCTAACCGTAATGCGACGATCTTCAAATTGCCCGTTTCACAGGAGGCCTTTTGAAACGTGCTTATGGTATTACTCGATAAGCTTCTATAGTTCTACAAGTTTCAACAGCTTTGCCGTCTAGTTTTAGATGATTCTTGTACTTTTTCCTCTGTAAAGGTTCAGTAGGAAGTCGGTAAATATATGCTCATATTCTGGCATCTTGCCATAACCTGCACAAACCATGTATAGAAAAGGATTTAGTTTCTTTGCATTGTCCTCACACACACTTATTTCTTCTACATTATTCCGATTCATGCTTCTCATCTTAATTCAGATATTGCTCGTAGCCACAAAGGGCATATTAGATTATTAGCTCCGGATAGATGTAGAAGCAAAAATACATCTTTGATCGTTTGTAAGTAGGGAATGTATTTTTGCAATTGAGAGTGCAAAGACGAGTCAACTCACCAGGAAAGTAGTTTATATCGATAACGTAGAAGTTATCCTGTGTCCCATATTCGCGTATCATGTCTAAATTGAAAAGTTGGAGACCCTGAAAAATATGTAATATCATGCAACATTAAGTCCTTACAGAATCATTATGCGAACTGTCAAAAGAATATTTTTGATACGTTAAACGAGAAACAATTACCAGTCGACGTCTGAGTTCTCTAGCAAGTTTTTCCAGTAAGGGCCGGGGAGGTAACTCTGCACGAAAAGAAAACAAACAATTAAGAAAACTCGGGCAAAAGGAAATAGTGAATAAACAGTTAAAAGTTGGAACTTGGGATTACCAGCAACATTTGGATCCAAATCTGCATCATCTGCAGATGCTACAGCACAAGATACCCGGGGAAAGCGGTATACACCACTGGTTCTTGACAGTTGACGTTTAGTGACATTGGGGAGTGAGAATCGCCTCACTACTTTGATAGCTTCTCCTACGATGAAAACCTTGAAAAGTACGCCACCTAAAAGCATCAAGCACATTCAACCCGTCATATTGGAAATTAGATATTGATCATGAACAGAATCAGAAAAATAAAGAACTACGAGAATAATTCCATAAATATTACCATGATTTACAAACTCTTGTAATACGAGAGGCGGCTCCAGCTTTTGAAGAGAATACTGGTCATAAGCAAGTGATAACTCATGTGATTTTGTACTCCCGTCAGAAATTAGGGGCTTCGCTACTGAAAAATGCATGTCCAATAATTATATTCATTAGCAAGTGATAATTTTTATTCATTTTAGCAAAACTTAACATTACGTGAACAAAACTTAAAACGATCAAAAATAGACTAACATACCAAGTGGAAGGTTCAACATTGCCTTAGCAACTTTTAATGGAATGGAAGAGGAGTCCTTTTTGATGACCAACTGTTGGGGAACATTTACATTTCCTGCATAATTATCATTAAAACTTTAATTGCAGCCGGCATGTCAACAGTCGGATAAACAGAATATCGGCACAAGAAAAATGGGCAGACCAAGACTAAAACATGTATTCATGTAACTTACCGTAAGTGCCGGAGAGGTTCAAGTCAGCAACAACCTGCAGCATTGACTGCCGATTGTGTAGATGTTGTATGGCATACGGTGGATCTAGCACGGTAACTTCAGGATGTGTTTGTCGGTAATCCTGCAAATATTCAATACATATAAGGTAAGAAGAGAACTCGTACAAAAGGGTAGAGAACCAATAGTGGCGTATGATAACAGAAACATCTCGAAAGTGAAATATCAAATGCACACAAACTTTACGGAGAGAAATTGAACAGCATGATTATCAATACCAAAAAGAACCATCATGAACAGAAAAACAACGGCAAAAACATCATCAAATCGAAGTAAGATTGTTGTACAAATCATACTTCTTGATACACAAGGTTTAAGTCAAAAAATGTTGCTCTGTAATCTGTATATTATATCACATAAGTTACAGTTTCGAAGACAAATGATGCATTTGCCACACGTCTTAATGATTGAGTAACCACAGAAACATCAAAATTTTCCACAAAATATAGAATCGAAAACCTAAATGAAAATTTTGAAGCGATGATAGAACCAGACATCACTAACCTCAAGAACCCGCTGCCAGTCCTTCCCAGTTAACTGCATCAAAATTACATGAAATGGCGTCAACAGAAATCACAACAGCTATAAATGTCGTCAATAAACAAAGAAGATATCATGAGAGCATTCCATTTACCTTGTGCAATACAATGTCAAACGGACCTTGTTCTGATAAAGGCTTGTCAATATCAATAGCAACAAATACTATACCCTTCCGCCTGTAAACATAATCATACATTAGCTTCACCGCTTTAGGCGTGGCATGGGAAACAGCGATGACATGCCACAATCCGAACAAGAAACTAATTAGACGAATATAATAAACAGTAATGGTAACTTAGGTGTATGATTAGCACTAATTCAGCTGAAAACTGGGAAATTGGTTGATGATTGAAATTAAAATATGGGAAACTTTGACAAGGTCAGAAGCTAACTCATGCAACATGTGATCCAAGTGGGGAATTATCAAATCTACGTACGAACAGATTAATGTAAACACAGCCACTCTATTCAAAACTTATGTCACTCTTATTTGATATTTAAGAAGAGTCTCGGAAAGGTCACATCATAAACAAGTAGACAATATTATGAAAATGAAGGTGTACTAATTAGATCAATTATATAACCAATAATTTCTTAATTAGAGTAGATGGGGTTTAGGAAATTTACAAGTGTGTATAAGTATAGATATAATGCTTGTAAATTATTAATCATTTAAATACTTCCCAAAAGAAAAGGCATACATTCAAATTCTCACATGCATTGATAAGAACCAAATTATCAGGCCATGGCCCATGGGAGAGTAGACTAATGAAATGACATGTACCAAGAATAAGAACAAATAAAGGGGGGATTCTAAAAGCTTGAAAGTTGAAATCCCCATAAGAAATTGACAATGAATAAGTGTTGTGTACATGAACCCATGTTGACAAATTGATAGAGTATCTTCCAAAATATTTGGTAATGAGGCCCCAAACCTCTAGAAAGATATGAGATTACATACTTCAATAATTAATTCAATAATTAACTCCAAAACCATTAAATCGCCCCCACCTATGGGAAGTTTAGAGTCAAATTTACGCAACATTACCCTTGTATAACAAAGAGGATGTTTCCGATTAGCAAACATCATCTGAAATGCACATTTTTTAACGAGTCATTTTGATACAGATAACTATGAATCTTTGGCCAAATTGAAATAAGGGACGTATGACATATCCTTTCAATCCAAAACAAAAACAATAAAATAGTTTTGTTTTTTGATCATCTTACAAGAGCATGTCAATTCAATAGAACATAATCATTCACCCAAATTCCAGCAAAATTCCACACACAAATTGATTTTCTTAAATGATATTGTAGCAGAAGAATCTCATAACTTATATCCATAATAAATTCATAATTTTTCTGACCAACAGAATTCAAAGCAATCAAGAAAGTAATCCAAATTTTATTATTATAAACAATAAAACACAAGGATTGTGCAAAAAGGATGAGAATAAGTTGATTCCAGAATCCATTGAGAATCCAGACTACTTCTCACAATCTTCAATTCAGTACTCAAAGCAAATAAAATAAAATCAATCCAGGGCATTCCATGAATATTATTTAATTGCCCACTTCATAAATATAAAAATCATAACTAGCAATTTGTCGGCTGAATATTCATTTGTGATCTGTAGCAGGAAGAAAACTTAAAAAATGACTTCCCACATAAAATTAATCCATGTAACAACTAAATATGGATTTTTTTGTCATAAAATATGATCTTTGTTAGCAATAATTATCACCATTTGGGCATGTAGCTAAGAGCTGTTCAAATTTAACCCGATTAACTAAAACCGAGCATCACTACCTGAAACCCGTCCAAACACCTAAAGGCCCGTTTGGTTAGTGGTACTAAATGGTGATAATGGGAATGATTTTTAGCGTAAAATTTCATCAAAAGTTCTTACACTAGCTTTTCATTCTCATTACCACCTACCAAAGGAGTCCATTATCACCGTTTATTACCACCTACCAAACGAGCCCTAAATGTATAACTCTACTTGATAACTAGTAAAATCTAGATTGAGGCGGTACAATAAAACACCGAACAACCCACAAAAAAACTGGATACAGAAAAAACCACAGCAAATATCAGATTAAACTTCCAGTATTTTGCCGGAAATGAATATCATCAACTGAAAATAACCCTGTTTTGAATAACCACTCAATATCAATTGATAAATATAATCAACAGTTGAAGAACAAATGAGGGGAAAAACTCAATCACCCACCAATATTGGATTTCATAAGACATGCATATTGCAAGTATCAATGAAGAAGAACATTACCCATAAATTACAAGAAGAAATTATTAACAATGGTCGGAATAATTCATATAAATTGAATTTAATTTCGAAAAAAATAGCGGAAATTATAGATACCTAGCGAGACCCTGAAGTTTGGGTTGTAAAAAGCTTTTAGTCTTCTTGGAAGTAAGAGCATATCCCACAACGAGTTTCGAAGATTCTGGAAACACTTTAAACAACGCCGTTCTGTTCTTCTCTTCATCTTTTTCTTGTTTTTCCTCCTCCATTTTTAAATCTCTGTTTTCCTCTAATAATCCCATGATCCTCATATCTTCTACCACCATTATAATTGAATTAAACCCTTTAAAATGTAAATTAATTCAAGCTATGATATAAGATGGTGATTATATTCGAGATTTTAATTTTGAAAATTAAAAAGTGGGTCGTCTAGATTTTTCAGGGAAGATTGAAAATCAGATGATGAAACTAGAGAATTAACAGAGATGATTTATAATGAGGAAGAAAGTGTGAGAGAAATGGAGGGATTATTTATAGATGAAGGAAAAAGGGGATGGTGGGGGTTCCAGAAATTTATTGAGTAAAACAAATTAAAAAAAAAAACAAAATATTTATTAGCTGGAAGAACTACCATTTATTTTGATTAAATGACCATTGTTGTAAGCCTTGTGACTTGTGAATTCCCCACGTACCCTAACATAACATGCTAGTGGCATTGTTCAAAACGTACTCTCTAGAGAGACTGTCTTTTAAAAAGATGATTTTTAGAAGTTCAGTTCAAATTTATATTTAGAGTTGTGATAGTATATACTTCCTCCGTTCTTTTTTTACTTGCAACACTGTTGACTTCGGTACTATTCATGAGGCAAATTGACTATATTGTCAGTAATCTAAAAGTTAAAACATAGTCATATGAGATCTTGTTTGAATCGTCTCGATTCAAAGTTTATTAATTTTGAGTTTTTATAATTTTTCGATATGTATAATTAGAGATATTAATGATTCAATTCGTACATTGGGGAGTGTGAAAAAGCAAATGTTGCAACTAATATGGAACGGAGGAAGTATTTAGAATTAGATTGGGCTTATGAGAGTCCTCTTTGCAAAAGACGGTTTCAAGTAAGAATTTGTGTTGTTCAAAAGAAATTTAATAATTCGATATTTATTTAATTTTGTAACTAAATTTGATTTGACTCGGACTAATGATTATGTAAAATTTAACTTGGATACAAGAATTGATTTTAAATTAATTTAAAAATAACTTGATGACTCAAACGAAGACCTCTATATACTAGTGGCTACTGGCTACCACATAGTCATAGAGTATTTGATTAACTATTTATGTGGGCTATTATAAAAATATTTAATAAAAATTAATTATTTATTGATGCATGTTTGTTAAAGTTTAAAAAATTTAGAGTCAATAAAAAACCTTCATAAAGTTGGAATGAGTAATTAGTTTTTTTTATTAATAGATAAATATTCCAAAGCAGATGAAATAATTAATAAAAAAGAAGGGTGATAGATATGCATAAGATAGATTAAGATATATACTATTTCTTTTGTTTCATTATACTTGTTGCTGATCGTGACATTTCTCTTCTGAATATGTCACTATCAGTAGCAATTATTTCAGAATGAAGGCCGCATATAAGATAGAATAGAGATTTAAAAATGAGTTCACAGATGAAATTGAAAAATGGATAATAAAAGATAAAGTAAAAAAAGTATATTTTAACAAATATAATTTCTTTATGATACGGTTGTATAGGGTAGACTGAGAGAAGAAAATGATTAAAAAATGAGGACATGAAGAATGAATTTAGGTTCCTTCTAAAGAAAAGTAGCACATATTTTTAATCTTCAAGTAAAATAAAAGATAAATTATTCAAGGAAATTAATGCAAATAATAAAACATTTAGTAAATTATCTTTTTTTTTTGAAAGAAGTAAATTATTTTATTTTAAATTAAGCATTTAGTAAGTTGATTTTGAATGGATAGAAATGGGAGTACTTCTTCTAAGTTCATGCATTGTTAACGCGCTTGTGGCCTCCGACCATCCTTTATGTTGACTTTCTAGTGATTGACACTTGAATGGTCTTTTTTTTCTTTTGGTGTATTACCCCTACCCTACTAAATTTGTCTTATTTAGTAGAAAAACCAAAAAAAAATATATAATAATTAAATATTGTTAAATAGCAAGAAAAAATACATATGAATGAGATGAAAAGATAGGTTAAATGTTTTGAGAATTAATAAAAGAATATGTTATATGCAGAAATAAAATTGGACAAAGTTTGGAAGGATGAATCCAAAAAAAGTGGAAAGATTTCATGAGACAAATGGGAGTAAGATCAAAGATATAAGACTATAATCTATGAGGGGTAAATGATTTTTTTCTAAATTACCGGGTAAGTCGTGGAAAAAGAAAATGATGTTTTGAGGAACGAATTAATTAAGAATTTTAATTCGCAAAAGTAACACTTATTAATTGTACTATAATTAAAACAAAATTTGATTTTTAATGATTATTTTTTTGAAGATTTAATGATTATTTTTAAAAACGTGATTTTTGATGCTCACTAAAGGTTTAATTATAAGTTGAGGACAAAAGGTGGGACATGAGATTATGATGGGTTATAATAATTGAACACATGTAAAAACTTGCTCTGTTTTTTTTACTTGCATCCAAATTAAGTTTTGTACAATTTATTATTTTATGGTATTTTATATATTGCGGCTATTATGTGAGATAAAATGTAGTCATGTAGAATCTTGTTTTATTCGTCTTCTTGCATATTTTCATAATATCATATTTTTATATAATTTTTAGTTGTATAATATCCTAGAAATAAACAATCCGATAAACGCATTAAACTGGTGTGGCTGTAATTAATAGAATAGAGAAACTCAGTATTAATTGAGAATAAGATACATCAATTTAAGATAAAATCAAATTTTATTTCAGTTGAAGTAAATATCACTTTCTATCTTTTAAGCAAGAATTAAAAAAAATAAAAAAAATAAAAATTAAAAAAATCCACTCGGACCCTACCTTGAGTGGGATAGCGGGATGATCCTTTACCTTTTAGTCATACAATAAGCACCATTGTTAAATGTAATTTTTTTATTTAAATAGTTGACCCATTTGATGTAAGAACTTATCTTTAATTTATTCGATCAGTTTCATGATAGATAGTATTATTTTAAAGGAATAATAAATCATAATTAAAAAAAAGGTTAGCAAATTGAAAGTATATTTACCCTTTTTTCTTGGAAAAAAAATTCTCTATCCTTTTCTTAAGAATCATTTACTATTTACGTATAATTGATAATGGGTAATCAATTATTCTCCATGGATATTTCTTATATGTTAGTACATCATATCATGAGAGTACATTAGCTTAATAATAATATTAACTTTAAAGATCACTTGGCTAGGATTATTTGTGCCTTTTGAGTGTTATGACTTCAATTGCATTTTTGCATAGTATCTAACTTTTTTAATTGCAGGTTCCTCATTTTTTAAGCCGAAGGACTCTTTTGACCGCCTACTCCTTATAGGTATGAGACGTCGTCGATCCACCTTTCCTAGACTCTGACCATAGATTTACCCATGTGCGGGAAACACTGGGTATGATAATGATGATGATCTAACTTTTTTCATTATATAATAAGTGAGAGAGGCAACGAGAATTGAATTTGCAGCTAACTTATCTCAGAAGATCAATGATAATTAATAAATATTTTAACTGAGATTAGATTCGTATATAGTATCTTACTTATTTTTGCATTATTTATGTATATATACATAAAATTTATGCCTTATTGACTTTTATATTTTTTATAAATAAAATTTTGACCTTAAATAGTTATTAATGCATGAGAAAAAACATTATCAAGTGAGATTAAATCACATTTATTTTAATGTCCAATTTTATAGTATCAATTTGTTATAGTTAGTAGTATTATATTATTAAATATTTATAAATTAAAGATGAACTTTATAAAATACAAAAAATTTAATACCAATATACTAAAGTTTTTTTTTAATATGTGTTGCACAATATTAATCTAGTGGGGGATGAAGTTGTGGGTTCGAATTGAAACTGAAGATAAAGGAATTCTATTAATGGTGAGAATCGAAATTTTATTATTAGAATGATTAGAAAAAAATCTTAACTATTAGACTAATCTGTAATTTTTCTAATTTTATCATAAGAATCATAAGGTATTTATTTTTCCATTAATTTGTTTTTGGAATAAATTCATTGTAGGTACCTTACTACCTTAAGTCTTTGGTAGCATCTTTGTCTTTAAGTGAGTGTTTTATTGAAGATTTATGCGTTGACTTTATGATTACTCATAAGTCAACGGCGCTCAATAGAGCACTCATCGATGCCAAATACTATGGAATGGAATCTTTATTCTCTCTTAGTCCACCAACATCAAAGATTTGTGTTTGTTTTGCTTAAAACCACAAGGCAAAAGAAAGTGGAAAAACAATAGAGGACATAATCTGTATATCACTGATTTAGTTTGAAAAAGGATTTATTGGCGGTTTGAGAAATCGGAATGTTACATAATCAATTTTAAAGTGAAACAAGAAGTACTTAAAGAGTATCAATTAAATATATAAAGAATTTTAAATTGTACAATGTCAACTTAAGAAGACGGAAAAAAAATACATATTAGCCTGCAACCATAACAAACATTACATGGAGATCATGGCTTGAAATAATTTTTTAACTTTAACGGTCCGTTTGGTTAGGTACTAAATGCCGGTAATGAGAATAATTTATAGTGTAAAATTTCATTAAAAGATCACAAAAAAGTTATTTTGTATACAAATTTTCATTACCACCTAACACCACTTCTCCCAATGGTAATGCATTGGAATGAATTTTACGAAGAAAATGAGATGAATGGAAGTGGACAAACATGACTATCAAGTAGACAAGATATTTTTCAACTAAAATTACACTAATTTTTCATTTCTATTACCATTGTTTATGACCACCTACCAAACGGGCCTTAAAGTCAACATGAATTACACAAAAAAACTAAATACGACGAAAATGAAAGAAGGATTAAGGGTTATTTGACTTGGGTGATTACACAAATCAAAAGGGAAAAGCAATTAATTTAGTGAGCGTTTTAAAAATTATGACACTCGTAATGATATACACATAAACAAACTGCAAAAAGGGTTGCAATTTATAGATAATCATGAGTTATGCCTCATTACACATTACAATTTACATATAGAGAAGCAATTAGTTAAAGTGTCATTAAATATAAAAAATGGTTGAAATGGGACAATTTATAAGTGTTTTATGTATAAGTAAGCATTAGTGTGTAATTATCATGTTAATCCACTTTATTTTTGCCTTTTGTTCTTACTTTTTCTTTCTTGTACTTATCATGATGTATCACTCATGATAAAAGTTGTTACTATTTACTTATCAAAAACTAAATGTTATTAATTCTTTAGAACCATTATTCCAAAGTGGAAAAGGAATTTATTAAAAAAAATTAAATAGGGAGAGATTTTCATCCATTTACCACATCTTCCCCTAAATTTTAAAAATAATAAAAATTGATAGACATTCAATTTTCATTTGTATAATTTTTTTTATTTATTTATTTCTCATTAAACCAAACACCGAATTGTCACCTTACATACGCTAGATTTTAATGGATTTCTTGCTTTGAACCCACCATATTCTCAATAAATAAAATCAAAATCGATAAAAACAAAATAACTTTCTCGAGCATTCACATACGCCTATCAACTACCAAGTACTATGTCAGCCAATCGATTGGCTTTCGAATCAGGCCGAGCAAACGTTGTCGAGCTTCAAGTTGAGGTACTATGTCAGCCGGTCCCTGACCCGTCTGTTGAACATTTCTAGTGTGCAACTAACAGCATCACTGACGAGTCTTCACGAATTGGTGCATCTGATTGCTTCTTCAAAGGCGTCACCGGCTAATCGAAACCTGGAGTGTACTTGATCCTCTATTTTCAACTCTAAAATAATGTTTAATTGTTTCTACTTTGTCTCGGCAAGCTCAACCGATTCCTCACAGGTTTGCACCCATAATGGTGAGAGTGCGACCACCTTACCAATAATGATCAGTGTGGGGGAAACCAGTCCGGTATATTTGATTTTATCAGCCAAATCCTCGAGCTTCGCAAATACCTGTTCAATCGAAAATTTCAGTTACAAGCTCCCATATGAAGTCGTCTACCCACAAAGTTTTCATACAAACCTAAATTCTTGTAATATTACAATTTTATGATAAGAATAATTCTAGTTTTGCTGGTTTTAGTCAAAAACGAAAGCATATCACACATCTCGAGACACAGAAAACTTAATAGAGCATATGTGATATGCAGAGAATCGAGTGTTATCTTAGTTAAAGCATATATAGCTTTCCCTAGGAGGAAACTGGGTTTTATTCTCGTTGCCCCCTTCCCTCAGCCTACCCTGTAATTCAAAAAAAACGTGATCTTCCGCAGAGAAATGCAAAAGTCATAGCAATTGTTGTAATCTCAGTCTATTGCTTGTGTTCATATAAAATGCCCGTCAAATTTTACAGTGCGCGTTAACCAGTAAGCTATGCCATTCGATCATAATGTGTAATCCCTCTGCAGAAAAGTTAAATGAAACCGAATCAAGCAAAGATCAGATAGTTTTACCGTGCGCTGTTGAGCAGTTGTCCCTCTTTCCACAGCCACAGCAGGGGTATTGGTCGGCAGGCCATGCTGCATCAATTTCTGGGCAAGAGACGGAAGTGTCGCCAAACCCATATATACAACAAGGGTACAATCAGGGTCCGCAGCGTTTTCTGCGACATACAATGGATCTGTTCCCCCATTCCTTGAGTGTCCCGTGAGATACCTAACACTGGTAGCGATACCTCGATGAGTTAATGGTATTCCAAGCTCTGCAGATATACCTGAAGCAGCCGTTATGCCTGGCAAGAAAGAAAAAAACAAGCTATGACTTATAGATCTTTGGTTTTGGATGATAACGAACTATATTAAAATCGCTCATTAAACCGTCTGCACTTTTTGTCAATGTAAAATTGCTAATGATGTTTGCTACCAAGTGTCGTTCCTAGACAACCTCTTTGTTATCAGTTCAAAGGCGGCCTACATCCGACCTACCTAGGAAGGCACTTAATGGCATTGGGGTAATAAAATGTTGTTGTATTTGCTTCATCCTCAAAAAATCAAAGCATCTGATAATAGAAGGCTAAATGAATTTACTCCCTCCGTCCCATCTCATGGCAACATTTTCTCACACATGACACTTTTATAGGCTCTCAAACCTTAAAAATTAGCCTACCACAATCCATCCAATGCTACTATAATGCACCCACGCTATGTATCACTATTTTACACTTTCACACGATATAATCCGAACTTAAATCCTTCAACTAATTTAGGAACGAGTCGCAGTTGATGTCAACTGCTACGTAACATTCTGACAAATAAATACTTTAACCATATCTCACTAGCTAATAGCAGAATGATTGTAGTGAACAGATCATAATCCCTCATTGTCAAGGGAATCAAAAGATAAATACATTGAGTTTCAAGCTGATGAAATGAGACACATTCACACATTAAAGCATAAAAGATGTTCCGAATTCCGATTCTTGTGGATGCGAACAAAAGCTTATTGTAAAATCCTCTAGAAAGGACAATATCTTATTGCGACTATAGGCCTATGGTGCATGCCTTCATTCAACACAAAAGCTATTCAACAATTTAAGTATGCTTCAAATTGGTGATTCCGTGTCAAGCCAAAAGATTACAGATAGATTATTTTAGTCATGTGACTCTTTCCGGTGATATCAATGGAGAAATCTTACAGAACATATCAAGAGACTAACAAGCTAAGAATTTTCATATTCTATGATGCGTAGACTCTGGTACTTTGCATTGTATTCAAGTACGCATCGAAAGCATGTCCTATATATCCTAATTCAGGAAAAAGAAGTTCACATAAGAACCAATAAAGTGAAATTCTTTTACATATTTGCTTAATGTAAAGCTATATGTTCATATAAAGGCAAATAAGTTCAACAATGGTCTAATGAGTTCAAATAAGTTCAAATTGAAACCAATGATATCAGAGAAGTTCATGTATATTTGGATATGCCATATCTAATGGAGCCTTAGTACAAACTCACTAATTGGCTAGAGTTATTGTGTTCCAATATTGTATGAAGTGTTAAGGAATGGTAGGGGATTGTTCATTATGTATAGGTTGTAGAGGTATGCGTTTGGATTCGAGTAGGAAAATGTAAGGTCAAGGTGATCACAACATTGTCAAATCTCAAGCTTCACAATGGTTATTGCATTTGCATCACTTCATAGCTAAATTTGATCTCGGGTCAAGCCGGATCAGGTATAGCATATCAAATTAAAGTTAGATCGGGTCTACTTTGAATAACTTTGGTAACAATTAATTACCATGTGAAAGCCACTACAAAATCACACTCTCACATGATTCACTAATCTCCTCGCGAATCGAAATAAATGAATTATGGCCGGTTTTTGGCTATTCTTGGGTAAAGTTGAGCGAATCGTAAAGCAAATTAGCTAGCGAATTATATTACACTAATCATACAAGTAATGTTTTTCAGATGTCAAAGTGTTAACTTGCAAGGATAAAAAACTTAATCACAACCTATACACAATGAACAATCTCCCACATTCTATTCAACATTTAAGGTAAACAAACAATGTTTATATGTTTTCTTTTGCATTCACTAACACATGCTATGTATTGAATTAACTATAGTGATCCAGCATCCCAACACATTCAAAGTAAAAGGTATTTCATCACTAGTAGTCACATGATCCAAACCAGTGAAACATAATTCACAAGTTAGTTCTATGGTTCAAAAATAGCCTTAAACCGATCATAATTCACTTTTCTGATTCGTCATTCGCAAGGTCATGTGACACTAATCCAAACTTTCACATTAGGCAAGAATAGACATAATACCTGGAACAACTTTGACATGAATCCCTTTCTGCTGCAAGAAATCCATCTCTTCACCACCCCGTCCGAAAATCTGCCAAAACTTACACAATGTCAAAACCAAAATCATAAAAACCTTGAGAAACCAACTCAACCAAAAGCTTAAGCAGATAGTAATAACTCCGCAATATGTTATAAACTTGAACAACACAAAGTAATAAGAAAAGGAGAATTAAGCAATATTAGCATTAGAAACTCACAAGAGGATCTCCTCCTTTAAGTCTAACAACATTAGCACCAGCTTCAGCAAAACTCAACAAAAGCTCATGTATTTCTTCCTGAGTTCTACTATGGTACCCAGCAGTCTTACCAACATACAGAAGCCTTGCACTGGGACCCACCAAATCCAAAACATCATTGGAAACAAGGCGGTCATACAACAAAAGATCAGCAGATTGAATGATTTTCAAAGCTTTTAAAGTCAAAAGATCAGGATCCCCAGGCCCAGTACCCACCAAAAACACATTCCCAATTCCATCATGTGTTTCAAAGCAACAATCTTTAGATTGATTTCCCCTTTTTTCTTTCAAAACTTCAAGTAATTTCTTCAATTCTGGAAGCTGCAAAGCAATGTCATTTTCTCTCTTACTCTCAGACGAGGATGACGGAGATAAGGTTTCATCAGATGATGGGGATTGTGTATGGGAAGTAACAGGATAAACCCAGTTTTCCCTTTGGTATCTTTCGACTGAATGCTTTTCAGTGAAGGGTGATGATTTAGAACATACTACAAACTTGAAATTGATTGAAAATTTGTTGTAATTGTGAAAAAGATTGGGTTTTTGCAGGTGGGTAATAAAGGAAGTTGAATGTTGAGATGATAGGGATTGAAGATTATGTAAAGAAGCCATTGAAATGGAAGGTTTTTGCAACAAAATGCAAAGATTTCTCTCTTCTAAATTAAAAAACAACCAAATTTACATAAGGGTATGATTTAAGGAGAAAGGAATTAAAGGGCAAAGATTGAATGGTTGATGAAGATGGAACGAAACTGCAGACAGACAAAGGAGTAGACTTTGGGACAAATGGAAGGCCAAAGCAAAGAAGGCAGCCAGTGAGGGTGTGACCTTTTAGCCGATAAAAAGGGCAGGTTCATCCTTCTTCATAAATCTCAGGTGGTAAAGTCCAAAACCAATTCTTTCTCATTTTGTTTTTATTTTTAGGAAAAATTGTCGGGAATAACCCGTACTTTTAACGTTTGCCTGTGAATAATCCCTACTTTTGATTATTCATAAATAATCCGAACTTTGAAGTCAGTTTGTTCACAGCACCCCCTCCTCATTTTTCTCTCTTTAATCTTAGGGTTTAACAATGGAGAAAAGTAAGGGGTTGAAGATGATGAATTGAAAAATCAACCAGCAGCTCATAATAAAGGGGAAGGAACAAGTAATTTCGTTGGGGTAACTTGCTACAACCGGTCAAAATTGAGGAGGGGGTGCTGTGAACAAACTGACTTCAAAGTTCGGATTATTTATGAATAATCAAAAGTAGGGATTATTCACAGGCAAACGTTAAAAGTACGGGTTATTCCCGACAATTTTTCCTTATTTTTATTTTTTTTGTTTTATATACTTCCTCCGTTTCATAATACTTTTACTGATTGTGACATTTTCCTACACAACATGTCACACTCGGTAGCTAGTATTATGGAACGGAGGAAGTAATATATAATGTTTTACTTATTTTATTGTATTTTACAAAAATAATTGTAATAATAAAGTAGTACTATTTTTTTTGGAATTGGGTAGGGTTGTATATTCAATTATATCTAGTTGAATTTTAGGTAAGGCTTTGAGTTTATTTTGTATCGAATTTGAGTTTTGTCGAATTATGGTAATCATTTGATATAAGTCAATTTCAAATCAGATGTAAATTAAATCTACTATTCATCTCAAGTTTGGTTAAATAGTTGGTCATTTATGATTTTTATAAGTGATTTAGGTTATAGTTCTTTTACATTTGGATCAACGTTGATCGATTATATCGTGTTTTAGACAAGTTTGATAAAAATAATAATTAATTCTAATTATTTTGGAATCAAACTGACTTAAGCGGGCTATGTTAAATCGAAACAAAATTCGTGATTACACAAATTCAAATTAAATCCATGTTATGCATTTTCAGTTATATTTTATGACAAGTCTATCTTAGAGTTACACAATCTTAAAGCCTTAATGGCAATGACTACTCGAGAGCTAAACCTTAAAAATTCAAAATGTCGTATTTTATTTAACAATGCTAAATATAATTATAATTCCTGTGATTTCTTTTTATTATGTTTAATATTATCTCTGTTTTGTAATACTTACAACTGATAATGACAATTTGCGTTTTAAAACATTTTTTTCAGTTACAAGTATAATGAAATAAAACTTAAGAGCCTTAATATTAAATTACTTAGTATATTAGGTGGACTTTCATAGAATTTGTCAATTTTTTATCCACCCTGAAATAACTAGTTCCAAAGTAAAGTGAATTCTTATCGAACTTTAGTCATCCGAGAAGTTCTTCCAAACAAGGCTTACAAGAGATTTCCATATCGTCAAATGTATCAAATCCAAACTGGTGACAACGAACAACCAATAATTTCAATGTTCACAAAGAATTCATCCTTTCAAGAGAAGTAACCTAAAAGGACCGGGACTACACGAAAAAAAACTTGTCAAACTAGGAAAGTAAGACGAGGACTCCATTCGAACAATAAAATTTCGTTCTTTTACTGCTTTGAACGAACAGTAGAATGTTCCGATTTAGTTCTTTTGTATACACATCAACAATACAATTGTAGGCACCAGCCGTTGCCAAACAATCTCAAATTTAGGGTTTACCCTTGTCCTTCTTCTCCTTCTCCATTACTCGGGAAAACACAATTTTCAGAATATTCATCTTTGAAGGCTCTGCAAACGATATGTTTCACAACAGGATTTTCCGTAGTAGCCTTAGGATTAGCTTATATGAAAAACGTGAAAAGAAAAAAAGAATTTCAAATCAAATGACTATAATAAGCATGAAAATCAATACCTCAGCAACTCCGCGAGAAATGAGCAGAAATGCAACTCAGACAGCTAGAGAACATCAGAGTAAACAAAGCAATAATGTCATTCGTCAAAACCCACAATACAATCATGAAAAAGAAACAGCAGTGACAGTTTGCTTCAGGCATCTATATGAAACATTGGCTAGCTCACTTGTGGGAAATAAACAGCGAAAAAAACACATGTACCCGAAGAACAAAGTTTTCAGTTCAAAGCTTCTGGCTCATAGGCAAATGGAAGCTTTTCTTGCCGATTTTTAACCACCATTACTACCAAGAACAAAGACAACACATCAGGTAATGTGTGTGTGTGTTCGCAAAACTGGTACAAATGTGATGATGCAGTAAGTTAAAGTACTTAATTGAGTGCTATGTGCTGACAAGCCCAATCTCACATGTACTCTCAATAATTCTGGTCTCGGCGTAGCCTTGGCCAATATTTTTGCTGCCTTGAAAAAAAGTAAAAATGAAGTGGGTGGTGTGGGTCTCCATATTTTAAAAAATTATAAGTAGATTATAAACTAGAAAAAAAACCCTAATCACAAACATACAGCAAAGGAAACTGATTAAAGTTACAGGAAATCAGATTTGATACAGCAAGATGAACTAGGTAGCAAAATATCCAGAACGCTTCAAACGTAAACCAAAGCCCACTAGAGTAGCCAATCTGTCAATCAAACAACCACTGTTACATCAAAAAAAAAAAAAGGCACAAGAAGTATCTAAGAGTCCACATCAGCTCACACTAAGAACTCCTAATCAGTTGGCTTAAAGTAAAACAAACCATTAATCAGAATCCGAGCACCAGCACACAGCTTCCAAGTTCCATCATCAACACTTGCATGATCATACTTAAGGCTGGCTCCACTACACACGCCTAGAGAGGCCACAATCATCACAATGAGCCTAAAATCACCACAAATAATAGCCATTGTTGCGCTTGGACAAGTAGAAAGGTTACAGATCAAAATCAGCTAGTTACTTGCACAAGTAAGAAAGTTTTTGTATCTAAAAATTATCACAAAAAACCATGAACCACATTTGACACGTTTGCCATCTATAAAATAGTGTAGAACTTGCACTTGCAATGCTATTCTGGCCTAGCCTAGCCTAGCCTAGCCTAGCCTAGCAAAAGATTAAGTGTGAGGCAAAAAACAATTAAAAATAATAAGCTGCTACCCTCGTAAATGGTCAGTTCCACAGAACAATTAGTTTGTATAGAAAAAATGTATTGCTACAATAAGTGCAGAAAATATAAGCAAAACTGCTTTCATATTTTACTGAAAGGAACACTCAGGTCAACCCTCACATCGCAAACACAACAGCTACATGCATAATTAGCCTACACCACCATGCATAATTTTATCTATAAAGCCAAAAAGGAAAAAAAAATAATAATACTTGAAACCAACTTATTAAAGATTCTCAAAGTTCAAATTAGAAATTTCAGAAACAAATTAATCTCCTTCCAAGTTAAGCAACACTTCCATCGAATATATTAGACACTTGCATGGCAGTTCCTCTACATTCAGTGAAACCAAATATTTTCTTCTATAGCCAAAACAGGGAAGAAAAAACGGGTATCTAAATCTTAACGATGAGCATACCCTCCCAGTCCCCCTACACCAAAGCTCTCAGTCAAGCGCCTTAAACTATTTTTTTGCTGATCCCTAATCAATCATAATTCACAATCCCCCAACTTTTCATGATAATATTGAACATAAAACATAAACCTTCTAGACCTTCCTATGCTAATCAAATCCTTTTAGAGAGAATAAAAATAAACCCAAAGAACTGACACGAAACAAAATTTTCTAACAGAATTTACTGTCAAAGTACTAAAAACAAAACAAGTTGTTGATTATAAAAGGTCAAGCATCAACCACAAAGCCACTTAATGAAGCAAAACAATTACCTGCTACACCAAAACCATAAGCAGGTTCTTCTTAATTCCCAAGAAACATGAGATCATTAAGGCAATATTTTATGATGAACAGATTAGAACAAATTTCCATGAACTTATCAGCAACACGCGACCAAGTATCAATTACCAAGGAAGGAAGAATGACCAATACATCATGTAATTCAACATGTAATAATAACACACCAGGAGTCCATCTGTCATTCAAAACATGTTTGATTGGCGAAGAGTTCCACAAGCTCCACCATTTTAAAATCAAAGTACCCTGGCACCAACAACTGAAATAGTTCTGTTAAATGAAGCTCCAGCAAACTTCTGAAGGCAATTACCTTTACAAAGCTGAAGCTATGCAACTAACCAAGTCCTGTATCAAAAAAGGAAAGAGATCTGTTAAGAGGAATTGCTCAGCACGGAATAATAATGATCAGTTCAAAACCATTATCACTAGAATAACTTCCCGAGTCCCGATAGAGAAATCAGCCAACATAACTATGATATAAATATAAATTCATCACCTATATGATGATATATCAAAATAGTTCAGTTTCTATAGAACACAAACAACAAAGACGATGAAGGAATCTAATCTTCCCTAGCTATGAGATTCTATGTCATCGACGTAAAAGAAAGAGATTCCAATCTAGGAAGATCCATGGAAGCGGGAACAAAGTTAAATATACTCACTTTGTAGGGTACATAGTACATACATTATGCTTTAATTACAACATAAAATGTAGAAGCCTCTATACTATGTGTTTCATCAAAACCAACAAACCTACTCCCAGCAAGGCAACAATAATGAGGATTCAAGGTAACAAAGAGAAAAAATCACAATACTCAATTGCCAGCAAAATTTATCCCTTCCTCCAAGGACCTACAGCCTACAACTCATGATTTTATACAGAGAGATCCACAAAAAAAAAATAAAAAAATCATGCTATAAGTGGACGCAGAAAATATGTATTATATATTTGCTTAGTTGCAGTATATAGCGTAATATCAGATAGGTTTCATAGTCATACTTCTCTAAGAGCAAAAGAAATATCAATCCTCCATAAAGAAAATAACTAATACTTTCCACGGAAGACCTACTATTCCTATATCCAACACAAAAATACACAACACAAACTTCAAAAGTCGATACAACAAATGAAGAAACAAAATCCAATAAAACCAATGTTAATTAAGTAGAAATAAGGCACAGGGATTACCACTCATGGTAAACCAAAAGTTCAAGGCTAATGAGTGGAAACTTAATGATTATGCAATTAAAATTGATCGGCCTTCAGCAACCTAAAAAACTGCAAGATTGCAGAATTAAAAAACCTCAGGAGCATCTATAAACAAAATAAATCACAATGAACTATATTTCAATGAAGTCTAAATACACCAAGATAACACCAACATGACCCACATCAAATGACCAAAGACTTAAGGTACTAATTAAAGGTCCAAGAGCATTACAACAGAGAGGCCACAGGATTTGACACATTGAAGTGCTACTCATAAAAAGTTGAAAGAATAATAGATAATTCCAACCACGTATTAGTTTATGCCAATTCCTTGACTGAAACCAAGATAAAATTTTGTAATTTTATTCCACAATAAATCCACGAAAGTTTACTCCATACAATATGCATGTGCCATGGAAAAATGTCAACAAGATTCATCAGAGTGGATGAGAATATGACGCGCAAACGATAATTTCTACGGGAAATTCAGAAATTATGTACTCCTTTGTCCGGTAGATCAGCATCCAAGACAAAAGAAGGATTTTTAAGAAAAAAGTGGATATTGGTAATACATGAAGAGAAAATGAATTGTAAGAATGAAACTAAAAGAAAATTAAAATGTTGGATGAGATTAAAAGAAAGTGGTGGTCATTGTCCAAAAAATAGAGTTGATGCAAAATGAATGGGATGGACTGAATTGGTAATTGATGCAAAGTGAGTAGAACGGATATCACTAGCATAAGCATGCTCAGATATAGTTAAAAACAGATTCATGTACCATTATAGTGTGTATACCTCATAAGTTAATACAGGATAATCGTTCATTTTTGTATAACTCAATGGTGCAGTTCTTTTATGGTTAGAGACTATTATGCACCAGAGGCCAGAGCTTTCCAAGTTTTATTCAAAAGAGAATATGCCATCCAAACCATATTAAACCCTTATTGAGAAAGATATCATGAGATAGTTGAGAGATGCGATCGTGGTTGGAACAAACGATTGCAGTAAATACAACCCATTAACCAATACAAAGAAACTTACGATCATCACTAGTCAATTGAAAGTTACGTAGTGGGTGCTGCAAGGGCAAAGATCACACAGCTACTATCCAATATCAATGTTGAATCTGATCTGGATCCCTTATATCCAAAAGTGGAACAGATTTAAAGGATTTCTCAAGAAGGAACTAAAGATTAGTCGGGAGAAAAGCTATTAAAGTTCACTCATCAACTGACAGTTGAGTATTGCATGGTAGAAAGACAACGATCACTGAACTCACTATCCAGTATCCAAAATTCGAATCTGATAAATCATACTCTGCATTCCTAAGATCCAAAATCGGACACATCACACAATTGCAAAGTACATTCATTAGGGGCTATGTCTGCCAAGGGAGTGAGATCAAAACATCCAACTACAGGCATAATCCCAAGTACAAATTGAATTGTCCCCGCAGAAGCATAAAAATAAGATGGTCAATCAACAAACAAGGGAACCCTACATCAAAGTTAATGTCATTCAACAAACAGAGAACCCTACATCACATGAAATTGATAAAATCAAGAGATATAACAAAAATAACAGTATAACTTAATAACAAAAGAGTAAATTACTCCAAATTCTCGAACTAAAGGGAATATGTCAATGTTTCTTGCTAAAATCTAACAGATTACATTGTTGTTACTATATGATTCAAGAACATAAGCAAGAGCTAAGAGATAGGTATAGAAACCAAAATCCTCGTCCAACCTCACTCCCTTAAACCACCTTTCTAGCTAAAAGCTAGAATGCCATGTGTTCCCTCTACTAGCTCTACTGACACATTGGTGTATGAAACAGCCTCCCCTCTTTCGAACATATTTAGAACAAACCATTTTAGGGATAGTTCTAAATATTTCAAAACAAAAGAAAAACCTTAATTTGAACCTTGAAGCCTAGCCATAGCAGAATATAGCATCTCATTGCCAACAACTGATTTCAAACGCTGGACGAACAAATCTTTAGCCAATTCCCCAGCCTGAAAGAACAGGAAAAATGTAATCAGAAAAAAAAAAAACAAACATTCAATGTCGGGGGACACCACGTAGCGTAACTGTAGTCACTATAATTGGTCAGTTCACACTGCATAACGACAGAACCTTGCATAATCTACAAGATAGGACTTGCAACCACTAGATGGCACGGTGAAACAACAGAACCTTCCACAATTTACACTATGGAAGAACTTGCAACCACTAAAACATGCAAGCACTGACAAAAGGAACTTTAAAAAGAAGAACAGATACCTACATCTGTAAAGGCTATAACATACATTAATGGAATGAAAGTGGCAGCAATACCAACTAACTTAATAACGTATCCATAAACCTTAAATAAATGATTATCTACCTAATCCACTCCAGAAGAAATTATATGCTCATTAGGAATTACTCAAAAAGTACAGATATCATCAAGATACCTTAAATGCCCTGCACAGAGCCTTCAGCTCTTCAAGTTTTGAAGCTGGAAGTGCAATCCCCAATTGAGAAAAAAACAACTTCGACGGTCCCTCAGGTGCCCACTTCATGACCTCCTCATCTCCCTCTTTTGTTCCTAGAAGGAAACAGAACAACGAATTTGAAAACAGAAACACTAGCAAATATAAATCGGCCACGACAAATTGCCTGCCACGAATTAAACCCGCACTCCTTTTGTTTCCTCCAGGACAACGAGGAACACTTCAACTCACCTTGCAAAACATTGGAACATTTGTAGCTCACCACACATTCAGGGAGTATGTGAGTGTTCATATTGGTCGTCCACACTACAAACCACTTAGGATTCACAGTATCATCCACCCCATTATCAAAAGCTGTACTAGATGGACAAAACTGTTGAGATCCAGCATCAATTTTCTCCAAATTTCCCAAGACAACCCGGCACAACAAAACATGTTTTTCACCATTATCATCTGGCTGAGCTAACAAATCACTGAATGACAAATTGAACAACCAAAAGTTAAAACATTGTTTCAGAAACCAGCATCAAAATTAAGTAGAAACATAAAGCAAAACCCTCATAGCCATTACCTAAGATGAGGCAGCCGACCTGGAGACAAATAAACACCAACACCATGAGCTTGTAAACCCGAAACCTTACTCGGAGCTCCAAACCCATGAGCTAATATATCTGAAACTCCCTTTCTGGATGTCCCATGCCACGCGAAAACAGTATTGGACTGACCTCCACGAGCAGCCTGAGTGATCTGCATTGTCTTGTGAAAAGCCATAGCCCGCGCCTTTTCATGAGGTCCAGTATAAGTAAGCTTATGAATGGCGGTAACCTCAACTCCGGAATCCACCATCTTCATTCCACCCAAAAACAATTTCTTGACATCCGAAAACGCCTTTTCTTGCTCATTAATCAACCTAACACTCGGCCATTCAAATTTATCAATAGGTTTCTCATCCTCAATACGCAAATTAGGTTTTTTATTGACCTGTTCTGAACCAGTTCCACTGTTGCGAGAATCAGCAGTATCCTCTACATCATTAACTACTACTTTGCCCTCCCGCTTCCTCTTCTTGTCATTGTTATTCATAATCTTATTATCAACATTATTTATATTATCTATGTTAATTTCAATTTCAATCTTAGGGTTTATACCATTATTACTACACTCATCTTTCTCACCTACTAATTCTTCATCATCATCAGAATAATTATTATAATTATCAACTAAAGATTCATCAACAAAAAATTTAGGAAAAAAACAACTACCCTTTAAATCAATCCAAGCAATAGATCGTTGCAATCCACTACTCCCGATTTCAATTTTCAACATCCGATAAAAATCAAACATACACATGTCACCGTCAACTTCAACTTCAATAATCGGAATTCCTTTCGAAAACGCCGATCTCGCACTCGAAACAACATGGCTTGGAAGTTCCACCCATTTCTCATCGGACCACTCCATCAACCTCTCTGGCGCTTGACTTTTCTTGAAATTATGGAAGTTGTGAATAATGGATTCCTTTGAAACGCAATCTCTGTAACAATTCCATTCTTTTGAATCATTCTTAGGATTTTGCTCAGAATTAACGGCGGTGGTATATACAGGCCCAAAACCAGAGGTTGCTTGAACGAAGCGCTCCATCACCGGAGAAGAGATCTGAGAAGAAAGAAAATGACTTTTTACAATTTGCCGGCGGGGACAAAAGAATTAAGAAAAACAAGGTTTCATATTTATAGAACCGGTGTATTCAACCCGAATTTTACCCGGTTATTTGGTTAAGTCGGTTTATTTGGGATATAATCGTCTCTTCGGCCTGTCTTGTATAAGACCGTTTCACCATGGGACAAACCCATAATTATCTTATTTCTTTAATTGTTGACTTTAAAATCATAAATAATCATTTTAAGGTTATAAGTAATCACTCTAAGACAATATAAACTTTGAATCGAGACAATTCAAACAAGATCTCATATGACTATTTTTAATTTTTAGATTGCCGACAATATAAAAGTCAATTTACTTGATGAATAGTACCGCAGTCAACAATGTTACAAGTAAAAAGAATGGGGGAAGTATTATTATTCACCCACCCTTTATTTGCAGATTTTATTTTTAATTTATAAGTTAAAAAATAGTTGCTTGAAATATTATTTTATTTGTCTAAATGTAATAAAGATTATTAATATCGAGCTTTTATAATTTTTAATTAAGTATAATTGATTCTTTAAAAAAAATTACGCATAATCAATGATGAAAATTTACCCTACTATCTAATACCATTAATCAAACGGATCGTAAAGACCATAAATATCATTATCATTAAATTAATAATTAATAATTATATACGTGAAGGAGTTGAAATGGAAAAATATCAGAAAAAATAGTAACCTTGTAAAAAGTGTGGTATATGAGGAGTCAGCAGATAATAATTGACTTGAGGATTATTTAATTTCAAATATTTAATTAATTTATTGAGAAAGACTTGAGGATTAAGACTAATATAAAAGGAAAGGATGAATGATTTCATTTCTTCTTCCCCAAGGAAAGCGTTTTTCTTTTAATTACGTGAAAACCTAATCTTTATATTTTAATGACGATAATGCGGTGGAAAGTCTATCTTTTGACTTTTTTCTAGTTTTTTCATTTGCTCTAGAAGGAAGTCCTCCATATTAAAATTTTCACAAATTCTTGCTATAGACGGGTCTAATGGACCAGCTCATTTTTACACTTTCTAAAAATAACAACTGAAATTTCCATTGAGCTGGGCTGTTGAGAGTGTCGTCTATGCCATAAACGGTCTCTCAAGAGACCTTCTGTTTTTTCTAATTGAACTTATTAATATGAATTAATTTTGATATGAATTAAGAAAAATTATAATTTTTTTGTTTTTATATGTTTTTTCTAATTGAACTTATTAATTTCAATGTTGAATTTTGATTACAAATTTATATAAATAAATTATATTCATATGGAATCTTGATAGCATTAGCAATTCGTCTCAATATATTTTTTAAATACTAATTTTTTAGAATTTTTAAAAACTCAACTAAATTTATTTGATCGAGTATATCATTTTGTAAAGTTATTACTTTGGATCTTAAGTCTACAAGTATTCCAAACAAATTAAGAAAAGAATAAGTCATCCAAAAGCATCCTCTTCTTTTTTTCATTAGATAAGAATCATGTTCTTTCATCATTTATTAAAAATATAAATTATTCAATAAAACTTTTCTAACTTTTATTTGGATTATAGGGTAAGTTGAGAGAATAAAAGGATATGTGAGATTCGATCTTACGATCAACATATCTAAAAAATGCAATATTTACTCCAATTGAGATGAAACTCATTTCTAATAAAACTCTCAACTTTGAAGATATACTTGATAAACCCCAATTTTATTCCTTTTACGCATGTTGTTTGTTATGATGTTTGAAGATATACTTGATAAAACTCTCGAAAACTAATTTGATTATCAACTGGACATGTGTATTTCTAGGATTTCACAGTTTTGGTTTGTATATTCATAATGATAGCATAAGCGCTTTAGGGCGTCCTCAAGATATGTTTTCGGATATCATTCATTAGTTGTTTTTTGATTAGCTTTTGTGGGTTATCATTCCAAGCTTGCAATTCATTTTCCGGAGTTTTAAGTTTAAGTTTTTATGTTTTGTTTATTGTTTTTGACCTCTCTCCTATTTTTTGTGTAACTTCTAATCTTATTTATCTTCAGTATTTTATTACGTGTTTTAATCTTAGTCATCTTATGATATTGCATAATTGCTGTTTATTATTTGCCTCTTGTCTTGTTCATATTAATGTCATTCATGCTTGAATGCTTAAGTTACATTTTGTCGATAATTTTGATTGTTGTAATTGGTTAGTGAGTAGTTAGTTAGGGTTGGATTAACTCAACCCTTGTTGATAGGTAAATAATAGAGAAGTATTGATCAATTACGGGTCAAATGGAGATTTAGGAGAAGAGTTGCTCCATCCAGTATGAGAAGGTTGCCATAATTAGCTATACATATTTCGCAAATTCTTACTTGAGACCGTTTTTTGTAAAGACGGCTCTCAAAAGCCCAGTCAAATTCTAAATATATATTGTTACCACTTTAAATATAGATTTGGGCTGGACTTTTGAGAGTCGTCTTTACAAAAGACGGTCTCTCAAGAGAACATCTGTACATACTTTTCCATCTCATCTAAATTCTAGTGTCAATCAAGGGCCTAGGTAACTTCCTACTCCCTCTGGGATGCGATGTAATCTTTATTATGGGTCCAGACTGGAGCTGTCTAATTGGATTGGGCCCATTGCAAGTCCAGATCCGTACCTTAAAATATTTGAATTTTAAATGGGCCAAACTTTAAATTTATCCTTTTCTTTTTTACATAAAAAAGAAGCTCTATATAGAAGTCGAAAAAAATTTATTAATAATTTATTTAAAATTATGATAATTTACAATATATTAATGACAATCAATAGTTATATTACAAATTAAGACATACTTATTTTAATGAAAATTTAAAAAACATACCTATAAATGGGTCGAGTTAGGTTGGAGTGGGCCGAGAAGGACCAACCCATTTGTGCATGTTTTTTTAACGCGGACCAAATGCCATTTTTAAGTGAGTTTGGCCTAATCCTTATCCGGCTCATTCTACAGGTCTAGTCTAGACTAGGTTGGTAAGAGTGGCATTTGAACATAAGAAGAATAATTAACAGACAGAAGAAGTGTTTAAAATAGACCCGACAATCCAATATTCACTCGATCTTATAATCGAACCTGACTTGACCAGACTTCAAAATAAATTTAAAATTATATTAAAGACAATGAGGACACAAAATTGATTCTAAACCGATCCAAAACACTTGACCCACAATTAACCCGGTGACTCGAATAAACACCTCAAACAAAGATAGTAACGCACTAAGACAACAACACTACATTCAATTTACACAATACTATTAAGTGGTTCATACTTAGCGGATTTTTGCAGGTGAGATATACGCAATTTTATCCTTATTAGTAAACAAAAATGTATTTCCAATTGATCTTCGGTAAGAAAGAACTTTGATTTTCACTCGAATAGTGCCTAATTGTTCTCCAAGTTATGTGAAAACAATATGCCTGGCCTAAATTATCTCAAAAAAAAAATATGCCTGGCCTAAATTAGGATGGCTCCTGATATTGTTTTGGCATATCTTGTTTATCATACAAATCCTTCATATTATCAGATGTTGTATATGACGAATCAAGTATGCTCACCCCTAAAAGAAACTCGTATTACTAACAATGTAGGTACACGCGATGGTACCCAAGAGGAGGCTGAGGTTCCGATGTCTCCAAAGAGTTGAAACATCGCACCAAGTTTAAGTGACAACAACGGTTGATAATTGAGAAGAGGCCAATCGAGCCCCAAAACGAAAAATAAATTAGAAGGGTGGCTATGTATGCTATGCTATCTTCGTCACAAGCGATATAGGAAGCTTTGGTCACCCATGTCCTTTCAAGGAAACAATGGCTTCGCACGATGTTAGCTAGCAAGTTGTTGATTGTCACGTGAATGAATATAGGTTGTGCAGTCAACTCTTCTCTTATGTGGGTCTTGTTGTATACAAGCCCAATAACAAATCTATCAGCAAGTAGGTGTAAGGAGTTCACTAAGTTGAAGGAATTGATATCCATAGGCACGTAAATGAATATCCATTAGAACATTGCTTGCTTTCGTGCCTACGTAAGACTATGAGCTATATTAACTTGATGTGAAGATCGCAAAATTCGAGATAACGTTGTAAGCGATTCAATTCGTTAACCCGTGATTTCACAAGGAAGAAAGAATTCGAACAAAGTTTAAATGCAGCTTAAAGATTCTTTGCATTCATAATTAAGGCATTAACTTATCAGTTTTACTCTTCCAATCATCTACCTAGTGCCACTAATTACACAACAAAGGCACTCATCTTAGGGGGTTTGAAAATTCTATAATACAAAGTCTACCTTTTCTTGAGAGCACTACTTAATGCTCTCAAAATACACTTTTTTGTTGTTATTTTCAACAAATTGAACCAAAAGAGTTAAGAACAACTCTTAATTCTGTGCTTGGAAGGGCTTATACTTTTTAACAGAACCGACAAGTCCCTGAATCGAGCCAGCTGCAGCTATCAACGACACTACCAAGCAGGCATAACTAAGCGTTTTTAGGGCAATCCATTTGGTCGAGAACTTGGGCACTTTAGCTTGTGAGATGTGCAATTCGATAGGGAAGAACACGGTAAGTGGCCAAAATGACAACGACCCAAGTAAGCCAAGGAAATCGTTGAAGAACGGGAATAACATAGCTAATATTGCTGTTACTATCACATATGCTGTCCTCCAAACAACTCTAAACCAGTTTAGGTAGTAAATTCCGCTTCCAAAGGGGATCACGATTGGGTGTTCCCTTGTTATGAATTTGTTTTCTGGCCAATGCTTCCTTGCCCATGACTCAACGAAGCCAAATACGGGTTGTGTGAAAACCTACATAATTCATATACATCTTTTAGGCTCGTTTTTTTAAATTCCAAAACAAAATCGTTGACCAAAAAGATACGAGTTTCAACTGAATAAAAATCAATTTTAATCAGTAAAAATCAACTGAAAAGGTTTTTATCACCTGATAAGCACCGACAAGATGAACAGCGATGCAAACGTTAGCAAAATCAACAAGCCAAAAAGGCTCATAGAATCCGAATCCAGTGAGAAAGTTTCCGGGGGCATTGTTACCGAATGCAGCATAACCAACGCAACCACAAAGGATATAGAAAAGGCTTGTAGTAGATACTCCAATAAGGGATGCTTTCTTCATTACTTTATTTTCCGGAGGGGATGATTTTAGTGTGTCCTGCACGCCAACATTCATTCGAGTTCAAAATGTGAGCAACTTATGTTGAAGAAAAAACATTTAAACGAAACGAATTCAACATAAATGGATATATTTTTTGGATACAAAATGTTAGCAGGGATCATGCGTCTTAGGTGCTGTTAAAGCACAATACCAGTGACTATAGAAATAATTTTGCTGTTTTTCACTTAGCTCGTCTAGATGGAAATTTAGGTGGAAGTCATTTAATTGCATTGAGCTACTAAAATGTTCGATTGTTACAATTAGTACGCATTCTATAGAGATTCATAAACGGTAACTTCCAATCCCCAAATCTTTGCGTACATAGGGCCCAAGCAACATCAACTAATGAAGACAATTCACTCATCTTTACAAGTTATAAGAGCATGCATATCAACATTTTGTTCTTTTACCTCTATTAGTTTCTTTTTTTTTTCGAGAATCTGATCTTGTTTCAGCTGAATAGCAAGTACCACTTTCATATAAAGATGATAAGTTCGATTTATAACTAGTCATTTTCTTTTCCTTAGTCTACCCAATTATTACAAAAGAACAAAAATTCTTTCCTTGTACACCACTCTAATTTGAAAAGATGCCATCACCTTTTTTTTTGTTCACTCACATTTTCATGGTCTCTAGAGGTTAGAATTATAATCTAAACTTGCTTTTCAAAATTTTCAAACCTCAATTCTAAGAGTCAAACTAGGCAAGAAATAATAAAAGAAAATTTTTTATTTCTACGACCAAACACACATGTATAAGAGTGTAAATACTATTTTGTTTCTTTAAAATTGCTACCGACAGTGACATTTCTACTCATAACATGTAACTATATATCAAGGTAATCACAAAAGGATGGAGATAGTGTAAGCATAGTCTTACAAGTGGTACCCATACAAGTAAATTGTAATCTTTGTCTTCTCTTATGCCTAAAACTAATGGTTGAGGTTACATAGAGACGAACAATGAGGGCATCTAATACATGCTATCCACGATGCCAGGCCAAATACTCATTTCTACTTGGGTTGAACCAATTTTCTTTTGTGTTATATATATTACACACATAATTAAAAATAAATAGAATTTTTAATCAAGTGACATCGACCACAATCTGGGTATTCCAAGTCCAGATTTCTCCTATAATTTTAATTCAGAATTTTCACGGTTGTCCTATTCATTTTGTTTTATTTTTATCATGTATGTAACGCAATTCCACATTAATAGATTTTAAATCAAATGATACGAACTTATAACCTAAGCAGACACGAATCCAAATTCTCTTGTGTTTCAATATTCAAATGTAACATTGTAACCCCACATTCTCTCTCTTAATCTAAGCTACAACCAACCAACATCAAATCAAGTATGAAACTTACGTTGTAACGTCTAGATAAAACAAAACATTTCAACATCCTTATGTGGCGATAAATCATGGAATAACAAAAAATATCCCAAAGAAGAACAACTTATATGAATTGATATCCATCCAAGATCACAAACCAACCATTACAACCTATGATTCGATTTCTTAGTGGGCCAAGCATAACATTGGTCCCTAGCTAGGGATGGGTCTTGTCAATGGTTCGAAAGGTCGTCAATTCTCTGCTTCCTTTTGTCCTATATGGGCTTGCCTACCTATTTTTATATTCCAATAATAATAAGAATGACAATAACAACTATTTTTGTGAGAGACTATTTTTCGATTAGATAATTTTAAAACAAAAATTTTATAAACTAATAATTTATGTTAATTACGATAAAATTAAATACATGTCCATATATATATAAGGGGCGTCTCACGGTTTGTGTAAAAATTATATCATGACTGACGAGTATAGACTTACAAGTAGGGGTAGAATAGTAGTAGTATCTAATTTGATTTCCCACTATAGATGGATACAAAAATTTGGTTTTGATTATTGATTTCAACAATTATGGACGTTACACCAAGCTACCGTGATCAACTTGATCATGTGCATTCATATCATGTCTAGAAGACCACACTATTAGAATTTATTATTTTTCATTCTGTTTCTTTATGGGTAGAAATAATTATAGAAGTTTTTTCTTCTGATTTGTATAATTACGTATATTTTTAGTTATTAAAATTACAGTCTTATAGATTTTGTTTGTTATTAAGAATCAATTAAACGATTCTATGTTATTATAAAGGTAAAATAGTATATATTTTATAGACTTTTGAAGTTTGTCATTACAAAAATTGGGTTGGTGCAACTTAACACTTTTGCCCTAGAGAATATTGTACTTATAGTGAAACAACAATGATACCTAATCTTGACAAATATCTACAACTAACATGTAAAATAAGAAATCATGTGCTATATCACACATTCACATAATCACACCTAATATCTTTTCGCCTAACTATATTCTGCGTAATGTTTTATGACTTATGAGATTGAGATGTAAGAAAGGTGATTAATTTTGAAAAGGGAAGGCTGTTCAAATTCAACAAATTTTTTCAAACGGGTGTTTGACTATTGATTATTGATTTTAGTTGTTAATTGTTTATTGTTGGCTGACGATTTATTTAGTTTGTTGGTTGTTAGTTGTTGATTTTAGCTGTTGTTTGCTAATTGTTGGCTATCAACTGTTTCAATAATTGAACGTAAACAAAGATTTAATTCAACATTGAAAAGAATGATATGAGAGTGTTTGACAACTGACTGACAACTGGTAATTGGTAGTTAATTATAGTTTCTAATTCGACTACCTGATTTTATTAACTGGTAATCCGTTTTTCTGAGCAGCTTGTTCAAAAATAGCTTATCCATCTCAACCAACTAATTTACCAAACATTAGTATTTGATGGTCTAACCACTTAACCTTCTATTTGAATTAACATAAGCTAAAATCGGCTAATAAACTATTTTGCCATACACTCCCAATTTATTTTAGCCGAAACAACTGATGCACATCACCTAATTATTTTCTTCTCTTAACTTACCCTATAATTAAAAACAACAATTAATCTATGTTGGTCATAAATTACGGAATGTCGGTGAAAAATTAGTTGAAGAGGACCGGAAGTACTTGTATAATTGAGAAAATGAATGATAAGATTAAAGTACTTAAAAAGGTGGGGCCAGTTGAAAACCAAGGTCAATGACAATGTCCATGAATTAAATAGGAAGGATCCGGATCCGTTGCACGTGGCGGATCTGATTTGCAACCGCTCAAACCAGTATGCAGTAATCTTTACACGCACTACTGCAAACATGCCTTTACATTTAAATGCATGCCCAACCCATTCATTGTTCAGTTTCTGGTTTTGATTCATTATCACAATCTTCATGCATGTCTTTTAATTATAATATTTGGCATAATTAATAATCATTTGAGATTGAATCAAAGAAAAATATGGTAATTTTTAAGAGAGTATCAAACTTTTTGAAAATATGTGATGATATTAAATGAAGAGATAAAAAGTTTGTGTAGATTGTATCAAAATAAATTTTAAATGTGCGGTTGGAATTTAAAAAAATAATGGGGTTAATTTCGAAATAAGAAAATAATGCAAAATAAGTAGAAATATCAAAAAAAAATAATTAAGGCAAATTTAAGGGTACATAAAGAGTATACCACATTCAATGTTATTTATTACGACGGGTTAGGCAAATGGATGTTGACTCTTTAGATTTTTAGTTACTAGCTAGTTAAAAGTGTTGGATGTTCTTTTAATAGCGTATCTGTTTAAAAAGGGTACTTCTTTTGTCTAAATATGTCCGTGTAACTCAAAAATATATGAGAGCTTAAAATCATATTGTGTGCAAACTCAAATTGACGGAACCTACTTCATATGTTCCACTATATTAGATATTTTACGTAATTCAATGTATTATTTTGATCATTTATATATTGATTATACGCATCTAAAAATTATAAAACGTTAATATTATGAAAGTAGGCGATTAAACAATTAAAAAATATTCCACTTGACTATATTTTTCTTATACATTAGGCGCTATATATAGAATAAGCTTAAACGTGATTGTCAATAATTATTATGTATGGAGCATTTCAGAACGAAGGAAGTAGGCTAACGGTTAAAGAAAAGATTTGAAAAAGACTTGCCTGGATCTCAACAAGGACATTAGAATAAGCATAGGCAAAGGCAATATCGCCTAAAGCTTGAAAGCATCTCCATACTTTGTCTGAAGCTGTCACGTCCACTCCTACCGTTACTCCTGTCAGTGAAGTTCTCCCTATCCCGTCTCCTTCATAACCAAATATATATTTTAATCACCACGTACCGTTAATATAAATTAATTTTTTTTTAAAAAAGATATAAATTAAATTTATTAAGTCCACTAAATTAATTAAGTGAACTATGATAAAATAATAGGAGTAATTTATCAAGCTTAAAATAGATATATATAATTCTTCCGTCCTAAATAATTTGCATTAAAGAGAAAAATATTGTTTTTTAAGAAAAAGGTGAATAATAATAACAAATGAAGAGAGAGAATAAATTGTGTGGATGAAAGTGAAGAGGGTAAAGATGTATGGATGAGATTAAAAGAAAGTAGTGGGCCATAGTCCAAAAATAGAAATGATGCGAATTAAGTGAGATGTACGAAATAGAAAATGTTACAAATTAAATGGGACGGAGGGAGTATATATCTATTAGTTTGGTTTAATTTGAATTTTTTGGTATAAATGATAAAAATATTTGATTTAATGCACCACAAAATAATTTTATTTTTCTAATTAATTATCAATTAGTTGGATTGAGTTTGAGTTTATTTCTATTTAAATAAAAAAGGAAAATACTTAAAGTGGATTTAAACTCTCAACAAACTCCTTACAATTAACTAATTAAGTTACAAATTTAACAATCAATTTGACTACCATTTTTTTCTATTTTATGTTACAAAGTTCAACATTAATAAAGATTTAATTAAATGACTCCTGATTAGTTCAAAATCAGATTTTGTGTTCACATCACTTTCACATAATTTTAAATCATTTTGAAGTTAGATCAATGCAAAGTCGAGTTTGGTTAAAAGATCGAATAAATATCAAATCGTCGAGTCTGTATCCAACAATATACGTAACCTAGATAGACGTGAACCTAAACTCTTTATAGAAAAGAAACAAAGAGAAAAGAATAGAAGTAGGTGGTCCAATATATCATATATAAGATGATGAAAGTGTACATACCTACAACTTTGGCAATAGAGAGGGCAAGACCAATAGAAGAGTAAGCAAAAGACATAATAGCTGCCACAATGGATAGCCAAGACAGTTCGTGAAAGTTTGGAATTTGGCTCAGCAAAATTTGTATGCACCCGAATATAATCATGTATGGGTTGTTTGATGTGTTGCACTTCACATGGTGCCCGTTTTTGTGGAAGCAGTTCGATCTTTTCACCGCTCTGTTTCATTACATAACCATTATATTAATTACATTTTATATATTATAATATTTGCAATAAAAATGCATGCTAATTTTTATAATGATAATTCATTGAAGACAATGAAATATGCATGTATGAAATATATAATATATATATATATATATATATATATATATATATATATATATATATATATATATATATATATATATATATATATATATATATATATATATATATATATATATATATATATATATATATATATATATATATTAAGTTTTGATGATAGTTTTTTGTTGAATTAGTTTTTTAAATGGTATCAGAGCTAACGCGATCACAAGTTCGAATCTCTTTCATCCTTCATTTCAAGTACTATTTTAGTGTTAGATATAAGGAGAATATATGTTATATCTACACATTTAGCCTAAAGAGCTCTTTTATGAGAAGCCTAATAGAGTATATAACACATTTTGGTACTTATTATCAGCATAAACGACATTACATGACTAACATTGCACTATACAATCACATTGGTTACAATATAATGATCGATAATTTTAAAGAGTAGTTGAAGACAAATAAAAAGACGGGATATTAAGCGAATCAGTAAGGAAGATAGAAAATTGAATTTAGAAAGACATAAAAACAGGGTGAGCATCAAAAATGACTTGGAGGACATGAGTGGAACACGATATGAACGATATATGATTCATATATGATGTAGCCGACCTCAATCTTTTAGGATTAACTGTTATCGTTAACTTGCGACTAAACACTAATTGTTCTTGTGATAAAAAATAAATCATGTTTTCTAAATATATTAAATTATCAGATTTTTAACTATTATTTTACTTGATGCCACTAAATAATCAAAAACCACATTAAAATTGACAAAGTAATAAAGAGCTAAAGGGGGAATCTTTGACTTACACCATACTAATAGAGGCAGTAATGGTGTATCCAATTGATACGCCTACCAAATTAACGTATTGAGCCAAGCCACATAGTTGGACTTTTCTGCCACCTGAACCAACAACATTATTAGTAACGTACAACAAAACCGTCAATATTTAAGACGTTTTAATCCCTAAGCTATCTATTCACAAACACTCATGCTACACAAAACCTTGAATCAACTCTAACTTTGTCTCACATTTTAGTTAGAATCGGATCATATTTCAGTTAGATTAAATATCTCTTTGATAAAGTTTCACTCATTTCTTCGGCCTACCTTGTAATTTAAAGGACAAAACATTTACGTCATATATTCATAACTTTTTCTGTTTACACGGTTTCTTTAGAAGACTATTCTAGTAGATTAGAGAAATGTAATGACACGGCAATTCAAAAGGACAAAGATAGCGTTTAACAATTGTTGAGTGTACATCTCAAGTTCTATTTTGAAAAGACAAGAAAGAGTTGACAATTAAGTATACAATATAAGTGATCGAATAAATGCCAATAAACTAATACGTGATATAATTTATATAATTTAGTTGCATTAAATACAAGATCAAAAACGATATAAATATATGATATGATTTAATTGCAAGTGGCCAAGAATATAAACTCACTATCAATTATCAAATATTTGTCGTTATGATAAGAGTGTGCTCAATTTTTAAGATATATATTTTCGTTAATAATATTACACTTTTTATATTATTTTTTAAACAATCAGTTAGTTAAAGTTATATCTTAACACAAATATTTGTATGAGACGGTCTTTCGGTAAGATGTATCCTATATATAGGTTAGACAGTCCAACTAAAACATATTATTAACAAATAAACTTCTTAGCTTTTTATGAGTTCGTCTCATCCAGAGACGGTCTCACAATAAAGACCATATCTAAAAGCACACTAATGGAGAAACCAAAACAATGATTCCTCTTTTCTCTAATCCATGCATGCTAATCACACCAACAACATTGTAAATGAGCAACAATTGGCCCATTCTTTTCCCCTCATTCTTCAATTCCTTAATTCATGGGAATGGGAGAAAAAAACGGGTATGTGACCGCGTGAAGAGTAGTTGTAGACTTGTAGTCAGCTAAGCTAGTAAATAAAAAGAGACATGACTAGTTAACACTTATTTAATCTTTAACCGAATTCGACTTTAAAAAGACTTCAAAATAAATTTAAAATTAAGTAAAATTAATATGAACTGAAGATTTGATTTTATATCGACCTAAAATATCTGACTCAAATCCAATTTAACATTCCTTTCAATTCATTCGAAGTGTTTCATTTGGGATGTTCCACCATTCATCAAATTAGTCTTAATTTGTGTATTATTCTTAATCTATTTGTTAAAATATAGCCAATTGAGATTTGGTTTGATTCCTATCAATGTTAATTAATTAATATCAATATTTTATAATTCTACAATATATAATTTAAATATTATATGATTGAATTAGTGTACCGACAAGTTAATTTGAAACACTTTAAATGAATTTGAAGGAGTATAACATAACCTTCTCTATTAAATAAAGAAAAAATTGATATTAATAATCCCACATGTAGATTATTTTTTAATAATCCAACTATTGCACTTAGTTTGCTATCAGCATACTAATAGGGTATGGTGATAGTAAACAAGAGGCAAAGGTTGAATGATTATTATTATAAAATAAAATATTATGTTATTAACAAATTAAAGGCAAAGGATGAATTATTAAAAAATAATCTAAAGATAGGATAATTTACGGTGAATGAGTAAAATGTTGAATTATTAATATTAATATATTATATAAAAAAACTAAAAATTATCTATTTGTTATTTTTTTTAATTTTAAAGGTTTTTACAAAAACTAAAAAATAAAAATAACGTGATTTTTAATTTTTAGTTATTACTGTATCAGTTATACAGTTTTCAAAATTCTGATAAGTTTGATTAATTTTTTTTATGGAATTTCATAAAACTATCAATTGAGGCTTACGATGAGATTTAATTACCTCAATATTATTATGTGATTTTCACACCCGACGATTTATATAACAAGCTTTTAAGCGGATAAGATTGGATAAAATAGGACAGATTTCTTTTTAATGAGACTTTCATACCAAAAATTTTTATTAACAAATTATTTAACCCAAATACAAATATAAGAATTAAGATATGTCTAACGGTAATACCGTCTCATTTAAAAATTTTGAAAATAGAATAGAAGGAGGGTGAAATAAAATACCTAAATTGGCTCGGACAACTTCCATGTAAGTGTAATTTCTCTTGCCGGTAACAGGGTCCGGTGACCGGTAACCGTCGGCAAGCATAGTAGAAGTCATATACGTTATCATAGAAAACGCCACCAGCACCGCCGGTCCCACCGCCCATCCTAACTGTGCTATCGCCCACGCTAACGATAAAACTCCTGATCCTATCACCGCCGTAATTATGTGCGCACTCGCCGTTAACGCCGTCCCTACATTTCATCTCATAAATTGATTTGGAGAAATTGACTTGAAATTACTTTCAATTTGTTTATTTTGGAAGATAAATTTCGAAATTAATACTTAAAATCACTTAATTATTTGTCTAAAATCAAACGAATTTGAATTTGAAAATTCAAAAAGTTCAATAAAAAAACAGATTTGGAATTTACAATTTGAATTGAAATTAGTTTTCACGAGTGATGCATGCATCTGGATTAAAATGGAAGAAATTGATATGAAGAGAAAGAGAAATTTTACCAGTTCTTTTGGGACGGCCATCATCATCAAGTGATTTGTCGAAATGAGGAGGATGAAGACCTTGTTCAATGTACAAAGCTTCATTATTGTTGTGTGTAACCATAGCTCTGTTTTTCTCTCTCTTTTTTAAGTTTCTAAAGAGATTTGTTTAGTTGAGGTATAAGTAGACTGGTGCTGAAACATAGAGCGGGTGAGGGGTTATATTTATAATACTTCCTCTGTTATACTCCGTCCGTTTCTTTTTGTTTTTCCACCTTACTAAAATTGGTAGTTTCATATAAGTTTTTCCACTTTAGAATACTTTCTATTTTTGGAAAGTTTTCATCTCACTTTTACGGTTTTACCCCTTAAAACCCCCACCTTTCTTACTTCACACTACTATTAAATTAATTTCTCTCTCATACTTCCAATACAATCATTACATTATACTATTATTTAATTATTTTTTCTCTCATAATTCCAATATAATTATTACTTTTCAGTACTGTATAATTAAAATTATACCTACTATCACCAAAGATTCCTTCTTTTTTAATATTTGTGAAAAAGCCAAAGTGGAAGATCAAAAAGGAACGGAGGGAGTATTTTCTACGAACTTTATAAAATTATTTTTTTATTAGTTGTAGTTTCATATTTTTTCCCTATTTTTTTAAAATTTTTTAATACTTTCTTCGAACTAATCTAACTGTTCTGTTTGCTTAGGCACGGTTATTGAGGGTGGTGTGAGATCCATTAAAAAGGTGGTAGTTGGGATACTTTAATTGATTAAATTAATTGTAAAGGTGGTAGTTGGAGTATTGTAAGTAGTAAAAGTGAGAATATTTTAGTCTTTACTTATGTAAACATGAGGTATTTAGGTAAAAAAATTGACAAAAAAGGAAATGTGACAATTAATATGAATTTGTTCAGATAAGAAAATGTAACAACTAAATTGGTTTGGAGGAGTATTTTTTATAAACCTCACTTCTTCCTATCAAATTTATTATTTAATAAATAACATATTAATTATCTAAAAGATTCTATTTTTGTTAATTCATGAATATTTCTTTTGGAAACTTTATTAAAGAGGGAGGGAGGAGTAAAAGATTGAGGGAATGGATAAGATATAGAAGTAAGAAATAGTAATAAATAAGAAAAAAAGAAATAAAAATAATTACAAGACATAATAAGAAACTTTTATTAATTGCATTAAATTTGCTATAAGGGTTAATTAATTGCCTTAGTCTCTCGCTTTTAATTTTCATTATTTTCGATTATATGGTAAGTTGAGAAAAGATGTGTGTTTGTTGATGTTTATAACAGTTTTTGAAAAGTTATACTTGCTCTAGAAAAGAGACATCAGATAAGACTATATTTTCTAATTTCTTCCATACGAATTGTATATTTTAATATTCATTTAGTTAAAGCGATCGCCGTATTATCCATAAAACTAAATTTATTATTTTTGTATGGCGGAATCCAACATTTTTGTAAAAGATCTTGCTAATAAAATTGTCCGAATCATTCATAAATAAAGATAAATTTTACGTAGTAAACAAGATTATTTTTTAAACTTTACGTTATATATTACTACTCCTTAATCATATTACCTAATATAGTATAATACTTCTTCATATTAGAGGAGCACCACTGAAAAAAAAAAAAGTTTTTACATGTACAAATTAAGGAGGGGACCATCACAAAGAGCTGCCCACGTGTACAAATTAAGAAGAGATGAATCATAACAAAAAAGTGTTCACATGTGTCAAAAATCATTATTTAAATAAAATATATAGAAACGCGACAATTGAATTGAACCGACCTAAAAAGAAAATGAGACATTGGCTCTGAATATATTGGAGCTAGGAAGTATTATTAAAATTTGTCAAAATATTATTTTTATCATTTAATTTGTTTCATAATTATATTACTCCCTATCTGTTTTATAATCTCATCTGAATATTTATACCACTTATTTATTTATTTATTTATTAGTTTATTATTTAATATTTTTTACACTGTGTCAAATTTAAAACATTAGGAAAAATTTAGCATAAAAATTGAAATGCTGAGTCTAATGTCAGTTGTATGTGGGAGGGTGGGCAGTATGATATTTTATGACTACATGACTTATCTTATGTATGGTAGGTTGACTTATCAGCCAAATTTGACTCAAAACGTCAAAACGAACAGTTTTTTTTTTTTTTTTTTTTTTTTTTTTTTTTTTTTTTTTGAAATCAATATAGAGTATTATTTTATTATTTTTTTCATAAATTTTAAAATTAAACTGTTTTGGTGGATGAGAATTGAGATTTTATTTTTCAGACTAGTCACTCGAGAAACCGTTTCTTTAAAAGACGTATTCTAAACTCAGCCTACAAAGATTAGTGTCTACTTATTGTATTTATACAGTCTACTTACATTATCCAATTAATGCTTATTTACTGTATTCTTAATGCTTACTCTCAATATCTTAAATATCTACTCCCTCCGTTCTTTTTCGTTCTTCCCGTTTAGAATATTCAATTTTGGAGAGAGAAATTTGATTAAGATTTTTAAGACATTTATAGATGATAAAATATACCCATATGAGATCTCCTTAGATTCGTCTTAATGTATACTTTTTTATCATATATTTTTCATAATTTTTTATAATGCATATTTAGAGTTATTTAGGCTCGAAAGTTGCTTTGAAAACTGTGCAAAAAGTAAATGGGAAGAACAAAGAAGAACAGAGGGAGTACTTAAATCATTTTTAATGCTTATTTACAATATTTTAAAAAAATACTTCATAATGACTCGATCCAATTAGAGATTATATTAATTAGGATGTTCTAATAATAATAACTATCTGATTTTGTGTGATTACTCATAATTTTAAAATGTTAAAATTGAATTAAATTAATTAGAATTTGAAAAATATTGACATTAGGCATAAAAAAATTACAAAATAATTAAGAAAAGCGGGCCTAATCAATTTGGCTTTGGTCAATTAAGTTGAATTTAATTAGATTTTCACAAAATCAAATTTTATTAGGATGGTTCTACACTAAAAATTACTATTATTTTTTCCTTGACATTTATTACCTATTAAACTATTTAATTTTAGATTTGGAAATAATGATATTAAAATTTTTTGTACAAATAATATGAGCAATTTATTTTTGGATATCATTAATATGAAACATTTTTTGGCTGTGCTCTCCTTACGGGTATGAGTTGCCGCCGTCCTTCTCTCCCTAGACCCTGCCCATAGTTTTCTATGAGCGGGATATACTGGGTTGGATGATGATGATGATGATTAATATGAAACATTTATCTTCGGATAATATAATTAATATGAGAAATTTACTTTCAATTTTTCTCTAAAATACGAAATATAATTTGTAATATTTTCTAAAATTGATAATTGTAATAAATCTATAGAAAATATATTAATCTAATTTTAATAAAATTATTTATTTTATAGTCTAAACCTATACCAGGTGTATATTTTAGAAAAGTTGATTTATTTTATTAGTCCTTTTCTAGGTTATAGAAGACAATCAATTCAAGGCCTCAAATTAAATGTTTTTTTTTTAAATTTGTTTTTCTGTTCCATAAGGAATTTAGCTTTTCTTCATGATATCCTTATGTTTGATTCTACTAAAAAATGCATTTAAATTTTTGTCATTTTTTATATCAATTTTGTGTAGACAAAAGTGGAGCAAAAGTTCATAAAAATCGCAATTTTACACAAATATTTCAATTTCAGTATAATTGAGGCAATGACTTACAAATTCTTAATCTAGTAAAAGGATCCTTGCCAAAAAAAAAAAACATATCTTAAAATTTAATAGTAAAATGTCATAGCAAATAGAAGTACATATTAATAAATAATAGGTGACAAAGAATTTTGGTAGCCTATTTCTTCTCATAAGCCCTTAGGCGACAGAATAGGCGACCAAAACCTTAAAAAATGTTAATAAATACTTCTATATATTCCAAATATATAAACCAATCGAATTAAACAAATCAATGAATGTACTTTGCTTATTAATTTGCTTTGTTTATTTATAGTTAGCAATCGAAATTGATTCATATAATTAGACTAAGGTCAAGCTAATTAATTTTCTGATTTCACTACCATTTTGTAATAGATAATGTGTTAAATATTTATAATAATGTACCATTATTGTATAATTATGGCCATTAAGCCATAGACTAATTGTACTTCATGATACATTAATTACCCATATAGTCCTTAATTGCCTCGTGCCCTTCTTACTTCTTTCATTACTTTTCGGCCCGTTTGGTTAGAAGTACTAAATAGTGGTAATGGGAATGATTTATAGTGTAAAAATTCATCAAAGATCCATATCATTCTCATGGTAATGAAACTTTGATCACAAAAGAGTTTTTTTGTAATGCGAATTTCCATTACTGCCTAATACCACATCTCCCAATGGTAATGCATTGAAATGAATTTTATGAAGAAAATGAGATGATTGGAGTTGGACAAGCATGACCATCTAGGTAAACCAAAGATTTTTCAACTAAAATTACACTAATTTTTCATTTCCATTATCATCGTTTATGACCACCTACCAAACGGGCCGAAAAGGTATAACCTTTATCTTGTATATATATTAAGGATTTATCCGATTTGCTGAAAATAAATATATTTTTAAATTATTTATTAAAATAATCTTACGTGTATATGCTGCATGTGTCCGCTGAAAATATAATGAAACTAAATAAATGCATTTTAACCATATTAATTTTTTTAGGATTTATGGGTACATTTCGAGCGAATATATCCAATATGTGAGATTATTAATTAAAGAGAATAAGGACATTAGGTAAAAGTAGAATAATGTAATTAAAGATGAATTTTTTTATCAATTGATGAACATTATATAGGATTATTAATTATTTTTTAAGGACACTTGTCGATCGCAGTCGCATTCATTTTTCCTACCAAAAATCATAAGTATAAAATCAAAAATATTAAACAAATAATTAATAAGCTAAAATTTGTTTTGATTCATCATCACCAGATCATCATACCCAGTAATTCAGTATGTCCCACATACATAGAAAACTATGGCCATAGTCTGAAGAGGGAAGGACGACGATAACTCATATCCATAGAAAAATTTTTGTAAATTTGTTTTGATTAATATTTCCAAATATTCTACATAATATACATAAAGATATTCTCCATCGTATATTTTGAGATCAATATTCAATGATTTTCACAACAAAAATATATCATAATAATCAAATCAATTTATTTTATATGTAAAAAATAATAAAAAAGTTACAATTACACGTGAAGTTAAGCTAGTGTTCTTTAACTTAAATAATTTTATGGTAACCACTAATGGCTCATTTTGAAATGCAAAAATCAAAACTCGTGTTGTATAAGATCGTCTCACTATGAGACAAGTCTATATAATTAGCCTATTTTTTTAATTGATTACTTTAAAATCGTAAGTGATCATTATAAGGTTATAAATACTCACTCTATGATTATAAAAATTAATTATTTTAAAATTATAAATGATCACTTTAACGTTATAAGTGATCACTCTAAGACATAGACTGTATATTAGGCCAACCCAATAAAAATGATCTCACCGACAGACTGAATCATTTGAGAATTTGTGAATTCTAAATACAAGTTGTTGATAAAATTGATGTCCTTGCACTATCTAGGGCAATGGTTAAGTCATAACATCAAAAGTCTACTTCACATTTTATACTTCCACTTCTTCTTAAGGCATAGTTCTTCCACTTATTAATTTATACTTTTCCTTTGATTTTTCTTCATTCTTATTTGTTAGGTCCTTGTCTTACCAATTGATTACACAACCATGACCATTGGTTGACTTTCTCCAATATATATCATTGCCAAAATTTAAAAAACATTCTTTTTGTAAATTTTATATAGTTGACTTTTTACTTACCTTGTCTTCTTAATCCTAGTAAATAATTTTATTTTTCCTTTAGTTATGTTCAATTTGCTAATATGAAAATAGAAAATATATACAAATTAAAAAGATTCCAAATAGATAGCAAAAATTATTTCAAACACCAAAATTCTTACTTTAGATATTCAAATTGTTGAAAAAACACACACCCACAAGGTCAAAAAGTATAGAATAGTCATGAAAATGTTGCTTGTTCAATTCTACTTAATTGAACTAATTTGACTATTTTCATAGAAGTTACTTTATGATACTAGTATTGAAATTCGTGTAATTCATAAAATTATTATATAAAAATATAGTTAATTGTAGAATAAAGAAATAATAACCTAAAATGTTAAACATTCTTAGAATAATTTTAAATACAAAACTATAACAAAGTTTTGAAATTTTTTTGTTAATAATGACCTAAGGAGAAAGTACATGTTGTTTCACATCAATGTATTGTTAATACAATTAACCAATCAGGTTATTTCATATAGCCAATTTATGTTAGAATGCCACATATGATGTTTCAGATTTTTTTGTTGATTGTATGATTTTTAAAAGTTAAATATCCAACCATCCATTCTAAATTTTAAAATTAAAATTTAGGCCTTGGTGTTATACAAATTTAGGCATTGTTTTCGATATTAAGATGAAAATGATAATAGAAAGTTAATTAGTGTGATTTTAACAGGAAAATCTCTTTACAAGTTCTACGTTAATCATTTCTTTTTCTTTACAAAATTTGTTCTAACATATTACTACTTGAAAAGACGGTATACAAAGAAGCTTTTGTATAACCAAAGCTTCATCGACATATGAATGACATAATACATTTCTCGAAAATTTACAATATATACAAATCATTAATTCCTATTACCACCATTTAAATATCAAAACAGAACAAGCTTAAATATAATGATATATTTTGTTTTATTTTTCTTTTTTGTTTTATGTTACTCCTACAAAATGTTACTTTTAATGAATACTAAAACATAGGCTGACATAAATTCCACAATTGCATAATAATATGTGATTTTTCTTATCGATAAACAAATGATCAAATCCACCATATGAATATTACCTACCCTAAAGCATGTACAACTGAAAGAATGATAAAGTACCATCCTAGCTCTAAGTCACTAAGATACATGTACTTGATTAGAGAATCCAATACTAGTGTTAGCTAGAGAGATCATTGATAAAGGTAAATCAACTTTATGAGGCGCCAGGGCCGACCCTAGATTTTTAAGGGCCTGGTGCAAAAGAATATATATGGGCTCCTAAACTATTGTTTATACATAGAAAAGTCCGAATCATATATAATAGCACTAGCTAGTTGAAATAGTTGAAAACCAAAATTTTTGTGGGCTCTGGACGTAGTCATGACTTGCACTTGCTTAGGGCCGATGTGTGGCGCGCCTTACATATCAGACTACCCTTTTATAGTCTCAACTAACATAAAAAAATCAAAAATTAAAAATTTAGGTCACAAGTTAAAATCTCATCTATACTGATTTCGGATCTCAATCATGCTTATAGGTTTGAAAGATAATGATAGGTAGTGACTTGTGAGGTGATGTATTTCAAAGGACATGTCTTTTCTATAAATGAATTTGATTTATCTTAATTTGTGTTTGATGAAAATTCTCATGCCAATTTTAGCTTTTGGGTTAGTCTTTTTCAAGCATAACTTCATCATCTTCAATTTGTATTTCCCAATTTTGAAATATTGACTAATCCAATGAATGCTCCATGAAATTATATGTTTGTTAATTGATGCTAATTAATTCAATTCTTATCAATTTGCATTTCTAAATAAATCATTTTGCACCAAATATGGCACAAAAAAAATTAATGAATATGCAAGTGCCCTAGTGGATGTTAATTAGTTACTAATTATGCAATCATATTATGTATTTGGAAGGCCTCATTATTAGAAATGGCTAAAGATTGGAGCATTTTTCCCCTTTTATAGCAAAACTCAAAAGTTAACTTTCATTCTATATATAATGACGTCTCCAAATAACAAGATAAAATGAAAATAAATTAATTGGTATATTATATGTACGTCTTTATACTTTTCTTTGTTTATTTGATTTTGTAATTATCCTGTTTAGCGTGTAAATTTTTCCAAATTTAAATTCTCATCAACTTTTATATATGTTTTCATATGACACTTTCTAGTTTTATACGTTATACTGGAATGCAGTTTAAACTGAATTTTATTTATAAAAGTCTTGTGAACAATTTAGAATTTTCTCCCACTTCAAAAATTTTTAAATGAGAGTTTTAATTTTCAAAATCGCATCTAAAACTTATCTGTTGTAATTTCACTATAAAATTATGACCCTAATATTAAGAATGCTAAGGGAACCATAAATAGTTAGTTTTACTATAATTCATCGGGACAAAAGGAGTAAAAGTTATCGATTACAAGGCTTTTTTCCTTTAAAAAATAAATTAAAACCCAACTACTATAATAAGAAACTGTCTCTCAGTAAAACGACCACAAAACAAAGAACGCATATTCTTACAATAATATAGTCTATTTATTATACGTAGAAGCAAAAGGTAAAATACCGCTTTCTCTTGGACCTTTGGCGGGGCGAGTCTTCCTAGTTTCTAGATCCGCTTTTGTAAGCTTTGACTATTTTTCCTGGCATTTTATAAAACTTACTTTGCCAAAAAAAAATACCGCTTTCTCCAGAAAGAACCCGAGTTCAAATCGCACAGTCTTCTTTCCTAGTCTTTCGCTTTTCTCAGCCTAATGTTTGGTGATAAGAGCTCCTAACATCCAATCTTTGAGTTGTAGATTCGATCCTTACGTAAAAAATATATATAAAGAAGGCAAAATAATGAAGTATTACTTGCATTGTATATGATTCTACACACTTTATTCTTGCACCTTTATTTATAATGTTATTTCCTTTTAGAACCATAAGAATAGTTGTATAAACATGGTTAATATTACATATTCTTAGCTAAATGTCTCAATCCAATACAACTAATACAGCAACTAGATTCTAATGTTCAAGTACTCTGTACCATTCAACCCATAAAGTTTCATACACCTATAAAATGGTCCAAGATTCTCGTAGAAAAACAAAATTTTTGCGATCGCGGTAACGGAAAGCTGATGCGGTAACAGGAGTGATGCGGTTATCATATTGCCTAAATATCGGTCAAAATTATATGATATCCTAAAAGGCGGTTTTTTTTTTTACAGTTTTATAACGAGGGAAATATCGGTTTGTTTGTTTTGAAAATCTTTAATACGCGGCCGATGCAATGGGGCGTTGTTTTTATTTTATGGGTGATGCTGCCTGCTGGTGCTGATGGTCTTGTGTTATGAAAGCAACACTACGTGCAAGCCATTCAACGTCGAGTTTTTACAATCACAATTCATAAATGCTCGTCAAATTGATAGGAGAATCTTGACTCGAATTACCTAGATGACTAGAGGTGTGTTCAAAAACTAAAAGAAGGCAATTTTTTGACTATCCAAAACAGACGGAATTAGTCGATATAGAGCTATACTGACTAAATTCTGACCGTTCTGGGTTAGACGGGTCAGTTTGGTCGGAAAATCGTTTTAGGAGGAAAATAGTTGGAATTTCTGACTAATTTGATTAGTCGGAAAGTTAGTTGGAAATTGCGACAATCCTTTTAGTCGGAAAGTAGTCGGTAATCACTATTTCAGAATTCAACCCCAAATGAGAAGAAAAAGATGTTTTGCACCGACTAACTTCAGATCGACTTTTAGTCGGAAAATATACCGAAGTCGGAAGTTAGTCGGAAAATAATTAATGATAATTTTTTTTGCCAATTTAAAATTTTTGTGACAAAAAAAAAACCAGTAGCAATTTAGTCGGAATTTCCGACTAGCGCCTGTCAATCGGAAAATCAGTCAGAAATCACTGACTGTTCCGGTTAGTCGGTAATTTGCCTTTTTTTGTGGAAACATATCGATGATTCGTCATTTGCCCGACCTTTTAACCGATCTCGATTTAAAAATAGAGTTACAATATTGCAAAAACAAAGGTGGACGCGAAACCCATTTTGAACAGAGCCGAAATCAACCGATGACCCAAATGAGCACCTCTACCTAGATCATGACATTCATAGGGCAGACTCTAAGATTTAAGAGACTAGGGACAAAACATTAATTATATATGGGCCTCTAATAATTAAATTTTCTATTATAGGCCCCTAAGTATAGTTTATTCGAATTTTTTGATAGGCCCAAAGCGTAGGCCTTTCTTGCCCTCTTATAGGACCGACCCAATGACATGAGTCGATCATTTGATTAAATATCCGGCCAATTATTGAATTGTTTAATAATAGATAAAATAGAAAAATATTAGCTGGTTGAGTCGGATCGAGCCACATGGCGGCGCCTTATTCATGTCCTAGATTACTAGACTAGTTTGATACTGTTCTGTGACTTTTGTCATCGCTTTTCACTTCCATTTTTACCTATATCGCTTATAGGTTTTTTTTTTTTTTTTTTTTTTTTTTTTTTTTTTTTAATCCCTATGCTTGGCTAACGTGGGTGTAAGATGCAGGTTTTCGGATTTTTGCAGGTCCTATCCTTGAAGACTCCTCTAGAGCCGAAGGACTCTTATGACCGCCCTCTCCTTATGGGTATGAGACGCCGTCGACCTTCCTTCCCCAGACCCTGGCCATAGAGTATCTATGTGCGGGAACACTGGGTATGATGATGATGATGATGATGAGTCGGATCGATACACTTAATTAGATGAATGTTCGACTCACTACATCAGTTTTTTAAATTCGCTTCTGCTCATCAACATTTAATGATGCTGCACAAAGTTTGCTTTTTTAGTCCTGTCAAATAAAAAGTTTTGTTTTATAATTCAATTTATATTATGTCCAAGAGCTATCTCACGACTTTGTTTGATATAAAGATTATAATAAATTATACTAAGGGCATCTGTTTTGGTGACCCATAAAAAAGTCATCCTACTATTTTACGTTATTTCTCTCTTCTAAAAGTTTATCTTTTAGCCTAATCCTATTAACTAGGGGTGTTCAATGGTTCGGGAAAGGGTTGTGCTGGGTTTAAATAAATATGGACCAAGCCGAATAAGAGCCCTTTAAAATTAATATTGGATTTAAATGGTCCGGGATTTTAAAGCCCGTTCCGGCCCAACCCAGCCCATTTTTAATACTAAAAATTATTTTAATCCCCATTTATCAATTTTTAACAATTAAATTATCATTTATAATAATTAGACTGAAAAAATATAAATAATTTCATTGACATTGTCACTTATAATATTTCAATTATACATTTTTTTTAAAAGTTGGAATTATACATTAATTATGCTATCTACAAAAACCCGTTTTCGGCCCTTATTGAGCCAATTTATAGCCCGCTTTATTTTAATATAGTATAACCCATGTTCGGCCCAACCCATATTTGGCCCGACCATTACAAAGCTCTTCTACAAACGGGCCGAATAAGGGCTCAAAATGGAGGTCCGGCCCATTAAACTCCCCTACTATTAACAATAACCTCTTCAAAAAGGTCATCACTTTTTCTCTACCTCACCATATTTTCTCACCCTTAATTTATCTAATATTTATCTTTATTTTTTTTCATAATAACATTCTCATATACAAACTTAATATAGTTTTTATTTAATTATAATAAATTTAATTTCTTATTAATTCAAATCATATTAATCTTTTAAAAAAGCTAATATCTTTTAGTAAATATAAATTTCTAGACATCAATAATAATTACTAATGCGCACATAGAAAATAATTACTAATTAAGAGAAATTCATTACATTTTAAAAAAATTATTTGAATCCGTGTTTTTTTGGATTTATAAGATGATTTTTGTTGTTTTTTAACCAAAAACATGGTAGGAAAATAGGAAAAATAGGTAAATAATGAAATTATGCCAAAAAAATCAAAATTGCTCTCATTTTATAGATCTCGATAAAATACGACTGTTGGTATATTTTTTAAAAAAATTAATTAATTAATTAAATAGCCATTAAAATAAATAACAACAAATGTTTTGTCATCCAATGAGAAGACGACACTTGAAAAAGTAGCAGGGGCTGTGGCAGGTGCATGATTTTGTTGCTTTTGTTCTCGAATCGGCGTCTAACACGTGGCAAAATGGCTGAAAAAAATAGAGTGACCGTTCCTTGGAACGGGTCACATGATGACCAATTTTGCCAACCTTTTCCCAAGCCACCCAATATTAGATCACCATTAATAGTACTTTTCCTCTAATTTGGTCATATGACCCACAATTAGATCATCAATATGGATGCACTAACAACTTTCTAATCCATTTGGGTCATCTATTTTTTGAATTGCTATATGGTATAGTGCAGGTTGGTATGGGCAAGTATTACATGTAAATATAGGGCTAACTATTAGCTACCCACTAGGCCATTAGCTAACTATTACTCAATACGAGTAAGACATTCTAAATCCATATTCACTCACTATTTATTAAACTAACTTATATTTATACCCGCTTTAACTGAAACAGATGTACTTTAAGTTATACTTGATGTTTGCTATCCCTAGACATTTAATGTCAAACACTAAATTTATAAAATCATAATAAAAATTTATAATCATATTACTCTATTAGATTTATTTAAAAAAAACATACTTAAGCTACCAAATGTCAAACACTAGTGATAAATTTCCTAATGGTATGTTTGGCAACTTGAAGTTCATTTTCAAATATTGAATTGGCCCAAATACTATGTTTGACAAATTTTGAATTTGTAAATGTGGAATTGAGTCTGTAACTATATAGAATTCCAATAACAATGTAAAATTATTCAAGTATTAAAATTTGCAAATTCTAAATATTTAAGTGTCATTTACAATTCTTGAATTTAAGTACCAAATTTAAAATTTCTCTTTTCAAATGAATTCTATGTTGCCAAACACTACCTAAACTAATTTACTTTCTAACATATTTTCTCTCCAAAATTTTCGATATTTTCAAAAAATAAAATTTAGAGTTGAGAATTGGGGGAATTGTAAATTTGTAAAATACAAATATTGAAGTACGAATAGGATAATTGATCTCGGAAACTACCTTCCTAATGTTGATAATCTTACAAAATTGATGATTTATTATTCTCACTTTATTTCTTGTTTGGGAAAATACTTGTTTTATCGGCTATAACTTTATCAAAAGCTCAAATCAAATTAAAACTGAAAAAGAATGGATGGCACAATCATATTTTCAGAAATACTTCATCAAGGGGCGGAGTAAAAATTGACAAATTATATGAAGACCCAATGCAAAATTAAAAATTATAATATTTTTTAACTTTGTATCTTTCAATATTTAACATATACTAAGTAATTTAATATTGAGGCCCCTAATTTTTCGAGGCCCTGCGCCGTTGTGTGATCGAACATGCTCAGAAGTCAGAACCTCCTATAACTCTATATTTCAATTTGCATCACATAGGAGTGAGAAAAAAACTCACATTATTTTTCAAAATGATGCAAAATGAATATGACAGTCCGACATACAATTGATACTCTTTCTAACTCTTAAAAGAAAATTGTAAATTTTGTATGTTTGATACTCTATGGAAATTGTGCATCCTTACATCATTACATGTGCTGCTATATATTCTTAAAAATCTGTTAAGACTTAGGTTACCAGCTATAATTTACTGATAGAATTTAGAAAATGAGTCTGGCAATTCAAATAGGAAGGAGAAGAAGTAATTCACTTATCAACACAGAAGGTTCACTACTGAAGCCAATTGGTGATAATAGGTCCTTGAGTTTATAAAGTGCTTAGTGGCGAAGCCACATTGGGTCACCCGGGGTCATGTGCCCCTAGGTGTTTTTTTTCTTTAAAAAATATTTAACGTAGACTTTTCTATTAGTAAGAGTAAAAGTGTAAAATTAATACTAAAGTCTTTGGATGATAAATACTCCCTCATTTTAGTAATTTTGTCTTATTTATTTATTTTGTCACATTTTTTTAATTAGGTTCGTTAATTTAATTTGTTCAATTTCTTTTTGTGGTATGTCGTATTTAAAATTTTAGCAAATAAGAGCAAAACAGTTGTTAATTTTGCTAATAAAACTCTGTCGAAATCTCGTCCACTAGTTGGTGCCCCCTTGGACTCCGAACCCTGAACCCGCCACTTTTGTGCTGCATACTCTTCTCTTTCTCCGATCTGAGACAACTCACATGTGGATAACACATCAACACTTCAACATTTACCAAAAGTGGTTAAGCCATATACATCAATGTAAAAAGATTATCTTCTTGAATGCAAGGTTTTAAAGTATAAAAGCCATCCATGCATATGAACCAAAGGTAATTCAAAAGACATACACAATCAAAACTAATATAGCAAACATGTCTAAAGAAAATAATGGCAATCTACATATTGCAATGTGCCCATGGTTTGCTTTTGGTCACATTACCTCATTTCTACATTTAGCAAACAAACTAGCTGAAAAGGGTAACAAAATCTCTTTTTTCCTTCCTACCAAAACCAAACTCAAATTTGTCTCCCACAACCACCACCCACACCTTATTGATTTGATTCCCATCACCGTCCCAGCCGTTGATGGGCTTCCAATCGGAGCAGAAACAACCGCAGATGTATCGAACTCTACCCGACACCTTATAATGTCTGCCATAGATCAAATCCCTGAAACAATTGATACCCATCTCTCAAATCTTAAACCCAATTTCGTGTTTTTTGATTATGTTGAATGGGTACCAAAAATAGCCCGTAAACACCAAATTAAGTCTGTATTTTATTCCACTGTTTACTTGTCAACAATTGCATACTTGCTCCCTAAACCAAGGAATCTTCCTGTCAATTGCTTGACAGAGGAAGAATTGATGCACCCACCATCAGGGTATCCAATGCCATCCATCAAGCTGCAACCCCACGAGGCTCGCAGTTTAGCGAGCTCGTCTAGGCGAGGATTCGGATGTGAAGAGAATTCGCTAACATTATTAGAAAGAGTGGAAGTAGCTTTCAAAGAATGTGATGCTATTGGGGTAAAGAGTTGTAAAGAGATGGAAGGGACTTATTGTGATTATGTCGAAAAGAATTTGAAAAAACCGGTGTTGCTAGCTGGACCGGTTGTGCCTCAAATGCCTGATGATCAGCTTGATGAGTATTTCAACACATGGTTACAGGGTTTTGGGAAAGATAGTGTGTTGTATTGTGCACTTGGGAGTGAAGCTTCACTTGTAGTTCATCAGTTTCAAGAGCTTGTTTTGGGACTCGAGCTCACAGGTATTTGATTTGGATTTTTAATAATGCATTGCATGCTGATATATAATAGGAAAAATTACCGTGAATAATACAATCTTTTGTTGATTTTTTTATAATAATACGAATTTTTTATTAACCATGAATAATCCTAACTTGAAGGTATTGTTTGGATGGAGGGAAGTGGAGGGAAATGAAAGGAAAGAATTTGAAGGGATGAATATCCCCTTGTTTGGATAGCAAAAAGAAAGGGAGAGGATTTGGAGGGAAGGGATTTGGAGGGATTAGCTCCGTTCATTTTGTTAACATTCAAATCTCTCTATAAAAGGAAAGATTTGAAAGGAAAATGCAATCCTTTCTTTCCCCTTTCTTTTTTTCTCCTAATATGTTATCTAAACATAGTGTAAGGGGTATTTGCCTACAATAAATTTGGGTAACCCGATGACCTACTATAGTAAGTGATTCGCAAAAAAATAAAAAAAATATAAAAAAAAACTGAAAATTAATTTAAAATTAGAGAAAAAATTTGAAATTTTAGATAAAAAATTCTAAATAATAAAAAAATCATAAATTTTTTTGAACTTTTTAAAATTATTTTTTGACATTTTTTTTAAAATATTTTTTTTTAAAAAAATAAAACTTGTCATATCAAGTCATCCGGTCATCGGATTTACTCTAGGAAAATACCCCTAAAAGTTGGGATTATTCATGGTTAATTAATAGATGTGATTATTATAGTAAAATCACGAATAGATCATTGTAGTATTCTAGGTAAATTTTCCTATATAATATTACTATATATAGATCACATTCACATGTAATTCACAGGTATGCCCTTCTTGGCCGCTTTGAAGCTTCCTTATGATTGCCCCACACTTGAGTCAGCCTTGCCTGACGGGTTTGCAGAAAGAACAAAGGGGAGAGGAATAATTCACATTGGTTGGGTTCAACAACACCTTATTTTGCAACATCCCTCAGTGGGATGCTTCATAACCCATTGTGGAGCTGGTTCTTTATCAGAAGCTATGGTGACCGACTGTCAACTTGTCATGTTACCTCTTGTTGTGGATCAATCTATCAACGCAAGGATGATGAGTCTCGACTTGAAACTCGGCCTCGAGATTCAAAAGCGAGACGAAGACGGCTTCTTTACTAGAGAAGCAGTTTATAAAACTGTCATGATTGTTATGGATAAAGAGAGTATGATGGGAAAACAGCTGAAAACTAACCATACAAAATGGAAGGAGTTTTTGCTCAAACAAGGGGTTGAAGATGCTTACATTACTGCCTTCATTCATAGTCTTCAATGTCTTCTCACATCATGTTAAACTTCTCACATTATGTTTCCAAACTTTATTATTTAATTTTCATTGCAAAAACTAATTATCTTTAATAAAATTAGTATATAGTATGATGCAGAAGAGAAAATAAAGAGGATATTTTGATGTGTGCGTGTGTGATATCATAGCAATTTACAAACATTATAGTAGATGCAAAATTAATTAGCTGGTGATCAAGGTATTTGGAATTATGAAAACACAAAAATTTGCGTAAGACCGTCTTATTCTAAGATCAAAATTGGGTCGGCCCATTGCAGGCGCGTGTGCTACACGCGCCCTCCAAAATTCATTCTTTTGTTTTTTATTTTTTGGGCATTTATCAATTTGGACCTTAAAGGTATCAATTTTAACGTAAAGTAGTACTTAACATATCAATTAAAGTAAATTTCAATTTGAACATATAAGTGATCAATTGTGGCGTTAAACGATCAATTTCTACCTAAATTGAAATTGATATCTTTAAGGTCAAAATTGATACTCTTAGAGTAAAATTGAAAATACCCAAAAATGAAAAAGATGAGAAAAAGCGGATTGGGCTGGGAATATCGGGCCGTCTGTATCTAAGACGGTCTCTCCCAAGACTGCCTGTTATGAAAATTGAAAATGATTGAATGGGATAACAGTGAATGTAACACTCGGATTATTTTTATGGCCCAGTTGATATATGCGTATTCATCAAATCATAATAATAATCATACAATCTTGCAGCCTGCAGTGTGTTGTACAATAAATTTTATCAACTATTACATTTCAACAAAAAATATTTTAATATAATAACAATAATAACATTTTTTGATAATCCTAACAAATCTGCACAAATTTCTATACTAGTATATAGAAGTATCCTTTTAGTTTTTTTCTTCAATTTCAACGAGGCCATTTTAACTAAATCACGGAATTAAATACATTAATCATATAAAAATGTGCATAATATTTGTGAAGTGAGTATAAGAACCTTTTATATCATACTTTCTTAGATCAAATCTATGACAATTTTGCTCAAAACGTAACAATCAATCTAAAATAGAGAGAGTCACTTATAAAGGCAAGGAGGACACTTGACTCTTTTAAGCCTAGCCTAGGTGAGAATTTTGATATAGAAATGAAAATGAAAAATTTTTTGCATGAAAGAAAGTCCAATAAAATTGTATTGGACTTGTACAGAAAACCGACATGTATAAGAGTAGAGTTGACGATACACAAATCTGATGAGGTTTCATCCTAAAATCAACTGAAATCAGGAGTAGCTCATCAATCTATATATGTTAATCAATCTCTCTCTAGTCCAAGTAAGATCACGTGTAGGTTGTTTTTCAGCACTCACCCTCACATGTAAACCCATTTTTTAAGTGAATATTTTCAAACGCGCAAACTAGTTTTTATGGAAGTTCGATTTTTTATTTCCAGTTGATCGAAAACTATCGATTCCGACACATGTTAATATATTGGAAAACAAATTTTCTATGAACTTATTACACACTATTCTCTATATGAAATTTTCTTCTTTGAGGTAAAATCGACCGCTTTCTTCTAGTCCTTCTTGTGAAGGAAATACGAATATAGATTATCCGTCAACTTCCATCATCCACACCCTGCTCTCGAGCAGAATATTAGGTTTAATAATCACGATGATTATTATTACACACTATTCTACTTTACAAGATTGCTTGTCTAGTCCATATATATTCTTTTAAGACTATCTTTCTAAAAGTTGGTTTTTATTCCTTTCGTTCAAATTGGGTAAAGACGGCCACTAATCTAGTCATCTAGATGCATTCAAAATCATACATAAATGGATAGAGCAAGAGGCAACGAAAATGGCAACTCAAAAAGAATATGACAATTTAAATATTCTCAAGATTTAATCAAATGAAAATATTCTTGCATAATTTGACAATTATCGAATTTTTTTTGTTATATTTTAAATATTTTATAAACTTAAGGTAATCAAATGAACAGCCTAAAAAGACTAAATTATTATACAATCGTGAAAAAGTTATTTGAATAAATTTGATCGTTTCATCGTACTTTAATGACATATCTCTATCGGCTATCATCCCATAGTATTCCCTCGATGCTATTGTGTTTGTTGAAAAATAATCTTTATTGCTTAAGTTAGGACATAGGGAAAAATTACGTAGTCAAGGAAAAGAAAGTCTTGTATGGCTTTGGTCTACACTATTTTAGTGTGTACTAACTTTAAAATATTTGTTATTTTTAAACTAATGCGCGCTAAAATAGTATAGACTAAGTCCATATAAGAAATAAGAAATGGAGAGGAAAGAGATAAAAAGGAAAAAGATGGAGAAATGAAGTGAACTTTTAGTGAATGGATCATCAAAGAAAGAAGACATAGGATCTTTATAAATAAAAAAGTTCACCATGTTTGATGCATAAATAAAAACCTTATTATATGCTTTATAATTTATACTCCCTCTGTTTCATATGTTCTTCTCACTTTCCCCATTTGGAAATTTTTAAAAGTTCTTCTCATTTAGAATCTTTCTATTTTAGTAACCAATAGAATTCAAGGAAATTATTACACTTACATTCTAATCTATAAAAATTAATTTACAATGTTAATTCCCAATGCATTTACTTTACATACACCCAATGAAATTTAATGATATTATTACACTTAACACTTTAATCAATAGAACCTTTATTTTTTTATATTATTTTACTCAACTCTCATAGTATCTATTTTGTAATTATAGTTTATATTGGTTTCTTCCCAGATTCCAAATGGGAGAACAAATGAAAACGGAGGGAGTATCTCCTAGTGCATAATTAAGACATGATTTGCTAGAAAAGTAAGAGGATCAATTCACTTTTCCTATTCTAATTTGGGAAATATATCTTGTTTAACACAATAAAGACCTATTTTCTTGGGTTGAAAAACAACTCAATTGAATTGAACTAAATCATATGGAGTGCAATAGAGCAAAAGTGTAAAGGAACTAATTCAATCAATGCTAAACTGATCGTTGAAATTTCAGGATTTGTGATATTATATACACCAATATGTCTCTTTATATGAGAGTCTTTCGGGCTAAAAGCGTGGATGGAACACACGGCCACCTCGTACCTGAATATTTAACTTTAAATAAGGGTAGTTGAGATTTCCACATGTGACATCTTGTCAATAATATTCAATTTTCTGACTTTTTTATTTTTTTATATATTTCGTATATGTATAATTAAAAAAAATTTTTTGTCTTGGTTATGAATATACTAATATGTACAACTCTCAACAATAATTTAGCTGCATTTTTAATCTACTGTCAATTAAATTAAACTTTTGAATATTCATCATAATCCCAAAATGATTTTTTCAAAATTTACAAAATGAACTTTATAAAAAAAAGAAAGCGAAGTGAACTTAAGTAACTATGTAAATAATTATTTTTTTGAAAAAGGGCATCCGATATCCGATCGGTGTTAAACAAGATATCCGAATTCTAGATATACATTTTTAGGTCGAAAAAAGACCATGTTTTTGAGCATTTGAAAAACCAGTAAATTTGGATTGGTCCAATATCTGGTTAGGAATGGCAACGTGGTCGGATCTGGACCGGGGTCTAGGTGGACCCGGACCCAGATCCTTTTTCAAGAACAGGGTCCAGATCCGGATCCGCGGGTCTGAATTTTCAAGATCCAGATCGGATCCGTGGATACTGCGGATCCAGTATCGGGTCCGGGTCCCAAAACGAGTCTAACTTGTTTTTGCTTTTTTTTTTTTATTATTATTTTCGAATCGTTTTGAGATTGCCATAATGCTATACATTTACTAATAATAATAAAATATATAATTTCACAATCGATTACTAAAAATATATTATACAACTTAAATATTATATAATTAATTAAGAGTTAGGGACTTGGGGTTTTGTGGGTGTGGGAAAGAGACAATGAGAGAACATAGAAGAGTGGGAAATCGGGAATTGAGTGAAATGAGAGACGTGGTCACATGAGAGAGTGGAAATTAAGTGGGAGTGGAGTGGAATTAACTGCACAGGCGCACATCAATGACTTTAATATTATAATTTGATTAAGTGATTTAATTAGAATAAGATATATTTCCAAAAAAAAAATTAGAATAAGATATATATTTAATATATTAAAAAATAAAACGGGTCCCCATATCCGCGGGTCCGGGTATTTTTTTCAGACCCGGATCCGGATCTGTGGAATTTATTTGGACCCGGACCCGACCCGGATCCGACGGGTCTATTTTTTTAAGACCCAAATCCGTGAAAACGGATACAAATCCACGGATTCGGGTCGGGTCCAATACCCATTGCCATCCCTATATCCGGTTATGAATGCCCCCATCTTATACCAAACTGGACCATTTACGATTGTATCGAGTATTTTAATTCATCTTCAAAAATAGAATTATTTCATTATTCTAAAACAATATACACGAATGAATGATATTCTCATCAAATATTTTACAGCACGTTTTATAAGAGACCGTCTCACGGTGAGACGACCTCAAAACAAGAAGACCATAAGTTAAAAGTCTTAAGCATTGGACTATTTAATTTAAATATGAGTCATGTCTCACTGTGAGACCGTCTAATATAAGAATTTGTGAATATTTTAAATATTAGATTTTTTTGGACCTTAGGCACATGTTCTAACTAGGCCCAGTCACATTGACAATGACAACGCTTAATCCAAAATCCAAATATAAGCTTAAGCCCGGTTCAAATCGAATAGCAGCATTAATCTAACACAAATTCTTGTGAGAGACGATCTCTTTGCGAGATTATTTCTAATTAGGCCAGCTTATTATATGTTTTTTTGAAAATATATTAAGTAGGGATTAAGAATGATGTAAGTTGACATCTAAATTTTGCAAAGTAGACATTAAAGATAATGTAAATAAACATTAAGAATATGATAAGTAGACATTAATCTTTATTAGGCTGAGTTTGAGATACATCTCTCAAAGAGACGATTTTTCAATATACTTGCTGCATATAAATACCCAACAAACCATAATCAAGGTAAGTTGGTAGTCGGTATTAAATGGGGAAATAGTAATAAAAATTTAGTGTAATTTTAGTGTAAAACGTTTTTTTTACAAGTTTATGGTCATGACTCATGCAGTCATTATTATTGTACTTTAATCATCTCATTTTATTTACAAAATTCATTCCGATGTATTATCAATTCATTATGTGATAATGAATAATTATGAATAAAAAACATTATTAATGCTTCACTAGCATGAGAGAACGACATGTTACATTTCATGAAAATTTAGACTATAAATCATTCTTCTTATTATAATCCATAACTATGACTAAAGCAAAATACAACTGACATGATCATTTTAAAAAATTTCTTAAGTATCACTTTCTCAATAAAAGTTTTCCTCTAAAATTGGATATTACTTTTATAAATTATTTTTATATCTTTGACTTACTACAATTTAATTATTATTCATTACATTTTTAGGTCACATCACTTATTGTATTAGAGAATCATATATTATATTACTTTTTTTATTCAATTATCTATAAAATCTTTTCAATATTATCCATTCACTGAGTATTATTTGATTTATTGGATATTTTGAGATGGTTTTAAAGCATAATATAGTTTTGGCTTTTGTTGTAATTTATTTGTCATAAACTAAATTTTCACAATCATCTATGCGCACACAAAATATCATACAATGTACGTAATATATGCAACTGTTCAGAGGGAAATGAAATTTAACTATAATGTAAATTAATTTCTTAAAATTTAAATTTTTTAGTTTATATTTTTTTTGAAATGAATTAGTTTATATTACTTGCTGAAATATTAATATAAAATTTTTTAGTTTATATTAAAGAATAATTACATAGAATAATCCAATTTATTCATGATTTTCCATGAATAATCCCAACTTTAATGGGTATTTGCCTAGAGTAAACTTGGATTACCCATGACCTGCTATAGTAGGTAATTCACCAAAAAAGTAAACTGAAAATTAATGTTAGATCAGAGAAAAATTTTAAAATTTTACCTAAAAGTTTCTAAATAATAAAAAAATCAAAAAAAAATGTTTTTTAACATTTTTTTGCACATTTTATTTTAACTTATCTTTTTTTAAAAAACAACTTTTACTCTAAATACCCCTTAAAGTTGGGATTATTCATGGTTAATCAATAGGTGAAATTATTGTAGAAAAATCACAAATATGTTAGATTATTCTAGATAATTTTTTTCGATATTAATATGTCAATAGTTTTAAGAAAAGTTGTGCATAGTACGGGCACAATCTAATTTAGTACTAATAACCAAACAGACACTAAAAGTTATTTTGAATTATAAAAATCATCCTATTTTCTTTTTTCAATGAAATATTGTAGATAAAAAGAAATTTAATTCTATAATTACTCCGATTAATTTGTTATGTCATCTCTTTGACGGTTTTGACCCATATAATTTTCAATTAAGCCTGGAAACCTATGATCTTCGATTACTACTTGAAGAAAATCTTTAAATGGCGGCAAATTGGCAGTTGGGTGTCGTCTGGAAAACAAATATGGCCGAATTGCAGATTTATGATTATTATTTAGTACAATCCATTATCATTTGGAGTATAAGATTTCTGATGTTTTCTGTACCCATTACTTGGTAATTACCGTAAAAATGACTGAATTGGTTCAGCACATAAAGAAAGGTGAAGAGTATAACATATTTTGTGAGTTATTGTTTTATAATGCTATGCACTTTGATTTGCGCTTTTGTTCTGAAAATTGTGCACACCACATGTTTGATGCATTGACTGTTGTATAAAACCCATCATCGATTTTGCTGAATTACTTCAATTTGACTTGTATTTTGTAATGCTTTTTTTTGCAGTAAAAGATTAATATATTCTGCCCACTAATGTTGGTTTTCTAGTTGATGTGATTCATTGGTTAAATATGGGTACTAATCATTACACCATTTTGTGGAAGATTAGTTATATTTTAGCTATTGCTGGTGAGATGGGCTTGTCCTGATAACCTAATTTTCATTTGTTGTTCTTATTAATACCCTTTTAAATCTGTAGGAATGTAGTAAAGTAGTAAAGATATTTTAGGAAATATTTTTATAGCCTTTAATCTGTATAGTTTCTTATTTCCTGGTTTAGTATTTTTATCTTGTATAAATTGTTTCCCATGTACTCATTTGCATTTAATACAGAGAGTATTCAAACCCAACTACCTCCATTACTCTTAACTATTCCGCTTAAATCGTTTCGTGGTATCAGAGCCGTAAGGTTCAGATCTAGGGCTAACCCTTTCGGTCTTCATCACTTACCTTTACGGTAATGGCCGAACAAAGCAATGAATCTGCCAACCAACTCATTTCCATGGAGCAAATGGAGTTAATGCTTCAAATGTTTCAGAAAATCAACAAAACCGGAAACCAAACAGAAAACACAAACCCACAAACAGTACATGTTACTGAAAAACTCAACTTTCATAACTACACCAAATGGTGCAAACTGATGCACATTGCCATCGGTGGTCGAGGACGACTCAATCACATCACAGCCGAACCCATACCACCCACAGATCCTGAGTACCAACAATGGGCTCAAAAAGATTCCATGGTCATCTCATGGATCATAGAAAATATTGAAGGGGACTTAGTCAATCAGTTCCTAGATTATTCAACAGCAAGAGAATTGTGGAAGGGCATAGAAACTCTTTTATGTGGAGGAAGAGATGAACTCCAAATCTTTGATTTGAGTTCAAAAGCTGCAAGTATGAAACAAGGAAGAGATTCTATTGAAATTTATTTCAGTAGGTTAAATACGATATGGAAGGAGATTGATAGGAGGATGCCAAACCCCATGAAGTGTGCAGAAGATATCACCTTGTTCAATTCATTCATTCAAAGGCAACGTTTGTATCAATTTCTTGCCGGTATTAATGATAATTTAGACAAAGAAAAACGTGATTTACTCCATCAAGATCCTCTACCAACCCTTGATGCAGCATATGCCACTATACGACGTGAAATCACACGCCGAGGAATTATGGGAGGCGACTCATCATCGGGAAGGGCTCCCTCAGAAATTGGTAGCGGGTTGGCTGTTCACGGCCGGTCGGAAAAACCCTTATCCCGGCGTGACGATCGAAATAATCTTAAGTGCAGTCACTGTGGTGGGTCACGTCACACTAAGGATGGATGCTTTAAGTTAATTGGGTACCCGGAATGGTGGGAGGAGCTCAGGCAACGGAAAGGCACCACCAAGGCCACGACTCGGACCGGCGGCAAGGCGAACCTCATCACTACTTCTTCCGGCAGTCCACAACCACTCAACAATGGAGGTGAAATGAGACAAGAAGATGCTGAAAATGGCAAAGCAAAGAATGGTACAGAAAAAGATCAAATTATGGGGTATACATGTTATGGGATAAAGACAGAAGAAGAAAAACAAAAAAAGGAAATGAGAAATGGTAATACAGATAAAAATGGGAAAGAGAGACTAGAAGAGAGATATGAGGGTGTATCACATTATGGGAAAGGGAAATCAAAGATGAGGGAAAATAATCTCGTTACAGTTGAATTTAAAGAAGGGGAAGAGAAAAGTGAGTCATATTTTAGGGAAAGTAGGTCAGGAGAAGAGATAGGGGCAAGAGGGAAGTTGATAGAATTAACACAACAATTTAATGGGGAGAGAGAAAAAGAGGGGTTGAGTCTTTGGGAAGGTAGCTCATCAGAGAAATTGAGTAGAGTAAAGAAAGAAGGGACAGACGCATTTAATGAGGGGAAAGAGAGTGAAATTGAGTTTAATAAGGAGGGAAAAAAAGAGCAGTTATGGTCTTGGAAAGGACCATCAGAAAAAAAGGAAGAGACAAATGAATTTAATGATGAGAGAGAAAATGGAGAATTACTTTATCCTAGAAAGTTGACTAAATTCACTCAAAAAATACCCCCCATGTCCCACACGTCCTACCTCACACTCTTGGCCCACATTCACTCCACCTCACCAACCCACTTCCAAAAATCAACTCCCTAATTCCAATTTCCCACAAATTGGGCCCATCTTCTTCCACTCACAAACCGGCCCATTTTTCCCAACTTCCCAATTCACACACTCCCAAACCGGCCCCACTTCCCTCACTCACAAATCAGCCCAATTCCCATTTTTCCCTTGCCACTTTCAACACAATCGACCCATATTACCACAACCCAACTCCCCACAATTCATCTCCTTGGATCTTTGATTGTGGTGCGACCGATACAATGACTAATGACCCATCCGATCTCATCCATATCATCCCAACTACTCGCTCCAAAGTTCAAACTGCCAATGGAGCGTGTGTGACTGTTACTAAGACAGGAACCATTGAAATTTCCCCTTCTCTTCAGCTACAAAATTGTCTTTTAATTCCTAGTCTCACTCATAAACTTTTATCTATTAGCCAATTGACCAAAGAACTTGATTGTACTGTTCTCCTCACATCTCGTGGTTGTCTTGTGCAGGATGCTCAAACCGGGAGGATCATTGGGCGTGGTATTGAACGAGGAGGATTGTACTATGTGGATGCAACGACTCAACAAGGTCAAGCTATGCTTACTCGCGGACCCGCTGATCACCAACTTTGGATGTGGCATCGTCGTTTGGGTCATCCTTCTCTAGCTTATCTTAAGTTTTTGTTTCCTTCTCTTACCCATAGTAAAACGTCTCTGCATTGTGAAACCTGTGTTTTAGCTAAAAGTCACAAACACTCATATTTGCCTAGTATTACTCACTCTGCTAGTCCTTTTTCATTGATACATTCTGATGTATGGGGACCTGCCCCTGTTTTTGGTGCTCATCAATTATCTTATTATGTTTTGTTTGTGGATGATTGTACTCGTATGAGCTGGGTGTATTTTTTGAAACACAAATCTGAGGTTTTTTCAGTTTTTGTTACCTTTTATAATATGCTTCGCACTCAATTTAATGCTACTCCACAAATTTTGCGTACTGATAATGGAGGGGAATACATGAATTTAGCTATGAAACAATTCCTTTCTGACCATGGCATGTTGCATCAAACATCTTGTCCTGACACACCACAACAAAATGGTGTTGCTGAACGCAAAAACCGGACCCTACTTGAGATTACTCGGGCCCTCTTGATTGAATCTCATGCTCCTGCCTCTTTCTGGCCTGAAGCCATTGCCACCGCCACCTATCTTACCAACCGTCTTCCTTCTAAACCTCTTCAATATAAAACTCCTCTTGCCACCTTGGGGTCCTTTGTCACTATCCCTTCTTCTCATTCTTTACCCCCTCGCATCTTTGGGTGTCTTGCCTATGTCCATCTCCCTAAACACAGTAGAACTAAACTTGAACCTCGGGCGATTAAGTGTGTCTTTCTTGGCTATGGGGTGAATCAAAAGGGGTACAGATGTTTTGATCCTCATCAAAATAAGATGTATACCACTATGGATTGTGAGTTCTTTGAGCACACATACTATTACTCCCAGCTTGGTCCTCAGGGGGAGACATATAGTGATGACCTTAGCTGGTTAATATATCCAGTTGTGATTGAGCAGGGTCCAAAAGAGCAAGTAGGCGAGACCACTGATGTTGTTGCTGAAGACACAATATCTCCTCAACTTACTACCCCAGTCCTATCAAATGAGCATCCTACGTCACAAGAGGTAATCCCTGAGCCCCAACATGTTGTTAACAATATCCCTGACTCTATTGCCAGTAATGATGTAACAAGCAGGTATGAGCTACCCCCTAGGAGTACAAGAGGAATTCCCCCAAGGCGATATGATCCTGAGTATGAGGCACAACGATCTCGATACCCAGTGAATATAGAGAATGGTGGAGCATTGTCCCGAGCAGCTGCAGCATTCAGCACTTCACTTTACTCCAGCACTGTGCCCAAAAATGTTGAAGAGGCCCTTCGAGATCCGAATTGGAAAAAGGCAATGGAAGAAGAAATTTCTGCCCTTAATAAAAATGAAACGTGGGAAAAATGTGAATTGCCGAAGGGAAAGAAGACAGTTGGATGTAGATGGGTATATACCATCAAATTCTTGGCTGATGGTACAGTTGAACGATATAAGGCCAGATTAGTAGCACAGGGATATACTCAGACTTATGGGGTGGATTATTCTGAGACTTTCTCTCCTGTAGCAAAGATTGATACTATCCGGGTTCTGTTCTCGATCGCTGCAAACAAAGATTGGCCACTACACCAGTTCGATGTAAAGAATGCTTTTTTGCATGGGAAAATTGAAGAAGAGGTGTACATGAGGGCTCCTCCTGGCTTCTCTGATGATTACAATCCAGGGGAAGGATGTAAGTTGAAGAAAGCTCTATATGGTCTAAAACAGTCTCCAAGGGCATGGTTTGGAAGATTTACGGCAGCAATGAGAAAGTTTGGCTATAAACAGAGTAACTCAGATCATACTTTGTTTCTCAAGAAACGCCGTGATCATATCACATGCCTAATCATCTATGTAGATGATATGATCATCACCGGAAATGATAAGGAGGAAATTGATACGCTTAAGGGGCAACTGTCACAAGAGTTTGAGATGAAAGACCTAGGGCAGCTAAGATATTTTCTCGGGATTGAAGTTTTGAGGTCAAAAGGAAGCATCTTTATTAGCCAGAGAAAATATATACTGGATTTGCTAGCAGCAACAGGCATGCTTGATTGTAAGCCCGCAGAGACCCCTATCATAGCTAATCATGGCCTTAGAATGATTAAGGGAGAAAAGATGGTAGACAAGGGACAATACCAGAGGTTGGTCGGCAAACTAATCTATTTGTCTCACACACGACCAGACATTGCCTACGCAGTAGGAGTAGTGAGCAGGTTCATGCATCAACCACAGATACACCACATGACAGCAGTGATGAGAATACTTAAGTACCTAAAAGGTACCACCAGTAGAGGGATTCTATTCAGGAAGAATGATCACTTAGACCTTGTCGCCTATACAGATGCAGATTGGGCAGGAGACCGAGATGATAGGAAGTCAACTTCTGGATATTTTACCTTGGTAGGGGGAAACCTAGTTACATGGAAAAGCAAGAAACAAAAGGTTGTTGCCCTATCAAGTGCAGAGGCAGAGTTTCGTGGTATAGCCAAAGGAGTCACTGAGGTCATATGGCTAAAAAGGCTCCTGAGTGAGTTAGATTTCCCTCCAAAAGGAGCTTGCAAATTGTTTTGTGATAATAAAGCGGCAATTAGTATCTCTGGAAACCCAGTTCAACATGATCGCACCAAGCATGTTGAGATTGACAGACACTTCATAAAGGAGAAACTGGAGAAAAAGGTCATTAGCCTCCCATTTGTGAAGTCAAAAGATCAGTTAGCTGATATTCTTACAAAAGCAATTACGTCTGAGGCGTTCGAGCAAATATTGTTCAAGTTAGGTATCGATGACCCGAAGACCTAACTTGAGGGGGAGTGTAGGAATGTAGTAAAGTAGTAAAGATATTTTAGGAAATATTTTTATAGCCTTTAATCTGTATAGTTTCTTATTTCCTGGTTTAGTATTTTTATCTTGTATAAATTGTTTCCCATGTACTCATTTGCATTTAATACAGAGAGTATTCAAACCCAACTACCTCCATTACTCTTAACTATTCCGCTTAAATCGTTTCGCCTGGGGATGGTAGTAGTTTTGGCTAGTGGTGGCAATTGGGGTGTTTTTCTAGTTCTATTTTGTTACCTATTTGGGTGATGAGATGACTTGGGTTTGGCTGCTTTGAGTGATTAAAGTTTCTGATAAATTTGCTGAATATGTTTCATATTGAATGTTGGTTTGTTTTAAATTATTAGCTAATTCTGGGCAATGTGGTATGATTCTGATATGAAAGAATGTAGAAACTTAGAGAACCACATTTAGTATGATGTTGGTCTTGACAGTTTTTAAGAAAGGAACCAAGTGCATCAGTAGTTAACAATTAGCACAAGAATCTAGGTTCAAGCCTGTTTAAGCCATGACCCCCCGGTCATTCGATTAAAACCCTTATATAATGTAAATATTGAATTATGTAACATGTAAAACACAATATGATAACTGAGTTGGTACAACACACAAGCAAAAGTGACTTTTCGGCCCAACCTATATTCATATCAAAGATTTGCCATTGGTAGTTCGGTTCGAATGTAATGCCCAATTGATAAAACCTTTGATGAAGTTCTATGTTGGCTCCGAGTAGGCGCAGTGCACAAGCTGTGCATTTTGTGCTACAGCACAAGGCCTCATATTAATGGGGGCCCTAAAATTATTCCAACAGCCCAAACACTTCACAAAAGGAAGTATAAAATTAGTCCAAGAGCCCAATTAATGCACCGAGAATCAAAGTTGAAATATCTTCATCAGCCCAAAATTATTCCAACAGCCCATAATATGAGTTTTTGGTTATAAGGGGCTTCATTTAGAAATTGACAGAGGGCCTCCGAAATGTTTAAGACGGCCCTGGCTCTGAGTTATTTTGTGTACAAATTACTGAATAATGGAATATAAACTAGAAGGAAATTATGCATTTTTTTGCTTGTGAGCTTATTGAGTGATTAGTATACTGTCTTTTCTGCGAGTTTATATCTATAAAAGTCGGTAAAAGGTGCTTGAGGTTGTATGAGATGTACATCTTTTGACTATGAATCTATAATGATTAGTTCAAACAAATGCAATAATCTGAGCAAGTGATTCTATTAATAGAATTATTACCATATTTTACCCCAAAAATAGAAGTATTGCTGACTAAGTGAGCTCAATTGAAGAGTTGGGGTATCATGGCCACACTATCTGTGGTTCGTTGAGGCTGTTGCTTTCTTTATTTCAATTTCCAACACATGTATTAAATAAGAGATTAAACAAAACAGCATAATGAATTCCTTTCTAATGCAGTTTGTGCTTTACCCTTCAGCCTGAGACAAAGTTGCTCCTCAATCAATCATCTTTCTTTGTTTTACTCTCTATTTTACATATACTAGATAACTAATGGCTAAATTGGGCCCTCCACAATGCCATTTGTTTTTTTATGTTTAGATTTAAAAACCCACTTAGAATTTTTTTTTCCTTTCCAGAAAGCTTCCTTTTCTCCTTTTGTCACACTCATAAGATAAAGAAGAGATAAAAAGAGGGAAAAAAACAGAAAACTAAAAGCTAAAGAATTATTTTCCTTTATGGTTTGTGCAATTTAGATGCTTGCTTTGCTAGAAAGCAGTTATATTGATTACATTCCTCATATCTTACAAGAGGGCTCGGATGGAAGGTGGGGGGAGGAAAAAAAGAAACGATAGAATCTACCTACTACTTTTTTAATAAAAGAAACAAAAGAGGCCTAATTTCCTTATGAAGAGTCTCCTAGATGATGCTTTTTGTACAGATGCTCAATAGCTTTGCTTTAGATGTTTTCTATTTACTGTGTGGTCATAGTTGACATGTTTTATTTATTTTTGTGGGATTTATTGTGTCTTTAGTGCTGTTTGTTGACTTGCTAGAATCGAATCTGCACGGGTCTATCTCGCTTAGAAACTGCACAACTTCACTCATTGTTGGGCGAGGGGTAGGGGCTCTAGCTGTACATCGAATGGCTAGACGGATCACTTGAATCATATCTTCCCTGTACATACCCGAGATTTGTTTGTCCAAGATTTCCATTGCTCCTTCCTTGGTTTCTATATTGGTGGAAACCCAATTTATTATGTTCTTATTTTCACCGAACTCTGCCTCCACCGGCTTCTTCCCTGTAACAAGTTCCATCAACACTACCCCATAACTGTAGACGTCACACTTAGTTGTTGCCTTGGATGTAGTTGCATAGTCTGAAGAAAAATTCAATGTTAGAGAACTTTTAATCATGTAAATCTTTTTACGTAGAACTTTGACGCTTAAATGCATTTTATATGGACAAAAATGACATTCAGAACGTGTTTTGGTGCTCTATAAGAAGGTCAATGACATTTATTGTATATTTAAGAAACTGAAACTTACCAGGATCCATGTAGCCATATGTGCCTGCAATAATTGTATTGCTAGAATCTTTCCCACCCTTGGCTTGCAAAACCTTGGCCACACCAAAGTCTGCGACCTTAGGTTGGAAATCAACATCGAGGAGGATATTGGATGACTTGATGTCTCTGTGCACAATCGGTCGCAGAAGATCATGATGCAGGTAAGCTAAGCCCTGGGCAACTCCTAAGGCAATTTGATGGCGGGTTGGCCAATCCAATAAGATCTTTCCTTTGTGTAACGCATCCCAGAGATTTCCATTTGGCATATACTCATAAACCAGCAAGCTACTATCAAAACTTGACAGGTAGCTGTACAGTTTTACGATGTTTTTGTGTCTTATGTTTCCTAGAGTCTGAACTTCTGTCTCAAGTTCCTTGTCTACGAAGAGTTGGTCGTCTGAGACATTGTCCTTTGTTTTCCGACTCCATAGCTTCTTCACTGCAACAATCTCCCCACTGCTTAGGCCCATCCTATAGACTGTTCCGGATCCTCCATGACCAAGTATGTTTTTGTCAACCATGGCTTCTAAGATCTCACACTGATTGAAACTTATTCGATGGAAGCTTTTGACATCATATGAGCAGAAAGATGATGACATGGTCTCGTCATGTCCTATCAACGATTGGCCTTTGCTTAACCGTCGTTTGAATACCCAGATAGTTCCAAGTACGAAAAGAATTATCAAAGCCACTGTTAACCACATCAGGTTCAGTTTCTTCTGATTGTCTGTTTGGGTACATTGTGGAAAGTTTCTAAATGATGACTTAGTGTATGCCGTTAAACACAGCCCTGGGTTTCCTATAAAGCTTTCTTCTAGACCGTCTTCAATTAGGGAAGATGGAATTGGACCATAAAGATGATTATATGAGAAGTTAACAGAGTTGGGGATCAATTGAGATAGACTCTCAGGGAGATGTCCTGTGAGTTGGTTGTTTGACAAATCAAGGAGATTTAGGGATTTCAGTTTAACTAGTGAATCGGGAATGGAAGAATTGAGCTTGTTACTACGTAACAATAAGAGATTTAGCTTTTTGAGGTCACCAATTTCTTTAGGAATAGGGCCAAACAGAAGATTATTGCTAAGATCAATTTTTACCAAACTGACTGCTCCAGAAATCTCCAGGGGTAGAGTCCCAGACAATCTGTTGTTCTCAGCAAAGAACTCTGATAGGTTTTTGGCATTTCCTATTGATGGGGCTATAGGACCCGTCAATTGGTTAACCGCTAAATCAATTATTGATACATGGGGAAGACCAAAAAGTCCTTGTGGTATGGACCCTTGTAAGAGGTTGTTGCTGACACGAAAACGTACAAGTGATGTGCACTTTGCATAATTTTCAGGTATTTCTCCTGTAAGCATATTAGATAATACGAGAAAGTACACAAGTTTACCTCCGTTGCAGATTTCTGGGGGCAATGTACCTGATAAATGATTCTCCGACAGATCTAATAGAACCATAGGTGAAAACTTCCCGAGAGTTTTTGGAACTTGACCTGTAAGAAAGTTATCGTAGATTGATATGAAGCTTAAAGTAGTCGAGTTCCCCAAGGCAGATGGAAGTTCTCCTGTGAGGCTGTTATTGTAAAGCTGCAAACCCTTGAGTTTGGGAAGGCGGCATAGTGAATCCGGTATACTTCCTGTCAATTTGTTCACTGACATATCCATATCCGTAAGGTCTGTTAGATTACCCAACTCGTCTGGTATGGAACCTGTGAGCTCATTATAATAGAGCATGAGGGACTTCAGATTCTTCAGCTTCCCTAGCTCGGGAGGAATCTGACCACGGAGATAGTTTCCACTCAGTTCAAGATCAACAAGAGATGTCATGTTTCCTAAAGATGGTAAAATTTGACCTTGAACCATGCTCGTTGACAAGATCAACGACTTAAGCCTTTTCAGCTGTGTGATATTCTCCGGAAGTTCCCAGCGTTTCAGATTGCTGTTCTCATTAAAGTTGATTGCCTCCAGATTGGTGAGATTCATGATGGACATGGGGAAATCTCCATCAAATAAGTTGTATGATAAGTCGAGTGAACGGAGGGATTTCATGCGGGAGAAATTTGGCAGTTTGCCACTGAGATACAAGGAACTCAAGTTCAACACTTCCAAAAGAGAGCAATTGATGATGCCATCTGGAAACTTTCCCTGAAACAAGTTATTGCTAACGTCAAGTACACGCAGCTCGGTCAGGTAAGAGCACACATACGGTGGAAGTGTGCCTTTTAACGACCAGCCTGAGATGTTAAGCTTTGTGACTTGGCCTTGGATATTGCAGGTGATTCCCGTGTAGTTGCAAAATGAATTTTCTCCTGGGGAATTCCAGGAAGACAAGGCATCACCCGAGAGAGAGTTTTTCATAAGAGTGAAATATTGAGACGGGTTAAAACTATCAGTGGCTTGAAGAGAGTTAAGAAGTGAAAGTATTAATATTAAAGAAGGTAAGTAGAAGGATTCACAAGCCATGGCTGTCCTTGGTGGAAGAAATTTGTAGGTGGAAGGAGAGAAATTTGTCTAATATGGTGGTTGCAGGTAAAGGAGCAAAGAAGAGAGTATGTATATAGCTAGCATGATTGAGGAGATAATTGGATGCAGCAGTAATGAGACTTGATGGAAAAAGAAGGTTCTTCCTGTACTAATCACTACTGAAGAAAGGGAGAGGGTACATAATTAGTATAAAGAGGCTTTATGCTGTACCCACCAACATATGTAGAGAATAAGATTATATACGTGCCTTTTCACTGTTTAAATGTCTGAATTTGAGTGTATAGCAGTATTATGTTCTGATCAATCAGAACTGCAGGACCACCAGTACACAATACCTTTTATTGATACCCTTATTTTACTCTGTATTTTACACAATTTTATTTAGATTTTGTCAATAACAATGCTAAAGCCTAATCCCAAATGATTGGGGTCCGCTACATGAACCATCTCAACCCGTAAGTCCATATCATTTTCCACTCCGGCCCTCCAGGTCATCTTCGGTAATCCCGCCTTATTGTCTAGTCCTCCGAGTTTCAACTTTCTATTTTCCTTACCGGTTCATTAATACCCTGTCTTTACAAATGCCCAGATCATCTTAAACGATTTTCTTTCATTTTCTCCTCTACATTTTGAAAGAATTGTTCATATTAAATATTCCTTGATCAATATCTACCATGATCAAGCTTGCCTATTATTTTTGTATTTGATAACTATAAGGATTGAATTGTTTCCTAGTGTGCTTTACACAAAATTTTAAATCTCAACTTTCAAGTTGGCTCTTGTTTTTTTTTTCTTCCCTCAAATGCACTTGCCTTTACTTATTGATTGTTTTCTCCTGTTTAGGTTCATGTACATTTTAAAAGAACCATATGCTTTTGTGTTTCAGGTGGTCTGTTTGCATGACTTTGTGGATAGATGGACAATTCCCCTTTCATTGGAGTTTCATTTTGTTTCTGATACTGTTAATACAGGTATATTAGTACTTAAAATTCTGTTTTATCACTATTTAAATTTTAAAGAATGCTTTTTTTTTTTTGCAACTAGTTTATTGTTTGGAGTATCAGCACTAAGCTTTAAGTGCTTGCTTCTCTGTATATAGTTATCTGAATGATCCGTACAAACTATTTTAGTGCTCTTTGGCCCCACAAACCAAATTGATTTCCTGTAGCAGTAGATTACATTAGTAACTCCCTACGTTCAAGTTTGCCAATATTTATTTTCTCCGTTTCTTTTATTTTGCAACATTGTTATTTTGAGTAATATTCCTACCTTTTTCTATGATTCTTTCTCTCACATTCATTCTCATCCTAATAATTTAAATGCATTTCAAAAAAAATCCTAATAATTTAAATGTCCCAACTATTTCTTAATCTTTGTGACATTATTCCGTATTACAAATTTGTGTGGGCCGAGAGAGTATTTGCTAGTCCTTATTGGTTGTAATTTTTTTTGGAAAACATAAGGTAACAATGTAAAGTACATGCTATATTATTTGAAAGAACAAAACAGTTTATAAGTTACATAAAGAAAATTCTATGTTATATGATAGATCATGCGATCATATAAGATAGATAAAAACAACAAATACTGTGAGTCTGTGACTAACTAAATATATGCATAAATGAAGGTAGTTTTAAAAGAACTTATTATGTTATTTGAAAGAACAAAGGACTTATGAACCTCTGTAAATAGAGATTGTTTCAATCTTTAAATTGAATACGAGAATATAAATTACAAAGCAAGAACATACACACTATCTGAAAGAACAAAAAACTCGTGAATTTCAAGAGAACGTGTATACTACCTTACTAAATAAGAACTCGAGCTATAGACGATAGTTTTTTTGCACAGATACAACATTGTCAAAACTTTGATCCCAACAATATATGGAGGTTTTATGCACTAATTAAATAGAAAGAAAGTTTTTGATTTATTTTAGAAAAGGTTATTATTTGATAAAACTTGTTACAAAAGATAGTCTCTCAAAATTTGTAAAAAAATGAAGGGACATCAGACATTACCCAAGAATGGGCCTTGATGGAAAACCCAATAAAGTTTGTGAGCCCAAATTCTAGAATCTCATGCTTGAGTTGGATGCTCTTAATGATATGGTGGAATGTTAATTAAAGGAAGATGCCCACCCATACTTAGTAATGGTTGTTGATTTTGACAGCTAGAAATTCCTGAAATCTTACATGGAAATTTTATTCTCCTACACAATCTTTTTAAAATGTAGATGTTTGTAGCTATCTCAATTGAATTATTGAAGATAGGGTCTGGATAAAATTTATCACTCATTTTTAGTTTGTATTCTTAGCAGTGATATTATGAGATTTTTTTTAAAAAAAATTTAGCACTCATTTTTTGTTGGTATTCCATATAGGTCGGACAAAAAAAGGCTATTTTAACAAACATATATTTTCTATCTCACATAAATATGAAATGCACATGATTTGACGAGTCAATTTTACTTTAGTCCATTATGTCTGAAATCGATAATTGGAAAATTAAAATGTAAAAATCGCACCTTTACCGTCTCCGATAATAAAATTTCACATTTTGATTAATCTATTTAAAACCCACCTTTATATATTATTCATCTAGAGTACCTTCGGTTCTTTTACCAGTTAACATTGGTTCTTGTGAGTTGTGACCATTCACTAATGTAGATACGTCGTGCAATAAGTAAAAAAATTTTGGGTACATCTATCTATACAAGCTTAAGTATGCAACAAAAAGCGAACGGGAAATACTTCAGATGAATAAATGATATAAATGTGAGATTTTTATATATTAAGCAAAATTTGAGATTTTTATTATCTAAGGGGCAAAGGTGAAAAATTTATACTTTAATTTTTCCAAAAATCCGTGGCTCCATTTGCAGTATACAATCCAACCATAGAAATGTATGTTTGACAATATAATATCCTTTGTTTTACCATTTTATTGGACATTTCAGCACTTCAGAAAGCAGAAATTTCTTAAAAGGTCATGTTGGTGGTGGTGGCTATAAATTGAGCTAGGTAGAGGTTATGTGTTAGGCTTTGGATGGCTGAATTCGTCCTTTAATTGAAGTATTGCTATTGCTATTATTGTATAATGCAGTAAACAAGAGATTCGTATTAAATTGTTAAGTCATTATCATATTTTATATAGAATTCTCCTTTATAATACAATTCTTTCTTTTTCCTGTTTTGTTAAATCTTTCAAATCTCTACAGAATAATTGATAAGTGTGATTCGACCTGATTAGCTTTGTTTGTATTATATAAATTTTCTGTAAATGGACTGACATATGTTCAATCCAGTGGAAGAGCATCAATAATAGTGTTTTTGGATGAATTCTTATAACTGTTTTAGTGTAAAATTGGTTAAATTCAATTCCATTTATGAATGCTTTTTATCAATAGTAGTATCATTTTGATTATTTTGTAAATTGTAATAATCATTCCTGCATCATTTCTTGTTTTTCTGAATAAAAATCGTTTTTCGAATGTTTTCTAGTGGTGTTTAATACAAGAGACCTTATTTGACTTAGACATAAGGCTGGAAGTTCATCAGACAACATCCAATAGGAACATCTTTTGTACAGGTTGAACTTAAGGAAGGCTGTTCCTTGAAAATGACTCGATAATCTATCATTTACTTGAATTTATTCTGGATGTTGAAATGTTTTGATTTATAAGGATTCCTATGATTAATGTATGTTTCCTTGCATTGGCATGATGCAGAATGAACAAGTGCACAAGTTCTCAGTCGGAAAACGTTATCTGATTGATATCTGTATTTTACAAGGTCAAGACATGCCCACTTGTTTTTCATGAAAGCTAAGCATAATCTTGTGATAATTTGTTTCTTATAGACATAATAATCTTGCTGACTTGTCTGATAAGGGTGTGTGCACCAGGGCAGTGAGACATGATTCGCTAATCTCCTCGCGATTTACAAATCGGAAAAAGTGAAGTATGGTCGGTTTTAGGCTGTTCTTGGACAAATTTGAGCGAATCGCGAATTTAAAAGGCGAATTAGCTAGCGAATTATGTTGCATTGCACCAGGGGATTAAATTTTCTCTGTATGAGAAGTATGTGTAATTAAGTTTAGCACATTTTAAGGCCTATAAGGTGAGAATAAATGCATACTAGGTTTTTTTTTATTTATTTTTTTTTTTTTTTGTGATAGCATTCCATACTTTGTTATTTTTCCCCTTCTAGTTGGTCTTTTGTGTGAAGGGGAGCCTTGGCGTAATTTTGGTGTCGCTGTGTCTGTAAGGTCATGGGTTCGGGTTGTGGAAGCAGCCTCTTCCAAAAACGTAGGGTAAGGTTTGCCTCTATTACACCTTTGTGGTGGGATTCTACCCCGAACCCTCACATTTTGGGGATGCATAGTGCACCGGACTGCCCTTAGTTGGTCTTTTGTGTTAAATGTTTGATGGATAAGTATAGGAACATTATTGTCTTAATGGGATCTGATGCTGTTAGCTCAATTGCTTATCTCTTTATTTTGTTCTTTTATTTTTCATTCATTTAACAACTTGTTTGTTTTTTTTTATTATTTGGTCATGACTCATGACGACACATGCTTTTATATGGAAGTTATGCTTCATAGCTAAGATCATCAATACATATATTACCTTAACCAGAAATTTAACAATGATCTAACATTATGATTTATGACCATTTCGAAGTCAATATTTTGATGATCTCGTAATGTTAAATCATTCAGGATATCTCAAGTCTCCGCCTTCAAGGATGACATAGGTCTACTATGACGCAATAGTTGATGATTCATGCAATGTCGCTCTGCTCTAGGATGGTGTATTATATTCAAGTAGTTGATTATCATTGCAACACATCTTACGAATTTGATCAATTAAGGTCTTTTTCTTCACTCACCAATTCTGTTTCTTGCATTTTATGCTTCTAAACTCTTTGCGCACGAAAATTCTGTATGGTAGAAATTAAAAAAACGATCAATAGGAATTTTTTAACAAACAAGCAACTCTTGCAGGAGGATTCCGGGAATTTAAGTTCACTTCTAATTTGTGCCTTGGTGTGCACATGATTTAATGATTTATGATATGATGTGAAATGTGACTTGACTTCAAGTACGCATATTAATGTAAATACACTTGAAAGAGAACAAGGCTTTTTAGAAAAGCTTGACTTTCTAGATTAAAGAGGTGTAGAAAAGGTGCTGGGTTAGCTATTCTCATTTATCCACATACTGTCATCTGATTATCAAGGATTAATGGGTTGTACTAGGCTACTGGTATATAAGTGGTTGAACATCCCAAAAACCATTTTCACATGGCTACCTTGTCATTGTTTTGGTTCTTGATCATAATACTGTGAGGAGGTTTTTTGTGGACCAACCTAGGGAGATCTGTTGAGCAAAGTTTTCCAAGCAAAAATTGTGCTCATCCGAGCACCTACTACTCATGCTCTAGCAAGATTGACTTAACCTCTAATCGCCTCTACAACCCTTGCTTGGTTCAGCCACGTGCTGCTCACCCAAAAACTCCAAGTGCTCGGACAACATGCTTATCTTAGCATCATGTGGGCACTCGTCCGACCATCGAGCCAATCACCTCCCAGCTCTCTAAGCATCCTCTCTTGATAATCGCTTGGGCGATCACCTTCACTCAGGAGGATTCAGTTCTTGACATAACACCTGATAAACTAACTGGGAACAGTTGCTGGCACTTCCTTCATCATACTTCTACATGTCCACTAAAAAGCTCTCTCATTCAAAAGGAAAATGTAGTAAACTGAGTAAGACTGAGGAGTGAATTTAACATCCACAATCAGGTTCTAAATGAAAGGGCATTGTTGAGATGGGGCTTGGCATATGTATTTACAGTTTATACACTTATTTCAGGCTATTTGTTCTAGTCGCTGCTGGAATCCTGGATAGCTCCGATCTTGCAAGAGTACTGTATATTTTATTCTTTCTTTCTTCCTTACATTCAATTAAATTTAAAAGAGAGTAGTTAAGGAAAAATAATAGCCGAGTTATCTGGTAAAACACATAAGTTGCTGATTATTGTTTCTCCAGTTAAATAATACCTCCTATCAGTACCTTAGTTTAAAGTTGTGCACCTTTTGTTTAGATGGGTTATGAAAAAATCTACTTCCTCTGATTATTTCGTCTTTGTCCATTTTTGTTTCTATTGGAATCTTTCCTTATTTGGCATACCCCTTTCTCTATAGTAAGTACCCCTACTTTTCTACCTTTTGGTCCTCCCACCATTTATCACACCAACCTTTCTCCACCCATTCACGCACTATATAAAAATTGTACCATATCTCCCTCCACCTTGATATATGTGGCTATTGTAACTGAGACAAATAAAGAAGGAAGAAGGGAGTACCAAATGGGTGGCTTAAATCTAAAATATAGACTGTGAAGATACATGGGTATTGTTGTAATGTTGATTCAAGAATGAAGAACAATATCTTGAACTCCCAGGATTAGTGGTAGATTGCCTTCATTAGGGTTTTGAAATTGAAAACAAACTTGAGGGAATTCAATGCAAAACATGAAACTAAAAACATAAACAATCAACACAGAGATTTAACGAGGTTCCCCAACGTGCGTTACGTCCTCACTAGACCTAGATTGCTTTTATTGATTGATGAAGAATGGTGAAGTTTCAAGATTTCAAATGGAAATTACTATAGGGAAGATTCCTATAAGGTTTACGATCATAGATCAAGTACAACAACAATACTTTGATGCGAATCACGCAATAAACTTACGCTTGAAACAGTGCAAAGCACGCAACTGAGGGACGAGTCATCCGTCACCTCTGTCTCACATATAAAATTTGCTTCTTTCCTCAACTTGCTATCCCTCTCTTCCGAACATTTTCATATTTATACATCACAACACATCCTTTGACCCTAGCCCACATGAGCCAAACACTTGACTCAATGCACATTTAAGATTTAACAATTTCCACCTTGATTTGGATCCCATAAGATACATCTTTATATTCTTCATATCCTCAACATCATCAATCACAAAAAATAACAATCCATCTAACAATCCTCTACCTCTACATGTGTAAATCAAATACACATGTTCATAAGCCCTCCAAGAGCTTCACATTTTAAACAAGGTGAATGATAGAGGTGTTCAAACATATTCGACTAGAAATTTGGGCGTAGCAAACCTGACTTTCACCCAAATTCAAAAAGGATTTACAATGATGTAAAAACCAATGTGGAAACAAGACGTGATTTTGACCCGACCCAAAACACTTGACCAAAACCAATCTAATGTTCTGAATGAACACCTATAGTGAATGACTAACTAAGTCCCCACAGAATCGTAACTGGATGCAGGGCACATATAACAAGCATATCCGATGCGTGTTATAAATACAGAGTGTTTGTATACAGTTATACAAGATAAATAACACGAAAACCAATGATTCTCGAGAGTAAAAGTCTTCAACTTGTTCTTTGAGTCTTCCTTAAATGATTACCAATGATTGAACCATGAGATGGGTCGGAAACGGGGAACGTTAAGTTTCTAGGAAACTTGCTTAGCACATAAAATCATTTTTGATGCACAAGGTGCCGTGGGTAATAATTATGGAACTTCCTTTTGAGCTCCTGCTAACCACTACATTATCTTAGCACATGAAATCATTGTTGATGCACAACATCACAACTTGAATAATGAACAACATATCAGTACAAAAAACATAAAAATGTGTTTAAAAGAACCTTTTCAAGCACCTTGTGTAAGAGACAAAAAAAACAATTCTACTATTTAATTCTGTGATCATAATACTCTATTTATAGAGTTTAAACATCACTGTCTTCTTGGACAAAATAATACACAGCTACATGTCCCTTGGGAAGATTACAGTTTTTTATTTACAAAACAATGCAAAGCTATAGACAAGAACGCACAATATTTAACAGGGACAGACCAGGAGACGACAACTTATCAGTTGTTCTGCTTTCTTTTTGTTATCAACAACAACTCGTTGCCTTCGCTGCCTTTGTTTCCAAATACCGCGTATTTCCCAAAATACTATAAATCTCCAATAATGCGTAATACAATCTTAATACTATAAAGGACTTAAGGCTGCTGTCTCTATAGGTACAGCTTGTTCAACATATGGAGCCATGGAGGTTGTTATGTTACTTGAATAGCAGCATAATTATAAACCTAATTATATCCTATATCCTATTTCTTATGCGTTGAGCCGCGTTTTAAGAACATCACAATTGCAATTAGCATCAAAATAATAGCTGAGGCCAGTGTCACACTTACCCAAATCAATCTCTTTTGTTGGTTTCTTTGTGGACAAAGCGGGAAGTTTCTATACGATGAATCATTATGTACCGCAAGACAGAGCTTTGGGTTTCCCGAGAAACTTTCTTCCAGCTCTCCTTGCATAAGTGGGAGTGGAATGGGACCAGAAAGATGATTATTTGATAGATTAATAGTGTGGGGAAGTAGTTTAGATAGGTTTTCGGGGATGTTCCCTGTCAACTGATTGTTTGACAGGTCGAGAATGTTTAGTGACTTCAGTTGAGACAGTGAGTCGGGGATAGAGGAACTGAAATTGTTGTTTCTCAGCATTAAGAGATTTAGCTTCTTGAGTTTACTTAGTTCATCTGGTAAAGGACCATAAAGAAAATTATTACTTAGATCGATTTTCACTAAATTAACTGCTTCCGAGATCTCTGGTGGCAGAACTCCTGATATTCTGTTATTCTGAACAAAGAATTCTGACATATTTTTTGCATTTGCAATTGCTTTAGATATTGTTCCGATCATTTGATTGTCAGCCAAGTCAATGATGTTTGCACGAGGAAGACCGAAAATTCCTTCAGGTACTGAGCCAACCAATCGGTTTTTACTAACACGAAATCGTATTAGTGATGTACAATCTGCGTAACTTTCAGGTATAGTACCAGTGAACAGGTTTGAAAGAGCAAGAAAGTACAACAGTTTACCTCCTCTGCAGACATCAGGTGGCAGTTCACCGGAGAACTGATTTTCCGAGATATCTATTTCAAACATAGTTGTTGAATTTCCAAGATTCCGTGGAATTTCTCCGGTCAGAAAGTTCTCATAGATAGATAATATATTCAAAACACTCGAGTTCCCTAAAGCCGCTGAAATATCGCCTGTCAGGCTGTTATTGTAAAGCTGCAAGGCCTGAAGCTTGGGAAGATTGCATATTGAATTTGGTATACTTCCCATCAGTAAGTTTACCGACATGTCTAATTCCACGAGCTCTGTAAGATTTCCCATCTCATCCGGTATTTTTCCACTTAGCTCATTGTAGTAAAGCATGAGAGTCTTAAGATTCTTCAACATCCCTAATTCCGAAGGGATCTTTCCCTTGAGAAAGTTCCCACTTAGTTCGAGATCAACGAGGGTGGTTATGTTCCCCAAGGATGCTGGAATGCTTCCCTGAAGTATGGTAGTTGACAAGATTAATGTTTTAAGCCGCGTCAACTGAGTGATGTTCTTTGGAAGTTCCCACGCGTTGAAACGTTCATTCATGTTGAAGTTAACCTCCTCAAGATTAGTGAGGTTAAAAATAGATAGAGGGAAGTCTCCATTGAATCGATTCATCGACAAATCCATCACTCGGAGGGATTTCATGCCTGAAAAGTTCGGTAGGCTCCCACCGAGAAATAAATTGCTGATGCCAAGAACTTCCAAGCGAGAGCAATTCGTGATACCGTGTGGAAACCTGCCTGTGATACTATTTTCACTGATATTAAGAATTCGTAACTCTGGTAAGTAGTTACATACATCTGGAGGAAACGAGCCTTTCAGTGATCGGCCTGCAATACTCATTTCAACAACTTGGCCTCGAAGATTACAGCTGATTCCGGTGTAGTTACAATATGAACTCTCTCCCATGGAAGTCCATTCGAATAAGGTATCGCCTGAAAGCGAACTTTTCATAAGCGTGAAGTATTGAGACTGCTTATCGGTTGCAGCTCCGAGACAGTTGATCATTGAGAGTAATAAGATGAAAAAGGATAAACTGAAGATAGATTGAAGGTTCATGTTTGGATGGAAGTTAGTAATCAGTAGAGAAGTCAGAAGTGTGTTTGTTTTAGTGTCTTTGCAGGTGAAGATTACATGTCTCTATTCATAACATAGTGCGAAAAATACGGTAACGGTCATGATTGATAACTGAACTGTCATATTGACCGTTGAGACGGTCCAAAATGCAATCTTTTTTACTCTTTTACAATACGGGAATTATTGGCTCATTCATTGGTCACATTACAACACTACTGATGAGATGCTGATGCGGTCTTATTTTTGCACTACGATTCATAAGCTCATTGACAGGGGAGTATCTGTGATCTGTGCATGTTCAAAATTTTCGGCCGCATAAGCCCTAAAAACTTGGGAACCTCGATATTAGATTATATAGTATATATTAAGTGTTTGCAGATACAAAATTTATTACAGATTTATCAAAATTTTGAAATTGCACATGACCTTCAAAAAATTTATCGATTTTTACTCTGTCTTTGCTTATTGATGCACATATCTAGCATAATGATGGGGTTTATGCTGTACCCACTAACACTTGATAGGTATAACACAGAAAATGTTTGTTATTTTGTGACTGATTTATCAAACTTTATGACATTATATGTTTTGATTTGGTGGAAATTGGGACCCAAAATGCCATAAGATTTGCCTTTCTTTGTTTTCAATTGACCGATTGGCTTTTGCCTTCAAATTGCATATCAAAGATACGTTTCTAATGTATTTAGATCCTTTCTGTTGCATCTATCTAGATGGTCCTCTTTTCTCTTTAATAGGAAGTTCGTGCAACATGGAAGTCACGAGTTAGAACCCCAACCAATTATATTAGTTACTATTTAGATTCGTTTTCATTAGAGTGCTATACAAAATGGAGATGATTTGATCCAAATTTTACTCGTACAGTAAAAAGTGTCGCTTTGATTATTGCATATTTTTACGCATTTGTTTTTTTTTTTTCTGTCTATCTTCTCTAAGAGACAAGTTACTTCAAGTTATTACATTCTATTGACTTGGAACTTTGAACATGGGTGTATTCCCATGATAAGTATGAGAACATGGCCATATTTGTTAGACAATTTTTGACACATGATTTATCATGGTCAATACATGTGTATGGCCTATATGGTGAAGTATGATTCAAAACTCTCTCTTTAGTCTTCATGCTCTTATGTAATCTCTTTTCCTACACTTTTTCCTTAATCTATTTTTTTTAAAAAAGGGAGTAATATAGAAAGAAAAAAAATATCTTGTACGAAAAGCCAAAATCGCTCGCATAAAAACTCCAACGAGGGGAAAAAGCTATTGGGACATGATCCACCGAAAACAGGCCATTCGGGAAGAGATATAGGAGTTGGCTATGCAACACACGCCAATTCGTTAGAAGCTACAAAAGACCCTTAAAGCCATGCAAGGCTATACATACGCCTAAAGCAAAAAACACCCAAGTATCAAATACACGTGCTAAAATGCTCTAAGCTATGTTACTCGGACTCTTCATTTTGCTTCACATACCCGCGTCCAATCCTTGATGTTCGAACACTTGGACGCTTCATTTTAGGCGTAAAATTGAATATTTAGACGTATTTGACACTTGGACACGTACCAGTATCTGACATCAATACCCGAGTCCAAGTAACATAGGCTCTAAGTAGCAGCATGTACTCTCTTAAGTCTACCATTACAAGCTTTGCAGCCCTTGACATCACCTGGACAGCCGCACACATAGCAGAACAGCACCAGTCAATCTGCAGAAGCATAAGTGTGGGTAAACCGGAACCAGCAGGAGCAGCAGCCGACTGTTGTTTCACTGTCGAAACTCCAGAGTCAATCGAGTCGTCGTAGGGCTACTGCCTCTAAAGTGCACTTCTTTGCTTCACATCTTCACTTCAATTGCTCGTTGGCTTCCCAACGCACGCCTCATATATAGCCTATCACCCCGAGACACTTAACGACTTCTGTCGACACATGAATCGCCACGACAAGGCACATATAGCAGGGATGGTTGAAGGTGATACAATACATGACATATCCTGAGACTTACGGAAAACTGCAAAGAATGACACTCAAGACAAGCCTGTCAACAAAAGGCGTTTTCTATTTTAAGACGACATTTTTCTGTAAGCTGTGTAACATATAACATGGAAGAATAGTAGCCGAGTTGGTTCAACACACATGTAGAGGCTAGTGACTCACTAGAAGGATTAATCAATGTCATAGTCTCGACTGACCCAATTGAATTCGTCTTATGGTGAACGGCTTCAATAAAAAATTTGTGTTCTTTTGTATCAAAAGATTGTACAATATGTTCTATATTATGTTATCATTTAAAAAATTGAGCCACCCTAATTTTGGGCCTTGCGCATACATGCCTAGAATTTCCACTGGACCCTTCTTGGGCTGATTGCAAAATTCAGTAGGCCGAAACCTACTTATAGCAGGCAAAAAATCTTGTTTGCTAGTACTATTTTGGTCCTGGTCTCTATTGGGTTTGGAAACTTAGTTCCTGTATTGGATCACAAAATTGTGAGAAAACATGTGTTAATTAGAGTACGTACCATCATAATCATCATACCCAGTGCATTCCACTCATAGAAAACTATGATCAAGGTCTGGGGTCGAAAGGACGACGGCAACTCATACCCATAGAGAAGAGTGCGATGAGAAAGAGTCCCTCGACTCGAGAAAGACCTCCAAAGAGAGAGAAACCTGCAAGCTTATAATTATAATTAATAGAATACATACAAATAACTAAAAAAGCTAGAATAAGTTTACCACTTTCTCCAAATAAGATTATAAATTTGATTCTCACTAAATTCCTTCCTTTCTAACTACCATCAAGGGCCATCTCATTTAATTTTTTTGGCGTTAAAATGAAAGATAAAAGGGATATTAACATCAAATCATAAGTTATCATTAGTAATTTATTTGCCAATGATATCAAATCACGTACTTAATTAACATCAATGACCCATTAATATCAACTTAGGAGTATTTCTCAATGATTGAAGCATTAATAATCACTCTTTCAAACATATTTACTATGTGTCTCTTGAGATGAAAATGCTACCGAGTATCGACAGTGATATTTTTCCGTACAATATCTCACTATCATAACAAAATCACTCATATTGATATATTCAGGGCAGGCCCTAAGGGTCTATATATAGGTTATAAATTGCAAACAAAAAGAACTCCAATATGCTAATTCGCCCAGATTCCTAAAATATTTAGCACCGACCCTAAATGTATTACTATGTCCCTTTAAAATAAAACTGCTACCAAAAAATATTATTTGATTAGATGTTTAGATCCTCCTAGAGAATATGGATAATAGTAGGACTTTATAGGTGAAAATCTGATGCTTAAGAGAGTGATTTTATACACAGAAATTGTATCAAAACGTACGTAAAAACCATGTGATTGTTGATAAGGAAGGCCATCCATTTTTACACTAGTGCTTTGCACAGGCGCATAAGCACAAGCATTCATATAACCTTTAGAGATCTTATCATACTTTCTTTCCTTTATTACCATTCTTTACCCATGATTCTGATACCTATCACTTCTATCTATTCGTCGGTCTGTCCATCTGATTTTGCACCAGGGCCGACTCTAAGGGTGGGCAAGTGGGGCCGTCGCCCAGGGCCCATGTCAAAAAAGCAAAAATAATGATTATACAAGGTCTATATAGGTTATAAATTGTAAAGAAAACGGGCCTCAATGTGTCATTTCGCCTAGGGCCCTAAAATATCTAAGGTCGGCCCTGTAATTTGCACCAACTTGAAATGACGCGGAAATTAAGAATTAAGTCTGTTAGAGTATATAATATATTCTGGGGCTTCAACCATCAGCTTAAGTTTTTGGTTGAAGCCTCAGGATATGTTATATAATCTAACAAAGTCCGTTGGGTGTTCGAGTTAAAGGGGTAGTGTCATTTTGAAATAGACAGAATACAAAGAGTAAAGATGTGTTAAAGTTTAATTTTATACTTTTTTCGTTTTTTTATATTTTCATGAGGAATGTTTGTGATAATTAAGAGTTAAATCTTTTAGATGATCTAGATATTATATATTTTAAAATAAAATTAATAAGAAAAGGGGATTATTAGCATTTTGAATATATAAAAAAGTGCTGAAAAGATATTTGGGACCACCAACATTTAAAAATGTAAAAAAGGTTAGGATAAATTTGTAACGACAATAAACGGAGTGATATAATTATCGTAATGCTAAATTTCGACATACATCATGAGATATCCTTCAAAACAACTCAAAATGTGGTTGACGCGATGCAAAGAGTCTCTGTTTTTGCATTATAATTTAAAATCACCGTAAAACATAATTGAATTCGATAATTCTCAGAAAATAGACTCAAACCCTAAAAATATAAACAGATCTGAAGCAGATCTAATAGAATCTTAGACCCATGACCATCCCAAATCTATCGCCCCTATTATTAACAAAAAGGCATATACAATTGCATATCTATCATTGTGAACTTGCCTTTTTTTCTAAAAATTTATTATAATTAATTAAAATGTGAATAGCCAGCAATATTTTTCAAAGTTTGAATAATGGTCATTTATGTTTTAATTAGTAGGAAATAATGGTGAGCCACAATCCCCAAAAATAGGGTAGTTGTTTTATAAAATCTTTGGTACATTGAATTTCACCATTCATGTATTCAAATTAAAATCAGTCACACATCATAATATTGACATCTACTGTTAACATCAACTATGTGTCTGTCCACCACCATGGCTTAGCCACTTCCTTTAGCCTTTATGAAAGCAAAACTTCCTAATCAATAACTGTGATTTATAAATCAAAAAAAATGAAAATAATAATATTAAAATAAATAAACTCAAAAAAGATAAAATAAAACAATAAACCTTTCACCCTATCACGTCTTACCATATAAGGGTGATTTATTAGCCTCATAAATAACTGTTATTTACTCAGACTTTCTCTTATCCAAGTACTACATGCCATTTCTAACTTCGAGAATGTATAGGTAAATAACGGTTATTTAAAAAAGTAGTAAATTACGTTAATGTGTCCTAATTTTATAGAAGGGGTTTTGAAAATTTATTTTATCTTTTTTCTTATTTAATTTGTTTGTTTTAGTTGTAAATATTTTGTCTTTTTTCTTCAAAAAAAAAAAATATTTTGTCTTTTTGTGGTTATTTGCACATAATTGTTATTGTTTCGGATTTTCTAATTTCATGATACTTGCAATACTTTATTTGGCATAAATAGTAAGAAAATAGTTTATAATTAAAAAATTAATATTACCCTTAAATAATGATAAATAAAATTGTAGTTAAATGAGGTATGAAGTACAAGTTGTATTTTAAAACAGGTACTCTCTTGAGAAACCGTCTTTTCTAAAGACGGCTCTCAAAAGCCCAACCCACTTTCTATTTTTAGTAAATATAGTTATTTTTTTCTAAATTTAAACATTGGGTTGGCCCAATCTTGAGACGTCTTTTGTAAAGACGGTCTCAAGTAAGAATTTGTGATTTTAAAATAAGAAAGTTTCTTCTTGTAATTACTTTCTTTGTTTCAAATACTTGCAAAATTAGAAATTTTACACCATTTACTCGTTATTTTTAATGTGTGATATATATTTAGAGGTGTTCCAAACAGACCCGATGACCCGATAGATACTCGATTTTATAATCGAACCCGATTTGATCCGACTTAAAAATGGATCTACAATTATGTAAAAATCAATGTGAACATAAATTATAAATGATTAAAGATTATTAATTTTAAATTTTTATAATTTTTTTATTAAAAATAATTAAAGATATGCGTGAAAAAGCAAATATTGCAAGTATTTTGAAATGGATAAAAAACAAATGTTGCAAGTATTTTGAAATGGATAAAGTATTATGTATATACTACTCCCTCTGTTTTCATATGTTCTTCTCACTTTCCCCATTTGGAAATTTTTAAAAGTTCTTCCCATTTAGAATCTTTCTATTTTAGTAACCAATAGAATTCAAGGAAATTATTACACTTACACTCTAATCTATAAAAATTAATTTACATGTTAATTCCCAATGCATTTACTTTACATACACCCAATGAAATTTAATGATATTATTACACTTACACTTTAACCAATAGAACTTTTATTTTTTATATTATTTTACTCAACTTTCATAGTATCTATTTTGTAATTATAGTTTATATTGGTTTCTTCCCAGATTCCAAATGGGAAGAACAAATGAAAACGGAGGGAGTAGTATACTACCTTCTATTATGGTTAAGTTTCACATTTGACCTTACAATATTCATTAATTATTTATAAGTTACATTTTAGTCTTAATCTATAAGCAATTACAGTCATGCTAGAAAGTATGATTCGTCTCAATATAAAAACTTTAAATATTAACTTTTTATAATTTTTCGCACAATTAAAATATTAACAATGAAAATAATGTATTGATAAATGTATTCGATCAAATAAGATATTTAGGCTGAATACGAGAGATTATATAGAAGGATCTCATAGTGCGCCACACTAGGATAGTAAACCACTAGAATAAGCGGCAGTCGCCCCCTATTTTTAGTGCATTAGCCACTTATTTGAAGATGATAATATTGGAGGATAAAAACCATTTATTTTGTACCTAATAAAGTTCAGAAGCTCACATGTTCCATTGTTCCTTATATGCTCACTATATCCAACTACTTCATGTCGTATTCTTGCGTTCCGAACATATTTGATGATTTGATATATTAATCTAATTTTATATTTGAAATTAACTTTAATCTGATTTAAAACTGATTTGAAAGTACGTAAAAACTAATATGTAAGCAAAACCTTTTTTTTTACATCTAATTCAAAACCAATCCGATAAATAAATTATGGGATTAAGGCTAAATCTAAAATTAAATCTGAAAGGAATCTAATTTTAAATTAATAGATTCAGAATAAATTTAATTATCCTTATTGAATTTAGGAAAACTAATTTTAAGATTTACATTTTAGCTATTTTAATTATAAAATTTTAATTTTGCGTTTTTATCTAAAAATCTTAAAATGACAAATATATAAGAAATAAAAAATATATATATGTGGTGCTCCCTCCGTTCCTTTATGTTCTTCCACCTTACTATAACGGGCAGTTTCAAAAGTTCTTCTACTTTAGAATACTTTCTATTTTTGGAAATTTTTCATCTCACTTTTACCCCTTAAAACCGCACTCTTCTTACTTCACACTATTATTTAATTATTTTCTCTCTCACACTTTCAATACAATCATTAATTCACACTACTATTTAATTATTTTTTCTCTCATAATTCCAATACAATCATTACTTTTCACTACTATATAATCAAAATAATACCCACTACTACCAAAGATTCCATTTTTCTTAATCTTTGTGAAAAACCCAAATAGGAAGATCAAATAGGACCGGAGGGAGTATCAATTTAATGGTCCATGTAGATTTTTAAAAAATAGGAATTTAAATAATATTTCAAAGTTAAGATTTTTAGAATAAAATATCTTTAAATTTTAGAATTTTAGAATTATATTTTAAAATTAAAATTCATAAAATTAACACATCCAAAATTAAAAATTGTAAAATCAATTTTCATCATATTAAAAACCTATTGAATCATCATAAGGACTAAAGAGACTCAAAATCTTTGAATTAAAATGAGATGTATAAAATTCTAAAAGCTATAAATACCATCCTTAATTGCTAGTGTGGGCTCACTAGGTAGTCAAAGATTTTGGCTCCTTAATTTTCAAACAACTCTTTTTTTTTTTTTGTCAAAGCCTAAAAGCCAAAAGGTGTGTCCCCCTAAAGTGGTTATGATAATTAGTGATCTACTAATCATTATAAAAGAATTAACCTTTTTAAGTTTATCGTATTAAAATTCCCTTATTTTTAGTTCTGATTATATGTCTTTTTTATTTTCATTCAAGAATTAACTTATTTATTTATTTCATTTACGTATTTGTTTCAATTTTTGTAAAATATAGTTTTATTATTTTTTTACTATTTTTTTTTACCTTATTTGTACTTGAAATTATTTCTTTAAGTCATAAAGTTAATAGTGTATATTCTTGATTAAGATTACAACTTTGAATGAACTTGCTAGTAGCTTATTGTATGTCCTTTTTTTTCTTTTCTTTTAGTAGTACTTTCTAAATTTAAAGGCAAAACCTAATAAGTATCTTCCTTTCCCTTAATGAGGATAATAAAAAATTATATTTTAATGCATGATTTGATAATTAATTTAGAATTTTATCTTATTTTTATGTCTAACTAGTACTTATTTGATTGGACTTTTAGATCTTTTTTAAATCAACTATTTAAAATTAATTTATACTTTTATTGATAACGCCCTCAAAAATGTTCATTAGCGAAATTCATAGTTAATGAGACGATCTTTTATTGAGCTCATTCAACAACCTCAAAAATTTACATTTTCACTAAAAAAAAATAAGAAAAAGAGAGAAATCGGAATAGTAACTAATTTATAAACATATCTTAAATACATTACAAAAATTTATTTAATCTACAAACAAATCTAACAATGCTAATTTCATGGACTCTTCCCTATACAAAATATTTTACAACTTAGTTAGATCACTTGAGTAAAGTTTTCCTTGCTCTATTGATCTTATGCTAATGATGCTTAATGTAAGCACAATTACTTCTAATTAATGAAGTAAACTAAGTAATTAGCAAATAATTATGGCTTGTAATTGCTTTTTTCAGCTTCTATTGTCTTTGTAGTCCCATCTTTAGCAACAATGATGCTAACCAATTTACATGGTTCGGCATCCTCGAGCATTTGAACCACACTCCTCATCGTAGGCCTAAGCTCCGGTAGGTTGGCCGTGCAAAGGATCGCGATCTTCAACAACTTGATCGCTTCTTCTTTCATGGGTTCGAGTATACTCGAATCTATTATGCTCAACACGCTTTCCCTATTCTTCAGCTTGCTTGAAACCCAACTAACGATGTCCTTGCTCTCACCAAACTCCGACTCGATAGGCTTTTTCCCCGTCACTAGTTCCATGAGAACAACTCCAAAGCTGTAAACATCGCTCTTCTCGTTCACTTTGTAGGTGTATCCATATTCTGAACAAACGCGATTTGTAAAGTTAAGGACATATTTATCGATTACAACAATAATTTAAAATACTAAACCGAAAATTGGTTTACCTGGTGCAATATAACCATGTGTTCCCGCGATAACATGAGTTGAATCACGAGTTGAATTCACTTGAACAACCTTGGCGAGGCCAAAATCGGCGATTCTAGGCTTTAAAAACTCGTCTAACAAAATATTGCTAGACTTAACATCGCGATGAATGATGGGTTTGTCGTACCCATGGTGAAGGTATTCCAATCCTCGAGCAGCACCTAAAGCAATTTCGTATCGAGTTTGCCAATCTAATCCCAATTTCTTGCTAGTATGCAACCTATCCCATAAACTTCCATTGGGCAAGTATTCATAGACCAACAAGCTTGAATCCTCACTAGTAATGCTACAAAACAACTTCACCACATTGATATGCCTTATTGAACTCAATGTTTGTACCTCCATGTCAAACTCTTTCATCTTCCTACTACTCCCACATTTCTTGTCCAACATAGGAGTGCTCGGACGATTCTTCTTCCCATCATCGGAGAAATCATGATTCGAAATGTGCTTCACGGCCAACTCCTTACCATCCTTAAGCCCAACCTTGTAAACACTTCCACACCCTCCTTTCCCTATCAAGTTTTCTGGTTTGATTGAATCAAGAATCTCCTCTTCGGTAAAGGTAACTACATGATACGACTTCATATTCCACGAATCATCATCTCTCAAAGACAACGCTCGTTTCTCGCTCTTTCGATCACCACGTATCTTAGTGTACAAGTAGTAACCACTCAAACTAACCAACATGACTAACCCTAGAACTAAACAAATAACCAAAGTATGATAATCTCGATGCCTCGATGAACACGATTTAAAGTCCTTAAAACGCGAACTACAAAGGCCCGCGTTACCAACTAAACTTCCTCTAAAGGCCTCAATCGAAAGAGATTTCGGTATCTCACCTGATAACTCATTGTACGACAAATCGAGCAAACTAAGCTTAAGAGACGAAAGTGTATCAGGAATCAACCCAGATAAGTCGTTATGCGACAAATTCAATGAATTCAACGCAGGCAATGAACCTAACACTGCCGGAATTTCACCGGAAATCGAATTTCGAGCTAAATTTACATCATTAAGACGAAGACAATCCCCAAGAGAAGCGGGAACATTGCCAGAAAGACGATTTTCCTGCAAGTAAAGATTGTTCAACTTTTCAAGATTACCAATACTTTTCGGGATTTCTCCGATCAGTTCATTGTTACTCAAATCGATCCAAAGCAACGATGAAGCATCTCCGATTTCCGCCGGAATCTCACCGGATAATTTATTATTGCTAGCATAAATTTGATTCAAATTTTTAGCCTTACCAACATCCGATGTAATTGAACCATGAAACTGATTATCAGCAATATCAATAATATTAACATTCGGCAAACCCCAAATTCCTGCCGGAATTTCTCCGGTAAGTGAGTTTTCACTGACTCGAAACCGAGTCAATGTCGTACAGTTACCATAACTCGCCGGAATCTCGCCGGAAAATTTGTTCTGCAGAATTAAAAGCTTTTTCATAGTCCCTTTTTTACACATATCAGGAGGGATTGGACCGGAAAGATAATTCGTCGAAACGTCGATGAAATTGAAATCAGCCCATGATCCAAGCTTCTGGGGAAGTTCTCCGGTGAGATTATTACTATATAGAGATAAATTTACCAGATTCTTGAATTCTCCGAACTCGGCCGGGATTTCACCGGTGAGTTTATTCTGAAACAGTTGAATCCATACAAGCTGATTCATGAATTTAAGCTCAGATAAATCACCTTCTAAGCTATTATTCGAAGCATCAAACCGCTGTAATTTCGTCAAATTACGAAACCCAGTTGGGATTTTCCCGGTGAGTTGATTACCGTAAAGCTCGAGTTGCCATAGATTTGTAAGATTAGAAATCTCAGATGGAATTGACCCAATTAAGAAATTAAGGGATAATTCAAGATTAATTAACTGATTTAGGTTTCCAATTTCAGGTGGAATTGACCCGGAAATACTGCAATTTGTTAAATATAACCAATTCAATTCCTTCAATTGGGTAATTTGTTTGGGAAATGGGGAAATTTCAAAAGGGTTATCTCCTAAACTAAGTTGAATAAGACCCGTCATATTATCGAGAGATTTCCATGGGAATTTCCCAGAAAACCCACTTGAATTTAAGTATAAGTATTTCAATTTACTTAAAGAAGAAATATCAGGGAATGAACCAGAGAACAGATTATTACCCAAATCCAAATACAGAAGATTAGTACAGTTTCTTAGATGAACAGTAACATTTCCTGAAATAGAATTAAACCCAAATGATAGTTTCTGAAGAAAAGATAAAGAACAAATAGCATTAAAAGGAAGAGTACCAGATAAACCCTGTTTTGACAGATCAATTTCAGTGATATTCCCAGCAGAATTGCACGAAATTCCATGGAATTCACAAGTGGGTTTTGAAGAAATCCATGAGGAAAACAGATTGGGATTGGAAGATTGAAGAGAGGATTTGAGGGTAAGGAGGGAATCGAGTTCATCTGAGGAAGCAAAAGGGGAAGAACAGAGGAAGAGGAAAAGGAGAAAGAAGGAATGGAGATTGGAAGCCATGGATGGAGGAAAATGGGGAAAGGGGGAAAAAGGGTGGGAGAATTTGTTAGGGATTGTAGTTGGGAATTGGGACTATAGATGATGCTGAGTAGTAAGTAGTAAGTAGAGTTGGATTGGAAGGTAGAAAAAACAGAGGATTATGGCGGGGTGTTCACATTATGCTCCCTATGATTTTTTTTTTATGATTTGATAAATATTTTAAAAAATTAAAGTTTTTTGATGATTGATTTTAGGTTGAATAAGTATTCTATGTTCGGATGAATTAGGAGCATAGAGAAAATGGGTGAGAATTAAGGAAGTGGTAATAAATGAAGGGAGGGAATGAATTGCGTGGATGAAATAAAAGAGAGTCAAAATCTATAGATGAGATTAAATGAAAGTGGTGGGTTATAGTCCAAAAATAAAAATGTTGCAATTTAAGTGGGACGGACGAAAATAGAGAATGTTGCAAATTATAAAGGACGGAGGGAGGAGTAATGATTTTCTTCGTTCTGATTATGTGTGTGCATTGTAAATTATCCATTGGGTAGCAAAATCAAATTTGTATAGTTGGAACAAAAAGATGTAGAAAATTTAGATTAATAATTTAACTTTAGCTTGCTGTCAATAATTTTATCTTTAGATTGTAATCTAATAATTCAATATTTGTTTTTGGTATGCTATAAATAATTCAACTTTTGTTTTAGTTTGTTCGCAAATAATGCCTATTAAAACTAATTTTGTATGTTGTGAACAATTGTATGACAAATGTTAGATTATTAAAAAATAATTCAAACGTGAGATTATTAACAGCAATGGGTGAAGGATTGATAATTAATGACAATGTTTTCTAAAAAGAAATGTAGCTTTGGGAATAAGTATTTCATTTTAAATTATAGATTTCAATTATGAAATCACGAATGAAGAATTTGAGAATGTAAGTTTGGGTAGTCATTCTCAAGTTCTCAACTTTAACTACTTCTAAAATAATTGTGGAATTTGATCCAAATACAAATTTGAAAATTTTTGAATTTTCAAACAATAAATTTAAGCTAATTTTAAATTTTCAAATGAAATACATGTTTCCAAACACAACCTAAGTGAATTAAATGTGTAGATGCGATAATGAAGATATAAATATTGTGAAAATAAATGAAATTATGATAAGTTTCAAGGCAAAACCGCAAAAGTATAGATATAAAAAGTTCAAGTCGAACAATGAGATGAAGAAATTATAATTTTTTTTGTCAAATATTTAATAGCTACAATTGTTAACTGAAGTTGGCTGATTTAACCAAATAAAAATATTATCTGTTAAAACGGTTGTTTAAGCTAATAATTATAAAGATTTTTGTTAGAAAAAAGTTTGCAACAATGAGCTGTTTTGAGAAAAATGGTGAATTTAAAAACAAAGAATCAATAAAAAAAATATACTTATAATAACTTGCTTTGAATTTTGGTTTAACATGTAGCTTTCCCCCTCATATGCTTTTTTTCTTCAAATTAGTTTGTATTTTGGTATGCATATTTTAGTATTTTAGGTATGTTAAAATCATATCCTATAAAATTATACTGTATACTCCTTTCAAATCCGTTTAGATGTCTCATTTCTTTATTTGGCAAAACCATACCAATTGTCTCATTTTCTTTTATGTCTATCCTTTTTTTACCTAAATACCCCCACTTTTGCAATTTCCAATACCCAACTACCACCTTTACAATTAATTTAATCAATTAAAATACCCAACAACTACCTTTTTAATGGACCCCACTCATCCCTTAAAATCCGTAAAATTCCAAATGGGACATCTAAACTGATTAGGAGGAAGTAAATTAAGTTTTGTTGTTTTTAATATGTGAATTTATGAATATGTAAATTTATGATGATGAAAAAAAGCAACAAATAGGAATTTATAGTTTCCACAAAATCCGTATGCATGAGAAAATTTGGATCTTCATCCACTTCCTTCTAATCAAAGGCAAGCACGTTCTTCCCCACCAAATCTTATTCGTCACGATTAGAAACATGAAATACAAGGAAAATATCATAAATTGTTGTTTAAAATTTGCTCAACATCCTAAAAGAAAAAAGGTATAAACTCATATCCGCCGATTTAAAGTTGAAATTTAATGGGAGCATAATTAATAAAAATTAAAAAAATTTATACGGATATATAAGTAATTAGAAAAGAATTTTTTTAATTGGATGTTTTTTTTTGAAACAATTGGATGTTTTGTTAAAAAAATATATAAATTCAGAATACTAATATATCTGGGCAAACCCAAGTTTAAGATCCCTTTAAAAGAGATTATTATTAAAACAAAAAATATGTATTGGGGAAATGCTCGCATTTTTCTTACATCAATAATTTAGTGAGATATATATTGATTAGCATATAAGCTTAGTGACTTGCTCCTCTAATTATCATCGTAACATCAGTAATTAAGTGAGATGTTGAAATGATTTTGTACACATCGATAAATTAAAGATGATGTGCACACTTTATAATAAGTCAATGATGTCCTTCCTTCTATATATAGTCTAATAGTTTTGGGATGATATTTATTTGGCTTATAAACTGCGTTATCCAGTATTTTCTTGATTACATATTGGCATAGTGGCATTCACAATAAGTTCAACCCAATTTAACATGGTATCTGAGCCAAAGGTTCGATTAAAAGCTAATGGCCGGCAAGTCCAAAAAGAATGTATTTCTGATCGTACATGGCGTGCAATCTTTACAAGTTATTGGTATCTTTTCTTCTATAGCAACTAAGCAGTTTTACAATTATATGCAGATATTCACAATAAATTCAGTTCAATTTAACTGATTGATATGAGTCCACCACAACCTAGTTTGCCACATTGGCAAAAAAAATTATGATTTCACTTGATTGAATATACGGTAGAAAAGAATTTATTTACTTTTTGCTTTGCATTTTTTATTTAAGGATAACAATGGGAGAACTCGGAGCAAACCGTGTGCATTGGTCAAACGTGGAGGTCCACATTTGATTGTTTGATTTTTATTAAAATATTTTTTTAATTTTGGCTCCACTTTTATTAATGCTGCTTCCTCTCCCATCAAGTATGTTAAAATTTTGTTAAAGTAGTCCCTTCCGTCATAAATAATCTTTTAAAAAAATTAGAGATATAAACATTAAAAAATATTAAAGAAAATTAGTGGAAAAGATTGAAGACCCAAAAATATTTTAACACTTTATTACTGTTTTTGATTTCTTCATATTTCAAATGAGAAGAACAAATTACTATCAAAAAATATTGTCCATGTTAATTTATTATACTCAACCATAAGTACACAACATGTTAACCGATAAGATTCAACACGACGATCTTAAATCTCAATTAACATCATAGTAAGTATTACTACGATCTTAAAGCTTTTATATTTTTGGTCAAAATATCACTGCAAAAACAGTTTAAATTGTGATAAAATATTTTTGACATTTCATCAAAATTGACACAATTATTAGAGTATTATCCTAATATTTCAATCTTAACTCATGACACTTCCTACAAGTGTCACCAAATATTTTTATGACATTTGATATATGTCATGATCTTGATATTTAAATGTCACAATTAACACTATTATTTGTAGTGTATACTAATCGCCGAAGCGTAGGAAGTAATTTAGTGCTCTTAATATTTAAGAGTTATTCTTGTAATAGACTGTTTTTCAGTAAGCGACTTCAAAACAAAAAGTTCATATAATAATAAGTTGCATTATTAGACTATTTAACTTATATACATAAGACGCATCTTATGATGACGCTGTCTCATACAAGAATTCTGATCCAATAATTTTTGTGAATATTTAATACACCTCTAAGGTCAAATCATTCCTACTTATGGCATTGATCAATTAGTGGAGGTTAAGCGCCTATGAGTATATATGGGGTGGCATTTTTTTGTCATTTAGTTGTAGACTAATTGAGTAATTGTACATTTGTACTATTAATTAATTAATTATTGGTAATTAATTATGTGTTATTATTTATAGCCTTTTTGACCATCTTTATCATTATTTCTTAATTTTTGATGATTTAATTCGTTGTAGGAGCACTATGTAACAAAGGATTAATTTGGTCCTAAAGGTTTTGGCCCTTTCTTTGTAAGGCAGCTAGGCCACGTTCTAGCTTTGCTAATTAGCCTAAACTTTTAACATTCCTTAATCCTATTAGCATATTATACCAACTACTCCCATAAACTTTCAAAAACTAAATGTTTAAGCTAAAAAATTCACTCAAAAAAAAATGTAAAAGATAAAATATTATTTTGAATTAATATATATTTATTGATTAAAAACACTAAAAATGATAATCATAACAATTTATATGATCATTTACCAACTACAGCCTCTAAGTTTACTTAATTTCAAATAAACAGCCGTGAACTTCGTTCATTACCAACTACAGCCTCCAACTTAATAAAAATGACATCGAGACAGCCAAAACACCCCATTTCAACCCCATTTTTTTTTACCCTTTTTTGGCTGTTTTGACTGTCTCAATGTCATGTTTGGTAAGTTGAAGGCTGTAGTTGGTAATAAACAACGTTTGCGGCTGTTTATTTGAAATTAAGTAAACTTAGAGGCTATAGTTAGTAAATGATCCTAATTTATAATATAGCCATACTAGAAGTATTTTCATTTTAAAAAAATTTAAATGCTATGAATTTTTTTTGGATTATTATGTAAAGTGATGTCCGTTATAAAATTTGATTCACAAACGCGATAAATTTTATTTTATTTTTTTGGGAATTTTAATTTTAACTTTATGATTAGAAAATGAAAATATAAGAATGAGTATTAGTCACATGAATCTTGGACACTTTACTACTTTCATTGATAATTTCAACTAAAGAAATACTTGTGCAATTAGTGGGAGCGTGAGATTATAGATTAAAAAGATTAAAATAGTTAATCAATTAATATACAAAAATTTATATGGTTTATTATCATAATTATATACTATTGGAATAACACTCTCGTAATAATCTGAAACTTAATTATATCTTCTCAAAATAATCCTAAATTATTTTGTTAAAAATATACTTTGAATTATTATATGAAAATGTCACTCAAATACTAATTATTTTGAGGGAATGAGTCATAGTTGGCATTGTTTTTAACAAATTTTCCAAAAATAAAATGACAAATAAAAGTTGAATACTTTATTAAAGAAATTAAATAGAGATTATATTAGCTAAAAAAAGAGGTACTGATCTATATACTTCTTAAATAAATTTTCTAGCTAAATCTTAATTGCCATCAATTATTGATACTTAGTTGTTATCTAATTATTAATTATATAGGGTAAATTACATGTAAAACTTATAAATCACTAGATCATCTTAAGATTAACATATATTATTTCCTTTTCCAAAGTATACTGCTATGCCATACTCTCTTCTATTCGCTATAATCTATTTAGTTTTTACATGTTTGCTGATGTACGTATTTGATCATAAATATCTCAAATTGTGTTTAATTAAAAAATTATAAAATGTTAATTTTACTTATAGATTAAGAATCGATGAATAGTTTGCTTTAGGACAATAATAGTGAATAGGGGGATTATTAATATTCTCGTAATATAACTTAAAAGATTGTATTTTTAGTTTTCTTGTAACAAAAAAGAAAATTACTCCCTCCTATTCACCAAAGGAATCCCATTTGACTTTTTACGGGTTTTAAAGAGAGTCAAATGGGACCACATGTGTAAGAGAAAAATGTAAAGTTTTTGAATTTTTATAGGTGTAAAGTGGGGTTAGTAGGTATAAAAGTGTAAAAAAGTTAAGTTTAGTAGGGTAAATTGGTAAAGTTAACATACCCAAAATAGAATTGAGACATTTAGGGTGACTTGACCCAATAAGGAAATGGGACACTTAAGGTGAATAGGAGGGAGTATTATTTAAATTAATACTTCCTCCGGATTTTATTAGTTGCTAGCAACTACTGTTCAGCAATTGATCTTATTTGATATATATTTCTTTATGTATAATTAAAATATAGTCAAGTGGGATCTTGTTTGATTCATCTTAATGTGAATTTTCTTAATATTAACTTTTTAGAATTTTTTATTATATGAAATTAAAGATATTAAAGATTAAAATCGTGTATTGGATAGCGTGAAAAACAGATGACAACTATTAAAACCAGAGGAAGTATTTAATATTTTGATTATCATTGAAAATAAACTTGAAATCAATTAGTTATGATGTTTGTCTAGCTTCAAGCATGCATAAATAAACAGGAATAAAATCAAATATCTTTATTTGTAGCGTGTGGTATTTGTATATTCGTATAAGTTGTCATTGAGAGTATAATTAGAATAATATTGCAATGGCGTAGGAATTTTAACTTATCAAGTAGTAACATATTTTAAAGGGTACTTATGATATATTGTGAAAATGACTAAATTATTTTACAATTATTATTCATAACAAGATAAATAATATTTATTTAGAGTAGATAAGTTTGGTATAATTAAACTATTTACAAATCACAATCTAGCTTCTAGAAGGTTTGTTATGAATTATGATTTCTAATTTCTACCCAAAATGAAATGCTTTAATTGCAATTTGTTAGGATGGATAACTCCTTGATCCTTTCATGTTTGTTTGTGCATAAATATAGCTACGACAAGGAGTGTTCAATGGGCTGGATAAGGGTCGGATACGGCTTAAGTAAATACAGTAAGTCTCATGGGAGACGGTCTATTCTATAGACGGAATCCATGAAGCCCAACCCAAAATATAACATAGTATATTTGGGGTTATAATAAATTATTTGGGGTTATAATAACTTATATTTGGGGTTGTAGAATAGTATATTCGAGGTTATAATACCTTACATTTAGGATTATAACATAATATAATTGATATTATAATAAAAAAAATCAGTTAAGGGAAATGGGCTGACCCAATTTTGTGGTCTATTTTATAGACCGTCTCTTGTGAGATTTTGTGAAGTAAATATGGACTGGGTTCGATAAGGACCCTTTAAACTTAATATAGGTGTTAAATGGGCTGGGGGGTTGAAAGCCCGGCCTAGCCTGGCCCAACCCATTTTTATTACTAAAATTATTAATTTTATCCCCATTTATCAATTTATAACAACTAAATAATCATTTATAATAATTAAATTGAAAAGATATTAATGATTTACATTAACATTGTCATTTATAATATTTATTGTGTACATTAATTATGCTATTTGCAAAGGACTGTTTTTGACGCTTATTGAGCATTTTTATTGTCCGCTTTATTTTTTCTATAGTAGAGTCCGAGCCCAGACCTTACAAAGTCCTTTTAACAATGACCAAAATAAGGGCTTAAAATGGAGACCCAACCCATTGAACACTCTTAGGCAAGACCAACTTATGACCTGCCATGGCTCGCCAACTGATAAACCATGCCATGGCCCAACATCCAATTACATTCACCATATTTGTAGATAGGGGTGAACACGGTCCGGTTTGGTCTGATCTGACACTAAAATCAGATCAAACCAGAAATTAAGTATGTCTCACGCTAAGAATGTGTAAAACTCACTCGTCGCATATTGCATGTGGACCTCCTAACATAGCGGATAACAATGTGGCCCAATGTTGATGTTTGGCCCAAACTGAACTTCACCTTCCATCAAAGCCCAACTAAGTTAAATTAGTTAAAATATTAGTTTTTGTATTTAAAATACTCATATAAAATCTGGCTCTTTATAAGAATGTGTATCTCATCGTAAGACTGTCTCATACAAGAATTGCTCTATTTAAATAATCGACATCTTTATTTTGAGTTGAGTTTTTTGATCAGGTCTGAACTTTTTTTGATCACGTCATTTTAATTTGGTTGGATTTATGCTGGTTTAACATAGCTGTAAATTTTTTTATTATTTACTTTTTAAACAAATACTATGTATTTTTTAAGTTTTAAATTTTAAAAATAATTTTTAAGGTTCAACAAGATAATATTAAATTAACATACATAATAAATTTAAAATTTAGCGAGTCTCAACTGAAAAGTAATGACATAAAATTTCAAAATTAAATTGATATGTCAAAATAAATGGTCATGTCATATTTATTATGTGGGGTCGTTTTCGGGATAATAGATTAATGATCATTTATACATATTATTTAAAATAAATTAAATTTAGCATCAAAATTATTGTTGAAAAGTAGGTACAAATTCTATGTATCAACAAGATCAGTATTTCGTTGATCTTTTATGAGGCAAATTAAGCGGTTGATTTCATGACTAGGTAGCTAGCTAGAGACATTCTTAACTTCTAGTACTAGATTTATTATTATTTTATCGCCTTTGAATAATTTTATATATCTTTTTTTTGAACTTTTAGGCCGAATATAAGGGAGTATAAGAAAAGGGGAAAATATTGCTTTTAATATCAAATAAAGTATTGGAAATTAAGTCTTAACTCTATCGGAGAAATTAGATTATCATTTTTTCTTTAAAAATCATAAATTTGATTCTCACTTAATTCTTCTTTTTTCTATAGCCTATCATCTAATAAAAAATCAGTAGTACTATTTATAGACTTTTGACCATGTACAATGGTTGGTATATTTCGATCTCTTTTCACTCTCTTTAGAGGAATATACATGTATTATAAATTGTTCGTTATTTTTTCCATTCCGATTTTTATTTTCTGGTGGGATCATTAGGTTGATAATTATAATCATGATTATGATTATGTCATTTATTTCAAAAATTAATCTTAATTAGGATTTTTAATTACCTGAATCATAACTTAGACGGAATGCCAAAATGTCACATTATATAATTATTTTTCACAAATTCTTGGGAAACCTTCTCTAATTGGGCGATCTATTATATATTTTTTTAATATTGTAAATACGCATTAAGAAAGATATATGTAAGTAGACATTTAAGATATTAAAAGTATAGGCATTAAGGATATAAGCATTAAGGATAATATAAGCTGGCATTAAAAGTACGGTAAGTACACATTAATCTTTAATAAGTTGAACTTAATTAAAAAATGTCTCTCAAAAAGACGATCGCTCAGAGACTAACTGATTATTTTCTAACAAACATGAAAAAAACAAGCATTATCCTCTTATCTAGCAAGAGATAGTGAGTCACTTAGTTGCATCGGTACTAAAATCAGCAAACATAAGCTATTATCTACAATTAGAGGTGTTCATTCAGGTTAATAGATTAATTTCAAGTCAAAATTTTTCGGTCAGATTAAAATTGCATCTCGTGTTCAAATTTATTTTTACATTTATGCTAATCTAATTTTTATATCAAGTCAAATTAAATTTCTTTATGTAATCAGGTAAATATCGAATCATCGAATCTGTACGTTTACGACATTGAAACGTTACTATGTCCAATAATGGAAAGAAAAAAAGCATTGGAAGAATACAAAATTAAAATAGCGGAAGTCAGCTGAAGATTGTCATAGTCATGCAGTTTTTCAGACGCCTTCATGTGTTCTTCCATATCTTAAACTTCCTCTTCCACTAGGAAACTTCCCATAATTTAAAATGCTAATGACTCATTCAATTAAGCTATTGAATCGGTTTTGAGTCAGATGTTTCAGGTCGAATTAAAATCAAATTATGGATTTATATTAATTATACATCATTATATATCAATTTTTAAAGTCGGGTTAATGTCATATTCACTTATTTAAAATCATACATATTAATAAAAATGCTGAAAAATGACAAGTGTTATTATTAGGAATCATCATCATATCATCATACATATTAATAAAAATACTGAAAAATGACAAGTGTCAACATTAGGAAGTTTTGATAAATATGAAACTATTTTAATGAATGATAGTTGTTTACATGACTATATTTACCTAATTTAGAATTTGATTTTTTAACTTTGAGAATAAATTAGGTAAAATGTTTATTTAATTTATTAAAGCTATTTTATATATCTAACCTAGAATTTGATATATTATTAATTGAATAAAAAGTGATATATTTGATAAATAATTTTTTGAAAAAATCAATATTTAATTTTTGCTATAAAAAATCATGTATTCGATAAATTTAATCACAATAAAATAGGCTTGCATTGCATTATTTTTTGAAATTATATATTTATATATTTTATACTTATAAATGCATTTCAAAAAAAAAACTTATAAATCGTACATTGCACGAGTTTCTATACTGTAAATTACGTAATATCGGTTTAGATCTTATTGAACACAATCTAGACACGTGTTCATGCTCCAGCTAGCCCTCCATGTGGCTTTGCCACAATACGCATGTACAAAAGGACATTCCTTGTGAAATATAAGTAGAGGACGGATGCATTGCTTCATATTCAGTGTCTTACAGCATTTGCTACAAGGATAAAATCTGAGCAAATTAAAAAAATAATAATACTAAATAAAAAGTGTGATTTATAGGCTAAAAATAGGAAAAATATATGAATGAGAGGACAATTAAATTAATACGTGTGGATAAAATTCTATGAAAAGGACTAATTAAAATGAAAAATACTACAATGTTACCAAAAAAGAAAATAAGAATTTTTGTCTTTTACCCCTCAAAGGATTACTTTCTACTTAATTTGCATATTATTAAAAGTAAACTAATTTGCAATTTAGCAGTATAAGAGTAAACAACAAAGGAAAAAAAAAAGAGAGCAAAAGCGAGTGCAGTTCATAGTTACTAAGATGGTATGAGCTTTACGATTATTGTAAAAAAAATTGCCAAAGCTTTTTAATCATTTAAATCAGACTAAATTAGATCAGATTGTTAGAAATACGCAAATAAACAATAAAGTACTTAATTACTATTTACATATTACTAAAATAGATAAAATATGAAGATATGGATGAAGTTGGCTATAAATACATGAAAAATTCACAAATGTTACAAATAGACCCAAATAAATGAAGTGGCTATACTACCCAAGAATAAGTCACAATGTCAATTACCACATCTAGTGGTGAATCTTTCACTATTTTCTTACAAAATTGGCTAGACCATCAACAAGCCTATCTTAACCAACTAGTTGAAATCGAAAACAGTACTGAAACAGCCAACAAACAACAGCTAATTAAAAATTTACTTTCCCATTATGCAAACTACTATGAAGAGAAGTCCAAAATCATATGGAATGACACTCTTTTACTCTTTTCCCCACCATGGCTTACAACATTAGAGAAAACCTTCTTATGGGTTGGTGGGTTTAAGCCCACCCTAGCATTTACCCTTCTAGAAGCTTCCATTTCTAACATGGAACCTTCCCAAGTTGAGAAGGTACAACAACTAAAAATGGAGACTATTAAGGAAGAGCACAATTTGATGGAAGCATTAGTAATGGTGCAAGAGAATATGGTATCATGTATGTTATCAAGTCTAGATATGCATGGTGATAGGCTAGGTGATGGGCTAGTTGATGGGGAAGTGTCCAAATTTGATGAGGTAATGCAAGAGCTTAAGACTTCAATGGCTAGGGTTATTCAAAATGCTGATAATTTAAGAAGGAATACAATGATGGGAGTGTTTGGTATGTTGGATTTGGATCAAAATTTGAAGTTTTTGATTGCTCTACTTAAGTATCAACTTGGGGTTAGAGCTTATGGACTTCAAAATGATGCTAGAAGAGGATGATTGTAGTGTCGGTTTTGCGATCATGGATGTAAATATTTGGTTTACGTATGAGATAATAATGTTTATGTTTGATTGAGCAAATGATGTAATGATAAATAACTCGATAGAGTATGTAATATTTCTCGGAGTTAATGTTTTAGTTTGGTTTGTACTTTAATTTGGTATCAGAGGTCAATGTAATAGTGCTTAAGTAGAAGAAAAGTACAAAAAGTACAACCAAGTGTTGGTGGATATGAGAATGCAATACTTAATATGAATATGCTTTGGAAAAATCAAGTACAAAGATAAGATACAATATGTATAACACTCTATTGGAAAAAAGGGGAAACCTTAAGAGATTGGTAGCCTTCATTGGAAGTTAGCCCACATGGCAATGAAAACTAACATAGTATTAGTTTATATAGGCATCAACCATTACCCACTTAATAGACAAAAATAAGTATAGAAAATTTTAGTACATATCTAATGTTTTGTCTCATACATTGCAAGGTTCTAGAAAGTAAAATATGTTTTTGAAAAAATAGGTAAATTGTATAATTATTTAAAGATACAATTTAAAATGTTAAAGATTATAGAAAATAAATTAAAAGAAATACCTTCTCGTGGGTTAAGGTTAGGATTGAGTTGGCTATGTGTCACATATAGATATGAAACTCAAATTCATCAGTATAAATAAAACTCAAAACTTTATAATATGGTTGAGTTTAACAAGTTCGATAAAATCTTTGACTGTTGAGCATCTCTATATAAAAATATAGCTTAAACTAATTTGATGAAAATTAAATATAGTTGGAAATATGAATAAGACAACATTTTGTAATATATTTTATTTCATTTTACTTATTTCTAATTCATGTAAACTTTTACATTAGAAAAATAAAATATAAATAAGTAAGACGAAATAATATTGAATCCAAAATTGGTCCGTGACGAACAAATAATCTAGCACAAGAGATTGGCGGCCTTCATTGGAAGTTAGCCTTAATTACATGACAATAAAACTACCTTATCTTACGCCTACTATAGGATTGTTTTTTTTATAGACATATCAGTCATTACCCATACGAGAGGGAAACACTTGAGACCGTATTTTATAAAGACGACTTTTAAAAGTCCAATCTAATTCTAAATATATATTGTTATAACTCTAAATATAGATTTGGGCTGGATTTTTTAGAGTTATCTTTACAAAAGACGATCTTTCTCAAGAGCACATGTAATAAAAGCACAAATTCTCATTTAAAACGATTTTAGTATGAGACGATTTAGTATTGTGCTAAGCAGTTTATTTAAATTAATTAAAATGTTCATTGTTTAAGCTTATTTCATATATTACAGCTAATGTTTAAAAAAATATAATCAAGTAAGATCTTGTTTGAATCGTCATATTGCAATCTTTTATAATATTAACTTTTTACAATTTTAAATGTCTGTGTTAGGATATATTAATTGATCAAAATAACACACTGAATTGCGTTAAAAAGTCATAGCAAGTATAGTGGAGTGGAGGAAGTATTCATCTTTCGAATTTGGACTCCTCTATAAATCCGTTTCACAATAAGAAGATCTTAATAAAAAAAAATTGTTAAAAAGGTAAAAGTTGAATTTTGGGCTTTTTATTTTCGGTTTAGATTTGGGTCTTGTTTCGTTGGTCATTCTTTTTGAATTCTTAGCTTAATTTGGGCCATAGTCATTCTTTTCAATGATCCAATACATATTGGGCCGTAAACAAATTCTTTAGTTAGAGAAGTCTTCAAATTCATTATTGTACGTTTCAGGGCCAAAAGGCCCAAAACTGTGATCCAAAAGAATACGAGGTTTCTCTACTCTCTTAGCCAAATTAACAGCTATTCGCATGAGAGATCGTCACTTAGTGAGTCAGTCTCAAAAGAAAAAGTTTTGCTCTTATAATTTATATTAGTTAGACTAGTTAAATTATAACGCCACTTTAATTTCTCTGTTATAATTAGAGGTGTTCAACGGGCAGGTCGACCCAATGGGTCAAAGGTCGGCCACATTCTAACGGGTCATTACAGGGTTGGGTCAATAACGGGACAGGTCATTACTGGGCCTTGTTGTACAGGGTTGGGCCGGATAATTATAAGGATTAATTGCGAAAAAAATTTACCGGTTTTTTAAAATATTTTTAAATGATATTTACATAAGTGGATTGACCCAATGGGTCATAAAGTATAATTAATAAAAAAACTATTTTATTAACTTTTAAAAATGGGTCAAAGTGGATCGGATTTAAATGAGCTTTAACCCGACCCTGACCCGTTTAACATTTGACATGACCCGCCCATTTAAATTTTAATCCGCCCCACTCCGATCTAGCTCGTTAAACACCTCTAGTTACAACGTGCCGAAAATTATCTTTTAGTTTAGTATAAATTGTTGCATGTGGTGGTTTTATCGCGAGAATAAAACTTGACTTGATTAAAATATTACATTGTTAATTTGTTTTACAGATTTTCTTGTATGAGACTGTATCACATGCATCAGCCTAATAAAAATGGTCTCACTATAAGATCGTCTAATTTAAGAATTTGGATTTGTTCAATACTTTATATAATATAAAGTTAATATAAAGCCTTGTAAAACGGTAAGCTCAATCTTTTATGGAAAAATGGTGACGCATTTGCTTATACGAGATAAAAGCTAAGAGTAATCCTCTTGCATGAGTAGTTCTTATCTTATTTAGCTTTTATGACTTGGGTGTCATCAAAGCTACTCCATTCTAACATGAGAAAAGTCATGAATCATCATTATCATCATCCTATTCAGTATATTCCGTTCATAGAAAACTATGGATAAAGTCTGGGGAGGGAAGGACGGCGGCGACTCATACCCGTAAAGGAGAGCACGGTCCAAGAAAGGAGTCCCTCGACTCCAGAAAGATGAGAAAGATAGAAAAGTTATGAATATGTAGGTCCAATTATTTGATTTATCACTTATCCTACAAAACCCAAGTAAATATTAAATTATTGGTAAAAATTGTAAATAACAAATTGATATTTCCTCGTTCCGCTTAAATGTATTTCACAAGTTCTTACTTGAGACCGTTTTTTGTAAAAACAGTTTTCAAAAGCCCAGTCCAATTCTAAATATATATTGTTACAATTCTAAATACAGATTTGGACTGGACTTTTGAGAGTCGTCTTTACAAAAGACGGTCCTCAAGAGAGCACCTGAACATATTTATATTTTTTAAATAAATTCATTTAATAGAAATAATCGATGACAATAAACTCACTCATTATCATTTATTTCTAATTTCTTGACTTACAAAGAAAGAAAATTTAAAAAAAGTTTTTCCATCAATCGTACAGTATGAGTGGGTTTGTTTGAAAGTTAAATAATAGGTATTTTTATTTTCAATGGATCGATTAAATATTGGTTTATCATTGATAATCTTCTATATTATTTCCGCCAATAATATTTTGATAATTATAAATACAAAATATTTTTATTTTTCTAATTATTACAAGATTTTTAGTAAATTTGTCAATACACCTATGGCTATATATATATATGTGGTTTATCATGCAGAAATGACAACCAATTTGCATGCCTTTCAGTGGCTCACATGGCCCACTATGGCTTCTTCATCAGTCCATTGTAACGGCCGTGCGTGGCGTCCTGCCGTCCTTTAGTGCTTTTTTTAAATTTGGCCGGCCGGTCCACAAATTTTAATTTTATACTCTTGTAAAGATCGCGTTGGACGCAATAATTAAAGCAGGTATTAGTGGTTTAGTGATGTAGATAGATATTTTATAACGGCGCAATGTATAACTTTTTAAAATGAGAAGTAATATATATTAATTACAAGATTTTCTTTATATTTTTCTCAACGAGTTATATTCTAAGAGCTATAGTAATTGCTACTTTTATTGAATTGTAATGGTTTACAAAATTAATTAGACAAATAAATATCTAATAATTATAATTCTGCATCTATAACTACCCACATAATAACTACCCCTAAGCCAAACAAGCCCTAAATTATCCTGTAATTTACAATTGCTTACTATCTTTTCATACGACTTGTCTCAAATTTAAAGAGTTAATAATCAACTTAATTTGCTAGCTGAATTGGACTTTTAACGTCTCACAACTTGAAGCACACGTATTATCATACGACGAAGTTGGATTATTTAAGTGTAATAAAACTATAAAAAGTAATGGTAACGATTCTGAATCTATGATAAATTTTATATTAATATATTAATTAATTTAAACTTTTGACTGAATTAATTCTTCGAATAATTAACAGTATGCATAATTATCTTGTATTGTTGTAATTAAGGCGTTTGACTAGATCACTAGCTAGGTAGCAGTCAAAGTCTCAAAGAATTAGTGAGTAGTGAGGACCCATATTTAACCGTGTCTTAGCTTCTTATTAGTTGGTGCAAATTAAAGAAAACAACTATAATTTCTTGTATGTGCAACTTGCTACTTCCTAGTCTTAGATGACTACAAGTGCACTATATATATTATCATCAAATTTATCTTCTATTATATCTTTTCTAAGAAGTTAAAGCAACAAACTTTGTTATTTGGACTCGTTACTGATGTCGGATACTGGTACGCGCCTAAGTGTCACATACGTCTGAATATTTAATTTTACGTCTAAAATGAAGTGTCTAAGTGTCATACCAATGTCCGAGTATCAAAGATCGGATACGGGTGCGTGAAGCAAGATTAAATAAAGAGTCCGAGTAATATAGCTAGGTAGCGAAGTTTGAAAGTCCAAGTAAAAGTTCTATATTATTGAATGTGTTTTGATGAGGACATGAAAATGCTATGACCTCATGCATAACTTTGGTCTATGAATGGACAACTTATTTGACATAACTACGCCTTCTTTTGTGTATCAATCCATTTTGCTCCGACATATATCTATCCCACCTACGCATAGACAAGGGCGTACGTTAGCAAGATTTATATCTCGGTAATAGTCTACTTACGACCTGTTTGATGGGTGGTAATAAACTGTAGTAATGGTAATAAACGGTAGTAATAAATGGCCCAAAAGACATGAATGCTAATAAACGGTAGTAGCTGTTGGGATATATTTTGTCTCTGAAGAGCGTGTTTAGTGCACTTTAAGTTGTTGTTTGTTTAAGTAGCATTTAGTGGTGCATGTAGCTGTTTTCGGAACGTTATAATTTATAGCTTTCTGAAATCAATAAATTAAAATATTTAAACACGTTTCTCAACAAAATATATTCCAACAGCTACCATAACTGTAACTTTACCGAATAACATAGTGAAAGGATTCCTCAAAGAATCTTTAGTGTTTTAAGCTTTCAAAAGCCAATTAATCACCAAAAATGTCAACACAAATTCTTGTGAGAGACGGTCTCTTTGAGAGATCATATCTAAATGGGCTTACTTGTTATATATTTTTTCAAACATATTGTAAGTAGGCATTAAGAATGATGTAAGTAGACATTCAAGATATTGAAAATAGGCATTAAGGATATAGTAATAAATAAGCATTAAGGATAATATATATAAGTAGGTATTGAGAATATGACAATTAATTAGTCATAGATCTTTAATGGGCTAGACTTGAAATATGTCTCTCAAAGAGACGGTCTCTCAAGAGACTACCTATCAATCATTTAATAGATCACGAGGAATGCAGGGCCCAATCTTCTCTTATCGTTATGGTTGTAGCCCTAGTATATGTAATGTGCACTATCTAAGCTATGACCCGAATCATTTAATTAATGTTATTAATAATATTGAATTCTCCAACATATACTAACACGGAAAATGACAGCTAATTAATAAGTTAAGTACACATACAAAAATTAATAATATAAAAATGCCATCATATAAAAATTAATAATATTAAGTTAGTTTACTCTATACTAGTATTTTGAATTCTGCTCTGATAAACGATTATTTGATAATTCACACACTATAAATACCATCATCAAAAATATCAAAATCAACAAAATTAAAGTGTACCCTCTTGATGATAAGGATTCATTGATTATTTTAGAGTAGAGTTGGGAAACTCTAGGAACATGGATTCATCAAACCCTAAAGTAGGCTACATTATAATGGAGCTAGTACATTATCTATACACATTAAAAGATGTTGCTACAATATGGTGACTTATTATTATTATTGAGCAACAAGCAAGGTGTTTGCTTCTCCTCAATACTCAAAGAGGCCCCATTTTATTACCTCCTACAATATATGATCATGTATTACATAATTTTAAATTTCAAATTAAAGTTACAACCCAAATGGTCTCTCTTCTTTTTGTCTATTTTCTATTTAAAATCATGCTCAATAACTATATTCAATTTTTCTAGTCCGGAGACTGTCATATGATTCACTAATTTTCTTGTAAATCGGAGATTAAAAAGCGAATATGGTTAGTTTTGGGCTATTATAGGGTCATTTGAGCGGAATCACAAATTCAAAAAGAGAATTAAGTAACTGACGAAATATGGGAATATTTAGGTTTGAGTCTGCCTAGAATCTAGATCATATAAGTTTGAGTCATTTAATTTAAAACCTCATTAATATTAAATTGTTTTTACGTATTTATTGTATCTATTACGTTTTTTATCTCCTAGACGCAGGGCTTCTCTTAATCTTTCTCGAGCCGGGGGACTCCTTTTGGTCACGCTCTCCTTTATGGGTATGAGTTGTCGCCGTCCTTCCCTTCCTAGACCCTGTCCATAGTTTTCTATGAGCGAGATACACTAGGTAGGATGATGATGATAATTGTGTAATATAAAACACAAATGAATAACCGTCTTACATATGTCGAGAAGTGTATTCAGAACATGTTATACTAATATTCTGAATTCGATCCCGAGTAGGGTATGTAAATAATTTAAGCTATAGTCTTTATGGACCACATACATATAAATAGTTTCTCCCTCCATGCATATGATGATATAGATGTATGATTGTAGTGATGATTTTGCAAAGCTAATAAATAATATCTGAATATAAATCTTGATTGGTTCTTTTTTCTTTCTTTGATTTCTTGGGTTGTAAAGTGGACTATCTTTGAATTAAATGATTTACGCAATCAATACATTTTTACCAGTCAATTACGTCTAACTGTTAACTAATTTTGCATGTCATTATTTTGTAATCTTATGTACATCAAACTACATATCCAATGACATAAAGTTGAATCTATTGTTGTTGGTCCGATCTGGTTTGATCGCTTAAAAGTATTAACTGGTTGTTGTTATGTATTTTTACAAAGTTGAATCTATTTTACTTATTTTAACTGATGAAATAATATTTTACCATCGTATTTATTTTACCATCGTATTTAACTTATTTAATTAATGTCATGTCAAGTAAAAAATGCAACTAAAAAGTTAAGTTTTAACGAGACCCTAAATTATGTTAAATACTTAGCTTTATTGATCCTCCCTCAAAATGGGTGTCCGTTATTATAAAATTTAATTAAAATTATATATATATATGTGTAATATTAATTTGGATATAAACATTAATCAATATAAACACTAAAAAATTTATTCAAAACTTTTTTCATCTCTATTGGCGCAATTTCTTGAATATGAATAGATAAGCTTTATATTATATATATTAATTGATAGGATGCTTAGTATTAATTATGAGTAAAATGTACACTCAAATATACTTCGAGCAATTTGTTACATGCAAAAGACTTAATGACTATTATTAGTATATATGTAAGAATATAGCATTTATGATCATGCAAAATAAATTTGTATCAAATTTTGAAACAATTTCAAAATACAGATCCCTTTACAATGCTGCATAAAAAGTTATACGTACCTTTAAGCAATCTTTTAGATACAAAAGACGAATCTGTAATATTGTAACCATTCGTGTGAAAAATAAATTTATATTGTATTTTAAAACATCTAACATTTTGTCCACAAATACTATGTATTAAAAATTGTACATTAAGTTAGAAAAAAAAAGATGTAAATACATAACAAAAATTATTAGCTAGATAAGAAAGTACATACATGATACATACAAATAGAATGCATATGATTGAGATGATCCACATTAAATGAAAAAGTCAAATATAATCTTTGTTGTTGTGTGGGAATTTTGTACAACAATAAGAGTGAAAGAGATGAAAGTAGGATAAGAAAAAGGAGGCTATTAATGAACCAAAAACTATTGCAAGATTTTGATAGATATACTAAGTCGCAGGTATCAATTGGGAGTTTCTTGACTGCGCGCATCTCTTTTTACTCCCTCTTTGGGGGTATGGATATGATTTGTACGCATATTTCAAGAAAAAGAAAACCCTCCACTCGGACCCTGCCTTGTGTGGGATACCGAGAAGGTCCTTTATCTTTACCTTTTTACTTTATCGGTATAAGTTGTCGTCTTCTATCCCTCTTCGAAACCTAATTATAGTTTTTATGAGCGGGATAGATACGTTACAATTATTTGTTTGTTATTCAAATTGAAACAGGCCCCCTTTTTCCCTTCATCTAGGGTTTTCCCTTTTCCTATGTCATATTATTTCAATTATTATATGCCATTCATCTCCCCTTCAATTACATCTCTCTGAGCTGTTTCCTCCAAGGCTCCAACTCAACCATACTTGTTTTTTCTTTTGTTCATTGCTTTACTTTACTGTATCTATTTATATCGAATTTCACGAGAGCTCTTTAGACTAGAAGTGTGAAAACAATAGCATTAATTAGTGCAAACTCGGCGTATGTCGGAAAATACAACATTGCCTCGTTTGAACAATGTTTTACTTCTAATTAACATTTTTGCGATACCATTTTAAATTTCTTTATGTTATGTTTGCAACTTGGAATTCATTTCCAAATATTGAATTGGCTTAAATCCTACGTTTTGGGTGAAATTTGTAATTTTTCGTTCGTTTGTAACAAATTAAGATGATGAATATAAATTCAGGTTGATATTTTGAAATTTGAAAGGTCCAAGGCGAAACATTAATTATGAGCTCCTAATTACTAAACAAGATTATATGCCCTTATTAAAGCGTCATTTTTCTAATTTTTTGGATGGGCCCAGGACACAGGCTCCTCTTGCCCCCTTATAGGGGCCGGCCTTGATAATGTTAGGGTTAGGGCTGGCATTATAACAATGAAAAATTGTTAAGAGATTGAGAGCTAGTTCTAAATATTCCTTTTGTCCCCTTAAAATAGCCTCAATGAGTTTGAGTTGTTTTAGGGAGAAAACAAAGGGTTTTTTTTTTGATATAAAAAAGTTGTTATTTTTTATTTTCCCTTTAGTGTAATAAATTTGCTATAAAATGAAAAGATGAATTTAATTATGTAGATAGTATTAAAAATGAGTTTTAAAGTATTGATAAAATTTAAAGCAGGTGAAGTGGTTATTAATTTTTAAATAAGAAAATGAAGCAATAATGAGACGATCTAAAATAAACAAATAATAATCTAGTAAATTAAAGAAAAAAAAGTAATTTTTTTACAATAAGTTGAAGAAATCAAATTGTCTTTAAGCTTTTAAAATTTAGTGGCAAATAAGAGTATAGGAGACACAAATAGGTTTTCTATGTTAGATGTCATTTATTGCAGTAAGTCTCATGGGAGACGGTCTATTCTATAGACGGAATACATAAAGCCCAGCCCAAAATATAACATAGTATATTTGGGGTTATAATAAATTATTTGGGGTTATAATAACTTATATTTAGGATTATAGAATAGTATATTCGAGGTTATAATACCTTACATTTAGGATTATAACATAATATAATTGATATTATAATAAAAAAAAATCAATTAAGGGAAATAGGCTGGCCCAATTTTGTGGTCTATCCTATAGACCGTCTCTTGTGAGATTTTGTGCATTGATAAAGGAATCAAGGATATAGTTAGTGCTAGTTTTCAAATCAAAAAATTGGTGGGCAAAGAAAGTGGAGGAATATTAAGAAACTTCACTTTTTTGAAAATACAATAAATAAATAAATAATATATATCTATAAGTCACATGATAAGTACGTAGCACTTATTTTTCTCGTATTCACGGTAACATTTTAAACTATAATATGAGAATTTTAAATTTTCATATAGCACTTATAAACAGAATAAACGAGTATAAATTAGTGAGATTTAATTGAATATATAAAAAAAGAGATGAATTTGATGCACTATTTTATACGAACTCCTAATTGGTTTTCTATTTATAGTTGGTCAATGTTGTAACCTTTTATAGCATGAACACAATAAAAGTTTCATTTTGCCACTTTCTCTAATCAATTTCACCATAAATTATTTTTGGACTTTGCACTATAAAAATATTATTGCGCACTACTTAATACTTACGAACAAGAATCTTACAAACAAGAATCCTAGTTCAAAGGGAAAGGTTTCTAAAATACCCATTAGAGATAATGATGATTTAGTCTGAATTTGATTTTAGTCTGACTTGATTCGAGAAAAAAGTTTGACTGAAAATTTGTTTATATATTTTGACTGTGGCTCCAAATCGAATTTCTAAAAAATCTGACAATTCGACTCTACTTTGAGTTGGACTCCGAGAGAATCTGACATTTGATGATTATGTTTTGTTCAAATATTTGTTTTCTAGTTAATGTATAAAGGTTATATATTATTTAGAATTGATTTAAACATATAAATATGTCTACTGTCACTATTATTTATGCGTTTTTCATTAGTGGTAGAGATATTGCATCCCATTATAAAAAAATTAATTGCTTATTTTTCGACTTAAAAAATAAATAAAAATAAACACATTTCCATTATAATAATATGGAATCTCAATTTTAGCACCAACCAAAGTAGGGTGAGTTCTAAAAAAAATTTAAAAAGTAGGGTGAGGATGCCAAAATCAAAATTCTTAAAGCATGCAAAATCATAGACCACATTCCCAATTTTAGCACCAAACTATGATAGAATACAATATATATACATGATCAAATTAGTATCTAATCTTTGTTTAATAAGTAAATATTAAATAATACATATTCTCTTTTGCATTAACAACAATAATTATTACTCCCATTCTCATAATAACATAAATAATAAAAATACATCATTCACAAGTACTACAAATTTAATTAAGTGAGTTCCATAAGTTTAGATGGGCAAAAAATGTGGGTTAAAGTTTAAATGTGCATACTAATCAGCAATTAATTACTAATAACTAAACAACTTAAGAGATTTTAATTATACATTACAAGAGTTGATTAACAAAGGTTTTGTTTCAATCTTACCATCCTTTTCTTTTTCAGGTAAATACAATATTTTCTCATTACTACACACATTCGTATCGATATCTATATCTACGGGCTTAATCGATAAAACCGGTAACAATGGCGGATTTTGTGAACTTGTTAAATTCATCGCTCTGTCTGCTTCAAAAACCCAATCCGTTCGACAAAGAACAAAAAGCATAAGCAGCGCACACGAAATTTGCGCTGCAAATAGTCCTAACCATAAACCCGCAAAACCCATTTTCAAACCGAATCCAAAAAAGACAGCAACCGGCATTCCGATCAAATAAAAGGAACCCAAATTAATATTAGCTCCAATTGTAGGCCTTGCGCTCCCTCGGAGCAGCCCACAACCAGTAGTTTGTGGGCAGTTCCCGAGCTCGCAAAGGCCTACAATAGGCAATGCAATTGAAGTTAAATGAAGGATATCATGATCATTTGTAAAAAACCTACCCCATTGATTTCTCATAAGGGTAGTAAAAATGGTAGCACTAAGCCCAAGCAAAAATGCCCATACTAATGAAACAACCATGGCGACTCGAGCCTTCTTGGGGCGGTACGCCCCAAGAAGGTTCCCTACTCGAGTCGAAACACCATAGCTTAATGATGATGGGAAAACATAGATAAAAGAAGTGGCTTGAATTAGGATTCCCATAGATGCCAATGTAGCTTTTGGGTTAGACAAAACCCCACAAAGTAAAATCATGATTTCATACCACCACCATTCTAGGCAAACCGATGCACAAGTGGGTATGGCTAGTCCAAGTAATGAAGACCATCCCTTAAGACAATCTATACTTGGGGTGATCCAAGAGTTTTGGTACACTTTAGAAAAGTATATAAAAGAAGAAAGTAGAATACAAAGATTTAGATTAGTCCATATCATGGCTATTGCAACCCCTGAAATTCCCATTTTGAGATGGACTACTAGGAGAAAATTTAAGGGTATGTGGATAAAAACAGAGATAAGGGTACAATAAGTTAAGGGTAATGTTATATTTTGTGTCCTTAGATAGATTCTTAATGGGTGAAGAATAGATAGGAAGAAAAGATCAGGGATTGAACAAAGAATGAATGTGTTAGCAATTGATGAGATTTGTTCATCTTGATTGAACCATAAAAGGATTGTTTTGATGTTAAACCAAATTAAGGAAATGGGTATTGAAATTGTGGATAGTAAAAGGATTGTTCTTTGAAGGGTTAAGCCTAGAAGTTTCATTTGTTTTGCTCCATATGCTTGTCCACAAATGGGTTCCATTCCCATGGCTAAGCCTGATATGACTGAGTAGCCTGTTATGTTGGCAAACCCAATGGAGAGGGAGCCTCCGGCGAGCTCGAGCTCGCCGAGGTAGCCCAAGAAGAGCATGGAGATCATTGCTCTGGAATAGAGGAGTAGTCCTGTTAGTGTTGTTGGGCCTGATATCTTTCCTATTGCCTTCATCTCTTGCACTGCCTGAAAAATACACAAAAGTTTTGATTAGTATACATGCATTAGTAAATTTAATGACATTGACCCTGTTTGACGAATGATTATTGGTTGGAGTTATTTGCTGATTGATCAGCCTAAAATTGTACTGTCTGATTTGCTAGCTAATTAAAACGGGTTTTAACTCTTGGTTGTTTGTGAGAGAGAAAATAGGTCACAACGGCAAAAACCTTGTTAAAAGGTCACTTTTTCAGCTGGGTACCAAGCCAAAAATCAAATAAAAAGGCACTTTTCAATAGCAAATATGGTCATTATGTATCTTCAATGTACATTACTTTTACACTCTCGACGCGAATAAACAGTTTCTAGTCTGGATACTATAGCATTAAATTTTAAGAAAAGTCGTACCTCGGAGAGGGTGGGCCATGTGTGGAGTTGTTGAGGATCATCATCAATGGAATTGAGATGAGTTTTGGTAGGAGAAGGAGAAGGGGAAGATGGGTTAGGAAGATTGGACATGTTTGTAAGTTTGAGAAGAGAAAGTAGGAAAAAAAAAAACAAGTTACAAAGTAGAGGGAGTATTTTTGTGTGTCTTTCAGTTAGGAAACAATTACTTTGTTAGAAGACATGAGGAGGTGTATATATATATATATATAGTTTGATAGTTGACATGGCCTATAAAATAAGATTAGTGCACACGGCCCTACATTTTTAGTTCCCGGACGTGTCATTCTACTAGTGAAATGGAGGAAAGAATTCCATTTCAAGAACCGACCTTTTCTCTTTCACAAATCCTTGTTATAGAACGTGTGTATAGTATAGACGTGTAAATATGAGTTAGCTTATTTTATAAAATAGGTAACTAATTAGTCATCTGTCTTATTTTTAAATTTAAAATCATTGGGTTGGGCTGTTGGGAGAGCTGTCTTTGCCGTAGATGGTCTCTCAGGAGACCTTCTGAAATTCTGGGTTTGGTAGTATAGAGTAGGTTGAGGGACGAAGAGTTAAAGTGAGATTCGATTTTGGGATTTTGTTTAAAAAAAGATATATGCTTTTTTTTTTTGAAAAAATTGTCATGAATGATCTCACTTATTGGCTATTGCTTATTTATTGTGAATAATTATTACCATTGATTATTTCTAAATAATCGAATCTTTGTATATTATTTGCTGACAGTACCACTTTTCATATTTTAATCGGTTATTATAGATACCTACCACTAGAGAGGAGTAGGGTTAGACAAACGAAGAAGCATAAGGGGGAAGAAGAAGAAGAAGTGAATGTAATAGGTAGTAAGTGCCTATTTTAGTTGGTTAAAATGTGAAAAAAGTACTGTCAGCAAATAATATTCAAGGTTGTTGAATAATTTAGGAATAATCAATAGTAATAGATAGGATTATTTTGAATAATTTTTTCTTCTATTTTTTGAGTTGGAAAATGATATTTGCTGTAATTGAGATAAGATTACATATTCAACATTTTCATTGAATTTCTTGCTTTTTGTTTATAATGAATGTTATTTATTTCTATTTTCGTATGCATTTGATTCATAAAATAGTTTCATGAATATTTTTATTTTGTTTTCAAAAACTATGATTTAAATTTGGAGAGTTAAAATTGACTCAAAATATAGTCTTCAGCAAATCAATAAATTGATGACCTTCATATATATATATATATATATATATATATATATATATATATATATATATATATATATATATATATATATATATATATATATATATATATATATATATATATATATATATATATATATATATATATATATATATATATATATATATATATATATATATATATATATATATATATATATATATATATATATATGAGTTTAAAAGATCATGTTAAAAACAATTTTATTTTTGATTTTTAACCTTTTAAGAGATCATAAAATACAATTATTGCAAATACAAATTTATGGAGACCTTCATGGACTTATCTTGGAACTAATATTTACAAAATTCTAACAATTGGTGTATAACGACTTTCAGTGTGTTATTTTATTTCAATTCAAAATCATTATCAAATTGATCAATTTTACTTTACTTTTAGATTCGGCCCTTTATACAAATTCATATAAGCATTCATCACATGCCTTCTCTTACAATGTTTTTTTTATTTTTACAGAGTAAGCTAAAAAATTAGAGAAAGTTCTTTGAATAATTAAACCGAATACCTTACTGAAGGAAAATAGTATTTGCACCAATAAAAACAAAAATATGATTCTCTATTATAACCTACTATTGGATTTTGTTTGTAATTATTCACTTACACTTCTTAATTATTTCATTAGTAAATTATGCTTTTTGCATAAAATAACAACTTTTGAAAAAACAATTAGAAGGGTGGCTATGTACTTGTACTTTTTTTAAATATTTTTATTATCTTACTTCATTTTCTTCATTTTATTTATAGTTTTACTGTTCACTTGACTGTAACAGTTACCAGCTTAGTGAATTAATGAATGGCCAGTATAATTTTTTTTAACCGCCAACGTCCTAAAGCAACATAATTTAAATGATAATGTTATCCATAATAATATAATTATTTTAATTAATTAAATAGGTGGGTCTCTATATTAACTACTTTAATTTTTAATTATATTGTCATTGACTTAATTAGAAGATTAGATAATCTTATAAAAAGCTCACCACTTATCATGTTTCTTTTTATTTAGAGAAAATGTTCACTTTTATTGGGAGTGGAATAAATGAATGAATGAAATGAGAGTTATAGTTTGAAATGACAAATATAAATATTGGAATTCTATTTTTAGAAGAGATTCAAAATTTTGAAATTCTCTTAAATTGTGACCAAAGAACATCTTATTTTTTTTAAATTGTACCTTTTTGTTTTTTTAAAGTATTATATGTAGCCCTTTATGATAAAAAGATGCCAACTACATTAATATGATTAACTTAATTTAATTAAAGAGGGGTAATTAAGTAGTGGAATCGCATTGAGAATTATGTCTTGTATCAGTTGCAACATGTATCGTTTTTCACAAGGTCCTAAGTTCGATTTTTTTTTTTTTTTGCTCTCTCCCCTCAGCCTGTAAAAACCTTGAGTTAGCTTAGTGACTAAAGGTTTTTTTTTTTCACTAGTGCGAAAGGAGTTCAATTATCTACGCCTACAAAAAGGATTAATTCACTATTCTTACCTATACAGATTATGTAGCCTACACCGAATAAAAAAAGATAGTGAAATATTTTTAAGAGAAGGATGTCGCAATTATATTCTTAGATGGATTACTAGTGGGAAAATATTTTCAACCTTTTAGAGATGCTTAGTAAATTAATTTACGACATATTTTAGCTTATTTTTCATGTAAATAGATGGTTAAATGGTCAAATATATAATGCTAATTTTCGGTATATTTTCTAGTTGAAATAACTTCTTACCATGAATCAATTTTTTTTGAACAAACTGCTCCCAACATGTTCAAAATCAGTTCATAAACATTCATGTGACTTTAATAAGTATTTATCTATTGCATATTTGCATTGCACAAATCACTATAAGATAAATATATACGGGATCTTCTAATGACAAGTTAAAACCGTATTAGTATCCTCTCTATTTCTTTTCTCAATTACCCATTTTAAGATTTTGACACCTATTCTAGAATAAAAATAAAATCTCAAAATTCCCCCTATTATCCTCTATCAAACAATTCTAATCATTAGATTTGAGTAATGAACCCGACATTACATTTGAAGTAATGGAGAGGATCCTAACTCGTTAAAACCCTCCTATGTATCTGTAACACCCCAAATTTCCTCCCGTCCACCTGTAACACCCCTGAATTTCCGACCCCTTTACGAAACCAAAACCATAAAGGACGGGAGGAAATTGGGGTGTTACAGTATCATCAAGAAGATCACAAACATTGATCATGTGACTTTCATTGTTAAACTAGAGACTTGACTACTTGTTTAACAATGAGAAGAGATTAGTGGACAAAATGTCCTCTTACTTCTAGCAATCTAATACTACATTGTTAAAATTTCTTGCAAATTTCCTAGGGCATGGTGTTTGCACCAACCCGCCATGTGAATTGTGATCGTACAAGTATTGTTAGATTTTCAACAAATGATCATGAAAAAAAGCTTCATTTAGGTAAACTTGTTATCTTGAATTAGAGGTAGAAACTAGCTTTTCTATAGAAATTTTGGAGGCTAACCCCTATTATATTTGTCCTTTTCTTTTTATTGGTTAAACACAATCTATTAATTTTACAATCTTATGATGCAATGCTTGTTATGAAAATGAATAATATCCAAACGAAATATAATAAGTCGATATTTAAAGTACATTTTTGTTTATTTTTGTACTTATTATGATTGTTTCTTCTATAATGATCAATATTTATTTGCTCGTTTTACAAATAAACATAAAATTGTACTAGCAATGCATTTGAAGATAGTCGGATAGGACATACTCATCTAATAAGGTTTGTACAAGGTTTATAATTAAATCAAACATGATTCTTTCAACAACCCTTGTAAGAAATTTTCTCTAATAAGACGACCTCAATATAAAAACTTTATGTTTTTATAATTTGTATTAGTTGAATTATTTAACCTATATATGAGGCGCATTTCACGATTCAACAAATTGAGTAAAGTGTTAAATAAACATTTGGATGTTAAGTATCCCAAATGAGTTGGAACCCATTCTATGACCACAAGAAGCTTCAAAATGTACAATTATTTTAGAATGAATAAAGAGACTTTGAAAATGGGAAAAGAGTAAGAGAAATTCCTACCATTGGAGCCCTTTTTGTATTTGTTTATATCAATTTGCCAACTTTTGTTTGGCATGTTTTAAGCCATACTTAGGAGGTACACAAATTGACTCTTCACAAGAGACAACCTAAAATTTCACAAAAAGAAGAAAATCAAATCAAGTATAACATATTTACACTCCACAAAATATGATTGATTACAAGTAAATAAATGCAACAAAACTTGGTATATTTGTACATAGTACTATGAGAGCATAATTAGTAAATTATACCACCACCCATAAAAAAATACATAAAAAACAAAAAGAAAATTAGGCATATATCGTTTTTGGTAGCTGGTTTTGAAGTAACATCTCAAGTAAGACTACTTTTTTTGAAGTCAATACAAGTTAGCAATGACGTTGAAACATCATACAATAGTAGAAATCCTATACACCCAATGGCGGAACTATGTAGAAGTTTTTTTTGATGTTGAGACTTCATCATAAAATGCAAATTATATTGAATAAGTGAATTCTTAAAAAAAATTGTAAAATAAATGTTGAATATGATTAGAGAAAATGTTATGACGTTTTCGAGTATTTATATTTTTGTTTGATTACAATTTTAATGACATTCAAAATTAAAATTTTAGGGCCTACACGGTTAATTTACCTTCGAGTGTTGGATGTCAACTTGGCAAGTCTTACTCTTATCCATTTCTAGATTCATTACGAAAAATCATGAGTAATTTAGGGATTGAGGAGTTTTTTTTTACTGTGTAATCGAGGATCAATTCTTATCACACCTATAAGAAAGATTAATTATCTTTCTCTCTTACCTATAGAGATTCTCTAGTCTACGTTAATAAAAAAAATCAATACAATTCAAACAAGACTGATATAAACAATATTCCGTAACCCTAATGTCGTTCAACAAGACCAATATAAAAGGTAGTAGTAATTTTATGCCCAAATCCTTACGTTTAAGCCTTTTAACAATCGTGTTCCAAGGAGAGTTGCTTTAATTAAAGAGAGTCAAACAAAGATTGAGTATAGCCAAATTCTTAGTCCACATTTTCATGATAAAAGTTGTACTTACTCTATCACAAATAATCATCTCATTGTCCCAAATCACAATCCACCATATCAAGAATGTTTGGAGATCCATCCATACACTGTCTTAAAAAAAATATCCCACTATCAAGGGTCAAATCTTAAATATTAATGATAAGTGAACACCCATCTCTACATTGTGCTGCACCAACTCTGTTATAATCTATGTTACACAATTTAATATTGTCAATCAAATAGCGTAAGCGTAGCCTAGACAAGCTTGGGCTAAATGGAAAGAGGTTTGATTATCCACTCGGTCCTTGTGAATTATCACACTACTTTTTACAATGTCCCACATGTTCTATTTTTCGTGATTTGTAAATACAACCACTTTTACTCCTCGTCTTAGTTTACCCTAGTTAAGGATTTTTCCTTTCATTTTTGTGAGAGGTTTAATTTTCATCATCTGCAGAAATGAGAAATTCCTTTTCCCTAACTTATTAAGAGATTCTCTTACCTACTCTAATCCCATTAAAAAATCCAACCTCTTTTTTATCTCCTTTCCTCTTCTTTCGACCACACCTTAATAAAGTAACAAACTACAATTTAGGGGTAACTCATATTGACCAAGAAGTCTTCTCTTATAGGGTACAACAATTATAGTCCTCACTCCTCTATGACTAAGCTGTGGGTCGGTTTGATAAGATATTCTAGTCTTTTGTTACCCCCTTATTATGTAGAGGTACACATATTAGTGTAGTTATTTGTCACTCTTTAAATTAGCTAAAATATCCTATCCCAAACACCAACTCTCTTTACCTCATATATTTGTATATTTACCTCATATGTTCCATTTTTTAGAGAACTCGACCAAAGGACACTAATAATTTGGTATTTAGATTAATACGTATTTAGATCAGATAAGAATATTCTTAGAACTTGTTCTCTCTATTTATGCTTGTTACATGGAATTTCCCAAGATTCCTATGTGAGAACTTTTAGGAAAAATATAACAAATACAATTAAACAAAGTACGTATGAATAAATCCAGAATCAGCAATGGTAAAGATGAAAACTCGACTCTACTCACATTTAAATTATTCAAAACTTAGTAAGTTTTGAGGGCTAGATATTTTACCCTAATAAAATCATTTAGGGTGAAGACAAACATGATATAATGGACTTGTGGGACGGTAGGGGTCAAATGGATAAAACAATGAACAAATAAAAAACAAGGGTTAAATGAGTTATTCAATTTCAATGAAGTCAAAAACTTGTAATCATTTGATTTCGACGTATAAAAATTAAGTAAAACAGCTCACTAAATCATAGTAACCTCTTTGTTATTATAAAAGTTTACATGCATTTGATCTCCAAACCTTAAAATATAACAATAAAACAGACGATTTTATCAGTATGAACGAAGTCGCAACTATATCAACTTGAATTAGCGAAAACTTGTACTGTGCCACAAAATCCCGCCAAGACGGGAACAACTTAAATGCAATGAGATAATTGAAACTAAGAGTTAAAAAAACATGCATGGTTTATGCAGGGGGCCCGGGAGGTTTAAAGAGTGATTTAGTGGGCAACTGGTAACTGGTAAGAGTGACAGAAGGATTAGGCTTATAAGAAACAGGCAGATGGAACAAAAGGAAACACAGAAGAGGCCAATAAAGAGCGTGTTTTAATTACAACCATTGAAATTGTATCCTTCTTCCTATAACAGCCATTGAAATTGTCCCTCCAATGGGTGCAGCAAGTGCATTGTTCTCAGTTTCTGAAGCACCACCCAATAATAAAATTAACAAATAATAATAATAATAATAATAATAATAATAATAATATATAAATATATAAAATTAAAATAAAAGTAAAAATAGGATCCCTCTCTGCCCTCCTCTGCTTCTGCCTGCCACCTCTTCTCACTATCAGTTTATCTGGTGCACAGTGCACACTCCCTATTTATTTACAGTCTGCAAAATTTCCCTCAAAATTTCAAGTTTTCTTGTATTATTGTCTGTCATTCACAATTATTTCCTGGAAAACCAAACACTCCCCACCCAGACCCCCCCCCCCCCCTCCAAAACCCACACACAGTATTTAAAAATTATCAAATTTACCTAACAAAATCTATTAAATGGTTTGGGAATGTGCAGAGACAAAGTATTAGCAAACCGATGAAAAAAATATAAACTTATAGCACTAGAGACTTGAAAATAGGGCAAAGAATATCAAAGATGACTCGGAGGGTAGGAGAAAAAATATATTAACGATTTAGATTTTTAGATTGAGATGGTAGAAAATCAAAATGAACGGAGAAGAAGAATTCATGTGGACGGACATTGAAACGGTCCAATGTTTTATCTGGCCGACCTCAATCTTTTAAGATTTAAGTCTTTGACGTTGTTGTACCCAAAAAACACTGACAAATGATTTTATATCTTCAGCTCCATTAAGATGCACTATGCTACAGTAGTCAGTGATCATAAACAGAAGAGAGGAAGAGGTAGGGAGGTTGAAAGCATCAAAAAAATATATGTGAGGTGGAGATTAATTCACATATTTCATAGCTGAGATAGTGGAGTAACACACTACAATATACAAGTGATACAAACTGACAAGCTCAAAGATCAAGTTGGGGTGATTTCAACTCACATGTACTGCAGTAGGCAGTAGGAAAATTAATATTTAAAATTTGTGACAACAATATTCCATCACTCAAATGTCAAGAAACTCTCCCTTAGGCAGAGTTTGGGAGATCGTGATGTACACAATTTTATCATTATCATAGCAGAAAACGGTCGTTCTTGAGTTTTAATTAACCCGTGAATGCAAACATCTTAGTTGTCCTCAGTTGGCGGGAAAGTTTATAAAGATTGATATGTATATTCTAAAGGTTACAACTTGAGCACAACTTAGTTTAAACAAAGATAATACTGAAACAATTTGGTAGGATATTCATGATTTATTAGACGATTAATCCCCTTAGTTAGATCACGAACACGACCCTGATACTAGACTCTAATGCATATTGAGTTGAAATGTAAGATTTGATCATGCTTCATAACATAAAGTTTGTCCCTCATCAACCCAAATTCCCCATTTTCATTCATTGGTAAAGTCTATGGGTGATAAAAACATGGCTAACAGGTCACATGACATGATTCTGCAGGCATAAACAATGAGGACACCATAAACCAGTAAAATACATGCAATTTGGATATAAAAATCTTAAGGAATATATTCCAAAATTCATGAGCAAAAAAGAGGAAAAGAAAAGAAGATAATAAAAAAACAATCCACATTGAAAATCAACAAATAGGGGTTTCAAAAGGCCAAAATCCAGATCATGAGCATGGAAGAAGCGTCTCCATCAAGGTTTCAATAGGTGTAGAATTTGAACATTTCAAAGGATTCCCCACCACTTGGGCATATTTTTCAACTTACATTCATGCATCGATTTTTAAGACATAATACTGCTTAAGATTCCAGCACCAAGAAGGAATCATGAAAAGGACACATCAAACATGTAGGGCAGATCGACATTTTTTATCCTACCATTCTCAAATCCATTAAGTAATTCTCACCTAGACGGCGTTTAATTCTCATAGAAAAGGAATAAATCCTAAACTACCTACAGCGCATCTTGGTTGGCAAAAAGGTTGTCATTAGGAGAAAACCTTCCATATATCCAACACCAGATGCTGCTTCCGCTGTTCTCACAGTGATTTCTCATCAAGAGACACAAAGACATGACATGTTCTTTTTTCCAAAGTAATTATTCTCCATTAGGTGTTGGGAAATTTGATCAATACAATATACTTAATAACAATCTTTCAGTGGGAAAGATACATTCTTGGTTCAGACACTATTAAGCGAAAATTTACATTGTACATTGCGCAAGAACTTTCCTTTCGTATCACCTTTCCTATGTGCTGTCCCTTTAACGCTCATTCTTCTATCATTCCAATTCTTACTGTGCTAGAATTACATCTCAAAGCATGTTTTCCTTCTACATGTATGTGTACTCCTAACTCCTAAGCATATGGCTTAAAGCAAAGAGTGGTTGACAAATGTGGATTCTTTTGTCTGTAATCTACTGAAAAGTTCTGTAGAGGTCATGGCCGCAAAGTCGTAATGGATGGCTTAGTGATTTTTTCTTTCCTGTCACAGTATACTACTGTATTATGCCTTCTCTAATAATTCTCTCAGGCTCAAGCATTACATACCTAAAAAGAAGGAAAGATCATACTATAATATCTTATACCTACAAATGGTTTCCTCCAATATTGCTCAGACAATGGAGCAGGCAGGATTTATTCCATTTTTCCATCAAAATTGAGCTTTATAGACATTGTAATCGTACCAAATTCCTTAATTTTTTACTTGTCATTATGATTGAACAAACACAAACTCCTCTTTTCTCATCCAATATTTTTATCCAATACTCATTAAAAGCTCGACATGAAAACAGTGGACATTCTGACTTCTACATTACCACCCTTAATTTTAATTTCAAAAGTAACACGTGTGACTTTCAACAGAGTATATAGAATGTCGGTTTTGGTACAAAGATTTATAATACAGGTGTTGTATAGTTAGATAAAAAGGAGCTTCTTTTAACTCCTATCAAGTGAGTGCTTTAAGAACTTTGGCCTGATTTTCCACAAAAAAGAAGATACTCATCAAATATAGGACGACTCAACTAAAAAATTGCAAACGGAATATTATATGAATGAAGCTAGCTGCTAAGGTGGAAAATTCTAGTAGAGTACCACTAGACCAGCACTATTGTATGGGTCCATCTGCAAAGCTTTGTGAAGAGATTATTGTCGAAAATGAGGTAGCTAAGATGTGTATGTTAAGATGAAAGAAGGGAAATATCCTAAAGGCTAGAATTTAAAACATAAAACATAAGAAAGAACTTTAGAGTGCAAATATTAAAGACAAAGTGAGAGAAAGCCATCTAGATTGATTTTATCATGTACAAAAATTAAATAATGCACCAATTAAAAGAGAGGACTGTTGAACTTTGAAGAGCCGAGGAAGAGGTAGGTCGAGAATGACCTGGATAATTGGAGTACAGAAATGGGGTTCATAGTAGCATAATGGATAGGAAGATGATCATTAACATTGATTTTGTTGTTTGTAGATTAAGATTAGATATTACCATTATTAGTAGTCGAAATATTCTTGACTAGCTAGGATTATCACTGATGGTTTTGATTCATGCAGTCCATATTATTGTCATCGAGGCTTTAGCATTGTTGTACAACATGTACATTGTCCACTCCTTCAGAAAGAATTTCATTAAAAGAACATACAAGAACATGAATTGAATTTGTGCTACAGACAAATGCGTAACATCTGTTAGTAGAAAAATTTTGCAATAAACAGTCTCAGATAAAAACAGAGATAAAGTTGGAAGTTAGTGAATACTGAAAAGTTGAGTACTGTTGCCCTTTAAAATGAATCAGAAAATTCAGACCAGTGTACTGATCCTTTCTAGCTCATATAATATAAGAAACTACCCCAGTAATAAGTGCTCAATGTGTACAACCAAAAGAAGACAACAAAGCCAAAGCCTTAATCCCAATGGTCATAGAAATGAATTCTCCTTCTACCCACACGCATGTATACTTATCTAATACACTCCTATGTAATATATAGGACACCAACATGTCATTACCACAATGCCAAGAAGCTCTCATTGGGTAAGGATTTTGGGGTCGGATATACGCAATTTTACAAAAACAGAAGCCGGGATTTAGGTGAGGAAGGGCCAAATTTTTCATATTAACATCACAGAAAAGATTTTAGACAAGGGGGTCGTAATTACCAGAATTTTAGGATATTTGATCAATTTTGTTATGTTGACAGCAAAACCAACAAGTGATTGATTTATGATATAAATTCATAATATTTGTGCACCAAATAAGCCATACAAATTACACTTCGGTGATTTTTGAGGATGAGCCATGGCCAACCTTCACCCTAATGTATATGTAGCTCTGCCTATGAGTACAAGTAATTAAAAATTTATTCATTTGGCAGGTCTTTAAGATATTTTTGTGCCAAAATTCATATGTACATAATTTCAGAAAATTTTGGGATCAACAAATAAAATTTTTCTTTAGCTATTAACTTTCACCTGGCCATAAGAGAAAATTTTATATTTGAATTTCCAAGAGAGAATAATGTATAAAAGTTGCATGCTGCAAAAAGTATAGCCAAACCATTTAATTGGAACCAATTCATTTTATTATAAGTAATGGTATCACTATGTATAAGTTCTCATAATTCACATGCTGATATTCAAGCTCTCATATATATAAATGAATAGCCACAAAAAATAAAACTCTTAATTACCTCATACATGCATTGCATGAATTCTGTTTTCTCACTTATAGATAGTGGCAGCGCCAAAATAGCTTTAAGTCCACTAGCAAATGAGGCAACTCCTGCTACAGCTGTAGATGGTGAAATTCCCCCACCTAATAGTTGATCCCATGATGACATGATCCCTGTCCAAGGACACAAACACCTGCATTTTCACCAAAGCATACACTAAGCCACGATGTTTGTGATCCTTCATCATAGAGCTTCATTTATCACAAAAACAAATATAAATTATTATGAGTACGTATAACATGCCACAACAGCAACAATGTAAAATTCTTAAGGTTGGCAATATGAGGTTGGCTACATAAACAAAGATAAACAGGTTGAGAGAAATCGTTGCCAGCAAAAATAAAATTCTATTAGGCGTCATCTCATATTAATCTACAACTAACAAAATCAATCTACATATATTCTCCCCTATCTATTCCTAAACCCAAGTTTTTAATGTCATTCTTCACTCTCGTTACTCAAATTATCTTTAGTCATACTATTGTTCTTCAGAGCTTCTCAAAGATTTAACCTTCCACTATTATAAATTGTGCTTTTTTTGAACTTTGTTGCACATAACCAAACCAATGTAGACAGTTTTCTCTTATTTCATCTTCAATTTTTGTGACCCCAAGGCCCTTTCTTATGTGTTCATTTGAAATCTATCCTACATCTTCCTAAAATGATCTTGAACCATTACAAAAGGATACAAAGTGTAAGCTTGATGTAAACCAATCAAGATTGGAAAACATTTGGTCACTCCTCTAAATTTGCTGACATTGGATTTTACTAATTTATAAGTATTTGGGACTATACTTGTATACTTATTTGCCATATATTGTTTACCCATAACCCACCAAAGTACTCCCCTTGATACTTTGTCTTGCACCTTCTTTAGATCGACAAAGACCATGTGCAAACCCTGTTTCTTTGACATATAGTTCTCCATTTGATGCCACATCGGAAGGATAGCTTTCATAGTAGATCATCCTAGCATAAAACTAAATTGGTTTTCGAAAAAATTAGTACATTTCTGTGACAATGTTTCATCACCCTTTACTACAACGCTAGTATGTGCATCCCTTATCTTTTCTATAGGTAATTACTAATTTGGTATTGTAGTGGTGCTTGAGTAACATCTTGTTTGTTCTCCATTGTTAAAGAGACTCGTAAACTAATTCAATCCTATCTTCTATAAATATTTTCAAGCCTAAATAGGAATCACAGCCATTGCTTCTTTTGTTTCATTTCCTTCAAAGCTTCTTCCCCCATCACTTTGTTTATTTCTCATGAATCCTCTATTCTTGTCCACCAAATCTATTAGGATGTCTTATGTTGTCCCTTCTTGACACTTATTAAAAAAACAGCTAGTTAAGTACTGCAATCGATCATTGATCTCTACAATTTAGATTGTTTTTCATCATTGACACACTCCATAGTAGCAAAATTCTTTCTAATCTCCTCACTTTTTTGTCATCATATGAATCTCCCCCTTTGCTTTAATCCAGCGTGTTGCATGACTTTTCGAATACTTTTAGCTTTGTCATATGGACTTTCTAATATTTTGCAATATTATCATCTCTCCATTATTTTCCTAAAGCTAAATAATAATTTTCCAACTTCTCCACATTGAATCTTAATTCTCTACTTGTCCAACAAGCTTCTTTAACGACTTTACCAACAAAAGTATCAATTTTTTCTTCTTTTGGTTAAAACAAGTAAAATGGTGAAAACTGAAAACCTGATTGAGAAATACATGATGTGGTAAACGGTTTACATGTTATCTTATAAGGCGTGGATAATAAATCATGAATAATTTTGTCGGTTGAACAATTCCGTTGTTTTATTATCGAACTTTTGTAGTAGCTGAACAGTGGTTATGTGGGATTTTATACCCAAGTATTTTTGGATTGGAATAATATGGCATTTCTATATTGAATTTGAATGTTGTTTATCTTTGTGATATTTTCCTTTATTTACTATTCTTGTGATATTTCTCATGTTTGTCGTCCTCATAAGATGGGAAGTAAAAATGCATGATGTGTTTATAAAAGTTGAACCCTGGTAAGTAGAAAGGATTAGCTATTGAAATTCTCTTGTTGGAAAAGCGTAAGGATTCGTTTAAAGATTGTGTGTGTAACCTTCTCACCTTTTAGGACGATCATCGTGTTTTTAAAGAACAGTAATAGTATGAGTTTTCATTATCACAAACGCTATAGAAATATATTTACATACCTCGTTTAACCTTATACAGTATATCTGCCAACATGTCACCCTTCCTCAAAACGTCCGTGCCACGAAGGAACTCTGACCGTGTGCTGCGAAACCTAGTTAAGGCCTTAGCCGGCGCAAGAAATCCCAGACAGAAATCCTTGGAGGAAAGGGCTTCCTCAATTAGTAAGAGAATAGCCCAGAGTAAACCTTCGACTTATAGTGGGAAAGGTGAACCTTCCATGCTGGAAAACTGGCTGAGAGAATTTGATAAACTCTTCAATGTGGTGAGATGTCCCGTTAAATTCATGGTTGACCAAACCGCGTTTTCCTAGTGGAAGACGCCGACTATTGGTGAACACATAGTAAGACAAGGTTAATAGCTGAAAACGATGGTGACTAACTTAAGCTGGGAAAGTTTTAAGGGGGCGTTAAGGGATCAACTTTATCCGCCTCATGTGAGAAAGGACAAATCCAATGAGTTTGCTAGGTTTGAAATGGGAAATTTAACGGTGAACGAATATTACCAGAAATTTATGGAATACCTAAAGTTTTGCCCTGAGGGAAAGAAAATTCAGCATTTCGAATTAGGTTTATCGTATGAGATTCAAAAACACATTGAGACTGATAAATACGATACTTTAGACCATTTATACAAGAGAGCTGCAAAGATTAGAAATGTTATTAGGAAGGAACGAGAGAAGATGGGCCAAAGTGGGGAAAAGAGGAAGGAACCCATGCTACAGAATGCAATGAATGTGAGTAATCCCGTTCACAACCAATTCAAGAAACATAAGCCGTTTGGAGGCTTCCAGAAAAAGAGCTTCCAATAGGCCAGAACAGCAAGAGTAGAGGGGATTCGACACCAGAGGTTAGGATGCCGAAACCTTTGTATGACCACAATGGAAAAGAAAGAATTTATAACTGTAGAAAATGCCAGAGAAATCACCCAAGAAGGGAGTGTTATACTCGCTTGGGACAACAAGAGCTTCAAGGGGGAAATCATCGAGGTTTTCAACAACAACGTTTTGGTAACGAACGGAGTAGTAACGAAGCTGGGAGGGGGTGCCACAAACCCTAAGTTTCAAGGGAATCACTCTGGTGTTCAACAACCCCAAAGGAATGCTAGAAACGAGAATTTTGCAGGCCAACGTGGAAATCAAGGTGGTGCTGCTACTGCTACTCAGAATAATGGCAGACTTTCAGCAGTTAACTCTAGAGATGCAGCGCAGGCACCGGATGTGGTCACAGGTACGTTCTGCATCAATACAAAGTCTGTTAAAGTACTTTTTGATTTTGGTGCATCATGCTCGTTCGTTTCAAAGTCTAAATTTATGGACTTGGAGTTGGTATCCCTTTTGGAGAGAGTTTTCATTGTATATGTTGTTTCGTGAAGTGTCGGTCAGGATAGGGAAGGTAAAATTTCCGAGTGATTTGTTTTCTCTAGAAATGGATGACTTGGATGTAATACTTGGGATGGATTGACTAGGTAGATATAAAGCGATAATAGATTGTGAAGAACAGTCTGTGACTCTAAGTGGACCTAGGGGAAAGACCGGTTAAATATAGGAGCCTTCCAAAGGGACCGAAGGTAAAAATCGTGACGTCATTGGAAGTTAGGAAACTAATCAAGCAAGGGCAACTGTGGTTTCTGTGTAGTATATGAGAGAATATTGAAAAATGGTTATCACTAACCTGCATTAAGAAAAGTGTAGCACGTCAATAAATAGAGGACACTCTTAAGTTAATTTGAATTCATCTTATGACATAAGATATAACGACATTTACATTGGTTGTCACTAACCTATCACAAGTCACAACCATCCTCCTTTAACTAGCTTGGGAGTTGGGACTGAGAACTTTAAGAGTGTTTTGAAAATTATTAAATCTTAGACATATATACTCACAAGACTAGAGTACAATAACAAAAAGAGTTTCAAAACATCAAAAAGAGTTTTGAACCAAAATTAGAAAAATCACAGCAACAACACAACATTTTATTGACTCACCAACAGGCTCTCACCTAGACAAGATTTAGGTGGACAAATGTAAACAACAATAAGAATAAAGATATTGTTTCTGTTTTTCTTTTAATAGCAACTACTACAGCTCAGCGTCTCAAAATCCCTCCAACCTATGTACAAAAAATTACGAAGCAAACTATGAGGGAAACGTGGAGGTAGACCCACATATTTGGGTAAAATGCATCCATATGACGGTAATTATTTTTGAGGAATGCTATGAAAAGAGAAATTGAGTAGCTTTGAAGGTAACTTCAAAGAGGATCAACAGGGAGTGGATCCTTTTGATAATAGTTTGAAATATGAAGTGAAGGCATCAAACACAAAAGTCAAAATATTTAACAATGTCAACAGTCAGAGATTATTTTTGCACCTAAAGGAGTCATGAGAGCGATCAAATCTCTCAATTTTCAAAGACCACCAATATGTTGATGCTTCACCATTAATAGTGTTCACTGCACCGCATATGTTAAACGCTTCAATAGTGAGCATTATGCCTTTTACTAATATTAATCTTCATCATGACACCAGATGATTTTGATTACTTGGTAATATTCGCTCTATTTTGTAACAATGGTAGGACGTTGCAGGATGATTTGTAAAGCATGGAAGGTAAGTTGTTAAAGTCATCAAATTGATAAGGATTTCTAAAGGAAAGTATATCATAAAGGACATATTGAACAGCACATTTGTCAACATTCAACATTTGTATAAACTATAAACAACACACTTTTCTTTTTTTTCTATATTCTATAGATCTCTTCTTTCTTGAGAAGATTAAATAGAACCCATTAACAATCAGATTTAATGTACTGATAAACCAGAAGATGTAAAGCTTATAAAACCAAGATCAAACCCAAATGGAGAAAAAATCAAAAAGCCAAGAAATGCTAGCCTCAAACACATTAACTTTAGTTATGTACCTCTCTATTGTAATTCCTCTTTATAAGTTCATAAGTTAATAACTATATTTATGATCAAACCATACAAGAAAAAGGCCAAGGAGGACGTAGCCCTAGTTGATCTCATGTTGATCCTTTGTGTTCTACAATGCTTTTAAAGAGCACAAGTCGCCATGTCTACAAAATAACTATAAGTACAAGCTAAAAATATTAAGGGCGGTCCTCCCACGGTTAGTTTCTCTAAGAAGGTAAAGTTTCAATGATCTGAAGTGAGTACATAAATGAATTTGATGATACCGAAGCAGCTGAGCTCATAAGCATCTTCCAAAATGCCAAAAATCTCTGCATCTAGAAACTAGATCCCCTCAAATCCTAAGAAAAATACAAATTAGCAATGCATTTTCACAACAAAGTGAGTTTGTCTTCTTTAAGACAAATTGCAAAATTATTAGATCGGTGAATTAGGATGAACTAAAAATTTCTTTACTTCGTAGGCAATCAGGCTAAAGAAGATTCAAAATGCAAATTAGCAATGCATTCAAATTTCTATCAGAAAGATGAATGCAAACTAGAGAATTCTCATATAACGGGTAATGCAAATTGCAAAGTTAAGAGCTCCATATGAATCTGTTGGGGAAAATTGCTGCAACAGAAAAAAAAATTATTCAGGCTTTGGTTGCTACATGAGCCCTGATGTAGCTATTGTTCAAGCTCAAAGGGTTGACCAAGCCATTCATTGCACAAAATGGATATGATGCAAATTTTTCAGTCTAATAAACTTCACAGGGATCCTCAGTATAATGCATATTGAACGATACTTTGTTGATAAAACTGAAGAAGTTCGAAGATTTTAGAGAGAAGATTAAGAAAGAAAAACAAAACTAAGAACAAGATGAAGAGAAGAGAAATTGAGAGAGAAAGAGAGCGAAAAAGAGAGAGAAATGTAGTGATGGGGGTCTCTAAAAAGGAGATGCTTACAGCTCAAGGCTTTCTAATCTATGTGGTAACTCCGTTAGTCACAATTATTATTGATTGAAAATTTTTCATGGAACTCTCTCAAGCCTCCTTGATGACAATTCTTTGGTTTTGGAGTATTAATCAACTTTATAGATGACTCATTAAATCAAATGTACTTTTTTATGTGAAATTGTAGATGGTGTTTGCTACCAAGGGTCAATCGGAAACAACCTTTTTGTTAAGACTAAAAGAGTAAGATTGTGTATATCAGAACCCACCAACCTCCCATAACGCATTGGGGTAATGGAAAAAAAAATCAACATTCATAGTTTCTAACATAATGAAGCTGACATACACCTAGCGCACACTCCTTGCATATATGCAACCTTGGTGAACACTTGGTTAGAGTGATATCATTACCCCGGTGTAGATGCCTAAAAAGGTGTCTTCCTTTTCCGAGGTCAGCAATGATCAACTCAAAAAATGCGAGACTTGAATTACATTAATTGGAAATAAGCTCAAGTGCTCAAATGTTGTTTCGCTTTGTAAGTTTGTTATTTTCACTGTAATTTTAACCATTTAAACCTTTTTAGCCCATTTACCTAAACCTAGTCCACTAAATACGTCTGAATCATCCCAATAGTGTTATGCAAGTAGAAAATGATTACCCAAAAGGAGTTCTAAGAAATTGAAATGTAGCATATTTAAGGTTTTAGCAAGCTTGACGCGAGCTGCCGCAATTCGAAGATCCCAAAGTTGCGTTTAACTCAGCAGTCACCATGTCAATGGCTTTGCACTGCATGTGGAGTGTGGCTAGGGTGGCTGCACAACAAGCAGCTCTCCCAGTGCAACAAGTACTATATCTATATGTATGATTGCACTCCTTCGTTAGACATATATAACACTAAATTCATTACCCATCTATCCAAGCTAATAAACATTTTTTCTAGTGCTCTTGAGTCATAAACTTCAAATTAACTAAACAAACTTTTTTGTTACACGAGATAGACAGAGTGAAGGTGATGATTAGGTGAGAAACAAACCCAAGACCTTTCCTAGATAAGTGGTACTTTCCCTTAAAATGAGACAAGACGAGATTCTCTAAACAATCATGAAACTCCACAGAAACATAAAAAAAAACTTTGTCAAATATAAACACCAAGACCTACTAATGGTAATATTGAAGATACAAAATGTGCAATCAAAATCTGATTGAAGATCATAGTATAACCTTAGAAATTCTAATCATCATTAGTCCTTCCTCTTTCTCTCATTAAGCATATATATATATATATATATATATATATATATATATATATATATATATATATATATATATATATATATATATATATATATAGGAGGAAGTTCCAGTGAGAGCCATCCTTATATGAGAACCGTGAGAACCATTCAGCCTTACAAAAAAGTGTTACTTTTTACTAAAAAGGTGTTACTTATGGGTAAAAAGGTGTTACTGTATTTTATGATACTATTGGGCAAAAATGTGTTACTTTAAGAAAAAAATTCTGAAAAAACACAGAAAAAGGTGTTACTTTTTATATAAAAATGTGTTACTTTTCGAAAAAAACGTGTTACTTTATTTTTTTGAAAAAAATATTTTTTTCTGAAAGTAACACATTTTATGCTAAAAAGTAACAGCTTTTTTTTAAACAAAAGTAACGTTTTTTTGTTCAAAAGTAACACATTTTCTATAAAAAAGTAACACATTTTTATCAAGCCGATTGGTTCTCACGGTTCTCATATAAGCTTGGTTCTCACTGGAACTTGACCCTATATATATATATATATATATATATATATATATATATATATATATATATATATATATATATATATATATATATATATATATATATATATATATATATATATATATATATATATATATATATATATATATATATATATATATATATATATATATGTATGTGTATGTATGTATGTATATATATATTGGTAAAGAACTTTTTTCATTAATGAAGAAATGCAGCCATATACCCATGGGATGAGAAATTCCAAAAGGCAATTAAAGATAGCTAAAATATCACATTCCAATTTTTGCTTCATAAATCCTTTTAGCGCAATGATGAATAATCCATATGCCCTAGCCCAAAGTGATGCCAAAATAAATCACCTTCTCCCTTAGCACCTCTACTAGAAAAATTGATCATTGAAAATTCTCCATTTCCTTTTAACCATATAGACCATATAATTTGCAAAAACAAAAAAAAAAAAAAAATATCAACATTATCTTTTTAAGATCATTATCCATTCCCATACCACAATGGTCAATCAAAAGAAAATCTCCAATCTTTCTTGTAGAAATCCATTCTTCACCCCTAATCTTAAACAACATTTGCCACTGTTCTTTGGCCATCTTCCGATAAAGGAATAAATGATCATTATCTTCTCATTCTCACAACATAAAATGCACCAACGAGGATTTGATACTTTATAAGGTCTTCATAACTGACAAATTCTCTTGGGATACTAACCATTCAATAAGTTACTTAATTAGCAAGGGCTTGTATTTATAAGTAACTGAGTGGCAACATCGAGTAAATACTGGCAAAAATATGTGTAAGGGAACCGAGCTAGGAGTGTTCACCGGCTTGTTCGAGCATACTTGAGCTCGTTCAAGTAGCATGTTGAGTGCTTGTTTGATCAGAATTGATCTTCACGTGATTGCTATCAACTCTAATTTCCAATCCTTCCGTACAACTCCAAGTCAAAGTCAAAGCGCCTACTTCCTCACTAGGCTTTGACAACAACTATTTAAGAGTCTATTGGACGACTAAACCATTAATCATCAAACACCATGCTTAAATAAAAAGCAAAGTTCACGTATACACAACAAATGACTTAATCCAAATTACTCTTTTCCATACATAACATGATATTCTGACGTTCCAAATTTCAAGACAAATCAGCAAAAAAGACTTTGACTTAAAGTCATACTTTGCAATAATCCTAGCTAGAGATTCACTGATCACCTAAATCAGTTCAAACTATAATTTTCGATCAGAAATTTTTCCTAATCCGAACTAAATGGTCTTGAAATGGCTTGGTCAGGTATGCTTTGTGATATTTTAGTTTTCTAAGTTCCAACAACTATATTTTAAAGCTAATTCCTAATCAACAAAACAATTACATTATATCAACAATTTTAATTTCTAGCAATTTGAAATAAGGGAGAGGGAGTAAGCGAACAAAACCGATCAAAAGATAACAGTGATTAAACTAAAATTCAAACAAAAATGAAAAAGAACATACCAGTAAGATCAGCCAGAAGAGCTTTGAAGACATTTAATGGCATAATTAGCAACATTTAGCAACCAAAACCCGATTACAAACACCATGATCTTCATAGGTCGTTTCTATTTCCGCCATCGACATTAATTTATCGCCCAATTCCGGCGATTAATACAACGACAATTTATCAACCATAGGGAGTTTGAAGAGAGAGTTGAAAATCCGGAGGGGCCCACCCGAATTGAATAATACTCCACTGTAAAACCACCGTGGGGCGTGGCGTGGGGTTTGCTATTCAAGGGTTTCACGCAAAGTCGCAAACAATGAGTTAGCATAGGGTCTATTCGGTATTTAGGAGTTTTTTTAGAAAAATACTTCATTGTAGTGAATAAATAACTAGATTATGTCCTATACGGTTTTATTAAATTTCTGAACAAAAAATAAAAATTTTACGGATTTATATTTTAACCATCTCAAAATATCCTATACTCATTTTTTGATAAAAAAACATTATAAAGATTTTATAAAAAACTTAAAAAAAATAAAATAAAATATATTTTTATGACTTTTTAATACAATGATGTGACATAAAAAAGTAAAAAATTAAAAATTAGTAAAATCAATGATATTAATAGTAGTCATTATACAATAACATCATCTTTAGATTCTAGAGGGAAAATTTTTATTAGGAGAGTGACACGTAAGCAATTTTGATAAGCGATGACACCAGCATTGTTTTGTTTTAGTTTAGTTATATAGATATAGATAGATACTCCGTCCTATTCAGCCCAAATGTCCCATTCAATTTTCGGCACTATTCACTTATCGCTCTTAATTTGTATTTTACTCTTAATCTATTAGTTAAAACATAGTCATGTGGGATCTTGTTTGATTCGTCGTCTCAATACAAGGATTATTAATATCAAATCTTTATAATTTTTAATAAGCATAATTTAAGATATTAAGAGTTAAAATCTTGCCCCAGCAAGTGTGAAAAACTAAATGGGACAATTAGGCTGAATAGGAGGTAGTATAAATTTTTTAAAAATTTTCTATAATAATATTAATTTTTAATTAATTATGAAAATATCAATTTTTGGGTTTTTTCTAAAATAATATCAACTATACTTTATTAGCTAATTTATTTATTTTTTTGTCATATAATATTCTATAGTTTGATTTTTAACATGTTTAGGATTTCTTAGGGAAACACTCTAAGTTGATATTATTCATGGTTAAGAAAAAATTGATATTATTATACGAAAAGATGCAGAAGGTTATATTGTTTTTGGACATATGTAATTTTTCATTAGCCAGGCAGTAAATGTGTTCCTTTGCCAAACTATCTCTAGTTGTGACTTTTGAAAATTTTCAAACTTTTTGGTACAATTTATGATTCTATATGTTTTTATGTTTTATATATGTTTTATTATTTATATAATGAAAATAATAATCAACATATTTGAAAATGATGATTTTTAAAGTTAACAACTTAAAAGTAAAAATCACTTTTTTATGCGTTTTTTGTTTTTAGTTTTCAAAAAAATTTAAAACTGAACAATAAAGCATAATACTGAACATATCTTTAGCTTTTTGGAGAATTAATAACGTTAAAAAAACTTTAATCGCATGGATGATATACTAAAATTTAAAAAAATCAATATGTAAATAAAAATGTCAAAGAGGCAGACTATATTAATTTATCGTGTGAGTAATGCTACTTTTGTTATGAGTCTTGTACACAACACTGACACTAAACAAGTGAAAAATTACGATAACCTTTGTATGTATCTTGATAATTAAAATGCGTTGCAAGACCGTTGAAGTATAATAATATTAAAAATTATTTCCCATCTTCTTGGTGAATCTCAAGTGATTTAGATATATAAAGTGCAAACTAAAGTCTACAAATGAATCTTATGAGTCTAAATATAATGATAATAAAAATATAGAAAGAAATTAGTGAAATTATAAAGAATCTAAAAATTGAATTTTGTGTTAATATGCACCAGCTTTGACTTTAATTTGAATAATACTTGGACTTTATTTTCACATTTACCCTCAACTCGTACTTAAGTTTTACTTTATCCGACTTTATTCTAACTTGGATTGTCAAAGCTTTTGCAAAATCTGATAATAACTTTTTTTTCTAGGAAAAATTATATAGAATAGTTCAATTTATTCGTGATTTTCCTACAACAATCTCACCTATTGATTAATCATGAATAATTCCAACTTTGAAGGGTATTTTCCTAGAGTAAATTCGGTGACCGAATGACTTGCTATAGCAAGTTTTATTTTTTATAAAATAAATAAATTAAAATAAAATGTCGGAAAAAATATTTCAAAAATGTTCAAAAATTTTATGATTTTCCTATTAATTGAAAATTTTTTATGTAAATTTTCAAAATTTTATCTAATTTTTTCCTTGAATACAAAGTTGATTTTTTTCCTCGAATTTGAATTGGATTATTTTCTCGAAGCGAGTTGAAATAAGTAGGACTCAAACTAATTTATCATACTTAGGTTATACTCCCTCACTCTGTCGTGAATATATTAAATCAAAGAGAAAAGTGTTGCTTTTTAAGAAAAATGTGAATAATGGTAATGTATAAACAGATAAAATGAATAGTATGAATGAAATTAAAAGGATGTTAAGAAAAAAAAGATGTTAAAATATATGGACGAAATTAAAAGGATGTTAAAATGTATGGATAAGATTAAAAAGAAGTGGTAGGCATAGTTCAAAAATGAAAATGATGTAAATTAAGTGAAACGTACCAAAATGAAAAATATAACAAATTAAATAAAAAACCCCACTCGGACCCTGCCTTGTGTGGAATACCGAAAAGGTCTTTTTAATATGCGGGAATAGCTCCATTGGGGGAGTGTCAGACTGAAGATCTAAGGTCGCGTGTTCGATCTACGCTCACCGCAATAATTTTACCCTTTACAACATATTTCTCTCCTTATGGAGTCAATTTTGGGTAGACTTAATATAAAAAAGGAAAAGAATCATAGAAACACCGGCTTAACGTTCTTGCAATACAGCGTGGCAGCGGCACATTGGTCCACTACTGTGGGTATATCTCTCCTTTCCTTTTCCTATCTGGCGTCGTAAATGCTTTCAGACACTTCCCATCTCCCAGAGAAACCTACATTTCCTGTATCTTTCTTATGTATTCATCATTGTAATATCAAATTCAAGCCTAATTCTTCGGAATTGACTCATTAAATTCCTTTTATTTACTTCTAGATTCTAGATTTAATCTAAATTTTCAATTGCACTTCAAATCCACACCAAAAAGCGGCTGTTTGATTTCGAAAATTAGGGCAAAATTTTAACATTTACTAATATGTAATCAATCAGAAGTTCAATTTTTGAGTTTTTCGTCAAAATTATGGCATCAATTCGACGAACTTTGTCTCCTGCGCATCAAGATCGATCATATCAAAATGGATCATCAACTTCTACTCCATCATCACTGAACAATAATTCAGCATTTCACAAACCTTCAAATTCGAATTTATTCGTAAAATTCCGGCGATTTCTCGCCGAATTACTCCTCCTTCGAAATTCGCGACGCGCACAGCCACACTCATGGAAGAGACATTTCTATCGTTGTGTACTTTGCTTCCTCATCGGAATTTTGTTAGGTATTTTACCGTTTGGTCAGATTGACGATGTTAGAACTCATGATTTTTCGTTTGAAGTGAAACCTCAACTTCAGCAAGAAATATTCAGAAGTGAAGAAAAATCAATGGAACAGATGAAGGATATTGAGGTAAAGTTTGATGCGGTATTAGCAGAGAAATTTGATCATAAATCTAAGAAACTCTTGATTGTTGTTACTCCAACTTATAATAGGATACTTCAATCTTACTATCTGAATAGATTGAGTCAAGTATTGAAGCTCGTAAATCCGCCAATGTTGTGGATTGTGGTGGAAATGGGTGCTCAATCGTCGGAAACTGCGGCGATTTTGAGGAACAGTGGAGTGATGTATCGGCATTTGGTTTGTCACAAGAATTTGACAAATATTAAAGATAGAGGTGTTGAGCAAAGGAATACTGCTCTTGAACATATTGAAACTCATAAACTTGATGGCATTGTTTACTTCGCTGATGATGATAATATATACTCTTTGGAACTCTTTGAAAGAACCAGACTTATAAGGTATTTTTATTTTCTTTCTGTTTTTGTTTGATTTTGACAACCATTTTGCTTAATTCTGGTAGAATGTGCATGTGGATTTGATAGATGTAGCTGTTAAGATATCAATTTGGCTCATGACATAAGATGCCACAATGTTTATCCTTAAGCTTTGGCATTTGCTTAGGCTGTGGCATATTTTTGAAATTAGGATTAAGACTTTGGCATAGTTGTTAGTTGTTAACTATATGATTATTAGGTACATTATTAGGTAGTATCTGTTATGTATGTATTGAGTCATTGATTAGTAATTTAGTATAATATTGTCCTGTTTGTATGTCGGTGGTTATCGGTAATAAATAGTGGTAATGAGAATGAATTGTAGTGTAAATTTTATTGTAATGTACATTATCGTTCCCATGATGATGAAATTTTAATCTTAAAAATGTATTTTTTGTTCACAAAAATTTTATAAAGTAAATGAGATGATTGAGGAACAAGCATAACCATTCAGCTTGTCAATTGATTTTTCTACCGAAATTACACTAACTTTCCGTAGGCACTCCCACTATTTAATACCGGCAAATAAACGGCCCGTAAAAGGCATTGGTTATGTATGGGATTGAGACTTTAGCTTTGTTTACTATATAAGTTATCATCGGTTATGTATATATCTTAATCTTTGATTAGTACAATATAACTACTGGTTATCATCAGTTATGTATATATCAAATCATTTGAAGATTTTTTTCTCAGTAATCCTTGCTTTTTGTTTGTCAATTCATTCAAGCAAGGGTGATGGACATATGTGTTTTTGATTGCCTATGAGATAGAAAGCAGAATTTTGGCATAGATAATGTGGAATTTTGTACTGTTAATCTGTTGTGATAGCAAGGATCATGGGTTCATTGATATCAGAAAATGCGATGTTTTTAGAAGGGTTTTTACTTGTTTGCTTGTTCTAGGATAGTTGACTAGAGAGGAAAAGGGGCTGTTCGTAGTGTTTATGAGCTGTGGCTTGCTTCATATCGCGCTTCACTTGGAAAACTTCAGTTACGATCCATTTTTGTAGAATTTCCGTTTGATGTTCTGCCCCTGGAGAAAATTACTTTTTGTAAGGCTGAAGTGTATGTTTCTGGACATTAAGAACCTCTTATGAACATTCTGTCAATCAGTTGCTTATGAGTCAAGTATTGTTATTTGATCATTACCGTTAAAATGTCTTACTTGGTATACTGACGCCCTGCTGACATAGATTCGTTTCATGGAATTATGCGAATATAAATGAATTTTAAACCAACAGGTTCTATGATAGTAAGTAGTAAATCATGTTCACCTTTGGTGTGATTGTAAGATGTGTCAGGTCCATATCTAGCAAAATTGTAATATGCAAAAACAGCTATTGGTCTTTTTTATACCAAAAGCTAGATGTATGTTGATTTTGCTATCCCGATGTTTTGTCACCTTTTGTCATCATTATAAAATACGTTATCTTGTAATATTTCCTCATGTCAAATGTTTTGCAAGTCCTGCAGTCGTTTTGGCACGTGGCCTGTTGCAATGCTGGCACAAAACAAAAATAAGGCAACACTTGAAGGTCCAGTATGCAATGGAAGTAACGTAATTGGATGGCACACAAATGAGAAAAGTAAGAAACTTCGGAGATTTCATGTTGATATGTCTGGATTTGCATTTAATAGTACTATCTTGTGGGATCCAAAGAGGTGGAAACGTCCTTTTTCGAATCCAATAAGGCAGCTGGACACTGTGAAGGAGGGTTTCCAGGTATTTACTTTATGAACGCGACATGCACATTCATGTTTTCCAACTATATGTTTGTACTCCTGTTGTGTGGGGCTTACACTTCTTTGCTGGTGCTGTTGAGCTTTTTGATAAATGTGATTGCTATTTATAAGCATGTTCCTTTTGGTGGTCGTTCATACAGGAGACAACATTTATAGAGCAATTGGTTGCAGAAGAAAGTCAAATGGAAGGTGTGCCTGTTGGCTGTGGGAAGGTTATGAACTGGCATCTCCATTTGGATGCTCGGGGGGTTGCATATCCAAGAGGGTGGGTGGTTCAGAAGAACCTAGATGCTGTGCTGTCCATTAATTAAGGAGATACAACCCTGTTTTTGATCTCGAGCTATTTAAGGTGAGAAATCAGATCTTTGTGTTTCAATCATTTGAATTTTTTAAACACTATGTTATCGAAGATTTGCATATTCCCAAAGAAGTAATGTTTATGGTGGTTCCGGAAAGGGTGATAAAAATACACTTTGCTTTCTCTGATTGAATTTGTGATACGGAATTACAAATAGAACGGTTATATCATGTGCTGTACTGCTGACTACTATTTGGAGATCAAAAGCAGTTACAGGATTGTGGTTTCTAATTAGGATATTTTTGAATCGAAACTGTTTGGAAACATTTCACAACCCCCCTTCTCGTTTACTCTTCTTTTTTACTCAGTTTTATCTTTCTGGAATTATGCAGATAAAGGGTCCATGAATAACCCGTTAACTTAGGATTTTTGATTAATTTGGATTTTATTATGAACCTTACAAAGATACAAAATTGAAAAGAGCTTCCTTCATGCTGACTAGACGTTATCTGCAATGAGATTCCTATTGTGTCTGCTGTCTAGTGAAGCAGGGGAGAACACTTCACCTCGTTTTCTCTTATTTCTGTCTCGTTTGAGGTTGTTACATGGTGTTCATGGATGCTTAATAGTTTGCCATTGGCGTTGGTGCTTTTTTTGTGATTTGCATTACGATATCTCGATATCCAATTGACAGATACACTTTTACTTGTGCTGACAGTGCCCGTGACATTGATGTTGGTACTGCAGCAGCTGCCTCATTGAGATTGCTTATGGTTGATTTGTCTGAATCCAGCACCAGCATAATCAACATGAAGGTGCAAGGATATTTGTTCATTGGTAGACATATTCTCTTGAACTACCCCTTTTCGCTTTCTCTAAAAATTTTTTCTTAGTTATAGAATTTTGATCAAATTTTTTGTGCATTAGTAGCGTCTGGCCCCCTAAATTTTCTCGTTCTTAAAAGGTGATTTTGTTACAATGTACAAATTCCGTTTTTGATGTTATCATATATCAAGTACTATATACAAATATTAGTGAGGAAAAATATATTGAAGGTTGGTAAAAATTGAGGTGGATAACATATATTTCGTATTCTCATGCATTATTTACCTTTCAAAATGATATTTCTTTCTTTATGGCCAAAATATTATGATACCCAACTACACAAGCCATCTCTACAACATTACGATAAAAGATAATGCTTATTATCCTTAACTACAATATATAGTACTCCTATGTCCTTTTAATTAAATCCCTATTTAGGGGATTCAGGGTTCACATACATTATAAGTGTTTTTTTTTTGAAGTTAAGTGTTTAGTTGAAGTAAAAAAAATTGAATCATAGATATGGTATCAATGTGTGGATGGGTAGGGATGGTTAAATTCATGTGAAAACCAATTTTATATGAATACTATGATTATCATAATCTCTTAAAATTAATACATTTTGTCAAAAAGTAAAATCTTTTATGTAAAAAAACACTATTTTTTTGTTAATTTGTCATTTTTTTGGTTTTTTCTTGAAAAAATGTTTTATCTTGAAAGTAACACTTTATTCTCTTTTTTTTTTTTTGTTTATTTCGAAATTTTCTTATAAGTATCTATTTTTTTTTGTCAAAAAATAACATGGTTCTTATGATTCTCATATAAGCTTGATTCTCAATTGAATTTCTTCATAAGGTAAGACTGAAGTTTAAAGGAAAACCGTGAGCAATATATTTTGTTTTTATCAAAATAGTAACATTTTAAAGTAGAATATACCTAAGTTAATGAACCTTGTAAATTTTAATTCTAGCTTTTATTGCCTTGCATTGGATCTTATCATTTGCATATACAATTATCTCATTGTTACACCTTCAAACCACAATATTCAATTCAATATTAGCTTACTCCACACCACAATTCATTATAATTATTAAGTAAAATTATAAAGATAATTTTAAATTTCTTGCATCTCTATTATATTATGAGTTCATACTCTGTATATATGTAGACACTATTACTGTGGACCCGTTAATTCCTTATTTTCACCAATTTAACCATTAACTCATAATTTGAGGACCCCATAGAGAATTTTAAGGGCATTTACGGCGGCCATGGTGGGTGGTCATTCTGGCGTAGCAAGGGCAAACATCTTCATGACCAGAAGTACCAGGAGGCACACAACCACATCTTGCACAACATGTTCCACAAGCCCTTAAACATAAATGTTGTCTTGATGACATGCTACATCTTCTCTTACATTCCGACCCGCAATCTGCATATCGACATTAACATTTCATTACATCACTGTCATTTATTAGCACGTGGCGTAAACATTACATGGATGCAATCGCGATAATAATAGCTAAATTACTTCACCGTCATTTATCAACACGTTATATTTAAAGGTGTAAACATATTGATGCGATTGCGATAATAATAGCTAAATTACTTTTACAGTCAACACAAATAATTTTACTAACATTAATAACCATCTATATAATACTAAACTCAAAAATCTTTAAAATATTTTATGCGATATATACTCAATATCAAATACAAATACCTACGTTATTATAAAAAAATATATAACGATATAGGTTACATACCTATGTGTTTCCCAATTTGGTTGAATCCTAGTGTGTTGACCTATACAACAAATAGCACCAAATGAATTAATTTGCAACATTATTTATCATGTTATACACCGACACAATAACATAAATTCATACTCCCTTCTATTTTCCACGTGTGTCCCATTTGCTTTTTAGGCACTGTTCATCGCTTAATCTTAATTTACATTTTATTATTAATCCATAAGTTAAAATATAATCAAGTGATGAGATCTTATTTGATTCGTCTTAATGTAAAGATTATTTGTATCAACTTTTCATAATTTTTAATTATGCACAATTAGAAATATTAAGGATTGAATAAGTGCATTGGATAGAGTGCATAAAGCAAATGAGACACTTATGCTGAATACGGAGGAGTAATATTTTAAAATTTTATGGAGCTAGTGAAGATTGAAGTGTTGACCTATTCTCACTAAAATTGCTTTGTTATTTATATTCTATAAAAAGTTTTTACATAAAATAAATTAATCTTATTTTAATTCATTGAGACGAGACAATATATATTATGCAAAAGAATTTTTCTGTAGGCCGAAAAAAGAGGTGGGCTAAATGAAAATTGAAAATCGAACTTATGACATGTTTGCTCTTTAATTGAGATAAAATCCGATTCTGTAAAGCAATCTTACCGATTCATAAGCATGTAAAAACTGGATGAGGAACAACGAGATGATAATGGAAGCAAATATAGCTTTGGAAACACCCATAGTTATATAATTTAAAGAGTTAGATAATTAAAAAATGTTTTAGGGAACAAAAATAAATATATACTACTAATATATATTAGAAATGAGAAAAATAAGTTTGTATTTATAGTGTGATTATATGAAGGTTAGTAGATAAGCTAGGAAACGCGTATTGTACTAATTAGAAAAAAAAAATATTCCTACGTTTTATTGCGTTATGAGTTGCAACAATTTATTTGTATAAGATAATAAAAGTGCATAACTCCTATTTTTAAATTGCACGGTAAGCCGAAGGAGAGAGCTAAAAGAAAAACAAATTTAAAATATTTAATAATATTTGCTTTTCAACTGAGATAAAATTTAATTATCACATACAGTATTCCTTACTCTAATCATCATCGTATAGTGTATCGCGCTAATAGAAACTATAATCAAGGTTTGGGGAGGGAAGAAAGACGATAACTCATACCCGTTAAATAATGATGCATGCAGCCTGTAACACCCCAGCCCAATGGACCGCCGGTGACTACTCATAGAGACTATAGATCACTGGGCCCACAGATTAACACAAGTCTTTCCAGCGCACTTTAGTCTCACTCGTTCGCACCCGGAAATTTTCCCACGAGGTTACCCATCCTAAGATTGTTCCCCACTAAGCACGCTTAAGTCTTAACTATGGGGTTCTTAGCAAAGAAGATGCATTTTGTTGATATGAGTAGTCTATCAATCCATTTTCAAGCTAAATTTGAAGTATTACACAGCCAAAAAATTTCTCAACTCAAAAAATTCCTCGGATGGAGTAATCTATTATAATTTATAATGTGAATTGAAAAACAATAGAATTAGCAATCATTTTTGCGTTTTTATTATAACTTATAAGCCCAATACAATAATAACAAAAGGGGGTGCTTATTACGTATGGAATTGTGTTGCATTATAATCTGTCTATCTTGTAAGGTGAGCATAACATTAATATATATGATTTTGGAATCTCCCCTAAGAGATTTCAAATTCTTATGGTATTCTCTTTTATTTGTATTATTTGTGTTTTGCATAGTTTTCGAATAATATTTTTAAACTTCAATATCCGATTCACACATACATTATACACTATACATATATATAATAAAATTTATAAAAAATATAATTATTTAAATACTATACATGATCAAGACAAATTTAATAGGAATTTATATAAATAAAGTTAATTATATATCAACAATAAACATTTCTCAAGTTTCTCTTTAATTAATTTCTTAAAATATTATATAATATTGAAAATACGATAAACAAAAGAGAACATTGAAGTTTATATTATACAATTTGTTAATCAAATGTCTCCTAAAATGACCTGAAAATCTACAAATGGCCCCTTTTCTATATGAAAAGATATAGATATCTTATTTATTAACCATATATACTTATGCACATCCATTAATAATTAAACATTAAAATTACTATATTATAAAATCATAACATTTCTCGAAAATTCCTTTTTTAACATAATGACCATAAAGACATAACATTTTCTTAATTCGTATTGACATTAATTATTTGATCTTATTGAAAATAATGTAAAATATTTATTCATCTCTTTCTTATTTCAAACACCCTTCTTATAACAGATACACAATTTACTTAAAAATATATTAAGGGCATTTAAGGCGGCCACCATGAGTAGTAATGGTGGCGTAGCAAGGACAAAGATCTTGATTGCCGGAAGTACCAGGAGGCACGCAATTGCAGCGCGCACAGCATGTTCCACACGCCCTTAAACACATCTTTTGTCTTGAAGCCAAGCTACACCTTGCTTTGCATGCCACTCCACAATCTAATAGTACATAACACAACATTTCATTAAAACCAAACTAATTAATACCAGCTAAGTTCTATTGAATATTTAGTGTCTAATAATCCTAAGTTTGAGGTGTGGACCCATCATTCTAACTATGCTATGAATTATGATAGGTTGATTGTTAAGTGTTTGTTACATTCATTATTTTAAAATATTATAGTTAGATAATTGTTTTTTTTTCTTCAGATTTTCATCATTAGTTTTGATGGGGACGTGACAACTTTATGCCGCTTTATAGATGCACTTCTAAAGTATGAAAAAGTAAGATAATTAAATAGAAAATATTTAACTATTGAAAAAAATAGCGCTTTCAATCGCAAATAACTAAATTAAATTAAAGGTATAATTTTAGATGTATCAAATTAATTTCATGTAATAGTATAGTACTCTAAACTCTATCATGAATGCTCTAATCTTATTAATCCTTTTTCTTCTCACACAAATAAATATTCTAAATTTTTTTATGTATGACGCCAAAGCTATCACTCATATATATATATATATATATATATATATATATATAGATTATATATAATATATATATATATATATATATATATATATATATATATATATATATATATATAATATATATATATATTATATATATATATATATATATATATATATATATATATATATATATATATTAAAATCAAATTTTCTAAGAAAACTTTATTACTCCTACGAATTATAGTAAGGACTAAGGAGTACTATATATACATATCAGTATATTACCATTATTCTATTAATATATATTTTTATAATAAAAACTAAAAAGCTTACCCATTAGACCACCTCCATAATAACCTTGAGCACCCTGCTGCAAATGTAATCCAAAATATTAGTATTCTTGATCTAATTTATTTCTTATACGAATTTTTCATTTTTATTTTAAATGTACTTGTGGATTCTCGACTCTTGATACGTGTACGTGTAAGACTTTAACGCTTAATTTTGAACTAAAAATATCACATCAACTGAGTAACACGTATACTTAACCCATATTCGTGTCGGATATAAATTTTAAAAAAAATTAATAAATTAAATAGAAAAGTGAATTGACTAACCACTAGATGAGCTTGCACAAACAGAAAAATGATGAGATAGAAGAAAATTGAGAAGATTAGAGGCTTGTGAAACACTGCCATACTATAATTAATCAAGAAATTATATTAATTTTAGTTAGTTGATAAGATTAAGAGTGTAAGGATGGTCTATTTATAGGCATTACCAAAACTCTAAAAGAGTATTAGGGGGTGTTTAATTAAGAAAATGACTTAAGCAAAGGGATTAGGTCAGATGGATTAGTACTTAATTACCTTTATGCATGCCAGTTCAATTACAGACCATTTTTTATTTTTATTTTTATTTCTCTGGTGGCTGCATTTAGTTGGTAAGTAGGGAGAAAAGCGAGCAACTTTAGGTTTATAACCGTTATTTGACAATTTGGCAAATCACATTTATATGGAGGAATTTTGATAGGGTGACATTTTTGACATTGTAATTTATCTTTTTGTGTTTTACTTATTTTATAAGCATATTTTTTGTCTTTTATAGTGATTTACAAATCACGGTGATTGATTAGAATGTTTTAGAGAATAGCTGGTTACTGAAAAAAAAACTAGGTCTACATAAAATAAACATATAATAGTACGTAGATAGATAAAATAAAAATCATGATATAAGTATATAAAGAAACAAAACCGAGTGGGTAAGAAGTAACTTGACAATGGGTCAAGAAGGCAACTAACGAAACTAATAGTAGTCTAAAATATGTATAGATGTGACGTCAAGTTCGTGGAGAAGCGCAACTGACTCAGGTCGTTCTTTATTTGCTCAATCACGTTTTCTAGGTCGACCATCTTAACCTATTCTTCAAACGGGAGAGTCGAAAGTCTTTCTTTGCAGATGTTCAAACCATCTTAACCTATTTTCATGCATTTTTGTAGATAATAGAGCAACATCTAGCTTCTCTCTAAACTTTGGGCTCTTGATTCTATCCATAAGACTTTTTGTTTTAAGGTAATCTCACCGAGAAACAATCTCTTAAAAAATACTTCTAAATTTAATTACTTTTTAATGGAACTTGAGCCCTTGGATTAATAATAAGATTACCTCATGTTTTATCTTTTTAAGCAAAGCTCATCAACACCTAATATTCCACTTAGATGCTTTATATAGATTTTAGTGATGCATGATTCATGCATGGGCTTGTAGCCATCTTGCTTCTTTTTTTTTTTTTTTTTTGTTTTTAATTCATCAATTGATGAATATCTATATAGTGTTCATCAACTATTTCAAATTATAAATAATTGAAAAAATAGAATAAAAGTATGTAATTTTCTAATATAGTGAAAATTAAATAATCAATCAATAAGAATATTATAGTCATAAATGATTCTCTTTCGTTTTTTTTTTTGTTATTCGCATTTAGAATATTGATTCAATTTCTATTATCAAACCAAATAATTAAATCTCAAATTTGTGTTATTTGGAGGTCAACTCCAATTTAAATCAGTTTTATTTAAGTTAACTCGAGAGGGATTTAGTAAAATACAATTTTTTTTGAAGATTTTAGTAAAATACAATTAAGCTAAATAAAAATAAATGGCACAAATTAAAAAGCATATAAAAATTAGTAAAAATAAGTTTCTTTTAACATAGATTGTTGTATGAGATGCACCTTAAACACCTATTAGTGTTTCACAAATTCTTGCAATAGACCGTCTATAGCATAGACGGGTAAATATGGGTCAACCCACTTTGTAAAATAAGTAACTGATTAGTCACCATCCTTATTTTTAAATTTAAAATCATTGAATTGGGCTGTTGGGAGAGCCGTCTTTGCCACAGAAGGTCTCATTGCCATAGACGGTCTCTCATGAGACCTTCTGTTAATGTTTAATGCATACTCTTATTCTATATTTTTCTCTATGGGCCAGCTCAATTAGAGATGGTCTCTAAAAAAAATCGGTTCTCATAAGAATTTGCGTAGATGAAATACAAGTATACAATAATCGTGCACGGCCCAAATGTGAAGTCCAGCCCCATTTTTGGATTGTCGCCACTGAAAATCAAAACATGAAAGCCCATGTCACTGTAGAATATGGTTTGCATTTTTATTTATGCTTATGCTTATACTCGATTAGGAGTGTTCACCGCTCTAAATCCGGATCTAAAGATTGGAATTTCGAATATGCTAAGACCAGAGAGCCGATCGGTTTCATCTGATCCGTTCTAACCCGAATTCCTCCCGGTCCGCTCCGGGTTAGACCAGAAACAATTTTGATATCAAAAATAAATTAAAAATGGAAGATTTTAAAATAATTTAGCAAATTCATTATTACAAAACTAAAATATTTGAATTAAAAAATTATTTAAAGCCCTTTAAATAAATATATACATAAAATCGTAAATTTTATTTCCCTTCAAAATCATCTTTATGTATATCCGGTCTAACCCAGATTTTTCCGAGTTTAGACCAGACCGGACTGGAAACACCGGAATGATGAATATGTAAGATTCGAAGCCCGGACCGGATGCAACCGGTTTGGTCCGATTTAGGTTCGGTCTCATTTTGCACACCCCTACTTAACTTATTAGTTGAAAAAAACATATATCGGCTCGTCTTTTTATGAGACTGTCTCATCATGAGATAAATAAATATAATTAATCTATTTTTTTTTAAATAATCACTTTAAGAAGATAAATTCAATTTTAGGTTTCATGTAATTACTTTAAGACAGTAAATTTATATTGGGTCAGCCTAATAGAGATGATCATATTATGAAAACGTTTCATTTGAGAATTTGAGAATGCAATCTTGAGCACAAGAAAATTTCGATTAATAATTTTAATTAATTCTAGATTTTACACAGTTTGGAATAAAATGATAAATGACAAAAATGGTAACTAAACGACTGAAAACTATAAATTTATGGTTGTAACTTGTAACTTGTAACTTGTAAGATGTATAACTAAATGTCTAAGATATCGATAATCACCCAATTCGCATATGGAAATCAATTATCACTAATATTTATTATAGATAGAGACTACAAATGAAATAAGATATGATTCTCATAACCATCATCATATCCAATATATTCCGCACATAAAAAACTATGGTCAGGATATGGGGAGGAAAGGACGGTGATAACTCATACTCATAGCGGAGAGCATGGCCAAAGAGTCTCCTTACTCGAGAAAAAATAAGATATAATTCGGATACTGCAACTGATAGGACCGAGTTCGACTGCAACGAACTCCACAGGTTTCATTTCCAAATTAAATGCATAATAAAATGCGATGTACTTAATTGCATACTTTTGTCCTATTGATTCAATTAATTAATAAGCATTAAACTCAAATTATCTTGAAGTGATTTATTTATTCCTAATCTCACACTTCTATTTTATTGATTGATTAGACTAATAAAAACAATTTAAATAATTATTTAGTAAAAATTTAATCACATATCGCGATAAATTTGGTCTCTAATTAAATTACCATCAATCTATCTATCTTAAGACAAATCCTTTATTAAGACCGTCTCACCGGCTTAAATAGACACTAAAATAACTATAAATAACCCTAATTTTAGACACTTCCATAGAAGATGAAGCGCCAAATAAGTGGTGCAACAGAAAGTGACAAAAGAACAAACCAATTATGACACGTGGCATATCATAATATCCCACATTATAAATGGCTGTTGATGTGGCAACCAAATTTCAGTTTCAGTTACACGATTCCTCTCACACATTCCTTAATCCTTCCTTTTCTCTCTCCACCGCTTCAACTCGCCGGAAATTCTGGGACCCACCAGCATTCATCTCATCAACTTCCGGCGATCAATCGTCATTTCCAAATTAAACTGACCTTCTGCATTTCCCTGATTTATGGCGGATTGATTAACACATTTACGCCATTAATGTGCTTCAGTTCCTCTCTCTTTCTTCAAATCAGGTAATTTTCTTCATATTTCATTTTTCCTTGTTTTTCGTCTAATTCCGATTTCTGGTAATCTTTGCAGAAAGAATTCACTGTAAATTTACTGTTCATTTGATGATTTGATTTGATTTGATTATACAATACAAGTGCTCATTATTCGTTGTTCTTCGGTTATTATTAATTACTGAAGATCTTTACGAAAAACTTTTCTATGAAAATTCAGTGTTCATGAATTACAATTGTTCTTCATCTTCTTTTTAATTACTGTATTGTTTAATTCCATACTTCTATTTTCATATTTTCCGGTGTTTCGGCTTCCAACACTGCAAATCTGTTCAAAAAAAATTCATGTTTATTGGATTATACCGAGTGTTCAATTTTACAAATGAATTATCAAGTTATATTTCTTAGTTTCTAAATCTGTAAATTTGTGAAATAGATAGAAAATCTTAAATTTCTTTCACGAGATTTAACTTTCCTCTTTTTCTCTCTCTTTAAACACTGCTTTGTTTCGTGAAGAACCCGATTCTCTTTACTCTAGAGACGAAAACCGCTTTTTTTTGTTTTTCTTCTTCATTTTTGTCTCCTTTTATTTTATATTTTATTTTATTTATTTACTATTTTTTATTCTTTTTCTGGTTTGTGGTCTTTCTCTTCATTTCTCTCTCATACCTAACTCTCGCACTTGCATTTAAGAGATAGAGAAAAATGAGGAAAAGTTGCAGAGATATCTAGTACTTCGACTATTACTGGAATTTGTATGCATCTTTCCTTCAATTTTCTAATTTTCTAATTTTCTAATTGATAGATTTGATTTGTTTTGGTTATTATTGGTAAATTGAGTGAGAGATAATAGTATAGAGTAGGATTTAAAAAACCCTGCATTTCGGTCTCTTTTCGGCACTCTTTCCGCCTTCTCTTTTTATTTATTGAGATTGTTTCTATGACAGAGAAAATTAACAGAAATGGACAAGAATTCAGACGTGAGGCATCTATTCAATCGAAAATCCGGTAACTTCCTTCAAAAAAATCAACACATCGCCTTCATTTTATTACCCTTTGGTTTTAAGAAAAATGACAAAAATGGACCTCATTTCCCATTGTCGTCTTTCAATTTTGGTGTAATTTTTCTTATTTTTCTTCATATTATAATAATATTTTTAATTTCAATTTATGTGCTTTTGATTATGATGATAGGCCTGTTTTAACATACTTATGGATAAACCGTATGCTCTATCTACACATCTTTTATGGTCGTTTCTGTTTCTCAATTTTTCTTGGATAATTTTGTGGGTTTTATGAAGGTAACGTGGAGAAGGAGAAAACGAGTAAAGAGACGATTGTGAAACGATTGAGTGTTAACGGGAGAGAAAGGGGTTTTGACGGTAAAGATGAGCTTCACTCTCACTCCTCTACTGTAACAGCCATGAAAAGTAAGCTTCCCACAAAGGTAATTTTATCTGATTGAAAGAATTATCTCCATTTTTTTTATTAAAAAAAGATAGTTTTATTTAATGGATTATATTTTAATTATATTTATTTATTTTAGCTTTTCAGTGGTTCTAAAGTTCCTAAGAAGCAACGTTCAGGTATGTTTGGGGTTTTTGTTAAAAATATTGTTTGTTTTTTGTCGGAATTGTTTTTAATCATGTTTATTGGGTTTTTTAATTGAACTGTGGGATTCTGTTTTTATTACTAGTTAATACCATGAATTAAAATATTGGTGCTTTAACTGACTTGGTCATTTGTACAAGATTGCAAGAAGTGGGTCTCTGTGGGAAAGTTTTTGAAATTTCATGTTTTAAGTGTGTACTTTGCTGCCTTATGGACCCTTTTTGTTTCTTTTTCTGATTATAGAATAGAATAGATAGATTCTGCATGTTATTGCACTTCTTTTTAACTTGATGGGAATTCCAACTTTCATGTTCACTGTACTCGGATTCCTTTTTCAATCAAATTTAGTACTCCGTCACTAACTTCTTTGTTACAAATGATATTTGGTAAAGCGGTCAAGTTCTATCATCATGAACAACAACCCAATATCCCGCTCGAAAAATAGGGTTTGGGTGAGGGAATGTAACAGACAATCCATACCCGTACTCCCTTGAGAGGGAATGATAGAGGAAAACGGTCAATTTTACCCCAAGAAGGTAAGAGCCCTGCAAAGTGAGGAATTAATTAGCACTGTTGCTTGGAGATCCTTAAATACCTGTATAGGAACCACAATAGTTAAAACAAAGATGGAGATACCAAGACCTGATGGATAAAAAGGATAAGGTTTAGGTAAGAAAACAGTGCCTTGTGTGCCTCTTCGTTGGGCTGGGTTATTAACTTTAGCTTGTTTGTTTGGATAAGAAATGAACATTGAAACTCATTCACTTGAATTTGAAGTTTGAAAAACCTTTGCTTCCATAACAAACAAAAACAGAGCAGAAAAACTGGCGAAGAAGAAGAAGAAATTAATTTTGGTTACTCTTCATATTGGAAAGACACTGTTGTAATTTTAGTGGTATAGAATGAATTCTAGTCAAGATTTTATAGTACTTAAATGATTTCTACATTTTGATTTAACCTGCTTTGTTAGTTTTAGTTTGAATGTAAATTTTTCTTTTCTTGGCAACAGTTAGAAAAGCATGTAGTGAATTCGTCTCAGATTCCTTACTGGGCGTAAAGAGATCAAACAATAGGGTAAATGGGGCTGAATCTATCAGGAATGATTGTTTGAAGAAGTCTAAGGTAACCATGGTTTGTTCTCTATATTTTTCATAAGCATTTTAATTCAAGTATATAGATACTGCAAAATGACATGGTTTAAAATTTCACATTTCTTATGCAGCGAAGTGGTTGGTTGGATCATTCATCAAAACTGTCTGTTTCAGAGGCAATTTCTAAAGACGAGGAAGAGGTGGCTGAGGCATTGTTTGCATTGAAAGGAATTACTTTTAATCGTGATAATAAGCCGAACAATGAGTCTTTGGAACCAACATCACCGGACTTAATGAAGAAAGTGAACATCAATCTTACAATTCCATCTCAAGGTTTTTGGCTATATTTTGACCTTCATGCTTCTTTGATCTCTGTTCTGTTCGTTGATAGTTAATACTAAAATTTTATTCTATTAGAAGCTAGGACTTTAAAAGAGGAATCAGATGCAACTAATTCCACACCAACCACAGATCAGGCACTGACTGCTGATCCTGCACGTCCCATTTGGTCTAATTTGTCTGAAAGACAACTTATTCCAAACAAAGTATCAGTTCCTCCGGTGCCTTTTCAGTTACCTCCACCTCTCAGGGCTTGTGATGACAGACAGCGGACTGATTCTACTTTACTTTGTGGTTCAACCGATCAAAATTCAGACACTGGGTGAGTGTAAAGATTCTTGAACTGTGTCACTGTGTGTAAGCAAGAATGTCTGATTTTGACTACTATATGCTGAAATTTTGAGAGACCTCTACTCTTTTTCTGATGCAGGTTAGGAGAGACCAAACCAGAGAAATCACAGCTTTCTAAGAAAGAATTGCACATTAATATAGGAGTACGCATTTTTCAGGCCCTATGAATTATTGTTGATTGTCCTTTGTATTTCTTGTCCTAAACAATTTTAAATTTATTTTTTTACTACAGTTATCAGATTCAGCAAATTGTCAAAATAAAGAGCATTCTACTTCTACAGAATGCGGAGATATTGGTATTGACATTTATAATTTCAATGTCTCTTCAGTTACAAACTTGCTACTATTCACAAACTAATATTTTGATATTTTAATCAGCTGCTTCAGCCTCAAAGCCTCTGCATGGTTCAGGAGTTGGATTTCCTGTGCAGTAATTTTCTCTTCCCCCTTATTCCAAACATAATTTTATAATCTTCTTTAACTCCGCAATTGAATTAAGGTATCCTATCTTTCATTTTATAGGTCTTCGGCTATACTTGTTCCCTCTTGGCTTAATAATAATTCCTTATCTTGTCCTGGTTCCTATGATATCAAATTTTCCGGCAAGGTTAGCTTTTCTAGTATTTGGAACTATTTATATAATTCAAGAGGAAATTTCTTTCTTTGTTAATGAACTTCTTGACAGTTACAGCCAGGTTCCACTTCCTTTTCCTCAATTTTGACTCCTCCACTTTGATCTCATTAACATTTTCAGGTGCCTTGCTCAATAAATGGCGGAAGAAAGTCATGGAAAAGATGTGTTGCACATGTCTACATTAGTCATTTGATTCAGGTGCTGAAAACTTCAGAAGGAAAAGATTTAAATGGAACTCCTACTGCTGGCCACATGTTCAGTTCTGCTTCTTCTATGTCTAAAAGTGCAAATGATGTACCTATGCTCCATGAGAAACGTATTGCTAAAGAAGATGGACCATCTGTTTCCGGGTTCCACGACTCAAAGAAACAGGTACTTTCATCTCCTCATCATTTCAATTGTTGTACTTTTATGTTGATCTGATTTATTTCTTGGCTTGGGCAGAGCTTTGATTTTTTGTCTTTGTCAACTGGAGCTGCCCCAGAAGTAAACAATGGTGTAGATAGGTTGGGCATTTCTATGGAACCTAAAGGACATGTTCCTCAACTTAACTCCGTTGCACAACATAATGCCTACATGCCTTCCTCGATGTCGCTAAATCATTTTCCTTCCATTCCTTACAATGATCAAGGTGCAGCAGTGTCAATAGCACTACCTCTTGTGCCACCTCAGGTATCTCCCATTTTCCGCTCTTGAGATAAGATCATATCATATTTCTGTGACACTATAATATGAACCTGGAAAAGAATCGAATGACGAATGACAAGAAACAATGTGATGCTCTGGATGCAGCGTATTCTGATCATAACCTCATGAAGTGCCTTCTTCCATGTCGAGCTACATGTCCATTCACCTGTGTCACGGACGATCTAGCAATAATTTGCCTTTTAAAGTAGTAGCCAAATGTTTTTCTTCTCAATACTCACTGTCCTGCATTAGCAAAGCCATATGTACATAAGAGTAATGTATATTTGAGACAGGCTGTTGACGGCCCGGAAATCATAATTCTATATTTGATACTTTATTTAGCATTTTTAAACAAGATAATGCATCTACAATATCACTAACTGAAGCTATGATGTGGACTTGGTACAGGGTCACTTACGAGTACCTCCATATCTTAATAATCTTAGCGGGTCTACGCATATGGGCACAGCAAGAACTACACAACAGCCACTTTCTAAACACCAGCCGCAGCAGCAGCAGCAGATTTTCACACCCAAAATAGCTTCACAGTTCTGGCATAACAGTATACGGGAACAGTACTCTATGAATCACAAACAGGCTCACCTGCCTGCCCCCTTACCTTCTCTAGAATCCATTGGTCCCAAGTATTTTCACATTTCGGAACAACAACTGCAACTACAACTGCAACTGCAGCAGCAGCAGCAACAACTGTTTGGACGTTATCCACCTTTGCCCAGATCTGGTGGAAAGTTACAAAATACTCAACCCACTTGAATATGTGAAGACAAAGGTAGTCGATTTCTTTTCCAATGAGCGGCTCTTTCATTGAGAGGGGAGCTTACGAAAGGGAGAATTAGGTAAATTATCATCGTGAATTTCTTTATCATATTTGGATGATCATACTGGCATAATACCCAAACGGAAAACAGAATCGGTTGAAGGATCAAGAGCTGCTAATGAATTGTAATATGTTAGCTGAAAGTGTAGTGCTGGGAATGCGAAATCTCCATGAAACAGTTACGATATGCAGACGAGAACAAGAAAACACATGTAAAGATCAATACATTGGTACGGAGTTGCGTAAAGGATTTCGTTAACAGTTGTCTTGTTGCGTATGTATTTTTTTGAGTCGGTAAGAGAAACGGGCAGTTTGCAAGGAGGGCGTTTTTTGTGATTGCTACACACCAAATTTTTTGACATAATGCTTCATTCATTATGTAGAGTTCTTTTAGTTGTTTTGTAGTGAAACGATAGCAGAATTTTGGAAATTTGCTGTAATAAAAGATGCTTTTGATTGATCATCAAGCACATATTATTATAATGTCATTTTACTTAATCCGTTATAATTAAAATTAAAAGTTTACTTCAATTCAAAAAAAAAAAAAATTTAAAAGTTTACTTTGGCATTATCTAAAAGTAACAAAAAATAATACAACTTATTACCTATTTACGACTACTTGAAGTAGCTTGATAATACAAATGCGACCATCTCTACAAATGAATATTGTACCCTAGAGATAAAAGGGGCCGAAGAAAAATAGCTAACAATAATCTTAGTGATTAAGTCGCAAAATTCAAACTAGAATTCGAGTTTATATTTGGAGTTTGTCGCAGCTAAGAGAGCTGCTCCTATACCAGAACCATCTTTCGAATGTTCAATGACTATTTTTTTCGACAGTTCTTGCCCTAAAAGCTCGGTAACTGCACCCTGGAGATAGTTTCTGTACTGAGGATAGTTCTCATACAAACCCCCATCCATTGCTACTACAGTTCGCTTCCCGAATACGAGACCTTTGTTATCTTCTTCCATCTTTCGTAATATCCCTACGATTCCTGCACCTGCTAAACGGCCACCACGTTTTGCTATTGTATCGCAAACCTCTATGACTATCTCTCGTGTTGCTGTACTTGTTTCAACCTGATTGATAATGAAGGGGAAAGTTAATAAATAATCCCCGGACAATTAAGATGTTTGACGGGCATATCAAATTTGCTATACTTACTCCTGCTTCGTTATATAAAATGGATCCAACGGTATCCAAAGTGCTCGATGTATCCTGCTGCATAGCACTTATATGTGGAGTTCTGTTAAGGAAAAATTGACAGTGCATCAGGACAAGTGAATTATACAGGTTTTCAGACATAGACGAGGAACGTATTATAACGTTCTATGTTCATTCCCGACGGGACCAATAATCATGCACTTATTATGTGAAATTTCGATTGATATGTGTCAATCAACATCTTTAAAATTCCGAAGGAAATATTGCGTACGTTCGATCCCCAAGTCCCATTTCAGCGGGGCTTCAAAACGTGTCCTCTATTATTATAAAGCTAGGACATTTAGCAAAGTAACAAAATACATGAACCCATCACAGATATTTGACGTTAATTGACAAAATGTGAAAAAACAAGTTGGGTACTCGGCTAATCTAGAACGCAGCTATAACAATGACGATGTATTTAGTCATCGTCGCCACAAGAATTCCTTCATTGTGCAATAGCACAAGTTCTTTTTAATTTTGTAAGACCCGGCCTGGCCTAGTCCATATCCAGCTCATTGAACAGGTCTAGTTATGATATTCAAAATATTTGAACATTAAACAACGATTATGGTGAAAATATACGATCATAACTCAATCAACAAAGAAAACGACACAATTTCACATGGTTTGGAGAGTACTACGTGATGATAAAACGGGTCCAAAGGATGAAGTTTCTTCAATAACATTACCTTAGAGAAAAAGGAGTTTGCAACTTTTCAGGGATGCTACTGCCAAACAAAGAACCGGCTTCAGCCATCTTCAATAGCACCCTCCTCACAATCTCGCCAAGGTACATACCCGATATTGTTTTCTCGAAAATCTGTCACGAGATGCAAATTTCATTACCCGCATCCAGAAAATTAAACTTATGTTTGTGATTGTAATTCAGAACATACCTGTTCACCAGGGTTAATGCTTTTGGCATCCAATTCCCGATCAAATTCAGTCAACGGAATTCCAGTCGAGAAAGCTCCCCATTCAGTATTAATTATCTGAAACGTACATCACAGATCGCATAAACATCAAAAATCAATTAAAGGAGCTAGCTAGTCGGGTTCTGTCAGCGACAAGATTTTGGCTTACTGTTGTTCCTGAATGGGACATTTTCTTGCCCGGTAGTTTAGGAATTGCGTCTGTTTGCTCCACATAGCAGGCGTTTGTTCCAGTTCCCAATATCACAGCAACCATTACATCGTTATCCCAGTACTTCGCACCCGCTAAAGTCCCTACTGCATCGTTAACCTAACTCGTCCATAAGTAAAGAGCATGAGCACGCACTCATAATGCGTTTCTAAGGCTAAAGCAACAATCACCGAAAGGCGGAAATATTTAACACATACCAGAGCCGAGACTTGCATTTGTAGACCTTGCCTTTGCATAGCTTCATTCAAACAAGCTACTACATCTCGTCCTGCCTGAACCGATAACATAGAAATTCATATATTTCGTCGCCAGTATCAAGGATTCGTTTAACACAAAATAGCTGAAAAACATGAAGAACCGAGGTCTTAGAGGCACTAACCGTTCCAGAAACTGCAAAACCTTTCGTCCACTTCATTAATATCCCCGAATCTATCGATGTTTGTTTCACTGGAAATGAAAATGTGAATCCCAGTTCTCGGGTTCTTCCTTGCGTGAGTTGAAATACGCCACTCTCCTTCTCGGCAAATTTGGCCAATCCGGAAGCGATGAAATCGAAGAGCTCCTGTCAATATGGGACTAATCAACACCTCTGTATGCTAGTCTAACTCTAGGCAATAGAAGTATTAGTACACTAATATGTTCAACTGACCTCAGAGGTACCGAACATCAACTCCTGTGGAATAGAGACTTGTTCGGCTTCGACAGCGATCACACGCTGATCCTTTCCGCCTAATTGTACTCTCAACACGCGGAAATTAGTTCCACCAAGATCCAATGCATAGAACAATCCCTTCTCATTCCTTTCACCAACATAAAATTCAAAATTTTAGAATCAAATATTCTAATCAATATTTGAACACCCCAAAAAAATACAATTTCGTCATTTCGGATATTGCAAGAGTAACCAATTTCTAGCTCATACGTAGACAATACAATTTTAAAGTCTTAATCCCAAAATATGGCGTTAGCTACATGAAGCAAAACAAATCAACCAAAGAAATTTAGACTTACAATACAAGATCACATTTGACAAATAGGAATTACATAATACATGACAAAAACCTTTCTCATTCCCATTTGATCAGCACAAAATTTGGAATTAAGAGTACTTCCAATACAACAATACCAAAGTCTAACTCCCATCCATAGTTTAAAAACAAGGCCACATTGCATCACGTCGGACGCGTTATATATGTTTTCAAAAACAACGAACTGATATTTCCCGCATTGTAAAGGTGTTATAAAAAAACCGCATTTTTGACCGTATCAAGGGATGTTTTATGGGTTTGACGTTATTTAGACATTACGATAACCACCTCACTGCCCTTACCACATCACCATTTGTTACAACTGTTACCGTATTTTTACTCTATGCAGTCCCATCCTAATTGGGTTTGCTATATATAAACCAAATTAGACTACTTTATGTACAAACCACAAACATAGAGTTAACTCAAAATTCAATATTACACAAAGAAGAGTTCTTTATTCTTTAACATACTTCTATTAAAATACAAGCTTAACTAGAAATCAAACTCCCATGTAATAGTCATGCAAAAATACATTTATCCATTGTACTTCTCTTAATTTTTAGATTTATAATAGGCACAAAAGGTAATTGATAAAGACAGTTTTGTATACTACTCTTTGATAAATACTTTTAAGCCTACTATCTTTTTTATTGATTTTCCTTTTTAACTCATTTTTCTTTAATAAATTGCCAACTATTCTAGGGCTTAACAACTATAGTGCCGAAAACTCGAAAATCAACTAATACTTTCAACCGTTCAAACCAGCTAACAACTCGTATCGACAAATATTTGCCAAATTGACCTATAATCAAACCTAATTAACATTTTTTTTAATGGCACAAACAAATAAAAATAGAAATTTCTCAATGATCTAACAAACCCAAAAACATAATTAAAACAATATCTAAAAAAAAATCAAATATTTGATCTTTTTAAGCACAAAAATAGAATTAAATAAAAACATGAAAAATAGAAAAATACCCAGTTGGGAGAGTATCAACATAGCTAAGGATCATCTTAAGATCACTACCCCCATCAACAGCAAGGCCAGCTCTCATATCATTACCCATGGAATCCGCCACGTGGCGCAAAACTGGAAGAGGTGTAGCACACTCTTTTTGTAACTTAGTCAAGATTTGAGTGACAGAAGAAATCGTTCCACTGCCAGATCGGACGGTCATCCTTGGTTGAATCATAGAACCCCTGATCTTTGATCCTCTTGGGATTGGGATGGAAATTGATCCTAAAGTTGAAGCCGAAATTACTGACATTTTGGAGTGTGATAAAGATCAAGAATTTGGGAAATTTTATGAGAAAATCTGAAAAGAAATCGATAAAGATAAAATTTTTATTGATAAAAAGAAAATCAATTGGTGGGGCAATGAAATTCTACAGTGGAAGTTAATAATTTTTTAAACCTAATTAAGTACAAAATTTTATTTCTATTAATGACTTTTTCTTTTTTTTTTTGTTATTAATGACTTTTTCGTTTGAACGAGAGAATCTAAATTCTATAGAATTTATCGAACTGTTTTTTAATTGCTTCTTTTTTTGAATTTCGTGAGTGAAACTGTCTCACCGTAATATAGACCCATATAAATAGTCTAAATTATTATATTCCGTTTAAAATGGAATTGATTGAGTTAAACTTATGTAACAATAATTTAATAAAAACTATTGTTTTTGTTATTTTTAAAGTAAATAAAAATTAGGTTAGTCCATACTGATCCTAATAGAAAATTTGTTTTTGAATTAGGTTTAATGATTTCTATTTTTAGTAGTGAATTTTTAGATTATTTTTAATCAGGTGCTATCTTGAAAGACCGTTTTTTGTGAGGACGACTCTCAAAAGTCCATTTCAAATTTATATTTAGAGTTGTAACAATATATATTTTGAATTGGACTGCGCTTTTGAGAGCCATCTTTACAAAAGACGGTCTCAAGTAAAAAGTTGTGATTTTAATTCATAAAGAGTAGTTTTGGGCTTTTTTTTAAAACCCTATTTTCAAATTTAGGAGTTTGGCAAAAAATATTTTCCTTTTTTCGGAAAAGCTTTAAGAAGCTAGGCCAAATACCCTCAAAATAGATAAATTTTTGTTAACGAAAGTACTATTAATTAATTTTGTAGCGATAAAAGATATATTTTTGTTAAAAGGAGTAATTACTAATTAAAAAGATATAGGGTAAAATCCCATTAAAATTGTATTTAAACTTATAAGGATTAGAAGCATTAAAATCATTTAATTCAATAAAATTAAAAATATCGAAGAAAAATATAAGGCTAAAAAAGTAAAAATCATAAAGGTCTAAAATAAGTATTAATTTGTGAAAAATATTCTTAATTTATAATCTAATATTTTGTTTGTATATATATAATGATTGAAAAAATATGTCTTATACTCCCTCCAAATCAGTTTAGATTTCCCATTTTCTTGTTTGGCAAAATCATACCAACTGTCCAATTTCCTTTTTTGTCTATTATTTTTTTACCTAAATACCCCCACTTTTTCAATTCCCGATACCCAACTACCACCTTTACAATTAGTTTAATCAATTAAAATAACCAACTATCACATTTTTAATAGACCCCACTCAACCCTTAAAATCCGTGAAATCTCAAAGGAGTATATAACATTTTCATTTGATTCTACATCTAAAAGATATTATAATAATAAAAGATATCTAATAAGATTCAGGAAATAATTAATTATTAAAATTCTAAATTCTATTTATTTTCTTTTCCAACCCTCTCCTCAAATTAAAATTAATAGCATTACTGTTCTACGGTGGAAGATGCATTGCAAATAATTCTACACTTTTTTGTTAGTACTTAGTACTCTACATGCATCCCATTACCGTCTTGTAAGAGATAATTTTACCCTAAGATCACATATGTAAGCTGTAGTGATCCAATCGGCCCAATTTCATTTTCTTACAATACACGATATTAATAATTTAATTAATCAATTTAAGATCATAATTGATACTTTTAAAATCAAAATTTATGATTTTATAAAGCTATTAACTAATTATTTATAATTTATTACTTGAAGATTAGAATTGACCACTTTAAGATTATAATTAAACCTTTTACTACATTTATAATAAATTGACTCGTTTAAGATTTTATAAGTTAATTGATCAATCACAAAATCTCACAAGAGACGGTCTATAGGATAGACCATAAAATTGGGTCAGCCCATTTCCCTTAACTGATTTTTTTAATTATAATATCAATTATATTATGTTATAATCTTAAATGTAAGGTATTATAACCTCGAATATACTATTCTATAACCCCAAATATAAGTTATTATAACCCCAAATAATTTATTATAACCCCAAATATACTATGTTATATTTTGGGCTGAGCTTCATGGATTCCGTCTATAGAATAGACCGTCACCCATGAGACTTACTGTTGATCAATATACATAATTATATTGATTGGGCTATTCAGCCCATTCTTTGACAACGTCTCACATAAGAATTGGTATATACAAAAAATACAACACAAATTCTTACTTGCGACCGTCTTTTGTAAAGACGGCTCTCAAAAACTCAGTCCAATTCTAAATATGTATTGTTACAACTTTAAATATATTTGGGCTAGACTTTTAATAGTCGTCTTTACAAAAAACGGTCTCTCACATGAATACAATCAATAGAAAATCTTTGTCCAACATTATATGTGGATTATTTATAGTTCTAAAGTTGTAATCCTAAACAAAGGTACACACAAGTATGACAACAAGAAGGCAAGTATCCATATTCGGTTGGAGCTAAATTCAGTTTCACATCATCAAGTATCTACTCATACTCAATCTAACTAGAGCCTTCTTAGGTCCCATTTGTTTCACTTTATTTAAAAATAAAATGAGTTTATTATTTGTCTATATTAGAAGAAGGTGGTCTAGACGTTCATCTCTGCACGTACGCTAAACAGTAAACAAACTAATTAAATTGTTATTTTGTGCCATAATTAAAAATCAACCCAACCGAAAGTTTATAAATTGATGGATGAAGCCGCATAATGTGTTATATTACTCTAAAACACCCCCTCACAAGAGACCTTTGAGTTAGAAATGTAAATGCAACACATACCTTCTTTATACATGGCGCTGAACATTCCATTGTAAATGAGGAGTGGTTGAGATTCGAATTACCCATAATCTCTAGTCATGCTAGCCTCTGATACCACATTAAAAACCAACTCAACAAAAAACTTAATTGATGGTTGAAGTCTTAGCGTATTATGTTACATACTCTGACATATATATTCCCTTACATTTCATTGTTTATTACATTTTTACTTTAAATTTTTTAAATTTAATATATCAAAAAATATAAAATGAGAAATTATATTATACTATCTAATCAAGGTTTAGGTTCCCTAAATGGAATGGAACACTTCCCTTGGCAATAAAAAACCCTCATTGAGCTCAATAGGTAAAAAGTCTTAGTCTTGGTGAGGTAGAGTTGAATCCAAATGGGACCCACAAAGTTAGAATGTTAGATTAAAATTTACCAATTATATAAGAGGTTAGTACTAAGAAACAAACCTATAGCATTCCCCACCCAACTAGTTTACTCACTACTTACACCTTCCTTTTATACATTTATTTATTATTTATTTATAAATTATAACTAACAGAATTCTAGTGAAGTGGACGCCAAGAAAAGAAGCTTTTTTCCCATTATATTTCTACGTCCCCTTAAATATCCCTTTCATAATGTACCCTTTGTTTCATTATCAATTCATACATATATCCCTTTACAATAATTCTCTAAAAATCACAATTTTGAAAAAAATACATTAAAATTCTCGGGTCGGATGGAGGGTGGTGGAGATGGGGTTGTTGTGGTGAATACGAGAGCGGAAATCGACACACGAGCACCTTTTCGATCTGTTAAAGAGGCCGTTTCTTTGTTTGGTGAACGAGTTTTAGCCGGGGAAGTTTATGCTAATACTAAGCTCAAGGAGGTATCATTCCTTAAATATCTTACTTTGATTTGAAAGTAATAACCCTAATGTTCATGCTAGAAGTGTTCATTTGGGTCATGATGTTGATGATTTCGGGTTATATCTTTCGGATAGGTTTAAAATCGAATATTGTGTCCATATTAGTTTTTACATATTTTTCAATTCATTTGAAGTCATGTTAAGTCGATTTTCATTATAAGATTGGGACTGTTTTGACTTTTTTCATTACCAAGTTAGCAAATAGGTGGAGTCTAACCTCGAACCTGCCCGGCATGGGCAGAGTCATTAGATTAAACATTTTATATATTAATGCAGAATTATATAGTATAAAAACAAAAGAATATTGGTAGTCGAGTTAGTTTAACACGCGTATAAGATGTTAAAATTCGCCCAATTAGCATGCAATATAATGTTTAATCGATAGTTATCACATATCATTAGCAATGCATGCAATAAATATCATTATCACATAGCTAAATAAATTGTCTATCTTTGATGTTGATATTGAATGAATATGAGTGTTACATGATTGTGGTGCTCTCTATCTCTTTCAAGTTAATTAGTTTCCATTTATAAAAATATGTCAAATAAATAAAGAATTAAAGATGATAACAGTGCCGTTCCTGACAATTTTTAGGCCTTAGGTAAAATGTAAAAAAGGGTACTTATTCATGCGCTTAACTTAGAATCTTAATGCTGCAAGTTCGATTCATGTTAGGTGCTACTTATGCAAATACTAATTTAGTTATAAGGATTTAACTCAATTTGGGCCCCTTTATGAACTGGGCCCTAAACAATTGCACTTCTAAACTACCCTTAGGAACGGTCATGGATGATACATAAAAATATATGTGATTATATATGCGAGCTAATTAATTTGAGACGGTGAGATGTACGTGAATCTAAAAAAAATGCATATAACATGGCTAAATAGTCATGCATGGTATTTATAGGACAAGAACCCATTCTATACAATCAATTATTTTTGGATATATAGAGTCTAAATTTAATATTGGGAGGGATGAAAAATAATTTTCCTTCCATTGTACAATATTTTATTTTAATTATCTTCCAAATTCAACATCTCTAATAATCAAAATTATTTGGGAATTTGCTTCAAGAATTTTTTTTGTAATTAATTTGCAAAGAATTGAAAAGTAAAAAAAAAAAAAGAAAAAAACTTTTTGAAGATAATATATGAGTAAAAATTAGAAATAGCTAGGGAATAAAGTAGCTACTTAATTCTCAGCTTTAATAAGGAATCAAACACTTTGATCCTTTGGAAGAAACCTTAATTCAAGCAAGAATCTATAATTAAAATTTGACCTTAATATTATTATATGAACAATGAGAGTCACATGACATACTATAGCCTACATATACAATTTATTATATGAGACGATCTCAATGTTGTCAAAGAATCAACTTTATTAAAAGTTATTAAAGGCCAAAATATATATGCTCTAACACGCCCCTTATACGAGAGCCCTAAACCCTCCGCGCTAAATATTAAGAGTCCATTTTAAATGATGAGTGGTTGAGAACTCCTGACCTTTTGTCACGCTGCTATCATGTACTTCAAGGAAGGAGCTCGGCCAAAAGCTAGTTTAAGCCTATAATTGACATCCTATGACATATTATATACTCTAACAGAATCATCTCAATGCAGATGGATAATAACTCAGTACTGAACGAGGAAGAGACGACCTCGAAACAAGGAAAGAAGACAACCCAAGAGCTAGAAGAAGCAAAACAAAGCCTACAAAAAGCCCAAGAAGAAACAAAGGTAATGGCAACATGTTTATGTTCACTTCAAGAAGAGCTTGAAAAGACCAAAAGAGAACTACTTCAACTTAAACTTGAGAAAGAATCTGAAAAACAAATGATTGAGTATGAATTGGAGGATCCCCATAATAATAATACAAGAATTAAGTATGAAAATAGAAGATCAACATTTTCTGAAGTGGTTGTACCTCATAATAATAATAATAATAATAATATTAATAATAATAATAATAATAATAATAATAATAATAATAATAATAATAATAATAATAATAATAATGAATATAATTATAAGAATAATGGAGGAGCCTTTTTAGAGAGAAATTCTTCTATTAAGAATAAGAAGGTGAAAAGACAGCCATTGATACCTTTAATTGGTGGGATTTTCTCAAGGAAGAATAAGAAGAATTCTCAACTTCTTTCTGCTAAGTCTCCTTAGAACTTATATCTTCAATTTTGTATTTTTTTTTTTGAGATGTTTTATGTGTTTTGTGTAATTTGTATTATATACTTTAATAATTTCATCTTTTTATTAATTTTTTTGCTTGGGAATTTAATGTTTTTATGGTTTAGTTAAATGTGTAAAGGATGCAATGCAAGACTTATTAACTATGCAAGATTATTCAATAAATAAAGTTCGCACAAGCATCATTATTATAAAAGAATTATGAATCATTCGCATTAACTAGTTGATTGTAAAAATTAGGGTAAATTAATGTTGAGCTAGTCTCCTGAGAGACCGTCTTTCTCAAAGACGCCTTTTAGGCCCAATTCATTAAAGCTTAATATTTATTTTTACTCTACATTTTCTTTATTGGTCAATTCAAATAGAGATGGTCTTTCATAAAGATCGCCTCTCACAAAAATTTCAGATTAATGTTTGTATTGTTTGGATTTAGCTTTTAAGTGGAGGCCCACTTAGAGTTAGGGTTGCTTGACTAATTCAATGTTAGGTAGTTACATTATATACTATGGTTAATGTGTTAAAAATAATATAATCAAGTGGGATTATATTTGAATCTTGTAATTGCATATCTTTATAATAATAAATTTTATAATTTTTAAATGTGTGTCAGCAAGTCTTTTATGAGACCATCTTACTATGAGATGGGCCATACAAGCAGTCCAAAGTTAAACTTACATAGGAGTAAACTAGATAAAAACAGTTTTTTTCATTAGATTTTGAGAAATGTAAAATTAAACCAGTCTATATTAAGTCGTTTCACGATAAAATGGTCTTGATAAAGATTTTGTCAATGTCTATAGCTCAATATATGAATAATTAGAATATTACACTAAATTGCATAAAAAGTCAAATATAGTAATAATTATAGTGAAACGAGAAAAAGTACCTCTTTTCCACACAACGAAAAATTAATTGGGCCAATTCATTTCTTGAATTTCTAACGCTAAATCACTCTGAATGTCCTAATTGGGCCAGGCCAATTAGTATCTTATTTCGGGCGATTTTGAACTGATGGACCAATATCAAACAGGCTTTTTTTAAATAATTCTAGTACTTAGATATTAACTTCGTATATTTTTCAGTTTGGTCATCTATGCTCAATTCATTAAAATTCGAATAAATTAAAAAATGATAATGGACAATTAAAATTAAATTCTGTCTTTCAAAAAGACTGTCTCTCATAAAATTTGTGTATATTTTTTTATAAAAATTCCATATACTCTATCTAAATACAAATCCTCAAATGAGATAGTTTTACGGTGAAATTATTTTTATTGAACTTGCCTACTATACTCTCAATTTCTCAATGTGATAAGTTATTATCTTAAAGTGGTCACTTACAACTTTATAGTGTTTAATTTCTTAATAGCTAATTATATAGTGAGATTGTTTCATTACATATACAGACCTTATTGTTATCTAAACATTAATACTCTTTGCGCCCCCTTAACTATACACCATACTATTTAAAAAGTTAGTTATAAGATATTGTTAGATTATATATCATATCTTGGGGTACTTTTAGCTTTAAGTTTTTGGTTGAGTTAGTTTCTTGACATGGTATCAGAAGCCAACGTGACAAGAGGTCACGGTTTCAAATCTCAACCACCCTTCATTTAAAGCTGAATATTCAGCGTCAGTTATGAGGAGAACCTGTATTATTACATCCACACTTCTAATCTAAAGGGCTCTTTTATGAAGGGGCGTGTTAGAGTATATAACATATTATCATGCCTCAACCATCAACTTAAACTTTTGATTGAGTTGATTCCTTACAGATACAAACTAAAAAAAACAGGGTTTACATAATTACATAATTTAAGTGCATATGTATATTATATAGAACCTTCGAGCCTGGGACAAAAGAGTTGAAAACAATGAATTTATATATGTAGATTTCGATAATGCATTGATTTCAGTGCTTAATACTCCTTCTTCCTTGCATCGAAACCTACTACCGCATGCATGAACAAGTTTTTGTTGGTTTCACGCCATATTTTCAAAATTTTGAGCATCACAAGAAGCTAAGATCAGAGCTGGATATCAGAGTATTTCATTTTTTATATGTCAAAATTAATTCTTTTTATATATAATTATACTTGAGAATCGAATTTATAATGGTTTCTATTAGAGTATATAACATCTCATGAGATCTCAACTATCAGATTAAAATTTTGGTTCATTTAATTATATGACATGTTTTTTATTACCTGACGCTGAATATTCTACTTTGAATAAGGAGTGATTGAGGACTTGGGATTTGAACCCGTGATCTTTTGTCACGTATCTGATATCATGTCAAGAAACTAACTCAACCAAAAACTTAATATACTTTATATCATATAAATCGTATCAATTTTTTTTATTTAGAATATTTTAAAATTTAACCTTCAAAATGTTAATTAGTATAATTAGTAGTTCCCTTTATATGTATAATGCATGTTATTAAAGTGACAAGTCTGTGAACGCGTGAATATATTTATAGATGTTACAGAATCAAAGTTTACTAATTGCAGTCAGTAGTATTATTGTAATCAAAGATTCATGTTAAAGAAAGTTTTTTTATTTTTTTTATTTTAATCAATTCCTAAGATTATTATTACTAATTATCTAATTAATGGTCCCCTAAATCTGACATGAATTACTTGAGATACTATCTAATTAATGGGCAAAAGTGGCATCTTTTTGTTCCCCTATATATACTAGAATTCGGAGAAAAACAAATTAGTTATTCCTACTATATTGGTAGTGATTTTGCATTTAAACGTATTGATAAAAATTGTTCTTTATTTATCAAAATATATAATCCACTACAAAAACGAGTAAATTAATTTTGGCGACAAAAATAGTGTTTGTCAACAGCAATGGCGACAAAAATAGCATCAATACATCTCTATTACCACTTGCCAGCTGGCGACAAACATTTGGCGACAGAGATTTATGGTCGCCAACTTTGTCGCCAAATGCATGGGCAGGAAAAATATATTTTGAATTTCAATAAAAAAGATGTTGGAATTTTTGTAAGAGGCAATTTCGGTTATAAATAGAAATCATTCAATGTTTCGGTTAAAATTAATATTTCTTTGTTTAAGGGGAAAAATCCTCTAAAAAATATAAAATTATTTTCCTAAATATTTATATTTGTCTCCTTTTAATTTTGTAGTGTAATTTGAAAGAATTTACATGTATCCAGCTTGTTATTATAACTTTATACTCCGATCACCTTTATTTTGTTAGTTGCAAAGTTTTCAGCGATATTTATATTGCAGATGTAATACAAAAAAAATACAGCAAAATCCGTAAGATAGAGAATAAGTAATTAAGCATTTGAAAACAAAGAGAAGCAAACAAGATTATTCATGTGCCTATAGACACTAGTAGTACTGTTGCTAGCATGTGAAGCCCTATTAATCCTTAAACCAATTATTAATACTTAATTAATTACTAATTAGTGTATTTAAATTAAGAAATTAATTAATAATATCTAATCATCTAGCTTTCTGATTAATTCACAGACTTCCCTTGTCTATTGGAGTTATGTTCTGTCTAAGTCAAACAACCTTTTTCTTGTAAGCTCTTTCTTTGGAGTTCATTCTCACGTGAATCCTCTTTATACATTTTCCTTTCCATTTATATCTATTATTTCCTCCATTTTGTTCTATTGTTTTAATTCACAACTTAATTATATTTATGAGTAAAAATATATTATAATTTTTTAAGCTTAATTATTTATTAGGAGTAATATTTTTCACAATTTTGAAGCCTAAAAATAACAACCATACGTAGATTATATTGCTGGTGTGTTTTTATCGATGGAGTTAAAATACATCTTAATTGAAATAAAATATTTTTTTGTTAGAGGGAATGTATGTATATTAAAACGAAAATTACAAATAAATCCTAAGAATATTTCATAGCTATAAACGTATAAGAAAATTTTATAATTTAGTATATAAGTAAAATATACAATAATTTTTTAGGTTTTACCAACTTACTATATTCTTCAAAATTTTGAGGCCTTGAATTGTTGTTTTATTTTTTATTCTAATGAGTTTAATACATCTTTACTTGAATAGTCTTTATTAGGGCGAGTGTATTTATATTGCAACGAAAAACATTGACCGACTTACAAATTAAATCCCAATAATATTTATGAATTTAATAATATTTCATAAAGAGTAAGGTGGTTTAACCCTTCTACAAAGGTGGCTCCCTTTTTCATACTGATGCATCTTGTAAAAAGGACTTGGCGTCCTTGGAGTTTGTTTTGTATCTGTCTTAGTTTGATCAATGAAATATTTTCTCTTGTTCAAAAGAAAAATATTTCATTTATACGTATAAAAAAAAATTATAATCAGATGAGGTCTTATTAGATTTCTTTTGAGTTTCGATATATCATTTCAAAATATCTTTTTTTTTTTAATTTCAGTTCTATATAATTAAAGAAAGTGAAATGAATCTTATGTGCTTTTATCACATGAAGAAACTGACAGAGTCGTTAGCTTAGCTAATTTCCATCCATATATACTAACTTAGATTTGATCCATTTGGAATCTTTATGTTTAATAAACAAACTAATGATGGAAGAATGAATAATACGTATAAACAAGCAGACAAATGACAACACAATATGGATCCGGATCTACTTATTTTGTAGTTGTTGGAAATGTACTAAGATTATACGACAAATCTAATACACTCACATTTTAGTACGTATATTGTAGATTAGTTCATCAACTTCAATCAAAGAAGTTATACGTAAATTCAGGGGTGGAGCAAAAATTAACAAGTTTTTTAAACGTCTTGTGTAACTTTAAGAATTATAATACTCCCTTCTATTCAGCCTAGCTAAATGTCTAATTTAGTTTTTCACATTTGTCGAGACAACATTTTAACCTTTAATATCTCAAATTATTCTTAATTATAAATCATAAAAATTTGATATTAATAATCCTTGTACTGAGACGAATCAATGACTATATATGTTTTAACTTATAGATTAAGAGTAAAATACAAATTAAGAATGATGAATGAATAGTGCCAAAAAAATTTCCCATTTAAATTTAGGCTGAATAGGAGGTAGAGTATAAATTTTCTGACAATACTTTGTATCTTTTAACACAATAACACTTAAGATATACTATGTAATTTAATATAATTGAGACCTTAACTTTCTAGGATCATGTGCAGTTGAACATGTTGAACATGTTCAAAACCTGATATACGGTATCTTAGAGTTGGTATTATGGGTTTAGTACATTGATTATGGAGGAATTTAAATGTTAGGAGAATGATATTATAAACTATTAAGATTCGTAGTTGCTGAGAGGAAAAATTGGTGGGTGAACGATCTGTTTGGTTGTTGATAGTAACTAGTGATAATTACTAATGAGAATGAAGCGTAAATTTTCAAGAAATGTATCATTTCATTTCCATGATAATAAACAAATTAAAAGAGTTTTTGTTCGTAGATTTCCATCACCACCTAATACCACATTTCTAAATAATAACATATTGAAATGCATTTTATAAAAAAATGAAATAATTAATGTATATACAAGCACGCTGTTAAATTTGTCAAGATATCTTACTAGCTATCAAAATTACACTAATTTTGAGAATTACTATTTTCAGTAATTATACCAAATGGGTAAAAAAAAGTAATGAAAGTGATGGGAACGTTTTTACGGACAAAAAAAAAGCAAATAGAGTAGTAAAGACAAAAACAAAAAATACAACAAATTAACTTAGAGGTGGGGGAGGGAGTATTTAGAAATAATGCTCCATAATAAAAAAAAAACATAAATAATGTGAATTCATTATACACTCATCATATATTTACAACAAACAAAAATTCTAACACAAAATGACATTTTTTTGTTTTAAATACACACAATTATAACAAAAAGATTAATACAAACTTCTTCTAAGGCTAGCTCAATGCTAATGGCAAATCTACCTTACAATCTAATTTTCTAGTCAATGAGTAAACACTAGAGTGTAAAATAGATAAGACATTGTAACATGAAGCTTGATACAAAGACTAGAGTGGGTTAATTTGTGCTTCTAGTTAGCAATCACCACTTTTTATAAAATACAGACTCTCCGTCTTTATAAATTTGATACGTTTTTCTTGTCGAATGGTCTGACGATTAATTTTAGAAAATACAAAATTAAATAGCAGGTTGAAGTTAACGTTACAAATTCACTAAGACGGAGAGAGTATATTAGCCCATAGTCATTTGTTAAGGGATGGTAGAGAGGGTTTTATAGATAACAACAAAGCAAGGAAGTATAGCCTTTGAATTGATGACGACCAAGTCTTCGAGGTTAGAGTACACCCCGGCGGACCCAGCAACGGAGTCATACGATGCGGTGCCGCCGGGTGGAGCCTCGAGGGACATGATGTCCTCGTCTGCGGGCGCCTCATTGGCGCTACGCTTGACTCTCCCGGCGATCACGCGGCACACAAGCATGGCTCTTCGTCCATCCGCACAATCTAAGCAATCATGGGCCCTTCCACTACTTGCTGTTGTTCTCACTCCTTTGTTTCCTTGGAATCCATGCCTTTTTGTACATCCACCCATAAACAAACAAATGAACAATACGAATAAGAACTAATAATACATAATAAAAAAAATTTACGTAAGATCGACATAATGGAAAACTTCAATCAAACTATTAAAGAACTAACTCAATCAAAAGTTAAGCTGATGATTGAAGACACTAGTATAAAAAACCTCAAAGGCTGCGGCTTTTAGTCGTCCACTAAAAGCTTCGGTTTTGGACCCCAAGCACTTGTGGTAGCAGCTGATAATATTAAACAATGGCTGCGGTTAAAAAATGCAGCAAGAAAAATTGTTATTGGCTGCGATTTTTAAGCCTGTCCGCAGCCAATTAATGTGATTTTGAGAAACCAATTTTGGGCCACATTATTGATTAGCCCTATGATATATTATATGCTCTAACACACTCCCTTATATATACAAGTTTAGGCTAGAAGTGTGGATGCAATACATGTTATTCTCATATTCGGCGCTGAATATTAATTCCACTTTAAATTAAAAATGGTTGAGATTCAAATCTGTAACATCTTGTCACGTGAGCTCTGATACCATATTATTAATAATATAAAATAATAAACATAAAAGAATGAGAGTGTTTGGTGATTGGACTATAGTTTACAAGTTGATGTAATGGTATGTTTAAGAGGAAGCAAAAAAGTTGAGAAGAAAAGGCCAAAATGAAACAAAAAAATAAGGAGAAAAAGTCAAGTGGAGATGTTCACGGTTCAAATAATAGTGGGTTAAGGGTTGAGAACAACTTAGCACAAGAAATAATATTTGTCCTTAGCTCTTGTATTCGTCTAATTTTTGAATCTAACCGCAAAACACAATGTATAGGATGGAGATAAACGTCTTCCATGCATCCATAATCCTCCAGTTTAAATTTGGGCGGGCTATCCGCTAGGCTTGACCCTCCCAGCTAAAAAAATAGGCGGACTTGAACAACGTTTTTCAAAAAAAAAAATTTAGACGGGTAATATCCGCCGCCAAGATAATTGGGCAGGTAGCGATGTCAAAAACATACCCCGGGTATTTTTCAAAAAAGTTTAATTATTATTTATTAAATAATTAATTCTATTGATTATGAAACTAGTAGTCTATTGTCTAATAATACTAGTCTACTGCATACCCAACTTCAGTAATTAGTGTCCATACTCACTTTAATAATTTTTTAATTTATTATGATTGGAGAGGTATATGTCTAAACTTCGTACTCCCTAGTAAGATAAATTGATGATGCAATGCTTTTGTTGCGTGATCTAAAATTTTTTTTATATCAATGTAATTTGAGTATTTTGAGACTTTTTGTGTATTTGGAGTATTTGGACAATGTATTGTATTTTAATTGTTATCAAAACTTAACTTTATAATTTATATTAAATTTTTAATTTTTATATAATAAATACCCGTCTACTCGTGAGACTTGCCCGCTTTAAAATGCGCGGGTAGCGACAAAAAAATATGCCCGCAAATGCGAGTAGATTTTTTAGGTACTACGCGGTCTGTTACCTGCCCATGAACACTTCTAATATGGTATCAGAGCAAACAATTAAGTTACTTAATGTGGTATCAGAGCGATTGAACAAAAATGCCATAAGCTCTAATCTAAACCACCCTTTAAATTCATACAGATATTTCGCACCAAATATAAAATAAATTTTAAACCATCAACTTAAGCTTTTTGGTTGAGTTGGTTCTATAACAAACTATATCTGAAATTCCCACAACTCATACCCGTATTAGCCCCATATATATATATATATATATATATATATATATATATATATATATATATAGGGGAGGAATCCATTGAGAAGGGGTCTCAAAATAAGAAGGATGAGAAAGATTTATAGCCATTGATCTTATGAAAATCTAACGGGTGAAAATCATTTTTCTCGTCGATTTTTTCTCCATTTTATGTTATGATTTAAGGTTACTATGTTTTTAGAAAATGATACTATGTTATGAAAAAAGGTTACTATGTTTATTTTTAAAAGTTACGATGTTCTGTTAAGATTGAGATAATACAGTAACTATACATAATCATAGTAACCCTTATTCATAACATAGTATCTTTTTCTAAAAACATAGTAACCTTTAATCATAACATAAAATACAAAAACAAAACCGGGTAAAAGCATCATAAACCGCGTGCAAGGATGTAAACTCATCCTAACCATTGATCTTTCATCTAAACGGCTGAAATTGCTTCTTACCCTTCTCATTTTAAGACCCCTTCTCATTTGATCCTACATCTATATATATATATATATATATATATATATATATATATATATATATATATATATATATATATATATATATATATATATAAATTCGTCCCGACAAACTAAAACTCTAGTAATAATTTTATACTTTTATGGTAAATAAAACAAATGTTACATGAATAAAATAGAAGAAGATGAAAGTATAGATGTACTACTAAAAAAGCACAAAGAGCAAGAAGGAAGAAATTACCTAATAATAGTACAAACGCCGCAAGAAGGGACAGAGCTACAAAGATTAGAAGAAGCACGTGCACCAAGTGAACAAGTAAGAGTTGTACAATGGAATCTTAGTAATTCATTTCCATCTGCCGCACATCTTGGGTTCTTCTTTGTGTTATTATTTGCTCTTAATTTTACTATATCTCTACAATCTTCAAACCGTTGGATTGTTCTTTGTGTGTTGTGGACTTTTAATATCCGTTCGATCTTGCATATTGGGTTATCCTTTTTTAACCAACTTGATTTGAATATTATCTCCACTATGTTCCGACCCGAATCCTCTGGACCTAGCTCCGACACTATCAAATATCATAATAAATTAAAAATTTTAATTATTCGGGTAATAGATTAATAGAAAAATTACCATGAATAATACAATCTTTTGCTTATTTCCTTATAATAATACCAACTTTTGATTAACCATGAATAATACCAACTTATGGAGGTATTTTCCTAGAATATATACCTAACATGTTAAAAATCAAACTATAAGTGATTATATGACCAAAAAAAATTAGTAAATTAGTTAATAAACTAAAGTTGGTATTATTCTAGAAAAAAGCACCCCAAAGTTGGTATCATTCATGATTAATCAAAAGCTCGTATTATTGTGGAAAAAGTAATAAATGGTTGTATCATTCACGGTAATTTTTCTTAAATTAATAATAACAATATCGATAATTATATAGGATAGAGTATATTTTAGAGCAGATTGGTGTCTTGAATTCAAATGATATCATAAACCAACGTGATTGGATTTTAAATTGAGTTAATCTCATGATTAATAACGATTTTTTATATTTTCGAATGTTGACGGCGTTTATGATATGATTGGACAAATTAAATGATTAATTAAATTTTGTTTGAAAAAAATAATTATTACTAGTACAATTTTTAAAAATGAGAGCAATGGAATCTTTAAAAATGGAGGGAATGGATAGTTTAAAACAAAAAAAGTGTATATTATTTTCAAAATTACTTTTTAATTAAGAAATGATTGGACAAATGACTTTTGAAATTAAAGTTTACAGTAATTAACGTTGTACAAATTAAAATGCACTAACTAGTACAAAATTATGGAATTCATTGCAAAAAAAAATATTAATTACATTAAATGTTCCACCTTATAAAATCAAATTAATTAATTTTAAAAAATATGGTTGTGTGTTTTGTCGGTGGGCCAATTAAATATTTATTTTTATTGAAATTACTTGAAGGTGGTCCACAATATCACATAATCAAAACTTTGTTATCTTAATTTATTAAAACTGTTTGATCTCATTATCACTGTATTTAATTTACTTCCCTTCAACTACCGCTTTTCTTTTTTCTAAAAATAATAATAATAATAATATATCATGAACATATTTAATAATATCAGCATATATGGGTGAAAATAAATACTCTTTTATTTTTTAAAATTGTAAGAGGGATTAAATGTGACCTAGCTGGTGTACTTCTAGATCTACCTAGGAAGTAAGAAGTCACAGTAAAAAAATAGTCCATGTAGCAATATTTAGGGGTGCAAATCATGAACTAGCCAGCTAGAGACATAATTATTAACAAACCTTTGACTGTTTTGACTATAATTTTATTTTATCTATTGCGGTACTGGCCGGGAGAAGTGGAAAGTTATATGAGAATCGAACTGATCATAGAGTCATAGTCTAATATAATAAAGGTAATATTTATTACTTATATATTTTGAAACAAAATACGATTTTTGACTGTATATTTTAAGTATTTATCATAGCTGTATTTTATTCACATAATTTATTTTCAATGTAATGGCAATATTTTGTTAAAATATATAAACTCCTTTTGGAAATAAAATTAGGAAAAAAGGTTGTTGTTTCTAACTCAATTAAAAGCTTAAGTGTTTGACGAAATCAAAAAAATTGTATTAAAATCTATATAGCTTAGCAAGCAAAGCACGCGTCAAAAACCAAGTCCATCAAAAGTTTAAGTTGATAAATTCATATAATGTTTGTATACACTCCATCGCACTCGTTACACGAGACCCTATATAGTAGGGATGCATACACAATCATTTTTATACGTGACACATAATATTCGACTTAAATTTAAGGTGAATTGTAATTAAATTCATAACTTGAGCATTTAATGAATATCATATTAAAGAAATCAACTCAGCTAAAAGATTAAATTTATAATAGTAGCTAGGCTTTTACCATGCCTTCTGCATACGATACATTTGCAATTCGTATAATTTACCCCACTCACTTTGCATCATTTTAATAAATTAGCTTTCAATTTCAATTTAAAAAAATACAGAATGGGCAAAACAAATTATTATTTTATAAAACATGTATTTTAAACAAAATGTAGTTTTTTTTAACTTTGAGTGATATTAATATAATGTAGGCCATTGAAGTTGTTTCATAAAAGTACCATCCATCTTTAAAGCCCTGACATCACATTTATATCCAAAATTAAAATTTGAATCCTATAAGCCAACGACCAAGTACCCAAAAAATTAATTTTCTTTTAACACTTTTTGGTACAAAATAAAAAAAGAATATTGCTTCCTTCGTTCTTAAAAGATTGTTTATTATGAGTTTTTCACACATATTAAGAAAATTAGAATCTTTATAGTAAGTGGGTATTATTTTAATTAAATAATAATGTGAAGTAATGATTCTATTAGTATTATCACAGAGAAAAAACATCTAAATTAAAGATAAAATTTAAAAAAATGAAGAAAATTATCATTGTCATTAATATAGAGAGAATATATTTGAAAAAAATGAGATGGATTATGAGGGTATATTTGGTAAAAATGAATTTCCAAAAATGAAAAGTATTTTAAAATAGATAAACATTTAAAACTACCCATTATAATAAAGTGGACAAACATAAAAGAACGGAGAGAAGTATGAATTTAGCACAAAATAAAGAAAACAAACCTATAATTTAGTTACCTGCATGTCTAACTGCTTGATGATGCTCCAAACTCTCAATCTTTGGGAATATTTCTCCACAATGAGGGCATGCACATACAGTTGACCTTGGTATTATTGGGTACCTATATTTTTCATTTTTCATCATTTTAATCCCACAATTCATAATTTAACAACATTAAATTTTTTGTTAATTAATACTTAAATTACTAACGGTTAAGGAACCAACTCAACTAAAAGCTTAAGCTGATAGTTAAGGCCCCAAGATATGTTATACTCTAACACTAACCAATCACACCAATATATATAGTACAAATAACTTTTGTATTTTAATTGTTTTCTTATATGTTTATATCGAGAATATAATGTTTGCGTTTGTCAAACATGAACAAGTTGATTGGAGTTGTTAATTTCACCAGCCAATTTATTAATTGATTTAATCAATTAATTAGAACATACTGGTGTGAAATAATAATAAGTTGCTTTAACTATTTAATTTATCAAACACTAGTATTAAATTATCAGCCATCTATTTATATCTGAATTATAAGATAAAATTAACCTATAACTATTTTTTTTCAACAACTTCCAATATATATAGGGAAAAAAATTGATAATTGTAGCTTATAATTAATGTACTATATGTACACTATTAAATTTTTCTAATAAATTTTTATTGGAAGAGAAAAATATAACAATTTAATTGAAAAATAGAAAAATTAATTAAAAGCAAGCACACCTGCTAGGATCAATAATCATGTGACACTCATAACACCCAGATAACTTTCTCAAGGGCATTCCTCTAGAAGACACCGAATGTGTAGTAGCCCCACTAGCACCCGATTTAACCGACCCGGTTAGTGACCGATTCGAAACCGAACCCGACCCGGTTTTGGCCCGGTTCAAAAGTCGGGCTTCTTGGCCCAATGAGCTGCTTTCAGGGGAAGAGTTATCTGACCTATGAACCACTCTAGTAGTCCCATGAACCACATCACGAAAACTACACATAGACCCACATGATGATGACCCGACTTTAGACGGGTCATGAACTCTAGAACCTTCTACTTGTTTACAAGTTAGAAGGTTCTTAAATTGACCCCATGATGATGGGTTATTCTTGGGTTTTTGGTTGGGTTTCGGTTTCGATTTCGGGTTTTGTTGGGCTTGTTTTTGGGTCTCCATGGGTGGTTTTTGATGGGTCTTTTTTGGGTGTTTTTGGGCATTTTTGGGTTTAGAAGTGGAGGAATTTTCTTGGGGAATAAATGTAAGAATACCCATGAAAATAAGAGTTAAGAAAATGGTCATGGAAAAGAAAGGAGAAAATAGAAGGGAGATTTTTAGAAGAAAAAAGGCATGTGCATAGTGGAGTGTATTATGGTGTAATGTGTCATACATAAAGGATTTTAGATGGAAGATATTAAGGAATGCCAAGTAAATAAGTTAATGGTGGTGGGTCTTAACTTTGAGAAGTTGTTAAGCTAATGGGTGCTCTTACTACATTTTTTATTAGCTAAATCTAAGATTTTGTATTAGTTATTATTGGTCCATTTTACTATTTTATAATATTGTCCTATATGATTTTGTTTCCGCATGTGGCTCAATAGATAGAGCATCTGCATGTGGAGCAGAAAGTTTGGAGTTCGATTCCTACTGGATACAGGTATCAGTTGGGGGGTTTTTTGACTGCGCGCATCTCTCTGTACTCCCTCTTTGGGTAACGGGTATGATTTGTTCGCATCTTTCAGGAAAAAGAAAAACCGTACCCCTTACCCGGACCCTACCTTAATCTACCTTGTGTGGGATATTGGGAGTGTCCTTTTTCATGATTTCTTTTCTTCTATTTCTATTATTATTATTATTATTTTAGGACATTTTTTGTATTTTTAATTTCAAATTTTGTCTATGGTTAGTGGATAGACTCTTTAAATTAAAATAAGTATGTCAAATTAAACTCTGATTTCTATATACTCTAGTTATACATATTTAAAAGCTACAGCTTGATACGATCATACGAATTCAATAAGATTCTATATATATATATATATATATATATATATATATATATATATATATATATATATATATATATATATATTTTGTCAAATTATATATATATATATATATATATATATATATATATATATATATATATATATATATATATATATATATATATATATATATATATATATATATATATATATATATATATATATATATATATATATATATATATATATATATATATATATATATATATATTGTTTAATTAAAGATAAATCATTAAAAAAGGTTGAAACAAAAGTTGTGAATAATGCGAGATTCAAAATTTAACTTGTAATGGTGTGATTATCCTAGTGTAGCCATTATAAAGAAACCAATTAAGTATTTTGCAACTAAAATACTTTTTATTGAGTTTATTCTATGTTTTTTCAGCTCTGTATAGTACATTTTCACCTTGATAAATGTTTTTTTGTCATAGTACAATTAAAGAAATAAATGTATAGTGTTAGTACGTAGGATAAAAAACTTAGTAGTAATTAGGATTGATTCTGAGTATGTGTAAGGTGTCCGATTATATAAGACCTAAAGCCTCAAATAGTAGTTGACATTAATTTACATTAATTTAATTATTTATATTTAAATCTCAAAATTTCAAAATAAAAAACACCAGAATCTTCAATATCGTTGCTCCACCTCAGGTACTAATAATACCTAGTAAATTTTACAAGTGGTTCACAAAAGTTAAGCAAGGTTGAGAAAAAAAGACGTAGGAAGATTCATGTGGCTAGCTAGAGCACATGCTAACTTACAAGTACTTCTACTATTATTAGACATAAAACTCTTTGAAGTACTATGTTCGTTAAAATTCAAGTTCTATGCAATAACTAATTGTTTAAGGAAAGTGGTAAAAGAGTCTTGCATGTTACGAGTAGTCAACTATAATACTAGCTTCATAATATTTTTTTAGCATATTTATATTAAAATTGTAATTATAATAATTAATTCGACTTTTAAATTTCAACACTCATTTCCACATTTTAACCGACTGCTATAGCTACCTAGCTACCACATAGGTAGACCAATAAAGAAGCATAAGAAGGAAGAAGTGAACGTAACGGCTAGTATGACCTACAATAATCGGTTAAAATGTGTTAAGGGGTGCTATATTAGCAAAAAATATACAAAGGTTAGATTATTTAGAAATAATCAATAGTTAGGATTATTCACAATAGATAGGCTATAGGTCGGATTTTCCCGGACAATTTTTCCTATTTTATTTTCTCATTTGGTAAATTTTTTTCCTGACTTATTCTTTACTTATTCAATTATATGGGATTGATTTAAAATTATCATTTTTCCCCGGCTTATTCTTTAATGTGATTCTATGTGAATGTCTTATTTTTTTCTTAAATTTAATAAATTATCAAATATGACATTTAATTATAAAAGAGAGTATTAAGCTAAGTACTAGCTAGTAGTAGAATTTGTGTCTCATGATCTATAGATTACGTATTACTTCATTGGTCGTCCCTATGACTACACAAAAATAGATTTTAACATAAAGATTAAAAAAAGCAAAAAAATGAAATTAATCCTTCATATATGAAATTCGAATTTCTATATAAAAATAAAATAAAATTCTTAACGAATGGGTTAATTCATTCTTAATGTTTAAATGTATATAAATTCTTATATAAGACGATCTTGCTGTGAGATATATGTCTCAAATTTGCGTTAAATAGTATAATAATAAAAACTTTTAGCAACTTGTTTTCACAAAGTTTAGATGATACAAAACGGTTTAGTTAAATGTATATAATGGATTTGATGTAATAACTCCGTATATAATTCGATAACATTAACAAAAAAAACTCATAATAAAGTGGGTGGCAAGTGGTAAATTGGATTTATTTATTTTATAAGAAGCCATGATGAAAACAACCATATAGAAAGCTGTTGTGGGATCAACTTATCCAAGAATCAAACGGTTGGATATCGAATAATCTTACTAACCTTTTTGTATATTTTGTGATAATTATAGAATTTTTATAAGATTTGAAAATAATATCATATTTCATTATCATATAATAATATTAATTAGATATTGGGAAATTATCAATGATACCCATGTGTTATAATATTTTATCAATAGTATTCCTGTGTTTTCTTAATTCCAATGTACCCCTACCTTTTTGAGCTAATTACAAACGTGACATTGTTCACCTTTTTTCCGTTAAGTTGACGTTAAATGTCATTTAAAAGTGCTATAACACAATGGTACCAATAATAAACGTAACACTGTTCACTTTTATAGACTTGGAGGGAGTATTATATTTCACTATCATAATAATAATAATTAGATATTTAGATGGGATTATTATTCAATGTGTAATTTGTCTTTACCTATTTGATGGGAAGTTGGAATTGGTGGCTTAGGCTCATCTAATAGTCATAGAAGACAAGACGCCTCCTTTTCGGTGACATAGTGAGATATAGATAATGAAAATTGAGCTTTATTGGACCGTTATAAGGATGAAAGAAAAAATTCTCAAATAGTTTAACTCTCGACCAGTTGCTAATTAGATTAACCTATAATTTTGTCAGAAAAGTAAAAGGTATAGCATTCAACTTTCAAAATCCAGTATTTAATCCAACCTTTGAATAGAGAGAAATCAAAATCAAACATCTATGACAAAAATAAAAAGGAAAAGCATTTAATTTTTAGACAAATCCATAATTTATAACATTTGTGCAATTCTAATATCGTTATATATAGTTATATTTACGATCACCAGATAAATTATTTATTAAGCTATTACTAATAGATACTCCCTCCAACACAATTCAATTGTCCCATTTTTTTATTTGGGCAATTCACTTCAATTGTCCTATTTTTTTGTCTATCTTTTTTTTTATCTAAATACCCCCACTTTTCCAATTTTCAATACCCAACTACCACCTTTACAATTAATTTAATCAATTAAAATATCCAACTACCACCTTTTTGGTGTACCCCATCCCACTTAAATGGGACAATTGAATTGTGTTGGAGGGAGTATAAAAAAGCAGTGGGATTTAGATCACTAAGATCACCAAATATAATTATTTTATTTACCCATCAAATTAATTAATTTTTTTGGGGGGAGTTTAGTTGGACAAGTACCTCATTTTACGTTTTATAGGGTGCACGAGTGATACTTAAGTTGTTTAATTAATTAGTAGGAAGTGATACCTTAAATATTGGGAGTTGTTCTACCTTTATTTTTGTGCTGTTCTTCTCTTTAATGCTTCTTTTGACTCAAAGTTGTGTTCACTTTGTTAAATTCTTTGTTCACATTTTGTTATACTCACTGTAATTAATGAATGCATCAGTTAATAATGGTAGGTTTTGAGGGTGTTTGAAAACTGGCTGATAGCTGATAGCTGATAGCTGATTATAGTGGTTGATTTGACTTGTTGATTTTATTGACTGGTTTGACCAGCTGATTTTAAACCCGCTGCTATTAACAGCTTGTTTAAAAACAGCTTATTCATATCAATAAGTTGTTTCAACCAACTAATTCACCAAACACTAACACTACAACATAATTTGCTTTTAGTGGCATATATTTAGCGACATTTAATTTAAATGTCGCTATTTCAAATTTCTTATAGTGTATACATAGGATTTAGTGACATTTATTAGACCCTTTAGCAGCATATAAAAAAGTCACACTAAAGCTTTTAGCGACATAGGATCTAGTGACATTTCTCACAAATGTCACTATAGACTATAGTGACAATTACATATGCCACTAAAGACTATATTAAGTGTCGCTAAAGCACTTTTATGGTGGAATTTAAAATAAAAAATAATAATTATTATACTAAAAATATGAATTAGTGGCATTTTTTAAATGCCACTAAATCCAATGTCGCAAAAAGCTAAATTTGTTGTAGTGTAAGATTAGATGGTTTGACCACCCAACCATCTATTTATATCAAAATAAGCTAAAATTGCTTAGTAAGTTAATTTGTCAAACGCCCCTAACTTTTATTTATAGATTTATAAAGTATAAAAGGTTAAGAAAATTTGGAACTAGAACAAATTATCCTTTGATAAATCCTTTTATAAATCATTTCCAAAAGATAATAGCTAGAGTACGGTATTGTATGAAATTAGAGCTGTTTATAGGGTTTTTGGGTTAATTTCGGACTATATGTTACGGTCAATTTAAAATCAAGTCTTGAATTTATATTAATTTTACATAATTGTAAATCTATTTTTTAAGTCGTGTCAAATCAGATACAATTATAAGATAAAGTAAATATTAAATTATCGAGTCTATTAGCAATGAACAATGAGCCCGTGTTTATATATAAGAAGCGTTTTTTATGTGTTTGAAGATGTATTCGTTTATTGCTTTTAACAATAAGTTATTATAAAAAAAAATTGTTCATCTCTTGAAATCTCTTATTTTTTTTAAAAAAAGTTTGTAATCTCTTTAAGTTTTACTCAAGTAACGACCCTACATAAATTTATTCAAATTTTTCCTCCCGGCACTATGGGACAAAATATTTATAATTTAAATTCGTCTTATATACATGGAGTCTTAACTATCAACTTAAGTTTTTACTTTAGTCGTTAAATTTCTTAGCAGTTAGCATGTTAACAAAAGCTTAGGTGACGAGTTTGATTCTCATCTAATTCTCCTTTTCAGTGGAATTATTTAGTGTCAAGTATGAAGAAAGTTTGTATAACTCTTGTGTTTGGGGGCAAATAGAATATATACTATATATATAATACTACTATATCATATAATCCAAATTATTAATTTAAACTTTTGGTTTAATTAGTTACTTGACAAATCCGATCCCGTTGTAGTGCATTAGTTCATCATCATCATCATCATCATACCCAGCATATCCCGCTCATAGACAAGCTATGGTCAGGGTCTGGGGAGGGACGATAGACGGCAACTCATACCCATATAGAGTGTGGTCAAAAAGCCCCTCAATTTGAAAGGGTCTTTAAAGAGAAAAGCACCTGCAACCAGGGGCGGACCTATTAAGGTGCCTGAGGTTGCCTAGGCACCCCATAAAAAAATTAGAAGATTGCTTTGGTAAAGGATCAAACCTGCAGTCTCTTGGTTAACAAGCTTCAACTACTACCACTAAGCCAAATACATTTAATTGTAATATTTACCAAACAGTAATATATATCTTTACGTTTCCTCCTATTATTAGCCATTAATCGAGTAATGAATTTCATGTTTGGAAATTTCCAATTTTAGTTTTCCATTTTCCAACTCTGATTTCTTTTCATGTTCTTAATTCTTATCCATTAGTCTTCCCAATATCCAAATGGTCAAATTCCCTATTCTTATGGTCAAATTCCCTATTCTTACTCAGTACTGTCAAATGTCAATAGTATTACTCTTCTCTTCGTGACTTCATCCTTCATTCGACGGCCGCCGTGATGACTATCAGCAATCGAGTTTGGACTCGTCTGGCTATTATTTCACATACTCTATAAGTTTAATTTTATTTAATTAGCTATATTATTTAATAGTTTGGTTTATTGGTTTATGGCTATTAGTTTGTATTTTATTTTATAATTCATTTCAAATGTATTGAATTTTTTTATTGTAGTGAAGTTTTGATAGTATTGAATATTGTATTTGATTTACATAGTACTATCATTTTTGATTGTTATTGAATTTTGATTGTATTGAATTTTTTATTGTTATTTTATAATTCATTTCAAATGTAATGCATTTTTTATTGTATTGAATTTTTGATAGTATTATATATTGTATTTAATTTACCCAGTAGTATCATTTTGATTGTATTGAGTTTTTGATTGTATTTTATTTTATAATTTATTTTTAAAAAATAGTGTATAATTATTTTTTTATCTATTTTCTTAATACTTGATAATGATTGTAAGTCATTGCTACAGATGAAGATGTGAAGATTAAGCTTTTATGAATTAGTTGCTAACACACTCAAGTGCATAATTTTGTTAGAGTTTTCATACATATAACGACTAATGAGTTAGTAAAATTATATGTTATTTATTTTGCCTTTTTTGTCCTACCCCATTCCTAAAATCCTGGGTCCGCCACTGCCTGCAACTATCTGAAATTCTGCAACACACACGTTAATGAAACACCCACAAAGTTGTAGTGCATTAGTTGATTTGTTAATGAAAGTTGTAGCAAATTAGTTGATGAGATAATTGTCCATTAATCCATTAATTAGCTAAAGATTTTATATTAATAAAAAAAGATGGTGGAGAAAGTATTGAACCCTACAAATGGAAAACAAGATAATGATTTGATGCGAAAATAAATGTAGTTGTTGATTTTGAAAGGGAACAAAAGCATGAAGATTAATCCTTTATGCTTCTTTTTGTCCTTCCCATAATTTTTGTTGGTACTTTGTAATACTAATTACATTGCATTTAATTTTGAATTTGAAATTTCATAATAATTATGTATAAAGTAACTTTTTCTAAGTGGCTAACCAAAACCAACAGTCACATAAAAATGTGAAGATTTTCATGATCTTGTCCTCTTATATATTTTTACATCAATTAACTTTTATCCACTGCAAAAGTTTTTTTGCATTTCTTTATGCATGAGGGTGGTGTTGAAATAAAATACCCACAAGGATCCGATTAAAAATGACAAGCTGGTATAATTTAATAAATTTTTCCACACCTAGTTGAAGCGAATGTGGATATAAATTTGATAGATAGTGCGTGGGTGTGAATATGACAAGTCTGGTCGATTGTAATATGTGAGTAGGTGGTGGGTATAAGGATATATCCACTCCATGCCCACGGCCCACCTACTCCGCCCGAATACCCACCTGCCTTGCCTCCATAATACGCTAATGGTCCGTTTGGTAGGTGGTCATAAACAATGGTAATGAGAATGAAAAATTAGTTTAATTTTAGTTGAAAAATCTCTTGTCTACCTTGATGGCTCCTTGTGTCCAACTCCAATCATCTCAATTTCTTTTATAAAATTCATTCCAATGCATTACATTGGGAGATGTGGTATTAGGTGGTAATGAAAATTTGTATAAAAACAAACTTTTTTGTGATCAAAGTTTCATTACCATGGGAATGATATAGAGCTTTTAATGAAATTTTACCCTATAAATCATTCTCATTACCACTATTTAGTACCACACCAACAGGGCCGTATCTGGCCTAGGGCGGGTGGGGCAAATGCCCAGGGCCTCATATTTTAAAAATTATGTAGTTTTAAATCTTTAAACTAAAACATTAAAAAAAATAAATAAATATGAGAATGTTATAGTGGGAATGAGATATGAATGGCAAAGATAATAAATATCTAACAAATTCAATCAATTAGGAAGATTGGGATGAATTAGAACATTCTTAACCTTTAAGTTTTCTCTCTCATTCTGTTCTATCTAAAACTTTATATTCAAGTGGTGGGTTTTTAATCGTCTACCTAAGGAACGAGCCCCTATTTTTAAATCTCGTCCTAGGCCACAAAAGGTTTAGGAACGGGCCTGCACACCAAACGGGCCGTAATTGTCATAATAATAAAAATTTTTTAAGTAGCTATAATAAGTGAGTGGGTGAAGATGAGTTTAAATACGTAGTCAAATGGCAAATATGTGTATGAAATTTGAGAAAATGTCAGATATATAGGGATTGGTGAATTTTTTATTATTTGGAAAGCCCATTAATTAAAATGAACATTGGATTAGAGGCTTTTGGACTCGCTTGATCAGTCAACAAGTTTCCCAACCAAGAGGCCAATTAGAACAGAGAAATCAAGATAAGAGACAATTTATTTTCTTTTGTTAAGAAGGCAAGTAACAAATATACAACACGAACCTCTCCCTAGCTTTCCCACCTTTATATTTTCATATTATACAAATACATGGTGCATGTCCAACATACAGCTAGTTTACTAACATTTGAAAAGGAGAATGAAGTGTGGCACAAGTCGTTTATTTCGTTACAGTGGACCTGGTCTTCCTCAATCTTCCTCGGGTTACTCGAATAGTTTCTTCCATTACCGTATCTTCTGAAGGTGCTGAACGCTTTGCTGGTGATTTTTCAGCCTTGGTGAAAGCTGTAACAATCTGATCGGAATCAGCATTGTTAATTGTTGATTGGCTAGAAGACTTGGGTACATGAGGCATTGACACCAACTTCTTTAGAGTACTTGGGGCTGGTGAAGGGGGAGCAAGAGCAGATGTTTCTTTGGTAGAGGTGAGCTCCTCTTCCATCTCTTGGTCTTGAGTCTCTTGACTGGAAGATGTGCTTGAAGTAGGAGACATTGGCTCTTCGTCTTCTACCTGTGTTGTAGCTTGCACTTTTGTTACTGGATCAGCAGCAGCAGTAGCAGTAGCATCAGCATCAGCATCAGCAGCAGGAGCAGTAGCAGCAGCCGTAGCTGCAGTAGCAACATTAGCAGGAGCAGTTGCAATTTTAGCAGCAGCAGCTGTAGCAGTGGCTCTGGTAGCAGCAGGAGGTTGCTGGGTTTTTCTTGCCGGATGCTGTGGCTACAATTCAGTCATAGATGTATAGAAAAAGGTGCAAATTAGTACCTATTGAGATTAAGATTGAGATTGCTGTGACAAGAATTACAATACATGCCCTTTTCTGGAACCAGAAAAATGCAAGCACTTTTCAAAAGCAACCTAAAAAAGATAAAAATTTGGTATGTCCTTTCTGTAGAAGCATCATAAGGCAGAATAAAAATTTGTTGAATCTCATGTCCTAACGTAGCTCATCACATACTACCTAGAGCAATCAGGAAAATTTCCTACAGAACCTAGAGGAAAAGTATTTTGTAAAATTAAGCATTCAAGTTCAAGTATCCTCAATTCCTCATAATTCCAAAAATCAGAAAAAGATGGAAAGAACAATTGATGAGATCTGAAAGCTTGTAAGTGCCATACCACCACATCAAACTGTCAAAAATCGATAAAGGATCACAATATCAAAATGAACTGAAGCACAATAGTCCAGCTCTAGCACGTACTGGGCCAATATTTATCATTGAAATGGAGGGTTAAGATCATAAGGTCTACACGACCTTTCCCACAGTCACACAGTAATCTTCTGGCAGTTGTAGCTAGTTCCTATATTCTTATCAAATTGATTATGAATTCATCAGGTGAATGTTTTTCTTAATGACCCAAACACAAATTAACAACATCAAGCATGTTGCTATAAGCCTATAGTACTGTCTCGTGAAAGTATAATGCTAGTCAAAAAGAGAGGAGATGAACCTGTCTAGCACGAGGCCTTGGGGTGGACTGCGATGCAACATACTGCAAAACTTCAAAAATTCTTGTCTGACCATAGCTGGCTGCCATATGACAGTACATGTAAGCCAAATCCCCAGCCCTCGTCCTTAATTCCAGTAAGTTGCGATCAATTTCGGTCTCATGCTTTGAAACATACGGTTTAAGGAAGGAATCATAAACATATGTTGTTCCCTGGAACAGAATAATCCGTCACATAAGAACAACTTCACATCCATTGACAGCGTACATAAACATTAGACAACCAACTATAAAATCTATATGGCTCATATCATTACCTTTGTCCTAGGGTACCACAAGAATATTATGAACGCCAATTTAGCCTCACTGTACATCGGAACCCTATAAAGAAGAAAGGTTCCAAAACATTCCAATTTAAAGCAAGCTGTGACATAATATAAAATCAAAGGAAAAGTTCCTGACCACTTACCATGAAACAAAGGCGTCGCTAAACCTCTCCATGACCGTCATTACAGCTACTAAAATCCTGAAATCATTCCAAATTTTTGGATATGAAATTCACTAATGAAACAAAATTCCTTATTAAAACATTTGCGCTTCTCATTCATGTGAAGTTGCACATGATTACGATCAATCGTTAGTCAATAACAAGTAAAACCTCTTTGTTATTACAAGTACGGTTGCATTTATCCAATTCCCCAATTCCTCTACAAAGAAATCACTTGGAATTGGGGTAATCGCATATTGTTGTAAATAGAATGACAAAACAAAAGACGGCAACTCAAACTCGTTTATACCAGTATTGGCACCAAAAACGAAGTTGCTCTATGTCCGGTTTATTCCTCTCCAATGTTTTAAAACACTCATAAGCTGGACATACATATCCAAAAATCATCCTGCAAACAGAAGTATAACATCATTAATCATTTAATTCACTCGAAATCAAAACCACGGGATATAAGAGTTTTTCTAGGTAACTTACACAAGCCCTCTGGAGAGAAAGCACCCAATCATTTTGTTTCCTGAAACATACAAGAAACCAAATGCCATTAAAAAATCAACCGTAAGTCACATCACAAATTAGGGAGCTTTTACCTGTGTCACTATATGTTCATCAAAACCTGCAATCAGCCATTATCTAAACCTTAAATATTAACCTTTTAAGTTGAATTAGTTTTTTGACATGATATTAGAGCCAATGTGATAAGACGTCAGGAGTTCAAATCTCAACCACCCCTCATTTAAAGTGGAATTATTTAGCGTCAGGTATAAAGAGGGTCTGTGTTGCATCTACACTTCTAAAGATCTCTCGCGTAAGGGAGCGCGTTAGAGTATATAACATATCTTGGGGCATCAACCATCAGCACCATCAGCATAAGCTTTTGGTTGAGTTGGTTGCTTAACATCCATATCAATCCAAAATGTAACTCAAATCAAGCAGAAAGCTACAATGATGACAAATTGACAATTATATAAGCTAATGAGCTATACAACAGAAAATTTTTAATTGTCGATCATATCAAAATGTATTGTGCCAACTGCCAAGTCTCTTTTTATGAAGATTCATGATTAGTTTCTGTGTTCGATACATCAACTTGAAGAAAAACAGAACATCACATCATTTGATACTTAAATTAAAAAATATATACTCATGATTGATCAAAAAATCAAACAAAAAGGAAAGAATTACAAATAAAGCACACTGAGCAATGCGTATACACATAATCTAGGAATAAAAGCATCAAAGTTCAAAAATGTAGCTCGAAAATTCTAATAAACGAGGTCAAAATAGCAAAATGTTATGACAATTATTTACAAACGAAATTCAGAGAAGCAATTCATCGAATTCGAAAAAAAAAAAAAAGAAGACAAATAAAATAATTAGGGAAAATACAAATTTAAAAATGAATTCGCACCTTTGTAGAGTATTCTCCGCGACAATTGAAATGATAAATACTAGGAAGAAGTGGAAGAGAAAAATGGAAGACTTCAATCTCCGCCGAAGAGCGACGGCGAACCGTTGCAAAGCCGACGGAGGGAGTTAGAGGAGACAGAAAGGTATGGGAAGAGAGACCTCTGTTTTTGAAATTAACTTCCCATCAATTTTCGTTTGAAAAAAAATTTAAAGCGAATTTGGGAAGACCTAATAATATTAGCGGTTCTTATATATTCTTACTCAAAGTATCCAATTTCTTTGTTTTTGATGATATTGTGTGTTTGGCGCAACGTAGTTGTGTAGATAGTAGTTATTTTTAATTATTTAAATAATTTTAAATTTGAGTATTAATTATCGTGAGATGTTTAATTGTCTAATTGACGATGTAGATTAATAATGTTTTGTAAAAGTAACGATTATATGCTTGTTGATTACAATCTGTTGTCAAAAAATGTTTAAAATTCTTAAACTAGTACCTTTACTTTTAAATTTGTAACATTTTAAAAATATATAACTACTTGTACTAGAAATTTGCTACGTAAATTGTTACCTATATATTTTTATAGTATTATTTTAGTCTTATTGAACTAATAATTATCACTCAAAAAAAACAACTAATAACTACTTAAATGTTTAACTGAACATGTAATTGTCACTCATCAGTGATTTTTTTGTTTTCAAAACTACAATAAAATAAAAGAAAATAACCAATATACCAATCTTACGTGTACAATATATAAGTAATTACACAAATTATAATAATTAAAATAATAGTAGAGTGGAAATTTAAGTTAATAGTATTACATTAGTTGGGGCAAAATTTCGTGGAAATGGTATCTCCCAATTGGGAAAGGGAAATGGGTTAAAGTTTGGGTAGCTGTTGCGTCTAATATGGGTAATTGGGTATTCTATTATTTAGGGATGGGGTAATGAAAATGATGAAAATTTATAGTAATAGATAAGCTTAATTATTAAAAAAATTATAAAATAAGACTAAATAAATTTATTTTCAAATGTAAGCGCCTCTAGTTCTACAGTTCAGGTTTGGTGTTGTTCGCAATTAGTAATTGCGAATAGAGGCAAACTGGTCAAAAAAAAGTCAAATAGGTTGTTCTCACTTACAAAGTGCGAACAGAGGAAAAACCTGGTCAAACAGGGTCAGCAAAGACGACTCTCCCAAAAGCCAACCCAATGATTTTAAATCAATAAATAAAGCTGATGACCAATTAATTACTTATTTTGCAAAATGGGTATACTCATATTTACTCGTCTATGCTATAGAGGGTCTAAGAATTTGTGATTATTTAGGGATGGGGTGATGAAAATGAACGGGAGTTGAATTTTTAATCGGCCGGTTAATGTTGATGGGCCCATGGGCAGTTTGGTGGTCAAGTTAAGGGAAACCTCTTTTCCAAGGGAGGAATTGATCTTCTTGGGATATTTATGAAAATAAATTCTTGTATGAGACGGTTTTATCGTGAGATATGTCTTATATTTCGATTAAATAGTTTAATAATGTAAACTTTTAGCTTATGGGCTTCTTGTTTTGAGGTAATAGAAAGCTTTAATTGAGTTAGACTTAGATTACTCTTGAGAAAAATTGTATTTAGTGAGCGGCACATCTCATAATATATATTTGATAAGATTTTTAACTCATGTATGAGACGGTTACGCTTCTCTCGGTGAGACCGTCTCATACAACAATTTATTATTGAGTTAACATTTTAATTTTACTTTTTTATTTGGTGTAGGTTAAACAATCTCTACAAATTTAAGAGATTGAAAATGAATTCTTTACATAGATAGTGACTAGTGAAAATTAAATTTATGTCATAAGAGTGGAACGAAAAGTTATTTATTACTAAGTCAGCTTATAATTCTCTAGTTTTATCCTTTTAAATGCGAAAAAATAAGGATTTTAGCTATCAAAGACTATTTAAAATAATTGTTCAAAGATAAAATTGCGAACATATAATGTTGGTATCTTTTGAAGTTAAAAGGGCCGGGGATCACATAATTAAAGAATTTTGAGATTACATATTGATTGTAAGTAGGGAATAAACATGTTCTTATACTTCCTTCATCACCCAAATGATTCTTTTTGTCGTTGTCAATATATTTTTCCACCAAAATTATGAAAATGGTTAAATTAAATTAAGAATGCTAATATAATCTAACTTGGTTTTATCATTCCCCTCAAATGATAATACTATTATATAACTCAAAATTAAAAATGTTTAATTTATTACTACTATTTGAAGTTTATGTATATTTTATTTTCAAGCGCATAAGAATTATTGTCAATTTAAACATTAAAAAAATCAATTTTAAATTACATAGATATCTTGCTCACGTAGTAATATTTGAGTAAAGACTGAATAATAAGATTAAAGACCGTTTACTTTTGCAAGTAGTAACTGATTAGGACATGAATTAGGTTGCAATTGATTAATAATTAGGAAAATTATACTTCTATAAAAATCTCACTTTTGTTATATTTGATAATAAAAATATTGCATTTATATTATTTATTTATCCAAGTACTTTTCAGTTACTATGTATATTAATATTTTGTTTCGGTAATGAAACGGTCGAATATATAAAATAGACTTTAAGTAGAAAGTACCTTTAAGTACTTTCTACTTAAAGTCTATTTTATATATTCGACCGTTTCATTACCGAAACATATTTAATTGTGACCCTCTATTGAAGCAATTGTGTCGTGCAATAACTAGTGTCGCTCTTCATACTTGGTCTTTGATGGGTGTTTCTGTGTTTCGCGAAATAGGCCCATTTTGGATACGTCATGCAATAAGCAGTGTCGAGTGGTATTCAGTATACTACGTCATACGTTACACAATTGTTGAATTGAGGTATTAGGCCCTATCTAACTTTAGGTCCTAGACAAATGTCTATCTTGCTTAGGATCATGAACGAACGGCCTAGGCAATAACAAGTAGTTTGTGTGCAGTTATATACAAATAATACAATGCAACAGAAAGCGATTGAAAATTATTTTTAAATGAATACCAAGGTGGAGTTTTTATATATTAATCAAAATGTGAGATTTTATTATGGGAGAAAGCAAAGGTGGAAATTTTAAATTTTAATTTTTCTATTAATTAATTTCAATTATCCTTCTCTGGATTTGATCAAGTCTCTACCCTTTTACCTATCAATCAAAACGGTGACGTATTGAGGATGACGAAATACATACATTATTAATTTATAACTCAAGTAACTAGACTTTGAAAAACTGTACCAGAAACAACGACTTTATAGTTGAATCCTAGTATTTTAACTGCCAAAATAGGGACTTGGATGAGTGTGTGAAAAAATTTTACAAAACGACATCAATATTTGAGTTTCGTGTTGAGCTCACTCATTTGCGTCCTTTAGTTTAATTTTGTTACGGGGTCAAATTATTATCCCGTAATTTATTTAGTCAAATCATAAACGCCACGTAACTTCCATTTATTGAAGTAACCGATGGTAACCGCTCATCAACTTCCAACCTCTCTAGAAATAACCTCCATAATATTTCTATATATATAACATTTACCTACATGAAGAAGGTACGACACTTCTACTCTCATACAAAAACTTACTACATTTTCATCTTTTCCCGGGTCTGACTTAAGCATCGGAGTGCCCTTCCGGGACATAGGCCCCCGGGTTAGTTTTCCTTGTGGTTGCAGGAACACCCTACGCGGAGGTCGGATCATCTCACTTCTCGTAATTTGAAGGTACTTCCTACCTAAAATCTTTTTTATAAATTCGACCGTTTCTTAACCGAAACAGTTTGGCGCCGTCTGTGGACATAAAAGTCATGTCTTCCAAAAAAAACACAATCACATAAATCAACCCAAATTGCCTTAAGTTACGTCTTTTTAGAAAAAATACATTCCAATTTAGCAGTTTTTGCTATTTCTAATATGCAATTGCCAATTAGTTTCAACCGAAACAAATTTCAACATGACTCATGTCCTTTGAATATGTTTAAGATATTCTTTGACCTAATTATTGATGGATGAGCGGACATACTGTGAGGGATAGAAATCGAAATATAATAAAGATATAAGAGTGAGTTTAACTGTGTCTGTTATAAATTTTAAAAAGAAAATGAAAAGTACTTGTTTTATAAGATGATTTGAACATATGCAACGCTTAAATATTTTTTTTAAATGGTAGAAATGGTAGAAAATTGAAATGACAACAGGAGAAGAATATAATGGTCATTACACGATCGCTAAAAATATTTTGTTGATTCAGGTTGTCAACTCAAAAATTCTTTTTAAAGTAGTGGTAGGCTAGAGAATTCCTACAAACAAAATGAGAGGAATTAATAAATTTCATAGGTGGTGAAACCGTGAGAATCAAATTTCAATCATAAAAATAAAGGAAAAAATCACGACCACTAGACTAACACATAACTCTCTTAACAACAAAATTAGGAATCAAACAACAAAATGAAATTACAAGGAAATTTAGTAAAGAACAAGATGAAAAATGATGTAACCTTTTACAAGGACCACCTAAAGAGATTGAAATTGCATGAAGATATGATAGATATATCTCTCCCTAAAATGGTTCTTAGTATGACTTTTTTTAAATATTTGAATAAGGTGAATCATTAAGGACAAGAGGGATTTTTTTTAATTAATTAAGTAATGATTTTTTTTCTAGGATATATGAGTAATTATTATGTTACAAAGCTTCTTAATGCTTTTTTTAAAAAATAAACACAAATTATAAGCAAATTAACAAGCTTTATCAATCTCATATTATTAAAATTAAGATTTTGAAGAATAATAATTTGAATATTAAAGGGTATTTTTCTTGACTAAACCTGGTAAACTGATGTCTTTTTATTACAATTTTTATTTTTCTAAAAAAAGATGAATTAAAAAAATGTCTAAAAAATAATAAAAAATATTAAAAATTTTGATTTTTTTATTATTTTGAATTTTTAATGTAAAATTTCAAACTTTTTTGTAATTTTACATAATTTTTAGTTTACTTTTTTGGTGATTTACCTACTATAGCAAGTCATCTGGTTACCCAAGTTTACTCTAGGCAAATACCCCTTAAAGTTGGAATTATTCATAGTTTATCAATAGGTGGGATTCTTGTAGGAAAATCATGAAAAAATTAAGGTATTCTAGGTAATTTTTTCATTGTTTTATTACGTCTATCTTTTAAGATATCTTCTTTTGTACAATACTTTTTATTTCTTTTGTACAATACTTGTTAAAGGGGACATCTCTATGAGACTATTTTACTATTAGCGAGCACATATAATTAGCTAATTTCTCTAATTAATCACTTTAAGTTTATAAGTGATTACTATCACTTTAAAAGTGTAAGTGATCACTTTAAGGTTATAAGTTATTGTTTTATGACAATAAGTGTATATTGATCAATTTAATAAAATAATATCATGGTGAAAACTGTATCATTTGAGAATTTGCGTTTTGAATTTGACTGGTTTACCATCAAAATTTAGATTCGGGCCTTTTCTAAACCTTTTCTTTCTAAACTGCCCAAGTGATATTGGCCTTTTTTATACGCTTTCAAATTTTGTAAAGGCTTTTAGTACAAAAGGCCATCATTACATCCATGAACTTGTGTTTGTAGCATCAAAACGCAAATTCTTGTATGAGACGTCTCATCGTGAGGCATATCTTTATACTTGTGTTAAATAGTCTAATAATAGAAACTTTAGGTTATGGGCTTCTTGTTTTCATGTCGTCTCACCGTGAGATGGTCTTATACAAGACGGGTTGGCATCAAAAAGCCCAAGTAATTCTATCGATTTTTAGGCTGATTTTCTTGATATAATATGTTGAGTCAAATTAATTTTAATTTTTATGTGTTTATATAAGTACTTTGATATCCCAGATGAGATAAGAATTGAAGTCACAAGGCTTCAAATTAAGAGGGAGCAATAGAGTACATGGAATGTACATTAAGCACAAACACGAGAACGAGAGGCACAATAAAACTAGAAAAAAATGAAGTGGCTTCAAGTGAATGCTTCAAATAAATTGGTCTATGTTTCACAATAGTGAAAACATCCAACAAGATGTGAATCATACAATTAAATATGGGTGGCAAAATGAAAGGCGGCTACTGGAATATTATGTGATCGAGGTGTGCCCTTAAAGGTAAAGATCAACAAGTTTTATCGAACAACCATTAGATCAGCGCTACTATAGGGATCAAAATGTTAGGTGTTTAATTAGAAAGGATCATAGTAGAAAGATGGGAGTAACGGAAATGTGAATACTATCTTCAATGGATTAATGAGCATACCTTTAGGAAAAAAATTGAAAGGAGATATAAAGATGAAAGAAAATCGTTTAAGATGATATGGGCATTTGCAAAGACAGGTTAGGCAACTGTAAAGGAAAATAGAAAATTGAAGTTTAGGAAACTTAAAAAGAATGAGGAAGATCAAGGATGACTGGGAGAACAGGAGTAGAAAAATACATTAAATATCTAGATTTACAAATTAAGATAGTAGAAAGTTTGAATAACCATTAAAACATATACTCCATATTAGTTCATTTAGCCGATATCAATCTTTTACGATTAAAGCTCTGAAATTGCTCTGCTGATTAATCTCATCGATCGATACAACTAAAAGGCACATTCTAGAAATTTAAATAATTCATCAAATGGGGCACACTTTTACAAACTTATGTTAATAACCTGTTTGTTGTCTCTGATGCGTGGCAACTAAAAAATAGAAATGAATAGACAATGATTGACATCTCCCTGGAAATTTTTTGTAAGAATTGTTGAGAAGAAATAGAACAATAAATGAGCATAAAGAAACAAGTGAAACTAACTCTCATGCTTTCAAATAATTTCAATGTAGGTATAAAGGATGTCTAGCAATTGATCGTTGATTATTGGTTATTGGCTGGTTACGTTGAGTTGTGTATCGCTATTCACTAGGAGTGTTTAATGGGTCGGATGAGGGTTGGGCCGAGTTCAAGTAAATATGGGTCGGATCGGATAAGGGCTCTTTAAAATTAATATGGGCTTTAAATGGGTCGAAATTTCAAACCCCGGTCCGACCCAATCCGGCCCATTTTACTTCTAAAAATTATTTTAATCCTCATTTATCAATTTATAACGATTAAATTATCATTTATAATAATTAGATTGAAAAAATATTAATAATTAATGTCATTTATAATATTTAAATTATACTATTTTTAAAGGCCTGTTTTCAGTCCTTAGTGAGCCCTTTTATAGCCCGCTTTATTTTAATTGTAGTACAGTCCTTTTCGGCGTGGCTCTTACAAAGCCCTTATAGAAACGGGCCGAATAAGAACTCAAAATGGGGGCCCGGCCCATTGAACACCCTTAGTAGTCGCTGACAATTTTTGCTTTTTGGTAGTTGTTAAGTCACTTATGGAGATGTTTGGTAAAAACATAAGTGTATATTATTAGTCGATTAGAAATGGATCCTAAACAAATTTTTACCTTATTATTCTTACGCTTATCATTTACATAACGTTAAAAGTTTTATAATTTACTAAATAAAGAGAGATTAAATTGTGTGTAAGAAATTAAAATATAGTTCAACTACATGGATGAGATTAAAAGAAAGTAATCGGGTTAACCCAAAAATAAAAATAATTCTCATTGAAAATTGTCATTTATAATAATTAAATTGTTCATTAATCATGCTATTCAAAAGGGTTCGTTTTCGACCCTTATTAAGGCCTTTTATAACTTGCTTTAATTTTATAATAGTAGAGCCCATTTCTAACTCGACTCATTTTCAACGCGTAATTTATAAAACCTGCTATAAACAGATTGAATAAAAGCTCAAAATAAAAAATACTCCTACCTAGAGGTATTCAAAACAGACTCGATGACTTCATAGACACCCGACTATACAACCGAACCCGATTAGACCCGACTTAAAAAATGAATCTACAATTATGTAAAAACCAATGTGAACGCAAAACCCGATTTTAAACCGATCCGAAACACCTAACCCGAAATCAACCCAATGACCGAATGAAGACCTCAACTTTTACCCTAGACTTCAAAATTTGAATTGAGAATTGAGAAGAGTGTAACTGCAACTAACCAACTACCTCCTGGTATTTGAAAATGGGAAGTATAGAAAGCATTGAAACGGTTAAAGTATGTCCTGTCAAAGGGTACGTACGGTTAGCTGTGCTTCTGCGCACACACAGTGTCAGCACTCTAACCAATAATAATACTTCTTCCGTTCCATAATATTACTACTACTGAGTGTAACATATTGCGTGGGAAAATGTCACTATCAGGTATTATAGAAGGGAGAAACCATTTCTTTCGATTTAAAATACTCGCAACATTATGGTTATTAATCGTTCAAGTTTATATCATATATTACGATTAATGTGTAAGAAAAAATATACAAGTGAAATTTTGTTTAAATTGTCTTATTACATAGTTGCACAATATTAATTTTTGGAAAAATTAACCTTAATAATCCAACATTTAACCAATCTGTTGTGATTAATTCATGATCCCACCTTTGGAATATTTTTTTTTTAATCTAATGTGTGTAATACATTTGCCCACAACATACCAAAATGTTAATAATAGGTGCAAATAGGGTATGTTGTCAACAAACTAAAACAAAAGTTGTATTATTCATAGCGAATTAAGGGTAAATGTTGGATTAGCAAATAATAATCTAAAGATGCAATTATTCACAGCGGACGAGCAAAAGCGTAAATTATTAATGTCAATTTTTCTTAATTTTATATAAATTTTTAAAAATTAAAATAACATATTTAATTACTTAAAATGTCAAATAAAGCAGATATAGGGGGTGTTTGGCAATTGATTGTTGGCTGTTGGCGGTTGACTTTTTTAGTTGAATTGTTTGACCAGCTGGAAATGTTGGTTGTTTTTGTTGGTTTTTAAGCTAGCTTAAAAAGTTAGCTATTTGTGGAGATGTTTGGTAAATTTGAATATTGGTTGTTGGCTGTTTATTAGAGAAAAAATAAGCCAACAAGCCAAAAGTCAATCCAAAAAGCTAACTGGAGCAACTTTTTCATTTTGGCTTAAAAACCAGCTTTTCAGCTGCTTTAAAAGTCAATTTTCAAACACACCAATAATAAAACGTTGGAGTAGGAGGTGACTGGTGATTGGTGAAATGTTAATACATTGGACCACTATTGCATTATTACACTGCTTTAATACGGCTAACCCTTTCATACTCCTATAAGGTCAACATACCAACAATTATTGTCTATTCACCTCTTCTTCACTAATCTTTTGACGAGTGTACTTATGTACCCCATTGTTTCTTATTCATTTTTTCGTGCTCTCTAATTGGCGTAGGTATCAGTTGGGGGATTTTTTGACCGAGCGCATCCCTCTTTACTCCCTCCTTGGGGGAATGTGTATGATTTATCCGCATCTTTCAGAAAAAAAAAAAAAAAAAAAACCGATCCAGATCCTGCCTTGTGCGGGATACTGGGAGTAGCCTTTACCTTTACCTTATATTTTTGATGTAAATCAATATATATAACTAGATGGAGGAGGAAAAATGATATTTTATTGGAAACTGAGATAAATTTAAGAATAAAATTAAGAAATAATTTAAATGTGTGAATGTAAGTTAAAGAGCACGTGTCTTTACCATTAAAAATATTAGCAAGAAATCGGTGGAATAGAAGGAGTATCATATATATTTGAATTTTAACTTTATTTGGATATAATAGGTGGTTAGGTGGTAAAACCATGCAACGGTAGTGCTTGGTAAGTTACTAGTTGAAACAGTTGTTGCTATGATACAGTTGAATTACAACATGTTGTTCCACCAGCAAAGTCAAAATAAGTTAATCAAACAAGTCACTCCAATTAATTATCATTCGTTTGTCAAACAACCTCTGATATATATCGATATAAGTTATAAAATAGCATACGACTGTACGTTATAAGGTGTGTATGTTCATAATAGGTCTCTTGCCTTAGACCTTAGAAGAAATAGTACATAACATTTATAGATGGATTAAATATTTACAGGTGACAAGGTGAGAAATTGATAATGCATAACCGTATAATGTAGCGTGCAACAATGTTATTAAGGACAAACATTATCATAATGGCTTTTAGCATTCCCTTCTATTTAAGGACAATTCCACATGACATTATGATCTTTGTATGTATTTGTAGTTTCTCCGTTTTATAATACTTGTTACTGATAGTCTGATAGTAACGTGTTCCCACACAATATGCCACACTCAAAAGCAGCTATTAAGGAACGGAGGAAGTATGAAACATAAGTAGTAGGAGTACGTATTACCCCACTCATGTACTCCCAACGGCCAACAGACAAGAACCAATAATGGCGTGTTTGCTAATTGCCTGTTGGCTTTTTTAGTTGATTTGTTTGACCAACTAGAATTGTTAGCTTTTAAACTAGTCGGAAAAGCCAATTGTTTATAAAGGTGTTGGGTAAATTTAAACATTGGTTGTTGGTTATTTATTAGAAAAAAGTAGGTCAACAAACCAAAAGCCAACTTAATTTTTATTACACATATGAAGTTTTTCTTTTACTTTTACTATAACTATAAGAATTTGATTTTCACCACCTGACAGAAAAAAGTAATAATTAGTTCTTGAAACTAATTGACCCTTGCTTAAACTTAATTTTACATTTAACTTAATCAATGCAAGAGATATTCCTTTTATTATTTATTTTAATATAGTTTCGATTAATTTTCTTTAACATGTTAATTAAATGAACGTGTTTAAAAATTTATTCTTTGAATTATCAATATATATAGTATACATAACTGTTCAATTCCAATGTATTTTCTTTATCTATTTGAATTTGACGTACTATTGTTACTAAATATTAACTGTTCCATTTTAGTTTATTTGTCACACTTAGATAAAGATATAACGTTGAACTTATACAATAGATTTTTGTAAATGATGTGTTTAAAACAGATATGATGATTCGAAATTTATCCAACTTTGTAACAGAACTCAATTCAAACCGACTTCGAAAATGATTTGCAATTCTGTAAAAAACAATATGAACAAAAAATTCAATTTCAAACTGACCCAAAACACCTGACTTTGAACCAACTAAAGTACCTGAATAAATACTTCTACGTAGAACTACTCGTATCAAAAGAATTGACAAGTATTTTTAACATATCCATAAATATATGGTGTATAGTGCATATTAGAATAAAAAAATTTTAAGATTCCATTTTTTTTCTTCTTTTCCGAAAAGGATTGTCTCACGTTGTTTCTGTCACGTAATAATGATATTGTATTATGTATATGTACGGTATAGGTACACAACCTAAAATATTACTCTACACTAATTAATTACTAAGTACTAACAATAAAATTGAGTATAACTTTATTATCCATCAAATAACTTTCGTTGTTTATTTAAAATACAATTACAGAAATTATATCTTGCATCGAGATGAATCAAACAAGATTTTATTTGACTATATGTTTTAACTTACAAATTAATCACAAATCAAAAAAAATAATTAGATGATGTAAGTATTTCTAGTGTTGCGACTAAATTGAAACGGAATAGTATATATGTTATTCTTTTTTTTCAATTTAGTTATTTTTTAATTTTTATAAATCAGATCCTTTCTTAAGATACCGTCTATAGTATAGTCAATTGAAGTACATTTGAAAATAAAATGGTCAATAATGTTGTAATTTTGTAAGATGGGATAATAATAGTCAATTATTATCAAATTTGACACTAAGAATCCTTTTGAAGTGAAAGGTGGGTAGACTTTATGGCAAAATTTAAGCATTATCATTATTATGATACTAGTATAGAATCCTGTGCAATGCACGGTTTTTTTAGCATCGACTTATATAAATATATATATTAATTAAAAACTAAAGTCTAAGATATTATGTAGTAAATTACTCAATTTTTACAATAAATGTATAAATTAAATTTGTAATTTTCGAAATTGTCTAGAATATATATATGATGTGGTATATATATTTTAATTTACTTATTTTAACCATAAATGAATGATAGTCAACATATGTATAAATTAAATTTGTAATTTTAGAAATTGTCTAGAATATATGATATGGTATATATATTTTCTAATTTACTCTATTTAACCATAAATAAATGATAGTCAAAGATAATTTAATGGTAGAGATATTGGTCAAGAATAAATGCAATTTATTAATTTACTCAATTTACTCAATTCAGTTTAATAAATATAGCAATTAATGAATTTGATTATTCCATGTGAGAAATAATCTGGTAGCTTTGACTGTAATTAGTTCATTTATGCAAATTTAAAATTGTGACATTTGATATAAAAATAATTAAAACACCATAAGTACATAAATCATTTATGGCCTAGTTAATTATTCCTTAAATTATTTATGGTATTCTAATAAATTATTTCTTAAATTAAGCAAACATAATATTGATTGAAACAGCAGTATTAATTGAAGAAAGAAATCTCTTAGCTTTTAACCAATAGAAAAATTACAAATGGCACACCTTCTCTTACATTGACATTTGTCATTTCCCAAGAATTTTATTAGAATGTATGATTTGACCTTAAAAATTAAATTTTGGCCATAAAATAAAAGGACACAAAAATTGGGTTTGTTTTATCTTTTTTTGTCCTACGTCTCAATATTAAATCATACTCCCTCCGAATCATTTTAGATGTGCCATTTGGTTTTCACTTTTCACGGTTATTAAGGGTGGTGTGGGGTTCATTAAAAAGGTGGTAGTTGGGAATTTTAATTGATTAAATTAATTGTAAAGGTGGTAGTTGGTGTATTGGGAATTGGAAAAGTGGGATAAAAGTGGTAGTTGGGTATTGGGAGTAGTAAAAGTGAGAGTATTTAGGTAAAAAAGATAGACAAAAAAGAAAATGGGACAATTAATATGAATTTGTCAAATAAGAAAATGGGACAACTAAAAAGATTCAGATAGAGTACTTTTTAACAGAAATATATTACTATTAATTTTTGACACTATCTCAAACAAAATTTAATTTATAGTCTGCAACACGAACTTAGGACAAGTACGTGGAGTACTACACTTTTCTCTTATTTTTCCTCGGTTTTTTAACTTTTTACATTGTGTGGCTATCTTGTGAAAATGCTACATGTTATTCAACTTACTTTTTGTTTTTCATTTATACGTTCAAGTTATCTTTTCGACTTACTATATATTTTCCTTTAACTCATAATAAATTGTAAATAATTTGGTGACCCTTATAAAGGGAATAAAAATAAATAACCAAAATTAAACATGATCAACCGATATTTTTCAAAAAAAAAATGTTAGTATATAAAAAGAGTACATAACAAATAACAATCATAATTTGATTTGATTAAATATACTTCATCTCATTAACATAATAATTTGCATCCAATTTTCTCACAGGGCAACATACAACAAATCGCCAACCACCGTGAGAAAAAAATTACTCCTACTATTTAATAATAAAAACTAAAACCCATAAAAAAACATGGAATTCTCCTCCAAATTTTAAATTTACAAATTCCTCAAAACCCATGAAAAAACAAAAATAATCTCCAAATGGGTTCCCTCTAATTAATCAACATATTTAAAAACTCGAGAATTATGGGTTAACCTAATAGCCGAAAAACACTTCCTCATTCACCATCACTTGTTACATGTGGGGATTCTCCGGCCTTACTCCGATAAAAAAAAAAGTTAAAAACCCATGATTAATTAGTAGCTAGGATTCATCATCATACCCAATATCCCGCTCAAAGGCAGGGTCTGGATGAGGTAAGATGACAAACAATCCATAACGGTGAAATAGAAAAACTATCTAAGAAGCATAGAAGTAAGAGATTCAAAAACATGTTCATCACAAGGGATAGTAAGACCCATTTCATGACAAAAACCAAATTCTTCTTCAGATTGGTGAAGTAAAGTTTGAAATTCAGGTGTACTTAATAAAGAAATTGGAACAATGTATCTTGTTCTATTGAACCCAACATAAACTGCAAAATGCCCTTTTGGTACATCTTCTGGGTACTCATTTTCTTGGTTATAGCCTTGTTTTTTGCCTAAACTTGAGCATCTTTTAAGTATTTGTTTAAGAACTGCTGTTTGTGGGAGTTTTGCTGGTTTTTTAATGGCCATTTTTGGTGGGGATTGAAGGGTTTTTAAGGGGTGTTTTGAGAGGAAGAAGAAGGGGTTTTAATGGAGGGATTTTGGTGTTGAGGGAGAGGAAAAGAAGAGAGGGAGAAGTGTATATAAAGAAGAGAAGAGAAGAGAAAGACAGAAAACAGGGGCATGTGGGGTTGTGGGGGTAAAGGACAGACCACGGGTGGGTGGTTTTTGGGTACTTTCATGCTATGACAAGCGGACTCCTTCTGGTCGCGCTCTTTTTTATGGGTATGAGTTGGTGTCGTCCTTTTTCTTTTCAGGGTTTGTCCAATTTGTCCATAGTTTTCTATGAGCGAGACACACAGGGGAGGATGATGATGAGGAAGAAAATTTTTATTATTATTATTATTAATATTACATACTACTTTGAACGCTTTCTCTTTTATGGTATGAGTTGTCGTCTTTCTTCTCTTCTCAAATCCTGATTATGGTTTTCTATGAGCGGGATTCACTAAATATGATGATGATACTTTGACCGCATTCTCTTTTATGGTATGAGTTGTCGTCTTTCTTTTCTTCCCAAACCTTGATTATAGTTTTACTATGAGCGGGATTTACTGAATGTTATGATGATACTTTGATCGCATTCTCTTTTATGGTATGAGTTGTCGTCTTTCTTTTCTTCTCGAATCCTGATTATGGTTTTTCTATGAGCGGGATTCATTGAATGTAATGATGATACTTTGATCGCATTCTCTTTTATGGTAATAGTTGTCGTCTTTCTTCTCTTCCCGAATCCTGATTATGGTTTTTCTATAAGCGGGATTCACTGAATATAATGATGATACTTTGACCGCATTCTCTTTTATAATATGAGTTGTCTTTCTTGTCTTTCCAAACCGTGATTATAGTTTTCCTATGAGCGGGATTCACTGAATGTAACGATGATACTTTGACTGCATTCTCTTTTATGGTATGAGTTGTCGTGTTTCTTCTCTTTCAAACTCTGATTATAGTTTTCTATGAGCGGGATTCACTGAATACAATGATGATGATAGGTTATGGGAAGAAAAGGTCTACGTGAGAATCAAAAGGGTTTAAAACAAAATTGTCGATGCGTTAATATTTATCCGATCTTGTAAACGAATTTGATTTGACCTTTACAATTATGAAAAAAAAAGATACAAGACCCAATTTTAAACGACTTGAAACAACAGGCTTGAAATTAACTCAATAACCCAAATGAGCACTTCTAATGAGAATCAAACAAAGAATATTCTTTGAATAGTGATATTTGCCTTCGACTAAAATAAAACTCGTTTCTTTAAAAGATCGAAAAAGGTTATTTTTCTTTGTAAAATCTGTGCATTCTCGAATAAATTAAAGATGATACCTAAGATTTCAACATAAAAATAAAATACTCCCTCCAATTCACCACTAAGTTCCGATTTGTTTTTTGACACTATTTATATCTTACTCTTAATTTGTATTTTATTATTAATCTATAAGTTAAAACATAGTCAAGTGGGATCTTATTTGATTCGTCTCAATGCAAGGATTATTTATATAACTTTTCATAATTTTTAATTATACACAATTAAAGATATTAACGATTGAATAAGTGCATTGAATAGAATGCTAAAGCAAATGAGACTTTAGTGGTGAATTGGAGGGAGTAGATTAATAAGCTGAATAGAAAGAGAATATATTATATGGAGTATTTAAAAGAGAAAAGTTACAAGGGTGAAATAGAGTAAATGAATAGGGAAGGATCATGAGAAATTGAGATAGAGGAACAAGTGTATAGGGAGTGGTTATTGTGTCAAGGAATGTTCCCTTCCTCTAATTTGTTTTCTATTATTCTATTGGTTTATAATTTCTATAAAATATCTAATATTCAATTTTTTGATAATAAAAATTACAAAAAAGCCACTTTTCCTAATACTATTGGACACAATTTTAGAGTTTCAAGGTACTAAGCTAGGATATTCGGTTTTGTCCGCTCTTTTTGTTTGGGGTCATTTCCCAATTTGGAACCTTGTCTTTGGCAATTGGCACATTTCATCCCATACCCATCCCAATTTACAATAACTACCTTTAAAAATAAATAGGTTAAAAGTAAAAAATACCCATAAAAATAATGGAACAATTATAATGATAAAAGAGAAACCTTTTGATTATATAACATATATTGCGATTTTTTCTTTGGTTTTTGATATTTTGATATGGTATCAGAGACTTATGTCATGAGTTTGAATCTCATATATTAACTTCGTGGATTTATAAGTGACATTTTTAGCTAGAAGCTAGATGTAATCCTCTATCCCAGTCTTACAACTTCATTTGCTTTGACACAAAAACTATAAATTTGAGTATAATGGGTTGAATAGTTGAAAAAAGACAATATAGAGGGCATAAGTCATATTCAGGGTCGGCCCTAAAGATGAGTAAGAGGGGCCGTCGTACAGGGCCCCATGTCAAAAAAAAAATCAATGATGGTAGAAGGTCCATATAGGTTATAAATTACAAAGGAAAAATACTTCAATATGCTATTTCGTCCAGGGCCCCAAAATATCTATTGTGGGTCCAAATTTAGCTGAACTAAAAGATAGAAAATGGGGCAAATTGAATGAGATGAAGGACCGAATTCAAGTGATCAAATAATATATAATTAGAAAAAGAGTTAAATATATTATCACAAAATAAGTTTGTATGAAAAAAATAAATAGAGATTTGTAAAATCTACAAAACCATAATAATAAATGTTAAGTCCACAAATGGGCAGACTGACATGAATAATAAGGTGGTCCATTAGATAAAAAAATAGAAAGGGAGAAGTAATCAGATTAAAAAAGTAATACTCTCTCCGTCCTATTTAATTTGCAGTATTTTTTATTTTGAGTCGTCCCACTTAATTTGCACCAAAACTATTTTTGGACTATGATCCACCACTTTCTTTCAATTTCATCCATACATTTTAACTCTCTTTTTATTTCAACCACACGTTTCATTCTCTCTCTCCATTTATTACCATTATCTATCAAACTATATGGAACGGAGGGAGTAATAAGTAACTACAACCCACTTCTTTTTAGGTGGCTCTACTTATTAGTTATTACTCCTCTCATCCTTTTGTGCTTAATTCAAGAATACAACATGAAGTGTACTAGACTGTACCTCAACTTGTTCTGTTCCTCACTCTTTATGCTTGTGCATGTACTCTTATGCAACCTAACATTTGACTCTACTTAGTGGTTCTAAATTTACTTTACTATAATTTTGTTTTAAGTTAATACCTTGAATTTGAGACCATACATTTTATCCACCCGCAAAATTTATAAGAAAGTTCAGACAAGACTTCTTTTCAAATCAAATATGCGGCCTATTGTAGTATTATATGTGGTGGAAATTAACTTTTAAGGTATACGGATTTTTTTATGGTTTTCACGGGGACTGATTATCATGTACCCCTATTTATTAATGACATTGATGTATATATTGTGAAAGATTGGATATACAACTCCACTATGATTTTCACGGCAATCTTTTTTGGAGCAATATAATATGAGAGTTGCTTAAGTATTATAAAATGATCAAGCAAAGTTGACTTGTGAAATTATATAGTAGAAATTAAACATAATGTTTGCCGTACAAATCTTTATATGAGCTACTGTTTCTAATTTGTTTTTAAAGAATTGTTTTGTTAGAGTAGCCCGTGTAGTTTAAATTTCTGCATTCGTTACTTCACCCCAATCCGCAATCATATGCTACCTCTACCTCTATGAATATTCTTCTCTTTAACTTTACAATATTTACTTTTAATATGGAAATATTCCCACCAATTTCTTCAATTTTCTGTGACTTAAATTTATATTGTGTTATTTCTCTATTATTCTAACATGTTGTATGAAAAAATGTCATTATAACTGAGGTAATATTTATGTGGTAAATACATTCAAATTCATGAATACAAACCCTCCATGAAATTCAAATTTACCCACTTGCTAAATAAAAAAGACCTTCCCGACATCTCGCACAAGACAAGGTCTGAGTGGGGGTTTTCTTTTTCTTGAAGGATGCGCGCAAACTATACCCGTACCCCCAAGGAGAGGGTAAAGGGAAATGCGCACAGTCAAGAAACCCCACCATTGATACCTGCGCCCAGTAGGGGTCGAACCCCAAAACTTTCTGCTCCACATGCAGATGCTCTATCCATTGAGCCACAAGCGCTTTTGGTAAATAAAATAAGTTTATCTTTAAAAAATGGTAATGCAATTAAAGATTGAGACCGTGAGGCATGCAAGTTCATAATAGGGACAGAACAAGTATTGACGCTCACATGTGCGTATGTGTACCTAAAACAAGAGACTTGGTGACCGGCCACATCTCTAAACAAATCTACTTACAATTTACAAATTGTGTATCTTCCCCCATACCCTACTATCTAGGGGACACTGACCTCTGTTGCAACTCCACCCTTGTTACCTTGTTCATATTAATATCACTACAAGGATAAATCATCGCCGCGACAAACAGTACGATGGACTTTCGAGAAAAAATATGTGCCAGTTTTCACGATGAAATCTGTGATGGCAATTGTCTTCGCAATATTCCACGATTGTGTTTGCGATCGAATAACCATAACACAAACGTTAGTGCGACAACAGATTTCCATCACAAGTCCATATATTGTAGTGTACTAATACATCCATACTAGTAGTACTAATCATACGATAGCATAAGCTATGTACGTGTTTTTGATTTAGGTTTGAATCTCGATTGTGTTATTTAATACTATTATCCATTTTTTCAATTGTTACTCACTAACTTACACGTTTCTCTTCAAAGTAATTACTATTTATAAAAAGTGTAACGATTTGAAAATCAAAGATATTATTAATGATCTGATAATCACTTTGTAAGTTGAGTATTACTGATATATTTGTTTTGTTTTTAGGGATGGTAGAGGGTAAAATGTCGCAAGTTTGGTAGCATATTAGTTTTAGCGATCGTGGGGCAAATAATTGAGATGAATTTGGATCATGATTGGATATGAGTACGAAAATTTCTTACATCCACGATAATGGATTATGAGTATTGTGATGAATTACGCATTCACTATCCCTCATCTCGCTCATGATGTACACATAACATACTAATTTACACAACACATATTTAAAAATTAGATATGCGGCTGCAGTTGAAAACTTCTTATAAATTAACATTATTAATTTCAAGTCAATTAAAAGTTTAAACTGATAATTAATAGCAATTCATAATTATATGATTTCTACTCTTGCACGCCTTAGATGCGTGTGGCATTAAGTAATAGTCATTGTAGATCACCTAATTATATAATCCATACATTATATTCTTCATATAACATTCCCCATGTGTTGCAAGTTGTATTTCCAAAACCATGAAGCATAGTCCATAAATGGATATTTTGAATCAAATTATAAGGCTATTTTCTCTCAACAAACTTTTTTTGAATGTATATAAAATGTATGAAATTTCCATGACAACAAGGGAGGCAAAAGGGTTGTTCTTAGTTTATGACTTGGATTATAGTCCCAATATAAATTTGCATTACCACAAAAAATATTCCATATATGACATAACATGAACCTAGGTACCTCAATATAGGTTATATATAGAGAGATCTCCTTCATTTGAGGCTTTAGGTTCTTGTTTCCGATGTTTTATGTGCCTTAGGCAGAATGAAAGAAATCGCCCCTTTCTATATAGGGTTGAAAATCCGATCTTTAATGGGCGTTTGACAAAAATAAAGTTACAATTTTATAAGCAGTGTTCTACATCATACATGATAACATTGCTGAATTGATGAGTTCGACCTCTTTCTAGCTTTAGGCCCTATGTTGCCTACCTTGTCTAGGATCAGGAACAACCCTACACCTATATATGTTGCAAATGTTACCTCATGATCATCTGGGTTGAGCCGATTAATCCTCAACTGGTTTAACCGTTTGTGGTTCTTTGCAAGTTAGGATGGGTTTAATTAATGCAAAATTTAGTTGTTTGATTGCTTTGTTTTAGCTAGAAATGGCTAGGCATAAAACTTTAGCAAGCTGGTTTGTGATTTTTGATGACAATAACTAGAAGCCTAGGAGGAAAAGCTTATCTAATTAGCTGGGGAAGTTCTAAGCATGTTCAACAAGTTCAACTGTACAAGACCCCAAAAATCGAAGGCCTTAATATTAAATTACATAGAATGTGTAAGCATTGAAAGATACAAGGTTGTTAGAAGAATATCATAATTTTTTATATTGCACTGGGCCTTTAAAAAATTTGTTAATTTTTGCTCCGCCACTACTAATTAGCAAGGAAACTATCCACAAATTCAGTTCACCAAATATGATTTGCCAAAGTATTTTTAACCGTTAGTCGAATTGCAGATTTTAAATAATTTTTTTGTGGTGACCAACTTAATACAAAAATTAAATAATTTTAAAATCTTAAGAGTCGAATAATCATTTTAACTAGCTTAGGTTTTTCGCAAATAGACATTGTCATTTAAATAATGTAATAAGTATGTAACAAAATTTTTGCTCTTGGGAGATTCTTTGTTATTTTAATAATTGTGTAGTTTTTTTCTTAGTATTACTTATTAAGAGTAAATATTTTGAATATTCTTCATAAACGCTAGAGACGGAGTTGTATCATCATCATCATCCTACCCAGTATATCCCGCTCATAGAAAACTATGAGCAGGGTCTTGGGAGGGAAGGACGGCGGCAACTCATACCCATGAAGGAGAGCACAACCAAAAGGAGTCCCCAACTCCAAGATAATAAAGATACATACCTGCCTCGTGGAGTGAAAAAACACATAATAGATCCTATATGAATGTAAAACAAAAGAAAAACTTAAAACACACTAAAAACAAAAACACACAGTAAACTAGGGCAAACATGAAAGCATGACGCCGCTAACAACTCTAAGAAGAAAAGTCGAAGTCTAAAACCTGGATAAGACGGTTTTTGCTATATTTTCATTTTAATCCATTCCATGAGCCATGAAATTTGTTATATATTTTATTTTTAGTCATGACCATTATTTTTTAAAATATCACCTTAAAATTTGCTCTCACCTTAAAATATCAAATTTTGTTCGTTTTCTCCGGTATTTTCACCGCATGTATTTGTAGCAAATTTTATGGGACATATGTCGAAGGGTGTAAAATGATGATCTTAAAGGTGCATTCGTACGTAGTAGGACTGGTCCAAACGTTTGTGCACAAAAGCAGAAATCCCATGTTCTATGATTCATATTGTTTTGCAAATTCGTAGATAACAGTAGATAGAATAAGATAAAAAGAGTATCCCACCATTCTAACATCAACAAAAACATAACCACTACCCATTTTGTACCAATTCTTTTTTCATTTTTTATAGGAATTTTATTTTCTTTTATCTCTTTGATTAGTTAGATTTATAATTTTATCTTAAATTTATATAAAAAAAATGTGATAAATTGAATAAGAAGACTAAACCACATTTTTTTTTATTGTAAATTGATAATATTTTAAATTTATAAAATGACCCCAAAATATTTCAAGAGGTGGGTCTCATTCGACCTTAAAGAAAATTCGCTCTTGAATCAATATTCTTTAATATACAACACACTGAATTTACTACTGAAAATAATCAACAACAGATTCAACATTTAAGTATTAATCTCACAAGATTGTGGTTAGCTAATGAAAAAATACATTAGTTTCAACATAGGGAACACTCGAGATCAATAATCACTTTTAATTCGAGATATGATCACGGGATGTGACTAAGTTTTATTAAGGTGATTGACAAACAGCTAGTCTCCTGAGAGACCGTCTTTCTGAGAGACGTCTCTCAGGCCCATTCCATTAAAACTTATTATTTTCCCTAATGGGTCAACCCAATCAGAGATGGTCTCTCAAAAAAACCGTCTCTCACAAGAATCTGTGATTGAACAAATAAGTAAAAAACTCCATATTTACAAAGGTAAAAAGATAAAAACTTACTTCTAAAGTGAAAAAATTAGGATTGTTGCACATCACATGAAGCACCCATGTTACCTTTGGATTTATTGAAGATGGTAAAATTTTAGGAGCAAATAAAAGACAGCATAGTAACAACAATGAACAATAACCTTTTTGGCTTTGCCTATGTAATTTAACTACCCTTTATTTTTCTTTTGACTCAATTTTCCCTTTTGCTGATTCAACCAAGTTATGAAAAAAGGGCTATTTAGATGTCTAGTCTCTTAGCTTCTTTCCTCACATGATGCCCCTTACCTCAAAAGTAGAGGTATTTTAAAAAATATCTGATTGTTTGATATTTACCCGATTTTATAATCAAATTTGATTTGATCCCATTTTAAAAATAATTTGTAGTTATTAAAAAGTAACATAGACATAAGACTCGACTTTAAATCGATCTAAAATACTTAATTTGAAACTTACCTGATGACACGAATGGACACCTCTACTCAAAATATTGCTACAAATAAGGCATTGTGTAACTAACTAATTGAGTATCTTCGGAAGACGTTTTGGTTGTTAGAAGGATAAGAATACCTTATCATTTAGCTTTTATGGAATACTTTTTATTTTTTTATTATGAGCAGGGATGAGTGACCACAACAGATTTGTCACTTATATATGATATATATCGAAAGAAAACCAACAAAAAAATATATATAAGTTGAAATTTATTTTACATTTTTCCAAATTTTAAGGTCTAAAAACTTAAAAAGCAAGTAGAATAACCGAAGAAAAAGTAGTTCAAAACCCATTCCTTATACCATCATATACGATTGAATTTACACGTGTCCAGAACCAATAACCGCCACCAAATATGAATAAAAAATTCAAAGAAGTATCATTTAAATGCATTTAATGTAAAAGTAATGACAAATAAGTGTAACTAAAAGTAAGTAGAAATAGTAGAATGGTTCAAGTGTTATGCTAGTAAGAGGCAAGATGGACCAAACCAGGGTGTATTATTGGTTGAAAAAGGGTACAAACCACACTATTTATAATCTCAACCTTTCATTTTAGACACACAAAATTAATACTTATGTTTTGTGGACTCTTTTGAGTTGTCTTTGTCTTCAAATACCTTAATATCTACCTCCCAATTACCATCTTATTCTAATCTTTAGGATTATAGTGTGTTAAGGTTCATCTCTATTGTAAATATTTCTTCCGAAAACTGACTTGAGAATCGACTGTTTTGATAAGTATACGCCTGATTTCTTGATTGGCTTTGTGTCGATTGTTTGGCTGACTTTTGGTTTGTTTATAGGTCGAACAAACAGCGAACAATTTGTGTTGAAGAATGAATTTTAAGCCAAAATGAAAAATCGTGTTTGACAACGTTTTTCACTTTTGATGTAACAAATTTCAAGGGGCACGTGAAGCTACAACAACCCAGAAAGTTTATCAAACCTCTCGATTAAAAACTAATAAAAGTAAGGTTTTCAGTTGTTCAAACAAGTTAAATGAATCGACGAACAGATAACAATAAATGATCATAGTCTCTTACTATTATTAAAAAAAAATTGGTGACAATTACATGTGGAGGTAGAGGATGAAAGCTACAAATCATGGACTCAAGTTGGGGACACTTGACAATTGAGAATAGTAATGTTGGGTCTTTGTGTTGTTCAAGGGTTTCCTAATTTCTAAGGCAATGCCAATTTAATAATAGTGACTAAACAAACAATTTAATGAAAAATTAATAATAAAAGATTTTTGTAATTGTATGTGTGATGTGTTCCTTTATCAATATACTCATGAAATTGTAACATTTAATCTTAAAAGTTTTCACGTTAGTAATCGCGCTATTGAAAGCAATAAATACTAAATTGTTATTGATATTGTGAATATAAGCTTTTGATTTTTAGCTTATGGTTGGTAAGACTGCAAAAAATGAGTTTAGTTTATGACTTTTAAGCTCGTTAAAAAGTTCACTATAAAGATAAACTCAAAAAGTTGACCGAAGAAGCCAACTGCAATGACGATTATCAAACAACCCTATGATCATCGAATTGACCGAACAACAGAAACAAAAACGGAACGCCAACAACCAATCTCAATGATTAATATATCTCTAGTAGATTAAAATAGATCAAAATAATTAACAATTAAATCAAAATCAAATATCAATCAGCATTTGATCAGGAAAATGAAAAAAATTGAAGAAAACACATGCAAAAGCCGAGCCAGTCTCCGAGCAGAGGGTTTCTCAATGACCTACGAGGCTACGCTAGCTTAATCAACAAGAAAGCCTTTTATGGTTCGAGCATTGTTGTTAAGGCGGTAACATTTGATGCATCTACGCAGATACGGTAGCAGGCTGCTTAGATTCCTCTTCTTGTAGACTCGCGTAATAATTGACCAATACCTTCCATCCTCCAGGGCACATAAAGCCGTCAGGCGGGTTCTCTCCCGTTCTTGCAAAAGTTCGCATCTGAAAATATTACCGAAGTTGAACAATCAAGTTACAAGAATGCACCAACATCAAAAGGGAAGACGAGAATTTCTGGTAATGAAAATCTATGAACACGACATTTTTTAGCAAAATGTTGATTTCGTGAAGATCCGTCCCCTAGCACATAGGTGGTGAACCAACCTACGTCCTTTTATTTTGAGACCCTCGAAATCATTTTCTGTATACAGGACGAATAATGAGATATTTGGTAGTCATGAGAGTTCCAAGCACCATTCCAAGTCCGATAATGAGAAAGAAAAAATGGTCATGATGCTCCTAAAGAAAACCTACCGAAAAGTGATTACCGGTTAAACAAGCTCAACTTCAAAGATGAATGTGTTATCGAATAGCCTTGATTTCTAATCTTATGGCTCATGTACCTTACTTACTTATGTGAAGTGTTGATGATGTTTGCTACTAATGGTCAATCGGAAATGACCCTTTTTTTGTCGCTAACAATCATAAGATTGTGTACATCTGACCCCCAACTCGCCTAAGTAGGAGCCGCTTAAATGCATTGGGGTAACAGAATGTTGTTGTACATATACTTATCAATAATATTTTAATTTATTTTGTGTCGGTACTGTGTCTACAGGCAAAAGAAGTGGGACACAAGATGGGAAACAGAAACATGTAAGTACAGATGATTCTTAGCCTCACTTAAATAGTCCCACCTTACTTAAACTAAACACCCCACATATTTTCTTTGCTTTTACTTAGGAATGACTTCAGAAGATTAAAAATCCCCCAATAATCTTATTATTCGCCAAGAAAATCGATCCTCTGATTCAAAAGAAATTCTTCTTAAGCAGATTAGTGAGGTCCAAATTTTTTCTTATGGTCCGGTCCATTGACTAAGCTAAAATCCCGATTCACGCGTTGACATAAGAAGCATTGCATCAGATAAGTCATTTCCGACAGTACTTAAGAAAGAGCATCCTTCACTAGTCCAACATCAAGTATTAGCATTTTACGAACAGGTTTGGAAAATTACCTTGGTTCCAGAAATGAAGAGGAAATCTTTTGCACGAGATGGTTCAAAGAACGACATTTTCTTTGCGACAGTATCATATGCCGCCACCTGCAAGATGATGTATTCTTTAGAGGTGTGACGAGTCAAAAAAAATAATACATAATACAGCAAAAATCATTCTATAATTATCAGCCAAAATAGCCCCATACATCTCTTAGATAATAAAATTTAATGAACATACTGCACAATTTTCAGACTGACCCAAAAAGACAGAAAATGGGCCGGGGCCCCGTATATATATACCGGTAGGAGCTACTCTCATAAGAGACAGTCTCTCAGTGAGACGACCTCAAAATAAGGAACCCATATGCTAATAATCATGTTAGTTGGACTATTCAGCTCATTAATGGAGAGAGTCTCATGGTGGGACCGACTCACACAAGAATATGTGTACGCAAAAGACAATTTGAAACATAAAATCATACATACAACAAAAACAAGGCAAACTTCAAAGACCAAAATAGCAAGTTTTAATATTAAATCAAGGCAACAACAGACATGACATTTATGTATGCTTTTCGCTATTGAAACAAAGCATGGATCATTTTCTTATAGTTACCAAAATGGGTCCGAAATGGCAGTTCGAACATATTATCGATAAGCCGGCTTGTAGGGTGTTGGATCAGCAAACACATTTAGTTTCGAAAAAACATGACGAAAAATCTGATAATGAAAAGACAATTTTAGCAGGCCAATGGGAAAAACTATTAAGACCACAGAATGTAGGAGAAAAATATAAATCTGACAGAAAAAAGCAAATCATGACCCACCCTGAAAGGTAGAATGTTCAACTTCTCGAGTCCAGGTGCCATGCTCAACACTTTCTTTCCATGATCAGGATCGTAGAGGTCTCTCTTCTCTGTTGGGTGACCCATACCGGCAGGATCACGACCCACAATGTAAAAGTTAGCACCAGCATTAATCCGTGCTTTGGCGTGCCACTGTACTTCAGTTGGACCAGCGTAATGCATGGGAGATGGGAAAATGGATACAACGGTAGTCTCGGGATCAAGAACCCCATCTTCTAGAACCTAGATAAAAGGAATGACAGAAAATTTTCAGAAGTTTAATTTTTCTGTGACGAATAGTGTAGTAGTCAATATATTACAAGGTGAGATTGCAGATTTATACACTTCATTTTCTACACAGAAGCACTTGTAAGTTTATTAGTTTTTCATTTATTTCGTAGTGAGTTGATAAACCCCCAAAAGAATATATTATTCTGCGTCTGAAAGACTCTAAAACATTGAATCCAAAACTCTATTTCAGCATTTGCATGACAACAACATCAATTCTTAAGCCTTTATCCCAAAAGATTGGAGTCGGGTGCATAAACCAATAGATCATTTCTTGTGACTGTCCACTTAGGTAAGGGACACCCCCGCGAGTGTTGATTTTTGGTTCATGGGATGTGACTAAGATTTACTCGGACCGCTTACCCTTCTCCTTTATCCGGGCTAGGAACCGACAATGAGTGACGAGCATAAGAAAACATTTAATAATTATGGCGTCAAAGCAGAATCAAATCGGTTGTGTACAATGTGCATTCTAATCCTACAAAAAGAAAAGGGGAAAAAAAACAGAAAAGATCCAAACTTGTACTCGAAGCATTACATGATTAAGGCCCAGTTTTCCTGAACACTTCGAGTATAAGCTTGGATTTTTACAGAGAGACTTGTTACCTTGCTATGTTGCTCCATTCGGACATCCAAGGGCACATCATCAGCCTTTGTGTAACCTCCCAAAGGATGCAACAAGAGAATTGGGTTCTTATACCCCATATCCAAAAGCCTCCTACGTGTATCATTCATCAACAAAGCATGCCCATTATGAACTGGATTTCTAAGTTGAAAGGCAAAAACTGCATCGGCTTCACGTCTATCAAACTCCTTACGGAGAGCTTTAGGAGAAATCCTATAGTGATCAAGACCGTCATTATATTTAATTTCTTTCAGTACTTCCAGATCTCCACCTATGAGCCAGTTTCCAGCAGGCGTAATTACCTCCTCAACATAGGGCAACCCTGGAGCCGTTGTTCCCCAAGTTCTTGCTATTCTTTCCTCCTTATTGTGTTTGTAAATCTCAATGCTACAAAAAGTGACAATTAAACACTTAATTAGAAGGAACAATTAATGAATCAATAACAATGACAAAGGTAAATGTCTTCATCTCCAGTTGAAAGATGACAAAGGCATATGATGAGAGTTCGGTAACTAGCAAAAATAAGTTTCTTCCAAATTTTGTGGTTTATTAATTAAGCATGCAATAACCCAAGTGTAATGAGTTCTTGGTATAAATCGGTCACTAGGAACCCCATGTTGGCGTGAGTAATTATGACTTTTTGGTCTAGAAATCAGACATCCAAGCGAAAGGAAAAAAGCATTAAAGGTCAAGCAACTGGAGCCGGGAATGATTGGAACGTCAATAGCGATTCATTTTTTCGTCCAACGATAGCCAGTCTTAAAAGAGATGATTGAAGTGATGATTTTTCAATTTCTTTTGTATTTTGAATTTGCATCTAGCTCTATTATGACTTTGTCCTTATCTGTATTAGCTTAATATGAGAATATTAGAGTGATTAGTGAAGGAAAATAAACATCGAGTTTATCTTGAAATGAGTGTCTCAATACTTTGTCCTTAAAGCAACTATTAGTGTGTTTTAGTAGCTTTAAGATTCATAAACCAATTTTTTTTTTTGAATGACATAAACCAATTTGAATATGTCTTATTTGGTTATATTAAATTTAAGACCATGAACCAAAACAAATCAACAAACAACATGTAAGATCTAACAAAGCATATTTTACAATCAACCCTATCTAGCATCATATCTACAAGACTACAATGTCGATAATGTCAAGTCCTTTATTCAACATATGAGGCCGGCTACATGAACCAAAGAGAATCGATGTGATAGATAGTTGGTACCTAAGGTTATGCTTCATTTGACTCAATCTAATATTAATCTTTAACTAGAAAATCAATTCTAATAATCATCCACAAATATTTTCTTTTATTCGTTCCTATTTATTGCCATTACTCTTGAAAATCCCAATTCTTTCTATCATTTTGACTTAATTCATGTACCTCTTCCTCCTATAAATTCCTCAAAATTCTAAACTTTCACTTTTCTGATTGGCGCATTTTCAATCATCTTTGCACATGAACAAACCAAGAAACAATTTTCTCTCATAAATATGTCTAGTTGTCCACTTATCTATCTTAAGGCCTTTTTAAATTAACTTTTAATAAAAATATTTTGTTCAAAGAAGTTTAATTCAAAAAAATAAGATTAGAGAAGTAAAAATCAACTTTAATGAATAAAACTAAATTTAGTTGACTTAAATAAAAACCAGTGTTCATTGTTAAAAAAACTTCAATTATTAAAAATAGGATAATATCAATAAAAATCATCTTAATCATTGTTATCAATAGCTCTAACAACAATAGTCATTACCTCTCAATGTCATTCAGCGGATCCCATCGTAGCAAGATTTAAGTTGGGTCGAATATAAGCAACCTTACCTTTGTTATAATGTAAATGTTTTCAATGTAATTTTGATAGGAAATATCATTTAGAACTTGACATAAATAAGAAATACATATAAAATAAGTTATAGTCCATTATACTTTAAAACCAAATAACCAAAAATCTTTGGCTCTATGAAAACAACCATTAATCATTAACTCCAAAGAAGAAAAATAACACGGAAATGGTTAAAATCAGCTTTGATCACAAAAATAAAGTTTACTTCGACATAAATCAAATTTAACAGTACCGATCAATTTTGATTAGTAAAAACAAGCTAAATTCAAAAAATATTAGTTATAATTGGTCAAAATGGTATGGTTCATGAACCAAACCAGCTTAAATTAGATTTCAATCAATTTGACCATCAGATTTGTCCCCATAGCATACGGTAGACACCAAATATATTTACAAAACAACATTGCAAAAGTCTTAATCCCAACAATATGAAGTCGCTCACAAGAGTTGGAACAAATCAACTTAAAAAATCACTGTTGTACCACAAAGAAATCATTTCTAATGATTGTACATATAAATTCTTCTCCTTCCTTCATTTCTACGTATTGCCATATCCATTCATTCCTAAATAAGTTTTTTATTAACGTAATCTAGCACCCACATCTAATACTTAAATCAAAAAGTATAATTTATCGTATTGATAGAACAATTAGTTTCGACCAGAATAATACTTTAGCCTATTAGTTTGATAAGGAGATTGTAAATTGTTCTCGGAAGCACTCGCATTTTTAAAATCAATCTAGCACCACATTATTATACTTAATCTCAAAAGGCATATTTTATCATATTGGCAGAATAATGAGTTTCGCTTAGAGTAATAATTTAGTTTGAAGACGAAGTAGTAAATTTTCTCAAAAGCACTCGCATTTTGAACTACAATCAAAGTTATTTCCTAGTAATACCTCATTTGCTGGCTCTCTTATAACCCTTAGTCTAGACTACTCAGTCCATAGGGAGAACTATGAAGGACAAGCCGCATGCCAAATGACAATCTGATTCCTAACTCGAGCATTTCTAATAAGTTCTTGCAAACCTAATATTAGTCATCTTAGTTGGGAAGGTAAAGATTAAGGATTTATCAAGTGTGAAGTATATCACAAATTCTTAGAACCCTACAATGTCACTGAAAAGTATTGCCAAAACGGCAGTGAGTTATATAAACATGTCGTCTACAAAGAAGAATAATGCCAACATGCAAAAGGTTTCGAAATTTTATCTACATACTAGCTTTCTCTAGTCAGAGTCCTGGCATCAAGTCCCAGATGCAAAGATACGGTTTCAATTGTCAAAGGTTTTTTTCTATTAGTGTGGAAAAAACCCAATTTTAATGTTATGTAAAGATACGGTGGCATGCAGTATATGGCTATGCATGGATTCTAAAAGTAATCATTGATTAGTCATTGCTCACAATACAATCATCCACCTCATAGATACACTAATTTTAAAAGGAGAGAAATCCGAATCCATACATTTGACAAAAGAAGCCAATGCTATCTAAGCATAATTCAATTATATGGAAGGAAAAAGGGGGTGTTTAGAGGTGAATAGTTGCACATAGTAACACTTTATTGTCTTCTTTTGAGGGCTGCATTCTATTGTGCTTTAGGTACTTATCCACGACTTTCAAAAAAAACTGAAAATACGATGGAGAAAAGACTCCGACCCCAAACCCTTTCAATTACAACAGGAGGTCATGACATAAATTATCCAAAAGAAGAAGGTTGTGATGAAATGAACCGAATAAAATATCCAAAGAACTGTAAAGAACAATGAGTATAGGTAAATCTAATATGTCATGTAGTATAACAATCTCATCACTTTCAGATGCAAGTCATTGAATGACATAGTTCTATTTGTCAAATTTTACATCATCCAACTTTTTTGTAACCATCAATGATCTTGTTAGGAAAGGATACTCATGCCCATTAGTCAATTATCAAAGGCAACGAATTCTAGATTTTAAAATCGATAAAGACAGATCTTTAACCAAAACCATACAATGCTGAGCAAATTTACTCTAATAAATAAGAATGAAATATGGGTATATCTTTTGGCCAAGAATGTATAGTTATATCTCCACTTCTTTAGGAGCATTTAGGGCTCAGTATGAAAAATAGGATCTGGGTCGCGTTTCCATTTTCGTTTCTCGTGTCGAATGGAATCTCGTTTCATGTAACGTTGATCTGGGTATTCATAATATGGGTGTGGTGTTGAAGCTATCCTCTTGTTCAATAAGATTAAAAATCTAATTGCTTCACTTATGAGCTATTATAGCATTATTGCTACCTCCACTCACATCTTAGGGTGAAGAACCTCTTGAACAAGGGTCACCAGTTCATGCTTAAATTAATGTGGTATCAAGCTTGGATATGTGGTGCTTCTTTGATTTTTAACAGAGCAAAAATCTATAAATTGTCTACAAATCAATGGTTGCTTAACACTGTCATAACCTCTAGAATGGAGATTGGACAATAATGGTGGGAATTTGTTGTTTATGGTGAAAATTTGTTGGAGGGTAATGGTGGACAGCATGTAAAAGAGTTTAATTAACCAATAAGTTATTTATCATCATCATCATCATCATCATCCCAATAAGTCCCACCCAAAGGCGAGGTCTAGGAAGGGCGGAAGGCAGACCAATACCCTCATCACGAGGAAGTTGCAATCGAAGGAAGTCCCTTAACTCGAATTATTGATCAAAACTCCTAATTAACACAAACTCTCAACAAGCCACAGCCAATCTTCAACAATGAAATATACTTCTATAATAGCAAATAGCAAGTTAAATATAATAAAAGGTTGACTTACCAACATCATTTGGAAAATATGCTAGCAAGCAAATAAAAATTCAAACTTGACAATTATTGAAATAAAAAATTCATGAAAGATAAAGCATAAATTAAGCACAAAAAACAAAATGAAACCCCTGAAAGAATAAAAATGGAATAGAACAAGCAGAAACAAAAGTTACAAACCTTCTTAAAATGGCAACTAAATCTCCATTAGGGCCAACCAAAGAAACATTGGATGAAGAACCAATTTGCTCTTTTGTTTGATCATCAATGGCCAAAACAATGGGTAATGACATATTTACAATAGACCCATCTTGCATTCTCAAAGAATTAAAATGCAAACTTTGCAAATATTCATTTTCTCTCATAAATCCTTTTAGGGGACTAGCCCATCCTTCACTAAGAACATGAACCCATTCTAAATCAATCTTTGTTAAACTAACTTTAGGCAATGATTCAGCCTCTACAACCTTCAAATTTCTCTCAGTTTCAGGCACCAAAAGATCAACCAATGAACCCCCATCTGGATCAATCAAAGAACTTTTGATAACCCTAGTTGAGTTTTGTGTTTGAGAGATAGACATTGATGACATTTTCTTAGGAAAAACAACAAGGGGTCTTAATGGGTTTGTTTGGTATATGCAATTAGGGAGATTTTTGGTGGGATTTTGTAATTTGGGTTGAGAAAAAAAAGTTGGGTAGTTTGAAATGTGTAATTTAATGGTTAAAGACATGATTTTTTGTACCAAGATTGAAGCTTTGTTTGGAAAAATGGGGTATTTTGGGGTTGGAATGAAGAGAGAAGTACAAATTTGTTGGGATTATTGGGGAATGTAGAAGGGAATAGGGATTGTATTAAGTATAGATTCGCAAATGGGGTGACCATTTCTTTGTTTGTGGATGAATATGGCATATCAAAGGCTATCCACACATTGAATTTTGGTTGTAGTTTCCTTTAGCAAAGAAGAACCATATACCACTTTTAAAGTGTAATAGATGCTTGTTGACCACTTGACTATAATCATTGTTGGGCCACTTCCACTTGTGTATACTCTTTACTCTTCGAGGAAGTCTAGATTGATAACCGTTATTTGCCAACTTGGTAAATTACACTCATATGAAGAGATTTGATTGGGTGACATTTTGAAAATTGTAATTTAGCCTTTTGTGTTTTGGTTATTTTATTAATATATTTTTTGTATTTTATGGTGATTTACAAATCACGGTGATTGATTATGATTTTTTTTTAGATTTCAATACTATTGCATCAATCACCATTCACCACAAACCACATAGATTTATGCTAGTGCACCTTTAGGAATCCTTCCTTTCTTATGTGAAATTGTTATGTCAAATATGCATATGACAAAATATAAATTGATTTATAAGGAATATAAACAGGATCGGTCCTAGGTGTGGGCAAAAGGGGTCGTCGTCTTGGGGTCCATGTTAAAAAAGCAAAATTAACGGCTGTAGAAGGGTCTATATAAGTGATGAATTGCAAAGAAAAAAGGTCTTAATGTGCTATTTCACCCTAGGCCCCAAAATATTTAGGGTCGAACCTGAATATAAAAAGGTTTAAAATCGAAAATTTTAAGGATAAAGAATTGAAATGATCAGGAGTGCATGAGTGAAAAATAATATGAGTTATGATTTTCAGGTTATGATGATTAAAAATCGAAATTAATGGAAAATTTGTTATTGCATGTGACTACAAAACTCGTATTAATTCATGTAACTATCTACGGTCTTTTTTTGGTTAAGGTTTTGTGAGTTTTCTTGGTTATGATAGATGAAATAATAGAAGTACAATGTAATAAACAAGTATAAGAAAAATGTGAAGTTGACTTTAAAGTCGCTCAAGGTTTTGATCTTTGCGTTTGAGCCTTGAGATTTCCGCTATAACATGACATAATAAATAAGGTACATGATGGCGATCCCAATTTAAAGGCATCAACATCCAATTGTAAAGAAGTATTGATGCTTGAATTCAAGTTGTCGATTTCCTTGGCATCACACCTCACTTACAAGTTACAACTTGTTAGGTCCGAGGACCTTGATCATAGGCCTCCAACAATAAGATCGAGCAAGATCTAGAAATTGGAGATTATTTTTTTTACCACTAATTCGACTCAAATAAGTTGTTAAGCGAATAAATAATCTATTAATTAAATTAAGAGGTATTATCAATTATAAGAATATATCGAAATAATTGAATGATTTAAAAACTATTTTAGGAATATCTATATAATGAATCCAGTTAAATAATTAGTTGTTCTTTTCTCATCCTATTTGCAATCCATGATTGTTAAGTACGAAGCAAGTTTACCAAATTAGAATTGCTCTTAAAATTTTCTATATATGAATCTAACTCATATCCATAAAAAGAATGAAAATAATACATTTTAATTTTTAACTTTCAAAAGGAATTTAATATTGCACAAAAAACCATCTTTAAATATAACTAATATAGTATACATCAAATATTTGATAAAATTATATTCATATTTAACAAGAAAACTTTTATATGATTTTTCATCCATATCTATAAGTGAAATTACATCGACATGAGATATTGTTATATTCGTCTTGAAATATAAAATTTTATTATGTTTTTCATATTTTTTTTGTTTTTTTTTAAGATTTTGAGTCCTAAACACTGTTAAAATTTTGTAGAAAAAGTAAAGAACATCAAAGGGATCAAATGGATTAGTAGCTATTAAGAAGTAGTTAATTATGGATAGATTTACCTTTTATTTGAGGAAAAATTACCTAAAATAATCCAAATTATTCAAAAATTTTCTACAATAATTTCACCTATTGATAATAATAAATTAAGCTAAGCAGCATGCGCAAATAATAGTAGTAGTATATTACTATCCTATATTAATGCATTGGATATGCCACTAATTATAAGTAATCTCAAGGATAAACGATGTAAAATTGTCATTTAAAGGGTCGCTTGGATTGAGAATAAATATTTAAGATACTAAAAACTCAAACTTATGTAACAAAGGTAATTAGAAATACAAATGAAGTTATTAAAATAAGTGTGATAGAGGTAAAATAGGAGTAAATTAAAAAAAGATGAATAAAGAGTTTGATTTCACTTATTTTGAGGTAAAAAATTACTCCACCTCCCCTAGGGTAAATTTAACGTATTGCTATTTTCTCTATTTTTCATTACTTTTTAATTCATTTTTCAAAAAAAAATTCTCTTAATCATCTACTTAACTAACTTTAAATTCCTACTTTGACTTTTATTATCCCTTAACTATTTATTCTCAATCCAAACGGCCCCTAAAGAATAATCGATCCCAGAGTGCATGAATAATCAATGATATAATCATGGCTCATGGATCATATAAGTAAATACTATACTTATACATAAGACTAATTTATACACTCAATATATAAATTAAAAAGGTACTATATAAAATTTAATGAAGTTCATAAAAATAATTAATATAACAAAAAACATTTTAAACATTATAATTACATAAAATTTAGAGATCATTTTATAACATTTCAGACGTCTATTGTATAGACGCTTTCAAGTAAAAGTTTGTGTTAATGAGAGACCGTCTATAGTATATACGTCTTTCAAGAGCCCAACTCATTTCTTCCTTATAACTTACAAAACCACTAATTAATTTTTTTAATTTATAAATTGGGCCAGACCCAAAACTTGAGAGGTCTATTGTATAAACGGTCTCAAGTAAGATTTTGTGTATTGTGATTAAACATTGGGCCTTACAAAAGAGATAGAGATCCAAGGTTCAAAACTTTTTTTTTTTTTTCATAAATTAAATAATCTTCATAAGCAACCTCAAGAAATTTGGCGGCAAAACAACGAAATCTTACATGACGTGGCAAGCTCTGATTGGATAATCCATGTATGTATGTATGTATGATGTCGAAAAAACCATGATGATGGAGAGGATACATATACATGATACATCATAACATACCATTATCCTTTTCCCGCGCTATCTCACTGAAGATTCCAAAACAAGGCGTTCATTGAAGAGAGAGAAAACTTCATTGAAGTCTTAAGAGAGATAAAAAAAACACATAAAAGAAGAAATTTTTTCTTCTTCAATTCCATTTTTACTCAAGGTAAGAATTTTTTAATTACATCTTTCAATATTATTCCCTCTTTTAGGGTTTATTGATTTTAGGGTTTTCAATTTTTAATTTTTTGTGGATTGATCTACAAATTTGCGACATTGTCGGCGGTGAAATCGAAGAGATCTACACTTTTTTTTGTCTTGAAATTGTTGGTTTTCTTTTTTATTTACTACTTATCGATATTCTTATTATTTATTTGAGGTTTTAGTTTATATTTTGATTTCGCCTAATTTTTGTGTATATTGGGTGTTATCTTTGTTCTAGGGTTTTGGTTGAAATTTTATGAGTCCATCTGTTGTAAAAATGGATGAATCGAAGACAGAATCAGTGAACTGTGTAAACATTGGTGAAATCGAAACTCAATATGCTGAACTCTGCAAGGTTTTGTGCTTTTTTTGTTTTTTGTTTTTTTTTTTTTAATTTTTTAGTCCTCCTATTTGATTAATTTCCTTTCTGTTTTAGTCTTGTAACTAGTAAATTGAATGTCTAATTGCGTTAGTCATTTAAAATTTGTTCTTTTGTTGATGTTTGAATTAGAGTTTTTATACCCGCTAATTAAAGCAAGTTTCATATTATAGGTCATTGAAGCTTAATTTTGGGGATTTTAAAACCTAATAATTATTTTTTTTTTGTTGTTAGTTTGTTAAATTCCAATATCAGGTTACTGAATGGTTTATTGTAGGATTTTAGAGTCTAACTTTATTTTGAAACTGTGTTTACAGAACCAATTTTGCATTGATGGCAAAACGTTTTCAGAAGCCACGAAGCTTTTTACAGATAGCAAAAGTATTCTGCTGAATAATGTGTCAACTATGGGAAGCACATCGGTACATGATATTTAGTTAAAAAGAAAACTTTTGTTGGTCGATTGTGATTGTTTGGAAGTGTAATTTTTTTTTATCTTTTCTGTCACCAGCCAGAAGAATTAGAGAAATATTTGTTCGCTTTTGTTCTTTACACTAGTAAGAGACTGAGTGAAAGAACTACAACTGATGCAAGTGAAGAGCAAAGTGGTGTTACATTGTGCCAGATTCTAAAGGCTTTGAAATTGAAGTAATTTGTCACCCCATTTTTTGTTCGAAACTATTTCTTTTCTGGACTGCTCTTGTCGTTTTGTATCTGATATTTTTGTTTTTATTTATTGCAGCCTTATAGATTATCTCAAAGAGCTTCCTCAGTTTATCTTGAAGGTTGGTGCAATTTTAAGTAATATGTATGGTGCAGATTGGGAGAAGAGGCTGGAGGTAAGTCATTTGTGTTTAAATATTTTCTCCTAATTGTTTCACTGCCCGTTAAATTGTTTTGTAGTTGAATAATCATTTCAATTTTCATCTCGATCAGGCAAAGGAATTGCAAGCCAATTTCGTGCACTTGAGCTGTCTAAGCAAGTAGGTCTCCTTTCGATGCCTTGTGTAGCAGTTAGAAAAGCTCTTAAAATTATGAAACTGCCTGCATTCTGTATTATTGTCAATATTACGGATTTACGGTTGATGTGTTCCTTGTTCCCAGATTTTACCATGCATTGCATGGATTTTTTAGTTACGACTTTAAATTTAATTTTCTGTATTGATTTTGTTTTTCCTGTATCTGCTTGTAAAATTTACTTTTATTAAGGTTCACCCAGAAATAACCTTTTTGTTATCACAAAGTTAAGGTTGCCTACATGAGTTACATCCTACTTCCTACATTGAACCTTCATAGGTGCGAATCGCTTATTATTGTCATTGGTGTAATAAAATGATCTAACTGCACAGAAAATTTAGTGAAACTTTAATGAGATTTTAATGTGTACAATGGATGCATATCAAGAGTCAGAAATTACATCATCTCAGACATGTCTTTGTTCTGAGTTTGTTATGTAGATTTTTTTCTATTGTAATCTAATTAAAACGCTAAAACATGGAGAACTTTTGTACGTTTAATCCCAGATGGGTTTTTTTTGATGTTGTAGTACAACCATGTGAAACAATCTATACACTGTGCTATGATTGGCTATTTGGGTAAATTTTCATCAGCTGATTTGCTTTTCTAACGGATAGAATCATACCTTTGAATCTTGTGAGGTTTACACTGAATTTGTAACCTGCATCACCAACCAATATGACTAGGTCAAATTGTAGTTCAAAATTGGTCTGCGAAGTTTTATACTATGAATGCTGGAATATTTTATTGTTTCCAATATTAACTTGTCCATTTCCCTTACTATATTATATTTTATAGTTATTACTATTTGGTAATGTTTATTTAAGCTGCTGTTTCTGGCGATATAGTGACTAAATCTTATTGATTCCATTACTTTTCAGGTACTACAAGAGAACATATCACGAATTTTTCAAAACTGAAGCTAATAAAATGATTGGTGACACACGAAGTTGTTCTTCTGGTTATGTTTCAGAGTATTATAGGTTTGGTTGGCTGCTGTTTTTGTCCCTTCGTGTCCATGCCTTCAGCAGGTTTAAGGACCTAGTAACGAGCACTACTGGAATAGTCTCTGTGTTGGTAAGTGACTATTGGTTTGGGTTGTAAAGTTTTTTGTCTTTGTAACTTTTAAATCAGTTTGATGAATCCTCCGACCCTTCTAAAAACCCTATCAGATGCAAGAAACATGATTGACATTTGCAATTATTTGGTGTCTGAGTTTTTATTGTGTAAACATATTTTCCTTAAGAGCATTGGGGTAATACATTAAGTTTGTTGATTGATTAAGTAGGAATCATGCTGCCATATTAATACATTAAGTTTGTTGCAGGCCATCTTGATCATTCACATCCCTACTCATATGAGGAGCTTCAATGTTCTTGATTCGCCATTGTTTGGTACTGTTTATAATCTGTAGAGGCCTAATTTTTTTGCTTATTTGATGCCCCCCTCCTGGCACTCTACTTTAAAGGGAGGGGAGATTTATCTTCTGAGAATAGCATACAAATATCTGGATTTATTGTTGCAGAGAAGAAATCTGATAAAGGTGTGAACCTGGTTGCGTCACTTTGTCAGAAATACCACACCTCTGAAGATGAGGTGAAGGAAATGATACAGAAAGCGAATGAGCTAATTTCAAATATCTTGAAGAAAAAGTCATTCTCAGCTTCACAATGCAAAACTGAAAACCTAGACAATATTGACCCGGGTGTGTGTGTGTGATCATTTATGCATTTCTTACTGTTTTACAATATTTTAGGTTTGGCTCAATCAAATAATTTGTTAAATGCAGACGATTTGACTTACTTTGAAGATTTGTTGGAAGACTCATCACTTCCAACTTGTATCAGTTTGTTAGAGAAGGATTATGATGCTACAGTTGGGCACAAGGGTGATATAGATGAAAAAGTCTTTGTTAATGAGGAGGACAGCTTGCTAGGATCAGGGAGTCTTTCAGGTGGTGCAGTGAACATAAGTGGTTCCAAGGTAGTCATGTATACTTTGGTGTGCCATCTTATTAATTATATGACAACCCTGTGAATACCATATCTTAGGATTTATCCTTCTGGATATGTAACTTGTTACTCCCTCCTATTCACCCAAAGTTTTCCACTTGACTTTTTACCATTTTTTTAGGCGGTCAAATGAGACCACAAATGAAAGAGATAGAGTGTAGTGTTTATAAATTTTGATAGGGGTAAAATGGGGTTAATAATTGTAAAGGTGTGAAAAGGTAAAGTTTAGTAGATTAAATTGGTAACATTAACATACCCAAAATTGAAATGAGACATTTAGGGTGACTTGATCCAATAAGGAAATAAGACACCTAAAGTGAATAAGAGGGAGTATTATATTGTTGTGATGCTTATCAATATTTTAATATGTTTTTCTCTCGTTTTAGAGAAAATTTGATGACATGTCCTCTCCAACGAAAACAATTACAAGTCCACTCTCGCCTTCTCGATCACCCTCACTATTGATAAATGGGGCTCGCGGTGGTATCAACATAAGAATAACATCTACTCCTGTAAGCACTGCCATGACAACTGCTAAGTGGCTTCGTACTGTTGTATCGCCGCTTCCATCAAAGCCATCTCCTCAGCTGGAAAAGTATTTCATGTTATGTGATAGGAATATAAGTAATGAGGTTGTCCGTAGGGCTCATATAATTATGGAGGCTATCTTTCCAAATAGTGCTCTTGGGGAGAGATGTGTTGCTGGAAGTCTACCAAATTCCAACTTAACGGACAACATATGGGCTCAGCAAAGACGATTAGAAGCGCTGAAGCTGTACTACCGGGTATTGGAGGCAATGTGCACAGCTGAGTCTCAGTTGTTGCATGCTAATAATTTGACTTCTTTGCTAACTAATGAAAGGTTCCACAGATGCATGCTTGCATGCTCTGCAGAATTGGTGTTAGCCACTCATAAAACAGTCACAATGTTGTTTCCAGCGGTATTAGAGAAAACTGGGATCACAGCTTTTGATCTTAGCAAGGTGATTGAAAGTTTTATTAGACATGAAGATTCTCTTCCAAGAGAGCTTAGAAGGCATTTAAATTCCTTGGAAGAAAGGCTCTTGGAGAGCATGGTTTGGGAAAAAGGCTCTTCAATGTATAATTCTTTGATTATTGCAAGACCAGCTCTCTCTACCGAAATAAATCGTTTTGGGCTGCTGGCAGAACCAATGCCATCCCTAGATGCAATTGCTGCGTACATTAACATTTCTTGTGGAGGCTTGCCGCCTCTTCCATCATCACATAAACATGATGCTGCACCAGGTAACTCAATCTTATCCTCCCTCCCCTAGAGGGGAAAAAAATCAGTAGGTTTAATCCCAACTGCAAATTATTAATGTTCATGTTGAGCTCTCTGGATGTAGGAAAAGGGTCCTTATAGGCATTTTTTAACTAATAGTATATAATTCTCTCTATTGAGACAGTTTGGAGGAGTGTTGTGCCCCTTTGTGCTCTGTTAGATTAGTTAACTATGGGAGAGTAAGGTACTAAAAACCTATATAACTTGAGATCCTTTGAATGCTTTTTTGTGAAAATTAATGTTTTGGATTTTTCATTGTGATGGATTTTGTTACCTTTTGTACTATGTGAAGTTGCCCACACAACTGATTTGGGACTAGTTTCATAATATGCAATTGACTTAAATCCATTACATAGATCAGCATATCTAATAGAACAGGCTCCTTTTCATGTTTTGTGGTTAGGGATTGTTGGATGATCAAACTTTCCACTGGCCTGCTGGACATTAGGCTTCAGAAATGAAAATGAATTTTAGTGGTCTATTTACTTAGATCTGTGTTCTAATGTTATTGCATTGTAAAAATTTTTTTTTTTTGTCTTCATATGCAGGACAAAATGGTGATATGAGGTCCCCGAAGAGAACTTTATCAGAATATCGAAGTGTCCTAGTAGATCGCAATTCCTTTACATCACCGGTGAAGGAGCGATTGATAAACAATCTCAAGCAGAAGCTAACTCCTCCAGCCTTGCAGTCAGCATTTGCAAGGTAATATATGCTAATGAATTAACCGTCACTTTTTAGGGCTTGGACTAATTTCATTTTCATCTTTTTGGTATGGGGAAGGCTTCTTTTAATTTGTTTTGGAAGAATAACTTAAAATTGGGTTTTTGTGCTCTTTCACAGCCCAACAAGGCTGAGTCCTGGGGGTGGAGGAGAAACATGTGCCGAGACTGGGGTAAATATATTTTTCAGCAAGGTAAGAGACATCAGTTGTTTTTGGCAGATAGAATGCTTGTTGGCAATTGGATGACGTGTCTGGTTTTTGAGTAACTGGATCATGATTTCATGCAATTGCCATTGAATTTGTATGGTCTCTCTTAAGTATTTTGTTTTTAGGTAGGGGGCTTGGAGAGATTTTTTATTTTATTTTATTTATTTATTTATTTTTCTATAGAGACATTAGTGTGGGAAACCAATTCTCTAGAACGTAAAGTGAGATTGATGCTCCCTCATTTCTGGCTTGTTGATCTAATGGTTTCAAGCATGCATTGTTATACATTAATCTTGCGAATTTCATTTTCTTTAGCAATCTCTGCTGTTCGCCCCCTTCATTGTCCCAACCGATTTGGCTAGTTACACTTGGACACTAATTTGGATGTTACTCAATGACTTGCGTAATCTTTTTAACTGTCAAGATAGCCATCACTTGCACGGCTCCCCCTTTATGGACTTGTTAAAAAATAACTACAATGTACAAATTAAACTCTGCTTGATTTGGCTTTTAGAACCCTTGTGTTAGAATCGTCACTCAGCCCTTTGGTATTGTATCAGATCGTGAAGCTAGCTGCTGTCAGAATCAACGGTATGATTGAAAAGCTTGAGAAGAAATCTGAGAGTCCCCCATCACAAAAATCAAAAGCCAAAAGACAATCTCAGGAACAGCTGAGAGAGAGTGTATATTGCCTTTTTCAGAAAGTTCTCAATCAAAGGACGTCCTTATTTTTCAATCGCCACATTGACCAAATAATCCTTTGCTCTTTGTATGGAGTTGCTAAGGTTTGTACTCTTTTTTCAAAGAACAGCTCAGAAATAAGTAAAAGCTCCTAAGCCATGCTTCATGAACTTGATGAATCACTTTTTTGTGCAGATTCTTCAATACCCCCTTCAGTTCAAGGAAATTATTTTGAACTACCGTAAGCAAACTCATTGTAAACCACAAGTTTTTCGAAGTGTATTTGTTGATTGGTCATCACCACGTAGAAATGGGGTAAGTAATTTGTTATGTCTGCTCAGAAATTTATTCTACTTCACTTCGAAGGGCTAAAGCTTTCTGTGGTTTTCTAACAGAGACAAGGGCAGGATCATGTTGATATCATAACATTTTATAACGAGGTATTTATTCCTTCTGTAAAGCCTCTTCTCGTTGAGCTTGGCCCTCAAGGAGCTGGTGTGAAAACCGACTTGGTTCCTGATAGTAGTAATAACAAAAATGGTATGTTCTCATTGTGTTCACACATATTTTAAGAGTATTATATCGAAAATCACATATTTAAGTTGAGCAAATTCCTGATATTGCAATATAATCGATGACTTAGGTCAATGCCCGGGGTCACCTAAAATATCCACATTCCCAAATCTTCCTGACATGTCCCCGAAGAAGGTTGCAACAAATGTCTATGTTTCTCCATTGCGGTCGTCGAAGGTACTCTTTAGTTTCTTGATTACCGTTTAGATACTAGGACTATGAATGAAGCCAAGTGCTAATTACTCTGAGTCGTCCTAGACTCTCTTCATTTAAAGTCAAATGTCTGTCATATCCAGACTTTGACAAGGTATGACACTTTTACACCTCATTCGGACCAAAATCAATGTATTTTTCCTCAAGTATCTGATTCAGACACGCTGACACCTACCCGTGTTCAAAATGACTTCCAAAGCTCAAGTATTTTAATCCAATGGAGACTGGTTGTGGCTGAGGCTGTCTTTCCTGAATAGTGTTGATAATTTAAATGTAGCTTGTGAATTCTCTGTTGAATGCTTCGGGAATGTTTTGCTAGCCAACGGTTAGCTACTTCTTGACTAGCATGAACCGCAAAGCAACTAATATAGCTATCTGATTTGGCTAATTACTTGACTTGTTCACGGATCTGATGTTATTTTCTATTTTCAACTGTAGATGGATGTTCTAATAACAAACAGCTCCAAGAGTTACTATGCTTGTGTAGGAGAAAGCACACATGCTTATCAAAGCCCATCAAAAGATTTGACGGCCATTAATGACCGTTTGAATAGGCATACGGTTGACACGAATGCTTATCAAAGCCCATCAAAAGATATGATTCCCACTAATGACCACTCAAATAGGTATATAGTAGATGTAAATCTACTAGGTTCAATTTCCCTCGTGTCTTTGTAAAACGTATGCTATGATCCTGATTACACCATGCTATATTCACAGTAGTCGCAGAGTTAGGGGAGCACTAAACTTTGAATCAGATCCAGACGTCGGCCTTGTAAGCGATTCTCTTGTGGCTAACAGCCTCTATCTTCAGAATGGAAACTGTACGAGAAACTCATCTCCAGTACCAATGAAAACCGAACAGCCCGATTCTTAGTTCGTTGACTCCTTGACTGTACATGAGCGATGTAAATTCTACTCATGTCTACGACCCTTCTCTTTCTCTGTAATTTCGTCTAATATCTAGGCTTTAGACTACGAAAGTGAACGAGCAGTATGTTTTTCATATAGTTGCCATCACTTTCAGACAATTTTATATATCTTTAGTTTCTAATAATGCCTTCATTTTTTTTTTCATGTGTATTTCTGGGAAGGCGGTATTGCTAGTCTTGCTTGTCCTTAGCTTAATGTACAATATCATCTAATTGTGCCACCCCTTCTATTCATCATCTAAACTAGTCATGTTTGATTTTTTTTGGTCGGTATATCTAAAAAAAGTTACTATATTATAAAAAAAACAAAAAAATATTCATTTTATAACAGTGACCCTGTGGATTAAATATATTTGTTGTTTATAAGGACCTTTTGAGATTTGCAAATATTCTTCCGCGTAAGATGCAATTTGGCCTCGAATTTTGGTGTAATACTTTGTCAAGACTCGTGTCATCCATTCAAGTATTATTTATTAAAAATAGTTAAAGTTAATAATTTATAAATTATTGTTGTTTAAAATTTTAGTCTTTTACAAATTATACTCGCTGTAAATTAAAAAACACTTTCGCCGTACTTTGATCACCAGAAAACAAAATAACCTATGAATCTCGAAAAATAAACTTTAATCAAATCGATTTATTTTTGACTCTTAAACCAACTAATTAAATTTACAACTAGTCTTCTGAGAGACCGCCTCTCTGAGAGACGTCTCTGGCCCAGTCCATCAAAGCTTATTTTCTACTCTTACTTCACAATCTTTTATGGGTCAACCCAATAAGATATGATCTATCAAAGAGACCGTCTCTCACGAGAATTTGTGAAATGCATTTGAGAAGCTATGGAGGCAGGTTGGCAACAACACAAGAAATGATAAGAGTATAGACCATATCGCCCGTACTAAAAAATCAACAAACTTTTAGAAACAGAGAGAGTACTAGAAAACTTTCATGTGTATTCATTTGCGCAACATAAGCATACAAGACATGAAGGCAAACACTTGAAATACAACTTTCTTACAGTTTCAACAGTCTGAAACTGTACCAATCATTACAGCTTGTTAGATTTGAGGGTGAGTGAAGGAGGGATTACATAAAATCTCACAATTTTGGGGTGTAAACATCATATACAGCAATTTCATACAAAATTTTAACATCCATATGAAGAACATGGCCAAGTTCAAGTATGATTTTCTGAACCCTATTTAACATATGGAGGAGAACTAGTAAAAATTTTGACCTCTGATATTCACTAGGACTTGGAAGAACTCAACAGATCAATTGGAATTTCAACACAAGATTCAGAAGTAACTAATGAGTAAGTGAGTTGAAATATTGTAACCTGCAGAAGAACCCAAGATCTATGTTTTCTGTCAAGTTGGAGGTTAATAGCCGATCTTCCCCTTTGATGAGAAGAACCTGCTAAAACCACGCGAGTGTTTTTCCGGTGTGGGAGTGGAAGAAGTGGAAGATCCAGACTTGGTGGGTCTGTGTCTTGCATTTTTCGAAATGGGTGATCTCAGGATATTTCCTTCAGTGTCTGATGTACTAAATGGTGCGTTGTAGAGATCCGAAGGTGAACCGGAACCTAGCCGTGATAGATGAGTGGAAGTGGCAGCATCCATCTCAACATGATCCGAATCCGTATTCTTCCTGCTTATAGTTGGCTCTTCTTCATCGAGGCTTTCACCTCTTTGACTCCTCTCGCTGATAGGAGAACCCATGAATTCCGAGTGGGGACGCATGGTTTTCAGTTGCTTGCTAAGAAGAAATATGGTTTCTTGGCACTCAGCTAGTTTCTCTGCTGCAGCCTCCAGTTCTTTTTCCTGAGCATATATAGAAATAGAAGGTTTTGATAAATAAATTCAAAAGAAATCAGATCCAAACAGAGCCATAGCACAAACTGTGCAATGAAGTACAGTAATAGCCATAAATCAGATTTGACAACAAAAAGTGCAATGTTTTCGGGATTAGTTTCGTACTTGTTTGGTTCTATCATCAACCTCAGCAGCAGAAGAACACACTGTGCATCCCTCATTCCTATGAAAACACAACGAGCAAGTTAGCGACACAGAACATAGATTGGAATTTTGGGCATGGGGCTATTAAATATTTGTCTCAAGATAAACCCACGAAAAAGGCATGGAAAGGGAAGCAATAGGAAACAACAGTAGAATGTTCACAATTAGGAAGAACCAAAATATTCCAAACTAACCTTTGTAGTTGTTCTTCGAGATCTTTACATCTGACTAGCGCATCTTGATGATTTAGTTTTTCGGCCTCAAGTTCATTATCCACACATTCCAATTTCGACTTCAGGGTATTGACTTCATTTTGGAGTTCTGCAGCTTGTTTTTCAAGCATCTTGTACGACTCTGCCATGCATTTAAGTTGAGTCTCCGCCAAGCTATTCATGTTCTGAGAAGATGCCAGCTCTGATTGGACATCTACCAGTTGTTGCTCCATTTCTCGTAATTGAGATTTCGCTGTTTCCAGATCTTGAGAGCATTGCGACAATTCCCTTTCCGTGCTTTCTTTCTCAGATTTCAGCTGTTCATATTCTTCTATAGAGCATTTGTATGAACGTGACTCCAAGCCTGACATAACATTAGCATCCTGAGGAACCTCGGGATTTGACGAACAGTCAGAGCTATGACCACAGCCATTAAGATAACTCTCTCGGAGTGATTTGTTTTCGGGCAGTGCAATTTTGTCTATACAATCAGGACTGTTCGCTTCTGCTTCGTTACCCTTGTAGCTCAAGACACCAAAGCTAAGTTTGCTAGCTTTGGCCATCACATCGGAGAGCGCAAAAACAAAATCTTCAAGGCTGATTTCATTGCACATTACTCTGTTAAAGATGGTTGAAAACTCCTCAACTTTATGGCCTAGTGCATCTTTATCATCAGAGACAGGTTGAACTGCTCGAGATTCCTTCCCAAGGAACAACACAAAGTTGTGAATCTGAGATAAGGCTGCTTCTAGTTCTTCATTAAGTTTCTCGTATTTTCCATTATCAGACAAGTAAATTTCCTTTTCTGCAGTGGCCACAACAGCTGGTACAGCTTGCTGATCAGAACCACCATCAGAGCAGTGTTTTTCCTCAAAGACACAGTTTATCGAGTTTGGACTAAGAGTATCGTGCACCTCTTGCACAACATGTCTAATATCGTCCAAAATTTTCACTACATCAGATTCCTTGGAGACAGATTCAAACACCTTTGATATTCTTGATTGCAAGTTCATCAAAGGCAATTGTTCCGTCTCAAGTTTTGAATCTCCTGAAGCGGAAGGTCTGGCTGGTGAATCTGATGCATGCACTTGCTTCGATGACATCATTGCACTGTTAACATCAGCATGGACAACCTTATTGGGAGAACGGTCTGCGATGGACATCGAACCATTTGAATCTTCAGATAAACGAGCAAGTTTTTCCATTTCTTCGAAGTCATCCATAAGCTCCAAATGTTTTCCATTTTCAGTTTTCACATGTTTATCCTTGCTCTTTTCTTTATTATGAGATAGCTCGGTGACTAGTGTGGAAGCCCATGACTCGGCGCAACTTAATGTATCATCGTCTTTGCCATCTTCAGAAAAGGAAGTCATACTTGGAGGATTACTAGCATGCTGACTAAAAGACCGCTCAGCTTGAACGATTTCAGTTTTTGTAAAACCCTTTTGTGTATTGAACATTTGTACTTGTGCTTCCAAACTTTGAAGTTTACTAGCGGTCTTGGCACAAATACTCCTAGAAGTCTGCAATTCACTGTTGCGTTTCGCCAATGCTTCTTTCAGCATCTTTGTCTCTTCTTCCATGGCCAAAAGCCGTTCAGTTAGATACTCATTCTCCTTTTGGAGATTCTGGGAACCGTCAAGCGAGAATTCAGGTAGCGTAGACATGTGGGGACTTGATGAAAACTGAGGACTAGCAGGCCTAGCTGGAGACCTTCTCATACGAGTTTCTCCATGATCTCTACCAAGGCTTTCTACTTCTAGCTTCATTTGGGCCAGTGCAGCAGGGCCAGGCAACTTCTTTCGTACGAGACCACGTAATCTTTGGCACTCTGCTTCTAGCTTAGCAATCTTCTTCACACCTTCAAGCTGCTGCTTGTTAGCTGCTTCGGCAGACTTGACACTCATATTCTTTTCTTCGTTACGAATTTCCAGCTCCTTGGAGACGATATGAAGTTCGTATTTCAACGAGTTAATTTCTCTCTCACAAGATTCAACATTGGTTTTCAAGAGCTCAATCTCTGCTTCAGCTCTCGACTTTTCTTCATTGACTTTAATAAGCATGTTCGAACGCTCCTGCAATGATCTGGAAAGAGCAGCACTCTCGCTTTCAGCCTGCATGAGCTCCTGATCCAAGCTAGCCATCTTTGTTTCCAGCTCATGTTTCATTCTGTCGTACTGCTTGTTCTTCGTTAGCGTAAGTTCTTGAAGCTTATGATCATTCTCTTCCTTCAAATTTCTTATCTGTCTCATGCATTCTTTCAAAGCACCATCCAAATGGGCAGCCCTATCTTCTGCTGCTAATTTTGCTAAAGTTACAGTCTCCAAATGATTCTTCAACGACAGAGCTTCTGCTTCTGCCTTCTCCCAACCTGCAGGAGAGCACGTGCAGTGAGGATACGCACTTGTGAAACTTCAACAGAAACAAGAGTTAAATCTGACACAAAAACTTGTATGCGGCCGCCTCACTCATGCGACCAAAAAAATTTTATACTTGCCGAATTCAAGCCTTAAAACACCCATTTCAAGACTTCAAAAGCCAAATCTAACACTTAAAAGTTAAAACCCCAACTCCAAGCCTCAATCTTCCTTCCCCAGAGGCTTAATTTAATTTTTTAGCTATCGACTTGAATCCTTAAAACTCTCATTCCACTACTTAAAATGCCAATTCTAACCCTTAAAACTTCTACTCCAATGCTTAATTTTATATTTTACTTACCTACTCCAACTGTAAAATATCTATTATAAGACTTAGAATGTCCATTTTAATGGTTTAAAGTTTGTCAAATCCAATGCCTATTTCAAGGTCCAAAATGTCCAGTTCAAGCTTTAAAATGGCAACTTCAAATTATTGATTGGACTTGTTAGTGGTGGCACGTATGTGGCCGTCTCACAGGAGATTTGTTGTTAATCTGATGCAATACTCGGTAATAAACGTAAGATAATTGCATCAAAATATTTCCAAGATATCTAACAAAATCACTAAATCAGATACCTGAAACGGCTTCTTCAGCCACCTTAGCATGCTGTTTGACAAGTTCTTCCTTGGTAGTTATCTCCGAATTAGCAGTCGAAACTTTCTCATTAAGTTCATTAATTTCATCCTCCATTGTTTTGACTTGATCTTCATAGGTCTTTACTTGGTCTTCATATATTTTCACTTGTTCCTCATACGTCTTCACTTGATTTTCCAATCCACTCAAATGCGTGTAAGACTCGACGGAAATCTGAACATAATTCGACTTCTTGTGTTTATCTTGTCCCTGAGAAGAAATTATGGCAAAAGCAAATTACCGAGAAGAATAATCGAGACAAAATTTAATTGGAATGAATCACATGCATTATATATGGGTTTTAGTATCATTTAGCAATAAACAGTGCTAAAAGACATTCAAGCACAGAAGAGAATCTCATAACTGTTGATTAGTAAGAGACAAGAATTAATGTTCATCAAATTACCAATTACAGAAATTTTAATCAGAAGAATCTAACAGAACAATTAATAGCTATGTAAGCATTCAAAATGCATAGCGAATACGAGTAGAACAACGGAATGTGAAAATAAAATACACAGCAATCCAACAAGAAGCAACCTTATCTGGCTGAGATCCACCAGAAGCCGAAGATGCCCCAGCAGCAGAATCCAATGTAGCAATAACCTTCTCTGCAGCTGACTTATCGGATGATTTCTTCTTCCAAGGCCAACTCCGACGGTCCATCTTAGACTGCATTGAACCACAGAAAACAAGATATTAGTAAAACTAATTAATTCAAACTTGCAATTCTTTTGAGCATTAGCCATGGTGCAGAAACAAAGTTGCATCGTATTGTACCACCTGGGTTGTACGGGTTTTCAAATTTACTTACTAGCTACATCGTAAAGGTGTAAAAAAATGCATTTACACTGATTCAAGCGATATCTCAAAAGATTTGGTGGTAAGCCGGTAAGACAATCACATCACCCCTTACTACAACAACATGACCGATACCCATTCGCGACTACAATTGTTTGATTAGGCTGGACTTATTGTGAATGCCAGCGTATTATCGGGGAAACACGAGGTGCACACACTTCATAAGCCAATGATATATACATCCAAAAACCATATGGCAATGGGAAGAAGCTTATAAAGTGTGCACACCATCTTTAATTTTTCGATGTGGGAAAAACCATCCCAACAAAAATCACATTTAATCACTAAATATTAGCTGAAAGCAAACTTCCTCAACAAAGCAATAATCAAAGCATTCACAGTGAAGACTTTCATTTCAATACTATATCATGAAAATTGAGCAACCCATTGTAAAATCGCCTAAAGCATTGGGTATATGAACTAAAAGAAAATGCAATGGACCAACAAATATAAGTGCAAAGAAAAAGCAACAAAGCTGAAAACTAAAAAGGTCAAAAAAATGTACTGAGGAGGGTAAGGTATCAAACCCTCTCCATTAGAGAACATGTAACATCAACAGAGTGGCTTTGGCTCATGTCAATTGTCACCTCCAAAATAAAAGGAAAAAACCCAAAAAAAAGATTTAATTTTTAGTAAATTTTTGCCCTCTTTTTGCCTTATTTCAGGCAAACTACTACACTCAACAACCAGTTCTAACAATTACAAGCATGCTTCTTTATATCATCACTGAAATAAATTTAAGGGGATGCTTGGGAAAACAAACTGCACCAAGTACCAACTCTTACTATATGTTTATTGAATCTATACTCCACTCTATGCCTATCTTTTTATGGTCCTCTCTTAACTATTAAAAAATACATGAAAACTTATATATAAGCATTAATTATTAATTTAATTATATCATCTAAAACATTAGCTAGGAGAAACACTTTTCCTAAAAAAAACTATTTTTCTTCAAACCAAACCAAGATAGTTTTAATGAATTATAACAAATCAAACTCAAAATCTCTCAAAATATACTTGCTGAAACAAGACCCGATTCTTAGAAATTTGAAGTTTAAATCACGACTTATATACAACCCATGTATATAAATATCATTTTGCTTAAATTAAACTTTTGAAAATACATAAAACAAGATCATACATGATACAACCAATAGATTATGGTTAGGGAGTTGAGCTGAGACAAGGAAAAGAAAAACAGCACCAAAAATTTAAATTTATGGGGACACAAACGACAAAAACATTCAAAGCATTAAATTAAAGGCAATAATCATAAATGGGTGTTTGTTTTCTATTCTTATCTTTTTTCCTCGGGTAACTCAGCATCCAAACAGAGTATAACCTGCTCATACTGCTTTCAAAACACTGTAATTTTATACTCTTACTCTCATAGAAATACCAAAACTATGTTTTAGATTCTCATTTTTTTTATTTCTTTCTTTGGAAATCCAAACATACCATAATCAAGGTATAATCAAATCAATTTAAATCTACCATTTTTTTATCCCTAAATTTGAATTACATTTTCTAACATTTTGAAAAAATCCCACAAGATCTATGAAAAGACTAAAAACCCTTTACCTTGAAAACTACAATTCATCCAATCAAAATCCATTACTTCATAAAATTACTTGCATTAAGACCCACTAACCACAATTTATTTTTTAATTATATAATAATAAAACTTAAATCTAGGTTAGCGTAAAATTCCTGATTAAGCAAAATCGGAAAGATAAAACTAATAAATTAAGCTTGTTTAAAATTTTAAACAATATTCAATGATAGAGATTGAGGAGTGAGAGCCCAAAAATAAAAATAAATTAATTCCAGATTCGAATTTCATAACCCAACATTATCAATTAGAAATCAACAAGAAAAATTGAAGTAATAATCAACGATCCAAATCGAGTAAGAACATATACTAAACAATTTTTAAAAAAACCATACATTTACCAAATCAAGCACAGAAAAATCCAAAAAACAAAAATTAAATTAAAACCCACACAATAAAAAAGAAAAAGAACAATGTTGAATCAATAATAAAGTGAAAATGGAACTTACCAGATAAAAAGAATTAGTGAAAAGATTAAGTTAAGTTGTAATTAGAGTAATGAAGAATAAGATGAAATATTAAGGAGATCTAGAAAAAATAAAGGGAAATGAAATTGTGGGTATGAAAATGGAAGTGGGAAAATGGGGGAGGTTAAAGAATTGGGGGATTTAGGGTTTTTAAGAAAGGAGAGATTGGAGAAGATGGTAATGGAGTGGAGGAAATGGATGAAGAAGAAGAAGAAAGGAGAAAGGAAAAGAGTGAGAGAGGAAGGAGAAAAGGAAAGAAAGTGAAAAATATGAAGTATTTGGTGGTGTGTTTAGGTGTCACTTGAAAGGCTCCAAAATAGGACTACAAAGTTTTGTAAAAGGAATATTTAAGAGAAGTAACAATTTCAAATAGTTTTTGTATTTAAAACTTGGTATCTTAAGGCATTATCATCATCATCATCAGAATCAAATTCAGTGTATCCCGCTTATAGAAAATTATGGTCGGTGTGTGAGAGGAAAGAAAGACGACAGCTCATACCCATAGAGGAGAGTACGATCAAAAAGTTTATTGACTCGAGAAAGATTTTCAAAGAGAGAGCAACTTGTAATTAACCATAAATTTATAACTTACGGCTCACGTTAACCATAAATAGTAAACTTGGTATCTTAAAGTGTTTGAATTTTGAAAAAAAAAGTTGATTGTTTGATAAACGATTAATATTGGATAGATTGTAATTTGTAATTTATAATTGATTAAAATATCTGATTTTATTAAATGATTTGAATGTCCCTACTAGAGTAGTTTGTTCGAAAAAATTTATTCATAACTTTGAACCAACTAATTTACAAAACATTAAAACTAAATTGTTTTACCACCTACTTCTCTATTTATGGCGAATAAGCTAAAATTGTCTAATAATATATTTTACCAAACACCCCTTTATAATTTTTGGGTTTTTTCTTTTAAGAAACTTTTATATGAGACTCTCACCTTGAGACTTGATTATACAATGAGTTCAAATTTAATAAAAATAAGCATTTTAATATTAAAAGTGTTAGATTTAATATTTAAAATGATACATTGAACATTAAGCAATTACGGGTGTTTAAAATACAAAAAATTAATGTTCTAATATATTTAGTTGGCTTATTTATCACTTTTCTCAAATAGGATCTCGAATTTGATTTTCACCAACTCTTCCCTTCCATTTCTTGAAAACCTTGTACTCCTAAAAAACATATAAAGTATTGTCGGTGTAAGTTTTTAGTTGGATTGACAATACTTAAAATTTTAGTGGTAACAATGTTTGATTTCATTCTCGGTGATTTACGTCTTACCAAAATAATAAATAATTAGTAAATTTTGAATGTGACAATAACAAGTAAAAACTTAAGTTGTTTTGATATGACTAATTTTGATAAATAATTAAGTAGGTTAAAGTTAAAGGACTTGTAAATATGTACATGATCTACATCAATAGTAAAGTTTAACCCACTTTATTTGGATTTTTAGTAAAAACTATCAAAAAGGTTTGGTGCAAGAACTCATTAGGACAAAACCAACGGTACTCAATACTTGTAATATACTTCTATGTATATTGTATATCAATCAAACAAACCCCTCAATTAAATTCGAGTTTGTTAAGAATTAAATTTTATTTCAATTAAAGTAAATATTATATTTTCCATATAAGATTTTAGATTCGCTTTTCATTGATGTTCAAAAAGAAAAAATTTAAACCTTTGTACAAGTTTTCGGATGTAGGGTTTGTACTTCGTCATCTTTACATTTAATGACCTAATCAAGTTTAAATGAGTTTATGGGCTAACCATATGTTTAAAATGCGTTCGAAAAGATTTAATATAGATCTAAATATGTCTTAAATTAATTATGAGTCGTAACTGAAGAGAATTTAGATTGAATTAATTAATATGTCTAATATGAATCTATAGTGGATTCAGATTGTACTTGGTTTAAAATTGTTAGATCCAAACTCAAATTCTAAAAAAGTAAAATCGAATCGATTCAAAAAGAAAAAAAACATAGATTGATACCCATTAGAGGTGTTCAATGGGCCGGGTCGGTGCGGGGCGGGTCATGTCAAATGTCAAAAGGGTCGGGGCGGGTCAAGCCCGTTTAAATATGACCCACTTTGACCCATTTTTAAAAAGTTCATAAATATTTTTTTGTATTATACTTTATGACCCGTTAGGTCAATTCAACTATAAATATAACGATCGCATATAAAAATATAAAAAAAAAAGTGGCAAAATAATTATCCAACTCGACCCGGCCCGACCCTTTACACAAAGGCCCATTATTGACCCAACCCGCTAATGACCTATTAAAATGTGACCTGACCCTTAACCTATTAAGCCGACCGCCCCGTTGAACACCTCTAATAACCATCCCTATTGCCTAACATGCATGCATACTTCAAGTAAACCTAATTTTATACTACAAGTCTACAACTTCATAAAGTTCCATTTACTGTAAAGTGTAAAGTATAGTCGTATGTCGTATCCTATGTAAGCTTTTATTTTTTCACTTTCTTTACCTTAATCTTTTGTTATCCTCTCCTTGGTCCTTTCACTACATCAATTATTGTAAAATCTTTAAGGAGTGGTCATAGCTAGGTAATAAAAGTTGAGTGGTTAAGAGAATCAAAAAAAAAAAAATAATAATAAATAACATACAAATGTTCATTCTTTATAAACGTTGAGCAGATAAAATTGATTGCTTTTCTTTACTATTTCCTCTCAAGGGAGTACGGGTATAGATTGTCCGTCACATTCTCATCCAAACCATATTTTCGAGCGGGATAATGAGTTGATGATAATGATGTCAAGGAACCAACTCAACCAAAAGCTTAAGCTAATGGTTGAGGCCCCAGGATATGTTATATACTTTAACACGCCCCCTCACACAAGGGCCCATTGGACTAGAAGTGTGGATGCACATATATGCTGAATATTACACTTTAAATGAGGGGTGGTTGAGATTCGAACCCATGTCCTCTTGTCACGTTGGCTTCTGATACCATGTTAAGGAACCAATTCAACCAAAAGCTTAAGCTAATGGTTGAGGCCCCATGATATGTTATATACTTTAACAAATGATGGCTAGCTTTAAGAAAATTTTCATTTATCATAATTGGATGAATTACAAAGTATATATTTTTTCTCAACAATGGCTTATTTCATTAAATATATGTATTGCACGAATTCTCAAGTTAGTGTACTTATAAAATTTTCATTTATAAGAAGTGTTAATTTGTTATGTATGATGAAAAAGTTTGAAATTACTTTATGATTTAATTATACTCCTATTTATTTTGATACTTAATTTTCAAGCATCAAATTTTGGTAAACTTTATTGTATTTCATGTAATTAATTGTATTAATTTATGCTTTAGAAATCAAACATAGCAAAATATGAAATATCTTGTAGAGTTGTTCTCCAAGTTCATACTTGAACATAAAGAGTTGTTTACTTCATAAAAACATGGCCGTCTCGTTCATTTTTGGGCCCCAGAACAAAAGATAAAAATGGGCCCCTAAAAACTTAAGACATAACGCTTAATATAATACATCTTTTATTTTTTATTGTTAATATTTAATCTACTTTAATTTACAAAAAAAACACTAAAAACTCATATTATTTAGGAAAAAAAAATGTAAGTTATATATAAATTTGATTCCAATTAATATCACTTATATACATAAAAATAAGTTTTTTGGGCCCTAAAAAATACGGGCCCTTGGGCGGTTGACCGCTTTGCACTTGCCATTCGACGGCCCTGCATAAAAAATACAAATTTTTAAATGAGATGATTTGATAAATTTTACATTGTAAGATCATCTGAGTGTATATTTAATGTATCAAAAAAATTTATTTACAATTTTAAAATATACTCAATTACAAAAGTAAATTAATTATATAGATTAATAAAATGAGGACCTCATATAAAATTTGCCCATAAAAATACTTCATAAATTAGGACAACCACCATAGGATACAAAAATTATTACATTTCCCAAAAAAAATAGCGTGTTTCTTTTTGGCAAAGGTAACCAGGTCAATTAGTCATCTATTGTTGACTTATATAATAAAATGACAAATTGTAAAGTCTTCAAACGAGCAGGTGTTAATAATGTGAAGTTAACAAATCAGTGATTTTATTTTATTTTTTTACTTTTCTTTATTTTATTATCAGTTGGTTTTAGACGAGACGTTTTTATATTATGATCGTCAATTTTAGCCGGCCCAATTTGCGCGTGTAACAACTTGGACATTTTTTCATCTTACGGACATTTTTCAATTTTGATTTTAATGGTATCCACTTTGACCTTAAAGCTAAGGCATCAATTTGTAAATATTAATACCTTTACGGCCCGTTTGGTAGGTGGTAATAAATCATGGCAATGAGAATGAAAAACTAGTGTAATTTTGGTTAAAAATCTTTTGGCTATCTTGATGGCCATGCTTGACAACCTTCAATCATCTCATTTTGTTCATAAAATTCATTCCAATGCATTACCAATGGGAGAGGTGGTATTAGGAGGTAATGGAAATTTGTGAACAAAAAAACTTTTTTGTGATCAAAGTTTCATTACCATGGGAATGACATGGAAATTTTGATGAAAATTTACACTATAAATCATTCCCATTACCACCATTTAGTACCACTAACCAAACGGGCCGTTAAGGTCAAAAATGATAAATGCCTAGAATATTGAAATGTAATTACACGCGCGTGAAATGGACCGGCCCATACTTCATTTTAACTTGCGACGGTCTCGTCCAAGTTTTTGTGTTTTATTATCATCTTATTTTTTATAGTAATTTACAAATTATGGTGATTGATTAGTGATTTTTATTCAATATATAGAAGTAGAAGTAATTACTCTGTTAGCCCGACGACTTTTGTCACTATCAATAGCAAGTATTTTAGAACGGAGCAGTGGGATCAGAGTATTTTACAAATTAACTTGCGACGGTCTCGTCCAATTAATTATGGTGATTGAAGTAATTATTCATGTAATAGGCCAAATGTGAAAGTATAAAACATTCTCCATTTCATAATACTTACTACTGAGTGTAAAATGTTATATGAAAAAATGTCACTATCAATAACAAGTATTATAGAACGGAGCAATTGGGATCAGAGTATTAGAGTATTGCTTACATGCTGTCTTTCATACTAAAATTAGCAAGTCGGTGTAATACAAATTATTATGAAATAAACATTAATGTTAACATCACTCGATTATTTAATATAAATAGCATGGAGTAATACTTTGATGATTTGGTCATATGGTGGTTTCTACTTTCCACACTCTTGCTATTTTTTAAAATATTTAAAATGATACTCCTATTAAAATCATAATTAATTATTCTTCATCATCATTTCCGGTGTATCCCGCTCATTGAAAAACTATGATCAGGATTCGTGGAGGGAAAGACGACAACAACTCATAGCGCGGCCAAAAAATCCCCCGACTCGAGAAAGCATTATAGAAGTTTCTGCAACTGATCGACCAAGTGAGGCTGAAGCTATCTCCGCAAGTCTGTGTCTTATCAATCAGTTATCACACAAGCGTGAAACTTAAACATAAAATAAAAAAAAAATAAAATGCATATAGATAACATGATAGGGTTAAGAAAGGTAAGAGTTAGATTATTAGAGGCAGCGGAAATCAAACCTCGATTTCTCTTGAGAAAAGTAACACATATTGCAACTAAGATGAAAACCGATTTTCATATTTATTTTTTCTTTTTTATCACTTTATACATAGGAGCACAACTATATGGATTGAAAATATCAATTTTCTTATTATTTATAAAATGTCTTTATTTAGATAATATTTTGACATGTAGAAAAGTGCAAGTGTGTTTTAATATTAGGAGTGTTGATTATGTTCCAAATTAGTCATTGTCAAGAAGGAAAGCATACCTTACCTAATAATATTTTTTTTCCAACAAAATTCAAGATTTTTCAAACGAAACATGGTGGAAAGAACCTTAAACAACTAAAATGACTAATAATAATAATAAAATTCATATAAATGTAATAAAAAAGCAAAAAGGGTTGTATATGTTAATTCTAGAAGACTTAAAAAGTTTCGCTCAAGTGTATTTTCCATTGAAAATTAATTTGTGTTTATTTTTAAAATAAATAAAAATATTTTTTTACCCATTACAACTATGTTAATATTATTACAATTACTCACAACTATAACGACTATAAAACACAATTAACAATTATCTCACACTAACCTTATATACAGAGAACAGAGGTATATTTATTCGGTTCATCTAATCCATTTCTAGTTAAGGGTTTTGTATAGAGATTGTAGACTGTCTTCACAGACAAACACAAGTTTTTCCATCGCAGTTTGGCCTCACTCGTGCGCACCCGGAAAAACTTCCCAGGAGGTCACCCCTCCTAAGATTGCTCCACCACCAAACGCGTTTAACTGTTGTGTTTTTAGCCAATGGGCTCCCTAGAAAAGAAGCACCTTGTTGATATGAGTAGTCTATCAATCCCTTTTCAAACTAAATCCGAAGTATCACAGGATTCATATTAGTTCAGAATTAAGTCTTGTTTTCACGGTAAATTTTACTTATACATAAATCTATTCTTAAAGTCAAAATTCAAATTCATATATAAAATCGAATAAATATAATATTTTTTCTAAACTAAAATGTTGCATCAAGTACTAATTATGATATTCTATTATTAATACAATATAAAATGAAGCATTAATTAATTAATTAATTAATAGAAAAGTGATGCCTAGCTAAATGGCTAAATGGTAAGTAAAAAAATAAAATAAAAAAAATGGTAGGACATAAAAAAACGATGGTGGATGGTTGTAATTGGGTAAAGTGATAGTCATAATTCAAAAATAAGAATCCCAAGAGGAAGAGGAAGAGGAAGAACAGCTTGTGGTTGAAGTAACAACATCAACATGATGAGCTGTACCCAAATGTTTACATTCTCCCACTTTGGACCACCCTCGCTCCTTCCCACCCCTTTTTGTTTTTTCTTTTTTTCCATTTCTCCGACATCTGCTCTCTTCAGAGACCGTCTTTTGCAAAATACGATTTTTAAAACACAACAAAATTTATATTTAGAATTGTAATAATACTCCCTCCGAATCATTTTAGATGTCCCATTTGGGTTTTCACGGTTATTAAGGGTGATGTAGGGTCCATTAAAAAGGTGGTAATTGGGTATTCTAATTGATTAAATTAATTGTAAAAGTGGTAGCTGGGTATTGAGAACTGGAAAAGTGGGGGTATTTAGGTAAACAAAATATAGACAAAAAAGAAATGAGACAATTGATATGAATTTGCCAAATCAGGAAATGAGACAACTAAAAAGATTCGGAAGGAGTATATATTTAGAATTACACTGGGCTTTTGAGAACCGTCTTTACAATAGACGGTCTCAAGTAAGAATTTGTGTTTCTCCAATACTCATCTGTCTTTTTTAATTTGCTATATATTAGAAAAGAGAATGTGAGATAGAAAAAATATTCTCAACTTTGAGGTTCAATTTTTACATATGCGGATCTTAAATCGAAAGACATTGTAAAACTAATATTCAAGTGTTGACAATCCAAAAGTAAAAACTTTATTCAATATATTGCGGCTCTAATATATTGCGGCTCGATAAATATATAAAGTTATAAACTTAAGCTAACATACACTAAATCTCAGAAAAAAAAAAGCTTCAAACTTAAAATTGGAAAGTCAAGTGTGTGTGACAAATTTGAAATGGACTATGATATTAGTTTAGCAAATAAACTCTAAATTTTAACGACTCATCATACAATTAATTTTTTTTAACAATTTTTTTAAATTTTGGAAATTTTTATTAGATGAATAAAATTAATTCATACAAATGTTAGTTTGTTGTTGTAAATATTAATTAGATGTGTATAGAGTGTACTCATTAAGATCTCATTCTATGCATGGATTTTTTCAATATTTATTTATTTATCTAATATTCAAGCATTTGTGGTTAGGATTTCCTATATAGTACTTAAATGGTTGACTTTTGGTGTAATAGTGTATTCCCACTTTCCTATTAATTTGCTAACATATTTAAAATTCAACTATGATTTTTTTTTCTTTGCAATATTTGTGTTTTAGATAATACTTTCAACATTTTCTTTAATATTCTATACTTTTTAAATAAAATCTTCCTTTTATTCATATTCACGTAATTATAGAGTTTCTATTACTTTTTTAATTTTTACGTCATTTTATATTATATCAACTTTATACCGTCTAAAAAAATTTTCTTTGCAGGAAATACTCATGATTTTTCTCGAATTGAGGGATCCATTGATCGCGCTCTTCTTTATGGATATGAGTTGTCGCCGTACTTTCCTCCTCAGACCCTGTTAATAGTTTTATAAGCTGTATACACCGTATAAGATGGTGATGATGTAAGAAAAAATAGACCAATAATATTTATTTTTTGAGTATAATGAAATCAAATCAAGCTAATTTTGATATCAATAATACAAGTAAATCTTAGAAAAAGAAATGTTTGTTAAACTATACCATCTTTCATTGTCATGAAATAATTAGTTAGTAGAATTAGTTTATATGTTTGATTATTTTGGCCAATGGTGCTCAAAAAGCCATTAAAAAAGGGTAAAAAGTGGAAGAAAATGATGAAAATGATAAGGTAAAACATTGAGTATCTTTAAATGGCTATGAAATGATTCTCATGTTTGGGAATTTGATGGTGGCTTTTTAGCTACTATTACTATTTCATCCTCCTTAGTGCTTTTTTTTCAAATTAAAATATAAGTTTATTTTTATATAAAAAAAATATAAGTTTATTTTATTTATTCCTTCCTTGAATGTGCATGGCATATTGGTATAGACTCTACACCTACACACTTTGTCTACACATGCACAAAAGAATGTTCCAAGTAATTTTGGAAAGGATGATGCAAACCTACAAGACTAGCTAGAACATAGGAGTTATAATTCCAATTTAGAAGTATTTGAAGTTCTTAGGGCTATATATTGACATGATTGTATCAATAAAAGTTTAATATTTTCTGTTATTCTGGTGGGAGGTCGTTTTTCGGTGAGACGTTATAAAAAGAGTTAATATTCTTATAGTATGTATTTGATGAGCTATTTGACCATGTATGAAGCCACATCCCTCGAAAAGATTATCTTTTATGACAATTTTGTGTCACATATTTTGGTTTAGATACTACCATTTGACATGATTCTTCATCTGAGTTATCCCGTTAAATTTGTCTATAACCAATATAAAACATCATCATGTCTTACGTCAAAAAAATCCAAAAGAAACAAGCGGATGTTTGCTAGTGACTCACTGCACTTTTCATGTTCTAATGACCCGTTTGGTAGGTAGTAATAAACGGTGGTAATGGGAATGAAAAACTAGTGTACTTTTGGTTGAAAAATCTCTTGGTTACTTTGATGCCCATGCTTTGTCCAATTTGAATCATCTCATTTTCTACACAAAATTTATTCCAATGTATTACCATTGGGAGAGGTGGTATTAAGTAGTAATGAAAATTTGTAAATAATAAAACTTTTTGTGATCAAAGTTTCATTACTATGGAAATGATACGAAACTTTTAATGAAATTTTACACTATAAACCATTCCCATTATCATTATTTAGTACCACTAACCAAACGTACCATAAAGGCAATGATAAATAGCAAAACTATTTCACAAAATCTCATAAGAGACGGTCTATAGGATAGACCACAAAATTGGGCCAGCCCATTCCCTTAACTGATTTTTTTTATTATAATATCAATTATATTATGTTATAATCCTAAATATAAGGTATTATAACCTCGAATATACTATTCTATAACCCCAAATATAAGTTATTATAACCCCAAATATACTATGTTATATTTTGGGCTGGACTTCATGGATTCCGTCTATAGAATAGACCGTCTTCCATGAGACTTACTGAAACTATTTTGGTCATCACCTAAAATCTCCACAAAACCTAACGGCCCGTTTGGTTAATTAGTGGTACTAAATGGTAGTAATGAGAATGCTTTAAAGTTTAAAATTTCATCAAAACTTTAATGTCATTCCCATGGTAATGAAATTTTGATAACAAAAAAAAAAATTTCTTCATAAATTTCAATTACCACCTAACACCACATCTCTCAATGGTAATGCATTGGAATGAATTTTATGAACAAAATGAGATGATTGAAGGTTGTCAAACATGGCCATTAAGGTAACCAAGAGATTGTTCAACCAAAATTACACTAATTTTTCATTCCTATTACCGCAGTTTATTATCACCTACCAAACGGGCCGTAAATGTAAATTTTAGCATGGGCTGTAGGCTGTAAATGATCGATTTGGGCCTAGTTTGGTTGATACAAAACATGAAAGCCCAACAAAGAAATGGGTTTTACGGGCTGTTTAATGAATTGACACCCTATCAGCTTGAGTCAAACTTTTGGACCTCATTTTCCTTTTTGCCAATCAGTAAGTCTCATAGGAGACGGTCTATTCTATAGACGAAATCCATGTAGCCCAGCCCAAAATATAACATAGTATGTTTGGGGTTATAATAAATTATTTGAGGTTATAATAACTTATATTTGGGTTAATAAAATAGTATATTCGAGGTTATAATACCTTACATTTAGGATTATAACATAATATAATTGATATTATGATAAAAAAAATCAGTTAAGGGAAATGGGCTGGCCCAATTTTATGGTCTATCCTATAGACCGTCTCTTGCAAGATTTTGTGTTTGCCAATAGAAATATTTTTTTTAAGTCAATAAGATTGTTGTATTAAAAATTCTCATTGTCTGATATGTTAATATTTTTAAAAAATTTTCCCGTTTCGAATTATTGGTATTATTTATTGTTTAAAATTATTTTATATATAGCCGTATTTTTCATTATATTAATGCAATTTAATTTTTAGTTATGCATAACGCACTATGTAAATGATCAAAATAACGCATTAAATTGCTTAAAAAGTCAAATATAACAAGTACCTAGAACAAAGAAAGTAAAATTTTGAGTTTGATTTTCATGCATTATCCATTTCCTGCTCGCTAAACTATATAATTTCAATAATGTTATCTTAAAACCTTATCAGTGGGATATACAGAGTAAGATGAAGATGAAAATTATCTTAAAATTTACATCTCATCTTGTATGAGACTGTCTTACAAGATAGATCCATATAATTAATTCATTTCCTTAATTGACCACTTTAAACTTATAAATAATCACTATAACAAACCAAATATACATAACTCAGTCCAATAAAAAGACACCCACATCATATCACTTTCTCATTTATGTGTAAAATTTAACATTTTTTGTCTCATTAAATTCAACATCAAAAATTTCTTTTTTTTTTTAAATTGAACAAATATAAGGTATTCTCTTTCACGTGCTTGACTCGTGTCCTCATCTCATCATCCAACCAAAATTGCAAAAAGATAAAGCATAGGAAATGTACCAAGCATTTTGTAGAGGCCAAAGCAAGATAACCATCCATGGTTACAACCACAACATTTACAAGCTCATTCCATAACTTATCTTCAATTATTATTCTACAATTTCATCCACCAAAATTTCCCACCAATTCATTTGCTTGCCCTCTTTATTCTAATGGTTTAACCAACAATGGAAGAAGCACACACCATCAATTCAATCTCCAATTTACAACAAAAGTAGCATTCAATCCACAAGGGAACTATGATCTCTCCCTCCTTGATGATGATAACCTTCAAAGTAAGTTTTCTCTTATTAATCTATGTATTGCTCATTTGTTGTGAATAATTTCTGGTACAGAAGGTCTTATGAGAGACTGTCTATGGCAAAGACGACTCTCTCAACAGCCCAGCCCAATGATTTTAAATTGAAAAATAAGGCTGATGACTGATTAGTTACTTATTTTGCAAAATGGGCTGACCCATGTTTACCTGTTTATGCTATAGGCGGTCTATAGCAAGAATTTGTGTTTCTGGTATTGATTATCTCTAAATAATCTAACTTTTTATATCATATGCTGATAACACCCTTGCTACATTTTAATTGACTATCGTAACTATCTACTACTAGTCGTGACACTCACTTGTTCTTCCTTATATTTTTCATTGGTTTAGCTGCTCCTCTTTAGTGATAAGTACCTGCAAGCAACCAGTTAAAATATACTAAGGGTGCTGTCAGCAAAAAAAATGCGTACGATATTAGATTAGTTAGAAATAATCAATTACAAATATTATTTATAATAAATGAGTAATATGTAAGATTATTGAGGATGATTTTTTTTAAAAAAAGAAATTTAGTTAGTTGGTTTGGTTAATTGATTGATTAATTGTATAATATAATACCCAAAAATATGTATGTTCAGCTAAAGTTGCAGAGCCAATGCCACCAAAAGAAGGAAGATTTGAGGTTGTTGTAGACACTGATGATATTAGACGTCTAGACTTGTCCCCTTTTCAATCTGCTACTTCCATTGTTTCGCCTTCTTCTGGTAAGTGGTAACTAGACACTTATTACATATGTGTTGTATCCATACTTATAGGCCGAACAATTGCTATAGATTTGAATCTCAACCAACCCTCATATGAAGTGGAATATCAAAATATATAGAGGGTGTTTGGCAAATGACTGATAACTGATTATAGTGGTTGGTTTGACCAGCTGATTTTGAACGCCCTGCTATAAGCAGCTTGTTCAAAATAGCTTAATCGCATCAATAAACAGCAGCTAATTCACCAAACACTAGCATTAGTTGGTTTGACTACCCAACTCTCTATTAATCAAAATAAGCTAAAACTGCTCAAGAAGCTAATTTGCCAAACACCCCATAATATCAAAGGCCTCAATCATTAATTTAAGTTTTTGGTTGATTTATTTCCTTGACATTCAAATTAATAGTTAAATGCAACGATATGTTATATACTCTGATATCATTTATCCTCAATTGATTTGATATATAGAAATAAATTGAACCTTAATGAAATATTATGTGTAGTTGATCCTATGGAGTATTTAGAACGTACAATTGGGTTCACTATAAAGTACAAAAGGGAGGACCCATATGATCAACGTGAGCTATCCGAATTACCAGATGTAAGACTATGGTTTGTAAGGCTTGATGCCACTTATCCATGGCTTCCTGTCTTATTGGACTGGCGTGCTGGTGAACTTGCTCGTTACGCCGCCATGCTTGTGCCACACCAGGTATATATGTTTTTCAATTTATACGTCTGATAAATTTGTTATTAGACTTGTACACAACAACACAAATTTGTTAGTCAACCAATTGGTATTAAGACGAGTAGCTCATTAAATATATATGATAGTCGACCTCTTCCTAATTTTTCGATGTAGGATCACATCTGGGTTATTCTTTTAACGCTCCCTCTCACATTTGAACCAATTTTTTAATTTGTGGGAACTCCATTCTTTTCGAACCTGTAAATTGTTTTTCTTATGGAGGACCGATTTTTGTTCCAGTGGAACGGAAACCATCGACTCTAGTATTGTGATAAACTTGTTATTGAGCTTGTACACAACAAGACCTATGTAAGAGGAAAGTTAGTTACTGCCTACACATGCATAGAGGTGTTCATTCAGATCATCGGTCAATTTTGAGTCACTTGTTTCGAGTTGGTTCAAAATCGGGTTTTGATTACACATCGGTTTCCACATAATTTTAAATTCATTTGAAGTCGAGTTTGGATACAAGGTCGGGTAAATATCATATCATCAAATCTGTTTTAAACACCTCTAGCTCCACGCAAAACCGATAAGAATACTCCTAGAATCAAATGGTATTAAGAGGGATTGCCTTATCAAATCAAATGGGTATGAGTTGCTGCCGTTATTTTAGATTACATGTGGATTATTTTTCAGCAATGTTATTTTAAGTCGCATATATATCATATTATTTTTCAGCATGGGCTTCTCTTTATCTTTGTCGAGCCGAGGGACTCTTTTCTTTTGGTCGCACTCTCCTTTATGGGTATGAGTTGCTGCCGTCCTTCCCTCCCCAGACCCTGTCCATAGCTTTCTATGTGCGGGACACACTGAGTAGGATGATTGATGATGTTGATATATTATATTTATTAGGCCGTGACAATTCGTCACATAATCTCACCGTGGCCCACTCGTGGGGTCAAGAGACACCCGTGGGCTCGGGCCCGCAAACCCACGGGTCAAGAGCGTTGACTTGCACATACACTCGGTGAGGTTCATTATTTCCCAAAACCATATGGCAATAGCAGGATTAGCTCATCAAGTATATATGCATGTCCACAACCCACTTTTTTATCGATGTAGAATCTTGTCTCACATGTAAAGTATTTCCAACAATATTGTTGTGATGATGTTAAAATTATGAAACAGATGAGTATGCGAATGGGCGTAGTGTTCAATCCAGAGGCACTAGAACTATTTATAATGAAGAAAGTGTTTGTAGTTTATGCTTGGTTAAAGCAACAAGGAATATCCACTCCTAAGGCTAGATTGAAGACTAAAGACATGGCTCGAATGCTTGGTTTTGGAATTGGGGATGAATTGTTCGACTTTATTGATCAAAATCCTGTTAATTCCTAGATTTGTATTTCTAGGATTAAGGATTTTAAAGACTATACTAAATGTTATATTTGATATTCTATAAATCTTGTATATTATGGAAACATATTAATTTCAAGCTTAGTACTTTGATACAATCTGTTTTAACACCCAACTTGCAAAATACTTTTTTAGAACCTTCTAAACGTAACCGTGGCACGCGATCATAGTTATCAGAATCCCGATTCGGATCTACGATTCTATGTTCTTACGATTCAAGAATAGGCGATCGATCCAGATCGATCGTAGGTAGGTTCTTAATGTGGTAGAATCGTGCGATCCTATTTAGTTCAAGAATTTAAATGGTTCGATCATTCAGGGTTAATCAAAAAGTGAGATAAGATTATTATCAAAGAATGAGTAAAAGGTTGAATTGTTGTACGTTATTTCTCCAATTCAGAAATAATTAATTAGAAATGGCAAAAAAAATACAACTTAACAAGAAAAAATCTTAATTCGATTTTTACTTAATTTCCCTAATTCTTTATTAAATCGTTTTACAGTGAGACGATTTCAATTAGCTCAGCTCAAACTCTTTAAAAATTTGCTTCGTATACAAGTATGAATTAAAACTACTTATACAATTTTATACAAGACTTACTGATGTAAATTTTAAGAAAAATTGCAAAACAACCTATAATAATAAATGAAAATTAAAAATAATTGATTACTAATAAATTTCAATTAGTTTGAATATAATAAATCGCTCAATTTACAAAAGTGACCCTTCTCAATTGTGGGTCAACTTTACACTTTATTACTGTTTGTATCACGAACAAATTTAACGGTGATTCACTCGCTCTAATTCAAACTTGGGACGACTCGGTGGTAAACTCAGTTCCATAACCACCTTTCCGCCATCTCCACTCATTCTAAACTCGGAGTGAATCTCCCATTTGACTCAGCTCAGTCACTCAGTATAAGAAAAGAAACTACCCTAATTGAAAAAATTTGAAAAAATTGGGATCATACATTTAACCAAACTCGTATGAGTCATACCCGAGTCAACTCATTAACTCCACACAGCACCACGAGTTAAAATCAGTTACATGATCCCGTCTCTAGCAACGGACGAGAATCCATAAGAGGAGAAGGTAATCCAACGTGGCAATAAGAAGACCGTTGAAAATCCTCAAGATTAACGAACCGGCCATTTGTTTCAGATCGGTTCATGAACCGAAGAATTTCTTCGAACAGTTTCTCATCACAAGGAATAGAGAGTGGACCGATTTGATTCGAAAACCCATATTCTTCCTCGGCCTGAACCAACAATTTTCTAAAAACCGGATGGTTTAAGAAAGAGGTACGGACAATGAACCGGCGACGGTTAGAACCAACGGTAACTGCGACGTGGCCGGAGGGAACATCGGAAGGAATACGACGTTGTACTGCTTTGTTCCGCCAACGTCGTAACATTTGACGGAGTCGTACAATGTGTCGGATTTTGTTGCATTTTGGAAATTTATTTCCGGAGCCGATCGACATTTTTCAAAAAAAATTGATTTGAATGTGAAATTTTAAGAAAAATAATTCAATTTGAATGTAAAATTTGATTTGAAAGTGAAATTTTAAGAAAAATAATTGAATTTGAATGTAAAATTTGAAAATGTTAGAGAATAATGAAGAATGTTAATTGTGTGTAGGTAGAAATAGAGAATAGAGAAGATGGAGTTGGAAGGGACTAGGGAGTGAGTTGATGCTTATATAGTTGGAATTGGAAACTTAGGGCTTGACTCTTGAGAAATTTTAATTGTAATTTTGTTGGGTAGCTAATTTGTAGGTTTTAAATTATTAAATTCTCTATTTTATAACTTAAAAATTTGGGGTGATTTGAAGTTTATTTTAATTGAAATTTAAAATTGATTTTCCTATATTATTTCCTACAAAAATGAGGGTGATAATTAATTGCAGAGAGTTGATAATAGTAGATTTCTACGTATTTTTTAATTAAACCTAAAATTCATTTTCCAATTTTATTTTCTAATAACTTGGGAAATTTGATAATAGAAGGATTAAAGGTGATTTTGTTCAATTATGGAAAGTTGATAACCATAAAATAGGAAAGTTAAAATTTAGCCTACAAATTGAGTCGGAGGACTATTTTGAACGCCCTCTCTTTATGGGTATGAGGCGCTATCAATCTTTCCTCTCCAGACCTTGACCATAGATTTGTCTATGAGCGGGATATACGGGGTATGATGATGATGATGAAATTAGCCTTGACCCCAAAAAGTAGCAATTAAAATTTTAGTCTTGTAATTGTTCGACGTCAATAACAACAAACAAAGAAGCTTGGTCAAAATCTTTGTTCGCTATTACTAACAGCGAGCAAAGACCTTGACTTTTTTTTTTACCAAGCTTATTTATTCGCTGTTAATAACAATTAACAGCCCCGAACATGTGCTATGGGAAAAAAAAATGCTTACTTTGAAAAATATTATCAAAAGTTGTCTATTAGTCGAATTTTTTAATAATTTTTGTTTTTATATTTTAAAATTTTGGCTCTTGAGTTAAGAGTTAAGATGCTAGTTATTTACTCCACTTAGTTAATATGGCCTATTGGGCTTGCTTGGTATGCCTAAAGGTAATGATATTTGATCTGATTTAAAATTGATCCAAAAATAATAAAAAATTAGCTGGTTATAATTCGGTAAGTTTTACCTGATCTGAAATTGATCATACTTGAAACACCGGGAAAAGCTAGGTTAAATGACAATCGTTTTGTTTCATGTTTTATTTAGTTTTTTTAAAACCTTTTTCAGTTTGATGACATTATTTTTAGTTGGAACTCGGTCACTTTTTGTATTTGAGTGAACTTTTTTGTTGTCGACTTAAAATTGGTTTATTGGTCTTTGGGTTTTTTGAGTGAATCGATAAAAAGTAACCTGGTTTGAAGCCCGTTGACCAATCGCTTTGATAGTTCTAGTCCTACACTAATTAATAACGCTCTATTTCACTGAAATTGCTGTTAACTCATAAAGCTCTCAAATAAATATTCAAATTTAGCTATTTTAATGGGATGGAGAATTATTTGTTTGTCTTTTCGAATTTTGTTGAACTATGAAAATTGAAGTCAAATGCTCGAGAATATTTTTAAGGGATAATTTTATCTTATTAAAAAACACTTATGAGTTATGGGGTATGAAAATTTAACTAGATATTTATTTAATATTTTCTATTATAATTTTTTATACATAATTTTTATTTTCATTATTAATCCGGATCTAAAGTAGTTGAATTAATCCAAATTAAATTAATTTCTCCTTAACCCTTAATGGTCCCACGTGTGTTATTAGGGTACATCCCCTTTCCCCTTAAGTCCAAGATGCCCCATTAAAGTGTCCCACTTGCTAGGATTTAAGGATCATCTCATTTGTTTTGCAAATCTCCTAAATATTAAAATTAAACAAAATTATTAGTTGATTTACTCAAATGAGCTTAATATTTTTTGCCATTCCACCTAAATGCAAAATCCACATAAATCTGTCATTTTCCATGATTTTTTTTCTGTTTTTATTGCAAAAAAGAACTTTTTTTCTTGTTTTATTAAGGCAGGAATTATGCATTTTCCAAAATATTAAGTGTATCAATAAAGACAAAATTCCTACTCTTAACAAATTAAGTGTATACAGAATTTGGTTAATGACTAGGGAACATTATAATTGCTTGATTAATAATCTCACATGATATTGATCATAATTAATTTGATTATGATCTGTGTTATACAATAACACTCCTTTAATCCAATGATAAGATCTTTTAATTACTTTCAGAGTCAGGGTTTTTTTAGTTGGAGAGTAAGTATCACTTTTTCATATAAAATTTTGATTTTGATTCTCATCGGCCCTTGTCTCAGATTACTTTATAATCAAAGAAACATTTTTTACTCCATATATTGTACATAGATTTAGGACAAGCTAGACTAGTTTTAAATTGGAGCATAAAAAATGCTATTGGTAATTGTTGGGTTCACCGGTTGTGAATAGAGGTGTTCAACGGGGGCTAGTCACATTTAGCGGGTCATTAGCAGGTCGGGTTAATAACGGGTCTTTGTGTAATATTGGGTTGGGTCGGACAAGGTCAGGTAATTATAGGAATTGGTTGTAAAAAATATTTTACCACTTTTTGTATATTTTTATATGACATTGTTATATTCATAGTTAAATTGACCTAATGGGCCATAAAGTATAATAAAAAAAAAACAATTTTATGAACTTTTAAAAGAAGGGTCAAAGTGGGTTGTATTTAAACGGGTTTGATCCGCCCCGACCCGGCCTATTGAACACCTCTAGTTGTGAACGATCCTTATTAATATGATATTTTTTGCTTTGTGTTGATTATGCACGAAATTATTTTGAGCACCTTAGCAAAAGTTTTCATACGGATTTGGAGTTGGATTACTTATTTCTTTGCCAATTTTTTCTTACTTTTTATATATAAAACTTAGAATGTTCACCGAATAGTATAATAACAGTCAGTCTTAGTGTTAATTAAAAAGTATCCAGTCCATAACGGAACAACTTTGCAGTAGGGTGTTTAATAAAATAATTTATTGCTTATTTTGACGCAACTAGACGATTGAGTGGTTAAGCTATTTAGTGCATGTATTTGATAAATCAGCTCGTTAAGAAGTTGTATTATGAATCAACAATATTTTAATAAAATGCTCCTAGTTTTGAGTTCTAAATCATATAATTAAATTAAACTAGCTACCGATTATTAGATGAGTAGTTTACCCGGCGGATAAATAAAGAGTTACCTAAAGATGTCAATACTCATGTTGACAGGATAAAAATTAATACTCCAATCAGATCAGTAAATGAACAAACTAATGGCAATTGTGAAATTGCATTAGATTCAAAGAATATCAAAGTCAATTTAATCCTAACATGTATATAAATCATGTCATCAAATGTTAAAGTATAAAAAAGAATTTAAGACATAGATTTGAATGAATCTCATCTCTCATACACTACCAAATAAATCTTATATACTGATTACTGATGATGATTGATAATCAACCATCTAATTTAATTTATTTAATTAATTAAGTACTCACTCCATCCCACTTAATTAATTTGCACTACTTTTTATTCACCTTTTGCACAGTTTTCAATGCAAATTGTAAACCATAATATCTTAAAATACTTATATAATAAAAAAATTTAAAAAATACATAATAAAAAAATATACATTAAGACAAATTTAACGAGATCTGATATGAATATATTTTATCTTCTAAATATGTGTCCAAAACATTAGTTAAATTTCTCACCCTTTATTCTAAATGGAAAGAAAGAAAAACTAGATAAAAATATTGCCCTCTAAAAAGATGACACATGAAAATATTATGTTGTGGGGCCTACAAAGATCGAGATTCTGCGGCGCCGTCAATGTCCGAACAGAAGTTTGTTGGTGTTAGTGTTTGGTTTGGTTTCATATCTCACACTACAAATACAATTGCAAAACATATGGGTTGCCAATAGTTAATATCGTAATTCATTTAACTATTTAGTTGGTTATTTCAAAAAAAAAAAAAAAAACTATTTAGTTGGTTTACACATTTGATAGTTTATCATTAATCAAAATAGTTTTATAATAATAACTAATAAGTAATATTTCAATCTTTAATTCATCAAATTTTTACTCCCTGCTAACCTCCAATTCATAGATAATGAGACATTTAGTTAAAGTCTTAATTTGTATTATTCTTAATCTATAAATTTGAGTGAGATCTTGTTATAAGATCAATCTACTTGTTATATTATTCCGTTATGTATAATAAGAGATATTAATAATTGAATAAATGCATTGAATAGTGTGAAAAACAAATATCCCATTATCTAATAGAGTAAATAAGACGATCTCTTTGTGAAATCATCTCTAATAGATTAACCCATGTACATTGTATTAAAATTATCACTTATAGTTTTAATTTTAGATTGATTAATTATATGAATTCGTCTCATGATAAAACAGTCTCATACAAGACGATCTGAAAGTTTATACTAGAAAATTAATTTTCAAAATATAATGAATGCAGTAGACTTAAACAACACTCTCATTGATTGCAAATGGATAGAATTAAGCTTGGCTTATGGTACAAAATTGTCACATTGCCCCTTTTTAGGTACTTTTGAATTACATTACATTACATTAAAGTCTGATTAAGGTCAGCAAAACAAAGCACTAAATTCTAATTTCTTAAGTGGAATTGTTCATCCCTGGAATTGTATTGCTGTTCAGAAGCTGCATTCCTTCTTCACTCATCTGCTGAACTTCTGCCGGTGATAATATACGTATGCATCGTACGCAACTCACGAACTCCCTGCTCGAATCATAACAAAATCCAACCCGAGTTATAAATCCGACTTAACATTACGTAGTGCATACAAAAACACTAGATGTTTACTACACGGGGATTCTAGGATACTAGTATAGGGCGGCATCTACGATACTAGTGTAGGATACTAGTATAGAGCGGAATCTAGGTGAAGGGCGGGTCGGACACTCATCTCTGCATGTGGGTTGAGACAACTCGATTGTCGTTCTTTGTCAAAGTTATGTAATTCAATACTAGTAAGGTTTTTAATCAAATAACTTGGGTCTGATTCACGTAGATTTGAACGATTGCATAGAGAAAATTCATTAGTGTGCTCTAGGAAAAAAGTGTCGAAGATATAGAGACTTACTCCCACGGATCATCTCCAACCAATAATACATCATTCTCGAAGTCTACGTAAACTAGCTTCCATGCTGATCCCCTAGGATCGTTGAGCAGACCCTCTAGTCCGAACATGCGCTCAATAGCAGCGCGCAGTTCATCGTAGTCCTTGAAGCTTGTTACGTCGATTGATCTCCCAACTGATCCTGCTTTTTGTACCTATTGATAGAAACCAAAGTCGAATAAGTCAATACAGCAAGATGTTACAGAAAACATTTAGCAAGCAATTTTCGTTCCAACCTTAGTATATGTACGCATGGGAGGTACGACTTGTTGCCACGAGTTGTTTTGCAACAGACTACTCTCGTCGAAATCCACGTTGCTAGACGACGTTCCACCAGAATTGTTATCAGGAATATTGTGTAAAAACGCCTGCGAATCAGCTAGGCTAGCCGAGGTGATTTGAGACTGAAAATCTTGGCTCGAACTGAAGTTGCCCACTAAACAATCAGAGGAATATTGCAAGCTGGCCTCCTTAGACGGGCAAAATTTATTCAACATGTCATTTGAAATGGATGGATTAACCATCGTATTCCCACCATTTCCGATGTCTATGTCAATGCAGCTATATATCTCGCTCTGATTATTGGTTTCATCAGACAGTTGAGAGTACGAACCAAATCGATCTGATTGTGTTGGATACTTCAGGCTTTGATTTTGATCCCACAAGTCTTGACCAAGTGAAGGCAGTGAAGGGTCAATTACTTCTGGAATAGTTGCTGAAGGACACGGGAGCCAATCGGGCGTATCCAGGTAAGGAAACAAACTGTTTAGACTCGAAAGATCAGATGGCGAAACATCGGTTAGTGTAGAGTTAAATACAGACGGCATAGCTGGTGGGTGCATCAGTTTCTGATTGTTATGTTCTGTGTAAATGGTCTGCTGGGCAGGAGGATTTGAAGGATTGCTCGTCTCTTTGTCCTCGTTAACGTGACATCCCGAAGCACCCTGGTTTAGATTACTAGGCCCACAAAGAGGTTCCGACTTTGTTTTATCGGCATCGACCGTAGGCTGGTTTGTCTTGTTAGTTTGCTCTACTAGTGATACGTTTCCTACATCGTGTTGATTAATATGCTGTGAAGCATAATTTTGAACCGAAACACACTGCGAGGAAACTATATGTGGTGTTTGTCGTGTTCCTGTCTCAACATTTGTCTTAGTTTCTTGCTGTACGGGCAGTGGTATAGACGAGGGAAGCATCGAAGGATAACTCATACTTTCCGGCCGCATAAACGCCTTAACCAACTGTTCTGACCAAACATTTGGAAGTGCTGCATACGAGAGATTTGCAGCAGCAATATCTGCCGGGAGCTGAATAAAAGGCCTCTTTATCGGATTTCCCCATTCAAATTCTCCTCCTGTAAAAAGAGCAAAAAGCTATGATGTTCATCCGTCCGTGAGATATACTTTAGTGCCATGGTCCTGAGCAGTGAGCACCGTCACATGATTCACTCATCTCCTTGCAAATCGCGAATAAAAAAAAAAGCGTACTATGGTTGGTTTGGGGCTATTTTACGGTTATTTTGAGCGAATCATGATTCGCGAATTAAAAAAACGAATTACGGTTGGTTTGGGGCATTTTACGGTCATTTTGAGCGAACCGCGAATTCAAAAAGCGAATTAACTAGTGAATTAAATGACACTGATCTAGAGAAGACATAATCAACTCACCGATAGTGAATTAAATGATACTGATCTAGAGAAGACGTAATCAACTCACCGAAAAATCCAGGATGGAAGGGTCTTTTAAAACCCGAAGTTAAAGAAGGAAACAGGAAGAGACTTTCAGGAGTCTCAATTTCCCATGCATTCACCCTGCTTTGCTTATCACCACATCCAGGTTCGTCCCATTCAACCTGTCCGTGGCAGAAAATAAAATACACATACATTAGGCATCGGACAGACAGGAGATTGCTTCGAGCAGCATAATAAACTACGGATGGCTTCACTCGAGGCCCGAGGGTTAGAGCCAAGATCAAATACCTGGATATTGCGCCATTTTGATCCAGGCCATCTCAACGGATCCAAGTCGCTTATGCTAACTATGGTTCCCATATATCTGGAAAATAAGTGATTACAGTAAGCAAAAAACTTTGTTTTTCGAGATTAATCACTTGTTTAATGGTTTTTTGTTTTATGATTAGCATGTAGCAACGATAAATCGACAATGCACCTACCTTCTTTTACCAGATTCCTCTGTCTCGAACATCATACCGAACCTCATCCCTGCAGAAACGGGTGTTCCATATATTGCCTTCCGAAATTTACTAGCAGGAATTACAAATTCAGTCGGGCATGCCCTACAAACATCAAAGCATTCAAGAAACAGTAACCTTTTAATTCAATTTTTTTACGGATTCACTTTAAGAACAAACGTTTGAGATATAAAATGTCACATTTACCTAGGGTTGTAGAAAACTGAGAATGGAGTTCGGTTGGCAGCAGCATGTGCTGCAGCAGCAAGGACGCCGATGTGCATGCTGTCAGCAGATAAAACAGACGACGGAAGGGTTGTTGTCTCACGATTTGCACGCCTCACACCAATCATCAAGTGACCCTTCTCGTCTCTTGTATGAGAGAAAAAAAACACAGCTGGTTATGGAAAAAGATAAAGGCTACACTTTTGCGAGTTTGAACTAATAGTTATTTAGTACTTCATCCGTCGTATTATACTTAGGACTGATAGTGACAATGTTTCAACAACATATCACAATCAGTTGCAATTATATCAGAACGGAGGTATATATATATGATTAAAGCATCCAAGTAATATAGACGATGAACTTGTCTATGAGTCTCACCTAATAAACAGAACTGCATCACCTGCACGGAGTCTTTTTGAGCCAACAAAAACACTCCACCCCGTAGTTAGAAGGTGTCTTTTGGGCTGCCCTGCATGGGGAAAACATGCATTAATTATTACTCCTTTGTACCGGTGAGTTTGCTTAATGACACAGATTGAAGTGAGAAATTTTTGGATGTTGTGTAGCAAATGGAAAGGCGAGGAAGGAGTATTAGCTAACAGCACTTTCGAATTTCGATATGAACCACGCTTTTCACCAATTTGAGACTTAAATTACAAGGGCAAAAGGGAAAGAACACAAACCGCGATAGATATGGCGGAATGTCCATGTATTATCATGCAAGTCTTTAACAACAAGCTCTTGGAATGGAGGTTGCATGGTGTAATCCTGTAAACTTAGCATTTCAGATATAAAATACAATAACCCAGATGAGGTAAAGGTATCGACATTTGACTTGTCTACTCACGAACGATCTTAAACGAAAAAAGAAGAAGCCTTACCAAAGGAGGAAATAGCTTTTCTGCTGCTCGACGGGGCACAGAGAAACCTCCATGAGTACTTGTATCACTTGCCGTCAACGTTTTGCAAAAGAATTCGGTTGGGTGCTTGCTGGCCTTATGGCCAAAATCAGGTATAGGGTAAACATCCTTCTCCTGAAATCGAAGACGAGGCATCTTTTGTTAGCATGACCCGACTTGCAAAAATGTATGTGAGCTTTATGTGCACTTACAGTTTTGACAGGCTGAAGACTCATTTGAGCAAATATCTCATCGGTTTCCTTATCCGCCTAAAAAATAACGAAGACGTGAGATAAACAGTAAGAAACAGTAGCGACAACCTAAGTATATAAGTATATATCTGAGGACAAACACATACATGAAGTGTGACATTGTGAACTTGACACATCAATTGAGATGGAAGATTTGGATAGTTAGGAATCTGCGAAGTTGCTGGGCGCTTTGTGGATATCGCTACCTGCAATGACAGTCTCAAACTTTAACGACTCGAGTATGTAAATACTCAACATAAGAACACTAGATTACGGCCAATAATACAGTCATTAATTTGAGGTTGAGGAAAAGGGTTTTTTAAACATATACAATAATGCCAAAACCGTAATCCCAATAGACTATGGATGAATACATGCACCGATAGATCAGTTCAAGTGGTCGTACTTCGCTAACACATGTTTGAGATAGATTAAATTAAGACCATGATACATAATCTAAAGACAAGTTTATCACTTTCCGTTTTAGTTTCTCCCACTAATTTTACGCACTTTCCTTTCTTGTCAATGGTGTCAGGTTCCTACTTTAAATCTCATCCACAAACTTATTGTTTTATCATCTTAACCACCTATTTCTATCATCTACTTGTTTTTGTCTCATTCTCCAACTTGATTTCTGCCCCCTCAAAATTTTACCCATTTTGCAAATCGTGTAAAATGAGAGGGACAAAGGGAGTATTAGGATTCATAAATACAAGTCACATAATGTCAAAAGTTTGGTGTAGACTATTTGATGATGATGAAATCCCAACTACATAGTACAAACAAACCCATTTCTCACTAAATTTACTTAATATAGAAATAATGAAATATCAAGAAAAGAAAAGATAAATGGAAAAATACCTAATATCATGAAATAAGGGAAAAGCACAAATAAAACAATAAATCTGATTCATAGTTCAGACCTGCTCAATATGGCCTTGTGGGAAGTAATACACAAGAGTTCCTACTTGAGGTAAAGATACTAGAGGACCAGCACAAGCATGCCATAGCTCCGAGTTTAAAGCTTTCCTTGTTCCTACAAACAAACCCAAATCAATTCTACGATTAAATCAAACCGTAATTTGATTATTAGTACTAAATGATGCGAATGGTATTGAAATCTTTCTTTGTTCGATAAGTAGAGGAGTTCAAAACAGATTCAATAATCTGATATTTACCAAAGTTGTAACCAAACCTGAATCGACCCGACTTCAAAGAAATAATGTAAAATTCAATGTGGACTCAAAACCCGATTTTGAACCGATACGAAACATGTGGTCCGCAATAGACCCGATGACTCAAATGAACACCTCTATCGGTAAGGTTGGAAAGTCTTCAACATATAAGTGGAAGATGAAAGTAATCCTTTACATGTGAAAATCGAAAACTTTGTCACGTGGGGCTAAAAGAGAAAGCTTTCAACCACCATGTTCGTCATTTAGGAGAGTAAATTACTCAACAAGGTTTATGTGATTCTCATCATACTCTAATCATTTTTCACTATATTCATACCAACAAGCATTAATGAAAATAACAAAAAAAATACATGTTTAGAGATAAAATCTTCATTTCTATGAAAATGACAACTTCAATTATTTTATTATTACTACATTATTTAGTATCAACAACTAAACAACATAAAGGCTTGCTTCATTTATTTATCATTTAATTAACAAAATAAAAGCTGAAAAATTGATTGATAAAGTCAATCTACCATTACAGAGCTTCTTCAATAGTGTAATAAAAGTAAAATTTTATCATACAAACATTAAATTTTCCAAATGCTCTTAAATTCAATGAAAAAGATTATTTTAAATTAATCAAACTTTAATTCACCCCACCAATAAAACAAACAAATCAAACCTCATCACTATCACATTAGAATTTAGACATACTTCTAGTACAAGTAAAAACTAGTACAAGAAATAAACATTCACTTCATTGAAGAAACATGTAATCATACTTGCATAAAAAAAACAAAACAAAATAAGATAGTTCCATAATTACTAATAACATAAGTCGGGGCCTCAACCATCCGCGGTGGTTGACATTTAGACCCGTGACCTCTTGTCACGCTGACCTCTGATACCACGTCAAGAAACCAACTCAACCAAAAACCTACGGCCTACCTTTCGTAAGAGATTCTCTAGCTTACCCTCGAATCAAAACAACACATGCAAAAATTTCTATGAAAGTAAGAAGGATAAAGAAGATAGGACTAACCAGAATGGTCTTGCATTTCCTTCAATACCTTCATTTCTTCAAGCAAAGTTGAAGAAGGTGGCCCTACATTACTTCCTACAACTACTCCTCCTGGTTTAGCCTTCTCTTCTACTACTACTACAGAAGAAGCCATTAGAACCCTAACTTTCTCTCTCCTCCCCTTTTTCTCTCTCTAAACCACCATGAAAACTCAAAACACCATAATACAACCCCACAATACAAAATGAGCAAATCCCTTCAATTTTTCCTCCATACAAAGCAAAAAAACAGAAGAAAAGTACCCACTTCCCAAAAAAACTGAACTTTCAATTTATGATCAGAAATAATTAGTTCATAAATATATTCCAATAGTTGTTTTGTTCATCAGAAATTCCATCAACCCTCCTTGTCAATAGAGAATCTAGTACTACTCCCCCTCTTAAAAACCCCCCAAAAAAAGACAACTTTCTTCGTAATATCTCTATAATGTAGCAAATTTAATGCGACAAAATGGATATAAAAACATCCAAAATGAAGGAACAAAACCTGCAAAAGGAATTACTGTGATTTTAGTGGGCCAATTTCACAATAATCCAATAGATTGAAAAGGAGAGGAAAAAAGGGGAGAAAAGGAAAAGAGATTCATAAGAGAATTTCATAAAAGGGGCCTATCCCCTATTCATACTCCATTCATCAATTCAAGCACGCGTATCAAAGCGTGAGCTTGCACAGTTTTTCCTGGGAAATTATGAAAATTTATGGAAAGTATAAAAAATTATAAAAAGTGAAACTTTTTTTAATTTTAATTTAAAAATTAAAGTTTTACTCGATATTCTAAGTACCCACAAAAAGAAATCGACCTTTCAATGATCAAATCAAACAAAACAAAAAAAATTCCCATCATTTCTGGGTTTTTCCCCACTTATTTTCTTCACACTTGAAAATTTTTGCCCCACCAAAATATTAAAAAATGGAATTTGCCTAACATAAATGTAAAAATTAGATAAAGTTATGATCTTTTCAACTATGGTAGGTTTATAAAGATAAAATAATTAATTTTAAGGTTTGAAAATTGAAAAAATTAAGCTTTTTTGAAAATGGTGATTTTTTGCAGCCTTATACAGAGGGAAAGAGCAGAAATGAGGAAGGTTAAGATTACACGAAATTACTTCTGCTTATTATTGGGAAAATTAGTAAAAAAATAATAGTGGTTTACTTTATTTATTTATTTAGAAAGATTGTAATTAAATTTTATTTGTATGTCATTTTTAAAAAATAATTTAGATATTTAAATTATTTAATGTAAATTAAAAGAAAACTAAAAAAATTGAATAAAAAAACATGGAGTAAATGGGAAAACCGTAGGGTAATAGAATGTTTAGATGGCGTATTTTATCACGTGGATTTCGAGGATCTTTTACATTGATCGGATGATAAAGGTTTTCTCATTTTTATTCTTTTTAGTTTTGTTTTTAAAAATATTTTAATTTATTTTACTAGGCATTATTTATTTATTTCTTTTGGAATATCCAATTTAGGTTTTTTTTAGTCGATTTACTCCCACCAATTATTTAATGTAAATTAAGTAGTGATTTGTTTACTCATCAGATCAACTAAGTTTAATCTTGTTGATTTGGTCTTGAATCTTGATGTAAGTCGAGCCAGAACGACAACAAACAAGTTCGTGCTACATAACATGCATGCTAGAATAACACGTAATTATAATAAAATTTATTATAATAATAATAATAATGTCTTAATCTAAAAACAATTCCACGAATAATTATGCAACAATTGTTTAATTAGTAGTTAATACTGGTAACTAAATAGAAAATGACATGGCAAATATAACTAATCTTGGTCTTGTTGATGATTGTACTTCTTCTAATCTCCATAATTTCGGTGGACAAATTATAATATGGAGTAATGAAATTGTTGTTTAATGACGGTATAACCAATAGAGATAAAGGCAATAAATTATTAAATTGAGTATTTATACTCTATTCCTTCCCACTATCTTGAAAAAATTATATATATATATATATTTTTATTTTAGTCTGTATTTTTGGTTTTATAATGTTTTTATTATCATGCTTTATTTTGTCTTCTCTCGTACTATCACTTTTAATTATACTCACACAATTAATTGGCTTATTAATTGTTTTAATAGTCTCAATTATTATTGTTGCAATCTCTTAAAACATCATCATCATCATCCTACTTAGTATATCCCGCCTATAGAAATCTATGGACATAATATGGGGAGGGAAGGACGGCGGCAATTCATACCCATAAAAGAGAGTACGACCATATGATAACGAGTCCCACAACTCAAGAAAGATAATGATAACGAGAAGCCACTGCGTTGAAGGTGTTATATACATCGTTAGGAGAGTATGAGGTGTTAAAGGTGTGAAAATTACAAAATTTGATTATATAATGTTTTTTTATATATATATTTCGAATATAAAATAAGACATTAATCTTCAATGTGATATCATATATGTGTGTTCATCTATAACTCAACTCGGTCTTTAAGATTACTGCTTACGCCATGAATTATAATTATGTGAGTTCTTTTCTTCTAGAATGTTGTCTACTTAAAAATTAAAATCGATAATTCATTTAATTTTGCCTTTTTTTTATGAATTTTCTATTAACATTGACATATAATAAAGATATAAATTATAATAGTATACAATATATTATCATTGTAGCAATAAGTTAAAATGAGAAATACCCTCCCCTAAAGAATGCATTGAGAATCCAATGACTAGTGCCTGTGCTCCTAAACATGATAAGTTTGCCAAAGTGAAAATGACTTTCTAAGATAAGTCAAAAAAATCCATTATTCATGATTTGATTAGCAATCATGAACTTCAATGCATGATTTTATACATGAAATATTAGATTATACACACCAAAAATTCCTAAAAATTACAATTCATAAAAAGGAATTCAATTGAGTCAATCTAAATTATTTTAAAAAAACGCTTTCACTATAAGTGAAAATTCAGTTTTTATTATTTTTTTCTTTTTTCTTTATGTTTATTTATGAGTTTTTTGTATAACCCGTCTCACGATGGAAAAGTCTCATTCAAGACAGGTACTAGTAGTATAAATCAATAAAAATTAAATTTTAAGAAAAAGTCTAAGGCAGACTTTGTCCACATTAACTGTTAGATGGACTAAGTTTTCACTCTTACTCTCTACTCTACTTCCAATTTCTTACTCTCTTACTCTACTTTCAAATTTTTTTTTAAAAAAAAAAATCTAACTTAATTTTTAAAATTTTTTAATTTAAATTTAATTTTTTTATATAAATTTTTTAATTTAAAGTTTAATTTTTAAAATTTTAACTTTTTTAAAATTGTAAATTTTTTAATTTTAATTTTTTTTGATTTTTAGAATTTTTTAATTGTTTTTAGTTTTTTAAAATTTATTTATTTTAAATATAAAGGAATTATTTTTTAAAATTTATAATTATTTTTAGTTCACACAGGGCCTTCTCTAATTTTAAAGGAATTATGCGATTAGACACCTTCCGCATTAAATGACTAATAATAAATAACAATTGGTCAATGGAATTTAGGCGGAAAAAAAATGGTGATATTGGTGAATTGTCTTATTCTTAACGTATGTTCAGTTGCCGTGAGTTGAAACATGTACATGACCTTATATAAATTATTGCAATAACATGTACATGACCTTATTCATACATGCATGCATTTACCCATTCTATGTGTAGTTACTTTAACTGAAGTGTGGATAGTGACTTCTTAGTTCTTACACTCTACATTTTTTAAAGCTTACTAAGTCACCATATCATGACCTTATATAAATTATTTTTTTTATTTACATTTTTTATTTTTTAATTTGCACATATTTGTGTTATATAAATTATAGTTGAAGTTACTCAAAAAAAAAAAAAATTTATAGTTGAAGAGTATAAGATAAATAACAAATAGACGGAATAAATAATTAGATAAAATAATAAAAATGATAAATTTATGGTAATATTAAAAGAGAATTTTGAAATTGTTATCAAAAGATAAAATGATGCTAAGTAAATTAGATAACCTTATAGTCTATCTAGTTATATAAAATGAAGGGAGTAGACGAGTAGCTTTTAATTGGTTTTTAACTTTTCAATCTAATTAGACATTACAAAAAATTGTATTTTGTAAAATAAACTATTAGATTGGCTAAAAGGTTAATTTCTTCCTAAACGGTAAAGACTAGCAATTATTTTTAAATAAAGTGCACATGATTGTACATAATACACCTAGCTGAAATTTAAAAGTTTTGGATTTGATAAATTTAAACTATTGGAAAAAATATTCTAAGTATTAGAATGAATATTTTACGGTTGGAGTAGGTAGGTAAAATATAAAATTAAAGGTTGAAATAGGCGTTTTAAGAGTCAGAATTGACATTTTAAATGCTGGAATGCGTAATTCAAGGGTTAAAGTTGATAAATTAACCTTTAGAGAAGGAAGATTGAGGTTTAAAGTAGAGGTTTTAAGATGTCAGATTTGGCTTTTTAAGTCTTGAAAATAAGTGTTTTAACTTTTAAGGTTTAAATTCAAAATTATAAAATTTTTTTAATCGCACACGTCAACGTCGGTCGCATATAAGTTTTCGTGTCTAGTTAATATTAACAGTAAGTCTCATAGGAGACGGTCTATTCTATAGACGGAATCCATGAAGCCCAGCCCAAAATATAACATAGTATATTTGAGGTTATAATAAATTATTTGGGGTTATAATAACTTATATTTGGGGTTATAGAATAGTATATACGAGGTTATAATACCTTACATTTAGGATTATAACATAATATAATTGATATTATAATAAAAAAAATCAGTTAGGGGAAATGGGCTGACCCAATTTTGTGGTCTATCCTATAGACCGTCTCTTGTGAGATTTTGTGTAATATTAAAGTTTGTGATTGAGTGGATCATGGGATTAGTAAAATTAATGTCCTTATTCATGGTTGTACATAAAAGTGGTGCTTCCTCCAAGCTTTTTGTAGCTCATAAAAAAAAACATTGTTTTTTTGTTTGGGCCGTAACCTTTTCATTCAGACATGGCCTGTGTTTCGCAACCCATAAATTTTGCAATTGTATTTGTAGTGTGAGATATGAAACCAAACACCAACAAATTTCTATTCGGACATTCACGGCGCCCTAGAATCTCGATCTTGAGTTAGGATTCTCTCCATAACTTGAAATGTAATTGAGGGTTTATTGCTCAATCTAATGGTTATTATTGCTTGATGGAGTTTTAATAGTGGCGATTTTGACATGTTATTTTTTACTCTATAATAGGAGTCAAAATCCGAATTTGAGTAATAGAGAAAAGTAATGGAGATAATCCTAATACCTTGATTATATTTGTTGAGGTAGTATTTCGACTCTTAATATCTTAATTATGTTTAATTAAAAATTATGGAAAATTTATATTAATAATCTTTGCATTGAGACGAATAAAAAAAGACTCTACTTAATTGTATTTTAAATTATAGATTTAGAATTAAATACAAATTAAAAGAAATTAGTGAGTGACAAAAAGTAAATGAAACGAGTAGAGTGAATAGGAGGGAGTAATTTACTACTCTTTGATGCCTTGATTTTGGTAGTATAAGTATATAATTTTTGGATATTGTCTAGCAAAATCAACGAGACAAAAAAAAATTCTATTCTATCTCATCATAAAATGAATTTTGTAATTAGCTTATTTTTGTAATTATTCAATTTAAAATTGTAAGTTATCAATTCAATTCACTAATTGCTCATAGGTCAGTCTAATAATTTCAATATAAGACTGTCTCATTTGAGAATTTATGTAAAACTTTTGGCATTACCCTTTTATGGTTTTGGCCATGTTTCCTTGCAAAGTGATTAATCCTTTTGAGTTTTATTGCGCAAAATTGAGTGAAAGTTATTTGGATAGATTCACTCGGTCTTTATTAATTGTTTGCTTGTCTTTTACTATCATTAAAAATCAAATAGTTCAAAAAATTCAAAACAATAATGTTGCAAAACAAAGGAAAAATACGTTAAATGCAACAAATTTAAGGGAAAAAAAAAATCTTTATTGGTATGTAGTAGTGTAGACAATATCGAGGACACCAAATGGATTATTTAATAAAATTGATTATTTAAACAAAAGATTTGATAAGGAGAACTCTATATTATGCTTAGAAAAGAGACTATAATAAGGTGTTCAAACAATTTATTTAGCACTGAAAATTTAATATTGATATTATGTTTTTACTAGCACATATTTTACTGTTAGAGTATATAACATATTTTGGAGTCTTAACCATCAGATTAAGTTTTTGGTTGAGGCCCCAGAATATGTTATATACTCTATACCATGTTAAGGAACCAACTCAACCAAAAGCTTAAGCTGATGGTTAAGGCCCCAGAATATGTTATATACTCTAACATTTACCATTGCAACACTATACTTGAGGAAAATATTCTTGGATTTCTCAAAATAAGGCTACATAGCATTACATCAATCGCGTTGTAAAGGTTTTCAAAAACTAAATTAATGTGTTTCATATTGAAAAAATGTAAAAAAATGACATTTTCGCCGTTTTGAGAAATATATAAAGCTTTGATATTTAATCTCATGATAATCGTTCGCGACCGATACCGGCCTATTTTCGCATTCTCGAGTAGGGGAACTCTTTGGCCGCATCCTACTTGACAGGTATGGGTTGCCGCCTTTCTTCCCTCCCAGACCCTGATCATAGCTTTCTAGGGGCAGAATACACTGGATGATGATGACGATTGACGACCCTATTTTCACACTATGGTTTGGGGTAAGATTGTGATATACTTCATAGCTTGCTGTCCTGAGTCTGATTATGATGGTCATAAACTATCAGCACAACTGATCAGTCATCAAGATACTGTGGTCCAACCGTGGAATTTTGCATCTAATTCCTATTCCTACCTATTTACTAAGGGTACATTACTAACTGTAAAGCTATATTAAAGAAGTAGGAGTATCATTTAAAGGTACTTGCCTGCCATTACTCCTCCTACAATCAAAGCAAGGTGGCTTTTTGCATCACAGATGATTTAGTATTAGGTTTCGGCTACGAGACTCGGATCCATAGCAATGGATTCGCGTGTTAGTTTCGACCTCCTTGCCTTTTAGACGCGCTCGCTGCATGGAATGTTGGTTTCACCTATATAGACCGAAGTTTACAACTTAGTGGATCCGCGTGTTAGTTTATCATTTCTTGCCCCTTAGACTTGCCCGTTGCATGGTCCATGGGGTGTTCTGTTTCACCTATATAGACCGGTGTTCACCACTTGTGGGTCGTTCGATTCCTAGTATTATTGTTTTTTTGATTTAGGGGTAAAAAGGATCAAACCCGTTATCACAAGGGTGAAAAAGAAAGCTTTCAACCACTAGACCGATACATGATTCTCAGATCCTAGCCTCTAAATTAAAGTATATGTGAAGAGGAAAACGAAAGAAGATAGAAAATCTAAGCAGAAGAAGACTGGATTGGGGGGATCGTGCTGCTTACCAAGGAATACAGAAAGGCAAAACACACAAGCTTGCAAGTTGCAACTATGTAGTGTTCTTGGCTTCTTGCCATTCTAAAGCAAACAAACATTTTCCATTACCGCAGTGCTATTAAGTGGCTCCCACTTAGGTGGGAATTCGGGTTAGATGTACGCAACCTTATTTCAAATCTAGAGATGGGTTAGCAACCACATTAGCATCCTCTGAAGGTGCAAACGCAATTACACCCAACACATTACGAGTAAAAGACACTAAAACGACTTTCCTATTTTAGTATCTCGAGATAGCATATACCGAAGGTATGTACGCAATCAGACAAACACATTACGAGTAAACGATACAAAAAAACTTGTCTATTTCAATTTCTAGAGATGGGTTAGCATCCAAATGAACATCAATCGAACGTACGAACACTAAAAGATGCAAAAAAGAGAATCTACATTGACCGAAATACACTAGTTTCTGAGAGTATACAACCATTTCAACACATAAATACCTCAAAAGATATATAACCTAATTGCATAACAAATAACATCTATCCTCTTCTATGACCATTGCTAAACATGAGAAACAATAACTAAATTTCATCTTTTCAAGTTTATTAGACACAAATATAAGATATCTTGAAAAAAAAACTAAAATTTTTGTGAACCATGCTGAAATTCAGTGGAAATTCTTGGAAATCATGCTCTTACAGGCTTCTCAAGAACAGCTGACAAATAAATCTCTGATTTTCCTGACCCAGATTTCTCTCCTACAACCCATTTCAACTTCTTATACCCAAATTTTTCAATCAATCTGGTTAGATCCCTCTTCTTTTCTTCAGTAGCACAATAGAAATTGTCTAACCAGAACAAACCACCAGCCCTCAAAACCCGATCAATATCGAACATCAAAAACTCGAGTTTCTCGGGTTTTCCACCCACATCCAATGAACTTCCAGCATGAATCAAATCAAACACATTATCATAGAAAGGAAACCTATGATCTAAGCTCATAAACAAAGGTAATAAACCCCTAGCAGCAATGAAATCATTAGATGGTGCTTCATTATTCAAGGTTTGGGTAATCACAGTTACATTCTTTTCAGCCATTCTAGCAGCAAAAGTTCCTGACCCACCAGCAATATCAAGTCCAATTCTAATTCCTTCACCCCCCATACCCAAAACATCATTAATCAAAAAATCATTCTTACCTTTAGCTTTAACAAATCTTTGATTTTCAAACCCATTAACCAAATCAAAACAACCAACACCACAATCTTTACCTAATTTCTTATTACTATTCAAACAAGTAAAATTCTTACAAGAAAGTCCACTCCAACTAACAATCTTATCACTAACAGATTTCCAAAGTGAAACAGGAAAAGGGTAAAGATTTGCTACCTTAGGTATTGTCTTAGCAAAACATCTTCTCCTGGGTAATGGCTCACATCCTTTAGCAATCAGCTTCTGGGCAATACTCAAATCATCTGGGCATTGTCCATTAACCTTATAATTCATAAATTGAGACAACATATCCATAGATTTGCTACAAGTATGGCCCACAGAAGCTACCATTTCTGTGATCCCAGATTTAGAATCTTTCCCTAAAGGTAATGGATGCCTTTGCAAGAAGACTTTCAGCTCATTTGCTGTATTGGGTTTTGAAACATCAATAGTTTCATACCCAAGAAGCTCTTTTTCCATCTGGGCAAGCTTTTTTTGTGAAGATTCAATCTGTTTTGTGATAAGTGAGACTTGTTCTGTGATTAAAGATATGTTTTGGTGAGCATGGTGAATTGGGTTTTGATGATTTGTGTTAGTATTTTTAGGGTTGTAAGTAAAAGCATAAAGAGCAAATAGATTTGTAGTAAGAACAGAAAAAAGCATCAATCCATTAACAGCTGATGTACAGATTGTTGCTCTTTTAAATCTTGCAGTTCCATCCCCAATTTTTAGGGAAACAGACCCCATTTTTATCTTACTAGTTGTTTCTAGCAAGAAGTATGAAAATGTTCTTGGGGGAGTGAAGAGGAAGTAGAGATCTAGAGTGACTACTAGTTGACAAAATACTTAATTAAAGGGAATGGATTCATATTCTTATTTTCTTTGACAAAAGTTGATTATGATTATGAGTGAAAATAATGCATGGGGTGTGGATTTAGTATAGGATGACTTTTCAAAGACCATAATCTAATCTAAACTTAGTTGGATATATGAATATTTGAACAATTTTTTAATGGAAAAATTGATTTTAATAACTCGACTTTTCTCTCATTCGCTGTAAATAATCCTATTTTTGATTATTTTTTAATAATTCAACCTTTGTGATAAATTTGCCCACAACATACCATATTACTAATCATGGGTAATAATAAGGTATGTTGCTAGTATACTGCGCTGTAAATAAATCTACTTTTTGATTATTTTCTAATAATCCAACCTTTGTGATAAATTTGCCCACAACATACCATATTACTAATTATGGGTAATAATAGGGTATGTTGCTAGCAAACTAAAATAAAGGTTGGATTATTCATAGCGAACTAAGAGTAAACGTTGGATTATTAGAAAATAATCAAAAAGTTGAATTATTCACAGCGGATGAACGAATGGTTGGATTATTAATATCAGTTTTTCCTTTTTGATTGATGTATGGCTTATTGGTTGATTATACGGTCGAAATATATGTCTATTTAATGATTTTTTAAGTCAATTAAAAAGTTGAGTTTTATATGTAGAATCGAAAAACTCATTTCCAACAATTTTTTAAATTAGTTTGATCTATTTTTTTTATCAAAAAAGTAGTCGATCAAAACTAATTCATTTTTAGAAATGAATTGTTTGGTGAAAATATTTATCGGAAGATTTTTGATTTAGACATGATAGATTGTTGGAAGTCGAATACATCTGATGTTAGTATTGGTAAATTAGTTAGTTGAAATATGTATAAATTACTTTTAAACAAGCCACTCTTAGTAACATATTCAATAGTAGTTTGTCGAAACAATTGATAAAATCAATTGGTCAAATCAACTATCCAATCAGCTATCACATATTACTATCAACCGTTTATCAAACACATTACAAATATCTCTTTCGATAGATAACTTTTAAGCTAGAATACAGTCTTTATGTTTTAAAGATATTTCATATCTCTACTATGAGTAGCTCAAAACTAAGGAACAACAATAACCTAATGATAAAAACCCATAAATCTTGTGAATAATAGTGTTTGACTTATTGGGTATTTGTCGGTTGTCTTGTGATCTATGATTCTATGACTAAATTATTGGTGATTATGTGTGATTAGCTTCTTTTTGTGATGATTAATCCAAAGGCCCACGTTTTCCTTCCGTATGTATTGTGGTTTAAGCTTTGATGATGGACGGTTGACGATTAATCTATAATAAAGTATGACGCAGGGGCTTCTCTTAATCTTTCTCGAGCCGGGGACTCCTTTTGGTCGCGCTCTCCTTTATGAATAAGTTGTCGCCGTCCTTTCCTTCCTAGACCCTATCCTATGAGCGGGATACACTGGGTATGATGATGATTTTCATAATTAAAGCAATAAGTAGTACTCCCTCCGTCCCTTTTATTGTGTCCACTTTAGTTTTTGGTTACTATTCACTAATCACTCTTAATTTGTATTTTGTTCTTAATCTATAAGTTAAAATATAGTCATGTGGGATCTTATTTTGTTCGTCTCAATGCAAAGATTATTAATATCAAATTTTTATAATTTTTAATTATACACAATTAAAGATATTAAAGATTAAAATGTTGCCTCGGCATGTGTGCAAAATGTAAAGTGGACAAAACTAATGGGACGGAGGGAGTATTTAAGATTCTCCTCTTGGCAATTGGCATAGAAATCATTTGGGGTGTGTCGGTGACTATAACCTAGGAAGAACAATGGCAATTAAAATGGTGCCAATTTAGCAAGTGTAGCAAATTGTGTTTAAGCTAATTAACATTAAAATTGAACTATTATCTGCATCTGATTAGAAATTCTCGTTTTGAAGTTGTCTTATCGAAAGACGCTCTCTTACAAGGATAGCTCTTTTCGTAATACCGAACGTAAATCAATTATGCCAATAAACCTTTAGCAAACAGATATAATGAGCCGAAACAAAATACAAGTGCCAAAAGAATGTGAAATTTCTCCTCAAAACAAAAATTCCGTATATATGATCACACAAGAACACGATTCGAAGGAAAGGCAAACAAAGATTCGGCCCACAATTTTCATAAGATTCCGAAAAATGATTCAAGACTTTAAACTACTGTAAGGTTGAGATTTGCTAGCATCTCTATCTAACTTCATTCTCTTCTTTTCTTTGATTCTACTATCTCGTTGTTGAACCGACATATCATGTTGATAAGCACAATTTGCTCCATTTCGACAACCCTTCGAACTATTGAAATATATACATGGCTTCCTGATCTTACGTTTTGGATCCCTCGGTTTTGAGTTATCTACAACGTCTTGATCTTTACCCGTGTGATGGATGGAATGGGTAGAATACGGAGGTTGGCGTTGAGGGTCGACTAGCCTTTCTCCTCCGTGTTGCTGAATCAAGTTTTTGTAGTAGTTACGGTCCCTTACATAAGAAGCCTGACCAGATACAGGGGGCAACTGAGTGATAACTTCAGGTAAAGGAGGGACCAATTGCTGATGGTTCATTGGGCCAGTGCCGTTTGCGGAGGGGTACATTAACCCATTTGACATCATCGTCGACGAGGAAGAGGATGACCCTTTCTTCATGTTACGTGATTGAGGCTTGGGGATCGACTGTGAACCCTCAATTGGCTTCTGTAAAACAGATTGGGGCCCGGGGACAGAACCTTGTTGTTTAACCAACTGTTCTAAAATCGTTGGGTTACTGAGAATTTTTGCAAGCAGAGCGTGGTCGATCTGCTCATTATTCTTTGCAGCAGCAGTGAGAGCAGCTCTTACTGCATTTTCCTGATCAGAACTCGGTATTCCAGCATCTGACGTCCCACTGCTTAGATTATTGGAAACGCCTTCGGAAAAAGAGACTGTCCTTTGACCCACCAACGGATTTGAGCTTGTGGAAGGACTTACTGAAGCAGCACAATCAGATGAGTGATCTCCAGATAGATCTTCTTCGTCCACGGGAGTCAAGGGAACCGTAGGCAATGTTTGGTCATCCTGAACAGCACACTCTGCATCGGGTGCAACAGCTGGGCTGCAAATAAAATGGAGTGATACGGATCAGCATATATACATTACAAGCTATGTTACTTGGACTCGGGTACTGATGTAGGATACTGGTACGTGTCCAAATGTTGGATACGTCTAAATATTCAATTTTATGCCTAAAATGAAGTCTCTAAGTGCCATACCAATGTCCGAGTATCAAAAAATCAGACACGGGTACGTGAAGCAAAATCAAGAGTCCGAGTAACATTATATACAAGCCATGATAAAGTGATAAACTTTGTTATCAGGGACAAGAATCAAACTTGGGAGGAATCGCAGATTGGCGCGGATAATATGCTTCAAGCACTCTCAACTCTCTTTGAACTTGGATTTCCGTCTGTTTGCTTTCATTCCCGCTAACAACTTGCCACTTAACATCCAGTATAAACTATAAAACGCTAAGTAAAAACAAGTTAGTTTCCGCTTCTACATTTTCTGGTCTATTAGATATTGTTCTATAGAGAAACACGAAGAACAGTCACTTACTTTCGGTGGGGTCCGCCATTTGATGACTGGAATCTGCGTTAACCTGATATTCAGCTGATTTGTCGGATTAAAATTTTCAAATCCTGGCGGCAAATTGTCGTCTGCCACTAATCCATTCACAGGCAAACGAGACGTACTTTTCTTCGGTTGGAGATGATCATGACCACATACACCGACTTGTGACGGAGATTCTTCTGAAAGAAAGAGCCTAAACTGTTCAAGACATCAGATCTATGTTATCCATACTTGATTTTCGGACAAGACGAGAAGAAACAAACTTCATAACATGTTCAATCTGATGTTAATTTCGGTGACGAGTGACACAAAAAAAGATCAATACACAAACAAACTTCATAACATGACCACAGTAATGTGTAAGATGTGTATATATATATATATATATATATATATATATATATATATATATATATATATATATATATATATATATATATATATATATATATATATATATATATATATATATATATATATATATATATATATATATATATATATATATATATATATATAAAAGAATAATAGACTACTTTTGAACTGGAACTATTTCAATAAACCCAGAAATAAGCTAGGATAATACAAACACACTGAAAATATAAGGCTACATGGTAGGTAATGATCATTTGTAAAAAGAAGGATAGATGCAACATAACCTTCATCAACCTATACCCTGACAAACAACATGAAATCAGATACATGCCATGTTGTCATCTATCATATTTAGCACCAAAATTTCTGATATAGTCATCACAAGGTCCTCTAAAAACTTACAAATACAAATGGAAGGTACAAATATAACCTAGAAAAATAAGACATTAAGGAAAATTTCTAAAACATTAAGAAATGAAGGACTCATTTTGTAGAGAAGGTTAACCAATAAAGGAGCTAGTTACTTCATAGAGGAACCAAGATAAACATTCACATATGCCTTAAACCTCTAGTTGAAGCACAATTTACTTGCATTGTGACCATAGGCAAAAAACTTTATCCGGGATTCTCTAAAACAAAAGGTAAATTTAGGCACTCTACTAGCCTTTACAAATGTAACCTGTTACTTGGTCTTGGGTATTGATGTTATATACTAGTACCTGTCTTAGTGTCACATACGTCTAAATATTCAATTTTATGCTTGAAATGAAGTATCTAAGTGTCATATCAATGTTCGAACACAGGAATGTGAAGCAAAATGAAGAGTCCGAGTAACACAGAACGTAACTATTTAAATTCCAATATAAAAGTCTACAACAACCAACCAGTTTAGCATAAGGTAAATGCTCAACTTAACCAGACAAATCACATATTGAATCATTTCAGTTAAATCCCAGAAATGAATTTCTTTATTCATCTCATAATTCTAATTGCATAAAGAATGATAATTTGTGTAATTGTAGTACATTTTAGGCCTCTTTTAGGTTCAGTAGTTCAAATTAATCAACAAAACAACTTTGTTTCATATCAATCTCATTAGGGTTTTTCTGTTTGATCACGTTTTGGGTGAAAGTAATCAAATTAACAGAATTAATTATAATTCATAAACCTTATAGCACATTTCATTGATTTTCTCCGGTTAAACAATACCTGACAAAGATTTCCATCAGAAGCCCAAGAAACCCTTTTAGATTTCTGCGATCCTTGCATGATAATCGGTCCAAAACGTTAAACAAAGTAAAAAGGGATCAACTTTATACAAAATCGTTTGATTCAAAATCGTTTGATTCAAAATCGTTGTAAACCTAACAAAATCATATAAAGACCCAAAAGAACCCAGTAAATCGATTAGTGAAAGAGGGGAGACAAAAAAAAAAGGGGGAAATGACGAAGGATAACCGAGGTTCAAAGAACCCTAGATCCTCTGGAGCCTGTTTTGATATATACTCCTGGGTGAATTTCTGAATTGAACGATGATTGATGGAATGGGTTGGTATAAATACATTTCTCAATTTTAATTTTATAATTATGGGGTGGTATAAATATTTATACGATAAAAAAATATTTTTTCTATCAGTTATTGATAAGGATTAGGAATTTATGTAATTGCATTATTGTATATTTCTTTAAAATTTATATATTTATTAGTAATTCTATATTAACAAACTTCATATGCGTTTTTATAAGTAGACATATGACAATTTTGATGGCTAAGGTTATGATACTGTTTTTAGTCTCACAACAATTTTTTACTAAAATTCTCGTTTCTCATATTCATGCACTCAAAACCCGAATTATGATGGTAACACCAAACACAACAGAATATCAACTATCAAGTTTATTTTCCTATAAAGACGCAGCAAAAATCTAATTAAAGGAGATATTGTCATCATTGTTCTCTAATTTATATTCCCCTATTCATTATCTCAAAAAAAAAAAAATATTCCCCTATTCATTCATTTAAATTAGCTACACTTTCTTTTAATCGTACGTTCCTTTGAATTTGAAACATTTTCATTTATTGTGATGTACGTATTATTTCTTAATCTTTGTGTCATTTCTACATGTTGCAAGTTCATGACGACAAAGAGAGCAACTAATAAGGCTCCATTTGAAGAAAAATTGAAATGAATGAGCAATAAAATAAAAAAAAATCAATAATTGAAACGTTTTTGAAACTTTATCCCAAAATGAGCACTTTTTCTCCTAAGCTCAGGTTCAGGCCGGTTCGCTGTTACTAACAGCGAACAAGGGGCTTTTTTTAAAACAGGTATTGGGTTTGTTCGCTGTTAGTAACAGCGAACAAGTATGGGGTCTTAAAGTCAGCTTAGAAAATCGCTGACTGCTACAGCGATTTCCTCTGTTGGAAGATAAGGCTTAATCAAGATAAGGCTTAAAGTCTGCTTAGAAAATCGCTGACTGCTACAGCGATTTCCTTTGTATTGATATGCAGTAAAACTTACTTACAACTATGAGACTTTTATCTCATATATATATATATATATATATATATATATATACAAAGATAAGGCTTAATCAAGAATCAAGAACCTAACAAACTAGCCACGTGCCACTAAGGGAGAAGCAACTAATAAGGCTCCATTTGAAAGCCACCCTTTCTTTTTATTGTCCGTTCCTTTAACTTCAAAACATTTTCATTTATTGTTATGTACTTGTCATTTATTAATCTTTGCGTCATTTCTTCATACTGTAAATTCACGACGACAAAGAGAGCAACTTAAAAGACGGAAAGGCCGGAACAAAGTATTGCAATAAGCTGAAGTGGGAACCAAATCTCTTTTATTAATACAGTAAAAATGGTGATTTCATAACAGTGTGCTAACTGTAGTTCCTACAACCCACAAAAACCTCCAACCAAGAACATATGGACATAAAGTATCTGTATTGGTCATTGGGAATACACTACAAAAGAAAAAAAGAAAAAAAATATTCACAAATGAGTGGGAAAATGAATTTTTTCAACACATAAAAAGCTTGTAAAAAGACTTGAAAATACATATATTTCGAATATACTAACAAATACAAATATATCATCTAGGGCCCGAGAGTTCATCAGGCCGAAGGTTGAATGTGGAGTCGGGAATCCATTCGGCACCAGGGTGGTAATGGTTGTGGTTGATTTCCTGACGAAACGTTTCCTCCTTTTGCCATTCCTCCCATCTCTCGGCCAAGCCATCGCCTTCAAGCATTCTGACCACCTCCGACATCTTGGGTCGTTCCAACGGAGAGCCTTGTGTACAAAGCAAGGCAACTTTAATAAGCTGCTCAACTTCGGCATCAATATAATTTCCCTGCATATCTGCATCCACAAGGGTCTCCAATTTCTTCTCTTTTAGAAGCCCTTTCACCTGAAAAAATGAGTCAAAACGATCAGATTTGCATTACGGGCAGGTTTGACCTAGTTTTTTTTAACAGTAATTCGCGTTGGGTATTACGGATCCAAAATCCCGAGTTATAACCCACCGATTTTCGGTCGGGTTTAGGTCATTTTCGGGTAGGTCTAGTAGCAGTTTAAGGTTGCCACACAAGTTATGGATATTTTTTCCCAGTTGGAGATATTTTACATTATTTAGCAAAAAGAAACTGTCAGCATACCCAATCTAACAACATAACATCGTCGTCATTGGCTAACCGAGCAAGATCGAAAGCCCTTTGTCCCGTGATGAGCTCTAGAAGCATAACCCCATAGCCAAAAACATCAGTTTTCTCATTTGACTTTCCGGTTGAAAGATACTCTGGTGCTATATGTCCGATAGTGCCACGTACAGCAGTGGTAACATGTGTATCTTTGTAATCCATCAGTTTTGCGAGCCCAAAATCCCCCACCACTGCTTCATACTCCTCATCCAATAATATATTTGCAGCTTTGACATCACGATGAATGATTTTAGGGTCGCAATGATCATGCAAATAAGCAAGTCCTCTAGCAGATCCTAATGCAATTCGCTTCCTGATATCCCAATTGAGAGGTGGTTGTGTTTCCGGGCGTTCTACAATGAAGTGAAACATAAGCGAACTATTAGTAATTATTAAAGAGACGTAAGCCAAAGCTGTTCATACCATTGTCTCAACCATAGCTACATGGAAGGACATTCGGTTTGGAACGGGGAACGGGAACGGGAACAAAGAAGGCAACCTGGATTGACTTGGGAACGATTGGATATGTGATACATTATGCATAAAATATATATTTGAAAATAAAATTAAATTAAAATGGCTTTTTTGCTTTAAGAAATTGTTTATAAGTGGAAATTTTTACGTTTTCTAGGTTTCATCTCGTTCTTTCTTCCTTTTTCCTTTAACTTGTAAAATGGGTGTCAAAATACCTTTAAAACATGTCTTCTACCTTTGACAACTTGACATGATTAAGATGTGTACGAGACTCTCTTCAACTAAAAAGACCGAGAAGATGCATTGAGCAGTGACTTTTCGATAAATGCACCTTTAATGTTAAGACCATAGTTACATGGGACGTTACCGTGAGTGATTTGGGTCGCGTTTCGTGGTGATTGGGGACAGACGTTCCCGAATCGCGGAACACGGCTACGTTCCACGTTCCATGTAACTATGGTCTTAACTACTAGGTTTAACACTTTAAATAGCTTCTTAAGACGGCAAACATACCTCTCAAACATGATGCAACACTACCATTGGCCATGTATGGATAAACGAGCAATCTTTCAGTGGGTGTCATACAAAATCCGCGCAAACGGAGCAGATTTCGATGAACAGCCATGCTAATCATTTCAACTTCAGTCTGGAACTGGAGTTCTCCACCTTGGCTACGCTCCTCTTTGAGTCTTTTGACTGCCACAAGAGAACCGTCAGCCAAGCGCCCCTTGTAAACTTTCCCAAATCCACCTCGACCAAGGATATTTTTGTGGCTAAAGTTGTCGGTGGCAACTTGTAGTTCACGAAGGGAGAATCTTTTCAGTTGTCCCAGATGAACTTCGGGATCTTCTTCAGCTGCAATCAGGGAAATACCAAAAACGATTACTATGTCGTGATCTTTCAGTCATAAAGCTATACTTTAGTAATTACACTAACCAGGAACATCAAAGAAATGCTCCTGCGGTTTCCTCCGTCGCCACCAAGCAAGGGCAATAGCAGGAGCTGCGAATAGCAGAGCTGCACCAGCAGCAACGCCTCCAGCAATGGCTCCAGTAGCACTATTTGCACCTGAAAAGACAGAGCAAATGCATCAAGCACTGACTTCTCCACAAAAATATATATCTTCTCCATGTCAAAACAAAGAGGTTGTTTCCGACTGACCCTTGGCAACTTCACATGATTAAGATGTGTACGAGACTCTTTCCAACTAAAAAGACCGAGAAGATGCATTGAGCAGTGACTTTTCGATAAGCACCTTTAATGTTTTATTGGTTGAAAAGTTTCAATTTGAATTTACAGGAGGCAGTGGAGAATAAGCAGCAATTTGTGTCCAGTTAGCCAACATAAATTTGCTCCAAAGGCAATGAAAGGAAAAAAAAATAATAATAAATTAATAACAAAAGGCTTAAAGGACTTGAACTGTCCAATTGAATGTGTTTAAATGTTAATGCGAAACCTCATGCCCATCAATTGAGCGAAGTTAAAAGAACAAAGGAAAGAAAAACCATAGTTTATGGGGTGTATGTTGAGAATTTAGAGCATTTAGAGCATTCAGGGATCAGTTTCCTAATAATTAATCTAACTTAGGTCAAGGGGATAAGAGTGCACAAATTTAACCTTACTCATCCTATCTTCCTTTGCTTTCATTAATGGCAAATATGTATTTTTTCATAAACTCCAGGCCTCAACCCCAAATACCACCCTTCCCAACTTTTATCTTTCCTATTTCCCAACCTTCCCAAAGTCCCATTCCCTTCAAACAAACAAGAAACTTTTCAATCTTAACCTTAGAGACATATTCCCACCTTTAAAATCTCATTCCCTTTAAACAAACGAGAAACTTTTCAATTTCAACCTTAAAGTCACATTCCCACATTCAAAGTCCCTCAAAACAAACACGCCTAGTTAGATTTAAGATGGACAAAACTCATTATTGACAATCCAATTGATTAATAAGCAGTCATATACTTAATCGATTTAAAATGGATCGTGCAATTTAATAGGAAGACGACTTTGGTGATTTTATAAGATAATAGAACATGAAGGGAGTCAACATATATAATGAAGAAAGCAATTCAACATGTCCAATAACACAATACCACCATCTGGTCAAGAGATAACCTGATTTTGAACTTGGCGTAGTTGGAAGTATCGTAGATGGAGGAGTTGCTGGCATAACCAACTTTTTATTTCCATTAAAACTGAAAACAGCAAACACGACCGTAAACATAACAAAATTTATATCGCAATAGTGAAATTTTGACAAATATAGAAGAAGGTAAATGACCTAATGGGAGTAAACATTGAAAAGGATCCATTGGTAGGAACAGTTCCTGATAATTGGTTAAATGACAAATCACTGCACTCCACATCACGATAAAATAAAATGTTATGCACCTCTTGATAAGTGCTAGAGAAATATAGAGTAAAAAAGTATTGCATATTGATGAATTGAAAAGATGGGTCTGAAGCTTACAGGACTTGCAATGTAGTGATAGCAGTTAATGATCTTGGTATTTGCCCGGACAAGCTGTTGTTGTTCAGCCGCCTATCCTTGCAGAAGAGTCATGAAACATAAACTTTTAGGAAAAAACAATAGTATGAAGCCACTAGTGAAATAAATTGAACAGTGTAGAAGACCTCTGACAGATAAAACAATTAAATATAAAAGCAGCTGAGAAATCATAGTTTTTGATCTCTTTTGATACAACATTCCATTAATATTTCATTATCGCAATGCCATTCGGTGGGGTTTAGGGGTCGGATATACACAACATGATCTATGTTATTGACCCACTCTGAACACTTTTATTAAAGGGAAGTAATTCAATGCAAAGAAAGCGCAAAAAGTATCTCTCGATCAACCACCAAAAGGATTACAAATAACTTAATTTCTCGGTTTCTTAGCTCGCACATAAGCTAAGTGATTCTATCCCACATAATATGGCTAATGTTTATTGTCCCCTTCACATATCTGAATTCCAACCCTGCAAACCCTAGCCACAAACACAGCAACATTTCTAACTTTCGGCGGCATTTGTTCTCCTTAAAGAAATCACCAAATATCTCCACCTCCAACACTCAAATCCAAAACCCAGACACAAACACCAACACTGTACCTGAACCGTCCATAAAAATCACCACATTAACAGCTGCAAGCAAATCAATGAGAAAAAATCACAAGCAATATCCAATCCTGCTTGTAATTCATATCTTATTGGGCCAACTTTTGGCATTTTGGTGGGCCGAATGATCTCAATTGCCCGATCTCATAACATAAGTCTAAGGTTGAAGTCGTTATAGATGAATTGGATGGAAGATTGTGGAGATTTGGTTCATGTTGGAAGGAGAGATGAGAAACACAGGAATATAGAGTCGTCATCCCTTTAAATAACAAATGCCCAAGGATTTCCTTCTTTTTTTCTTCCTTATCTTGATTCCTTTGTGTTCCTTCCCTTTGAAATCAAACCCTTCAGGCTTCAAGGCATTTGAGACATATGCAACCAAGTTTGTTACTATTTCCCAAAAGGTTACATTTGACAGTTTCAATGTGAAAGGTCAAAAGCAAACAATTTATTTGCAATCATACTGGTAACTGGAAGGATGAATAAGCCTATCTGCAATTGAGTGGCTGAGATGGTGATGGCAATGGTAATTGCAAGTTCGCAACGGCAAAGCTTTGGTATAATAAATGAAAGAACAAACACTAGTAAACCCAGCACAATCTTATCATAATAATGATTATAGTAGCACTTCTAATAAAACCACATTAAAAACGTGTTGCAAACTACGCTCTTGATAATGCCAAACAAATAGATGTGAACTGACACCAAGATTATTTCATCACATCCACACAAGGATTAACCACGAATAAATAAAATGGAGATGAATAAAGTACTACAATGTCAACAGTCAAAAAAAAGGTGAGATGTATTCATACAAGAACCGCAATCTTTGGAGCTTGCCCAGTGTATCAGGAATGGGACCAGAAAGTTTGTTCAAGTAGAGATCCAAGCTCACTAAACTCGTCAAATTTCCAAGTTCATATGGTACTGTACCACTTATATTATTACTGTAGAGCTCCCTGTTAAAGAGACCAAAAAAAATGTGTCAACAAAGCTTTTAAAACTGTACCATACTCGAGAAAACAATAAAGATGTCAAAACTATAGGGATAAATTGACATTGACATTGGATTCTCACATAAATGATGTCAAAACTATAGCATGAAAAGGGATAAATTGACATTGGATTATCACATAAATGATGAACAGTCAGCGCAACTAAGTTCTCCGCCAAGAAACCAACATATGTTTACAATCGAACTTTTTTTCATGATGCCACACTAGGTATCTAACCATCTCACAGAGCCACAGTTGACTTAGGGCAAGTGATGGGTGGACTCAACTAACACACTTCAAATCTTTGACTGGAGAAGTTCATTAGCCAAAAGCACAATTCATTCTAATAAAAGTAGAAATTGGAACCCAAAACCAAAAAGAGGGACTCTAAACATAAGGTCTAAGATGACACTATATGACAAAGTAGAATGTAGAGAGCGTTTTCCTTCAAAAGGAATCCAATCAAAATTAGCATAAAAGAACGTCAATATGAAAACAATAATCAAGAGATGTTAGTCAACTCTAGGTCAACGTCAGATGTACACTATTTATGATATGAATAGGTGGAAATTTCAGAAAATTAACTTGAGTTTGATGAGTAATACTTACAAGTACTGAAGATTTGAAAGTTGACCAAGTTGTTGAACAAGTTCCCCAGTTAAATTAGCATTCCCAAGATCACTGATAACATTTAATGATCAGTAAGTAGTTCAGTTCAGACAAATCCACAAGCCAACACATTATGCAATAAAAGGTTAGCGGCTCACACTCTAGTGACACTGTTATCACTGTTGCATGTAACATGGAACCATGTGCAAGGATTTACAAGGGTCGGATCCCAGCTTTGTAATACACCATTAGGATCAGCCAAGCCGGACTTGAGCGCATATAAAGCATCACCTATTTTACATACAACAGGATTCCCGTAATTTGAGAAAATATCAAAACTTCATCAACAGCTTATCTTAAAAACCACTTGACAATAAGAAACCTTGAAATCCGGGAAGTGGATTCACTCGATTTCAGACTCATAGTAACTATTGAAAACAAAACATGATTCTCTACAGTTCTTAATTACTTAGAGATTCAAACTTTCCAAAACAAAATAACAGCTAATCTTGTGAGAGACACTTCAAACAAGAAGCCCACATTCTTATTTTCTCTTTAATTTGTATTTTGTATTAATTTGGGCTATTTAGCACATATATCTAATACGTCTCTCGGAGAGACCGTCTCTCGCAACAATTTGTGAATAAACCGACGCTTGCCTAATCAATTAATTACCACAAACAAATTTGAGCGGGGCAAAGAAGCATTGGACATCTCACATTTAAACTCACTACAAATTCGAAAAGCCCCTAAAACAGATGATTCAGAACACAACTCGAAGTCTCGAACCATCTCATTAATTAAAAGGAATAACATTAGAGTATCAAGGAAAAACAAACTAATTAAGAGTTCACCTCACTCAATATTTCATAGTAGTTAATGGAAGCGCTTAACAACTTAAAGAATCGGAATGGAGCAACTCCCAGCATCAATCTTTACATATACACAACCTACACAGCCTACTATTAAAGCTATTCGAACAACTAGCCCTCATAATATCCTAAAAATCAAATTCATACTCAATGGTCATAAGAACTTTTAGTATCCAACTTCTCATCTTATCCTATGTCCATATTCACACTCTAATCAACCATCACAGTAACAAGTGTAAACGAATAATCCCAATTCATTTCTATAATAGCAACATATAAAAGATGGCAAAATAACAATTATTAAAAAATAAAAGCTTAATTACAAACAAATATTAAAACTTAATAAATGAAAATTAAAGAAAGAGGAATACCTTCAGCATTTGGGGAGGCATGATGAAAGTAACTAAAGAGCAAAATCAAACACAAAGTGTGCCAAATTGAAGAAACCCCTTGTTCCATTTAGCTTACTGGATCTTCTAAACATAACCCAACTAATAACATCCACCAAAACCCTAGATAGTAAAATACCCTCTTATTAAAACCCTTAAATTCAATTCCAATCACCAACCCAAAAAATTCTACCAAAAACTGATTTAAATTAACAAGTAAATCAAAGGACTTCCCAGTCAACTCTCATTTATTGCTGCCTCTCTCTCTTTAGTCCTTAGCTTATAAACCTTGAACGATCAAAACTGCGAATTAAGAGAAAAAAACTGGTGGGTATTAACTTAAATCAAATCAAATTCAATTTACTACTACAATAATTAATCAAACTTGAAGAACGAACTACCAAAATAAAATTGATAAAAATCGAAAATAAAATTGAATTAAAAAAGGGAAATCAGAAACTTACGAGAAATAGAGGAAGCAGCAGCAGCAACGAGAAGGGAGTTTGCCCAAGGAAGAAGACGAATAAGAGGAGAGAGAAAGTAAGAGAGAGAAAATAGTCAACGATTTCTGGCTGGTCAGCGTATTCCTACTTCCATTTCTTCTTCTTTCTTTCTTTTTTTTCTTCTTTTTTTCTTTTTTTTTCCTGCCCCATTAATTGGATTTTACTTTTCTTTAATTGGTTGTATTCAATTTCCAATTATAGCCTTTGACTTTATTTAATTTTAGTAGTGACAATTGCTAGTTTTGGAGTATTTTTTATTTAGTAGGGGTATTGTAGTCATTTTGAATATTGGGTTTTAACGGTCTTTTTTTTAACTCCTTGGATGTGGGTAGTGTTGTCTTTAATTTTGCCAATTCGTTTCATTTTGGAACCCGGGAACTCATTTGGCCGCGCTCTTTTTTATGGGTATGAGTTATCACCGCCCTTTCCTCCCTAAATTCTGTTTATAGTTTTCTATGAGCGGAATACACTGGGTAGAATGATGATGATGACATTTCGTTCTTTGATTTTTTTTCTCATTTTGAATTGTAAACTTGTATGAATATTCCACCTCCTCTTTAAGGAGAACTGAGTTTTCTCGGTTGGAGAAGAAGTACTACGTTTTTAGAAATGTGAGGTGTTTGATTTTACCTAACTCTTTTATCAATCTTGTACTCTAATGTAAATTGTGAAAATTTAACACATGTCTATTGTCGTCATTATCACGTCTAAAGTATCTTGTTCATAAAAACTATAATGAAAATTTGTGAACGATTGACTAACGATAGACTATACCCTTATCCCTTATCAAATGAGATAAAGAGGTAGCAATTGTGACCTAGCTTGAGAATTTAACATATTTTTATAATACCCTTAAAATTATCACAAATCTATAATACTCTCAAATTATTTTTGGATGGTAAATTGTTAAATTGGACCATTTAACTCAAATTGAGAATAATTTGTATCGATTTGATTCAAAAATAACTTGTGTATTGTTGATTGTTGGTTGTTTTAAATGATAAATGATAGATTAAGAACCAAAAAATAATGTAAAAAGAACTCATAACAACTCTTGGATTTTGACTTAGTCATATACTTAACAATTTTATTTGGTTGTTTGCAAATCAAAAATACAAAAGCTAAAATATCAATTTGCCTAACACTACCTACTAAAAACACAAAAACTTTTGTATGGACTTGCTCCATACTATTTTATTATCCACCAACTTTAAAAGATATTAAAATAAAAAATATTTTTACTTGACAAGTACAATCATATAGATCGGCCTACACTAAAACAATGTACACCAATCTATAGAAGACTTTTTCTTAAGCCTTTAGGCACAACCCATCCACAATATCAATCATTCTTTTTCTTCCCATCAATTTGTATTTATTTAATTCTTCAACCATAAAATTTTTTTATTCTATAAAAAGAGGAACAATTTTGTGGGGATAGAGAAAGTTTTAAACTTACTTTGATTTGAGTTTTATATAATACAATTGTCAAGAAACTAATTCACTAAAAATTCTAAAAAGTATCATATATCCTTTTATTACTAACAAATATCACAAGAATCGGGAATCACACAGGGCTGACCCTAGATATGTTAATAGCATATTGAAGCTCTTTTCCTTTGCAATTTATTATCACATATATAGACCCTTCTACAACCATTAATTTTATTTTTTTGACATGAGCCATGAACAACGGCTCCTCTTACCCACTCCTAGGACTGGCCCTGGAATCACATAATTTAGCAAAGGTGGAAGTGTAAATAGTAAGAGAAAGTGACATTCAGAATTAGCGGAGGTATTGTATGAGTAAGTGAAGACCAAAATCATCACACACAAAACACCCCAATTTACGGAAACTATTTTTAAACTAACTTAACCTAATCTTTTTTTAATCTTCTTGGACGGACCTAATAACATCAAAATTAAGGAATTTGATGTCTCTTCACACTAACTTTAGGTCATTTACCTATAGGAACAAGTACAAGACTGATATGGTTAAAAAAGTACAGTGATATTCGAGAAAAATTGTACATCTTTTCAAAAAAAAAAAAAGTTATACATGTTTTAATATAGATAAGGTCGATTTTCAATAGTATACTCCCTTTGTCTTCAATCAATATATTGCCATAGTTATATATTGTATAAAAATTGAAAAGAAGGGTCGGCTATGTAGTAAGAGCTACATGAGCGTCGGTTCAGGGCCTTTTTTTTAAGGGCCCAAATATTTTAATATATATACTTTTTAATTCTATATTAAAACATATTAACACATATATAATTCATGTATTGTCAATAATTATTGATAAACAATATTTATTTATATACCTTGTTAATGACTTTGTTGTAGTGGTTTCGATCGTTATTTTTAGTTTAATGGTTACCTGATATTATTTGGTATATTCTGGTTTAGAGAAAATAATTGAATTTAGGTATAAAAGTATTGTTAAATTGTTATGTTTCATAGGTTAATTGAGTTAAATAAGCAAATTAGTGTTTTAATCAGAATATATCTCATTGATATTTAAAAAATAAATAAAATATACGCATTTGTATTTTTATTTTCGCTCAAGTCCCTAAAATATTTGAGATGACTTTGTTAAAAACTAAATAAACTAATATGATTATTTTATGTTATCAATGATGGTAGTTTTCTTTGAATTGTATACTAGTAAGTATTAATTATTGATGATAGTTTCTTTGTCAACAATTAGATTATCCTTTGAATTTTGATATAATATTGAAAACTACATTTTATACACTTGAAAAAAGTCATATTTTAGTTGGATACAATGCACATTTTGAAAATTCTATAAACATGTTCCCCTTTCATAAAAGTAATTATACATTATACTTTATGTTATAATAATTTTATTATTAAATTCATTACATAATGAAAGACGAAAAAAAGATAAAATATACAAAGAAGAATATCTAATAAATAGACAAAATGAGTTTGTACATAAAATAAAAAGATAGAATATTCAATTTGTAAAAAGGAGTTTTTGCTCCAAATGAGTTTTAAAAAGGCTATTATGTGCACCATGTGTATAAAAAGTACCAAAACAAAAGGGGCATTTACATACATTTAAAGATATGAACCAATAAAAAGTAGTATCATCTGGCACTAGACAATATAATAGGGGATAGATTGGCAGTCGAATCGAGAACCCGAGTCATATTAGAATGATGAATGTGTTTGCTTTTCTGAGCTAACATCTCCTCGTCTTGCCATCTCGCCCATCGCTCAGCAAAACCAGCGCCTTCAAGCATCCTTACAACTTCGGACATCTTTGGACGTGCCATCGGATTAGTTTGTCTACAAAGTAGTGCAATTTGAATCAATTGTTCAGCTTCTTCCTCAATGTAATTGTCTTGCATTTCAGGATCAACTAATTCCTCCAATTTCTTTTCGTCCAAAACTCCTTTCACCTAAAACATATTCAACATCGATCACACATTATTTTTCGTTGGAACTTGAATAGGAAGTACTCGATTTCTTTCGGGTTTTCCCTAATCATGCAAAGAGTTTATACATTATACACATACATATTACATATACATACCCATTCCAACCATGTTACATCATGTTCATTATCGGGTGGAAGAAGATGAGACGCCTTTTGACCTGTGATTACCTCTAGAAGCATCGCTCCATACCCGAAAACATCAGTTTTCTCCGAAGATTTTCCAGTCGAGAAATACTCAGGTGCAATATGGCCAACTGTGCCACATACTTTTGTTATAACATGAGTATTTTTGTAGTCCATAATTTTTGCTAAACCGAAGTCTCCAACAACTGCTTCGTACTCCTCATCTAAGAATATGTTATCGGTCTTCACATCACGATGAATGATTTTCGGGTCACAATGTTCATGCAAATACGCAAGACCTCTCGCAACTCCCAGTGCGATCCTCTTCCTCACTTCCCAACTAAGCGGTGGTTGTGATGCTGGGCGATCTTCAAGAGAACCAAATGATAACAATATCTAAGTTTTGGGGACTGAGAAAAGATTTTTTCCCGATATCCAATTGAATTTGCCACACCGCCCACCAAAAGCTCTCGCATTTCAAATGGCGGGAAGCTAACTCAAAGGAACGGAGGAATATGTCAAAAGGATCCATTACTCGGTATAGATAGTGAATGTAAATACCTCTTAAACATGATGTTACACTTCCATTAGGCATTAGAGGATAGACGAGCAATCTTTCCACAGGCGTGGTGCAAAAACCGTACAAGCGAATCAAATTGCGGTGTATAGCAATGCTAATCATTTCAACCTCGGTTTGAAATTGGATTTCTCCACCTTTTGCAACTTCCTCTTTCAGTCTTTTTATTGCTACAATGGTGCCGTCAGCCAAACGTCCCTTATAAACGTTAGCAAATCCACCTCGACCAATGAAGTTTTTGTTGCTAAAATCATCGGTTGCAATTTGTAATTCTTTGAAAGTGTATCTTTTTAGTTGTCCCTGATGAAGCTCCGGGTGTTCTTCATCTATGATCAATAGCATAACAAACAAGGCTCAGTATTTCAAACGCTATGTTACTCGGACTCGTGTAGTCATGTCATGCCTCAATACTTAGACGTGGACATGACTTTTGAGCGTTCAGTTTCAACACTACTTGTTAGATATTAGTTTAACAGTACGAGTAACACAGATCAATCATAATAGTACTAATACGAATCAAGTCACAATTGTATCGACATGTCGTCTTACCAGGAATATCGATGAAATTTTCTTTGCGGTTCCTATTTTGCCTCCGCCTCCAAAAACGGGTACCTATCAGAATGGTGAAGAGAAGAATGACACCGGCAGCAATCCCTCCAACAATAGCTCCAATTGGATTGCTTTTTCCTGAAAAAAATATGTTCATAAATCTTTACAAAAATTGCTCGACTTTTTCATCGGGGGTAAATACATAGAACTCTTGAATCTGAAAACGCCCTATCAAAATACGTTTCATATGGAAACACAACCACTTAACCATCATCTAAAGCAAACCTGGTGATTCCTGAGATGGACTCATTGGAGGGACCCTCAAATTTGGATTGCCAACAAAACTGAAACAAGAAACATGACAACCGGATGTTTAAACCATCTCAATACAACAACGTTATAACCTTAATTCCAACAATATGGATCAAAATCTCCCCAATGTTAGTTAAACATTTAGGGAAGTGAAAAAACGAGCGAAAAAAAAAAATTAACCTTGAATTTAAGAGCTTTGCGAAAGATCCGTTGACAGGAACTTCTCCTGTTAGCTGGTTGAAAGACAAATCACTATAAGAAAGTTATATTGTATACCTTTTGTAACAAATCCTACAAAAAGGTAAAGACTTACAGCCCGTTTGGTTGTTGGTATTAAATGGTTCGAATAAAACTACTTACACAGTTACACATGTTTAAGGGTGAGAGCTCTATTACCATGGAAATGACAACAAATTTTATATAAATTAAAACCAAAATTGATTCTTATTACCATCATTTCATACCAATAACCAAACGCCCTGTTAGTCTATTATTCTAATACGAATAAAGGGAGGAAATAAACACTCACACGCTAGTCAAACTTGATATGGTAGTCAATGACATAGGTATCTTTCCAGACAGTTTATTGTAATTCAACTTTCTATCATTGTAGAACACACATAAAACAATATTTGGATCAGTCATTTCAAAAAAGGGCAAGATCCTTAAACAATATATGAGTATTTATAATTAAAGGCATTTTACAAACGAAAGAAACTGAGTGTAAATTGAGAACTATCCTCATACTGTAAGCAAGTCTGCTAAACAACTAACATATCACACTTAGTTTGTGTTCTTTTCTCTGTTTTAACACACAAGAACCAACTCAACTAAAAGCTGAAGCTAATGATTGTATCCTCATACATGTTATATACTCTATCACGCCTTCTCACACAAAGCCCTTTGGGCTGGAGGTGGGGATACGACACATGCTCTCCTTATACTTGGCGGTATATATTCCATTTGAAGTGATGAATGAACGTGATTTGAACAATTAACCCGTGACTTTTTGTCCAATTGTCTTTTGATATCATGTTAAGAAACCAACTCAACTAAAAGCTGAAACAGATGGTTGTAACCCATCATATGCTATACTCTATCAAGTTCTATTGGGCAAGATAAAGATAACAAACTAACAATTACAAATATAGCTTCTTTGGGACAAAGATCGGAGTAGTAAGTCAGAGACGAATACCATGCTAGCTACATGTTTCATTGCAACAAGACACAAAGATTAAGAAAAAGCAACAAAATATACAAAAGAATGAATTCATACAAGTTCCGAAGATTAAGGAGATTGCCAAACGTATCAGGAATAGGACCGGTAAGGCTGTTAAAACTGAGATCCAAACGCTCTAACTTAGCCAAATTCCCCAGTACAGGAGGTATTATACCAGTTATATTGTTGTTGTAGAGTGCCCTGTAGAAGAACGGAAAGGCAAAACAAACATTACACAGCTCAACCCGAAAACAAGCACAAAGTAAGATGTGCTGTAACATATGATCATCTTTCGAGATAGCTTGAAGATCTCAAAACATGTTCTAAAACGATCTCAATTCGACAATACATGATACATGTTCTAAAAGGCACATGCTATCAGAATTATGGTCGGTTTTGGGCTATTGGGAAAATTTGTGCGAATCGCGAATTAGCTACCGAATTATGTTATTTGGGTAAAAGAAATGCTATGAGAATTGAACTTACAATCCCTGGAGATTTGGGAGCTGGGCAAGTTCAGGAGCAAGCGGACCAGATAGCTTAAAACTTCCGAGGCCACTGAAACAATAAAGCTTGATGAGCAATGCTATAATCAGCAAGAATCACAAGTAAAAGTAGTACAGTCCATCACAGTGTCACATGATTCGCTAATCTCCTCGTGAATTGCAAATCGGAAAAAGTGAATTATGGTCGATTTTGGGCTATTCTCGTACCAATTTGAGCGAATCATGTTACACTGTTCTATTAGAATTATAAGTAAAACTTACATTTCGACGACACTTTCATCTTTACAAGTAACATAGTGCCATGAACAAGGACTGACAAGGGCAGTATCCCAGTTGTCCAATTTCCCATCAGGATCAGCCAAATTGGACTTGAAAGCACCTAAAGCTTGGACTGCATTTTAGTTATCAAATCATCACTAAAAGCTACTACAATTAAGCAATGCCATACTATTGAATGGCTCGTTTGATTGCTGGTATTAAAGAATAATACGAATGGTAATGAAAATTCATATGTAATTTGGATTAAAAAAAATTCTTAACAAGGTATATGATCATCATTGTTCAACTTTAATCGATTGTTTCTTCACAAAATCCATTCTCATTCATTACTATTTGAAAATGTGGCATTAAGTGGTAATAATGGAAAATAATACGGGAAAATAATAAGATAAATTCATTTCCATTATCACCATTTTAATATCAATAACCAAACGGCCACTAAGGACTAAGGAGACTAAGGAGCTCCCTAGGAAAAATCAGAAAATCTAGCAAATGTAAGAGTTATTGTTCATCTTTTCCTTCATCACTCAATCCTGTATAGCCCTTACTTATAATCCCAATAATGACCCGCTTTAGACGTGTTCAAAACAGATCTGATGGTCCGATATTTACCCGACCTTAGAACCGAACCTGACTCTACCCGACTTCAAAATGAATTCACTTCAAAATGAATTCAAAATAATGTAAAAATCAATATGGACACAAGACCCAATTTTGAACCTACTCAAAACACCTAACCTCAAATTGATCCAATGACCTGAATGAACACCTCGCACCTTATTATAAATATAATTCAGCTCTCAATTTGTAGGCCGACTCGCCCCATTAACCACCTCGAACTCATGAAATAGCTATGTTGAGACCATACATCAAAAAGACCTCTCATCCAAACAAGCCCCATCTAGGTTATCAATTTTGGAGCTCAAACTTGCCTACTTGAACCATTTGATTAAAAATCTTCATAAAAATCAAATTGCATAGCCTATAACACAAAAGAATGGTGGGTTGACATGATTGTTCGACCCATCCTAAATCAAACAAAGATAAAAACCCAGAAAAAATAAACAAGAAAACATCATTCAATGGGTACAAAAAAGCCAAAATCAACACCAAAACAAAATCTTTAAAACCAAAAATCATAAAAAAAAAAAAGTAAGACTAACCTTCATTTGCAGAAGTGTTGAGGAAAAAATAGGACACTAAAATGAAACACAGATAAAAACCCATGTTGGAAATCACAATATACTCCATATTAAAGATGGGACAAGCTTATTATTGTTTGATTCCATATGAATATTACAAGAAATTAGAGAAATTAGAAGAAAGATTAGTACTTTGACTATGAACCAACAAGTTGTGTTAGTAAAATAGAGGAATTAGTGTGGGAGCATAACAAATAAGAATCAGAAGCAGGAAATAGTAGGGATTTGCATTTGGGGATACTATTTTAGTCATTATACAAACGATGGACACGGTTGTTGACCGTTATTATTTTGTTGTAGGAACTAGGTATTAAGAAATAAGTGGAGCATATGATTTCATTGGTTTTGGCCTTTTGTGGTTCAACTCTTATTATATTTTGTTCGTTACATAGTACTTGCTGCTGATAGTGATATTTTCTCAGACAACATACGACACTCGGTAGCAAGTATTATGAAACGGAAGAAGTATTTCCTTGGGGTACACCAAGTTGTAAGCTTTAAGTTTTGGCTTAAAAGTCCTTTATAACATTGTTTTTGATTTTTTAACACTAAAAAGCCAAAAGTCAAAAGTCAAAAGTCAAAAGTAAGCATTAAGAATACAATAAGTAAGCATTAAAGATAATATAAGCAGGCATTAAGAATATGATAACTAGTTGATTCATCTATTATAAAAAAATGAATAAATAAAGATGGGTCAACTTTTGGGATGATCATCCTAGACCAAGCCTCTTTAACTAGTTGGTCTTTAATGTGGAGGACAGCTTGGTTCAAGATGTTTGGTTTTTTTTTTTTAAGATGTTTGGTTTAATATTCAACAATTGAGTTGAACAATTGGATTATATTTTCTTATCTTTAATTAGCCGCAAATATAAATTTAAAATAAAAAGGATATTCTATACGGTAAGCATTAATTATGGCAAAAAGCAAATGGTAACTATTCTTAAAATTTTTATCACAAAATAGCACTCAACTTTTAGAAAATTAACTACCTTAACGGTAAAATGATCATTTTCATATTTAACATACAACTCAAGAATAACAAAAATGGAGAAGCAAGAACACCTTGAATGAAAGAGGAAGAAGATGCTGATCTTTGGTGAAATGAATTATGGGTAAAATGATCATTTTCATATTTAACGGTTTTTAAATGTTTTCACCTTAGTAATTACGGTAGTTAATTTTTTAAAAGTTAAGTGCTATTTTATGGAAAAAATTTTAAGAATTGCTACCACTCGCCTTTTATCACAATTGATGCTTACCATATAAAATATCCCAATAAAAAAATATGCATTCACAATCTAAAAATTATTCATGATACATAATTATTCCCAAAATATTGTTCCGAGCTACACCCTTATTACCGTCCAAGTCGGACGGTAGAGTAAGATTTTAGTCGATTTTGTATTGTTTCATAGACTCGACCCTACCTGGAGTTGAGTAGCGTCTTTTGCCGTCTACAACCGTGGTTAACCCTTATGCTGAAATGTAGAATCTACATTAGTTGGAAACTCTAGATAAAAGCACAGATGAATTGGCTTTCATCAAAGATCGGAATCAAAATATAAGCATAACGAAAAATCGATATGAAGATTGAAGCATAACCCCTTACATAGAAGAAGAAAAAGTCATACAAACATGTGCACACCTTAATATCGAAATGTTTTAAGTTAAAACTCAGTTGGATGAAAATTATGTGACTATAATGTACATTCAAAAGAATTAGATATCATATACTCATATATTCGACAAACCAAACTCACGCTTAACGAATGATCTAGGCGAAAAGGCGAAAGGTTAAGTGCAAATGATGGTGTTTCTTGCATATTGAACTCGGTTACACCAATGGACTGTTCTTGACTTCTCAACGCATCAGTAAGGACTCGGCAGTAGCAAGGACAAATTATCGATCTTTGCAACGTCTTTTCATCTTAGCCATTTCCTCTCTGCAAGGACAAATTACGTAGTTAACCAATTATGCTCTTTCTGACTGAATATAACGAAGAACACGAGGAAAAACTAACCGTTAGAAGGATTGGAGCCGTTTCCTTTTGCGCCTTGTGTTGATTGGGATGTTGATCGTTGGACATGAGGAGAACCGTGCCTCCCAGTTGCACCCGGGAGTGAATGCCTCTTCTTGGAATAAATCTCTTTATCGTGCACATCTGGGCTTGATCGAGGGGAACTTGCCTTGGCTCTGGCGGATTCTGTGGCTTGCATATAGCTAGGAAGAGAGCTACGACTACTATTATCTCCAGGCTCCTGACCCGCATTTTCGGATTTTGCCGACCCGAAAGAATTCCTTCTCTTCCCACTTTTATGATCCTTGGGCAAATGCTCGGTACTAGTTCTTGCGCCCGAGTCACTATTCGGGTTTGACAGTGACTTCTTTTCCGAAGATGGAGAATTGCGCTTTCTGTTAGATCCATGTTGATCAGCCTTATTCCTTTTACCCTTTACTGATACTTGACTAGAAGGTGTTCCTTGAGATTCCGGGATGGTCCTATGGCTTATAGGTGAGGCCTCAGGTGAGGGTTTGTACGCTTGGTGATCAACTGCTGATTCGTTTTCTTGATGATTCGGGTCTACAGCCACAGATGAGTCCACTTCGGTCACAGAACACTCCGGCACAAAATCAGTTTGCACATCAGGTTCCTTAGACTCAACTTTGTGCTCCACCCGAGGGCTGATCTCAGTTGAAACCGGATCAACAGATAAATCATCGACTCCATGGACCTCTTGCTGCTGAAACGTGAAGGATGGTATATCAGTCATAGAGTTGCCTGATACGTCGATATCTTCACGATCCAACTTCACTCCCACATCAGGTTGACAAGGTAAATCACCCAAGATCTGCGCTTTCGGCACAAGCTCTGCATTCTCTATATCAGATCTATCGGGTGAATCCAGAGTGGAAGAAATTGAGAGTTCGGTCCCACATTCAGATCCAGCAATATGAATCCGCGGATCAGAAGTACCAGACATTTCCATATCACCAGGTTTATCGGTTTTCTTGACACTTTCTTCAGGAGATTCAGCTTCAACGTCTAGAAGGGAAGAATTAGTTGCTCGTTCCGTGTTTGCAGCTGAAGTCAGTTCTTCAAATTTTGATTGAGCAGCGATGAATGCAGGATTACTCGCCTTCCGTGATCCAAACGAAAACTTTTTCCCTTCACCATTCAAGTCTGATGTTGCTGAACGCTTTGTCGAAAGTTTGGGTTGTTGGGTTTCTGCGATCAACGAAGCGGGTTTACCTTCAGGCAATAATGGCTCGGCTTGTGTGTGAGAAGCTTCAAACACAAAAGTCTCGGTCTTTTCATGACCAATGTCCTTGTTAAGTATTTCTTGCTCTTGAAGATGACTTTGCTCGCTTACGTGGGTTGCAAATGAAATACCTGACCCACCATCCGTGGTGCAAATCTCATTGGTGATGATTTCCTCGGTCTTCACAAAAGTCAGATCCCCGTTACCTACTTCTTGTTGAAGATGAGTTTGCTCGCTTATATCAGCCGCATGAGGAGTACTTGACCCGCCATCAGTAGTAAGAATCTCATCGGTAATGTGGTGTTCATCGTTTTCCATCAACTTTGCACCTTCCATCGTACTTAACATTGAATTTTTTGACTCGGAAAGAACCACTGAGGAAAACCCAGCATCCTCTTTGAGTGCAATTACCTGAACCTCATCCGCAGTCTCTGGTTCCACGCAAGGCTCGGAGTTTTTAACAGCATCGGATGTTGACACGGCCATCCATCTCTCCAACCAGCTCCAGGCTGAATCGAGTTTCATAGGATCACATCGAATATTTAGAGATTTCGGTCTTGGCATAGACTCCAACTGAACAATAACAATCAAACTCCGTAAGACAAAAAGTAAAACTAAAAGTCAGAAGAAATGGGTGGCTAAAGTTGTAGAAAAATGTAACATAATTTACCTGGCGTGTAAAACTGTTTTGGAGCAGCTTCACAGTGGAAAATTGAGCGTCATTTGGTTTATTTTTTGGGTCCTGAAATACAATGGAATACATTATACGAGAATATTTTTCAGGCAACTAAGAGGAAGTTAAAATGTTGGCGAGCAATGGAAAATTTTCAGGCACCTGAAGTGGTTAGACACATAGAAAAACTAAACGAAGTTGCGAAAATGATCGAATACATGAAAGCAATTCATACACAATTTCATATTAGAATAGTGCATTTACCAAGCCCTTGGAGTTGCGAGCGCGAACTAGGGCCTGAACCTTGACAATGGCCCTGATACAATGCAGAGTTGCAATTGCATGTCTTCGCACTAAATGCCCACGAACAACTGCTTGAACTTTAACGGCACTCTTTAACTGCAAAAATTTTCTCCGAGCCTGGCAAATTAAAAATGAAATATATTACAAACGGGTTTTTAAAATTCAAAGGTATCAATTAAATTATCAACGGTGAGAAATTTGACAAATACCAGGAAGCCTCTCATAGCTGTTTGAATAATAATGACAATGGTTTCATCCATAATATCACCGGCATCACAACCATCTACGGAAGCTAATCCCGACATGGAATCCTTATGTTGAGTTGTCAGGACGCTTTCATCGTTTGAAATAAATGATTCGTTGGCGATACTTGAATCATCTGATGTTTCGTTGCTGTCAGCTTCAGAAACAACCGGCTCAACCATTTTGTAATCAGCTGACGTTTTACTGTTAATACTTTCTAAACCAACCTCATCCAGACTAACTTTCGACTCAGCATGTGCCCCATTTTCCGAAGCGACCACCAGTACAGATGCCTTCGGTTCAGCACAATTTTCAGTAACATCGACAGGTTTACTAATTTCATCGACAGATTTACTAATTTTGTCGACGGGTTTACTAATTTCATCGACAGGTTTACTAAGTTTGTCAACGGGTTTACTAATATCGTCAACAGGTTTAGGCAGCTGTGGCTTCTCATCAACACATACAGACTTAACTGGAGCTTGGAATTCAGTATTACCGACTAGTGGGGTATCTTTACCGGCTGAAGTTGTAGTTTCTGAATTGACATTGTTGCCAAGTACCCGATGCCTCCCAGATCTTTTCATGAAACTCCACCCTCGTTTATCATTTGGCGTCTTAGCCTGTAGTTTAGATACCAACATTAAAACACAAAATTGGAATCAGATAAACTCATAGAAGGGTGTTAAGGATGACAAACAAAAGGCTTCAGTCTGACCAGGGTAAAGGGTGTACAGGGGGAAAATATACAACTTATATAAAATCAAAATATTGTGTAATAGAAGTATTAATCATAGATTAATGTGGGTTAGTGGTTATAAGTATAGTTTTGAGTGTAGAGTTGAGAGTTCCAATCTAGGCCCCTTTTAACTTTCGGCCCAAGATCCGCCACTAACGCATTTGCAGTTGTTATTTATATGAACTTGCAGATATGTTTGTTATCAAGAGTCAATACAAAACAATTGTTGTTTTTTACAAGGGTAAGGTTGCGTACATCTGACCCCTAAATCCCACTTTGACCATTTAATAGTATTAGGGTAACTCTTCAGAAAGAGTTAAACCCTAAAAGAAGCATTTGACACAAGTACGAACAACTTAATCATGCTACCATGACAAGGATCAAAAGCAAGAATACACATCCATATCGATTCATGATACCGAATAATGAATGTAGAAACAAGTACATCAAGGGATTCAAATCATAAAGCAACGAAGATATAGAGGCTTGTAAAAGTGTTCCTTCAACATGGATGCAACCTGAAGACTGATGCTTTAAAGCCAAGGCTAAAGTGAGGGGATTACACATTTTTTCTTTCTTTTTCATCTTGTTTTGATAGCGAAGGGCCTTTTACTAAAATTTTACAATCCACGGCATGCATCAGCTCATGAATCCTATATCAAACTTTCTAGATATGTATAGGTTTGAAACACAACAATCAGTTACCCCAATGTCATTAAGTCCATCCCACCTAAGCAGGGTGGGAGGTTGGATATTTGCAACCTATAACAAAGAGATTCTTTTCTATTGACCCTTGGTAGCGAATAACAACTGCAACTTCAGTTTCAAATAAATAAGAAATTTAATTAGTCATCTTAAAGGCTCTTTGGCTACATTACTCACACTTGAAAGGAAAATTTAAAAAGAAAAAACTAGAAAATGCACTCATGACTCAACTTAAAGGAGCTCATAGATAGAATTAGCCTTAAATAATTTAGTAGCTAAATCAATTTATTAGTTGGTAATGTTTGGTAAAAAGTAGATAAGGGTGGACCTAGTTTTTCCAATAAGCTAATATGAGCATATAGAAGAGTGGATCTTCTAGAAAATATTATCCCACCTATTACCCCTCCGAATTCTAATTAGTTATCAAAACAAAAGCTTGCATTTTTACCTATCTTTATTTGCATTCGAATTGAATATACAAAGCAAGAAATACTAGTCCAGCAAAAACTACAACATAATCGTCTATCAACTATCAACTATCAGCTATTACTGGTCAAGAAAAGATTTGATATGCAATGCAATCTAGCAAGAACTTGATGCTCTTTGTTTAGACCTATGACACTTGTTCAACATAATCTAGCAATGCAATCTAGAAGAATTTAAACTTAGATTGGTCATACTTCTATTTGACAATTTAATGCTACAATAAACAAAAGAAGCAAGGATAAATCCTTGTATCTCATTAAAAAGTCCACACCAACTATACTTTATTCATAACTCCCCAAACCACCCACATAAAATTCATAAACACAAACTAAGAAAGTACTCAGATCCATTTACAGCTCACATTAAAAAGCAAATCAACAACCCCTCAATACAAAATATATGTTCCACTTTCCAACTTTTTATCCGTATGAGTCTATTATTAACCATCACAGTGTCACATGATTTGCTAATTTGCTAATTGCCTCGTGAATTGCAAATTAATAAAAGCAAATTATGGTCGATTTTAGTTGATTTTAGTTTATTTTTGAACCATTTGGAGCGGATTGTGAATCTAAAAGCCGAACTAATTAGCGAATTACTTCTATATTTACTTCTATATTTCAATATAATAAATAAAAAATAGTAAAATTCATGGCATTTCTATAAACCAGCCAAACCCCATGAAGCAAAACCATGTTATTTTTCAATCAGTTCATATTTTAAGCTTTAAACAATCAGATCTTACATAAATATGACTGAATCAAGGGCTGAAAACATCAATGATCACAAATTGAATCATTCCCAAAATAGAAAGTAAAAGAAAAACAGAAATCCACCAAATTAGCAACATATAAAGCAAGGGTAATTACATAAATCAAGGCACTTCAAAATTAATTTAATTAAACATGAAATTAGAAGAAAGGGACACTTATTAGTTATTATCGCTCCTGAATTACTCAAAAAAGACATGATCTCACTAAATTCCAAAATCAGTATTTTTTTAAAAAAAATACAAAAATAATAAATAAATTAATAAATGTATAAGAAACATAAATAAACGCCTAATGCAGATTCAAAATAACCCGAGAAACTGAAAAAAATTTCTGGGTAACTAAATGAAAAATTAAGATTTTTGCTTTGAATTTTTGATGAAAATAACATATTTATGATTCAAATAATCTGGGAAACTAAAAAAATTCTGGGCAACTCTGTAACTTAATAAAAATCAATAGGAGTAAGAAAGAGTATGCATTATAGGAAATGGACTTTAAAATTAAAAAAATAAAAACAAAAAAAAGAAAAGGGATTTTACCTCAGAAGTATGAATTTCATCATCATTTTCAGCAGAATCACTACCACAAACAATGATCTTTAAACAGGAAGAAGAAGAAGAAGATTTTCCCATAATAAATTGATGATTTGTGGTTGATTGTCTCTCTAGGTTAGAGTTTCTCTCTCTAGAGAAGGTCTCACTGAGTCTGAGAGTGAGTCAGAGTGAAAGAAAAGACAGAGAAAGAACAGATTTGTAATTTGGGTAAATAGGGACTACTATTATTGGGAATTGCTCCTCAAAGAGGAATCAGTCAATGCAAGTCCTAACTAATTCTTCCGTTTTATAATATTCGCTACTGATAGCGACATTTTCCCACATAATATATCACAGCAAGTATTATGGGACGGAAAAAGTATTTCATGTATAAGTACTATACTCGCTCTTTCATGTTTATTTTGCATAAATAATTGTCAATTAAGTTCGTCTTACTTATTTTACGTTATTTTTATTTTGGATTTTAGACGATAGTTCACGACATTTTTTTAAGTTATAGCCGATATTTGATTGCTTGTTGTAGTCAATTATATTGGCTGATATGACCAGTTGATTTTATTGACTATTTTGACCAACTAATATTGAATCTGCTGCTATGAGCATATTATTCAAAAAACAACTAAGTTATTTCAATCGGCCAATTTACCAAACACTTGTATTACATGGTTTGACCATTCAACCCTCTATTTATATCAAAATAACTTTAAATTACTATAAGGTATTTTTCTAAACACCTCTCAATCTCATCTATGCATTTTAGCTTTTTTAATTTTATCCGCACAATTTATTTTCTCTTTTATCTTTGTTCAATTATAATTAGATAGAGGGAGTACACTATTTTAATGTGCGTCAATATTAAAGATATAAAAATATTAACTAATTTTCACTTGATAAATGATAAGTACAACTAAGAACAATTATTGGAAAATATTTTCTATTTTTATAATTAATCCACTAAAATAGTATATAAACTAAATCCATATGACTTCTAGATTATAATTTGCCCACCTCAAAATTGTAAAGTGGATCTGTTTAAAATAAATAGTTTCAAATACAACTGGTGTTAAAATCCAAAAAATAAAAAAAATAAAATTGGTGAAAATTAAGTTTATGCGAATGAGAATTAAAAATCAAAGGAGTATTAGTAAGGATTATGGTTAAAAATGGAAACGAGAAAATTAGAAAGAAAAAACGACTAATTCATTACGACAAAAGAATTGTTTAGTTTTTTTTTTGAGTTAAAGAATTGTTTAGTTGGATACATTTTTTTCTATAAATTAGAGTTTTTCTTACCTAATGTTGTTTGAATTTATTTTTTCTTAATTATAGTAAACATTTTCGTAATATAATAAGATTTTCTATAAGTATTAGTATATAATGAATATTTGTATTTGAATCCATTTTTTCCAATACGGACCTCAACACAAATCGTAAATTACAGCTTAGTTTTATCTTTGGAATCCGGATTATATTATTTGGATTTTTTATTAATCTACTTTTTCTGAGTGGTCTTTTAGAGCTTTCTCTTTTTTTTTTAGAAATTGTAAAATATTTCCTTCCCTTCTACTCTCTACATAATAGAATTTGACACTATTTATCACTCAGACTTATTTTATATATTACGGCTAATGTGTAAGAAAAAATATAGTCAAGTTGGATCTTGTTTGAATCGTCTAATCACATATCTTCATAATATTAAGTTTTTATAATTTTTAGATTTGTGTAGTTCAATATATAAATGAACATAATAACATATTATATTGCGTAAAAGGTCACATATAGCGAATATAGTGGAACAGAGCGAGTAATTATTAGGTTTAGAGATTGGTGCCCCAGACTGAAAAACCGTTAGTCCCTTTAGAATAGGGGTGGGTTAAGAGAGAGAAGGAAAAAGGGAGAAATGTCAGAGATCTTGTGCTACAATATACCTTTTTATCCTTGGGTTTTAGTTGGGGTGGTACACCTATAAATAACCAAATTTTTTAATGTTTGTTTTTTCATCTAATTTAATATTCTAATTTAATCTTTAACATCTCTAATTATACTTCATTTCTCTAATCTTTGCAATGATATCTCACTTGACTATGTTTTAACCGATTAAAAATTAATCGCAAATTTAGAGTGATGAATGAATAGTGTCATTTCTCTAATCTTGCGACCATTTTGAAACGGAGATAGTAGCTTTTATGTTTAAGGGTCATACTTGTGTGATAAGATGCAGACTTGTGGAGTTGGTTTTCGTGTCACTCAATCTTATTTATTGCGGGAACTTTTCCTAATCTTTCTCAAGTTGATGGACTCTTTTATCGCGCTCTCCTTTATAAGTATGAGTTGTTGTCTTTATTCCCTCTCCAAACCCTACTTATAGTTTTTCCATAAAGGGGATGATGAGTAAAAGTGATAAAAATAATTTTATGAAAAAAATTATAAAATATATCATAAAATGAAAATGTAATTTAGATGTACGATGATAATTGAAGAAAATGTGTGAGTCCTGATAAAAAAAATTGAAAAAAAATAAGAATGATTCTTTGGGACAAATAGAATATCACAATCCTAACGATGTTGGAATCACTTAATTAAGTTAGTTTAAACCAGATCTTGTATTTATATTGATATTTAGACTTCTACAATACAATGGTACAAAAGATAATGAAAGGTGAAAAATAAATAGAGAAGCATGTTATCTTAAGAAATAATTTAACAAGAAAGAAGAGTGACACGTATGATTGCACATGGTATGGTTTCATTTTCACAAAATTATGGTCCTCTCTGTAAATCATTGTGCTTCCTATGCCTTATGCCATGTTTGGGTGCACCATTCTCATATGCCTTCTGCAATTTTCAATTATAAGCTTACATTCTATTATTGTCAAGTGGGATCTGTTGGTGGCTCAATGGATAGAGCATCTACATGTAGAGTGGAAGGTTTGGGGTTCGATCTCTACTGGGCGCAAATATCAGTTGGGAAGTTTTTTGACTGCACGCATCTCTCTGTACTCCTTCCTTTGAGGAACGAATATGATTTGTCCGCATTTTTCGAGAAAAAGAAAAAAAATCCCTCACTCGAACCTACCTTGTGCAGGATACTAGAAGTTCCTTTAATTTAATTATGACATTAAATTATATAAAGTGGGATTCATTGACAAATTGTAATGTAAGGAGTACATTTTATACTCTTATTGTCTTTTAAGTTTTAAATATTGCTTTGTTTCATTGAATTTGTTATATTATAATTATAGCCCATTATCACCTGATATTGAATTTACTATATGATTTTCTCGCTACTTTCATCAATATACATTCACTATTAACAATTGTTGAACTGAATTGATCTAAATTATACTTCTATTTAAAATTGATAAAAATACGAGTGTAAAAATATTCTTAACTGATTAAAACTGATCAAAAACTATTACAATTAGAATCTAATTAAACAAAGTTATAAGTAGATAAAAACACTGCGTCGAGAGCTAAATAAAATGAGGAATCCACAAATTATTGTCTAAACAATTAGGAGTATTATAATGCATTAACAATTGATGCATTAATCCTGTAAATTATATGAAAATTATTAATATTAAAAATTAGAAGTAATACATAATTACATATATCTAGGAAAAGTTATATAAATTTTTTTTTAATTTTTAAAAAACTAATAAAATGTCAGATTAGAGTTGTTTGATACTCTACGTACTTTCCAACATGTACCAACTGTATAGGAGCAGTTGATATGCTTCTCTATTGACTTGATGCACATGGTACCTTTCAATTTGTGAACATTAGGCCCAATAATTATGTCATATTAATTATTTCAAAAAAATTATGCCATATTAATTAATTTGATTTTAATACAAATTGTTGTACGACGCGGTCTCACTGTAAAAATTGTTTCATATAAGAGTTAGGAGTTACTTGACTGTATTAGAGTATAAAACATATTATGGGGCCTCAACCATCAGCTTAAGTTTTTGGTTGAGATGGTTCCTTGACATGGTATCAGAAGCCAACGTGACAAGAGGCCACGGGTTCGAATTTCAACCACCCCTCATTAAAGTGGAATATTTAGCAATAGGTATGAGGAGAGCCTGTGCTGCATCCACACTTCTAGCCCAAGAGGCTCTCGTGTGAGGGGGCGTGTTAGAGTATAAAACATATTATGGGGCCTCAACCATCAGCTTAAGCTTTTGGTTGAGATGGTTTCTTGACGTCCCTCGGTGAGACGGCTTGAAGACAAGTAACTTATTTGCTAATAATTTAGCTTAGTTGAACTTTTTAACTCATGTATGAAGTACAACGTCTTTCTGTGAGACCGTATCATACAAGAATTTGTGAAGTATAATACAAATTACGTGAATACGAGCTTTTTATTTTATGGTCATTTTAATTAGGAGACGGTCTCTTATTAGATTATATATAATAATGTTAAAACTTGATTATTTCATAATTAGAACTTGATTAGATTTTAAATTGTCTAATGATAAAGAATGTCAAAGTACAAGCAAGCATGACAATAATTGGGTATTGTTGATAATAATGAAGTAACGGCTTACTCTTAGGTGTATTTCCATTTTATATTTTGTTTTTAGAAAAATTTGAATTCAAATATCAAAAATTTGTCATGACACTCATAATGTATGAATTTAAATTTCTTAGATTTTTTTGTTTGTTTGTATGTATATTATTTTTTTTCACTATTTTATTTGTTGTTACTATTTCAAAATTATAAATATTTTTAGTTAAAGGTTGAAATAAATGTTTAATTTAATATTTTGATCTTTTTTGATTTTTAGGTAATAATTGGAATTTTATTCGGTCTGTTGGATATTAATGTAGTTTTTTATATAATTTTTTTCTTCAAAGTTATATGATAATTGTCCTACAATGAATAAAAAATGACTCAAATTTTATTAAGAATATGATACTTTGAAAACTAACGACTTAAAAGTGAAAACAACGATTTTTTTTTCTATTTCTATTTTTAGTTTTTTTTTTAAAAAGGAAAATTAAAAACAAATCTCTTCAGAGACCGTCTATTGTAAAGACGACTCTCAAAAGTCCAGCCCAAATCTATATTTAGAGTTGTAACAATATATATTTAAAATTGGACTGGGCTTTTAAGAGTCGTCTTTACAATAGACGCCTAGACGGTCTCAAGTAAGAATTTGTGAAATGCTAATTAACGTGCCTACACTTTCATTTTTTCGTTATTTAATGACTATTGTAACATTAAGTATGTTAAAATGTATATAATAAAAAAATTTAAAAATGATAAAATGAAAATATAAAACAAAATGAATTTGTAAAAAAATCAATAAATAAATAGTGTTTTTATTTTAATATAGTCATTAAAAAACAATGGAAATATCTTCAGATACACAACAATGTTTGATTTGCAATCTGAAATTAGTTGAGTCTGTTACCCCTTACCTGACTTTTTGTGACATTTTATTTCTGTCTTAAGCTAATTCAAAAAACGTCAATCACATTTTAAATCTAATCAAAGTGGTTAGCAAACGTCCAAAAATAGTACAACTATTTACACTTTCTAATCAGAGGCGGAGCAAAAGTTGAAAATATTTTTGAAGGTCCAGCGCAATTTTTAAAATTATGATATTTTTTATCAACTTTGAATTTTTAGACACCAAATATATATAGCGTAATTTAATATGGGGGCTCCTAATTTTTAGGGGTCCTGTGCGGTGGAACATGCTGAACATGCTCAGAACCTAATTTTAATGAGTGTTACTAAGTGAGAAGGTCTTAGTAATTAACCGTTATTTGTGAGGTTAATAAATCACTCTTATGTGGTAGGATGTGATTGGACGAGAGTTTTATTATTTTAATTTATCTTTTTTGGTTTTGTTTATTTTGATATTATTCTTTTTGTCTTTTTGTAGTGATTAACAAATCACGGTTATGATTAGGAATTTTTGTTATTAAGTTGATGTAACATTGTTTGATCTATTGATATTATGGCTAGACATTCGACCTCTCAACCATCATATACAAATTACCAAGTTAGCTTGGTAAAATAGTGAAGGTATACTATGAATGCAAGAAATTTTAAATTATATAAAATTTAAAACGCAAATTCTTGCTATAGACCGTCTATGTTATAGACGGGTAAATATGGGCCAGCTCAATTTGTAAAATAAGTAACTGATTAGTATTCAGCTTTATTTTTAAATTTAAAATTATTGGGTTGAGCTGTTGGGAGAGCCGTTTTTGCCATAAACAATCTCTTAGGAGACCTTCTAAATTTAAAATTATAAGATTGAACATCAAATAAAATATATTATTGTCAAATGATCAATATTAGGTCCAGACGTTTAGACGTCTAGTCAATTCTTAGTGAAGTAGAAAAATTATATTTTTTAAAATTTGAATTATGATCGATTAAATTAATAATGAATTTTAAAATCATGTGCGCTTTTTATTTGTTTGAATTTGCAGGTGATACTTTGCTGCCAAGGATTAATCGAAGACACACTCTTTGTTATCAATCAGACAATCACTAAGGATGATATTACGTGTAGAAAATTTATAATGAAAGCCATTTAGTGACATTGTTATAATGAAATTTCGCTATTGTAAATAATTATAAGTGATCACTTTAAGACTATGTAAAACGATCATTTTAACTTTTTAAGGTTAAATTGGTCACTTAAAAATTATTAGTGAACACTTTAAGATTATAAGTGATCCACTTAAGAGTCTAAGTGTATATTAAACTAGCCTGATATAAATTAAAATATCGTGAGACTGTCACATTTGAGAATTTGTTTATCTCTTACATTGATGATAATTGGCATCTATAAATCGCAAGTTGTAGCAGCATGAAGGATTTTGAGCTTTCAAGAATCGAGTATAAGCGCAAGATGTTGCCAGTAGAGAAATGATCCCGATGAGCCGCACAGATCGTCTCATCGCGAGATGACTTAATATGAGCTGATTTAATATTAACTTTAAAAAAAACTGTATAAACAATTGCTTTTAACTTACTTAATCAGTTAATTTTTTTAAAAAGTATTAATTGGGCTATTTGTATGGGCCGTCTCAAGGTGAGACTTAAAACAATTAAGCAATTTTAACAAAAAAAAATATACAAATGAATTTAGGATAAACTAAAATTCCAAAAATAAGCGTTTTTATGTCCGAGCCTAAGGTTAAGTATGTACGCTGTTATTAACTGCGAACGAAAAATTGATCAAAAAAAGTCAAAATTGTTAGTTCGCAGTTAGTAACTGCGAACAAAAGGAAGACAATATTTCCGTCCCTTCTAACGTTTACCCGAAATTGCTTACACCAAAACTTGGCCGAGACCATCTCAAATTGAGACCAAGAGTAATTTGAAATGGTCTCGGCCAACACCAGCTGAATTGCTTAATTGTTTCAATCTTTCCTCATACAAGACTTACTGGATGAGCCCATTGTGTAATTAGGTGCTCGCTTGAGAGACCGTCTTTTGTAAAGACGACTCTCAAAAATCCAGCCCAAATCTATATTTAGAGTTGTAATAATTTATTTATTTATAGAATTAGATTGGGCTTTTTTGAGAGCCGTCTTTACAAATGACGGTCTCAAGTAAGAATTTGTGTTGTGTAATTGATTTGTTTTTATAACCGCTGTTTGAACTCCTTCATGGGTCAGCCCATATGACATTGGGTTTTAGGCTTTTACTCTTTCTTAGTAGCCCACTGATGTATCCAGTACATGTTTTTTTTGTACTTAATGTGGACTTATTCGATTTAAAATTTTCTTAAATTTTAATAAAAATATTTTTTTTATTTAGTTAACAGCTATGTAAGTTCAACTTTAGGTGCTTATATGAGCCCGACTCACAGTAAAACAGTCTCATATAAGACTTGCTTTCCACAAATTCTTGTGAGAGACGATCTCTTTGAGGGACCATCTCTAATTTGACCGGCATATACAGAAAAATGTAGAATAAGAATAGACAATAAGCTTTAGTGAGCTGGATCTGAGAGATCGTCTTTCTAAGAGATTAGGAGATTGACTTATTTTAAAAAAAAGTTTTTTATCAATAAATTGGGTGAAGCTTATTTTCAAATAAGTATTTTATTGTCCAAACAAATCTATTACTATAATTTTTTAATATTAAAGTATAACTTAAAAAAAAAAAAACAAATAGAAGTATATAATTTGTTGTATTTGGTTCGCATATTCATTTTCTTGCAAGCTATGCTTGAAATTTTCAAGTTAGTGGGTTCGATTTGTGATCTTACTAGTATATCAATAATGATAAATAAATAAAATTATATACTTGTTCCTTGTTATAAATCTTTTTACCTTTCAAAATAAATCTTTTTATTAATAATTTAAAAAAATTCGTTCAACTTTGACTTTTTATTAACATTTTTACTTGTTCACTGTTACTAACCGTAAACAAGTCCTAGCCTTAATAAGTTTCCTTATAAGCTTAATTTATTAATTTTTTAATAGAATAGCTTTGTTTTTCCAATTTTCTTATGTCATAAGTAAGAAGACATTGTCGAGTCGAGGAACTCTTTGGTCGTGCTCTCCTCTATGGGTATAAGTTGTCGTCATCCTTCCCTCCCTAAATCCTGGCCATAGTTTGTATGTATGAACGCAATATATTAGGTATAATGATGATGATTAAGAAGATATTGATATTTTAATTATGAATATCAATTTAAGAACTCAACAAAGTTGAAAACAAGAGATGTAATAAAGAAAAAAAACACACACTTAAATTGTAAAAATTAGTTTATGATGAACTTATTTGATTATTGCAATAGCTTAAAAAATTTGAGATCAGATCATTTCTCATACGATATTCATATCAAAATTACATTAATTTTTGATTATCATTCTGACCATTAAATACCAACTATCAAACGAGAAACGAAAAATAATATAATAAACGATACTTTCTGATACCGTAAATGTAATAACAACATTTCGAAAATTACATCATTTCTACTTGCAAATAACTAGAGAAGTACTAACTTATACTCCCTTCAAACTTATACTATTTCTATTCCCCTCTTTTAGTATTAAAATAAAAGAACATACAACAAATATTCCTTCAATAACACACTTCATAATTCTCTAATTATGTAAAATTAAATAAAAAAATCCTTATAAAATTAAGTATAAGGAAACAAAAAAAAAACATTATAATATTAAGGGAAAAATTAAATATATAAATCTAATAATTTTCCCTTATATGGTACAAAATATGGAGGGGTTTAGCCCCAATATGTGGTTGATGATGACTACCATTAATTAAGAGAAAATGGATTAATTAGAGAATTAAACATGATTAGTGATGAGTAATTGTAGAATTAAGTAAAGGTGATTTAGGAGGATTGCATTGATAACACTTAGCAAATAATCCAAATGTGTCAATTTGTCTCACAAAGTTTGTCATGCTGGCCCATCCTCCAAACCCGAACCCGATTACCAAAACCCATACTACTATGAATATATTCACTGCATACATTCCTGTCCACGTTGGAAAAAAGGAAGGAGGCTTCTCTGCAGCATTCTGCAAATTTTTTAAAAATATTATTAATTATTAATATAACAAAAAAATACAAAATAATATTGGGGCTTTAACCATCAGCTTAAGATATTCTGGAAATTAGTCATACCATGTATTTGTTAGAGTATATAAGATATTCTGGGGCCTTAACCATCAGTTTGAGCTTTTGGTTGAGTTGATTTCTAGACATGGTATCAGAAGCCAACGTGACAAGAGGTCACAGGGTCGAATCTCGACTACCTCGGCACTCATTAAAGTGGAATATTCAGCGTCTATGGACATCACACTTCTAGCACAATGGGTTCTCGTGTGATGGGGATGCTAGAGTATATAACATATCCTGGAGACTCAACCATTAACTTAAGCTTTTGATTGAGTTGGTTCCTTGACAGTATTGAATATGTGTAATGAAACTAAATCGATTGACAGGACCAATAACCCGGTATGTACCCAACCTTATAATCGAATCTAATTTGACCCGGCATACAAAAAAATTAATAATTATGTTAAAACTAGCATGGATTCTAGACTTGACTTTTAACTGATTCGATATATTTGATTCGAATCGATCCAATAGCTTATATGAACACCTCTAATAACGGGGTTTGATTTCACTATAAAGATAAGTGTACTATTAACCTAAGTTTTGCCACTGTTTATGCAGGGCCGACCCTAGATTTTAAAAGGTTCTGGGCGAAATAACACATTTGAGCCATTTTCCTTTACAATTTATAACATATATAGACTTTCTACAACTATTAATTTTGCTCTTTTGACATAAAACCTTGAGCGACGACCCCTCTTGCACACTCTTAGGGCTGGCCATGTGTTTATGGAATCAATTACTCTAATCAATATAAATAAATCTAACCAATTGTTTAACTCTCCAATAGAAGATGCCCTTTCTCAATAGTTAAAAGCATCTAGCATAAAATCCCGGCATTAAATAACCCCATACAACCTACAGCGGGCCACCCACACAACGCATTCCACTTCTATTCTTTAATGCTCCCCCACCACTCCCGGGCCCGGGACCCGCCCATATTTATTAGGTTAATAGAAATCACATATCATTACATCAATGATTTTTCCTTCAAAAAACTCTATCCCTAATTTGCATTCCTTTGTTTTCATGTTTGAGGATAAGGATAAGTTTTAATTTCTCGAGTCGGGGATTATTTAGCCGTATTCTCCTTTATGAGTATGAGTTGTCGTAGTCCTTTCCTTTCTAGATCCTGGTTATAGTTTTCTGTAGGTGGGATATACTGGGTATGATCATGATGATAAGGATAAGTTCTAATAGGCAAGAATGTAAGCGGGAATTGATCTGTTGTGGTGGTGAGAAACGAATATTTATTATAACAGTGAAGATAATATATCGAAATGCTTTAACTAACAACTTAAGTTTAATGATATTCGAACTTCTGAATATGAATTTTCAATACCAAATTAAGGAACCAATTCCCACATAAGTTCAAGTTCATTTTCGAGATTTTGGTGGTCTAAGGCAAATTCAATAAATCGAAGTTTAATAAAGTTCCAATAATTAATTATTTAATATCGTTATTCACCTATACAGGCTTTTGCCAATAAATTGAAATATCAAAAACCCACTAAAAATTGGCTTTCAACATTTATAAAACGATATCCTAAATTTTTATGTTCAACCCTAATGTTAGGATGATTGCCTCTCTCACTCCTATTTCAAATACGACTCTTAATATGTTTTATTCTCTATCAGTAAGTTCATTTAGTTTCCGTTTTTTTAATTTTACTTTAGTTTGATTGATCATATCAAAAACTAATAACTTTTATCTAAGAGTTTAGCACAAACTATCAGGATCATTCAATCAGAAGTGTATTTCTTTTGTCTTTTAGAGTTTGCTTTATCCGATTAAAAAAACTTTTTCATAATATAAATAAATAAAAAAAAAAGCAAATTCAAAAGAGACATGGTATTATCTACTATGATAATATACTTATAGTACTATTGCTTTTGACAACCTTTCAATAATCATGAGACCATTACCTAGTAATGATGAAACTTTCACTTTGGACATACTTCAATGTTTTAGGTGTTTAAAGTTGGAAAAAAGCAAAATTTCCATGATTTAGGAAAGTGAGTTACATAATTGGGGTATAATTATATACTTCATCTTTGAAAATGATATTTCCTTTTATTATATACATAATAATTATAATTAATAACAATTTGACTCGGATTATTAAAAATTTTAAATTGAACAAATTAATACTTTTAAATTTGATATTTTATTTATTAAATCAAATCATTATACAATAATAAATTAATAATTATTATAAAATTTAAATGGCTTTACATTTTAATGAGCTAAGAGTAAGAATAAAAGACTGAAAATGATGACATGGTTTGACCAAATTCAAAATTATTTTTTCGTTTTATTTATTACATGGAGTATAAAATTATTGATTCACAATTAGCTATCAAGAAGATAAATAAATCCTACTTTCTCGGTTTCATAATAATTACTACTGAGTGTGATATATTGTGTGGGAAAATATCATTATTAATAGCAAATAAGAGTATTATGAAACGGTGAAAATATAGCTGTGATTTATATTCAATTTCATATAGGATCAATTTTGAATGGGCCTAGGTACCATGCATGAACCATGAAATCAATCAATCAAAAGAAAAATAAAGACAAAATTTAATAAGAAAATAATATAGCTAGCAAAGAAGTACAAACGCATATGTTAATAATATAATATTTTCTGTGTCATCTCTTATATTTTGCTACACATTCAATTATTTTCATCCCCACTTTTCAATCTTATTTAATAGAAGTATTATCCTCTGTTCTAAAATACTTGCTATATAAAGATTTTTGAAACTATTCATCGTTCAAGTTTATTTTATATATTACGGCTAATGTGTAAGAAAAAATATAGTCAAGTAAGATCTTGTTTGAATCGTCTAATTAAGTTTTTTATAATTTAGATGTGTATAGTTCAATATATATATAATCAAAATAACACATTGAATCGCGTAAAAAGTCAAATGTAGCAAGTTTAGTAAAACAGATTAAGTATATCATACGGAGAATTTTTAAATCTAAAGGTCTCCTGAGAGACCGTCTATGGCAAAGACGGCTCTCTAAAACAGCCCAGTCCAATGTTTAAATGCAGTTTTTATTTTTTTATTTAAAATATTAAAAATTAAAAACTGATTTTATAATTGGGCTAATCCAAGACGAGTTGCTATGGCAAAGACCGTCTACGGTAAGAATTTGTGTTAAAATATTGAAAATTAGAAACTAATTTATAATCAAGCTGACCCAAGAAGAGTGGTCTATGGCAAAGACCGTTTACAGTAAGAATCTGTGTTTTTAAATTTTGCGTCAAGTTTGTTTGTTGCAATCTGAAAGGGGCGGGGGACGGAAAGAGAAGTATAAAATAAAATAAAAAATAAAGATAATAAGATGGTACCTGTCTGGCAGAAGCGTCTTTGTAAGTGAGCATATGGGCAAGAGCTGGAATGATATAGACAGTGAAACTAACCAAAAGGGCACCCACAGCTGAATTAATGGGTCCAAAAAATGGGAATATGATTGCTAAGAACCATATTGGTATTACTACCGGTAATCTTGCTAATGCCCTTAAACATATACTCTTTGTATCATGCATTCCTATTACTTTCTCCCATATAAAGTATAATGGTGTACATGCAAACCCAAATGTTATGAACTGCAATTTTGTCAACACAACACAATTTCATTACTATAATCATTAATCAAAAACAATCTTTTAATTATACGTTATTGTTAGAGTATATAACATATCATGGGGCTTCAACTAACCATTAGCGTAAGCTTTTGGTTGACAGAAGTCTGAGTGACAAGAGGTCAAAGGTTCGAATTAATCTTAATTAACTATCCTTCATTTAAAGTGGAATATTAAGCGCCAGATATGAGGAGAGTCTGTGTCGCATCCACACTTCTAACCCAAAAGGCTGTCATGTTAGAGGGCGTATTAGAGCATATAACATATTCTGGGTCTTCAACCATCACCTTAACGTATGGCACAATTAATTGGTTATGGTACTTTTTACAAGAATATAGAGTTATTGAAGTACTACCTTTTATTAGTTTAAATTAGTTGACTTATTAGCATAGTGTAATTATTCTTCATCAATTAATATTGTTTAAGTTTTTATTCTTTATTTTTATATAAAAAAGTCAACTTTTTTGAGCAATTAGGATATAAAAAGTCCAAAAAATAGTAATTAATAGTGTAAAAATAAAAAAATATAACTGATTTTTACAAATTCATATGATTTATACTGATTGAAATTTGAAACTTATTAAGACTATTTTATAACCAACTTTTAGTTTTAAGTTAAACTTGAGTTTTAATCATTAAAACTGATTTTAGTGATTTTTACTGATTGCAACTATTTTAAAATATAACTAATTTTTAGTAATCGTTTATTTTTTAAGAAAATTTTTTAAGAAAATGAACTACATATATTACGTCTTGCTAAAGATTTAATAACTCATGACATTTTATACTTTTTACATCAAAAAATCTAATATTTTCATTAAGTTTGACTATGATATTTAATTAAAAAGTCAAATATGAAAATAAAGTATACTAATTGTTAAGAATCCAACCAAACCAAAAACTTAAGTTGCTGGTTAAGGCCCCAAGATATGTTATATACTAGAAGTGTGGATGCAAACATTCGCTGAATAATTCACTTAAATTAGAGATGCTCGAGATTCGAACCCATAACCTCTCGTCACGTCGGCTTCTAATATCATATCAAGAAACCAACTCAACCAAAAGCTTAATTAAGCTGGTGGTTGAGACTCCAGAATATATTATATATACTGTAACGCTAATAATAATAATAATATAATAAAGAATTAAGACCTGATGGATGAGCATTAAGATAACGGCGGCGTCACGGAAAGCAGACTTAGGAAGGAGAGAGAAAGCATTAGAGTGATTAAGAAGTTCATCTCCAAAAGCCCAGTAAACAGCCGCAGCAGACGGAAGTGTTAATGTGAAAACATAAAGTGTGGCCAACAGATAGATGTACTTAAACTTTTGGGGTTTCCACATGGCATGCATTATTTCCCTACATTAATTAATTAATATTTTAATTCATATAAATAAATAAAATCCAATCATTAATACAAAAATACAACTAGCATAAATCTAATTAAGAGCTTTATATAAATATATATACTAAATTCCATTATTAAATTATTATTAATTCATTAATTAGTTTCATGTTCTTGGATTTTTTAATCACAATTGCACATGCTAATTGATTAGTTTTGACAAGAAAACAAGCAAAGTTAATTGAGTTTATTATTTAGTTTAATATATATATATATATATATATATATATATATATATATATATATATATATATATATATATATATATATATTATATATATATATATATATATATATATATATATATATATATATATATATATATATATATATTGTGTAATAATTAGACTTTAATTTCATTCAAAGAGTATAAAAGCTATTGGGAAAGCTCTATTTTCAAGTAAGATAGGATATCACATGTGCATCAATTATAATTTATCTTCTAATTGTAAGATAATTACTCCTTTTAGTTATAAAATTTATGTTTTTTTATAGGATATAAGATAGGTAAAGGTAAAGGTAAAGGATCTTCCCAGTATCCCGCACAAGGCAGGGTCCAAAAGATTCTTTTTTTTCTTGAAAGATGCGGACAAATCATACTCGTTCCCCCCAATTGATACCTTTAATACCCAGTAAATGTCGAACCCCAAATCTTCTGGTTCTCATGCAGATGCTCTATCCATGGAGCCACTAGCGTTTTTGGTTATATGATATAAGATAAACTAAGAAAAAAGGAGTAATTTGTGTAGATCGTACTCAAAATGTGATATTTGTTCCAACTTGATTCTGAAGGAGTTTTTTAATAATTGATATATATAAAGTTGTATTTATAAAATTATTAGAAATTAGTGATTTGAACCCTTTGACTAATAGGTGCTTTAAAAATAATCAAATTAAATACAAAGATATGTACTTTCGGGTTTATTAAATTAATTGAATTTAATTTCGAAATGGATTGCATAATTCAAAAAGTAAAGAAACATCTATAATGAAGTGAAATCTTGTTTGAATGATTTAATTTCATATTTACATTATAAAACCTTCTAATAATTTGTAATTATGCATAATTAATTATAAAAATGATCAAAATTAACATATACTACTATTAAATTACGCTAAAAATCAAATATAATAAGTACAATGAAACCGAAAAACGATGAGAAAGTTCTTACACTGTAACAGCATGACCACCAAAGGTGTATAATATGTTGGTAGCACCAGTGAAATACAAAACTAGCTTTGTTGGTCCAGAATGTGTCACCCCGTCAATCTGCACCTCTCAACATTTTAGTTATAATTGTAAACAAATTTAACTTTTTGCGATATTAGATTTAGTGGCTTAAAAAAATGCTACTGATTCATACTTTTGGTGTAATAATTATTGATTTTTATTTTAAGTTTCACTATAAAGTGATGAGAAATGTCGCTATATCCTATGTCGCAAAAAGCTTTAATGTGATTTTTTATAATGCTGTTAATTAAAAGGTCTAATAAATATCACTAAACCCTCTATATATACTGTTAGAAATTTGAATATATTCGAGTAAAAGCAAATTATATTGTAGTGAATTTGGTACCTGTCCATTGACGAGGGCGGCGACGGCCATGTACCAAGCGGTATAAGTGGTCATGCCAAGGCCAAGAAAAGACCAAACCCGGTAGTTATGGAAGGAGGGGATGAATACAGTTGTTGCACAACATGCTCCAAATATGTATGTCCATGTGCGTTTGTCCAAATGGTCATTGATATAGTATATATTGCTGTTTCATTTTTACCCAACACAATCAACATATTTATTAGCTATATGTGATCCACTTATATAATTAAATCAATAACTGTAAATAATTTTATTTTTGGATTATTATCGATGATTTAACTTTTGCTATGTGTTTTCTCTCGGTATAACCCAGTGATCTGAAGCAACTGAACCACTACAACCTTATTTTTCCCCTTCCATACTGGGTATGTTGGGAGCAAATACATATTAAAGGTCAACTCATCTTGTATGAACCGTCTCATCATGAAACAAATTCATATATAAAAGGCCCGTTAACAAAAATAAATAATAAAAAAGATAAAAAATGGAAACTGAATTTCTACTAGTACAAAAAGTGATTTTTTAAATAGTTTGTGTTGATTTAATTGAAACCGGTGAGACGAGCTCAATAGAGAGATTAATGATAAAAACCGTCTTATATGAAACCGTCTCATCATGAGACGGATCCATATAAAAGACGTATCAATAAAAAATTAATAAAAAAGAAAAAAAATGAAAACTGAATTTCTGCTAGCTAGTACAGAAAGTGATTTTTTTAAATAATTTGGATTGACTTAATTAAAACCGGTGAGACGAGCTCAATAGAGAGATTAATGATAAAAATAATTAGAAAATAATTATCAAGTTAAATTATTCATAACAGACGAGTAAAAAATTGGATATTTTAGATAATTTAACTTTAAAATATTATTTAATAAATATAAAAAAATATTAGTGTATGGTCTAACCTTGCACAAGCAATGAGTTGAATCACAGATCCAAAGAGAAGGAATATTACATTGAACGCAAGTCCCACTGCTTTCCAATATGGTCCTAGTAATCCGTCTAGAACTTCAAACCACTGCCCAAAAATAGATCTAGGATCGGTTACGTGAATCAAAACAAATATTTACGAGGAAAAAGAATGATTGTATTAATAAGTTGGTGAAAATCAATGTAAAACTAATTAATAGGATATAATATAGTAATAATAAAATATAATTAAATCTCCGGTCTTGAGTTAAAAATTATTTATCTGTTGGTTGTTTGATATAGTACTAGAAGTAAGATATAAGATCGTAGATTCAAATATAATCTTATCCATTTCTAATTTTGTATGAAATAACGTCACAATAAGGAGAGAATTTGTGTTACATCCATACTTCTAATCCTAACAAGCTCTCATGCAAGATGTGTTGGAATATAACATATTGTGACTTCAACTAAAAGTTTAAGTTGATAATTAATGTAAAATTGCGACAATTCTTCACATAATGACCTATGGACCCACTCATGTGATAATGAGTGTTGACTTGATGCATACACACTTGATGAGTTAAATTCACTCTTTTTCAAAGTCATATTATATGAGAAGGATTACCCACCAAGCATTATATGCAAGTGGACGATCCACTATTTTAGTGATATGGCCTAAGATTATCTGCTCATGTGAAATATTTCCTATAGTTAAAGAAGAGGATATATAATTATATACTCAATTATGTATGTGTCAGTGTTACATATACAATTCTAACTCATCGATAAAAAAGACAAAGGTCAAGGACCTTCTCAGTATCCTGCACAAGGCAGAATTCGAGTGGGGGTTTTCTTTTTCTTGAAAGATGCGGACAAATCATACCCGTACCCCCAAGGAGGAAGTAAAGAGAGATGCACGCTGTCAAGAACCCCGAATTTTCTGCTTCACATACAGATGATTTAAATCTTTTAATTGAGATAGCGACCGGTTTGCTAAATTATGTTAGATTTTGTTGATCGAGTAGAATGAAATAGAGTGAAAGTATACCTGAATGACATGGTTTTTGAAGCTTACACCTTCCTTTTCCTTCCGACTACGATATTCAACATAAAGAACACTGATAAGATATGCAGTCCAACTTCCCATGAAACCATAGAATAATTGTAGTAATATTCCTGATAGCATCCCCAATTGTGAGAATGAGTATGGTAGAGTTAGCAACACTTGTGCCACCTACATCATTATCATTCAAAACATACGTCAAACCAACCACAATTATCAGCTTAAACTTTAAATTAAGCAAACCACTAAATTCCCACAAATTATATTCATTTTTCAAATTTTATACATTTCGTCAACTTTTAGAATCATCAGCTGTTCAATATGGTATCAGAGCCCAGCACCCCTTATTAAAGTGGAATAGGTAGGATAAGATACGAGGAGTATATGTGTTGCATCCACACTTCTAGCAAAAAAAACTCTCGTGTTAGGCGTTGTGTTAAGAGTATTATATCCACCATCAACTTTAGCTTTTAGTTGAATTAGTTTCTAATTAAATTTTAAGATATTTTTAATAAAACATAATGGACTTACTTGATTAGAGGCACAACTAAACCAAGCATCCCAAACAGAACCACCATGCCAAAAAAAACTCTTCATACTAAACATAGCATGATCATCCTCTTTGCTATTCCCATCAATTTCCATATTACTTTGGCTCTCATTTTCATTAAAGTTAGAGACTATTGCTTCTTCCCCTTGCTTCTCAGACACCATTTTCTTCCTTCAACTCCAGATCTGTAATTCACACAATACAATCATTATTATCATCATACCCGGTATATTCCGCAGAAAATTAAATAACATCCTACCACCCCTTACCAAAAATAGCTAAGGAGGTCGATGCAACCAATGAGACCCTCGACTCTATTAATGAAAAAATAATACCCAGTATATCCCGCTCATAGAAAACTATGGACAGGTTAAATTCCGCAGAAAATTAGATAACAACATACCATCCCTTACCAAAAATAGCTAAGGAGGTCGATGCAACCAGTGTATCCCGTTCATAGAAAACTATGGACAGAATCTGGGGAGAGAATTAAAGACGGCAACAACCCATACCCATAAAGGAGAGCGCGGCCAGAAGGAGTCCCCGACTCGACAAGTAATAATGAAAAAATGCATACCTTAAATGAAATTTGTTAATTGATGGAATAAGTATGAGTAATTATATATGGTGTAATGAAATGGGTTAAGTTGAGTTAGTAGAGATTGTAATGGTTAGAAGTGATGGGTGGATGTATCTTTTAAACAGGAGCTTAAGAAGATCTAATTAATAAGACATTTATTACAGCACCAGAATTTGCAGTGAAACAACTAGTGGATTTAACCATTTTATTATCAAAAGTCTTAATACTTAACGTGTCCAGCTGGATACTCCCCTTCCTTATTTAGATTTTGACACCTGGCGTTCAAGAGTACCGAGGGTTCAGATTTTTTGTTAACTCTTTCTAAAAAGGATCTCTAAGTTTAATCAATTTCAAATAAACAGTCGCAAATTTCGTTTATTACCAACTACAGCCTTCAACTTAACAAATATGATATCGAGACAGCCAAAACACCCCATTTTAACCCTATTTTTTTCCCTTATTTTTTTGTTGTTTTGGCTGTGTCGATGTCATGTTTGGTAAGTTGGAGCCTGTAGTTGGCAAAAAACAAAGTGCGTGGTTGTTTATTTGAAATTGAGTAAACTTAAAGGCTGTAGTTGGTAAATGATCCTTTCAAAAATTATATTTCTTTCTAAATTTGCTTAATTTCGACTTCATTGAATCCAAAACTTTTGTTCTTATTTGAGCGTGTTTAACATGTTTGATCGAATATGATTTTAAAAGACTGAGTATTTTAATATTAAATTATGTACTACATGTTAAGGGTTCAGAAATACAAAATTATTTGAAAAATATCTTAATTTTTGAAATTGCATCGGATCTTCAAAAAATATGTCATTTTTTGTTCTGCCTCTATTTACACAAGAATGTTTGACAAATAATTGATAGTTGGTTGGAGTGGCCGATTTGACCAGCAAGTACTATTTGCGTTAATTTAATTTAAATTTATCCAATAAACTATTTATAAAATCTCTTCTTTTCTTTTTTATATTTAAAATACCCACTATTTTAATTCAATATATCTAAATATCAGATTTTTATTTAGTGTAAAATCGATATTAGTATTATCAAAAAAGGCGTGCCCTTGATTGGTCTCGTTGCAAAGTTTAGACCAAGTTGTCTCGAACGGTGCAAAATGATCGTGCGGTTCCTGAATTTCTAAGCCTAGAATCTATATGCTGATATTACGAGAAGATATGAACATAACAATAGTAACACGGCGGTATCACGGACCGTCGGTGACTACTCATGAAGACTGTAGATTAATTTAACGGACTTACATAAGGATTTTTTCGCACTTTGTCCTCATTTGTGCGCACCCGGGAAAATTTCCCAATAGGTCATCCATCCTAAGATTGCTCCCCACCAAGCACTCTAAACTGTGTAGTTCTTAGCAAATGAGCTTCCTTGAAAAGAAGATGTACATTGTTAATATGAGTAGTCTATCAATCTCTTTTTCAAGCTAAATCTAGAGTATCACAATTCACACAAATATTTCTAAAATACTTAAATTCGATTATAATATAATATTATGTAAAAAAGTATTACTATTAATAAGTATAAAGAGCATATATAATATCTTCCTCTGTTTTTTTTTTACTTGCACCCAAACATACTTTTACGCAGTCCAATGCGTTTGTCGGGTTGATTATATCTAGAATTATACTCAACTAAAAATTATAAAAATTTGATATTATGAAAGTATTCGACTAGACGAATAAAACAAGATCCCACATGACTAGGTTTTTTTATCGTTTAATAGCCGCATTATGCAAAACACTATCAAATGATGAATAGTGTAAAAAGTGGAAATGGTGCAAGTAAAAAAAAAACGGAGGAAGATTACATCTTAGGATATAATTATATTAAAGTTTAAATTGATAGTTATTATTCTAACATATGTTGGCATATCTCAATCAAAAGATGGAGTAACTTTGATCAGTTTGATGGGAAATTTACCTTGAAAAAGTGTTTATTAATATTATAACCTATTCCATGTAAACGAATGTTTCCGTTAAAAATAATTCCAAACAGAATTATTTATACAATTAAAAGGCAAACTCATTTTCTAACTGATGAACAATTAATTAAAATATTAATGTCTATATTTGCAATAACATTTTGTCAGAAAAAAAAGCAAAGTATCACTAAAATATTTTATCAAATATAACGCAATTAAAAATTTAAGCTTATGATAATACCAAAAAATATTTCAAGTCCTAGTGTATACCTGCTAGAATAATAAATATTCTCAAAGAATATTTTGCATATATTATTTATTTAGTGTATCTTTATATGTTAGAATATAATATTAGGAATATATTGTAATTATTTAGTTTCCTAAAAACCATAGATTAATCTTGTATATATTCTTATGATGATAATGAGAAGGCATCCAATCTTTCTCCCAAATCACTTTTTATATGGTATCAGTTGCTAGGTTGTTTTCCTCACCTTTCTTTCTCCTCTAAAACATTTTTTTCTTAACCTTTTTTCATGGCTTCATGTCCCAAATATCATCCCGCTACTTTCGTCTTGAATAATTTCTCGCAAAATTCAAATTTTTCTGATAATTTTGAGCCCCGCAATTATAATAATTTTCGTGGCAATTTCCGTCCACCACATCAAGGTGGCCGGCACCACCACAGCCGCCACCGTGGCCAGCTGTATTATGATCAAGCTTTGCATACTTTTCCCTTGACTTCTCCGGATGAGGAATATTATATGGACACCGGTGCTACATCTCATATGACCCACTTTAAAGGTACTCTCTTGAATTACTTTCCTTTAAAGTCATCAAATTCTCATTCTATTATTGTTGGTAATGGTGCTAAGCTTCCCGTAAAAGGTCATGGTCATGTATCTATCCCGTCCCCATCCCAACCTTTAGTCTTAAAAAATGTTCTCCATTCTCCCACACTCATTAAAAATCTTATTTCTGTCCGAAAATTTACTCGCGATAATAATGTTTCCATTGAGTTTGATCCTTCCGGTTTTTCCGTGAAGGAATTGGACACAAAGAATATAATCATGCGGTCTAATAGCACTGGCGATCTCTATCCTTTCCACTTGACACATGGAACTACCTCTTCATCTTCCTCTGCTTTTTCGGCTTTATCCTCTAGTACTTGGCATTCTCGTTTGGGTCATCCAGGAAACACAATCTTAGATTTTTTGTCTTCTTCTAAGTCTATTGAATGTAATAAAAATCCATTTTTTTTCGTTTTTATTTGTTGCGGCCTGCGGGTATGGCCGTAGATAAACAAGACGCTTTAGAAGTTCGAATTTGACCGAAAAATGGTGTTTAGAACTGCAATTAGGTTGATGACGGCGAAGAAGCCAAAGCCAAAAATGAAGCCAATTGAGCTTAAAATCCAACAACCAGAGCAAACTCAAACCATTACTCGCGCCATCTTCGACATTCTCAAGGATCATGGACCTCTTACCATTGCTCAAACATGGGAAAAACTTCAGGTTTTCTTGTTTACTCTATGCCTCTTTTGCATTAATTTAATGCAATTCTTTTCGTTTTAGAATTAGGTTATCGTTTTTTCATTTTGGGATTTTGGTTAAGAATATATTGAATTGTTCATATTTAGAATTACTACGTTGATTTATCGGTTCATAATATTTTGGGATTAAACTTTAGAGCTAGGGCTTTCTTGTTGTAAGAGATTGAATTGCTTGGCTTTCGGCTGAGTTTCTCTCCAAATGAGTGTATAAAGTGTATTAATGGTGTGCTATGCACATATTGCTATGTTTATTGAATTGTTGTTCGTTATTATGAGCATTCTAACAATTGGATAGGGAAAATATTTGTATATGTGAAACATGGTGTATAAAATTGTATGATTGTTGGAAAAAGGTATTCTGTTACTCTCAATTTTCCTTGGTTTGCAATTGGGTATATTTTCATGTATTATAAAGGGCTATACTATAAGATATTTACAATTTTTAGTGAAAGTCCTTCTCGAGTTGAGGATTGTTTGACCGCATCCTCTTGGTATGTTATGCATGTCTTCCATCCCTCTCTAGAGCCTGATCATAGTTTCTATGAGCGGAATATATGACGATGATGATGATTTATAGTTTTTAGTAAATAGGTTTTTGAAGTATTGAGGCTATACTATGAGATAAGGCTTATTTCAGGTTGAGTTCATGTAGAGCTAATAAATTCATGTGAAAGAGCCTCAGTCTTTAGTGAAATCTTCCATTGTTGTACATTTTCTAAGTAATTGTAGAGACCATTGTCCAGAAATTTTTGTAAATGCCTACTTATCAAAGTTATTATAATTTACATGGCTTTGTAATTGGTGGTTATCTTTGTAAGCTGAAACTACTATGTTGCAAATGATCACTTTTACTTAGCTTATCTTGCTTCAACGTTTGCAAGATTAGAGGCTAAAGCTGTAGTATTTGCAATTAGCTTAAGAAAGCAGTGAGCTTTCATTGAGATCATTCGTCATAGGCTGTTGAACTCGAACACCGAGATATAAAACAGAATTTATGCAATAAGATGTAGATACTGCAACAAGGTCCAAGACATCTTCTTTCTGTTTTTGAGTAATATGATTTTAGTTTTGCAACTGCGAGACTACATAGAATACACAAGCATTTCGGCGTTAACCCAACAAAAACTTAGCATATAAGAATTTGACTACACAACATAGCAACCAATTATTGTTGAGCATAAGAAAGTTAATATATACTCTCTCCACCCCGTGCAACACTTGATTTCCGTTGCTTTTTAACAAGCAAATGGGAGAAGTGAGGTTGGGTAGGTGGAGGAGGGAGAGTGAGAAAAAAGCAGTGTCTGAGATTTCTATTTATGGAAGTGTGACAATCCCATCGAGGCGTTAGACGCTAACTACTATGAGGTATTGCATTCTTAGTGGGACGAGGGAAACGCTGGACAGGCCTAGGATAACGGCAATGAGGTGGTAGACATAAATAACACTAGAACTATATTTCCATACCCTTACCTCAAGCTTGACTAGGGTCTCAACTCCCAAGTCCAAACTGGGAGCTGAGATAATGATGAAATAAGGGCAGAGCTTTGGTTAGGTTTTCTACCACCTCTATAACTTTAGAAACATGCTTTACTTCCAGGAAGCTTAATTCAGCGTGTTTTTAACATGATGTTTCCTCGAGATACCTGTCCTCTCATGGAATACTGGATTTTGTGTAATAACTCTGCAAGCTTAAATGCTTGATTTTCACAACATAGGGGTATAGGCCCATTTTGTTGAACTTCCAAGTTCTCTAATAATCGCACAACCCAGACAACATGGAGCTCTGGATATACTCCTTCTGTACGCAGCTCCCTGAGATTCTCACTATTGCTTTTTTTCTTCGAAAACAAAAGGTTCTGAGTTTTGACCCAGAAACACACTGTAAGCACATAAGGATTTACAACAGAAAGCACGAGAACGATACTGCATCACTGTAGCCTGTAGGCTGCAAGCTGCAAGATTCAGACTTGTAGAATAGAACCGTCTGCATGAGAAATTGTGGTCTAATTATTTATTGTTCTAATTGATGTTTTGATTCCTTTCAGGGCGTTGGTCTGAAGGAATTAACTAGTAAAAACCAGATGAAAACCGTATTGAGGTGGATGCGAGAGAGACAGAAACTGAGACTGATATGTAACCATGTTGGGTCTCAAAAGCAATTTCTATACACCACCTGGTTCACAAAGGCAAACATCATGCCTCCGAAACATGGAAGTAACGCTTCAAATGAGTAAAGACGGACAGAGATTTAAGGGTTTTTTTACAGTTGAAGAAACTCAAATCAGCCTGTATTTGGACGCCTACTTGCAACGACTAACAAGCGAGCTATGATTGCGTGCTTTACTGATGTCATCTGGCTAATGTTTCACGGCCTATATTCATGGAGTTTGCAATCACGAGCTTCATTCTTCCTTCTGAAAAGCCGTTAAGGTGGATATAAATAAGGTTTATGATCGTGCCTGATTCAACCAACAATGTATTTATTCTCGATTTTGCCTTAATTCTGTCATATTTTTGGTACAATTTATCAATAGTTACAAATCCTTCATTCAGTTTAACGAAAATGTTCTTCTAAATTAAGGATAATTTGTCAAGTATTTTTTGAATGCTGCAGACTAATTGTTTAAGAAATTACTTAAAATGCCTTATCGATCTAAAATCCAAACCCAAAGAAAATCTGTATCCATTTCTTCATGTTGGATAAGGTATGCTCTACATTATCTCGGAATCATGTGCCTTCATTAGGTGATCGAAACTTCTCATATCCACTACTTATCCACCGGCCACCGCTTACGAGTTACGACGATTGAAAATTTTTAAGTACGTGGGAGATGTCCGTAAAATTATTTCCGCGCTTGGAATCCATTTACATTATCATACAACCATATACATTAGGTTGTCTCGCTGAAAGACGATCTCGGAGGAAAATAATATAATCATACTATTTTGCTAATCTAGTGTCAATTACGGACACTTTTTAGTAATTTATATAATAGTACGTAATATAGCTTTTATTATATACATAAGATATTCAATATTTTTACTATCCATATTAGTTATGTGATAGCTAAGTAGTTTTTTGTTTTTTGATTGGTTTCAATATAACAATTATTACGTATATATCTTTAGACTTATTAATATTTAAATTAAGTTTGATCCCTATTAATGATCAAATTAGTATACTTACAAGTTACAAGTATGAAATTGGACAAATAATACTCCATCTTATTCGCTTTACTTGTCCCATTTGGTTTTTCAATACTATTCTATGTGATTTGTTCTTAATCTATAAGTTACTATATAGTCGTGTAGGATCTTGCTTGATTTGACTTATTGTAAATTTTATTAATATCAACTTTTTATAATTTTTACTCAAGCACTATTTTAAAGATATTTAAGATTGAAAACGTGCATTGGCAAATACACCAAAATCAAATGGAACAAGTAAAGAGAATAGAAGCGAGTAGGAGATAGAAGGTGTTAAATAAAAATGTTGTAATATTAAAAGGACGAAAAAATAGGGGGAAATCGGACAATGCAGAAACTAGGCAATTTAAATTTTTTATCTCTGATTAGATATCGTATGACTCTTAATTAATCAATTAATAAGGTATTTATTTATTAAAAAAAAGTTTGAATTTTGATAAAGAAAACCCTCTGCCTCACTATCATCACTTTTGAGTCTCCTTCCTTCCTAACCGCCGTCACGCAGCCGTCGCCGCCGACTCTCTGTCTCTCCTCCGGCTGTCTTCCTTCATCTTGCTTCCTCACCGCAGAATTATTTTTGTAAGTTTCTTCACTGTCTACTCTTCATAAAAACCTAAGAAATCTTTTGCCATTGCTGTACTATAACTGTGAAGAAACGCCCGAAGATTAACCATTAATCATTACCGTCTTAATTTTGCAGACGCCTTAAGCTGTCGTCTCTGCGTTTTTCAGGTGATTGTTTAAAGAAATTTGTCGAATCGAATTTGTAGATTTCAGATTATATCTTTCAAAATTAGTGTTGGCATATCTGGGTTATTATTAAACTGGAATTTTAACGAATCAATTGGTTGCTTACAATTTTGAGTTTTTGATGATTATATTTTGTTTTCCAGCAAATATTTATGTCATTTATGTGAATCATGGCTCATGCCTACCACCTGTTTGTTCTAATTTCCCATTGAAACTTAGTTGCACATCTTGAGCATGGAATGTAATTATGTAATTACTAATTAGTTTATGAAATTTCAAAACTTCAGATCATGTTGTGATAACTTAGACTAAACTGATTGTTCATGCGTTTTCATTCAACGTCCAACATGATCATTTTGCTTCTTGTTGATCTCAATTTAGTGGTGTTTTAAGAGATGATGGGAGCTCAAAATTTACAATTGCAACCTACCACAAACGCATTGGCACCATCTACAAAGAATCTTGAAGGCTTGATCACCCCTTTTCTTCAGCCCACCAAATTCAATCGTTTGCGGTTCACTTCAGCAATTTCTAGAATTAGAAGCACTAGAAGACAATCCTTGTGTGCAGTCATCTCCCAAAAAGTTGACGACGTTCGTGCCGGTTTGGGACGTCATGACGAGAAACTTGATCGGAAAAGATTGGCTGTTTTCGTGTCTGGTGGAGGTTCCAATTTCAAGGCACTTCACGCAGCGACACTTAATGGATTGATACTAGGAGATGTAGTTGTGTTGGTAACCAATAAAGAAGGTAATTTTTACATTCTTTTCCTTTAATTTGACAAAAGCATTGGTAAATTCTGTTCAAGATCATGTTTTTCCCAGAGCCTTATGATAATTATTCACTCCACCCCTTTATTGATCAATTTTTTTTTATGTGAATGTGTTATATGATGGTGTCACATGAGTTTCTAATCTTCTCGCGAATTACGAATCGAAAAAAACAAATTATAATCGGTTTTGCACTATTTTTGGTCATTTTGGACGAATCGTGAATTCAAAAGGCAATTTAGTTGGCGCAATTGTGTTACACATGTTATATCTATATGCTATTTGAGAAGCATTTATCTCTATTGTAATTTTATATTTTTGGATTATAGGCTAGGTCGAAAGAAAGGTGAAAAATTAGGTGAGAATCAAAGGCATGAAATGATACTTGATCTCCAACTGAGACAAGATCCGCTTCGTAGTTATTGTGTTGTATTATGTGCTTCCTTGTTATTTGTTTTCAGTTACCGAGTGTATCTTGCTATTACAATTCATCTACCAGTTTACTCATTCAAGAAACATTTAATTCGATATCTGATATGTGCAGATTGTGGAGGAGCAACATATGCAAAAGAAAATGATATTCCAGTTGTTTTGTTTCCAAGGACAAAAGAATCATCTCCTAGTGAACTTGTAACTACTCTCAGGTTTGTTTTTTGATGATGCACTATCTCTTTCATTTTGGTTTTATTATAATGTTCTCCTTGTCCCAAAAATTTTGTTAATGTCATTTTTTTGTTCTTCAAATTTGTTCTTTGCAATTTGCATGATACTCATGTATATTTTCCTTTCTGATTCCTTAAACTTCAATTTCTTGTATCTTGGTATTTAGTTTGTATTAAATGACTTTAATGGTGCATCTAGACGTCACAATTTCATAGAGCGGGACTGGAAAAAAACAATGTGCCAATTGATTATGTGATTACGTATTTATAATTTTTCTTGGAAAAGTCATATCTCCTTAAGATTTTGCATACTTCCATGTCCTTTCGAATGAAGAAAACCTTTGACACTTTGTTGCATGATAACAATGTGTCTTTCAAAGAAAATGGAATAAAATTTACTTCATCCTTCAGGGTCATCATTGGTCTTGATATCAATATTGTGACCTTTACAAGGACAATTACTGAACCATATTTTGGCCTCTTAAATTGCCTAGAATGTGTCTCATACCTCGCAAGATCACAAAGTTTATGAGGTATATTTTACAAATGACTCATCTATGGTACTTTTGACTCTTTACTAGTGTTAGATCCTTGAGATGTTTATTCAGGGTTTAGTGTAGTTGTTGAAGTTACACCATTTCGCTCTAAGGGGAACTTGTGAACATATTAAAATTTTTTGCAGGAAATTCAATGTGGACTTTATACTTCTTGCTGGTTTTCTAAAGCTTATACCTGTTGAGTTGGTTCAACAATTTCCGAAGAGAATACTAAATATACATCCTTCACTTCTACCAGCTTTCGGTGGCAAAGGCTACTTTGGGATGAAGGTTCACAAGGCAGTCATTTCTTCTGGGGCTAGGTAACATTGCAATTACCGCTAGATGAAGTACCTTTTAGGCTTTTATCTACTTTTTGTGTTCTATGTTTGGCAAAAGAGGTTATTGAACAATTTTAGCATGTTTTGAAACAAATAGATGGTTTGGTGGTCAAACCACCTAATTCAAGTGTTTGGTGAATTAGTTGGTTGAAACATCTCATTGTTATAAATAAGCTAATTTTGAACAAACTACTCTTAGCAGCGTGTTCAAAATCAGTTGGTCAGATCACCTCATTAAATCAGTTGGTCAGACCACCTCATTAAATCAGTTGGTTAAATCAGTTACTCCTATCAGCTACTATCTATCAGCTATCAGTCATTTGCCAAACACTTAAATTTTCTATTTTTTGATTAAAAGATATATCTAGTGTTTTGCACTTTTATATCACACTTGACTTTTGTATGAGATAGAAATTGTTAATAGTTTGAAGACAGTGTCATGTAATTATAGCCAAACCATTGTGATTTCAGTGGTGAAATACTAAGTTTGTACATTCTACCGAGTGGTACCTCGGTTTTCTATTTGTCGCGTAATGATTTTCATATCTTTTCCAGATACTCTGGCCCTACAATCCATTTTGTTGATGAGGAGTATGACACGGGGCGGATCCTTGCCCAGCGAGTTGTGCCTGTGTGTGCTTTTGACACTCCAGAAAACCTAGCAGCCAGAGTATTGCACGAGGTAATCAATTCATTAGAAGTATAAGGCTACTTTTCAATCTCAAAATTCTCGGAATGAGCTTTTGTTATACTGATCCGTTAAACATATATCACTTTCCGCAAAACAAAATCTTGCTTTTGTAATAACTTGTACAAAATCCATTTTCAGGAGCATCAGTTATATGTGGAAGTAGTGGCTGCATTATGTGAAGACCGGATAATTTGGCGAGACGATGGCGTCCCCCTCATCCAAAGTAAAGAAGACCCACAACATTACAGCTAACGTAATTTTGGCTTTTAGGTGAATAACCTCGGCCCCCATAATTTGTTCTATAAAAATAAACCGCGATTTTCATTGATCAGGGAATAGCTCAAAGGTGATAAATCCCTCTTCTGAAGGTGAACTTTGATTGACATAAGATTATGATGCCCTCTATTTGCAAGAAATAGGGCTTGTAGAATTCTATCAACAGATAACGAACGACTACTACTGAGTCATACCAACCATTTGGAGAATCGGGAGTGACCAGAATTGATTTCAGTATTATTTCATCGAACAATCTCTCTCAATTGGGTTAGCATATATCAAAACGGGTTTTGTGGGAATAGTTTTTCGGAATGACTATTTTGTTGTTCGGTAGAGCCTTGTATGAAGATGTTGAATAACGCTTTTGTTTTCGGAATGACTAGAACATCCTCATTGATCCGGAAGTCATTTGTATTGATTGGAAAAGCAATTTGATGCATGAGCTTATATTTTGGATATACAAGATGGAGGACAAAATCAATGATAATGGGGGGCTTAATGTTATTGAAATCACCTCAAAATAATGAAAGGCAACCAAATCAAGAAAAAGCTACTCCAAACTTGGGTTTGCATGCATTTATGCATTTATCAAAAAAATATAAATAACACTATGAGACAGTCTCATCGAGAGATGCGTTTCAATCATGAGTTAAGTTCATCTTACTGATGGACAGTCTCTCACAAAATTAGCTCAAAAGAATACTTGTATATATCTACATCTGAATGTTAATTGCTAAATGGTGTAGCTATATGTTCTACATGTGAATGTCAATTGCTAAATAGTGTAGCTATATATTCTACATGTAAATGTCAATTGCTAAATAGTGTAGCTATATATTCTAGGATTATTATGTAATACAAATGAAATACTACCAAAGACAAGTTGGATAGTTATTACAATCATTCGTGATCCATTACATACATTAATCATCTAGTCACGAATATTTCATCATCAAATTAGAATTCATATGCATCTATAGATCCATGGGTCTGGATCAATTTAAGAATTATAATGATTAAAATCATTTAAGTTCTCGAAAGTTTTCTAAATTAAACTATTGCAAATTTTAACAGTTTTATACGGAAAAATGTAAATCATAATGATATTTAATGTTTATCGTACCGTATAAAAAAACAACTATTCTTGTGAGAGACCGTCTCTCTCTTCTCAAAGAGATGACGTCAAAATAAGAAGCCCACATTTTTTTTTGTTTTTTTAGCCCATATAGCTAATGCGTCTTTCGGAAAGACTGTCTCACAACGATTTGTTATAAAAATTGTGACTGAGTGATGTTTTTATATGGGGCAAAATTAGAAATTACTAAGTACAATGTAAGTACTCAAAGGAAATTAATCATAGTCCAAATTAATCATTAGTCAATGTTGAAAAACAAAACAAAACAAAACAAAACGATATACCCAGAAATCAACCTAAAACACAAAAATTGATCAGAGAAGTTAACAACAATGGTGAAGACAGTAGTAGGAGAAGAAACCCGTCTTCAATTAGTAGAAGATCATCTTGCTCAATCTACTATTCCTGCTCAGGTATATCTTCTCTCGCTTTCTTTCTTTCTCAATGTTCATTTAAGAATTTGTCAATTTCGGAAATCCAATTTCAAGGTTTATTGTTTATGATTATCAGGTAGGATTGGTGATTGGTAAACTTAATTCCAAATTAGATAAAGGGTTTATCTTTGATTTGGTTCCTACACCTGCTAATGATGATGGAGATCCTCCTTGCTCCATTATTGAACCTCAAAAACCTGAAAAGAAAAAGGGTGCTTCCAAGTCTAGATCTTTTGCTGATTCTTCTCTTTTTATTGATGGAGATTGGGTTGCCGAACATGCTCGTCAGGTAATTTTAATTGTTGTTTGTTGGGTTTTTTAGGTTGGTTTGAACATTGAATTTTATGGGTTTTAGAGTAGATTATGTCATCTGTATTATGTATGTTGTATGTTGGACTCAAGTTGAATGTGGGATCAAAAGCATTATCATCATCATCATACCTATCCCGCTCATAGAAAACTATAGTCAGGGTGTGGGGAGGGAAGGACGGCGGCAACTTATACCCATAAAGGAGAGCACGGCCAAAAGAGTCTCCCTACTCGAGAAAGAAAAAGAGAAGTTTTTGCAATGAAAAAAAATTGTGGGAATATGCTGAATTTCGAGTGGTGATTTTGTTTATGTGTACTTGCTTGATATTCTGTTACAATAGTGTTACATTGCACCAATGCCGCTAAAGTGTGATAGCAAATAAGCTTTTTCAAAAAAATTGGAACTTGTAAGTGAACAAAGAGGATATTTTAGGTTGACTCAACTTCCTTCTCTTGCGGGTGCCCACTAGCACCCTCAAGCCGAAAATCTTGAGCTAGCATTGCGCCACTCACTAGTAGGCAAAATTGTCCTGATTGTTTGTGAACTAGAGAGTCAGACCATGGCACAAAACCTCTTGAGCCTTTGATCTGAATCCTGAACATTAGTATACACTGTTCTGGTTGAAACAACTCTCAGGTTGTTAAAAGAAGGGTGTATAGCGCGGTTGTTCATATTTTCTCGAGTGTAAAATGCAGTTATCTTAGGAAGCTGTTAGCCTATGATAGAATTGGTCTTGAAGTCTTGCACACTATGTTCTTTAAAATATGAATGAATGTTAGCCTGTCAGTTTTCTGAAAGAAATCGCCAAATTCTAACTCACTAGCATTTTCCTATATTTGCACGAACATGGCAATTAATAACTGCTTATTAAGGTGCTAGGCTGAAGGCTACATCTTGTAGAGTGCTTTAGAAAGTGACAACTGAAAAGCAACATAGTTTAAGAAAGGAATTACCTGTCTTGGGTCTCCACAACAAAATACCAAAATATATATCCCATCATATTGTCTGCTTATATGAACCAACACAAATCAACGTCAAAATAGATCGTTAGTAACAAGGATTATTGGGCCTCCCTCACCCTTGTTTTTTTACTTGGTTAGGTGGTGACTATTGGGGTTCGGTGAGAAACCCAAGTAAAATCATTCTTTCGAAAATAACAAGTCTAACGCTATGTTTGGATAGCAAATTAGAAGAGAAAAGAAAGTAAGGGAAGGGGAAGGGAAGAGGAGGAATAAGGAGGAAGAGTGCACCTTGTTTGTTTAGAAGGGAAGGGGAAGGGAAGAAAAATGCATGCTTTCCCTCCAAATCTTTCCACTTTAGGAGAGATTGTATTCTCAATAAAACTTGTGTATGTTTTCTTTCCAAACCCCTTCCCTCCTTTTTCTTATCCAAACAAGAAATCCTCCATCATTTCAAATTCCTCCCCTTCCTTTCCCTCCATTTCTTTCTATCCAACGCAGTGTAAGAGATAAGATGAAGTTTGTACTCTATTTGGACTGGCCTCATTAATTTGTTAAGTTTTCTTTATAATTAGGTTTTATGGTGATGAGTAATCATGTAGTTTTGTTGATTACACATTTCCATTTGTCTTCCATAAGGCATTAATTTCAGGTTAGGTCATATTTTCATCTCCACATTGCATTTGAAAGCTTTGTTCGCAGCTAAGACACCTTGTTTGGATTGTTTATATAATGTTCACCTAAAATATGTTTCTCTAAATATTGTCTTTTATTGTCGAAGTGATAAAATGTTTTTTTTTCCTGATCACTTGCATATGAAGCTGTTAATTCTGTGTCATTTTCAGGTCTCAAGGTTGCTGGTAGGTGGTGTTAAGGTAGTTGGTGTCTACGTATGGGCCGGTGAAACTGCCTTCAAGCAATCAACATTAGCTCTTTGTCAGGTAAATGCATTGCTTGTAAGTATTTAGGTGAAAAGAATATTATCTTAATGTCGATGTTGGAATTTGATGCTCAAATACCTTCAAAGCATGGCTCTACTCCAGTTCCCCAAATACATTGGTTGACCTGAAATACAAACTATAAAGAGTTGTGAGCTGAATTATATCCTGCTGCAGGCCGTAACTTCACTTAATCTTTTCTAAAATGCATTTTCTACTGAGTGATAATACTTTTACTCTTCATGCTTGTCCATTCCTTCGAAGGAGATCTAGAAGTATAGTTCACCATTTTCGAGATAAAATCTTATATCAATCATGAAATTCAAATGCATTTGTTCATCATACAACTATGAAGGTTATTTGCTCTTTTGTTACGTTAAAAAATATACTACACGATTTGATGTCATAACCATTTGAAAGTCTACCCAAAATCCCCAATTTTTTCCACTTTTGATGAATGGGCATTAATGAATTTTTTGTTAAATCTGATTGGTAACAAGTGAAAGATAGGATTACTTAAATCAATGGATGCTTGATGAAACACCCATTAATATCATTGCCAATCTGTATTAAATAGTGGGAATGGTAATGGAAACTTAGTCTAACTTTTCTAGGAAAATCTCTCGAAAACTTTTATGATCACACTTGTTCTAATTGACTCATCTTATTTTCTTCACAAAATTCATTTCAATGTATTACCATTTGGATAGGTGGTATTAGGTACTAATGAAAAATTGTGAATAAAAAAACTTTTTTACGATCAAAATTGTGAATAAAAAAACTTTGATACATCTCCCAAAAATTTACACTACAAATCATTCTCATCAGGAAAATCGCGGACCATTAGTGTACTTCATGGAGTTCATGGTACTCAATGAACCTAAGACTTTTGATTTGTGATCATTGTTCATTAGTTTTTTCTTTTCTAGACTGTTAAGGGAGTAGCAGATGCAGTACCTTTTGTGGAGAATGATCTTGACGAGATGTTGCTTCTTCACATATCTTATAGTCCTAGAAGGTAACTGTTTTCGAAGGAGTTTTCTATATTGTTTTGCAACTTTTACGTAATGAGTTGATGTTACTCTCAAGCAGGTGGACATGTCGAAACTGTTCTCTCTCTTCTAATATAACTGCAAGTAGCCTTCGACCTTGTGATTTTAAAATGGGAAGGGTTTTGAATTCCCTCCAAACTTTTCGGTGCATCTACAATGTCTATTTGAGGTATATTCTATATTGTGGTGTCTGATCACAATATCCATTTTGCCTTTAAGAAACTGTTTTGATCTATAAAATTTCTATTTTTTTTTTGAGAAAAACTCGATGTCCATAACGTTCTTTACTTGTGACCATCATCGTTAGATTGCCAATTTCTCGTGCAAGCATGTCGACTACCAAAATGTTGAATGATGTATTGATGGATGGAATTTCAACTCTTACCAAGGAGCTCAAAAGTGCAAAAGCAATTGTTGATGGCAATTTGGTAAGATCCTTGATAATGACTTCAAAGCCCTTATTGTCTTGATCTCTCACTCTTGCCTTGTACTCCCTCCGTTCCTTAAAAAAGTTCTCATTTGCCATTTTGGGGTGTTCCATTTGTTTTTCCCATAAAGAAACTTTCTTTTTATATTACAAATTTTGGACATAAGTAACCTTATTCATCCTCATTTTAATATTTTAATGATGGTTGTGGCTCCCTCATATCTTTCACTAATTTTGTTTTAATATTTTTATATTCCTTATGGTCCCTACATTTTTCTCACTTGCTTTATAAAAACATTTTTATATTAGTTGTGGTCCCCATATTTTTTACACCAACTTTCGTTTAATATTTTTTAATTTTGAACTTCATTAAAGTATGTAGGGAGTATATCATTTGTCTAATTAATGAAAGTTTGATACGATATTGTGTCTTATGTTTATTGTTTCCACATATTTATCTATAGAATGTGGCACTTAAAAACGTTGAGTTTCTAGCAATGCTTTTTGGTAGGTTGATGTAACTACGGACAAGTTATGCACATCGACTAATGTGCATGAAGTTGAACTGCTCTTGCCTCCTATGAAAGATGCCTCATTGGAAGGTGCAAACACAATCTCTTCTTCGCATTAGCGTCAAGTATGCATAAATTATAATACATTTCTTCTTTGTGTGTGAAGCCAACAGTCAAAAGGATGTTGTCGGTATTCTTGTGTATTCCGGTACAGTATGCTCTTATTCCTATCTGAACTCAAAAGAATCCGTATCACAAGCCGTGGCTGATATTAAGGTATTTAAGATTTTATTGAACTTTTGTATAATAAATGCATTATTTTGTTGAACTTTCGTAAAATAAGTGGAATCAACTGTATCGTCATCGTCACAACTGTTGCAAAGGATTGGCATTCAACATGTCAGCTCATTCCGTTGTGTTAGAAAATTTTATAACGTCTTTTCACCTATACGCTTACAAATAGTATTTGCTTCTGTATTTCATGTAGGAAGATATCATCATTAGCTTGCGAAGTAGATTGGATATGATCTCTGATGAGGCCGAGAGACAAATTACTGCATCTTCTGAAGATGTTTCTGAAACGAACATAGAAATGTCGAAAGTAGAATCTGTCTACCAGATTACCCGACAGCCTTTGAGGTAGTTTTTAACATGAAATCCTATCTTCCTTGAATGGGTTCAACTTTGGTGCATTTGATTTATATAATCAATTTTTGATCATTATGAATGTAGAAAGCAATGCATACTGCCGTTTCCGCGGAGAGTTTTCATACCTTGGCTAGCCGGCACCTTGATTTGTGACTACCTTTTACCAACCGAAACTTTTGAGGTTTGTTTCTTCTATGTATGAAACCGATACTCCTGTTGCTTTTTGATCATCGGAATCGACTAATCTATCATGCTCTTATAAAAAATTGTTGTCATTGCAAAAACTGTCGGCAGGCCCTTAAAGATCACTTTGTCGAGTTGCTATCAATGGAAGCTCCCGAAGATGTGTCCACATTCGTGCAACCAGAAAACGATCACCCAAGCTTGGCTGCAAAATCATTCTGGGATGTGGCAGCACCGTCGTATAAATCACTTGATGCTGCTCAAAGTGAAAGTAGGAGCCGAGAAATTGCAAAGGGTGATTCCCGAAAATCAACTGCCAGAAGTTTTAACGCTGCGTTTGCTGGTCTCGTTCTTCTCATTGCAGTTATATTTGGTTCGCTGTTCTATGCTAAGAGCTCTAGATGAAGATGAACCATCTAAACAAGGATACTATTACTGTTGAAAAATGTCGGTACGATCCATTACTGGTTTTTGACCTCAGATTTGCAATTAAGGAACACTGAAGTTTGTCCAGTTTGACGAAGAAGTATTTGTGGAACAACCGAAATTTCTGTAATTGTATTCTCGGAAAATGCAGCGAAGAAAACCATGAAAGGGAATATTTGAATATGATAAGTATCCTAACAATTGAACCAAAAATTCTGATCAAAATTAACAACGAAAACAATGTAAACGCATAAACAATAACCCGCCCATTATAATCGAAAAACATGAGATTCAACGATTATGTAACCATCGCATCATAAATACGAGTCGACTTTGTTTGGTCTAGAGCTTCACTAAATGTTAGTTCAATTATGTCGCTACAACTAATGGCAACAAAAAATTCAGTTTTCTCACATAGAAAATCTAAGCCCGAGCCTTCCTAGACTACCCAACAATAAAAATATATTAATATTGAATTTTATAACATATAGCAAAGTTATTGAAAAGGAAAGTTCGAGACAAACCAAATAAAGAGTCTGTGGTGATGCCATGGGGTAGAGAATCCTAAACTAGTTGAAGCATCCATTACAGTAAGTTAGTAATCGAGAAGAAAAATCAAGATTACATATTATTCGTACCTTAATCACCTGGACGTTAAGATATTAGTACTTGCATCACCTTATATTACTTTCAAAGTCATTTACAAGTAGCACAACCTTTGGTCGCAAACATCAACTAACATGGAAAGCTGAGAAGCACCAAGCCTATAAAAGGAAATCTGATTGTTGGCTTTTTAGTTTTTAATGTGATCAAACAACCAAAAAACGTTAGATTGTTCTCCTAATGAAAAACTAATGAGTGCGCTCTTTTTGTAGCTTTTAGGCCAAATCAAAACTAGTTTCGGGCTCTCAACAATTGTTACATATAAGACAACACCCATTACTCTATTGTAACTCCCACCTAGACTCTCACTTAGGCAGGGTTTGAAGAACTGAATGTACGTAACCTTACCTTTGTTAAAGACCACTGATAGCAAACATCGTAAGCAACTAGCTTGAAAATAGTTAAAAGCCAATAAAAACAACATAATTTACATCATTTAGATAAACAAGCTGCCAAAAACTCCATGTATATATATATTTTCCACACCAAAAAAAAAAAAAAAAAAAAAAAAAAAAAAAAAAAAACTCCATGTATTGTATATATGGGATTATGGGTGCACTAGTTAATTGTCAGTTTGAAAAGTTAGTCCAATGAGTTTGCTGAATGTGTAACTACCTAATTATGTCACTGTCAAGTCTCAACTAATAGCAACAGAAATTTTCAGTTGTTCCACGAATACTACTTTGTCCTTTTGAATTTGCTACATTTTGCCATCAACGAAAAACATAAACCCATTGCATTCACGGCAAATGCAGCGAACAAAACCCATGAGAAGGAATATTAGAACATGATGAGCAAATTCGGGGAAAATTCTGATCAGAATTAACAACGAAAACAACGTAAAAGCATAAATAATTACACGCCCATTGACCAAAAAACGAGACTCAACGATTTTGTAACCATAGAAATCGAAGTTATTAGTTCTTGCAAAATATCAATACAGAGAATGATTTATTTCCAAATATTCTATTTAGTAATAGACAAGAAAAATCACAGCAAGAAAAAGATGACAAACTGTTTTACAGCTTCAACCTTGCATGAGCCTCAAGGATTCCAATTTCCAGCTGAAAATTTCTATAATATTGAGTTATAATAAGCTTATCAATGATGAATCTGAAACGAATACGAGATTTCATGTGTTCTCGGTAAGTTGATGAACCATGGATGCCTCACAGCAGCTCCGTTCTGGCCATCACATCGTAACAAATACGAGTCAAATTTGGTTGGTCTAGAGCTTCTCCTTTGCAACATCACTAGGAAGATCGGGTCCATTTGGTATTTTTCCGGGGAAGTTTGTGGCTGGAGAATTGGAACTCGCCATACTGCACATTCGTAGCTCATACAATAACCATAATTGAAGAAGACAATGTGAATGTAAAGGTGGTAATAACTAGCCAAGTAACAACGTTCTAAGAACAAACGTTTATAGAGGCTCACCCTTTGTCGACAAAGACCATTGAGCGTAGTTCACAGTTCGCAAAGCTGAAGATAGCAAGAAGAAAACTCAGTCGTTGATCATAACATACTAACATGATTAGTGTAACATAATTCGCTAGCTGATTCGCTTTTTGAATTTGCAATTCATGCAAATTTGCCCAAGAATAACAAGAATAGCCCAAAACTGAACATATATCGCAAATTTGTGGGTACAGAAGGGCGCAACGCAACACTTACTGTGTACATATTTCTTTTTTCATTACTTGATGACAATCATTTCCGAAATTACCAAGTGTGTGAAACAAGAATCCGCTGTGGCTAACAATGGCAATCTCCTTCTCCTTCCTGGTCCACAACCTTTATCATAGAAGCAATATCAACAATGTGAATTATACTCAACCAAGAGTCTAAACTCTAAAGCCTTATAAAGTCATGAACGACGGATACCATTGCATAAACTTCATTCCTCTTTCAGCAACTTCTGCATCCGTCTCGCGTACATCCTCCTTCCACCATGTGTCCTCATCGCTTTCTATCTGAAGTTCAAATAATTTCGATGAAATATAAAACACATACAAGGGTAGAAGTCACAATGACTGAGATTCCCACATAAAAGTTTCAAGCAGAAAAAGAACTTACCAGAGAGAAATCAATTGCAGGAAAGAGAGTTTCGTACTTGCTCTTACTCCTCCTCTTATCGCAAGGATGAACTCCCTGCACATATAAATAGAAATGATCAACCTGACAGATAGGATCAATGGCACATGATTCGCTAATATCCTCGCGAATCACGAATTATGGTTGGTTTTGGTCTATTCTTGGGCAAATTTGTGCATATCGCAAATTCAAAAAGCGAATTAGTTAGCGAATTATATTACGCTGGATAGGATCGAACACAGTTACACAACTACAAAAAGAGCATGGAGTTTGATTAACAAGAGGCAATATCGTTTTGAGGTGGCATTTAATGTTGGCAAGCCCAAAAGGCCACGCAAGTCCATCGCAAATATATACTATATACTCCCCTCTATGTCTCAATTGGCTTCTGTTACTATTCATCCGTCAAGCTTAATTTGTATTCAATTCTAATCTATAAGTTAATTTTGTTTGGTTCGTATAAGTGTAAATTTTATTAATAGAAACTTTTATAATTGTTAGTTATGCACAACTAGAGATATTAAGGATTGAAGTACTGCATCGGATAGTGTTTAAAAAACAAATATTGGTTGAAAAAAAACTACTTCTACTTGAAGACAAAATATTATACCAAGTGTTCACGGCAAAGTTCAACAGCTAGGAAGGGAGGGCAACCAAAGCTTGAAATTGCAGGGCGGTCACTTCCCTCAACATTTGCCACCATGAGTGGCGTAACATCTACGCCATCAGAATATCCACCGCCTCCAAAGACACCAACGGCAGTTTGCATCGTCCTACAAGGAATTGTAACATACTATGAGATAAGCCACCAAATGAATTATGATGTCAAATCAATGACCTTAAACAACTAAACGAATTCAAATTCATTACACAACCCCAATAAGTTTCTTCCTCTCTTTTCTTAATTTTTCTCGATTCATGCATTTTTGGCTTATCTCAGTGGACTATCGAAAGAAGTCACAACGTAAATTCATCCCTTCCTATTCATCTATACTAGCTTATCGTAATGAACTTAACTTACTTACCAAGAAAGAATTAAGCAAATAGAAGTATCACTAAGTCAACAAGAGATCATTCTTAAAGCATAAATGAAAAACATGAAGCAATCGCTCGTTCAACCCATCAGTAGATACGTACCTCGTCAAAGGAGATGTGATCACCAACTCGATTTTCTTCGAAAGTCCACTTGCTTGAACATGCTTCCGCAAGTTATCAACCTTTTGCCACAAAAAAATCATATAGCACGAAATTATATTCACAGAAAGGCGGATAAGACATATTGAGAAATAATAATTCGTTCATTGCACTACCTGCTCCCATCCAAGCGAAGTTAGGCTTGCATCAAGATAGTCATAAGATTTGTACGCCTCGTAGTTTTTGTCTCCGGCAACATTATGAAACCCTTGCGCGTGCCTCACCTATTGAAGTCATAGATATATTCGATTCATCCCATTTAAATGCTTCCGATACACAATAGAGCTATCATGACACTTGTAGTGTAAAAACCAAAGAAAAAGAAGGTGATAGGTTGAGACAAACCCAATGAAGAGTTTTGCAATGATGCAATGGGTAGAGTCCTTGACCAGCTGAACTATCCATTACTGTATTTGATCAAAAAGCAAAATCAAGATTACATGATTTCAGTCCCTAAATAAAGTACTCATAGACATTAAGGTTTTGTGCTCATTTAAACAACTTTTACAGTATAAACTAGTGCATAAAGCTTTATAGTCATTCCCACCAACACACTAATTGGCCGCAAACATCAACCAACAGGAAAGCTGAGAAGCACCCACTAAGTGAAGTTAAGTGTTGGTGTCAAGGAACCAACTCAACCAAAATCTTAAGCTTATGGTTGAGGCCCCAGGATATGTTATATACTCTAACACGCTCCCTTACACGAGAGCCCTTTGGACTATAAGTGTGGATGCAACAAATGCCCTCCTCATACATGATGCAAAAATTTTTCAGTTTGAATGAAGGGTGGTTGAGATTCAAACCTGTGACCTCTTGTCACCCTTGCTTCTGATACCATGTCAAGGAACCAACTCAACCAAAAGCTTTAAGCTTATGGTTGAGGCCCCAGGATATGTTATATACTCTAACAGTAGTTGGTTTTCTAAAGCGGTCAAATAACCAAAATACAACTCAATGTTCCATTACCCTAATGTTATAAAATCACTCCCACCTAACCATATTTAGCGAGCTTAGATGTATGCAATCTTTGGTTTATGATTGACGTTTGGGAGCAAACATCATTCGTAATTTCACGTGTCTCACATGAAAAGAAAGTGCACGTCATTAAATAAAACATTAAAATTTTAAAATATTTTATCATAATCTGAAACCAAAGAACTAAAAATCTTTGGCCCAATGAAAATGAAGGAGATTCAAATAACCATAATAAAGTAGAATAGTAGCCGAGTTGGTTCAGACGTAGAATGAGCCCTTGTGACCCACATAATCAATTAAAAACCCTGTATGGAAAATGTGGACCTAATACATACCCAGCAATCAAAACCCATAAAGAGGAATGTTACAATATTCCAAGTATCCAAATAATCGATTCCAAAAAATTGGGAACATTTCTAATCAAAATTAACAGCAAAAAATACATAAAAAAGCACAATTAATTCCCCATTAATCAAAAATATCATGGACCCAAAACATAAGATTCAACAAATTTGTAATTTTGGATATCAAAATCAGTTCTTGCAACACTAATAATAATAAAAATGGTTGCTTTCTATATACCCTAATCAGAAAAAACAAAAAATAAATAAAATAAAAAATTAAAAATCTAAAAATTGTAATATTTGGGATTGGGTTGGTAATACCTGGAGAGGGAGAAGCCAAACAAAGGAAAGAAGAACTTGGAAGGAAATTATGGAGATTGGAGCAATTGGAAATGGAAGAACAAAAAATGTTATTATTATTAATAAAGGAGTAATTATAAATAATTTTATGGTGGGAATTATTAAAATATTTAAAGGAGTAGCAATAATAAATAGTAAAACTATTATTCCCAAGAATGGGTGAAGAAAGAGAGATGATGGTCATTGCTCTAAAATTAATTTTAATTAATTTTCCTTTTTCTTATATTTTGTACTTTATTTTTTTTAATGCATGGATTTGCTAGTTTTCCCTTTTGTGGACCCAATTTACTTCTAGTTTCTATAGATAAACCGCTTTTTATCAACCAATGTGACGTATTATATATATTGGTTAAATAATTTAATTAATAAAAGATCGTCTATGGTATAAACGGCTCTTTTTATAACCCAATTTAATGGTTGATATGATTATTTAGTTACTCATTTAACAAATAAGTTGGTCCATATTTACCCGTCTATATGCTATAGACGGTCTATAGCAAGAATTTATGTCTAATTAATATAAATTATGAGAAAGTAAATTTACTTTAAAGTTGTCTCACTCGCAAATAATTTTTCATAAAAGTAGTTGATTGATTAAAACTAAATAATTTCTCTCTGGTTTTTAATAGTTGTTACACTTTTGTTTTTCACGTTATCCTATGCACGATTTTAATCTTTAATGTCTTTAATTTCATAGGATAAAAAATTCTAAAAAGTTAATATTATGAAAACACGCATTAAGATGAATCAAACAAGAACCCGCTTGATTATGTTTTACATTACACATAAAGAAATATATACATCAAATGTGATCAGTAGATAAACAGTAGTTGCTACAGAAACTGTAGCAATTAATAAAATCCAGAGAAAGTTGGAGATGGATAGAGAAATAGGAGTAGATCTTAGCCAATTACATTGCTAGATACGAGTCCACTAAAATTGGGCTAATTTTCTCTTGGATCATGGCCCAATTGTGCCGGATACTAGTCCACTAAAAAGCAACATCAAGAGACTGTCTCCACATGAAGCCCATAGTCTCACCTTTGATTATGCTAATCACATTGCCAAAAAAACCAAAGCGATCGTGGCTCAATAGATAGAGCACTTGCATGTGAAGTAGAAGGTCTGGGGTTCGACTCCTATTGAGCACAGGTATCAATTGAGTGTTTTTTCATTGCGTGCATCTCTATTTACTCCCTTCTTGGATGAACGGGTATAATTTGTCCGCATCTTTCGGAAAAATAAAACTCCTACCCGAACCCTATGTATATATATTAGGGTTGGTTACTTGGTTTGAGAAAAAAAATATTTTTTTATAAAATTACTTTTCGGAAAATATAATGGTCGTAACTCATAACCTTCTTATGAGATGGCTCTCCAAAAAAAAAGGTAATTGGTATAGAAACTAAAGTATTAGGAGAATGTGAGAAATATATTAATAAGATGAAAAAATAAGTTAAATATGTGAATAAAAATAAAAGAAAAAAAATAGTGACATATTGAGAAAATATCACTGTTAATTGGAAATATAACGTAACTATAATGTAACTAAGATATTCTTACCTTAATTAATCTAATTAAGTCATCATCATCAGCGTACTTAGTGTATCCCTCTCATAGACGAACTATGGACTATGGTTAGCGTATGGGGAGGGAAGATAGACAGCAGCTCATACCCATACAGGAAAGTACGGTAAAAGATCCCCTCGTATCAAAAAGATCTTCAAAGAAAGAGACACCTGCAACTATCCGAAAGTCTAATCTAATTTAGTAAAAGGTGTAATTTATTGGTAGAGGTATATGAATAAAGAGGATCTTGTATAATTAAGCACAAAATCTGAACTACCCATCACAATTCACATGGTAATGTGCCGACTATATATAATAGTATAGACTATACTTATTAAACATGTATAATACTTATAACTAACGTTGAATTAACATTATTTTATATTTGATGGTTGTTAGGGATTCTTCTATCTAACTTTCATGTGCCCTAGCCCCCATTTATTCAATACCATCTTACTATCAATTTTTTTATTATTTGGTTGCCAATATCTTATTTTATATTTCTAATACTTGAAATTCAAGCAATATTGCATTAACTTTTTGTTAATATAGTGAAAATTTTGAGGAATTCTCTTATTATTATATTATACTTATATTCTGTTTATTAAAGTATTTCTTTGTAATAAGTGAATGTTGTAATTTATTCATATGTACTTTTATACTTTGTATGTTTGGATTTTGATTGGTCAAAACAGTTAAAAAATGTCTTCTAAATAGCTTATAAACTAAACTTATAATTGACTTTAAGTCAAAATTCAAAAAAATTATTATAGATAAAATAAATTTTGTATGGATTTAGTTCACACTAAAATAGTGTGCACTAATCTTAATAATATTTTATTTCCTATTTAAATCACTTGGTTATATTGATTAAACGGAAAAGTGTTAAAATATTTTAATGTAGTCTATATTCATACAAGATTTTAACCTATAGGCACCAATTATGACAAAACAAATGCAAGAAAAATAAAAACAAATAATTAAATAGATCACGCATAGAGATTTGCGTAATTCTCATGCATGGAGAAAATAATGCATAATAATAAGATTAAGGGGTCGCTTGGATTGAGAGTAAATATTTAAAGGGTAATAAAAGTCAAAGTAGGAATTTACGGTTAGTAAGGTAGATGATTAAAGGGATTTGATTGTTAGAGAGGTGGAAGAATGAATTAGAAAATAATGAAAAAATAGAAAAAATAGCAATAAGTTCCCTTATTTTGGGGTATAAATTTACCCTAGGGGAAGGTGGGGGAATTCTTTACCTCCAAATGAGTGAAATCAAACACTTTTTCTATTCATATTTTTTAATCTACTCCTATTATACCTCTATCACAATTATTTCAATAACTTCATTTGCATATCTAATTACCTTTGTTACATTAGTTTGACTTTTTTTACTACCTTAAATATTTACTCTCAATCCAAGCGACCCTAAGAGAGGTTTCACCCTTGGAAACCGTAAATAGAAAAACTGAACTCCAAAACCTTAACCTAATTAGATTTGGACAAATTTCAAGCTTAGAAAAAGAAACTTTTCGGAAAGACAATATGAATATATAATTTATATTATCACAAGAACTTTTTCGTTTATTTTTATCTTTTAACTTACTTTTTCTCTATTAAACATCAATCAATAAATAATTTTTTATTAAATATTTTCTAATTGGCTTATTCAAACAACTTCCTTAATGGCTCCGTATTGATCGGAAAATTCTTTAGAAAATAGCCATTTATATTTTATATTTCAGTTGAAACAAATAAATCATTTTCTTGGGCCAATTTCAGTAAACATAATGATTTTGTTGTCAAATAATTTCTGTTTCGGCTAACTACAAGTTAACTTATGTTTATTATGTGGGGTTTGAAATTTGGATGGAAAATGTTTTTTAGTGGCTTGTCATATGCTTCATATTATATTTTGTATTTTTTCATCTAATTATTTTGCAAGGTGTATAAAATAAATGATTATAATATATCATCGTATTTAACATTTAAAAATAAATAAACGGAGGAAATATTACGCAAAGTAGAGCCTATCTATCTAAGTCTCCCTTACTAAGAGTAGATATTGCCAAAAAAAATGGTAGATATTGCCAAATTGGCATATCATATGGGTGTTTGGTAATAGGTAGTTGGTTGCTTCGATTGACCTGTTTGACTAACCGATAAGATTAGTTTTTTAGTAGTCTAGTTATCTATATTAGCAAGTTACTAGAAAGATTAGTTTTTATAAAATTATTAAATATTATAAAATTTATTAAAAAGTAGTGGAGAAATCATATTTTGAAATGATGAGGTCAAAAGACCATATTATTGTCATTTGAGGGTTTAAAGTTCGCAAAAGTTTCATCTACTTTTATCATATAAGGAAACGTTTAAAAACTCGAGAGGGACTGTGGCCATCCCCGACAGGCGTCAACCCCTAACTTTATTTATGTAAAAAAAAAACAAAATTGAAAGAAAAGCTGCTTAGAGAAACTTTTTTGTTTTTAGGTAAAAGCAAAAGCTTTTCAATTGTTTAAAATTCATTTACAGAATAAATATTAATATACTGTCAATAAAAAAATCATTTACCAAACTATAACTTTAAAATTTGAATGGTTTATATTAAATGCAAAATTTTGTCTCATAAAAGGAGAAGACTTGCCACCAAACGAAGTAATACACAACGTTCACTCTATGGCATTCATAGAAATTGTATGTATTTGTTCACTTGTAGTAAGGGGACATTAGCGATTGGTGTAGCCCTGGCCCCTGAATATATATGGGTCCAAAAACTTAAAACAATCATATTGGCTCCACACCATAATTTATACTACTAGATCATTATTACTCCTCTGCCCTTACGAGTTGCAGTACATGTGACATATTGCGAGGAAAAATAACATTAACAGTTACTAACTCAAATGAACACAGAGAGTAATTCCCATTGTCATGTCATAGTCATTATTGATCTCACTCAAAAACAGGATTTAAGTGGGAAAAAGTAATGGACAATCCATACCCGTAATCACTACAGAGTGATGAGAGCCAGAAAAATGTATTCAATTTTACCCCTAATATCCAATTTTACAATGGTTTGATCAACACGTGACATAATGTTTCGTGGTGGTTGAAATTTTTCACAGATCAAAATATTGACATGAGTAATCCAAACTAATTTTAATGGTTCAATTTTGTTATGAAAAACTCCATAAATGAAGAAAACAAGTCCTTAAAAATTAAAATTGTATATGTGATTAAAGCTGCATGGATTTTTTTTTATATGATTGCAACTTATTTTTATTTTAAAGTATATATGTAAGGATAGTTATCTGTATTAAATCCTATTGGATCCACCGATCTGCTATAAATTAGCCTCTAGGTTTTAGAGTTTATATCTAATTTTTATTTGACAGATTTGACGTTAGGTCTAAAAATAAATAGGTTTGAATTTGGGTCGGAGTCTAGGAACTTAAGACATCTGATCTTGACCTTATCTCTTGCTCTAGACCCGATTCAAATCCGGCCCATGATGATCTCCAATTAAATATATAAGAATTAAACCCAAAAGAATTCTCCACTAAAACAAGATCACATGATCTGATTCTATGACTTTTAGCAACATAATACTTTAATAAACTTTAATACGATAAATTTGAATAAAATGTTAATGAACTACTCCATGTTTATGTACCTATATTTTGATGGGATCTAAAAATGAACGTATACAATGTAAAGATTTCATATATCAATATCATTATCTAAAGGCAATAATAATATAATGTATGACTTATAGGAAGATAAGTGGGGTGGAAAGACTAATCACCCAAATATAATAAAACTAAATATTTCAGAAAACGGATGGGATGACAAAAGTTGAACTCATTTAATTTAAGGGCTAATATATAATGCTTCCTTCGTTTTTTAATATTTTTTCTGTTTGAAATATTTTATTTTGAAAAAAAAATGTTGATTAAGATTTTAAAGACATATATAGATGATAAAATATATCTATGTGAGATTTCGTTAGACTCATCTTAATGTATACTTTTTATTATATATTTTTTATGATTTTTTATGATACTTATTTAGAGAAAATCAAGGCTTAAAATTTACTTTGAAAACTGTGTAAAAAGTAAATGAGAAGAGCATTTGAAAACAAAAGGAGTATAATAGATTAATAGTAGTAGTACTATGTAAATATCTATCTATATGAATATTAATTGTATAGTTTAAAATGATGTTATATTGAAATTTAATCGCTATATATACCACATTAATTGAAATAATTAAAATTTGATTTTATTTACATAATTACTATTTGGCTTGTTATGTGGGTTATTAGTTAGTTTTTAACTTTTTGTTTGATTAAACAGTAAAAAAGTGTTAGAAGTGAGTTTTAAAACAGTTGTAAAATATTGTCTACAAGCGGAAACCAAAAAGATACTATGAATAGTTTTTTCATTATTTTTTACTTTGATCAATTTTTCCTCTAACAAATAATCAACAACCAGGAATAATTTTGCAAAACATCTTCATAACAAGTACGTTTTTAGCCAATACGTCCAATACTTTTAAGTTTAATTAACTGGACAAACCAGCCAACATATTCATCCAACAACTTTTTGAGCATATCATCGTTCTCGAGTCGGAGGATTCTTTGATCGCACTCTCCTTTACGGATATGAGCATGTCATCGTTCACCCCTCCCCAGACCCTAATCATAGTTTTCTATGAGCGGGATACACTAATGATGATGATGTATCCATAATTTTTAAAGTTAAAAATATTTTTCTTAATTAAAATAATTAATGTTATAATTAATAAAACTCAAATCTAAAATGATGAATGAGTCTTGACATAGAGTGATTCCACATGGACATTATTGAACATGGCATATCATATGGTAAGGCTTAAGACTATGTCTCAAATGGTCCACACGGAATATTGGATGTATCAAACTACTTTATATCATATGCTTTTTTCTCATGCATGTTGACTCCTTCAATCTTAAATCTATAATATATATCACATTTTAATACTTTACTTTTTTTCAATTATAGGTATATCAAAATCTATTGGGTTTGTTATTTTTGTAATTTATATTTGAGATATGGACCCAAATCCATTTCAATAATTCATACCTTTTATAGTAAGGAATGTTTTACTATATGTTGTAAACTTGTATCATGAAGTATAAACTATTTAACACTAACGTCAGGGTAGGCTCTAAGGGTGGGCAAGAGGGGTCGTCGCCTAGGGCCTTATGTCAAAAAAGAAAAATTAATAGTTGTAAACGGTCTATATAAATTATTTATTACAAAGGAAAAGGGCCCCAATATACCATTTCGCCCAGGGCCCCAAAATATCTAGGGTCGGCCTGCACTAAGTACTATTGATATACATAAAGACTTATTAAAACATATTTTCACATCTTTTATCTATTTATATGAAAGGTGTTCAAGTGTAGCTTTTTTTACCGAGCTATAAAATTCTGTTTAGATTTGCCCTTATACTTTATGAACGAGCTTCAAAACTTTTTGTCCAAATTCATTGATAAGTAAATAGGTCACAAAAATACAAATATCCTGGTTTTTATTAGTTGTTGCAACTCTTCTTTTCATACTATCTAATGAATTCTTTTCATCTTTAATACCGTTAGTTATGCTCTATAGAATAAAAGAATGTATGATATTATAAAAGAGCCATATATATAATAGGTTATAAACATGTACAATACTAAAAGATTTGGATATAAATATAAGTTATATAACTATCAAACCTACTTGTTGGTTCAAACCTCATTTATACCAACATATTATAAGTTAGGGGGTAATCAAATATCCAAAATGGGATATTATTTTTTTATGCTACGTGCTAACCTAAGGTTAAAAGAAGAAATCACTATTGCTAGTCGATAATGCAAATTTTAATTTGGTATAGTTATCATAATATTTTAATTGTTAGAGTATATAGTAGATATTGTGATTTTAACTATTATTTTAAGTTTTTAATTGTTAAATGAATTTCTTGACATAGTATAAAAAGTCAGCGTGAGGTCATATATGTAAATGGTTTATTGACATAAGATCATACGCTAATGTCGTTAGAAAGAAGAGTTTAACTTTGGAATGAGGTTTATTAATTTTTAACCTTATTAATTGAGTGAAAAATAAATTAAAATTTTTAACAGTTTTACAATCCTCTATTAAATAGGGTAAGAGGAGTCGGGGAAGGCCTAAGAGAACATGGGATGAGCAAATTAAAATTGACATGCACGAGTTGAACCTCTCTAGGGACCTGAATAGGGACATGGGTAGTTGGAGGCATCTTATTCATGTTTTAGATTACTGATTCCTTGTGAGTATATTCTGGGGTTCTTATCCTCATCTTTTCTCGAGTCGGGAGACTCCTTTTGGTCGTGCTCTCCTTTATGGGTATGAGTTGCCGCCGTCCTTCCCTCCCCAGACCCTGATCTATGGACGGGAAACACTGGGTAGGATGATGATGATGACAATCCTCTATTAAATATAACAGAAAACACCAAAAGTGAAATACGTAACCAACATTGTGAAACAGACAGAATAGTCAGATTTGAATATTTAGTTAGTAGCCATTCAAAAAGTCCATAACATTACGTTGTTCAAAGACCTAGTAACTACTCCTACTAATGACACAATTAAGTATTTAATTACCAAATCCAATGTAGCTTAAGTTCAATCATTTGAGATGCTTTTTGACAATGTGTTAGCATAAGTATGATCCTAACTTATGAGCATCTTCACTAATTTTTTTCTCTTCTAATACGGCACGTCTTACAAGATTATCCCTAATCCCTAATTAAAGGTTGATTATTATTAACTTAATCAAACCTAATCCTCACCTTTTCTTGTGGAACTAAACCTAACTTTATGAGGAAAGCCTATATTCAAGATCGCAACACAAGACTAATATTTAAATATTATTATTTCATTTTACGATATTGGTTACGACTTATAGCTGATTTTTTTTTCACATTTTCAAGTATAATTCATGTATAAATATTATAGAAAATATATATTAATTAAGTTATATAATTGAAATAAATCTAACATATGCTCACACATGGATATTTATTAAATTTTTTTATACATGATTTACATATTTCAAACGTAATCGACAATATAAATTGGAGGGTTGGCCCTAGATATGTTAGGGCTCTGGGCGAAATAACACATTGGGGTCATCTTTATTTGTAATTTATAACTTATATGAACTTTTTACAACTATTAATTTTGCTTTACCCCTCTTGCCCACCCTTAGGGCTGACCCTTAAGTACAATCAGTATAGCAAGCAATAAACATTCATACTAAAAGTAGCTTTGGAAAGAATGCTTAATGAATTTAATAATGATTAGGTGAAGATTTATGATCATATTTCAAAGCTAATTATGATAAGAAGATTTTGAGAGAAAATAAGGTAAAAGGAGGGTAAAGGAGAGAAATAGTATGGCATTTGCAAAGAACAATTTGCCTAAGGTCAAGAAATTGGTTGACATAGACCCTAAAAAGCCCATAAGGAGTAATATTAAAGAAAAGCTAAAAATAAGTCTTGTTTCAATTGGATGGTAAATTAAATAAAGGGTCGAGAAGGATTTAATTATTTACTCCGTCTATGAAATGTGTTATATTTTTCTTTTTAATCTGTTTTATAGCTTTTTATTTTTATTATACTCAATGACTCACATTTTCTCTTTAGTTTTTCATTGATGCTTTCAGATTAATTTTTTTATAGCATCCACATATTTCATTCATTCTACCTAAATCATATTTTTTTACCGCTCTTATTCTTCTATTGAATTACTCAAATTTTATCTTTATAGAGGATTAGGAAATATCAATTTTAGCAAAATTAATATGACAAGACAAAAACTTGAAGATATTGACAAATTTTCAATTTTTCTCTTCGTATCTATATCTTTAGCAAATTTATTTGATTTTTTTATCTTTCTTGAAAATAATCAACAAACAATTCTAAAATAATAAAATAATAATATATAGATTTTACGAGTGTGAGCTCTTTCTGATTTTCAGTGAAGGTGTTTGATTGCTGATTGTTGGTTATCTGTAATTTAGTTAGTTTATTTGATTGTTCTAATATTGACTTTTTAGCTATAAAGTCAATGGTTAGTGGAGATAAGAGATAATAAAATATTTTAATGATTATTTTTTTGAGAAAAACAAAGCTAATAAGCCTAAAATTAATAAAAAAAAAAGTTTTTCACATAAGAAATGGTGTTAATCTTAGTGTCAATTCAATTAAGTGCATGCCCCATCTTTGGTTATAAGTTGTGAAAGAAAGAGAGAATCTCTCTTTTTTTGGGAAGGTACAATTTATCTTAAACAACTCAATTTTCTTGCATTGCCCCTACTTTATTGCCTTGTATGATTTGGTTAGATCTACACTCTTTAATTTCCCTAATTAATTCACATATTCTTTCTTTTCAATAACTAACCTCAATTACAAGTTTGCTACACTATTTTTTTATGTGAACAAGAAGTTGACCATGTAGAGCAAAGATCTTCATATTTGTCTTTGCCAACCAATTATCATAACAAATTACTCCCTACGAATCATTTTAGATGTCTCATTTGGAATTTCACGGATTTTAAGGGTTAAGTGGGGTTCATAAAAAATTAGGCCGTGACAATTCGACACATAATCTCACCGCGGCCCACTCGTGTGGACACGGGACAACCGTGGGCTCGGGCCCACAAACCACAGGTTAAGAGCGTTGACTTGCACATACACTCGGTGAGGTTCATTGTATCCCAAAACCATATGGCAATGGGAAGATTAGTTCACCCACTATATATGCAAGTTAACAACCCACTATTTTATCGATGTGGGATCTTGTCTCACAAGTGAAGTATTTCCAACAGTAGTTGGGTAGTTTAATTAATTAAATTAACTGTAAAGGTGGTAGTGGAGTATTGGGAATTAGAAAAGTGGGGGTATTTAGGTAAAAAAAGATAGACAAAAAAGGAAATGAGACAATTGATATGATTTTACCAAATAAGAAAATGAGACATCTAAAATGATTCGGAGGGAGTAATAGAGAATCGGATTTTGTTTCAGTGTTTTGAGTCTGATTTTCACTTAATTTTTCTCGTTTCTCATCTTGCTTACTAGTTTCCTTTAGTCTTTCCTATAAAGAGAGCAGTGAGCACAGGTATGGATTGTCTACCAACTTTCCTCACCCAAATCTTGCTCTCGAGCGAAATGAAAATATTGAGGGAAAAAAAATGACCATTAACCTTGTTAAGTGATATTTCAATCAAAATTACGTTAATTTTTCATTACTATTTCCACCATTAAATACCGACTATGAAACGAATGGTTAAAGTAGGTTAGGAGAAGCAGTAGGAGTAATAGTATGATCTGATTTCCGTTCTCGTGTGTAACATTAAATAAGTAGTCAGGCTATGAAGAAGGGGTTGCAGTCTTTTTAGGTGTTTCTTAGAGTTATTCACACCTTTTTTTACATTCATTTACTATCTGACATTACTACAGTTCTTACTATAACCCTTTTTAGGGGGAACACAACTAATACTCCTTTTTACTATTTACACCTTCTTTCTTTACTCTAACTTTTTTATTTTTTCCATCAATTTTAATTTCAAAAATTATTTTAATTTCAAAAATTATTAAAATTAAAATAAAGGATTATTTATCAACTACAGCTTTTAAGTTTATTCAATTTCAAATAAACAGTCGCAAATTTTGTTTTTTACCAACTACAGCCTCCAACTTAACAAACATGACATCGAGACAGCCAAAATATCCCATTTTAACCTTATTTTTTACCTTTGTTTTGGCTGTTTTGGTTGTCTCGATATCATGTTTGTTAAGTTGGAGACTGTAGTTGGTAAAAAAAAAGTTTACGGCTATTTATTTGAAATTGAGTAAACTTAGAGGTTGTAATTGGTAAATGATCTTAAAATAAATTATGCAGCTAGTACTTCATAATTGCTAATAAGTAATAAGTGCTACTTTTTTGTGTATTTGAGTTTGCACCTTATAATTTAAAAATTCTCACATATTTAAATTTTAGGAAACATTATCTAAAATAATTCGATTTTTTCAGAATTTCCCTATAGTAATTTCACATATACAATTCCAACTTTGAAAGGTATTTTCCAAGAGTAAATATGACAACCTAATGACTTGCTATGCCAAGTTTAATTTTTTTGAAAAAAAGTTAAATTAGAATAAATTGTTAGAAAAAAATATCAAAATAATGTTTAAAAAAATTCTAATTTTTTTCTTATTCGAAATTTTTTATGTTAATTTTTTAAAATTTTCTCTAATTTTATACTCCCTCATATTCAGCACATGTGTCCCATTTCCATATTGAGTCAAGTCATCTCAAATGTCTCATTTTTATTTTGGGTACCTTTTTTCACCATAATCAGACTCTTTCTACTACATATGGTCTCATACTATGAATTGCACCATCTCTCCTACAAATGTATTATAGGCTTATATCTCACTATAGATTGAACTCTCTTTCCTACACATGTGGTCCCGTTTGATTTCCTAAAAATTATGAAAGTCAAATGCGACATATATGATGAATATGAGGGAGTATTAATTTTTAGTGTACTTTTTTGGTGAATTACTTACTATACCGGGTCATTTGATTATAAAGTTTACTCAAGGCAAGTAACCCCTAAGGTTAGGAACATTTATAATTAATTTATAGATGGGAGTATTGTTGAAAAATCATTAAAAAAAAATAGATTATTCTAAATAATTTTTCTTATTTAAGGTGCAAATTCAAGAAAACAAAAGATAAATAGTATGAGTTTCTTTTTTTAATTCTAAGAAACTTTTTTCTAATTTGCGAAATTATTATCAAGAATTTGCTATGATACTGTTACAACTAATACCTCCATTTTGAAATATTTACAATTAATTAAGACAAAGTAAAAATTGATAAATTATTTAAATGTCATGTGCAATTTTAAAATTAACGATATTTTTTTAGCACTTAACTTGACATAAAAATTTAAGAACACTGATATTTTAAAATCTTATAACGATCGATAAACATATTGAACATGCTTAAAACCTCTCTGACAGGAACACATAGCCACATATAGTAAAGATAGAGTATTTAGGAAAGCTTAGTCATTTTTGTGTTAGTTTAAGTAGTGATGAGTAAGAGTAGTTTAGGATAACTAAAAAAAGATTTAGCTTATAATTTGGTTAAAAATTGGTAGTTCCCTATAATTTGTAACTGACTTACTACTTGATGTGAACTGACATTGCAGTTGTCATCCCAATCAACGGCTGTGATCACTCGTGTACTGGGGTAACCTTAGGTAATAGGGAATCTATTCTTAACCTTTTTTTGTTGGGAACAGATAACTAATGTCTTATCATCTTCATCATCAAACAATTATTATGAATTTTACTACTATTAATCTCATCATCCAATTTATAAATTTAAATTCATAACAATTTAATTATTAATTCCTCTGTTCAGAAATACTTGCTACGTTAAGATGATTGATATTGTTCATCGTTTAAACTTATTTATATATTGCATGTGGCTCAATGGATAGAGCATCTGCATGTGGAGCAGAAGGTTCGCAGGTATCAATTGGGAGTTTCTTGACCGCGCGCATCTCTTTTTACTCCCTCTTGGGGGTACGGGTATGATTTGTCCGCATATTTCAAGAAAAAAGAAAACCCCCACTCGGACCCTGCCTTGTGTGGGATACCGGGAAGGTCTTTTACCTTCACCTTTATATACTGCGACTAACGTATAAGAAAAATATGGTCAAATAGGATCTTATTTGAATAAAGATAAAGGTAAAAGCAGTGTCTTGCACAAGTTCAATATGCATAGTTCAATATCAATGAGTAAATGATTAAAAAACAAAATTAGATTTAAATGTTAACTTTAGTTCCCAACATTTCTGGATCAAAAGTCGTCATGTGGAATAATAAAAAAAAAAAAATTCAACCCAGATACTTTAAACAAATTAATATTCGCTCTTAAACATAAAACAAAGTCATGCCGAACCTAATACACAATCTATTAGACGTATCATTCTTAATTTGAATGCTAAATATAGTGAACCAAAAAAAAAAAGATTTGTGATTTCTTAGCGTAAATTAAGATGTCTTGAATTTCCAAAATATATAGAAATTAAAAATAAAAAATTTCTTGAATTTTTTTTTAAAAAAAACAGAAAAGGAAAAGAATCAAGGAAATCTGAAAAACAGAAAGATTTAAGAAAATAAAAAGGCAAAGGTTTACACTTTACACTGTTAGAGACGTGGGTGTACAGACTACAGACTTAAGAGAGAAGTTTGGATGGAAGCCGACCGTTGACCATTTTAAGCAAAACAAAATTTTAATTTACCCAATACTTCTATACTGTACTTCCCCCTTTTTACCTTCACAAATTACCTATTCCCTATGCATTTTTATTTATTTATTTTTTTTTAATTATAATTGGAAGATTAAGTATTAATCATCATCATACTCAGTGTATTCTGCTCATATACTTAACTATAGTTAGGGTCTGGGGAAGGAAGATAGACGAAGTCTCTCGGCTCAAGAAGGGTCTTCAAAGAGAGCGAAACTTGCAACTATTTGAAAAACCTGCAACTTATACCCACGTTAACCATGAATAGCAATCAATTAACTAAATATTCAGAATAAATATAATACATACAAAAACTAAGAATACGATAATGAATAGAGAAGTGGTGAAGAGTGAAAAGTAATGGCAAAGAATAGTAACAAACGGTGGTTTAAAGGAACATGTGGTGAGGGCATATCAAAAGATAAAAGGAAAAATTATTCGGAATAATCCGACCTTTTGAAAATAAGTTGTGTATAACATCTAATATTGATTATTTTTAAATAATCCAACATTAAGTGTTGTTACCAGCACTTCCAACAGCTTGGTAACCGGCTACTGCATATCGTTCTTAATTTCACATGTATTATTCCCATTAAACTAAAATTTGAACCCAAATAATAAAATTGTCGAGAAAAATTAAAATAATATAAAATTTTGGGCAAATTTATTGGACTAGAGTACAAGCAAGTTTAGGTTTTTTTTATATATATTTATTTTTTTTTAGTTGAGTTAACAAGCAAGATTTCATTTACAAAATCAATTTCTATTTTGGACATGGACTGCCTAATATAATTTTAATTTTGACTTATAATCACCTCACTAGCACTTCCTCGGATTCTTAGAATTTTCAACAATTTCTTTTTAGTCCTATAATTGACTATGATTTAGTATTTTTATTTGACAAGTCTTATATATACATTAATTTACATTAATAATTTATATTTATCTTACCTTTAGTCTAATCTACACATTTCTTTATAAAAAGACTTATTATATATACTTCCCTACACTATTTTTGTATGCACCATACACCAATCTTAAAAGCTTTTTAAATTGTGAATAGCCTGAACAAGGTCTATATAAGATATTTACTTTCTTATATAAGATATTATATATAATGGTATTAGATTTGTGCACATTAAAATAGCCTGAACAAGGTCTATATAAGATATTTACTTTCTTTAAATCTTGCACCATTTGACTTTCTCTTCCCTTAATGCACAACTTTATTTGTTTTTAATTATTAATATCTCTATATTCATGTTCATCAAAAATTATAGAAACTACAAATTAATATATTTTAGATTAAAACAATTCAAATAAGATCTCATATAACCGTATTTTAACTCATATATTAACGACAATAAAAGAGTAAAATTTTACTAATGAATACTACACGGTGGTCAAATGGAGAAAAATTCAAATAATAGAGGAAATAAGTCAATTTATTATTATTATTATTATTATTATTATTATTATTATTATTATTATTATTATTTTTATTTTTCAGATGTAGGCTTGCTGAGGTGGCTTCAACTTCACTCAACTTCTTTTATTGTAAGAGCTTCTCTTGTTTTTCCTTCAGTTGAGGGACTCTTTGGTTAACGCTCTCCTTTTAGATATGAGTTGTCGCCGTTCTCTCCTCACCAGACTCTGCTTATAGTTTTTCGATGTTCGAAATACATTGGATACGATGATAACAGAAAACACCTCAATTACAAGTTTACAACAATAATAAAAGGAGAGAAAATGAGAAGAAAGAAAGAGTAGGAAAGCAAAGGGGGCTCACTCTCTACTTCTCATTGAATTAAGTCCTTCCCTTTTCTTTCTATCTTCCAATTCTTCCCCTTTTTTAGTTGAAAAAAACAAACTTATATTCATCCCATGATTTCATCCTTCTCTTTTGTCTTCTGTGTTGGCATCATCAGATCCATTTTCACTTTCTTTCCTCTATAAATCTTCATCATACCCTAACTTTTCCTCTCACTTTCCCTTTTAACAAATCAATATGGGAACTGGTTGGAGAAAAGCCTTCTGTTCTACCATCCCTAAAGACAGGGAAAAAGAAAGACCCACCCACCGCCACCATAACAACCACCACCAACCACCTCAAACGGTGGATGTTCACCCAATTCCCACTCCTACACCTAAACATTCCTCTAAATTAAGCTTGTTTTCTAGCATTAGTAACCCTTCTACCCCTCGTTTACGTGTTCGAACCACCTCAATTTCAGACACCACCTCCACCTCTAACCCAAACCCAAACCCAAACCCGAGCCCGAAACTTCAATGTAAGTTGGGTTCTAACCCAACTTCTCCTCGTTCTCCTTTTGCCATTCTAAAGAATACACTTCGTCTTACTAAGGTACTATTATTTTCTCCCTCTTACTCATTTTAATTGCTATAACTTCACTAAAAAACAATTCAAATATGTCAATGTTAGAGTATATAATATATATGCGGTTAGAGATGTTTATTAGATTATCGGGTTGATTTTGAGTTAAAGTTTTTAAGTCGTTTGAAATTGGGTTTTGAGTTCATATTGCACTTTACATTATTGTAAACCATGTTTTTAAGTTTGATCAAATCGAATTTGATTATAAGATAAATTTAAGGTTACTCTATTTAGAACGCCTATCTGGGCTTAATCGTTAGTTTAAGCTTTTTGTTGAAATGAAAAAGTATATAATGATTATTTTTAAAAAATGAATGAAATGATAATGAATTATGAAGTAATAATTTTGAATGAAATGGAATGCAGAATGGATGTGGAATATGTATGCAAAGTGTAAAAACAGGTCAAGGAATGGCAATATACACAGCAGAATGCTCACACACATTTCATTTCCCATGTATATCATCCCATGTCAGAAAACAAGGCAATTTGATCTGTCCAGTCTGTAATATCACATGGAAAGATGTTCCTCTTCTCTCTTTCCATAAGAACAACAACCCATCTGAATCTGATGAAATTATTGAGAAAAAAACAATCACAACCACCGCAAGTTCCGCCACAAAATCCGCCGCCATTGCTGTCAGTGCACCAGCTACACCTACCGGAAGTGCTCGTATTCTGTTTGAAGATAAACGGATCATCCAAGCGCATAAGAAATCTAAGGAGAAGAATTATAATGATGATGAACCGCTTTTATCGCCGAGGTTTAATCCCATACCGGAAGCTGAAGAAACGGAAGATTCTGAAGAATTTCAAGGATTTTTTGTTAATCCGAAGAAAATTAATAAAGTTAAGTCAATCGATCCGTATAACTCCATTGATAAGAAAACAGAGAGAAGTGTGGAGGTGAAATTACTACCTGAAGCTGCGGTTGTTTCCGGTAGTCGATCTCATGAGACGTATGCGGTGGCGTTGCGAGTCAAAGCGCCGCCTACTACGGCGGCGATTTTATCTCCGACGAATCGTGCGCCGATTGATCTGGTGACGGTTCTTGATATAAGTGGAAGTATGATTGGTCCTAAGCTTCAAATGCTTAAGCGAGCGATGAGGCTTGTGATTTCTTCGCTAAGTTCGTCTGATCGTCTCTCCATTGTTGCATTTTCTTCAACTCCTCAGAGATTAATGCCTCTTCGTCGAATGACATCTCAAGGTCAGAAATCGGCTCGAAAAATCGTCGATCATCTTTTTTGTGGACAAGGAACTTCTGTTGGAGAAGCATTGAAAAAGGCTGGGAAGGTTCTAGAAGATCGCAGAGAAAAAAACCCGGTTTGTAGCATTATATTATTATCCGACGGTCAAGATGATCCTTCAGCGTCAAATCAACGGCGGGGAAGCTCTAATGTATCGTCCACCCGGTTTGCCCATATTGAGATCCCGGTTCACAATTCCGGGTTTGGGTTTAGACCCCAAGATTCAGATCAAGATGCTTTTGCGAAATGTGTTGGTGGGTTATTGAGTGTTGTTGTTCAAGATTTACGGGTTCAACTCGGATTCTCATCCGGGTCGGCTCCGGCTGAGATAATGGCGGTTTATTCTTGTAACGGTCGACCGAGTTTAATGAGTCCTGACTCGGCTCGGCTTGGCGATTTATACGCTGAAGAAGAAAGAGAAGTTTTGATAGAATTGAAAGTACCCATGTCAGCTATTGGGTCCCACCATGTGATGTCTGTTCGTTGCAGTTATAAAGATCCAGTAACTCAAGAAGTTATGTATGGACGTGAGCGGGCCCTACTAGTCCCTCGGCCCCACGCCGTAAGATCTTCGGAGCCGAGAATTGAACGGCTCCGAAATCTTTTCATCTACACTCGAGCCGTGGCCGAGTCTAGACGGCTCGTGGAGCATTGTGATTTTAGTAGCGCTTATCATTTACTTAATTCAGCTCGAGCTTTAGTGTTGCAGTCCACGGCTAGCGGCTTGGCTTCAGCCGAGGAATTTGCACACGGGTTAGAAGCTGAGCTGGCGCATGTTCATTGGAGGAGAAATTATCATATGCAAAAGGAACAACAACATCAACAAGCTTCTTCTATGGTTCAACATATGGTTGATGAGAACGGCGAGCCGCTTACGCCAACTTCGGCTTGGCGCGAAGCCGAGAAGCTGGCTAAAATGGCTAAAATTAAAAAGTCTCTGAACCGGTCTGTTAGTGATTTACATGGGTTTGAAAATGCTCGGTTTTAAATTTTTTTTTTTTAATTTTTTATAAATGGGGTGACGTGGGCACGTGATGAGAGAGAGGAAACTGATAAAAAGAGACAAGGAAGTACCCGACGGCGCGGGCCTTTATTGAGCAGAAAGTGGAGAGAGAAAGAGAAGGAGGCCCACTAAGAATGATGGATTATGGGCCTATTTGGAGGGTCCATTTCAATATATTGTCTCATTTGTTTTTCTATATTTTGTTTTTGGAAATTGTAAGGTTTAAAAACAAAAGAGAAAAATCCAATTTAATGACTAATTATTTTACTCATTGAAAAAGGATAGTTGTAATTTGTAAATGTAATGATGAAAATCTTTACTAGTATTCTACTTTTGATGAAATTAATACAAAGCTAGGTCATGATCACACCTTATGTCAATGTTGTAGTCTTTGCATGATATTTGTAACTGATAGTAATATTTTTCATACAGTATGTCACATTCAGTAGCAAGTATTATGGAAAAGTATTTACTTTTGTGCATTTGTTTTAATTTACATTATTTGTCATTTTCGTTCATCCACTTAATCTCATCTGTTATATTTTAACTATTTTTAATTTCATCTGTATAATTTATTCTCCTTTTTTATTACCATTATTCATATATTTTAATTTTTAAAAAATACCAACTTTCTCTTTGAATCAAATTAAAGGAAGTATTAAAAAAATGCTTTTGTTTTTATTTTCTAGATTGTTATACTATAAAGCATTTAATGAACAAGCTATGAATTTGTTTTCTAACCTAAGGATCTATTATGTAAGTTTAAATGAAAATGGTAATTGTGTTTAAATTTATAAAAAGGAAGTATATTTTAAAATAGGTAATATAATAATATTTTAGAGAATATTTTATGTTTTTTAAATTACCTATTTTATTGATTAAACTTATGTACTTGACACATAGGTTAGAAAAACCGCTCTATTTACTTCTTTAATCCAATCAAACGTAAATAGAATATTTACACGCTACTCTCTTTACTTTATGAATTTACAAAGGGAATGCTATAGAGACTAAGGAATAGCGATATTAAAAAAAAAAAAAAAGTCGAATGAGATTTGAATTTAGTGATGGAATTTTAAAGAGTGTATCTTTATTTTAAAACTTTAAAGAATAGAAGTGTATAATTACAGCTTAAACTCTTAGCATGTGTTTGATAAATAATTTTTTTTACCTTTTAGGTTTGTGAAATAGTCAAACAAACGTATTTGATAAACAATTTTTTAAATACTTAATCTAACAAGCAATTAAACAATTTTTACCAAATACTTCTATTTATATAAAACAACTCATCATTTTCATCATCATCACAACCATTGTATTTCGCTCATAAAAAACTACGTTCAGAATCTGAGAAGGAAAAAACGACTGCAGTTTATACCCATAAAGAAAAGTACGATCAAAAAGTCCAAATAACAATTCAACAACTCCAATCAAGAACTAATTGCCTATTCACCACATTTGGAAAATGGTCTGTCAAGTGTTTATTGATGCATCATTGACTTTAATGATAAATAATTAAATTAATCATCATTAATTAAATAATAATAATGCAAAAAGATAAATTAATTAAATAATGATACACAAGAATCAACATAACACCGAAAGGATGGTTATGCCGTAATAATTGCAGAATTATAAGCTACACCATCCTGAGCCTACGTCGTCCTCACCATTTATTACACTCATTAATGTATTACAACTTGGACAATTACATCTTGCCAATATTCGATACTTCCTGTCTCACTAAATTTGCTATATTTTTTTTTCACAAAATTTATTTTATTTTAGTTAACAACACGTCGTGATTTATATTTTTTATTTAATTCTTTTACTTCATGTAATTTATTGTTTCGACTAATTTACATCTATTCCACTTTCTCATAAAATGTTTGTATTCTTCTCTATTCTTTTTGGTTTATTCAGCCAATGTCTCTGAGATAAATTTGATGAGATAGAGTAGTATAAAAAAGATAAATGTAAAGGACACTCGCAGCTGATACAAGATAGGGTCGAATGGTTTTTTTTTTTTTTTTTTGAAAGATGAGGCAAATCATGTCTGTTTCTTTCAAGGACGGAGTAAAGATGATGTGTGCAGTCAAGAAATCACCAGACCCTAGCTGATACTTGTATCCAATATGAATTGAACCCTAAATCTTTTACTCAATATGCAGATATTCTATTTATTGAGCTACAACCCAAAAGCGCTTTTGGTGATGAGATAGAGTAGTATGAGTATTCATTTTCCACCATTAATGAACAACTTTAAGAATTGAGTTTGTGACTTTGAATTTGTGACACTTAAGTATAGACATGTGAGAATTTATAGAGATAATAAATATTGAAAACTTTAAAGAGATAAATAAAATTAATTTTAGGCTATAAAGTTACAAGAATTTGAGAGTATTTGAATGTGCGCATTTTTTCTTGGTTCTCTCCCTCTAGGGGTATGCCAGTATCGGTATATTCTGTTTGCTACATTTTCGTTCTAAATCTTAATTTGTGCGGATCAAGTTGATGACTATGATAATGACTATGACTACCACTAAGAGTTTTTGACTATAAAATTATAATGTTTGCTTTTTGTTTATTATGCCAAACATTTTTGTGATGTACTCATGTACATATATTTAAGTAATATTAAATTTGGTAATTATAAAGCTTTTTGTTATAAAATGAATGGTAAAAAGAAAATAAAAATATATCTCATATTATTTGTCATAATACGTGATAAGATATTTAAATCAAAATCCTTTAATATTTATTATATCTTCTTTTTGAGTATAAACATTAGTATTCTTTATCTTCTAAAACGAACAATTTTTAAGTAGTCGCTTATTTTTTTATAATTTGTTTTTATGAATAATTATTTTGTAGATACTCATTTCTGTATAAGACAATAATTAAGTTGTTCAATGCAATAGTTAGTTCAATTAAATATGATGAATATTGCAAAATTGATTTGATATGAATAATTACAATTATTTTTTTGTTTAAGACTTCAAATCAATCTCTACTTTTTTTTTCACTTTTTTATGAAAATGTGTTCTAACTTTGAAGATTTATTCTAAAACGGATAATTACTTACAAACACACTAAAAAAGACCTTTTTTCTTGTTCTGTATAAGTTTATTTATTACACTTTGATTTGATAATTTATCATATTTTTTTATTTTTTTTTGCTTTAGGATGCCATTGATCATGTACTTTTAGCTTAATGTGTTGTCAATTGTCATAGGACTTTTGTGTGTTGAGTAGTGGAAAATGTGTTGAATTGTCCATTTAAGAGCCACATCCCACAAAAATGTTTGTGCTTCAAGGAGCAACCCTACAATTTACTCATACTTGAGAATTTATGAAAAGCTCAAACTAATTCAGGTCTGGCTAGATCATAAATCGAGTCATTTAATTAAAAATTATATCAATATTAAATTGTATAACATACAATAATACAACATAAATAAATAATAATCAAGTTAGCCGAGTTTTTTTTTACAATGATAGGTGTTAAATATTTAACCCACCTGTATATAGCGTTATTTTGGATTCATCTTTGACACTAATTACATATGAAACTTACATGTCGTAGGATCATTTACAATACAATAACATACACATATGAAAATTGGTTTAATAGTATGAAATTTAGAGTAGTAGTTTCTTATAATGTAGCAAATTTACGAAAAAGCATGAAGTATTTTTATAATGTAACAAATTAGCGAATTTAGTATTTTTATAATGTAGCAAATTTACGAGATAGGATGAAGTATATAGTATAATTGGTTCAAAAACACAAGAATGAGTCAAAGGAAAGTTATTCCCTTAGGGTTCCACCAATCATGTGTGAGTCCAAAACAAGTGTCTTGTTTGTAGCTAAATAATACTCTTTCCCATTCCTTATGATATCTTTGGACATCTCTTGTGGACATTTAATTTCCTTATTATCAAGACTTTATACTATATGCAATAAATTTCCCCCTAAACTAACAATGACATAAATATATTACATACCATGCACACCCATCATAATAATTGTTCTCAAGACTTGGATGTATGGAAGAGCCATCATTCTAGCTCTATAATACACTAGAAATAACTATTATTTACTCACATCATGTTTTTTCATCATCATACCTAGTGTATCCCGCTCATAGACAAACTACGGTTAGGGTCTGGAGAGGAATGATAAATGACAACTCATACCCATATAGGAGAGTGCTGGCAAAGTCATACTGTATAGATGGTTATAAGTTATAAGTATAGTCATAGTTATCAACTCAATATCCAACACAAGCTAGAATCTAAAGGGGATGAGGGTTGCAACTTGCAAACATATCATACTCGTGCCCTCTCTAAGAAAAAAGCAAGCAGAAAAAAGCAAGCAGAAATGCGTGTAATCAGTTTATAGATGGCTTGTAGCTAAATTACAAAGTTTGAATACTTCCAAATTTGTGTAAAATTGATTACAAGTTGTAATCATCTAGAAAACACAAGTTGTGGTCCAAAGGAAGGAGGATGACACATGCTAACATCTCCATCTTTAATTTGCTTCTTCTTCTTTTATGTTGTTGTTTGTATTCATTTTAATCCTTCACACCCCACCTATCTTGCCTTTCCTCTTTGATGTTAAGAATAATTTTCTATAAATGCGGTCATAATCGCGATCATGATAACGAAATGTGGTAACTGAAGTGATCATTTAAATCTGGGTCAAATCATAAGATATCCCTTAAAACGGCCTAAAACGCGATTTTTTTCACCTTTACAACGCAAAATATCAGTTCGTTTATTTTGAAAAACTTTATAATGCAACTAATGCGATGCGATGTGATCTTGTTTTTACAAGATTCTAATTATGAACAGGTACAATTGTTACTCTACATGCACAGGTTGACTGTAGAGTACTTTAACTTATTATTGTATTAACGTGTACACAACTAGAACCCCATACCCTATGTATATTATATTGAAAATAACTTCATGTGATCTCACACCAAAAAGTTACATAGATTGACTAGCATATAAGATTGATGGACAAATCTTATTGGTATCAGGATTCAACAGTCCTATTATGCGAGAGTCATTTACAAGCCCAATAACAAATTTATCAAATTCAACACTATTGATAATAATTGCCCATTTTTCTTGTCAAGGAACCAATTTAACAAAAAATTTAATTGATGATTGAGGCCCTAAAATATATTATATAATCTAACATGCTCGACACTAGAGAGTTCATTGGGCTAGAATTGTACGTGGATGCACATAAGCGCGAATATTCCACTTAAAATGAGGAGTGGTTGAGATTCAAACCAGTGAACTTTTGTCACGTTCGCTTTTAATACCATGTCAAGGAACTAATTTAACCAAATACTTAAGCTGATGGTTGAGGCCGGATATACTCTTAACATTCGTAAGATGTGGACTTGCCCAATTGATGATTGATTGTGGAGTGTTAATATAAGTTGTCTTGCATTATGTTGCAATCCTAGAGAAAGACTATGACTTGTGTTTTGTAATGTTTGATGCATGGTTATCATTTATCAACTAGTACGGTGTATGAACATAGAGGGTCTATTGCGGATCCTCTAGTCGGTCGGTTGGAGCTTGATGGGGTCGTTCTCGAGGATAATTTTAAGGTGTAAATGCCTAAGGCCTAACGCAAAAAGAGGCTCAAATTGAGTAAATTCTTACAGTTAAAAATTAGTATTTGCATGAGTAGCTGCTACTATATGGATCAAACTTACAACATTAAGTTTTTAGTTAAGCGCATGATCACTAAACTACATAGTTGGAGAAAAATAACCGAAACTTCACTTATTTAAGTGAAAAATAATATGTACTTTTTATTAATACTTAATTTTATCAAAAAAAAAATCTCATTTAAAAAATCAAGAGTAGTATATTAATCTTAGTTTTATAGTTTTTAGTTATTTTTAATTCCATATTTTTTAAAAAAAATTGTGCTAGTACATGGTCTATTGAGTATCGAATCGGTATCATTATAAAATACTTTTACACAAATTTTCATCTAAGAAGACTCTATCACCGCGTGAAAGATCTAAGTCAAACTAAATAACAATCCAATTAAATTAATTCAATACACCTACTTTTTGTACCTAAAAACATTTTTTATACTTCATTTTAAATGTTAAAACTAACACTTTAAATATTAAAATGCATAACCATTAAAAATAGACACTTAAAATCTTTCTCATATTGTTGTCATAGACAATGTCACCAAGAGAACTGCCTCATATAGTCATACACGAGTCAAATAATTTATCTAATACTTCGATTTCATACTATGAGCGTATATACTTTTACTATGGTTTTTCAACGGTAGGTCAAATTTCATAAAAACTTGTCTCAACTTGAGATGGTCTCATATCATACACCCGTTGGCCAGGCCCACATTCCAATTCCGATTTCAACTGATTCCTTGATTTTGATCCGGTTCTGGTTCATCACAACCGGTTTCCGGTGAATAACCATTTCTGAAATCACGAGATCATTCCCAGTATTCCCAATTTTGCCCACCAATTAGAGGGAGAATACAAAAAACCGTCGTCGGAAAACCACAAAAATGGAGGGATGGGACACAACAACGAAATCAGTCCTAACCAAAATCCCTCTTTTGACAACAAAAGCAGGACCACGCGACGGTGCGCAATGGACGCAGCGTTTGAAGGAGGAGTACAAGGCTTTGATCGCCTATACTTCCATGAACAAAGCCAACGATAATGATTGGTTTCGTATTTCTGCTGCTAATCCAGAAGGTACTAGATGGACGGGAAAGTGTTGGTATGTTCATAATCTGCTCAAGTATGAGTTCGATCTTCAGTTTGATATTCCTGTCACTTACCCTGCTACTGCTCCTGAACTTGAACTCCCTGAACTTGATGGCAAGACCCATAAGGTTTGATTTTGTTTTTTTTTTTTTTTTTTGTCTTTTTGGGATTGTTTCTTTTACCCTTTGGGATTTAATGTGAATTATATGTGCGAATTTGTTGGGTTTTAGGGTTTTCACTCTGATCAAGTATAATTTGGAGACTGCCTTTAGATAATTCAGCTTTTGTTCTTAGGGTTTTTTCCTCTCTTTTTCCCTTATTTGAGGGTATATGCTGATTTCTAGGTTTTTCTTCATTGTGATCATTTTCAATTGTGGGACTTGTTTTATTTTTTATTTTTACCTTTTTACGCAAATGTAATTGCTTTTTAGGGATTTCATGATTTCATATTCAATCTTCATGATCGTGGGAATTTATTGTGATTTTTTTTTTGTGGGAATTGAATTTTTTTAGGTTATTGAATCTGATCATAATTTGGGGACTATTGTTTGGCTGCTTTTTTGTTTATAGTGCTTTTTTCTTCTTTCCTTTTGGTTATCTGTTGGAAATGTGTGTGTTAATTGCTGATTTCTGGGTTTTTGATGATTGTGATCATTTTCAATTGGAGTGTTATCTTTTTCCTTTTTGATGCAAATGTAAAAGGCATTGGTTGGTGTTTTTGTGTGCTGAGTATGGTGATGTTAAATTATGCAGATGTATAGAGGAGGGAAGATTTGCTTGACGGTGCATTTCAAGCCTCTTTGGGCCAAAAATTGGTAATTATGTTTAACTTTTCACTCTGTTTCTTTCAGTTGTCTATGTTTTGTTGAGTTTTAAGATTGTTTGTAATTTATGAAGACAGTCAAGATACATTGATATTCTTTCGTTAGTTGTAGCTTCATCTTTATCCCTCCTAGCACATCGTAGCATAAACCGTTGGCATTGCTCTTGGCCTTTCTATTTGGAGATGTTGTGTGTAGGGTGTAGCTTACTTTTGCTCACTGTCTTGAGTCTTCCAGATGTTTGTCTATCGTCAAACTGTAGTACGTTGTGAAAGCCAAAAGGCTAAAATAATTGTCAATATTTTTCCTCAGAATGATAGAAATTTTGTTATTGTAATGGTGACAGTTCAATGTGTGACGATTCAACACGAAGTAGTGAATCAATGTGGGAGTTTAAGAGGAGTTGGCGAAAAGAGAAAGGCTCGAATAAAATATGTATTGGGGACGTATTGGACTACTACATTTTAATAAACGAAACTGAAAATTGGTTACTTGAAAAGCTTGGTTGAGGGGATTTAGTTTTAAATCTGAGGGAAGATCATTTGGGAAACTGGATTGGGATTCTCTTAATGGCTTCAGGTGCAAAAAGGGTAAAGATGCTTGGGGTGTTTGGCTATTCTTTTCTCTCGAGATCACTTGATTCTCTATTTATCGTTCTTTACTCTTTCCATTCTGTCCTATTCCCGACACTGGTTTTATTGATAAACTACTTACGAAAGGCCCTGATATGCTCTCCATGAAGGTTAAGTGGTCAGGGCGTCTCTCAAGGGCATGGGATGATTGCTTTAGATGTTCGACTAAGGTTTTCCTTCTCTCCCAGCCTGCCTTACTGTGGCTGTCATAGGATTCACTACTTTAGTTTCCTTGGAGAAACATTATCGGCTGTAGTTGATCGGTTTTCCAAACAATTTCACATTTGAATGATCTCTGATGTTTCACCTACTCAAAATTGTAGGCGCAGATTTGTTCTTAATATTCCTCTTTTACATATCTTAATTGAGATACATACTAAAAGTGTTTGCAGATAGAAAGCTTTGGAGGAAAGCGGGAAAAAGAGAGCGATACATTTGGTTAGAAAAATTTGGTTTGGGTTTAGGAAAGGAAGTCAAGATAGATGTGCTGTGAATATTGTACTCAATTTCTGCTAGTATCTTTAAGTCCCGAGTTTAAGCATGCAACATTGCTAATGTTTTAGAACTTGATGTATTGGTGACTTATATCTCTCCTTGACGCCTTTTTGTGGAATTACTCTCAATCAAAGTTTTACTTTACATGTTAATTATTGCCTTCGAAGGGAATCCAAGGACTTCCACTGCAGTTTGTGATCCTAAATGTTGTGGATTGTTTTCATTCCCTTCCATTTCTTTTCTTCTCTCTCTCTCTCTCGCGCGTGCTCAACACTTTTCATTCAAATTTTCGCCTTACTTTCACCTTGTTGTCCTACTCAATTTGCAAAACCATTCATTTTGTCCCTGTTTTTGAAAATAATCTCTCTAATGCTTAAGTGAGGACACCTGGCTGACCTGGTTAATCTTCTGAAATGTATACAGTAAGATAACAATAACACTTTCTTAGTATTTTTTTGGATTGATGTAAAGTAGGCGTTATTTACATGTATTATGGCTCGTGTTTAGTTGGTGGTAATTACTTAGGAATATTCTTTTGATATCTGGGGCTTCAAGCCTGCCGTTTTTCCTCCTAAAGCTTACGATAACATTAATAACGATGCATTCTTATATTTTACTATCTGAAATTGTCTTTAGTCGTGTGCTCAATACCCATTAGCGAGGATGTCATTGGAGGTTTAGAGGTCGTTTAGTTAAGGATGGGTATTTTCATTCCCTTGGCTTTACCTCCAAATTCCCTTTTTTCATGATCCCTGATTTGAACTCTGAAATGTAACTCCCAAACATTGTTTATTCCTTTACCCGACCATCAACATGTCATCAGCATCACCTAGCACCCGGCACCCACCTTAAGCTGAACTTTTACTCACCAAGTTATCACTACATCACTTTCTGCAGCTGCACCACCGTCACGTTTTCCTTTTGTGACACCTCACTAACTACTGCAAAACCATCTCTCGCCTTATAAATAAACTGCAACAAAACCGTGCCCACTACTAGTACCACATATATGCTACCTTTCCCGTCGTCACCGCCACCTCAAAATGCTCAATAGTTGACACTACCTGTCTACCTCTTTCAGAACCCCAAAACTCCGGACTCTTTGCCACCACAACCGCCATGAGCAGTCCATACCCCTCAGACATTAACGTATAGTAGAAAAAAGAGAGATGGTTGTAGTGCCTTATTTAGAAATTGACTTCAAAAGGTCTATCACCGGATTCACTTAATGGCAGCAGCTATAGAGAGAATTGGTGGTGCAAGAAGTTTGTTCGGTGAGTGATCGAGGTTGAAAGATAGCTAGTGTGGCTAAGGTGGTCGTGAGGGAGCAATAATGGCTACTGATTACGGCTGAATTATAACAACGAAGATCGAGTGGAAAGAATGGTTGACTGGTGGGCAAACCTTGGGTGGGTGATTAAGGTTAAACTATGTGCACTTTTTATTTATGTGAAGTTGTAGACTATACTTGTTATTAATGGTCAATCAGAAACAACCTCTGTTATTACGAGGAAAACGTTACATACATCCAAAGTCCAAACCCTCCAAATCCAGCTTAGGTAGAAGCTACTTAATGGTGGAATGCTATTTTGTCGACACTATAAATACTTTATACAGTCAATTTACTTGGCACTTTTTGAATCTTCAGCCCTCGGTTTGGTATAGCACATGCTCTGTGTTTGGGTCTTGCTCCATGGCTCGCGGCTGAGATTCCCATCCTTGTTGATTCCGGCATGATCAAGCACAAAGACGATGTTGCCACAGCCAGCGACAGTTAGTTATCCGTTAAAGGTAGCCGAATAATGAACTAACCGGAAAATTAATGTTCCTTGTTTCCATTGGATTGTACTTTTGAATTTAGCACATTGTACTCCTTTTGCTGTAATGCACAGCGTAATAAGATTATTTAGGGTGGTAAAGACTAATATGGAGATTATAAGCATTTTAAATATATTAAAATAAAATTAGTAAAAACATAGGACATAGGGAGCATACGAGCAATGACGTAACGTACTTAAAAACAATGGTAAAAAAATACTTCTTCCTTTCCATAATACTTGCTACCGTCTATTGAGTGTGAGATGTTGTGCGGGAAAATGTCACAATCAGTAGCAATTATTATGAAACGGAGAAAGTATTAAAGATTTCAAATAAAAAATGTTATATCTCCTTCAAATTTTGTTTTTTTAATTATCATAATCTATTTTAAAAACTCAAATATTTTAAAATTTAGAGGTGTCATTACTCATTATAATCGAGTTGTCATCATCATCGTTTTTTATCCAGTGTATTTCGTTCATAGGAAACTATGATCAGAATTTGGGAAGAGAAAAAAAGAGACAATTCATACCTATAAACAGAATGCGATTAAACAGTCCCTTGTCATAGTATCATTAAAAAAATAAAAAATAAGGTAGGAAAGCCACGAGTTAGGAAAAGGAAAAGGCCATATCTAAAAGTGTGAGTACGTTTGGCAACCACGACTTACTTTTAAAGTTGTGGCGCAGAGTATACGTGAAATCCAGCACCCCAATCTCCATCACTTGTTACCCATTTCTTCCCTCCTTTCCTTATCTTTTCTGATAATAATATATTTAAATCTATTACCGTATCTTTAAGTTTGCATCATATAAGTCACTTATATGCGAACTTTTAAGTCATATGATGTAAATTCAAAGAGACAGAAGTGGAAATATTAATATTTTTTGGCTATCGATATCAATTACATTTTTATCATTTGACTCGATCATATGAAAGTTTTTTTGAGTCAAATAGTGCAAACTTAAAAAGACGGAGGAAAATATTATTCTTTTATTTTTGATTTGTATAGTATAATATCTTTCTTGGTATCAATATCAATAATAATCTTATTATTTGGATATACATGGACATTTTCAATATTTTGTGAAACTAAATTACAAAAGTTTTGAGGAACTAAAGGATGATCATCACTTACTAGCGTGTGTACTATTCCATTGATTCGTGTAATTTCTTTCCATCATTCCTTTTTTTGTGAGAGCCTACTTTCCAACTCTAAATCAATAAAATAAATCTTTACCAATTTTAAAACTTAAATAAAGTTTTGAGTTTTTTACTAATATTTTTATTTTAATAGAAGTATGTAATAATAGAAGTATGTAAATTTAAAGCGATTGTTGACTCACAATCTAAAACATATACCATCATCATACTCAGTGTATCCCGCTAATAAAAAACTATGATCAGAGTCTGAGGAGGGAAGAACGACGGAAACTCATACCCATAGAGGAGAGTGCAGTCAAAGAATCTCTCGACTCGAGAATAATCTTCAAAGAAAGAAACATGCAACTTATAAATAAAACAAATAGAATACGTACAAATAACTAAAAATAAAGATAAAAGTAAAAAAGAGACAAAAAGCGATAAACAATCTAAAACATATATTGAAAGTATTATTACATCTAAACTCAAACTATTATTATATGTACTTTAACTTAGATTCAATCTTACCCCTAATTCTAACTAAAAAATTAATGTCTTATACTTTATGGATCCCAACTAAAATCTAATGTTGATAACCTTTGATTCCTAATACTATAGAACTATTCTTGACATACTCCCTTGGAAATTTCATCATTCAACAAAAAGTAGGGATTAGTCAAGGTAGGTGGGTATGGAGTGAGTAATACTAATATCAATCATTTACCCACCACGTTTAACACATAAAACCTTTTCATACCTATTTCTATATACTATCCACCAAATTTATACCCATATGCCCATTTTACTTGGGATGAATGTGGTGGAAGAAAAAAAAACTCAAACACATTCGATGACTCGATATGCACTTGACATAGGAATCAAAGCTGACTTTAATCCGACTCATAGTGTAAAAAAGTGGTAACGGTCGTGATTGCGATAACAGAATGCTGATGTGGTAAAGAAAGTGGTGCGGTTATCAAATCGCCTAAATATCGGCTGAAACTATAAGACATCCATTGATGTGGCCAAAAATGCAGTTTTTTTTACACCTTTACGACGCGGGAAAAATCGGTTCGTTTATTTTGAAAACGTTTACAACACGACCGATGTAATGCGATGCAGCCTTTTTTTATTCTTATGATTTGACTTCAAAATAAATTCATAACCATGTCAAAACTAACTCAGCCAGTCTCTTAGCTTTTCTGAGAGACGTATCTCAGGCCCAATTCATTAAAGCTTATTGCCTACATTTACTCTATATTTTCCCTAATGGGCCAACCCAATTAGAGATGGTCTCTCAAAGGGACCGTCTCTCACAAGGATTTGTGGAACTAATATAAACACAAAACCTAATTTTAACTTGATCCGAAACACCTAATTCGAAATTGACCCAATAACCCGAATGAACAGCTGAAGGGTGACCCACCAAACTTGACTTGGTTATGGAGCAAGTAATTCAAAAGGGCCCAAAATGGTAATCGTGTGGATAAAACGTGTAAAGAAGCGACCAATACGAAAGCAGAGTTACCAAATCTACATAACCGGCCATCATCTCCTAATCTCAATTCTCAAACCCATAAATAAAATAAAAATATAAATTAATTTCTGCTCTTATTTCTCTCTCTAAAAAATCTCTCTCCTTAAACGTTCCATCCTCAACCACACCACACGCCTTCTCTCTCTTGTTTATCTCTCCTAGGGCTCACATTCAAGCTTTTCTTGAAGGTCTTCAATGGCGGTATCTAGTGGTTTATCCACCACATATGCTTTGGAGACTCTTATTCATGGCGGCACCAATTCTTCCTCTTTGATTAAGGTTTTTGGCAGGAATCATCGCCATAATTATCTCAATTTTAAGCGGTCATTTGTGAGCCCTAGGTGCGATGCTTCCTCATCTGGTTCTGCTTCGGATTCTGTTCGTTCTTCTAGTATTTCTGCTCTTGAACAGCTCAAAACCTCTGCTGCTGATCGTGCGTTTCTTCCTCTTTTTTCTTCGCTATCTCTTAATTAATTCTTTGATGCTTTGGTTTTTGTGTTTATTCTCTTGATTTCGGCTTGTAGTTGTGGTTCAATGCCTTATCCTTGATCTAATATTTATGCTTTTTTGATTTTTCGTTTTGTAATTCTGTCCTTTTTTTTCAATTTGATTGTGTTTTGAAAATCTTTTCTTTTAATTCATTTTACTTTCATTTGTGAATCCTTATGAGTTTTTTTCTAATCAATTTTCAATTGTGCTCACAATTTCGATTCATTCAGAAGATGAAGTAACATATTTTTAAGAATAAAGTTCAAGTTATTTTCTTCCGGATTTACACATTTTATAATTTTGTAATTTATTTTTAATTTATTATATGGAAATTTAATTACTGTTACGGTGTTACCTACATCTGACATTGACATAATTTCACTTGAGCAAGGAAGGTTTTCCCTTGTAGCTGCTGTTCTTTTCTTTCAATTCGTTGAAAAATTTCTTGTTTTGAACTATTTGATTGATTCTTATATCTACCAATAGATTTTGCTTATTTATCTTGGCTTTTGGAGTGTGTTTTGGAGACAAATCTACTTATTTTTTTAACCGTTTCTTCTTGTTATCTTTCAGGGTACACAAAAGAGAGGAGCAGCATTGTGGTTATTGGTCTCAGTATTCATACTTGTCCTGTAGAAATGCGGGAGAAGCTTGCCATCCCTGAAGCTGAGTGGCCACGAGCAATTGAAGAATTGTGCAACTTAAACCATATTGAGGAAGCTGCTGTCCTTAGCACTTGCAATAGGATGGAGATATATGTTGTTGCTTTATCTCAGCACCGTGGAGTTAAAGAGGTCACTGAATGGATGTCCAAGGTATTGTCTTTTTAACATTTTTTTTGGTTCTTAATGTTGCTAAGGTTATCATATGAAGCCATTCAATGGTCTTTTATGGTCATATATTTGTGCCAAACGTCATCAATTAATGTTTATATCTGCAATTAGCTTATGATGAGTGTAATATGAATGATGGTTTTTCCATTTAGCATAATCCACCTTTGTTTGTTGTATGTATCTATTGTTATATGTTCCTTTTTCAATTTTTTTCACTGGTTATGTTATTTGGTTATTATAAATTTTGACAACTCAAAAACAGTTGTGTAAACTTCATTAGATTGGTGTGTCAAATTCAAAAAGACGGAGGGAGTAATGAACCTTATGTTAGTAGTTTCCTTTTAAGTTGTGAATCGTTGAGCATATTTCTTATGAATCTTGACCTTCTTCGCAGACTAGTGGAGTCCCTGTGTCGGAAATCTGCCAGCACAGATTTTTGCTTTACAACAGTGAAGCTACTCAACACATCTTTGAAGTATCAGCAGGCCTAGATTCCTTGGTATTGGGAGAAGGTCAGATTCTTGCACAAGTCAAACAGGTTGTTACAGTTGGTCAGAAAATTGATGGCTTTGGGAGGAACATCAGTGGTTTGTTCAAACATGCTATCTCCGTTGGCAAACGTGTAAGAACTGAGACAAGCATTTCAGCTGGAGCCGTTTCTGTAAGTTCAGCTGCTGTGGAGCTGGCCTTGATGAAGCTTCCTGAAGCTTCTCACGCGAGTGCTAGAATGTTAGTGATTGGAGCTGGTAAAATGGGCAAGCTTGTGATCAAGCACTTGGTGGCTAAAGGATGCACAAAGATGGTGGTGGTTAACCGGAGTGAGGAGAGAGTTGCTGCTATTCGTAATGAAATGCCTGATGTAGAAATTATCTACAAACCTCTCCCTGAAATGCTAGCCTGCGCTGCTGAAGCTGATGTTATCTTCACAAGCACAGCCTCAGAGAGTCTGCTATTCAAGAAAGAGAATGTACAGGCTCTTCCCCCAGTCGGTTCAGAAGTGGGTGGTGTTAGGCGTTTTATTGATATTTCCGTCCCAAGGAATGTCGGATCATGCATTTCTGAACTTGAAAACGCAAAAGTATATAACGTTGATGATCTCAAGGAAGTTGTAGCTGCTAATAAGGAGGACCGTTTAAGGAAAGCAATGGAAGCTCAGGCTATCATCACAGAAGAGATCAAAGAGTTCGAAGCCTGGAGGGATTCTTTGGAAACAGTCCCCACCATAAAAAAATTAAGGGCATACGCTGAGAGACTCCGAGTCGCAGAGCTTGAAAAATGTTTATCAAAGATGAATCCCGATCTTTCAAAGAAAGATAAGCGAGCTGTTGATGATCTCAGTCGGGGGATTTTAAACAAGCTTCTTCACGGTCCAATGCAGCACCTTCGATGTGACGAGAGTGAAGGTCGAACTCTGAACGAGACTATCGAGAATATGCACGCATTGAATAGAATGTTTAGTCTGGAAACCGATGTCTCTCTATTGGAGCAGAAAGTTCGAGCTAAGCTGGATCAAATCCAAAAGTAACATGGTGTGTAGAAATTCCTATCAGAATTCTTCAATCTCACATTTCAGAATAAGAGGAGAGTATGAGAAATATCAATATTCAATATGTAATCAGGAAAGAAACCCAAAGGTTTCTTTAAATTCATTGATTTATGATGCTCACTTCTTTTAACATTGAAGTTGGATTTCTTGCAACTGTGTATGTTCTGGCAATTCAAGAAATCCGAGGATGAGATCTTGATCCTGTATTTTATAGTAGAAAAAACTACTCAGGTGTAATAATGTAAGTTTTGTAATTAATGTATACTGATTTTTTTTGGCAATTATGAAAAATTTACCAGTATACTTATTTTTTTTATTTAGACATGTTAAAACTGTCCGGTCGATTTTATTGATTTTGGGTTGGTCAGGTTGAAATCAATGAGTGAAGAACTCGTTCTTAATTAAATTTTACCATTACAAAATATCAACATAAATGTAATATCTAGCTATAAATTGAAAATGAGTTCTTATAATAATAGTTTTTTTTTTTTTTACTTTAACTGGGAAGAATAATTGGAAATTAAATACTACAGGGAAAAACAAACGATCATAAGAGCCTATGAGGATATAGATTATGGGCAGGGTTTTGGATACTATGGGTCTAGATCCGATTCAATCCTAATTTGAGGGTATGGATCCACCTATTTTTGATCGTATAGCTCCGAGTAGATCTGGGTCTAATGACCTTAGGGTCTGGATCCAGGTCCATGCTTATGAGAACCTTAGGTGTATCTATTTTTTAAAATTATAGTATTAGCTATTAGGTGTAGCTAATCGTTTGATTTGAATCTTAGTTATATATTCATGATTTATAACTTTGCCGGTTTACGTAATTTGAAATTTGATTATTAAATCTATACTTAAAAATTGAAAGATTTAATAAATATTTCGTTTTAAGAATTTAAATGTTGAAAAACTTTATTTATTTGGTGGCTCAATTAGTATAAAGTATTAGAAAAATCTCTTTTTAGTTAAAAATATTTAAATAATTATATTTTATACAAAAGGACAAAAATTATAAAATATACTTCAGTTTTTGAGAAAAAATATTTTGAATCCAAATTTAGACCCAAGTCCTGGCAGAACCTTAGGATCTGGCTCTAAATTTGGATCCAAATTTTCCACACCCTATTATATGGATTTGAGCATGGTTAGCTAGATTCGACTTACCCATCGTCCTTACTTGGGTTCAATTCATAGTTTCATCAACATACAAGTCTGTCTTGCCAAAAAGGAAAACATCATCTACATAAAAGTGACAATAAATGTAAATATTAACGATAATATCATCATTTATATAATTTTGAGACCACAAAAGGTTTATACATACAATGAAATCATATATTCACAACGGAATAATCTACAAAACCAGAATATCTCGATTCGACTAATGCTTCAATACACAAAACCTATCTTAATTAATGCAATCACATTTAGATTATGTCCAAAACTTAGCACAACTAGAGCCTTAGTAAAACCGTTGCTAAATACGTTCGCTGGTTCAACGGACCTGAACCATGCCGAAGGTACAAATAATCATCGGCTTACAAAATATAGGCTAAAAAGAGGAAAAACTTGTAACATATTGAATTATAGTACTGTAAAAAATTACATGATTAGGTCCAATAAAATGATTTGGCATAGAATTTACAAGTAAGGGAGCTTGATAACTACTGTTAGATAAAAATTCAATGCAAAACTTCGACTCTTTAGATCCATTGTCAATGCCTTGAACGATATCAAACCAGAAGCGGTTCTACTAAGGCTAAAGGCTTTGAAGGAGTTTCGAGGTTCGTACTGTATGTTACTACCACTCCGATGAGAGCACAGACTGCAGGAACCAGACCCAAAGCATACCTCGTAACTGAGAAAGATTGTACCGATGAATGAAGCCCTATGGGATTTGACGAGACGTCTGTAAACCAAGCTTATTGCTGTAAGTTTATTTATTGGAAGAACTGAAGCTTAACGTATAATAATACATAAAAATACCAAAAATAATGACAGTTTAACTTTTAAAGATAGATATTTGGTAAAAATTAGTTAGTGTGTTGGTTTTTTATTAAGATAAAGTAGGTACAGAGGCCAAAAACTAATAAAAAAACTACTAAAAGTAGCATTTCCGTTTAAGCTTAAAGTCAGTTTTTCAACTGTCATTAAAGTCGAAGTCATTTACCAAATATTTTTTGGGTGTTTGACCAACCAAAAAGCCAAAAGACTGAAGTCAACCAAAAAACCATTTACCAAACAACCTTTGACTTTATGTTTATATATGGAAAATTTTCAACAAAAATAAAGAAATAGATGGTCAACCATAATAAAAGCCATAGTTATGAAGTAAATGCGTGTAGAAAAGGAAGACATCAAGGATCAAAATGGAATTTAAAACTAGGAGTACTTACTACTCTGAAATGATTCCAATAAGTACAGCACAATTCCACAGGATATTTTATCCATGAAGCTCAGCGATCCATACACAAAAGCACATCCATTCAGATCATGTCCAACAAGCACACTTTGCATGCCTATGCCAGTGACCTGTAGCAAAAATACCAAATTTAGTTAAGATACCAGAATGTTTCGATTGAGACAAGATATCTTTGGGTTCTATTAAGGCAAATACATTACTCCTAATATCTAAGTGAAAGAGCATAACGTCCATATAGCGAATGCAAGAAAGGAACTTCGGAAAAAGAATATCATAAATTCTTCTATTGCTAAGTATAAGAGCATAACATCCATAAAAATTTTGATGTTGAATACTCAACACTATGTTATTTGGGCCTACAGGCCAAGCATAAAGAGAACTTGAAATGATAAGTACTCCCATATGTTTCTTATTAGTCTAGCAAAATTTCCATTATGATGATGCTAACTTGTACATCGATCCAATCTCAAGTTACACATCCTCCACAACAGTGGACCAGTAAAATTTTAATCAATTTAATAATTGCCAGTAAACTAGTAGAACCATTTTTTTTTTATAAAATCTGATGGAGGAAGAGGTAGGAACACATACCATTATTAGGGCATTTGCGACGCCGATGACAACAGAAATGAAATACATATAAACACTCAAGTTTTGAGGTAAAAACAGAATTGCTGCACCACAAACTATCCAAAGAACACATCCAATAGAATAGAATGTCTTCAGGCGGTAACTTGGCCATGACATCTCCTATAAGAAAACAGATAAGTACTTGATAGTTTCCATTTGGTCCAGGGGCAAGGAAATTTTGAAAATAAAAGCTTAACAAAAGGCACCTGTAGAATAATGGATACGATGAAGCTGCAAATGTATATGATTGCTGGCACCTAAGCATCATAAATTTCAATAAATTTCATGAGTTTATAAAGAAAAAACATATAAGCAAGAGGAAACCATGTTAAGGTGTAGCTATTATTACCAGAGCTTTTGAAGATTGAGCCATTTGTAGATCATTGATGACATAAAAGGCAAGAAATGACTGGCAAAAAAAAACATAATATGAGGAACATATGGAACCTGCTTCTTGCCAACAATCTTAACTTAATTTTGAAAAAGCGTGACTTGATTCATGTTACTCTTAGACATGTGTCACATGACATTTGGAGTGTAGAAGAATTTGAGATCAAAGGTTAGAAGTAGCATCTTAGTTACTAGACCTGATCATGTGTCTTGATTGATGGTAAAGGACAATCCAAGGCTTGGTTATAGTACACACACACACACACACTTGGTGTACATGGAACAAGTACATGATTGCCTTGATCACCAATGCATTAGTACACTACAACATCAGTAAGATGTTTTAGGAGCAAAGAGGGGACCATTGGATCACATGGAAGGAGCACAGAAGCACGCAGAACAGGCTGGCAGCAGTCTGCTCGAACGAGCAGGTCCATCAGACCCCATTCTGCCCCTTTTCGTCTAATGTTGTTGCTTTGAAATTCGTACCTAGTTCCCCCTTGCCTATATATATGCTTTATATGCTGTAAGTAGTAGACTAGTAGTAGAGCCAAGCAGTCTGCTCGAACGAGCAGGTCCAGCAGTCTACTCATGTATATAGCTCACACAAACACTCATCCCCATTAATGTTATTCCTTTAACATTATATTAAGCTTCCAAGCTCCTATATCTTTTAAACCCATAATGATACACTAGCCTAAGATGGTTGGTTTAACCTCATTAATAGTGAACCACCTTAAATCTTGGTGTTAACGTTTGTATTAATTTTCTTGCTTAAAATCCCTTAATACTTGCATATAACCTTGTTTCATCAGTGCAACTTCAAGCTATGGTCATTAACCTTTCTTGGCACCTTTAGGCTCACGGTTTCGTTAGGCTAATCTAACAAATTTCATTAAGAAAATCAATATTTACACCATAAAAATGCAAATTGAAAGAAATACTACTCACCTGAGAGACATTAGTAATCAGTCTGGTCAATACATATACAACAGCCACCTGGTAGTAGAGAACTTTATGAAACCAGTAGGTCCATTCAATCCTAGCACAAACTTTTCCGGGAAAGTGATCTTTCAATCTACAACAAAAAAGTAAAAGGAAAAAGTAGGGAAAGCCTTTGTTCAGAAAGTGAACATCAAAAAATGAACTATTTAAAAAAGAATGAAGAACAAAACTGATCCTAGGACCTCGACATCAAACACATACGCCAAAACTAAAACAAATTGAAAGTATTACTCCATATTCTATCATGTCTTTTCCACTAAAATGAGAAAGAGATTAGACTAGCATAGTCTTGAAATACATATGTGGTGTGTAAAGTATCAAACTATCTAAAATAATACTCCAGAGACAAAAAGCAACAGACCTGGGCTCCTTAGTTCCCACATGGAAGATACAAACAAAGCAGCATCCAATAAAAATGGACACATAAGCGATCCAGCGATACTGCAGAAGGAAGCAGGTCAATTAGATGATCCTGAAACATGCCTTCGTCAAAATAATGTGCGTAGCAATTTCATACCTGATTTTCTATATCAATATGAGCCCTTGATTTATCAAGGCCAAAGACAACAAAGGCCACTGCGTACAAGCTTAGATTTGCAACCTATACATATATTTAGGACTCAAATGAATAAGGAGTAGAAAAAGCTAGAGAGGCTTCAATATAATCAAAAGGTCAGAAAACTACAGTAGAGAAGTTTTAAGATCTTCACCATAGTAAACGCATTGCGACAGCTGGCTAGCACGACTCTGCTCGTCGAATTCAATGTCATACAGTTGACCATAGACCTTAACCAAACCAAAGAATGTTACTAGTTTGAAAAACTCGCAAAATTAAACAAAATTCCTTTGTCAAATACATCATATAACGATACTTAAATCGTTAAGAGTACAAATCATAAAGAGTAAGTTACATGTGTGACACTTGAGTAGCAGCCCAACCAATATTGAAGATGGCTGCAAAAAGGCTGTATCCAATAGTCTCTAGAGTAGATGAATCTGTATCAAATATTTTGCATGGTATACAACCACCAAAAACTGAAGAAAATGAAACAGCAACTAGCAACGATCCAGCACCATGCCATAATTTGAAGTGTCCAAACCGATCTATCTAGCATACAGTGAAATAAAGAGACAAATAAAAGAAGGTTCACTCATCGTACATAGGAGAGAAACTATAACAAATGTTCATCAACTTCCAAACTCAGTTTGACCAAAAGTTGCTTATTGGATCACAGTTGTTATCAATTTATCACTTGCTATGATATACTATTATTGCTAAGAAATGTACATCACCAATAAAAACTTAAAACTGTATGTAATGATGAAGGCTAGCAACGAAATTACACAGTAAAGACATCAACTTCACCAGATGGCCACACCAAACATCTGATTCATTATGTATTTTAATCCTTGATGTAAATAGTCAATAATTCTATGTGAAAAAACTGTTTTTACTAGACTCCAAAAGGAAATTCAAGGTTTCACGTCATGGTGCAAAATATGGGCTCTACGTACCCGCATTGCAATCGCATGGTAAACATTTTTGAGGTCGCTACAACGTAGGCCACGACAATTGCAAAACAATCCGTACTGACCACGAAAGTAGTTTCACGATTGTTCATAGCTCAAAAATGTGGTTTTAGTCGCAGTCGTGGTAACTGATGTGAAACTGCTTCCATTGTCAATGCAGATGGTGTCGCGGTTGTCTACTATTTCAGTGGCAGTCTGGCAGATTGGCAGAGAGCTCAGAAACCTTTACAATATAATATGCGAGTAATAGTTTGCAATATCATGTTACTGCAACCGTGACAGCGTACGAGATTTTCCACTATGCTTCAGGTGTGTGTACATACGTGTGTGTAAGCTTATGCACATAGACAGACTCACTCTTAAAAGTCAATCACTAATTTGTTGAATCAACTGATGCAATCAGTAAAAATAATTAGTTATTGCAATAAGAAAATCCAAACTGCAATACAGGAAAACTTTAACATAGGTAGTATCATCAACAAGCTAAATGAAAAACAAAGTCTAAGGGACGAGTAATGTAACTTCTAGTTAGAAAAGAACAAGTTGCTACAATACCAGCTCGCCAGAAAATGCAGTCATGAAACCATCAGCTACTTGTCCACTAAGCATGACAATCGCAGCATCCCTATATCAACATGGAACATTGAGTAAGTGAAAGTTAACATAAATATAGCTGCGCAACCACCTCGTGTCAACTGCAAACTACACAAGCCGCTTGTCCATTTTGGTTCAAGTATGTCACTGAAACAGGTCAAACTAAACATATGAAAAACTCAATTTGAGTCAGTATGATTTACACAACAAGATGACACTTGAACAGTAAGTTTTCACTCATTTGAAGACCAAGGAGAAACTCAATGCCACAATTCGTCATTAATGTCTTGAACCAACATCAGTTCCCTTTCACTGGTCTTAGAGTGTATAATGTTCAAATATGTCATCAGTACCCCTTTACTGATCCTAGAGTGTATAACATCATTGCATCCTTACCACTTCTATTTTACAACTATCTCATCGTTTGCTTCCAAAAAGATCAACTTTCAATGACAAGAACAAACCAAAATTAGCATTTGAATTGAACTCTCTGATCTACCACCAATTCAACAAACATGCAATCACTTTTAATTGGAAAAGAAGTAAAAGACATGATATAATATCAGAAAAAATCATAAAGTTGAAAAGTTTACCCTGGGGAGAGTCCTATATCTGTCAGGAAGACCAACAAGTATGTGAACCAACAAGCAGATGTAATGTCATTAAGCATGTGGCCCACACCATAAACGAACACCGGCCATCGTCCAAGTGGCCTGTTGAGTGATTCTTCATCATCCACCTCTAATTCATTGGTCATGATTTGTGGAGAATAAATCACGATTCGGCTTAAATGCCTGTTAATTTATAGTATTACAGCCCAGTTATCAGGAAACACAATTTTAATTACATGCAATGCATCTTCAGAAACAAATTCCAACAATTTTTACTTCTTAATCTTTAATTACAACATCTTATGCATAATGAACACATACACAGACCAAGCTACAGCAAAGGTTGTTGCATAAACAGCATTTACACTTTTAGAGGAAGTTAAACAACAAACAAATCCACGGTTACACACCATCAGGTTATGATGGGTGACCCAGGAATTCAATAATGATATCAATGAATGAAATCCACTATATAGGATTCATGCTTCCTTAATTTCTGGTTCAAAATTAGCATAACTAATGACATAAGTTGCTCCTAGATCCTGTTTCCCAAACAAAAAACTTAAAAGTTCCTCAACTCAAAAGACATAAGTAATGTCCAGACTCCAGCACTATGAAATTTGTAAAAAAAAAAAATCACTTCATATCACAGTGCCCACTGGGGCTCCTTTAATCTCCATAACAGATTACCGATTCAAAATTTCCATGATTAGAAATGATTCTTCTCCTATAGAAAGAACAAATCAGCAATGATTCTATAAAATTAGAATTCAATAAGAAAGAGCATGAATATTATGTGCATATACAAATTTGGCGGTACCATTTTTAACAGCATACATAATTCAAAACGAATACAGCAAATTAATCAAATTCACATTTCAAAAAAAAAAAAAAATCAAATTCAAAAATTCAAAGATTTGATTCAGCCCTTTACAGTTCATAACATCAATTCCTAGTCTAGGTCATCAAATGATAGCTAATTAAATAACAAATAATCAACTATTTTCCATGAAAGATTCAAAAAGAAATTAAGAGAAGATTAAGAATCATACTAGTTAAAAAATAGAAAAATCGAATTTCTTTTCTCCGAGTAATAGCAATTGTGGATTTATAGGAGTATCTTTAAAAAATGGAATCTAGCATTTAATTTTAATTAGCAAGACATTTCTTTTTCTAGGAGCCCATAAAAAATCAAGATAAGTAACGAAAATGATAGAAAGAATCTGTAACGTGAGGTAGTGGAGCAAGCAAAGATGAAACAGAAAGAAAAAAATGGGTCGAAGAGGAGAGAGAAAGACGGCTGATAGTTGATAATTGATATTGACATATTGATTCAACAAGAAGACACCTTTGGGGTATGGGGATAGATTATAGAAAAATGGTACTTCAACTTTGGAGGCAGAATTACGTGACATCAAAGAAGATAAAAAGATAATAGGGAATTGCGACAAATGGTGAATAACCTTGAATTATGTGGCCCTGCAAAATTGAAGTTTGAGTGGAAATCATCTACTTTTATTCTAATTTTGACGAACAGATAGAAGGATGCAACATAAGAATATGAGCCAAATATAGAGCATTTCTTTGAATCTTATCTTAATTTGATTAAGATGGCTCGGATTAAATATTAGTACTTCTGTGTGATAAGTACAGAGTAGAGATTATGAAATTATAAATCATCTCCATATGCGTTCTAATCATGTCTATTTCTCATTGGCTAGAACAATCACTAGATCATTTTACATTTTAATTGTCATTGATTATTAATAAAAAATTATTATTGGAGTATATCTTTGTTTTACATTAGACTCCTAATCTGCCCTAGATAGAAGTTTAGGTCTCAAACATTTACTGATATTGGAATAAGAAAAGTGTTGTATAATAAGGGGTTTAATTGGTTTGTGTTTGAGCTAAAGTTTAATTTTCCCTATATTTGCTCTAAGTGTTTTATTTACTTTCAAGTTGTTATTTATTTATTACTTTTAATTTATATTTTATTATTAATTTATATTATTCGTTCTAATATAATGTTTATTATGCCCAAGAAAATATGAAGTATAAGATAATAATCTCGAAAAATATTGGTTAATTAATATAATTAATAACCTACACCTTGTGACATAAATTAGACATACCAATAAAAACCCCTTTTCCTCTTTTAAAGTAAAAAAAATTAAAATGAATAAAAAAGGAGTTTTTTTGTTCACTTTACTTTTTATATGTATCTTAAAGCAATTTTAAATATCTCTAAGTACAAATTATAAAAACTTAAAAAAATATATAGTAAAATTCTTTGATAAATTTAATTGCATACTTCAAAAATAAAATTTACATTTTCCTCTTTTAAAGTAAAAAAAAATTAAAGTGAATAAAAAAAGGAACGGAGACGATAATTCCATTTGACTTTCTAGATAAATATTGAATTGGTGATATTGTTGATGGTTTCATCCATGTACTTCGTTTTTCCTATTAAATTCCAATATTATATAGACCTTATTTATTCCGATCCTACATGGACCATGCAGTGATTTTTGTATATTTAGGAACTTTTAAGTTGAACGAAGTTTTCATAAGAAATGTTCACGAAAATTAAGTAAAATAGCATATTTTAGATAGTGAAGATATTATTTTATTAAATACTCCCTTCTATTCAAATTAATTGTCCACTATGGGTTTGGACCGAATTTTAAGAAAAAATGGTAGTGGGGTGATAGTGGGGTATTTTAAGTGATTATAATAATTAAAAAGGTGGTAGTGAGATATTTTAAGTGATTATAATAATTGAAAAGGTGGTAGTGGGGTATTTTAAATGATTATAATAATTAAAAAGGTGGTAGGTGGGATATTATTAAATAATATAAGTTGGGGTAGTTGGGGGTATTTAGGTAAAAAGTTTTGCCAAAAATAGAAAGTGAACAAGTAAAGAGACTTTACCAAATAAGGAAAGTGGACAATTAATTTGAATAGGAGGGAGTAATAAATTAGATAGAAGAAAAATAGGGACCATAAATATTAAAAAAATATTAAAAGAAAGCTAGTGGAAAAAATATGAGGGAGACCATAACTAATTATAAAATATTTTTACAAAATCAGTGCAAAACGTGTGAGGATCATAAGAAATATAAAATGTTAAAATGAGATATTTGGAACCATAATCATTACTCCCTAGTCCCTCCTATTCACCAAGATTGTCCCATTTGACTTTTCACACATGCCGAGACAACATTTTAACCCTTAATATCTCCAATTATTGTTAATTAAAAATTATAAAAATTTGATATTAATAATCGTTGTATTGAGACGAATCAAACAAGATCCCACATGACTATGTTTTAACTAATAGATTAAGAGTAAAATACAAATTAAGAGTGATGAATGAATAGTGCCAAAAGTCAAATGGGACAATCTTGCTGAATAAGAGGTAGTATTAAATAGTAGTTTTTTATACTTCATCCGTTCTTATTTACTTGCTACCATTGCATGGGCACAAATATTAATGAGTTACTGTGCAATGATGAGTAGTAGGTGGAAAGTTGCTTTTTTGAAATTTTTTAATACTATTTGATGAAAAATGAAAAAGAAAAATAGGAGTAATTAGATATAGAGTAGGATAAAAGTAGGAGTAGGTATAACTTTAAATGATTGGTTTTTTACTAAAAAGGAAATGTAGCAAGTAATATGAAATTTCCCAAAATGGGAAATGTAGCAAGTATTATGGAACGGAGGAAGTATGAGGAGAGTATGACGTAAGGGCTTAGGCCTTAGAGCTACTGTTGGAACTACAATAACCGGAACCTATATTTTTAAGAAGTTCACTTACAGTCACAGACAAGAATGAATGGCAAGGCAACTTGGCAAATGGATAACCTCAACAAAATATTTTATTATTCGGAGGGAAGTTCCTAATTAATTAGTTCACGATAAAACAAGGATTAATTAATAAGCATGAATTTAATAAAATAATAAATTAAATTTAAAATAATAAATTATAAAACCATATAAAATTGATGAAAATAAGTTAAGTTCATAGTCAACTAATCAAAATAAGTCGATTCAATCAGAATCAATTCCAATCACGTTAATTTACTACCTTTAAGTTTATTTTTTTGTTAAATAAATTTTCTTTAGAAACTAATATTAATTTTACATTGACATGATATTATTGTTTTAAAACTACATATTTAAAATACTATTATTTTTATTTTAATATGAATAAAAGACAATTAACGATGCCAAATCTAGATAGATCTCACAAAATGTTCCAAAATTTAAAATAATATACACAGACAAAATAATCGCAAAAGGGCCTTAATTAGTTAATTGTTGGATTACACTTATAATGCAGAGTGCGGACAAAAATTAGCAATATATTAAGAAATTAATTAACCTAATAGCCTATATTAGGAGTCATTAGATGAAACAGAGGGACGAATAATACTATAATTGGTAAGAATCAACCGCCTTAACAATTTAGGACTGCCAAATTAAGATATTTTCAAATTAGTTCTCAAATTTAATTTTATTTATTTAAATCGATCATAATTTAACCAGAAAACTGTTCATTAACATTGATGCACAAGTAATGGCAATCGCGAACCAAAAACTAACCACGCGAAGATCGTAATTCGTATGCAGTTTTAACGCCTCCTCCTGCTCAGAAATTGCCGCCAAAATCCACAGTAAATTTGACCTAAAAATCTCGATCGAAAGAAAAAAATCGCCTGCTCAGAAATTGCCGCAAAAAAATCACCGAAAATGGCGGAAAACGAAAAGTTTGACCTAATTGAAAATCTCAATGCGAAGAAAAAAGATCAAATTGAAATGAAAATCAAACCTCGTTAGAATTGTTGATGAATATAGAAAATTGATGCCGCCGCCATAGAAATCGGTGCTGCAATTAATTACAGGTGCAGTGCAAATGGCGATTGAATAGAAAATTCTTAATGGAGAGGGAAAAGGGGGTTAAAGATTTTCGTGGCTTCAAGTTTGGGCCAATGAGGATGATGACATTCTGACACAGTAGTATAAAGTGGACCCTGACATGGTCAATTTCTGGTATGGTACGGTGCGTTTTATAGTGTCTAAAATGAAGACTAGATTCAAGATTCATATTTAAATATCTAACTAGATTCAACTCTTTTGGTGTTTTAACAAATCCGATAATCCGATAGACACCCGATTTTATAATCGAATTCGATTTGACCCGATTTAAAAATGGATCTACAATTATGTAAAAATCAATGTGACACACAAAATTCGATTTTGAACCGACCTGAAACATCTGACCCAAAATCAACCCGATGACCCGAATGAACACCTCTACTCCCTTTATTGAAACAATATCCATGTTATTTTGTGTTTGGATTATGACAATATAACATTATCCAATTTGTTCATACTTTTTCCCTTTTGAAAAACTTGCAAATGATAATAACATGTTTAATCGAAAAACATTACTATTAGTAGCAAGTGTAAAATAACAGAGAAAATGTCTAATTGAAAAATAAATATAACTTTTTTATGAAAAATATTAGATACGATTTTTACTGTCTTTTTTATTTCAGTAGTCTATCCAATAGTAAATAAATATTGTAGACTTGCACCTTGAGCTAATTACAATTTTTAAACATATTTACATTGAGCTAATTACAATTTTTAAACATATTTATTTATATTAATTAGAATCATGATGTCGTTTATAGGATTTGAAATTTTTAGACTTACATCTAATGTGGGTGTAAAAGTAATATTGACTTGGCTAATTATGAAACTAGGTTAGGTCCGTATATAGAGCTGATAAAAGCTCAGATTTAGCTTCACTATACTACTAAATTATAACTCAAACTTATTCATTTTTTGTTGGGTCTAATTACCGAGTCTAAAAAAATAAGACTCAGATCCTTAAATTATACTACGTCTAAGACACTTCCATTAAATTATCGATTCATTTTTATCTTTATGTTGAAATTTTGAAAATGACTTATGTTTAATAATGCACTTGTCGTTATGTGGGTGATCTTTCAAAGATGTAATAAATTATATGCGTAGCAATTTATAATTTATAATAACTAAGGATAAATAGAAATTCAAAAATTAATTATTCAAATCTAGGAGGAAAAAAAAGACATGTTTGCCATCTAATTTTTGATTCAAAATTGTGATGCTTGGTTTGATAATTCTTGCCCTCTTTTCTTGAAATCAAAAGTCTTATAAATAAATTAATACTACTACTTTTCTGAAATCTGATTATAATAATAGATTTGTATTAAAATGGGTTATTCGATCACGACTTCTTATTTATTTTAGGTGATGTTAAAGGATGTAATTTATCTCGGATCAAATGAAAAATATATATTTATTCGTTATAAGTTCTTACTAACAAGGTAAAATTGTATACATTCGACTTTTGAAACTCTTACAGAATTAATTCGATTGTTTTTTTTATTATAATACACTATCTAAAATGACTAATCAAATCAAGTGCGCTTGTTATTTATTTCATGCGAAGTTGCGAATAATATTTGCTATCAAGAATCGATTGTGAATAACCTTTTTATTATTACTATCAATGATAAGGTTTCGTACAAAAACTCTTTAAACCCACTATAGAAGGAGCCACTAAATTTGATAAAACACACACTCTTGTGAGAGACGGTCCTTTTGAGAGATCATTTCATATATATTTTGAAATATTATAAGTAGGCATTAAGAATGATGTAAGTAGACATTTACGATATTGAAACTAGACAAGGATACGATAAGTAAACATCTTTAATAAACTAGACTTAAAATAGAAAAATGGTCTCTCAAAAGGCGAGCTGTTTGAAACCTCATAGAAATATCAAACAACATGCTAGAGTAATAATTTGACACAACCAGATCTGGAAACAAATTCCAATAATTTAGCAAGTGGGACTGTACACTGGATGAAACTACAGAAAGTTTAATCAAGAATAACCCACAAAAAAAAAAAGAAAAAGAAAAATGTACAACCAATTCCCAAGGAGAAACAATTTCCAAGCTTGCAGATAGATTACTGAATACTTCCTCGTTCTGAAATACTCGCATCCGTTTGCAATATATATCATGGTAAGATATCACTAACAGTAAAAAGTATAATGAAATAGAGATAATATATTCTTCCTTTTATCTAACCATTATTCTGATAACGTTATAAAATGATTCCCTAATTAGACAAAGTTCGAGTGATCGGTCATACACAATTTTTTCTTTATAATAACAAAGTGATTTTTTGAATTGGCCTTATGCTACTTCACGTAAATAAAAAGTATAATAGTATGAGGATGAATCTAGACATCCTTCATAATACCAAGTATTAGTGACTTGTTAAGAGTATATAGTAATTATGAATGCACCATGTTGACACTTTGAAGTGTCATAGATCTACTTTGCTTCATGTGTTGAAACAATCAGCCGAAAACGATCACTTTTTTTCTTTGTTTTTAAGTACAGGGTAGGCTGAGGGTAGAGAGCTGAAACCGAGAATCAAACCCAGAACCTTAACTGAGAAAAGTAGTACATGCTCCACCTGGAACAAGACTCGATTCTCGAGACCGACCACTAGAATGTTGGCATGTTATGAGAACATCATAGTTTTTTCGCCTTGTATTTACAAACATATTTACACGAATACAATGCAATAGATATTACCATCTCATCGATGTCGTTACATTGAAGTGTCACATGATTCGCTAATAGGCATTGCGAATCGCGAATCGGAGAAGCGAGTTATGGTCGGTTTTAGGCTATTTTTGAACCATTTTGAGCGAATCGCGAATCCAAAAGGCGAACTAACTAGCGAATTATGTTTCACTGTTACATTCTGAACACCCCGTACTTTGTCTCTTCCGGAACACGATTCATTGAAGCGGAGATGCAGAGACCGATTACTTTTCTCGTATCGGCAGGATCAATGATGCCATCGTCCCAAAGCCTGGCCGTAGAATAATATGGAGACCCTTCTTTCTCATATGCTTCTTCTACCTTGGCTTTGAATGTTTCCTCTTCTTCAGCTGTCCACTATACATGTAATGAAGATGTCAGAAAACTAGTCGAGGATCGTCACTTCGAATGAATTAGCTCTATATAGTACCTGAATCCCACGGCGTTTCTTGTTGGCCTTTTCCACTTGGGTCAGTACACCTGCAGCCTTCACATTTCCGCGAGAGCAAAATGTCAGAAAACTAGTCGAGGATCGTCAGCTAGCAGTCTTAGAACTTTGGGGATGAAAAGATGAAGCGTTTTCTCTATATTTCAACCACACCCCAATATTTCTTTTCGTGTCGTAACCAAGCATGTTAACAGGGAGAAAATACTTGAGATAACAGACCATAGTCTTGTTGGGATGGTTTATCTCACATCGATAAATTAAAATCATGTACGCACTTTATAAGTCATTATTGTTTTGGCATGGTACCTTCTTGGCTTATGGTGTGTGCACCTCGTGTTTTCCCTTAATATGCTGACATTCACAATAAGTCTAACGAATACTGTTTTGATAAAAATTTCTTTTGTTTTGATTCCAACCAAGCATACCGACAACAATGACGAATCCTTAATCCCAACAACGACGTAAAACAGGAATGATTTGTATCAGTGCCTCGTTTAGACAGCAAATAACTCGTTTAACAGACGTTTGATCTTAGTCTTTGACAATCATAGCTCAAATGGAAATCGTACCTGTGCCCCTCCCATTATGGATATTCTTGCATTCGGCCAGAAGAACATGAAATTCGGACTATATGCACGTCCACACATTGCATAATTTCCGGCACCAAAACTCCCACCGATTATAACAGTGATTTTAGGAACCTGTACAACGAAACAAAAGTTAAGGCAACATATACAGGCCCCTCACTTTCTAGTGTTTTCTTACTCCATTAGAAATTTGTAGACGGACTCGGCAATAAACTAACAAACATAACTGCAATGTAACACAAAAGTATATGCATTTGCGGAGAAATTTCTAAAAATTCTAACAAGGGAAAGTAGTCGCGATTGCGGCAATGGTCGTGATGCCGCAGATGCAACATGCGGTGTCACGATTCATTTCAATGACATCACAACGTTAATTGTTAACTTTTAAAAAATTCATTATATCATAATAATTCGAGTTTTCTAGAAGTAGAGCTTATATTTAAATTAAAGCTTACAATATATTTTTAGAACCTAATGCACTTAAAAAAAAACATAAAAAAGCTAACATGTTAGACTAACATCATGTAATTGTTATCACTCGATGATTTTAAATCACAGGTTATGCAACGGCGTTTTGTGTTCCTGTAAGCTTAAAATCTGTTATAAAGCGACTATTACATAATGGAACGACCTCATTTTTATTCCATACTCCTAAGTCCTACAATGTCACTTCGACCTTAATGTTTAGCAAAGACCGTGAAAAATTGTGGGATTCTCCACCAATAGTGTCCCATGATTCGCTGATCGTCACGCAAATCACAAATAAAAAAAGCGAATTATTTTCGGTTTTAGGCTATTTTTGAACCATTTTGAACGAATTGCAAATTCAAAAGGCGAACTAACTAGCGGATTAAAGAATCGAGAGTGAATTGCTGAACCAACCTTTGCACAAGCAACAGCCATCACCATTTTAGCCCCAGCTTTTGCTATGCCATTTGCCTCGGCTCTTGACCCTACCTGCCACAAAAATATATCATATGGTAACTCTAAAACAAGAAACGAGAGTAAGAGAAGCTCATAATTCATCGTTGTATCATCTCGTACCAGATAATTGATTATAAAATTCCTCGTATTTGGGGTCATCAAATATTTTCCACGTTAGATATCGTTTCAATTTCTTCCTAACGTGTAAATGAACAAGCATTTAAATGATAAGAGAAGCTCTCATACCATAAATCCAGTAATGTTCTGTAGAAAAACCAAAGGAATGCCACGCTGTGTGCATAATTCGATAAAATGGGCCCCTTTCAGAGCAGATTCATTAAACAATACGCCATTGTTTCCGATGATGCCAACAGGTTTCCCGAAAATTTTTGCAAAACCCGTTACGAGAGTCTGCAAAGAAGAACCAACAACAAAATGTTCAATTAGAAGAATTAGAAACAAAGATAAGCTATGCATCAGATATTCCGTTGAAGAAATTTTAACGGGAGGACTTACAGTGCCATAGAGTTTCTTGAATTCGTCGAATTCACTTCCATCAACTATACGAGCAATAACAGATCGTATATCAAATTGCTGCTTGTGATCTATTGGGGCGATATTTCTGAGCTCTTTTACATCATAAAGAGGTTCTTTAGGTTCTCCTAGAATATAATGAGAGGTAACGGGTGATTCATATGCTCCAGCCATATACAAGTTCTTAATAATGCTCCTTCCTGTATGTAGTGCATGCAGCTCATCTGCAAAGAGACACAAAAAAAAAATGATATGTGAAGCTACAAGAACGGGTTACACCATAGAGTAAAAATGCGGTAAAGGTAACGATTGCAGTAACGGAACATTGATGCGGTAATGAGAGTGATGCGGTTATCATAATAGCGCCTAAATAACGGCCAAAACCATAAGTTATCCCTTGATACGGTCCAAAACCCGAATTTTTTAAACCTTTACAACGCGGGAAATATCAGTTTGTTTATTTCAAAAACCTTTATAATGCAACTGATGCGATGCGATGCAACCTTGTTTATACTCTATGGGTTACACACATATATGGCTGATTACCGGTAAGTAAGACACTATTTAAGGGTTGTTTAGTGATTGCTCTTACATCAGTATGACTTCTTTGAAGTTTCATGAAATTTACTTCAGCAATAATGCTAGATGAGGAACAACGTGATGAGATTTACAAGACGAACTTGTAATGTATCTAGTGATCTATGTTACTCAGACTCTACATTTTGTCTCATGTACCTGTGTCCGATTCTTGATACTCTGACATTTGTATGGCACTTAGACACTTCATTTAGGCGTAAAATTGAATATTTAGACGTATTCGACACTTGAACTCTTACCACTATCCGACATCAGTACCCGAGTCTAAGTAACATAGCTAGTGATCGACCAAATTTTATGAATTGATCAAAAACGATGTTAAGAAAGTAGAATACCTTCAGCAAAATAATCAGAAACTCCTGATATCTTACAATGCACACTAGCACCTCCCAAATCCTCCGCGGAAATTTCCTCACCGGTAGCAGCCTGCTTCAATTTTCACAATCAAAACGTGGCAGAAAAACAAACAGATACCTATGATAATGATTGCATTTTCAATAGCTCTGTTAACTAAAAAAGGAACGACGGATTATGGTTTGAAGACACATTGAAAATTTGCATGAAACTGTTCAAGATGTTATAACTTGTAAGCTCGTAATCTGATCACCGACCTTCACAAGTGGAGGTCCAGCAAGAAATATCGTTCCATTTCCTTTTACCATTACACTTTCGTCAGCCATTGCAGGTATATATGCACCTCCGGCAGTACACGAACCCAAAACAAGGGCGATCTGAGGTATGCCTTGAGCAGACATTATAGCTTGATTGTAAAAGATTCTACCGAAATTCTCCTTGTCGGGAAACACTTCGGCCTGTTTAGGAAGGAAAGCACCTCCACTATCAACAAGGTACAAGCACGGTAGTCCGCATTGAGCAGCAATTTCTTGTGCCCTCAAGTGTTTCTTCACCGTAATGGGAAAATAAGTTCCTCCCTTGACAGTGGGATCATTAGCCACAAACATACAAAGTTTGCCATGAACAGGTCCGATTCCTGTGATTATTCCACCGGACGGAAGGGATTCTTCATATAGTCCATGGCCTGCAAGCTAATTACATGATTTTGGGTTTAGAGAAAGTTAAGATAAAATTTCTAGCAACTTATATTCTAATACTATTACTAATGAAATGGAAGCCACAAACATGATGGGACGCCGAAAAGGAAAGTGTAAATAACTAGGTAACAGATCTAATATTAACACTCAAGAACATACACTCCGATAACAGAGAAACAAACATGGGGTGCAATTTACTGAAGCAAGTAGCGAGAACAAGTGGTTAATATAACTTTCATAAGCTCGTTGTTACTCAGACTCTCAACGTTGCCTCAAGTATCTGTGTCGAATCATCAATACTCGGACATGGGTATGATCCTTGGACACTTTATTTTGGACCAAATATATTATACTTTTCCATAATTTAGCTGAGTTAGACACTCGGCACATTCTTTGAAGATCTATCTTGAGCCGAGGGACTCTTTGACCGCATTCTCCTTTATAAGTATGAATTGTCGTCTTTCTTTCCTTCCTAGGCCCTGATCATAGTTTTCCTATGAGCGGGATACACTGGGTATGATGATGATGAGGCACTCGGACACATACATAAGCTAATATATACATGTCCTGTCATTTACATTCATTGTCTTTTCCACGAAAAACCACCATACGTTATTTATTTACTAACTCGTGCCAAGACCTAATTCGAAAGAGGGATGCAGATGAAATAACCCCCTTCCCTATCCCCCCAATCCCCAATCCCCCATCAAACGAAGTCCAAAGTGTTTGTCCAATGCTAGCTACCCGAGTAGCAATCAAAACTAGTTAAGAGCTACTTGATTGCATGACTACAACAATGAAGCCAAAAACTCAATTGATTCCAAAACTATGATGAGGGTTTTGGACCAGCATTATTCAACATAGTGTAACATAATTTGTTAGGTAATTCGCTTCGCTCAAGTTTCCCCTAGAATAACCAACAACCGACCATAACTCACTTTTTTTCGATTCCCGATTTGCGACACTTAATTAACACCCTAAAGCACATTAAACCCAAATTCCTTTCCCCTCCCCCCAAACTCCAATTAACCACACAACTCAAATAATCCAGTGCTGCCTAATTTGTCCATTACAGCACAAAATATAGACTAACTTCAATCATTTTTTCACATAAATTCAATGAAAAACAATTACTACTCTCCCAATAATCATCAAAAAGAGTGAAAACGATGACGTATTAGCGATCGAACGACGAGTTTCAACCACTAACACCACCAAGATCGAAATGTGTGAAGTCTTGTGTTTACAAATTACGCAAACTATAACTCGATGTTTGTAGGAATAAAATGCAATAATAAAATGACACAAATATTTAAGGAGGTTCACCCAAAATTGGCTACGTCCCCCGTGGTGTAGTATCTCTCTTATATTATCACAATTTGAGAATTACAATTAGAGAAGAGATGAGGCTAAGTGTTTAGGCTATGGGTTATTTTGTGGATTTTTGTGGATGATTTGGGCAAGCATTAGAGCTCACTTTATATAGGCTAATAATATTTCATAAGTACACACAAATCAATACAAGATAAATGCTATGATATAAAGACAATGTAACTGAAATGAGTGCATTAAGAAACTGCTCCAATACATTGAAACGCCAGTAACAGAATCCAAGGAGTTCACAGGCAGCAGTGCTCGTTCGAGCATGTATATGGCTCGTTCGAGCACTCTTCAAAGAAGTTTCTGATCACCTGGCTGTACCACGCTTGTTCGAGGCACCGAATCGCTCGTTCGAGCTCAAACACCAGTGACGTTTCTGTCTATTCTTTTGGCCTTCCAAGCTACCTCATTAAATTTGTTCATCATGCTTAATTATCATCATTATTCTTGTGTGTTTAAGTCACATTTTAACTCCCACATTAACTTACACTTAAACACTACATTAAACCACAACTTTAACTTACCCATTAACTTACTCCCATAGGATTCCATCCTAAGAGTAAGAGTCACACTTGATTTATTTTGGTGCACTCAAGTCACACCATTCATAACAAAGAGCATTACAAAAAATATTTGAAGATACTAAAAATCATGAACAAAAACCACAAACCCACTAAAATTTACCTGAGAAAGTTCAAGAAAAGAAGAACCAGGATCAAGAATCTGTTCAATTCTCTCTCTAGGAAGCAATTTCTTCCTACTTCTATTCCTCTTCACTGATTCTTCTCCTCCACCAGCAAGCACCTTAAATCATAAACACCCATTAAAAACCCCAATTCAATTTATGCTCCCAAATAATCAATTTTTATAAAAAATTAAACAAAACAAAAATTAAAAAAATAAGATGAACCTTTTTGATGTTGGATTGAAGTTGAGAGAGTAAATCCTTCATTAGCAGAGAATTCCCAGAAAAAGCGTCGGAACTTCTGTCAACACCATCAGGAAGAACACCCAAACACATTTCTCTTCTGGGTTGAAGAATTGAAGGTGATAATTTCAGCAAAAATGAATTCCAAGATAATGGGTTTGTTCTTGATGCATTTTTCCTTACAATACCCAACATTTTTTTGAGTTGTTTGATTGAATTTTATGATAATTTGACAATTATCAATCAATTCTTAATCTTTTCCGCGATCATGGAAAGGTAAAGAAACCCAGAAAATATTGTAGTTCTATATAAACACGCATCTTGATTGCCTCTCATTCTAGTCACACACTAGTCACTAGTCGTATTGATCTGGTGTTCTTGTTGACATGGAGGATTTATCCGATTTATCACGTCCAATTTCATCAAACAACCTAATATTTAATTTCGATCCCTCGGTCCTATGTTCACATAAGTATAGACAACGTATATATATATTGATTATACAATTATAGAAAAATATCGAATCAGACTTGTTTTAGGGACTTTATCTTCTCGTATTAGTTTTTTAACAAGCTTTTATTTGCGGACATTTACATATGTTTACATTGTGTAAGATGGTATTAAAAAAGTAAAAGAAATATATAGATGAAATTAAGAAATGATAATTTTTATGAGAGTACTTAGAACCTGAGAATTTTAGTAATTTTTAAACTTGTAATATTTTATCATGTTGGTTTTGCTATTATGTAAAAAATCCCTTCTCAACTCAAAGCCCTAGTGTATCTTTATATACTTTCTATATTCCTTCCCTAGTATACTAATTTCCATTTTTTATTATTATTATTATAGGATAAGATTACTCTCTAGTACGTACATTCTTATTAATACCCTATTTGTCTAGTATTTTGAAAAAATAAAAGGAAAAAAAGAAAAGGAAAAGGACCTTTTCGATACCCTATTTGTATAGTATTTTGAAAAAATGAATAAATGTAAAAAAGAATACATACATTTCATAATAATTGCAATAATTTCAAGTCAAAATGAATAAAATAGATATACAAAACATCATATCTAAGTTTGAATGAACATGATCTATCCTGGCAATAGGGTGATTATATATTTCACAACATCCCATTGCCAGAATTCATTAACTATATTTCTCTAATTGCTATTTTATTAATGAGAAATAGCACGACAAAAATTTCTATCAATATCTAGCTGGTAGAGGACTTAAAGACGTAGAATTTGCGAAAAACGTCGATCCTCCATTGCGTTCAGCAGTGTTGTTCTTGCCGATTACATAAGGAGATGTACTGATTGTCCTGATGAACAAATAAGTTATTTCGTAAACATTTCGAACATCGAACAAAACAAACAAAATTATTGCTTCATTGTGTACGTCTCAAATTTGCTACTAATACTGGTACGTAGTTGACGATAATGTTTACTATTAATGGTTAATTAAAAGCCATCTTTTCAATATCGCAAAGATAAAGTTACATATATCCGAGTTCAGCTACTTCAAATCGTAATAACATTAGGATAATAAAATGTCGTATAAACGTAAAACACATCATTAGCTTTAAGGGAAAATATAGTGACTTGATGTTTAAAGTGCTCACCTCTCTTTTCGTTTCTCCAAGAATCTTGCAATAGATGCTTTTCGAGACTGAGGCACAGCTGCAATCAATAACACAAGGTTAGCTAAACTGAACTTGTTAGAGTATATAGCATATTCTGAGGCCTCAACCATCAGCTTAAGCTTTTGGTAGAATTGGTTCCTTAACATGGTATCAGAGCCAACGTGACAAAAGGTCACAGATTCGAATCTCAATCACCCCTCATTACAGTATCAACTAGAATTGTTGGGTGGTTTGTCCTATACTGATAAATTAAAAATAGTGTGCACACTTTATGTCATTGAGTCCTTCGTCACATTGCCATATGGTTCCGGTTTGTATCCCCAATCTTATGAAGTGTGTGCACTATGCATTATGTGTTTCCTCGATTATATGCTGACATTGAAAATAAGTCTAGCTTAACAGGAATAGATGTCTAATAGTCTCACAAGGATGAAATATATTACAGAAAAACATATACATGTATGTAAATAAGATATACCTGAACCTTTTGGGATTGATTTTACTTGAAGTGCATCTGATTTTGGAGGATCAGAACATTTTACATGATTAACAGCTGATTTGATTGGGTTTACTTCAACCGCAGAAGTAGATGCTCCTGCAGACACCAAGCTTGAGGACCCCACAGACTGTGTCTGAGCACTAGTTGCTGGTGCACCAAGTGCACTAACAGGTGCAGGCGCACGCGCAGGCGCAGGCAGTGGTGCAGGCGCAGGCGCGAGCAAGGAAATTGGGCTCGAAAGTCCGACAGAAAGATTTGGAGCTGTAGTGTCTTTTGCTGGCAATGGTCTTAGCATTGTTGGCTGAGGTTTAGGTAGTGACGGAAGTGATGCAGCCGGTGAGGCAGTCGAACTCCTCGATTCGCCATTTCCGGCTAGTAACATTATGGCTTGAGCCTAATAACAAAAGGGATTGTTAATGGTAGAGTATATAACATATCCCGAGGTCTCAACCATCATCAGGTTAGCGTTTGGTTGAGTTGGTTCCTTGGTATTTACAAACAAAAGAGTAAAGATAAGCTTTGTTACAAGTTACGTTTTATCCATGTCTTGAACTCGGTGTTATGTAATTCTCTAGCTAATTCGCATTTTAAATTCATAATTTGTTTAAATGGCTTAAAAATAGCCCAAAGTTGAGCATATGTTGCTATGTTGATTCGCATATTGCGACCAGATAAGTGAATCATGTGACACTGCTTGACATAACATAGAACATAGAATGGAATAAGGGATTACCTTTTCAGGAGAAACATTATCATAAACACAAACGGATCCATTATAAAAGAGAGTCAACTGACAGGGACCCACAGAGATACTTGGAGAACTCCTACAAAACAACATCATTCATAATCACTCAGTTTCATTGAAATACATTGTGAGATAGACTATAATCCCTTATCACAATCCTTAGAACGAGAACTTTTTGGTTAAAAGTGTGGATGCAGCATGTGCTATATATATCCTCGTAAACGATCCTATTCTACTTTGAATGAGGGTGAATAAAATTTGAACCCGTAACCCGTCACATTGGCTTATAATGCCATTGCAAGAAACAACTTAACCAAAAGCTTACGCCAATGGTTAAAGCCCCAAGCTATATACTGTATTAAGAGACAGAGTAAACATTGACAAATTCTTCGATAAGCCCAATAATTTCAAATTTTATGATATCTTTCTATCATTGTAGTATCTTCAAACATTTAACATATAAAATACTTAATTTATTTGGACCCTGTACGGTCGAACATGGTGAACATGATCCGAACAGAAAACAAAAACTATATTTAAACATACTTGAGATCAGTTGAACCAACAAGAGGACCATTATTTGAAGGTGGAACAGGAACAAGTGAGACATTATTTGATGGATTTGTTGTCAAATTAGATGAAACACCACAACTTTTTATTGCAGAAGACACCATTTGCTTTGATTGAGGAGCTTTTTGGGCATCTTTTGGCTGCCATGGATGAGCATGAGGAAGATGTTGCTTCTCCAAATCCAAGCTTCTCTATAAAACCCTCATAAAAAGTTATTTCTTTATATCAATATCTAGCTTTATAAATCATCATTCAACATAATGCAAAAATGCCGTACGACTAACTCAATTAAAAGTTTAAGCATTAAGCTTGTTATAGATATAGATTTTATCACCTGAAAGACGCGTTAGGTTTGTCATAGACTCTATCACGCCTCTCACTTGAGAGCCTTTAAAACTAAAAGTACGTATGAAAGCAGTATAAACGCCGAATTTCCTTTGAAATGAGGGATAGATCATAGATGTTATCTTTTATTACTATATTAAAGAATCAACTCAACATAAATATAAATAAATAGTTGACAATTTGACACCCCCATGATATCTTATACTTCATTCCATTCGTTCCACCTAATTTGCTACATTTTCTTTCATGTATCGCTTCCTTTAATTCTCATCACAAAATTTCATATATTTTTACTCTCATTTCTTATCAATCACAAAAAATTAAAAATTTTCGTCAAATTACTCCAATTAAATTTACTACTTCTAAACATTAATCAAAATTTAAAATTTTCCTGAAATTGCTCCAATTAAACTACTTCTTAATATATACATCAATATTACACCTAGCATACTCAACCAAAGAATACCTATCAAAAAAATTTCATGTTTGAAGGGAAATTTTTTCTTCAGACTAAAAATTCAATAATAATAATAATAATAATAATAATAATAATAATAATAATAATAATAATAATAATAACAAACCTGAGAAAATCCAGGAGGGTATTGTTTGAGAGTTCCTTGTTGTTGGGCAGACTTAGAAGAAAGAAATTGGGAATAAGCAGCAGCACTATTATTTGCAAAAGACCAATTTAACCCTGATTTTCTCATATTTTTTGCTTCAATAAAACAGGATTAATGAGTTTAAGATTTAATTAAACAAAGAGATTAACTTTAATTTCTCTGAAAACCCACTTCATTTTCTAAACTTATATAGTAATTAGATTAATTGACTTTCACTAAATTTCAACTCCTCTAGATTGATATATGAATATATATAATGTATTGAAACTTATAAAAGCATTAGATCCATTGATGCCTTCATGATAAATAACTCAATTATGGGGAACATGTATTGAATTTAAAATTCCCTTTATTGATGTAAACATCTTATTATTATTTACATCAAACAATATTTTAATATATTTGAATATTATTTTGAGATTTGACTTATTTTTGATGTAATATCAGAAATTGGTTATGCGAAGAGTTGTTGGTTTAAATCTCATCTACCTCTTTAGTTAAATACTCCCTGCTAATCAAATTAAGTGTCCATTTTACTTTTTGGTTACTATTTACTAATCACTCTTAATTTGTATTTTTCTCTTAATCTATAAGGTAATATATAGTCATGTGAGATCTTATTTTGTTCGTCTCAATGCAAAGATTATTAATATCAAATTTTTATATAATTTTTAATTATACTTAATTAAAGATATTAAAGGTTAAAATGTTGCCTCGGCATGTGTGAAAAAGGTAAGTGGACACTTAATTTGAATAGGAGGGAGTATTTAGTACTTATTATGTACTTTCTTCATTCTGTTTTGCTTGCTACAAATGCATGGACACACATATTAAGGAACAACTGTGCAATTATTAGGAGCATATGAGGGTTTCTTTTTAGGATTTTTTAATATTATTTGATGAAAAAATAAAAGGAAAAATAGGTTTTTTAAATGATTGGAAATATTATAAAGATTAAATATGATAGGTATAATAGTTAATGAGGTATAGAGTAGGATAAAAATAGGATTAGGCGAAACTTTAAATGATTGGTTTTTTTACTAAAAATGGAAATGTAGCAAGTAATATGAAACTTCCCAAAATAGAAAATGTAGTAAGTAATAGTATGAAACTTCCCAAAATAGAAAATGTAACAAGTATTATGAAACGGAGTAAGTATTAGATTCAAACTAGTTAGAACAAATGAAATATGGTTTTTTATTATCTTAATAGTATACGTAATTTATAATTCGTCTTAATTGCATAATTATATACTACTTCATCCTTTTAATTTTGTTAATTTGTTGCCTTTTGTATCATAGTAACTTTTTGAGTACAATTATTAGTAAAATTCATAATCTTTCAGTATTACAGTCCTTTATAAAAGTATCATTTTAACTACAATATAATTTTACAGCACATGCCCTCTTTATACATTATGTTAAAGACTCTGTTTAAACTAATAAAGGGTATATATGATTAAAAATACAATATAACCTTGCACTACCAAAATGGTTTGGATGTTATCAAAGAACAAATTTAATTATTATTTTTATCCCATTATTCTTTAATTTAAAGGTACAATAGTAATATTCGGCCGGACACTTTAATAACGTCAAATAGAAAAATTAATATAGGAGTATAAAACAATATTTTAAGTTTTAAGGACCACTTAAGATTCAATAATATATTAATATTAATTAATTAACCATTACACTAAATTCTGTGTGCCATGATGTATATGAAGTATTTTTTTAAAAATGGGTTTTGGCGTTAAAAATGAATATAATTAGGATTATAGTAATAATAAGTTAATAACCACGATCTATAAAAAAATAAACGAGAGTTTCAATGCATTGACCCTATCATATGAGTTGAATTGGTGCTAAATGTCAAAGAGATCATGGTGATCCACTTAGTCTATGCTTGGTTTATTGTATAGATTGAACATCTCAACAAAATAACAATATAATATATTCCCTCCATTTTTTTTATTATTAATTTAGTTAAATACAATTAAGATTTAATCAATATGAAAAAGAGGATGTTTGGCAAACGACTGACCGGTGGTAGCCTAGTAGCTAATACCAGCTGATAGCTGATTATAGTGACTAATTTGACTAGCTGATTATATTAAATGGTTTGACCAACTGTTTTTGAACAAGCTGCTCCAGCTGATTTTGCTGTTATGAGCAGCTTGTTCAAAAACCAGCTAATTCACCAAATACTAGTATTAGCTGGTTTGACCAACCAACCCTTTATTTACATTAAAATAAGCTAAAATAACTCGATAAGTTAATTTGTCAAACATCCCAAAATAGAAGTATATGTTACATATTTTGAGTGCACGAGAAATTAGTAATGGACCCAAATTTTTGCACCAATGTTATGTATGTGTGTGCAAAAGTGATTATTTGTGTGTATGTACCCTTTAAAATGATGATTTGTGTGTTTGTAAACTTTAAAATGATTAATTGTGTGTATGTACACTTCAAAATGAGATGTGTGAAAAATAAGTAAGAGAAGCTCGTATACAAATTATGCTATATATGTTACAATAACAAACATTATTCATGAAAATCGAGTTTGTCTTAGTTAAAGTAAATACCATATTTTTCAGATAAGGTTCTTAGATCGAATCTCACTTAGCCCTCTCCTTTTCTATGTCTATCTTGTAACTCAAAAAAGAACAATTCAATTCTCCGTGATAGAATTTATGATGGACGGCTTATGTTAAGCCAAGTGTAATTCAATTAAGTCATCTTTGATAAATCCAAAAAATTGTTATTAGATAATGAAAATTCAAAATTAAACCCATGTGGATGTTTATAAGCATAACATCACTAACTTAAGAAATCACATAACGTGAACACCTTATTAGTAGAATATCATACTTTGCCAAGTAATAAGCATCAAAACACCCAATTATTTGCAATAAACAATCCATCTAGACATACTATAACTTAAATGGTGCATCAAATTAAATGTATTCACAACTCGATTGACCAACTATAGATATCATAATCAATAGTATATTATATTATAAGTCATCACGTCCGTCCATTAGCTTGTGAAAGCGGTCTATCGCACAGGGCCCTATTATCGGAGGGCTTTAAAAATTTATTTTTATACTTACTTGATTTATTTTTTTAATTACCGTAAATACATGTATATTATTTTATACGAGAGTAACTAAGTAATAAAGAGTCAAATATTATTAATGTAATCAATAAAGAGATTTTATCATATATTAGTAAATTGTAAAGGGTCTATAATAAATTTGATATAAAGACCCCAAAATTTACGAGACGGCCAGAAAATCATATATGTTCATGTATTTGTATTTATAAGTATTAGAGACATCATAGTGGTTATATTCGGATTGTTTTCTACGACTAAAAATAAGTGATGGAGCAATAAGGTACGTGATCTCCACATTGCATGACTAATTAACATAAAAAAAGTCTTAGAAAATAACGGTTATTTGTGAAGTTAGTAAATAATTTTTATGTAGTAGAATACTAGAATATGATAGGGTGAGAGTATTATTACTTTAATTTATCTTTTTTAATTTTATTTAATATTATTTTTTTGTTTTTTGTGGTGATTTACAAATCACGGTTATTGATTAGAAACTTTTGCTAAATATATAGCTAATAAATAAGTAATCGCTGAAATTGTATTGACTTTTATTTTCTAATGTTTAATTAGGTGACTAGTAGGTTTGTATTATTGGTGAAGGACACAATAAATTAACGATAAATTTAGCTTTTTTTCTTCTATGTATAGTTGGTAAAATGGTTTTTTTATCATCTTTTAGGTTAGTTTTGTTTAATTATATTTAGCTATTGTAATATAATATTTAATGGACTTATCTCTAAATTAAATTAAACAATTAGAAGTATCATAGAGTATTAGTAAGTAAAATGGACATACATCTTAGATCCATGAATCAAGATTGGGTTTGGATTTAAAAGAACACTAGCTAACTCTATTGTTAGAGCAATAAAACAAAAATATTAAAGTCAACAGCTATATGATCTAATATATCAGTTTCAATGGTCGTCCACATCTCCATTCATTTCGATTTTCTATTATCTCAATTTGTAAGTATTAAAATCATTCATATCATTTTTCACTCATATCCTCCAGTCATCTTTGCTTCATCTCGCCTTCTTTTCAATTAACTTGAGCTTTAACTTTCTATTTTTTTCACCGATTTATTAATATTCCATCTTTATATATATATGCTCATATATTTTATGGGCGAGATATAGATAAGATAATAATGATGATAATAAGTTAGTAATTGAAAGAAGAAAGTTTAACATAAGTAGAAATACAACAAGAAATAATAATAAGTAATGACCCTTTAGGCCTTATTATATTTATAAATTAATACATATAGTAGTGAACATATAACATAAAATACAATACATACTCAACCAACCAAAAAAAAAATAATATAACATACATATAAACTCGCAATGGTAGAAAAAAATAGATACTCATGTACGTTGGCGAATACGTACATATACGTAGTAGTACGAAGTAGGTTAAAATTTGATTCAAGGGCACTTGCGTTTGCCACCATGGGTCTTCTGGTTGTAGTAGCAAGGGCATAGTTCTTGGTTACCGGAAGTACCCGGTGGGACACATAGACACCGCGCGCAACAAGTGCCGCATGCCCTGTGGCATAGATTCGGCCTCCTGCTCAACTGACATCTAGCCGCACATGCTGCTCCACAATCTGTAGTAAAGGAAAAAAAAATCAAAAAATAGAGTTGCTTCGAGACCAAATTTCATCTGGCCTCAAACTTTCGACTTATCAATGTTGTTATTGTTATTGTTTCTCGATCGAAGTAGCTAGTTTCAATAGAAGTTAGAACTATGTAAGTACGTAAATTAGTAGATTTGTTATTTATTCAACCTTGTAATTGAACGCAACTTAAAAATTAATTTAAAATTATATTAATATGTATATATAGTTAGCAATTCAACACAAAAAAAAAAAAAAAAAACGTACTTATGCCAAGAAGGGACCTCTTTGGACCGCTGTTCTCAATGATCTGCAAGAACCAAATTAATATTAACATTTAATTAGTAGTTAGGAATTAGGATTAGGTTGAAACTTGAAAGTAATAATAAAGGAGTTTGAAGATATAAATTTTTATTGCTACTTTTATTTTTATTTATTTTTCAGAAAAAAAATCCTCACATAAAAAAATAAAACGGAATAAAAGAATAAACCAAAAATTGTCTAATAAGTACCCATATATTTTTTGCTAAGAAAAAATAAACATGTTTATTATTAAAATTAACATTTTAGTATATATAATACGTAATAATTATATAAATAGCTAGATGGATAGATGCATGTGATAGATTTTTATGGTTTACAACAATATGATGTTGAGAAATTTAAAGAATTATCAAATATACTTCTTTATACATTATTTATATAGGAAATACGTAAATATACTTTTTTAGGTTCTTTTATTCGGAATGTTTGCATAATGTATATAGTATGCACTATTTATTTGTCTACTTTGTGTCCATGCACGCATCTTCACTTGATCAATTTATATAAGAAAAACATAATTAAAATTCAAAGATTTTATTATTTCATCAGTTTTAATGCGTTGTTTTATATAATATCTTATTATTCACAGTGATTATTAAATAGCACATTATTAGAAAATAGTGCAAATAAAAAACAAACGAAATATATATATATATATATATATATATATATATATATATATATATATATATATATATATATATATATATCTATATATATATATATATATATATATATATATATATATATATATATATATATATATATATATATATATATATATATATATATATATATATATATATATATATATATATATATATATATATATCTATATATATATATATATATATATATATATATATATAAATTACTATTATAATATTACCTCTTGATGAGTTTGAACCACATTAAGAAGGAAAAGTGAGAGGATAAAAGTAGAAATGAGAAGCTTAGAAATGGCCATGTTAATTAATAAAAACTTACTATAAATAGAAAGAGATTGTGTTTTGTATTTGGGAATATTAATAAGTTTGAAGTGAAGAAGAAAATTGTAAGTGAAGGCATTATTTATAGAGGGGAAAAAGAAGAAAATGTGGTGATAAATGCAAAGGAAGATACAGCTAACAAATGAAAGCTAAGCAAAGCATTAACCATATATGTTATACAACAAAAATACAAAAGTAGCAAATACAAAAATGAAATAGTGTATTTTAGTGGGTGAAAAGTATTTAATTGAAGTGGTATTTTATTCAATTTTTAGAAGTCTTTTATTATGAGAAGGTTAGATTAGTTCTTGGACTTTTTTTAATGATCAAAAAGGAGCCCTCCTACCAACCTGAGAATTTAGACTCTGATCTGTTTAGACTATGATTGTGTCATTTCATCATCATTATATCTTGTGTATCTCGCTCAAAGAGTTTGATGTGTTTAGAATTTAGATTATGACTGTAAATTTTGAATTGTGTAACATATAACATAATCTATAGAGAATCATGCTATCTTAGTTCTCAAAGCTTCAGTTTCCTACCAGGTAGGTGAATCTGGACTCAAATCTCTGTTTAGGTTATATTAACTTGATTTAGAATAATATTATTAATATTAAATTGTGTAACATGTAACACAGTTCATAGAGAAGGTTAATTATGGAGTAGTTCTTATAGCTTCTTCAATGAACAAAAAGCAGTCTCCTTCCCACCAAACCAAGGGAATCTAGTCTCAATTTTATAGCAATTAACATAGAAAATGAACGTAATTGGGCCAATAATGATAATAGCCCTAAAGTACAAAAGTATATAATTCCACAAAATATTATTTAGGTGCTCTCTTAAGAGATCGTCTTTTTTATAGACGACTTTCAAAAATCCAGCCCAAATTTATATTTAGAGTTGTAAAAATATATATTTAAAATTGGACTGGGCTTTTAAGAGCCGTCTTTACAAAAGACTGTCTCAAGTAAGAATTTGTAAATATTATTATATATATAATGATTTCACCATAAGACGTATCATATATATCAGATAAGAAATTACTAAAATATAAACTCCTTGGATCATTTCACACCTAATCTCATGCACAAACTATTAAACTTAGGTTCCATCCAAAACCCACGTATTTAAATTAAAAGCCTAAGCCTTATTAATTACCATAATAATTAATTATGATACTTTTTAGGAAAATTAGATGATTTTATATAAGCATATCTATTAATTTATGACCTAATTTAAGCATTAACAATCTTATTCTAGTCATCAAGGTAAGAGTCATCATCAATCATCCATTGACAAATTAAATTACAGCTATTGCTTCATTCATCACAATCTTATTCTTCAAGGAATTACACTAAAATGGCATTAATTTTGGTTTTTCTAGTGTCACTTTTGAGAATGACATTAGGTTTTGTTATATTAAAATAATTGTACATTTTGAGGCCACGAGAAAACTTTTACCGTGCAAATTAATTCTTTTTGTTATGGTGAAAATTAAATCTTATCACGACCAGGACGTAGCTAGCTAAACAGGGTTGGGATGGTTTGACCTACAGGTCCAAACACACGCCCTATTATATTTTTAATTTAGTCTCCTTAATGATTTATAGTAATATATTCTTTAAAGGATACCTAGATATCTCAAAATTAACTAAAATTCAGTTGTCAAAATGATCTAAATGAAATTTTAAGGTTACAAAACTTAACTATTTAACTTGTTTTTATATTCTTATTTTACTAATGTACGGCTATGCCTCCTCTAAATTTAAGGTTAAAACAGATTAGGTTAATCCATAATTTTCTAATTTAATTCACTATTAAATTCACTAGAAGATTATAAAATATTCTTAAACTAAACTAATCCTAATCACTTGTTTCATTTCATAATATGCAAGAAGAATATTGTCCATAATAACAAATCATGTGACATTCAGAGGCAGATCTATTCAATGTTATCAAGTGACACCATTTATTTATATCTCTAAATATGCTAATAAAGATATCAGTTAAATTGGTTAAAATATTATTGAAAATACGTTCAACCCGTATTATCATTATTTTTTAAAACAAACTTAATACATTAAAACCATTTGATTTTATTTTGGATCCGGCACAGGTGATGACACTCATCCAAACATTAAGGATAAGAGAGTCCTAGAACTTAGGGCAAGTAGGAGAGTTAGAGACTACTAGCTAGGGCAGGCATCATAGAAAGGAAGGACAAAAGGCCAGAAAGGTTCTGAGCATGTTCAACATGTTCGATCATATAGGGCCTCGAAAAATTAGGGGCTCCAACATTAAATTACGTAGTATATATTTAGTGTCTAAAGATACAAAACTTTTAGAAAAATATCATAATTTTTAAAATTGCACATGACCTGTAAAATTTTTCAATTTTTGCTCCGCCCCTGAAAAAGGCAGCCATTGATGACAGAATGAAAGCTATAAGAACAGCTGTTATCTTTAATATTGAAGTGGGATCATCTCTGTTCTTTCACCTGATGCTGATGATTTTGTTTAATTAGGCCAATCCCACTCTTTTAGTTGCTTTCCTATAAAGCTATGTCCCTTTAATATTTGTTCCTTTCTCAACCCAAACAAATATATATGGACCAAAAAACAATTAAATAATTACTATAAAGTATTATTTTTGTTAGATTATATTTCCAATATTAGTCACGTCGACTTCTTATACCATATATCAAGGAATTAGATCAGTGTTCATTCAGACAATCGGGTGGGTTAAAATTGGATCTTGTGTCCACATATTGATTTTTATATAATTTTAAATTCATTTTGAAGTCGGGTCATAAGTTGGTTTTGGCTACAAGGTCGGGTAGTTCAGATATGTTTCGAACAACTTTATAAGAAATCAATTCAACCAAAAACTTAAGTTGATGCTATGTTATATTTTGTAGCCTTTGACATGTACGCTAGGTCATTTGTTTCTTTTGCAGGTCATATCTGAGCCGAGAGTCTCATTGGCTACTTCCTCGTAAGAATATTGTATTAGTATGCTTAGTCATTCAACTTTTTTAGAGTTTAATCATGATTTTTATGAGCGGAATATACTAATATTAGAAGAAAATAACTCACCACCATATATACAAAAATTAAGAAGTATTGTTTTTGATCTATAATGGAAATTGATTGCAACTTTCTTGAACAAAATCAATTTATTGCAATTCTTTTGATTTTATTGATTATTAGTATGTGGTAAGTGAAAAAAAAACACCAATCATGTAGGAGTGATAGTCAAGAAGTACAACAATCATGCAATTAGAAATGACAAATAACAATGATATTAATTTTGTTTTTTAATGGGTGTAAAAATGATAAAAGGTTCATAAAGTTTCATGTCAATATCAATGTTTGTTAAACTATATCTTTAAATTTGCCAAATTATTGTCATGAAGAAAAATATATATAACATCTACAATGAATTAAATTTACAACATTATGAAACATACATTCTATTTGTTTACATATTACAATTAATATTTACACTTCATTTTAACATAAAATTGATATTTACATCACATGAATTTAATATCCATTTACATATTACAAGTAATTTTTAAACTTCTCAATTCATAAAGATAACTTTTTAAGCTAATATTAGTAAAGCAAAATGAGCTTTTAGTCATCATAATAATCACCAACTCAATATCTCGTTTGTAAACAGTGTCTAGGTAAGGGAAGAAAACAAAAACTCCATACCCGTCCTCCCTTCAAAAATGAGCTCTTAATATCAACGCAAAACAAAAAATTAAGGCATATAAGTTAAGTTAATTTGCGTTGGACATAATTATTGTTTAGAGTTTCCATTTGAGTTTGAATTTATAAGCTCAATTTGTTAATTAATTCAAATTTAAATCACGTCGTAAGCTTTTATCTATTAGTACTAAATTTACACCATTCAATTAAATTTGTTACATATTTTAAAAAATTCTAACATGAAAATAAAAAAATTCTCAAATACTCCCTTCGTCTTTTTTTAATTGTCCTATCTAAATATTTCACACAAATTAAGGAAATTGGAATTTTTGTAGATAGTGGGTATTATTTTATCAAGAAAGGTGAAATCTTTGTAGATAGTGGGTATAATTTTATTAAAAAGGTGAAATCTATGTAGATAGTGGGTATTATTTTATTAAAATAGTAGTGTGAATTAATAATTGTATTGGTATTATGAGAGTATATGGAAAATAAAAACTTTCCAAATTAGAAAAGTATTCTAAATAGAACAAACTTATGAAACTGTCTGTTATAACAATATGGACAAACTTAAAAGAACAGTGGAGTACTTAATAATCTGAAAAGGTAGACCGATCCGTATTTTAAGGGATAAGCCTTTAAAAAAACAAAATGGAAACTTCAGGTGGTTCTTGTGGGCTATGGGAAATGACAGACTAAATAACAGCACACGATCACATAAAACACCACCAAAAAGACATCACATAACAAACAAATAAAAATGGATCCACTTTTTGACATAAATTCACTCTTATTGCATATGGCCTTAGAAAAACAAGGATAAAGCAGACTATCACTCGAAATTTTTAATTCTCTTAGATTTAAAAATTAATTCTTATGCATAAGGTTGATTTTAGTTTTAAAATAGCATAAAGTCAGCGAAAAAATTTCCTTTTTATTTACCATGTGGAAAAGTTGGAAAGTCAAAATCACCATATGGATTAAAAATAAAGTTTGTCTACCGCGTGAATAAGTCGAAAGTTCAGGATTACAATTTTAGCGCTTACAAAAATAAACAAGATAACCCTAATTGCGAATCGCAATGTTAACCTAAAAACACTGCTAATCACTTTGAAAACGACTTGATATTTCTCATTTTACTTGTAGATCACTCACCATGTCCTTTCAAGTTTACTCAAATACGATCTTTTGAAATTATAGGATGTAAATTTAAGGATGGAAGAAAATATCATCTTAATCAATAATCATATTTTCCAATAATGTTAAACAGTTTCTTGCTTCCATTTTCAAACCACCATATATTTTTATGTGTACAAAAAAATCATTTTAAGGAACTAAATGTTTTAAAATTGATCATTAGTAACCAAAGATGGATGTGGGCCGAAGTAGCATGAAACGACCCGCCTGAGTCATAGCACGATACAACAAAACATTGCTCACATTTTTACTTGGCAAGATATTATTTCGCACCAAGCATGATATGATTTAACACGACACGATTTTATAGTTATTTTTTTATTTTTGGTTGGTCAAGCAGGGCACGCCACGGCTAAACTATTTGAGGTTAAAAGCTAAAAAACGTCCTGATTGCAAATGCACCAAAGGCGGAAAGTCTAGTTCAAAATACGAAAATTAATGGGATATGAATATCCCGATTTAGATACATCCCTGGTCGAAACCAGCTTAAGTCGTTGCGAGAAACAACAAGTTTGTACAGAAAATTCACAATGCCGAAAAGACAAACTAACAAAAAGCACCTGATTTGCTCCTTCGGAGTTTTAAGTTAAACAAGGATGTATTACTCTGATCGTTTTTGCTACGTACCTAAACGCTAAATTTACACCACACCTGAGGGGAGACGGACGATGAGCTGCCCACCAACAAGACTACAACGAAGATTAAGAGATTTAGATGAATCGAATTATTACATGGTGTCGATAATATCGAGTAATCGAATGAAAGGGAATGCAAAAACTCACCTCTTCACGTAGTAATAGCAGAAATCTGCCAGGATAAAAGTTTGAACGACTTCGGAAAGCAACACCATTGAAGGCCACAAACCGTAGCCCAAAGCTGTGAGCAAGCGGCCGTGGGTGTCCAAAACCTGTGTAGAAACACGTATATGTAATTCACGTGCAAGTTTCCGTGTATGTTAAAAGAGGGGTAGAGACTCGAGAGAGCGAGAGAGAGTATAAATTTTATTAGCTCATACCTGAAGAACCCAATGTGCACAACTTAAAAATCTTGCCACCCCCAGGGCAAATACGTAATGGGCCGTGAATGGTTCGACAATCTATCGACAAAGTAAACGAAGGTAAGAAGCAATCAAAACATATGATTTTCACAATTAAAAGGTTTCCCATTCCAATCCCAAACATACAGAGAAGTGTTGGGATGGTTTATCCCGCATCGATGAATCAAAGATGGTGTACACACTTTATAAGCAGGGCCGGTCCTAAGCAAGGGCAAGGTGTGTCTACGCCCAGAGCCCTCAAAAATTTTAGTTTTCATTATAAATACAATAGTTTAGGAGCCCATAAATAATCTTTCGCTCCAGACCCCTAAAAATCTAGAACCGGCCCTGTTTATAAATCATTGGAGCCCTTCCTCCCCTGGCCATATAGTTTTGGGATGGTATCTCCTTGGCTCATGAAGTGTGCGCACCTCATGTTTTCCTGATAATATGCTGGGACTTGCAATAAGTCCAACTAAACTTGACAAGAATGAAATATATTGCACCAGATATCCAGCATATAACAAATATCATAATTACAAATACAAAAAAACATGAATAACGAAGAACGACTCAGCAAGACTGCAACCACAGTTAGAAAAAGAAAGTGATTTTACACCTTTGTGTTCTGCATAACTCTTAGCTGAGGAAGAACTGAAACAGCCTCTAGATAAACACAAAAGGCCCAGCTGATCCTGTTGACGATGTTGTGGACGGTGGAAGGATGAACGAGTAGAGACAATAAAGCACAAGGTCCCACCTACATATACCGTCAAATACATGTACACGTCAGATACAATAGCGTAACGAAGCATTCTAGCTTCGACGAAAGTTCAATTAGATCCAATAAGCAAAACAATAATGGCCGACTTACCACATAGTAAATAGCAAAGTTGTCTTTCTCCTCCATATAAGTGGACTTCAACTTAAAGCGAATCATATAAATAACCCAAAGTGTTGTCGCCAATGTAGCTGTATCTAACAGCGTGTGAATGTCGTATTCCATCACAAAACTACAGTACAATCTAACAGCTAAAAAGATAGCCGTAAGTTCTTGGGTCTTGAGTGAGAGTCCTGCAATAAAGGACCATAAAAAGTGATGTTAATCTCATAAAACGGGCAAAAATAATCATTTTTCATCTGATATATTTCGATCTAAATGTAAAAGATAAAAACAAAATATGAATTGTAACGAAAGTCGAATGTAATAAGGGAAGGTTTGGGGAGTTGGAATAGAGATCTGAGACTTTTAAGTAAGACTAGAGATGGAAATTGATTCTGATGAAATATATCTCAATCCCTTGTTTGTTGGATACTGGTACGTTTCCAAGTGAGACTTTTAAGTCGAATGTAATGGAATCGTTTTAAAACTGAATTACCAAGATGCCTTTAGATACCAAAGATGACGAATGGAAGGAATTGATAAGCTAAGTTACTTAGACTCGAGCACTGATGTTGGATACTGGTACGTGTCCAAGTGTAGGATACGTCTAAGTATTCAATTTTATGCCTAACATAAAGTGTCTAAGTGTCATATCAATGTTTGGGGATCAAGGATTGGATACGGGTACGTGAAGCAAAATGAAGCGTCCGAGTAGCATAGTTGATAAGTAATTTTACTTAAGCATATTATGATATTTTACCTCTCTAATTCTAAATCTCACCTTCCACATCTCAGCATCTCCTCCTTCTCATTCACATCCGCCTTAAGCAAACAAGCGACTTTTCCCCATCCACAATTTTCCTCTTACCAAACACCCCCGAAAAAATTTCCAATCAAGGAAAAAGTTGAAGCGAAGAAACCAAGGTTAGAAAGATTAAAACTTTGACTCCATAGTATCTAACATTTAGAACCAAGCACATTGTGTCCATCTCTCTATTTCAACCTCATTCTTAAGTGGAAATGATGGGAAGAAATCATCAAAGTATCATAAGCTAATCCTATATTATTATATTTGAGATAAATATCATCTTCTAGCATCAAATTACAACAAGCCTCATAACAAGAGGAACTAGGCAATAATCAATTAATCAATATGGTTCATACTATAACATCATAGGTTGGAAATTTTTATTGCATAATTCATTGAATTAAAACTAGCAATATATCATTATGGTTCATACTTCATACTAAACTTTCAATGAACCAACTCAACTAAAAGCTCAAGCTAATGAATGACTCTACAATATATGTTCTATACCACTGCCACATGATTCACTAATCTCCTTGGGCATTGCGAGTCAAAGAAAACGAATTATAGTCGTTTGGGCTATTTTAGAGTCATTTTGAGCGAATTGCAAATTCGAAAAGCAATTTAACTAGCGGATTATGTTATACTATTCTATACTCAATAACGTCCCTCACACAAGAGCTTTTTGCTAAAATTGTGAATGCAAAACAAGACTCCCTCATACTTGGCACTAACAATTCCACTTGTAGAGAGAAGTGAATGAGATTCAAACCTATAACGAAACCAACTCAGCCAAAAGCTTAGACAGATGGTTGACATCCCCATACATGTTATATCCTCTATCATAAACATCAAAATTTGGAAATTTTCATTATCAAAGTAAAATAGGAAGAAAACACAAACAAAAAAATTCCAGGAAAATGCAAGATCTAGTTCAAACATTAAACCTCAAAACAATCTCAATAAACCCAAAAAAACACCAAAATAAAACTAAGAGTTAATTCTTGCACACACACACACCCACAAAGCAAAAAATCAACTAGTGAACAGATCAAGATCCAATCTTTTCAAACCAAATTCAATTTCTACACCATTAAACTCAATTTATACCACAAATTACTCAAAATCTCCATCAATCAAATCACAAACAGGATTAAAAACATGCACCCACAAAAACCCAATTGAAAAAAAATCAAAAAACATAAGATCCAATGCAATTTAATCGAGAAAAAAGACACAAACCAGCACAAGTTTTCTCCTTGGTAAGTTTATAGATAAGAACAGCAATCCCAATAGCATGAACAGCTTCAGCAGCAACAAAAAGATTATCATGATCATGAACAACCATTCTAAGGAAAACTAAAGCAGCCATTCCTGCAATTACAGCAAGAAAAGCTTTCACCTTTGGGGGTTGTCTTCGTACCCATAGAGTTACAGCTTGTACTGGGGTTCGTTTTCCTCCCTTCATTATTGTTAATGATTTGTGGGTAATTGAGAAAAGTATGGGAAATTGGAGAAGATTTTGCAGAGATTATTGGGTTGGTTTTGAATTTGGTAAGACAAGAGAAGAAATTGAGAAGAGACAAGAAATTGAGTCTTAGAAAGTTGGGGAGATCGTAAAATACTAAAATGGTAAATTGAGGATTGAAAGAAAATTACTTAAATGGAAGGAAGTCAAAATGGCGTGAAAGTCAAGTTGGTAGGGAATAGGCATTGAAAATATTTATTGTCTCGTCGTAAAAGATCATCTTTGATTGGGTTGACTCATAAAGAAAAATGTAGAATAAATATAGGCAATAAGTTTTAGTGGATTGGACTTGAGAGACATCTCTTAGAAAGACGGTCTCTCAACAGACTAGTTGCTCATTATAATGTAAGATTTTGTGATAGAAGTACTTTCTAATTTCTATTACTCCATTATTGATACGATGTTAATTACATTTGATATTATCAATGGACTATAATAATTAATTTTTTGAAAAATTAATTAGAATAATTCAATCTATTCATGAGTTTCCTATAATAATTCCACCTATTGATTAACCATGAATAATAACAACTTCAAAGGGTATTTTCTCAGAGTATACCCGGTGACGGAGTGACTTACTATAGCAAGTTTTATTTTTTAAAAAAAAGATAAATTAAAATAAAATGTCAAAAAAAATATTTAAAAATTCATAAAAAAAAAAAAAAACTTATGATTTTTTTATTACTATATTTTACAATAATACTTTACTATAAATGTGATGGAGTAACTTATAGATTGTCCAATTAATGTCTACTATAATAGTCTACTTATCTTATTAATAGTTACATTTTTGTCATTTTTTAAGATTAACTATTGTATTTTACAGTCAACCAATCATTTTATTAATATTCAAGTCTAGCCGAAATAATTGAAGTATTATATAAAAGGAGATGGTAATAGTAATTATGAGATGTTTTACTTCATATTCTATATTGAAATAAGAAATCAAATATATTAATTTTAGTATAGATTTATTAATTTCTGATTTTGTTATCTGAGTAGCAATCATAAAGACACTTAACATTTTGAAACCCCAAACAAATCGCTTTATCATTATTTCAATCAATCAAAAAAGAAATTTTTGAAAATAATCAAACATTTCACCCTTCCGCTGCGGTAACCCATTTTTATTGGCATTGTGTACGTAGGCAGCTAGCCACATTATGTATTTGCTCATTGAAAGTGAGAATCACGTTTCATATTCCACTTTCCTTCCACCTTAAAATACTCTACTTCCATCAAATAAATAAATGAATGAATAAAATTAAAAGTAAATCATTTATTCATTCATTAAATAAAAAATGAAAAATCTCAATCTAAAGAGCATTAATAATAGAAATTTATTTAGAGTTTATAAAGAGAGAAAACAATAAAATAAAACTATAGTACTTGCAATATATAATCTTTGTGAGATTATATTTGTATGTGTAGTAATTTATACTCAAAGTGGAATAAGGGGAAAAAAAAAGGGGCCATGATCCCTTTTAAATCTTTTTTTTTCACAAAAATAGTTATGTAGTTCACAAAAATAGTTATGTAGTATTTCCATAAGATTAGTTTGCAATTTAACAATTTTTTTTTTTGAATAATACTTGATTCATTAATAAAGAGTCATACGACATCTACATCAGAGATAAAAATTAACAAATACATAGCAACTAAAATCAAATATAATTCAAAAATTACAAAACCACGATCGTTGTGTATGAGATCTGACAATTGATAAAGTAACTATCACACTAGCTATGGAGATAAATCTTTTTAAAAACTATTTAAAAATGTTAAATCTAATTTTTAAAACGCTAAACACAATCAAGATCAATTATTTATCCAAACTTTCAACCTTTTATTTATAAATTATACCAAAAGAAAAACTCCACTTTCCAATCTTGATTTCAACATCATCTAAGACGTTGGAGTATACAATCCAAAATCCAACATCATCTAACATAAAATCACAAAAGATCACAAATTTTTGCATGAAACGGTCTCAGCGTGAGACATTTCCCATACATAAGCTGAATAGCCCAACTAATACAATTATTAGCATAAGGGCTCCTTGTTTTCTAATCATTTAAAGACAGTTTCTCACAAGAATAACTAATAAAAAAATTACTGAAAATTAATAATGCACTCATTGTTCTTAAAAAATGGCAAACACAAAATGTATGTTTTAACAATTCCAAGATGCAGATCTTTTAACTTGAGGACACATATGTCTATCTTCTTCAAGAGAGACCATCCCTACATGAGAAGGATCCTCCAACATCATCTTAGCAACCAAGTATCCTGCGATCGACCATGTTTGGTTTTTCCGCGCTTGCTTTCCAATGTAACGACCAGCTTTTCCGTCATAGTATTCAGGCCACCCGTCTTTTAGCAATCGAGTTTCTGAGAGCTCGATTGCTTTTTTCGCTATCTGTGGCCTTCCACTCTTTATGCAGGCTGCTGTGAGGAGCCACAGTAAAACTGCATTGCAAAAGTGTTATAGTGTGAGTGTAGGGATTAAGATCATGGGAAATGATGCAAGTCGGGAAGAGCTAAAACATCGCTCACAATAGGAAAACAAAAACGTCGAAGTCTTAATCTCAAAAGATTTGGATTGACAAATGGATGTTTTTGGATTCTTTCCTAACGGGTCATAACTAGGGCGAATCCAAGATTTCAGTATAGTATGAGCCGAATACTCATTTATGCATCATACTCCATGTGTATTGTTCTAGAGAACAATAGCAATGTCAGAGCCTTTGATCCCAAAAGTTTCGGATCAACGAATCTAGGATATTAATATAGAATCGCAGAAAGTAATACGATAACGGGAATTATGTGGGTTATCGTATGGCCAAATTTCGACCTATACCATGAAATATCGCTTGAAGAGGCCTAAAATGCATTTTTTTACACCTGTACAATATTGGTTGTATTGGTTACGTAAATTCGAAAACCTTCACCATACAGCCGATACAATACGATATCTCGTTTTTGCACTGTGATGGGATGTGCCAAAATCTCAATTTTGCATGTGTATTGAACCAACTCGACTGTAATTTTTCTAGAGAACACTTCCAATACTAAACTGTAAATTATCGCGATATATGTGTGCCCAAGGACTTCCATGAACACAGGGAGTAATAGCTTCCAATAATAGAAATACAGCATATTATAAGAAAAATAGCAGTAAAAGGAAGCATGAAATTCACCTGGCCAAGAACCACCATTGTGGTAACTCCATCGAGTATTTTTCGGATCATACCCAGTAATTATCTGCCATTCGTGACCTTCCAGGGCCGGATAGCAAATCTTAAGAGGCATTTCACCGACTAATTCATCCCAACGAGCTTCAATAAGGTCCATAATCGCGGAGGCCTGCTCTGGGGTTGCCATAGAAGACAAGATTGCAACACAGTTCCCAAGGCAGAACCATCGAAAATCCATCCGTGCTGGGCTAACATTGCCTATAAAGTAACCCCCCTTCTTTGGGATGAAATCGAATACCCAATCTTCGAGTGAATCGGGCATCACATTGAACTTGTTGACAGCGGTGTGAGAATACTCTTCGGTTTTGAACATATAAATGCAATTGAGTTGCTTCGAATCCAGCCAAAAGTAGTTCCTCATATGATAGCTTAAGGCATGAAGCCGCTCTACTATTCTTTGGATAAATTCTTTTCCTTCGCCTTCGGGCCTTAGCAATTGCAAGGCGCACCTTAATGCCATAAAGAAGAGAGCTTGGATTTCGATGGGATACCCGTAAATACCCTATGACGAATGAAATTCATTTAGTTCAAGGCTACTTATATGAAAACAATAGAACACAACATCAACAATGCCAGAGAAGTAAACCCAAAAAATTGGAGTCGGCTACATGAACCAATACATCATATCTAATAATAGATATAGTTCGGGTTTTCACCCACATTATCAACTTTAGAAAAGGAGAATATAGGTTGGATTTTGTGTATCGGATTGAGCAATGAATGGACTAAAGAACATCTTGTTTATTATTCATGATGCACTAATCACTATAATAATTAATGACATATTTAACAAAACATTGTAGGAAATGTGATTTTGCAACATACACAGAAGGCTAAAGATGCAAGGAACAAACCATTCTACGATCAATCATACAGCACCCATCTGCACAAAGAAGAGTCGGGAAAGTATCAAAGCCCTCGGAAAGACATATGCCTAAGATAAGACGAATACCCCTTTGGCATTCGGGCAAATCAGCCAGTGTCGAGTCTCCAGTTGCTTTTGTATAAGCACGTAACAAAATGATCCACCAGAAACCGGAGTCCACAGGAGCTACCCGTCCAATCGCAGCTTCACCAAAATCGGCAACTAATGTCTCCGTGTTCCTAACCGCATCATGATGTACTTTAAAACTAGCAGGCATGACACCTTCCCCTAACTTGAATAGATCCACCTTCTTCTCCCATGACTGAAGGCGTAATGTTTTCATGAGAAAGTTCTTGACTATATCTGGTTCTCCGTTCATTAAAAAGGCCAATGCACTCGGAACAAAATCTCTTACAAAGACCTACACATGAATCAGAAATCAGGAGTACTGATATATGAAAATGTTGACGAGACATGCACTCGGAACAAAAACAAAAAGCTATATAGAGACGATAAACGTGAGACAGAGTATTCAACAAACACTATTTGAGAATCTAAAGCAAAAAGAGTCCAAAATCTAGAGCAAGAGAGTCATCACAAAGATCCACATCTACATAAAATTTTGTACCCTGAAGGCCTAACCGGAACATGAATATGAAAACCATATCAACCGATCATTTTACCTATCGGCTATTAGTGATTGATCTGAATTGGCACACATGCTTTCGTCTTTGTCTTATTAACATATTATCATATATAGACACAAGTATCATATAAATGTTTAGAACAAAAAATCTTTCGGGAAAATCTAGGCCAACCTGCCATGCCTGTCTAGGCTATGGTCCGAGTTATTTTACTAAAACCGAAATTGTGTAACATATAGCACAATATAACACAAAAAATGGTAGTCAAGTGGGTTCAATACGCATGCAAGGATGAGCATTAGCCCACCGTATACCTAGTATCCTAGATTCGCCCGATAGACATATTCACATATAGATCTAAACTAAGCATTTTAAACATGTGGGTTTTAACTGCAAAGAAAAAGAGTTTCACCTGATCATAATTGAGCTTTTCTTCAGAATGGTCTAAAGCAGCAATAGTACCAACTGGTTCCTTCCTGAAATAAACAATAGACCTCCTCAAAGCCTCCCAAGCCTCAGATACAATAGGATGAGTCTCAAACCCATTTTCAGACCTAGGGGTATCAAAACCAGACCTTCCTCCTGATGAATATATGCTATCAACAGGCTCGAAAACCCGAGACGAATTCTCTGAGTTTCTGTAAAAGGGTCTAGGGGACATAGTAATTGATAATTCACTAAAAGACTTCTCATCAAAGGATTTCTTCCTTTCTGTCTTTATGGGTGTAGGTTTATCAGAAAACCTTGAGAAATCATCATCAAATATCTCAAAAATTGCACTACTTGTGCTAGCTCCCCCATTTTGAGACATTTAGGTATTTGGGTATTCCTCAAAAATCTAAAAACACCACAAAAAACAGAATTTTCAATTTGAATTCTCCAAAAACATTGGATTTTATATATTAGAAGATAAACATAATCAAAAAGTCAACTTTTGTAGTAAACTAAACTATAATTTACTATTCTAACAATTGACAACAAAGAAAGAATTAGGAATACAATGACAATGACTATATGCTTTCAATTTCATTCATTTGATTAAAATGCATGTGATATTATCAAGATTTAAAACTAAAAAAAGCAATATTAATGGTAGATCTTATATGGGTTGAAAATGTCATAAAATTCAACACCCTTTAACTAAATTACACTCTAAAATAAGAAAAGCAAGATAATTTCATATAACAATAACATACATTTAAAGGTAAAATACAAAAGAACATATTTGATGTTACATACCAGATTTTAAGGAAATGGGTAAATACCAAAAATGAGAAAAACACCAAAACCCTCCTAGAGATTTAACTGTAGAAGAAGAAACTCTTCAACCAATTGAACAGAGGAAATTAATGGGATAATAAATGAGAGGAAACATTAAATGGGTTGTGGGTTATATACATATTTAGTTAATGGGAATGGGGAATGGGGAATGGGATGATGTGTAGTATAATTAGGCCTCTCAAACACTCAAACAGATTAGGTTGAGTCGGATTAGGGTCATATGTAAATAGGTTAGAAAATTTTTGATCTAAATCCAACCTATTTAGTTAATCGAGTTGAAAATCACAATATTGACCTGACCTGCAACAGAACCTGCAACAGATCAGGTTGACCTGTTTTCAACACACTTATCCTGTTTATAGTTTTTTTGTTTCGTTTTAAGGTTTTTTACGTTAATTAAATCTAATTTTTTAGGCTTTAATTTTAACTTTATGTTTTTTTATTTATTTTGTGTTTACTATGAAAGTTAAGAAAATATTAAATGATTAAGTTTACCTTATACTTATTGATTTAACTCGAAATTAACACATTTAATTAAATGGGTTATACAGGTTTAAAATTTTGACTTGAACCTAATCCATTTAATAAACAGATCAGGTCAGGTCGATCCATTTAATTAATTAAGTCAAATGTCTCAACCTAAATCTACTTATTTCGGATTAAGTTCAGATCGAGTTAGCAGATTGAGATTAATTTTTGCCTGCCCTAGTGATGGAGTGTAAATGGGGAATCTGACGTGGATTATTGGTTGATTAATTTGATAGGAAGTGAAGTTTTGTATAATCCCTTTTTGGGTGATAGAGGAAGTTAGGTGAATTGGAAATTGGAAGGTTAGAAGAAAATATTGTGTGGGTCCATACTTCACCAACGACTGAGTGAAAATTCACAAATTAATCATATCATATCATACAATCTAATAATTTTGATGTAAGTAAATAAATGACAATTTAACATAATGTTGACATGTGTAATTTTTTTATTGGCTGAATAATTATTAGTAGAGATTTTGCATCGTTTGTAATTTGTTGCCTAATATAGTTTCACAGATTGAAGGATGATTGAATATGATTTTTGCAATAAAAAACTTGCACTTTTAAAATTTTATTGCCATTTGTATTTCTTTTTTTTTACTACATGAGACAAATATGTATAAATGGATTGATAATTGGACATTACTATATCTAAAAATTCACTAATGCATTACTATATCTAAAAATCCTACTCAAATTCTCTATTCAGAATACAACAGAAAACTTGGATTATTCATGAATTATCTTTTGTTGATAAGATTTGCTTATTAGGCTATTAATTAAATAATGCATTTTATTTGTCTAATAGTTTTTTCGAATTAAAATTAATTCATTCATTTCGTGCTTAGTAGACTTATATGCATGGAAGCTTGGACATTTTTAAAAGAGAAAAGCTATGGATAACATATAATATACACATGGGTCATGTGGATTAATATTTATAATATAAAATTGTCTTGTCAAATTTGTAAATCGAATTTATTTATTTTCTCCAACGTGTCATGAAAGGGATATTTATTTTACAAAAACTTAGACGAGACCGTCGCAAGTTAAGACAAAGTGTGGGCTGATTATGCGCGTGTAACAACATTTTAACTTTTAAGTTTTTTGGCAATTATCAATTTCGACTAGTGGCGGATCCATGGTCCGGAGTTCAAGGGGGCACTAACTAGTAGATGAGATTTCGGCAGAGTTTAATTAGAAAAATTAACAACTATTTTTATTTGCTAAAATTTTAAGTACGACTTACCACAATAAGAAATTGAACAAATCAAATTAACTAAACTAATTAAAAAAATGTGATAAAATAAATACATAAAACAAAATTACTAAAATGAGGGAGTATTTATCATCCAAAAACTTCAGTATTAATTTTACACTATTACTCTTACCAATAGAAAAGTCTACGTTAAATATTTAAAAAAAAAACGCCTAGGGATACATGACCCCGGGTGACCCGATGTGGCTCCGCCACTGATTTCGACGTTAAAGGTATCAGTTTTGATGGTTTCATTATGAAGTTGTCTCGTCCAAAACCAGCTATATTAATTTATTGCAAAAATAGAGACCCCGCAAAATCAAAAGATTTTGTATTTGCATGACAGAGGCATAGACATTTTCAATTTTATTTGGAGCAAGTAAACAAGATTTGGTTCACATTGTGCATTAACTTAATAATTACTATATTATTTTTTCCTTGATTTATTTCTTACGTAAAAATACTTATTATTTTAAAAGCTTTTAAAATTAGTTTATTCTAAAATAATACAAATTATGTCCATATAAAACTTTTCCATAGTTTATAATAAAATAATAAGCATACCTCATATATGAGCATCTTATTCAAGTAAATTACAATACATTATAGTATATTTTTAAGAATAAACTAACTTTAAAAGCTATTAAAATAATAAGTATTTTTACGTGAGGTATGCTCCGTATTATTATTAACATGAGTAATATATTAACATTAATGTCTGTTTAAGATGCTATAGGCCCAAAAATCAAATGAAAATTGAATTCCAACTTGATCTCCGTATTATTATTAATATTAATGTCTGTTTAGATCATTATAAAAAATAAATAATCAGTCTAAATCAATTTTAGTCAGCACAATGATAAAAAAATCAGTTACAAACAGTTAAAAGCAATTACAATCAGTTACAATTATTAAAATTAATAAAAAAAATCAATTATAATAAGTAAAAATTCGTTTTAATGAATAAAAATCGGTTAAAATCAGTAAAAATTAATTGTGAATTAAACAAGGCTTAATTTAGAAACCAAGAATTTGCTACATTGTGCTTGAACGAAAAAACTCACATAAAAAAGCACAATATAATAAACTTACATAATTCCATAAGAAGCTTTTTCATTGATGCAATCTAATATTGATTAAACACATTAGTTTAGGATCAAACACAATTAGAGGTAAACAATTGTAATTCCATCTCTAATAATCATTGCAAAATTAGCCTGATTTCTTAATTATCTCTAATTTTGTCGACTAACACGCCTTCGCCCTCTTCTTAACTTGTGGAAGAATCTCATCTTCGGACTCATCCTCGAAGCTCATATCTTCATCAGAGCTCGGAGCCTTGCGTTTCTTCGACTGTTTTGTCGTGCTTGTGGTTTCTGCTTTCTTCTTACTCGATGAATTTGGAGTCGGAGCAACTTTTTTCTTAGCAGACACTGATTTAGCCTCCGACTTCACAGATTTGGTCTCTGACTTCACAGGTTTAGTTGGGGAAGTAATCTTCGGGTTCTTTTTCATTTTCTTCTCATACACCTGAAGTGCTTCTTTCATCGGAAGTAAACCCGATTCCATCAGCCTACAAAGTCAAATAGCGATGCGAGTATGTGACGATCAAAATGGTTCCACAAAAAAAATAATGATGCCAAAGCCTTAACCAACTCATGTGTTCGCAAAACATAACAATTACAACAATGATCACATAACAGCATATTATCACATATTTAGGCAAAATATGATATGGAATGAGGAGTAGTGTAACATAATTCGTCAGTTAATTCGCTTTTTGAATTCGCGAGTCGCTCAAAATGACCTTAAAATAGACAAAAACTGAACATAATAAATTAATTTTGATTCGCAATTAGCAAGGAGATTAGTGAATCATGTGCCAATCAAGTTATCTCAAGTCCAAGCCAAGTGAAGAAGTACAAATGATGCCTCACAATTGTTTTGGCGGAAAAAAGCAACAATGGATTTCTATCATTAGATCGTTAATACTTGGAAGAAGCTTCAAGCAACCCAACTCGAAAAGAAGATAGATTTCAGGTACTCGAGATGCGGTCATCAAAGGGGCTAGTAAGGCTATAACGTTGCAAATAAAAAATGAGGAGACACAATAGATGGTTCGCAAGGAATTGAGAAGCAATGTAAAATACAAATGTAGCTTCCACTTCAAGATGTTCAGTTCAAAAAGATATCAACAGAGCTTTGTAGACATTTGTTAACATATGCATCACTTAAAAAATGGAAAATTCAGGGATTGTAGACAAACATGCGCTGAATAGAGTCGGGCAAAAAGATGGGACATCGAATTAATCAGAAAACATGACAGTAAAACCTAGCATTTGTGTGTAGTGATGATAGTTGAAGGCTTGAAGCTTTAATTACACCGGAGTATGCAATGGATGGCTTAGTAGGGTAATTTAGGAATTACCTAATAAATGATAACTAGTAATTAGTTAGTTCAAGGAATAAGATTTAGAGGTGAAAAGTATAAATATAGAGGGGGAAGAGTAAGAGAAAGAATTCAATCATTTTGTAATAGAAATTGGGTGAGTGACTTGACTAATTTAGGAAGACCTCACGCTTCTCAAATTGCTTGATTACTATCTCATTGTAATCATTCTTAGGTTAGAATCAATCTACGATATACATATACATCTACATTCATCTACGGTAATCTTTACATTTCAATACAATTTTTTGCTATTCTTGATAGTAGATTATATCCTATATCTAATATCAACCATCCATGGCTAGCTCAATTCATTGCAGAGTATACTTAATAAAACCAAAAAATTCTCAATGCTTGAAGTGGAAGACAATATCAACTATCAAATAAGTAAAATAGAGTCTGATAAAACAAGGAATATTCGATAAAGATCTGATGACAGAATAACAAGAACAGATTTTTTTTCGTTTGTTCTATACAATTTGAAGTTCTATTAAAAAAAGACAGTGCCGAGAAATCAGACACAACCACATTGATGCCAAAACCTTCATCCAAAAAGATAAGGTCGGCTACACGAAGCTACAATGCACAAAAACACCTAGCTTACCATCTGAAACCCTAAGTATATCAAGGATTCCTTCAACAACAACAATGAATGAGCCTTAATCCCAAAAAATTAGAATCGATTACATAAAAAAAATATCAATTCTAATGGTCGTCCATATGGATTCTTCTTCTCCATTTAGCTTTTCACACAAGGCCTATGAAATATCCAAGATGGCTGTGTTGGGGCCGTTAATGATCTCTATTGGTACAACACCGTGAGTCAAAAAGAGTACATATATGCACACCATTCATTTCATCCTTTAGTAAGACTAAAATCTTCTATGGTGAAAACTCCCATTAGGAACTAAACCACCCATATAGCAACATGTAAAGGCATTTCCTTCCATTAAGCTCAAAATCATTATTTCATAGAGTTAAGTGTAAAAACACGTTGTATAATTCAAATTCTCAACAGCAAGAATAATAACGAAAAAAAGCATAAACTTCTTACCAAACAGCAGCCAGGTCACTGGTGGGCACTTGTTCACGCAATGATTCATAGAAAATTCTCAAAGGATCCCTCTGCAAGCAACAATTAAACCCCAAGATTTTAACAGATGATCAATCAATATGAAAAAGATTGCTAATTTACAGAAATCAATGGGAAAAAAAACCCTTACTTCTTCAGGAGGGTCGCGTTTCTGCCCAGGCAAATCATATACCTTTCTCTCTCTCTTCTTTCCATCATCCTTTTTCAACTCCTTAATCTTCTTAACTTTTTTCTACAAACCAAAAATCATAAACCAACAAACAACAACAAATACTCATCAATCAAAAAACCTAAATAACATTGGATTGCCTCAATGCCAATAAAGTAGCTACCGTCTAAACCTTCCTTATCCGGACTGAGACTCTTCATTCTACCTCAAATACTCAGTCCTCAACATTTTGGCATGGGTATGAGTTCTCGGGTCCGGATAACAGCGGTCTAGGCGGGTTTACGGGTCCGATATCAACACTCTTACCCGTGTATACTTGGAATAACAAAAAAGTAATTTCAATTAGCACATGAAAAAAAGGAAAATGCAGAGAAAATGAAGCACTAGAGAGAAACCTTGTCGTTTTTGACAGACTTCTTAGAGGCAGACTTCTCTTTTTTAGGTTTAACTGATTTAGGAGTAGGTTTTTTGGGTTTCTTCAACGGAACATCATCATCGTCATCGTCATAATCTTCATCACTTGGTTCTTCTTTCTTTACTCGAGATTTCTGCTTTGGAGTAGTAGAAGTCGGAGAAACAGTAGGTTTGTTCTTGTTCTTGTTGCGTACAGCGGAAATTGGCTTTTCATCATCATCATCGTCGTATTCAATCTCCTCCTTTTTCACTGGTTTTGCGTCTTCTGAAGGCATCTCTTTGGAGTTTAGAGAGGAGAGAGTGAAGAAATAGAGAAGTTAGAAGATTGTAACAATGGCGAACAAGGGTTTTCAGCTATGTCCGAATATAATGGCGGAATAATTGGTGTGAAAAAACGGTATTAGGGATTAGGTTGTTTTTCTTAAGTTTTGAACTTTCACTAAAATAATAAAATGAGATAGAAATAGATATTTATAACCAGGAATTTATATGTAAAAAAATTAATAAATTATCCAGAGACCGTCTTTTCTCTCGGGCCCATTCCATCAAAGCTAATTACAAGAATTTGTGTGAATTATATTACTTGGGTTTATTCAATTTACAAAACACAAAAACTTGAACGATACGGTCTCATTGTGAGACCGTCAATTTGAGCCGGCTCAATTTGCGCATATATTGATTTGGACATTTTTTTTATTTCTGCCATAATTTGGATTCCATGCAATCAGCAGTCAAGTTATAAATTTACACAAACTCTTAAAATGAGACTATCTCATTTTGAAATCATCTTTACTGGGGTCCAAATACATTTATTGTTCATTTTTAATTTAAAAATGATCAATTATAGAAATAGAGTAATTATATGAGCTCGTCTTTATAGGTCTAAATGTCTAATTGTAGTGGATCAAACTAAACCCATTTTCGGAAGGCAAAAACATTTTGTACCTAGACCAGAGGACCCAACACTTTGTAATTGTTTCATATTAGCCTACTCAAACTCAACTAAAACGTTAAGACAAATTAGTATATTAAGTAATTTTAGCATATTTTAATTTAAATAGAGGGTTTAGTGGTCAAACCAGTTAATGCTAGCATTTGATAAATTAGCTAGTTGAAACAACTTATTGATACGAATAAAGCGGTTTTTGAACAAGTTGCTTATAGCAGCGGGTTCAAAATCAACTAGTCAAACCAGTTAATAAAATTAGCTAGTCAAATCAGCCACTATGATCAGCTATCAGCTACCAGCCATTTACCAAACACCTCTAAGTCATTATTCGTTGACATCTCTTAAAATCTAGCTTCACTCATATCGCGCTTTCGACAAGTGACACAAGTTATTAATAGAACAATAAATAATTCAAATCATTCTTCTATTCACTCACATATGTTACAACTTGCAAAATATAAATGTTAAGCTACTTGCATGAATTATACAATATAAACTGCCTCATCCAGAATTGATGCGAGCTATACATGGCTACTACGAAAACTATCTTTGGGACAGAGGGAGTATTACCCTTGTAGAGAAGGGATCATACATAACTATACGAATAACGGATGCTCTTGCCATTTAAAAAAAATGCATGAATCAAATAAACGGGCTACATACACTATCAGAATATAAGTGAAACTCGAAGTCGTGGATATCTGTACAACAACACTTGGTCTGTGTCGGAGAAACATGTGAGACGAGGAGGTGCTATCTTCTACGAGGAGATTGGCTCCTCAATTTAGGGATCTTAAACTGGGATGTAAATAACCTTGGTGTGTCTTCTACATCGACGATTTTATCTTGTTTTCTCTTGGACCGCCGTACACCCTGGATACAGAAGAAAAACGTAAGGAAGTTGTCATAAGGAATTTCACAACAAAAAACTAAGCCAAGACATCAGTTTTAGCTGAAGAGAGTGAAGGTGCAAAATGCGAGCAAAAACCAAAATGGAATTTCACATCCGAATGTTTGATTTCACATCAGTTTTAGCTGGATACTCGTAACCATAAAGCTCCCCTCGTTTGGAACAGCGCAATAACAAACTGGTTGTGCGAGCTGTGCGAGACATAGATCATGGAAAGGAACTGTCGGGATGGAAGTGACAGTTGCCAATAGTCTTAGATTCACAAGATGATCAACAAGATTCTAAATTTCTCTTATGCCATGTTTGGGAACAATGATTTCATTTGGAAATTTGGAATTGGCTCAAATTTATTGTTTGGCGAATCAAAAATTTTCAAATTTGGATTTAAATCAAATTCCACCATTTTTTTTAAAGTATCTAAAGTTGAGAATTTGAGAATGACTATTGACTACCCAAACCTTTTTTTTTTTGAGATAAATTGACTACCCAAACCTTGTCATTCTCAAATTCTTCATTTATGATTTCATAATTGAAATTTATAATTTAAAATAAAATGCTTGTTTCCAAACACTACAAAACTAAATACCAATTACAGAAAGACAAGGCAATGAAATTTATTTCTAGCTTTACTGGAGGAGAATTGTTAGCAGTGGTTTCAGGTTCAGGACTCAGGAGTCACATGAGTGGGTGCGAAACTGCGAAGGCATGATGGTGAAACTACGGAATCAAAAACAGACAATTACATCCAAGATAAATGTATTATTGGGCTCAAAAATTTTCAAATAAAAACTTTGAACCCCTTTTACCTCTGAAAAAGTCCCAAACTAAATTCTCCTAAGTTTCTAGAGACTTTCATTAAGAAAAATGTCCCAGAAGCAAAATTGTACGTTCATGAAGCTACTGTAAGACATTGTGCAAACAATCAATATAGCACTCAGACAATGGAACTTAAAAAAATGTTCATGCTCATGTAGAATGAAATTAACTTTGATGTATGCGGGGGAGGGGGAGATGACCAAGTAAGCAGTTAAGTCAACTCACTTGCTTGGAGACTAGCCCAACAGAATTTGTTTCGTCCTCTACATTTTCTCTTCTGCTGGACCGAGAAGAAGAAAGTCGAACTGAGCAACGTCTTGATGTAGATGCATCAGCAGGACTTGTAGATCTAACCGATTCTAATTCCTTTGACAGACTGAATATTTCACCGTTTCTCTGGTCTGCCTCAGCCTCCAACTTACTGTTTTTACTTCTTATAGTAGTAGTTGTACCCTGTGGCTGTGTAAAACATGCTGCTTCCTCCTCTGAAGTAGTCCCTTGAAGTCTGCCATTACCTCTTCCGCTAGACCTAGAAGAGGATTGTTCATTATTGCAGCGCCTCAACACAGGCATATCAGCTGAGTTTTTAGATCTTGGCCGCTTTATTTTCTTTGACAGTGCGGAAATTTTTTCACTTTTTTGGTTTGCTTCAGCTTCCAACTCACTAATTTTTTCTCTTAGAGCACAGATTGTAGCCTGCAGCTGCGCAGAAGTGGCCTTTTCCTCCAGCACAGAACTCTGCCTTTTACGTTTCATACCAGACGTTGAACGTTCACTTGTAAAATCGGTGATTTCAGATTTTAACAGCTCTAATTCATTTTTAAGTTTGGAGATTTCATCATCTTTATTATTCGCAACAGCCTCCAACTTAATGATGTTGGCTCTCAAAGTTGTGACTGTCTCATCCTTTTCAATGCCTGCTGACTGCAATTGCTCCATATTTGTGAGGAGACTCCTAATCTTCTCATTTGCTTGTTTGATTTCATCATTCTTAGTCTGCAGTTGATTGGTGTAACTAGCCTCCATTGCTTTGTATTGATTCCAAACAAATGTATTCTCCTTCTGAAGGGAAGTCAAATCAGACTTATGTTTCACAGAAAGGTTCTCATAATCATGTTTGAGCATTGCCACTTCCTTCTGAAGCTCAGAATGACTCTTAGATCTCTCCTTTGTCAAGTTTGGACTACCAACTTTCGCTTTCAGGCTTTCATATAACCCATCAAAAGAGATATTCATATCCTACGAGCCCAAAAACAGTAAGATTAGAACACAACAAAGTAGTAACTGGTGAAGAGTTTACAACAATAATCCCAGCAATACACATAAAGGAAGCTACCTCACCTCTTTATCAGGACATCTATGAGAGAGGATGTCAAACCAGGATTTAAAATCATCTAATTCACTCTGTGCATGTTCTGCATCATATCACAATTACATTAATACAATTCTAAACTTCAAATTACCACACAAAACAGCAAAAGAAAACACGGATTAGGTAGAGTTTTCTAATTCCAAGCAGCTCCAAAACTATGACATACAATCCACCACCCCCGCCCTCAAAAAAATACCTTAATAATTCAGATTTAGGATAGCAAGACATCTGAGAGGTAGAACATCGCTTGCATAGTATAAAAGTATCGCAGAAGTGGAAAAGCACAAAAACAAAAGGACAGATACTCTTCAATAGAAGTCAAAAGAATATGTTATGCTCAACTCTAAAGTAAAAAAAAAGTGTGCTCTCGAAAACAAGCTACATACCATACTATTGATGTGAAAAGAACGACCCAGTTCCGTGAAGCATTAGTAATACAAAATTTATGACAGGTTTGTCATTTCATTGCAGAGCAGTTTAGTTTCCAAACTTCCTAAGACAAATGTATGAAAAATGCAGTAAAGATAGCTAACTACTTCATGACTTCATCACATATTCTTAAAGCCTAAGGCAAGGACAAACAAAGCTAAAATCTTGCATCAACTACACAAGTATAATTGAAAATCCAAAAAAAGCTTTCACAAACAAGATGTACCGTATAATACTGTCAAAATAGGCGTCTACATGTGTCATATATTTTCACGGAACTTTGTAAATCCTTCACTTGCATTTTTCGAACTAAGTTCCTCCTTTTATTTGAATATCTACCAAGTCCCAAATTTCAATTTCTTCTATTTTTTAAGAAAACACAGAAACCATAAAAAGGAGCTATTTAATTCGGAAGCTTAAAGAATGTTTCACGACAAGGTGACTGAAGCAGCAAGGGGAAATTTTTGACATAAAGGAAAGATGTTGGTGGTTCAGCATTAGCTAACAGCATTACAGCAATGTAATTTTAAATTTCGACGCAACTTTGTATGCACATAGAGATGGTTTTGGTCAAATTATATCATACACGTAATTGATGCACCAACATATTAAAAGAATAAGGGTATACAAGGAATCTCCTAGTGAAGAAGATATACAACTTACAAGTAGAAGAAAGCTCTCCACCAATGAGAAACAATAGAGATGAAACCCAATTGAAGATACCAAATCTACCAAAGGAAGTTTGGTCAAATCAATCCATAATCCTCACAATCCTTTAAGTGGAGGAAACTTTATGTGAGAAAGGGTTCCATCTTTCTCTACGTAAACATTGTATGGTAAAGAGGATCTTGTTATTCCCATTAATTACCACTCACATGTGACTTTTCCCGAATCGGAGAAAGAGAAAAGGATATGTCACTTATAAACTTGAGGAGTAACTCATACTACTATCAATTGGTTTTAGTAGTGACCTTCTTTAGTTTATCCTATTTTAGGTTAGCTAGGCCTATGTTATAAATTCTAACGTGGTATCAAAGCCCAATTTGTCATTGGGCCTTTCTGAATAAGCATTTGATCTTACTGTTGGTTTATGGACTTTAAATTGGATGTTCATTCCCAACTAGTAGGCTAAAACGCTAAAGTTCTATAGACACACACATGTGAGGGAAATGTTGAAATGCCCATCATTGTCACCCACATGAGTTGTCTCATATCGGAGAAAGAGAAGAACATATGTCACTTTATAAACTTGAAGAGTAATTCCTACTACTACCAATTGGTTTTAGCAGAAGTTTGTATGTGGATCACCTCTTATCCTCCTTGCCCTTTTTCTAAATTCTAACACACTCCCTTCATCTATGTAAATTGATATATTTGTCATTTCGGTTTGTGCCACTTAAAGTGTTACATTTTTTTATAGAACATGAACTCACGCTTTATGGAACACGAACTCACGCTTTCTATCTCTTTCTTTACTTCATTCGAACATTAAAGCTCTTTCTTCAGCTCATAAAGACAAGAGTTTGCATTTGTAACAAACTCAAAGCGACAGATGACCGGATGAGTGTTAAGGAAAAAAAACGAAAGAAAGAAAATAAAGTTCTTACAAGACAGCCAAAACAGGCAAGTGATTAAGCAAAAACAAAACCCTAAGATAAAAGAAATCAACAGCAATTTCGACAATAACAAAAAATTGAGAAAGATACCAAATTTAAGCTTATTAAACAACGCATTTCGCTCCTTGGCAGCCACCAAAAAATCAGCCCTAGAAATCTCAACCAATCTCGCCATTTCAGATAATGACAATTGTCTCTGCGTCTGAATTAAAAGGAAAAACATTCAATCCATAATACACCGAAAAAAATCAAAACCCTAAAAATTTGGAATTGAAATTGAATAAATCACCTGAGAAATCATATCTTGAAACATAATAACATCAGAATTCCACCGTTGTAACAGACGTTGCATGCGTTCTTGAAGGAATGCGCGTTGATCAAGCAGAGAATCGAGTTGTTCTGCTTGTTTTCGAAGCATTTGTTTGAGAGCATTGAATATTACTTGCCATTTTTGGTGATCTGAGGAAGAAGAACGATTGATCTTCTTCTTTGCATTAGCCATAACTGATAATATAACTATAATTCAAGATTAAATTGGAAGAAGATAGAGATTTTGATGATGATGATGATGTTACGACGATGGAGCTAAAGAACAAGATACAGAATCTGGAGAATGGAGATAGAGTTGAGGAGTGCCGAAATGAAAGATTTTATTTTTATTCCAACGGTTATATTTAAGGCTTTAAATAAATTTACTTTTTTTTTTTTTGAGTTAATTTAATTTTTTTTTTTGAGAACAAATAAATTTACTTTTAAAAAGATTAAATTGTGATTTTTTTCATCACTTGAAAAAAAAATTAAAAAAAAAATCACAATTTAATCTTTTTAAAAAGTTGATTTATTTGAGAACAACAATCGTAATTTTGTTATTTTTGAATTATATTTGGTTCTAGTTGCTATGTACTTGCTAATTTTTATCTCTGATGTAGATGTTGTATGACTCTTTATTAATGAATCAGGTATTATTCAAAAAAAAATTGTGATTTTTTCTGAAAGGAATGAACTGTGATTAATATAGTGCTGAAAATAAATTCATCAATTATACATTTTAAAATTTTAAATAAATTAATTTTTTTGATTGTAAAATTTCAGATATAATTATTAGATATAACAGCTCTCAATAAATCTAGGTAACTAATTTAAAAAATAAAAAAAAATAATAAATCTAGGTAAATTGTAACTTGTTATTCAGCTGACTCCACCCAACCCACCCCTATTGCCGCCGTTCCTCACCACCCACCAAATGAAGAAAAAGGTTAATTGATACTCATTGGAAAACAAAAAATTTTGTTTGGTATTTTTTGACAACTTTTTTTATTAAGTATTTTTTGACATTTTTCTCTAAATTTTATGATATATATTGAGCGTACTTTTTGACAAATTTTATGATACTCATTGCCACCGTTCCTCTAAATTTTTCTCTAAAGAAAAAATTTTGTTTGGTATTTTTTATGATATATACTAGGCCTGAACCTGTCATGGCGACCTACTCATTTAATTGTAAACTCTGATAATTTTAAATTATGTAACATATACTCATAAATAGATGAATAGCAATCGAGCTAGTTCAATACATACACCAGAAATGATGGAAAAACAACAAAAATCCATACCATTTTCTCACTTAATACAATAGGATAATGAACACTCAATGAAAAAACAACAAATTTTATATAATTCAAGCAATAACTTAAATTATAAGACACAAAAATTGAAAAAGAAAAGCAAGATAACATAATCTATGTCTAGCCCTCATAATTCTCTTCAGGATCATCTTCATAATCTTCCTCATAATCAGCAGTTGCATCTTGATACTGTTGATACTCCGCGACAAGATCGTTCATGTTACTCTCAGCCTCGGTGAATTCCATTTCGTCCATGCCTTCTCCGGTGTACCAATGCAAGAACGCCTTTCGCCTAAACATAGCAGTGAATTGTTCACTAACTCTTCTAAACATTTCTTGGATGGAAGTTGAATTGCCTATAAATGTCGAAGCCATCTTTAGACCGATAGGTGGGATGTCACAAACACTCGACTTCACGTTGTTTGGGATCCACTCTACAAAATAAGACGAGTTCTTGTTCTGCACGTTGATCATCTGCTCGTCTACTTCTTTGGTGCTCATCTTGCCACGAAACATGGCAGACGCTGTTAGGTACCTTCCATGACGTGGGTCAGCAGCACACATCATGTTCTTAGCATCCCACATTTGTTGGGTCAGTTCTGGGACGGTGAGTGATACATACTGCTGTGACCCACGAGAGGTTAGTGGGGCAAAACCCACCATGAAGAAGTGGAGCCGCGGGAATGGGATGAGGTTCACAGCGAGTTTCCTTAGGTCCGAGTTCAGCTGTCCAGGGAATCGGAGACAGCATGTCACCCCCACTCATTGTGGCCGAGATCAAGTGGTTAAGATCACCAACTGTCATGCCAACCAGATATCCAAACACACATTAATACCAGTAAATAAATTTGGTACATACACAAATTAAACTTCATAAACACATCAGGCTCGACCGTTTTGACAGATCTAGCGAGACATTGTATGACAAGAACTTCTACGCATAACCATGTTAATACGATGTGATTATAAATTATCTCGGCCAAAACATGAGTTGACCGACCATTTTGACAGATCTAGCGAGACATTATATGACAAAAACTTCTACCCATAACCATGTTAATATGATGTGATTATAAATTATCTCGACACTAAACGACCATTTTGACAGATCTAGCGAGACATTATACGACAAGAACTAACAGTGATCAATATGATTGAAAGCTTACAGCTAGGGTTGCTAAGCTTCAAGGTCCGGAAGCAAATATCATACAAAGCCTCATTGTCCAAAACCATGCACTCGTCAGCATTTTCGACCAATTGATGGACGGAAAGAGTGGCGTTGTAGGGCTCAACGACGGTGTCAGAGACTTTCGGAGATGGGAAAACAGAGAAAGTAAGCATCATTCTATCAGGGTACTCCTCTCTTATCTTTGAAATCAAGAGAGTTCCCATACCAGAACCTGTGCCCCCTCCAAGAGAGTGGCATACCTGAAAACCTGTTACCAATTAAGATCAAAACATAGAATATTAGTACATGAACTTTTTTGCTTTAAAGCATTATCCTTATTTATCAAGTCAAACCAAAAAGCCTACAACCAATTTTAACTCTTTAAAATCCAACCTTCCAAATCTAGATAAGTGCTTAAAGTCCAAACCATCATAAGTACTTACACATAAAAGATATAAAAACTTCTATTTATATAAGTTCTCAAAGTCCAAAGTCAATTAATTAACTTTATTACCAAAAACAGATACTACTCTGTCTCTTTAAATTAGTTCCAAAAATAGGTTAAATTGAAAAAGGATAAAATAAAAAAGTGTTGACTAATTATCCAAAAATAAAAATATTATAAAATAAGTGAGACAGATCAAAATAACAAATATGCTGAATGAGTGGGAAGGATGGAGTATTTGAAAGTATTATAAAAAATAATCTATTACCCCTACTAGGCTCCTAGCATTGAATTTTCATAGGAGTACAAAAAGACATAACTTTTCTTCATCATCCTCTAATGATCTATTTCATTATCTATTGTCATTTAGTGGCTCCCACATCGGGGGTTTTGGGGCTGATGTACGCGACCATACCATTGTTTATGTTAACAAAGAGGCTATTTCGTTTAAACTTAGATTACAGATCAAGTAAATAAGTGCACATAAATTAATGATTCATACTAATGTCAAATTCATCATTAACACCAATATTTCATCACGTCAATGTCATTATAGATTTCCGCGAAGGAATCCTTTATGATCCACCCTTATAGCAAACATCATTTGCAACATCTATGGTATATTAAAAACGATCATGAAATGTAGATCAATGATTTTTTAATCAACTGATCAGCATTTTGATTGGATGGATTCCAATAAATCAAGGATTAAAAATATCAGATTCGTCAAATTAACATCAAAACATGATCATCCACATTCCACATTACAATCAAACTGATCTACAAACAAAATCAAGCATAAAACCCAGAAATCAAATCACATTTTAAACATCAAACAATTATTAGGTTTTCAAAATGAACAGAATCAAATTAAGTATGATTACCTTGAAGGGCATCACAATTCTCAGCTTCTTTACGAACAACATCAAGAACAGAATCAATAAGTTCAGCACCTTCAGTATAATGACCTTTAGCCCAGTTATTTCCGGCACCAGATTGCCCAAAAACAAAATTATCCGGACGAAAGATTTGACCTAAAGGACCGGATCTGATACTATCCATAGTACCGGGTTCAAGATCCATAAGAACAGCCCGAGGAACATACCGACCACCAGCAGCTTCATTAAAGTAAACATTAATACGTTCTAATTGAAGATCAGAGGATTCGCCATTGAATCTACCGGTTTTATCAACACCATGTTCATCACAGATTACTTCCCAGAATTTAGACCCGATTTGATTCCCACATTGCCCACCTTGAATATGCAAAATTTCCCTCATTTTTCTGGGATTTTTTTGCAGAAATTGATTGAGAATTGAAAAGGGAATAAGATTGAGAAATGATAATGGGGGAGAGAGAATATATGGGGGAAGAGTTTTTGGAGGTACAGGAGAAGAGACAGTTGTCAGAGTTTTTTTTTTTTTTTTTGAAAGATAAATTTGGTTGGGAAGTAAAAATAATAAATAGAAAGGCGGGATATTTTTGAAGAGTAACCGCCGATGGAGAGGAGGGAAAGGAAGTTACATTCAACATGTTTGGAGGGTGTGGGCCCACATTAGTAACTTCCTCGTCATTCTTATTTCGGCTCTTTGAGAGACATATCTTAAGCTCAACCTATTAAAGATTAATGTCTATTTACTGTATTCTTAATGCTTACTTACATTAGCCTTAACGTTTACTTACCGTATCTTTAGTGCCTATTTCCAAAATTTTAAATGTCTACTTACATCATGCTTAATGCCTACGTACATCATCCTTAGTGCCTGTTTTTTTACAAGAATTTGTGTTTTTATTATTGTATGGATTTTTGTTATTGACTCATAAAAGTTATGATGAAGTTCTAAATAGGGATAGAAAAGGACATAGCATAGACTTATTAAAGGAGATAAGGATGTTGCAGTCAGAGAGATCCTGAATCCGAAAAAGACTAACCAAAAAAACAAGCCACATGACAAGCAAGGCAAGGTGAGACAATGCAACACAAAACAAGTAAAAAATTATGAGCAACCGAAAATATATAAATAACAAAAATAAAAAGATACAAACAATAATAATGACAAAGAGAACGATAGTTGACCTGAGACACAAATCTGATGCTTTCAACTAGTTTATCGCTACTGATCAAGTCCTATGATAAGTGCAGCTCACTCCTGTCATTCGATTATCTATTCCCATATTTTAGGCCTATCATGACTTGTCTTCCATCAATTGTGATGTTTTCCAAGCTTCTCGCAGGTCTGTCGGTAATCATCCTTTACACGTGCTCAAATCATATGAATCAACTCTCATGCATATTGTGTGGTCATCCTTTGCTCGTGCTCAAATCATATCAATCTACTACCATGCATATTCGCAGAAATAGGTGCAACCACTACCCTTTCTCTTAGAACATCATGTCAAATTTTATTCATCTTAATGTGCTCACAAATACATCTAAACATTCAAATATCTAAAAATAACACCGATTTTTGACGAATATATACTTCAAATAATTTTTTAGCGGCTAACAACTATTCTCTTTAGTTCATCACTAACAACTACTTGTACATCTATGTAAAATATCACAACAACTAAATATTCATCAAGAAACTATTCCAACCAAAATCTTAATCTGATTTTTAAAGCTATAAAGTATATAATAAATATTTGATCACACTCCCTCACACGAGAGCCCTATAAATTAGAATTACAAATGCGATTTACATATGCCCTCCTCATATACATGATACCAAATATTTTAATTAAAATATCATCATTATCATCATCATCCTACCCAGTGTATCCCGCTCATTTTACCATGAACTGGGTCTGGAAAGGGAAGAACGGCGATAAATTATACCCATAAAAAAGAACACCGCTTTCATAATCGGACAAAATTGATTTGATTTCACGATTTGGATGCTGACCAAAAGCAGACAATTTTGAGGAAAATATCAAATATATATAGTTAATAAATGGTTACAATTATTGAGTTAAATAATTGCATTTCTGCATCTACCCTTTGCTAGATGCACATTTTATTTGTTTTTTTCACTCCATTTAGATTATTTTTCATTTTAATTGTATGATTGAGTTTGTCTATATGTTTTTATCTTTATAAATAACTCATGTAGATTATGTTTTATATTATTTTTATGTATATATTTAAATTATCTTTTTATTTTATATACATATTTATCGATCCAACTTTCTTAATAAAATCTGAAATATGTTTTTAACTATTTTACTCTTTTTATTGATTTTTATTCTATTCCATTTGTATTGAAGACTATTTTTGTGAAATAATGAAAATATTTTACGCCCTTAGCGAGTAGATTGATCATTGATCTAAACAAAATACAAAGGGTCTAAGAGACAATGGTTGTTAGAAATATTTTTACAAATACTTTCGCTGTTCTTTTAAAATTGTTGAATGTAAATTAAAATTAAAATATTTTTAGTTAGTGAATTGAATTTAAAGGAGTGAAGGGAGACATTAAGCAATACAAAGAGATATCGATACTATTATTTGACATCACTAGGAGTTGATTAGTTGATATATACCACAATTATGTCATCCTATAGATATATCGGGATAATTTTTCTGGATCCTCTCGTAAAAGAGGAACAGTGCATGTCTTGTATTCTAGAATTACATTATGAAATATAAGATTATTAAAATTTTTAAGATCACTTAATAAACTCTATCATTTTCTCTGTGCGGAAATAATTATAGCACATAATAAAAAAATATTATTATCAGTTGCAAGTATAATATAAGTATAACAAAGATAATACTATGTTTTTATATTAAGCTTTTAGTTCAACATTGAAAAATGTTTCTAGTCTATTCACATGTAGATGTGGTACAAATTTGACTAAATAATGTATAAATTTTATGATTTATCTATTGATAAATTTTATGAAATTTTTGGATCCTCTTTCCATAAGTTTGACAATATTTCTTTTTTTCCGTAATTTTCCTGCCATTTCCTTTTTCAATTTGATCTACACAAATTTTTTAGTTTTTTACCTTATAATTATATCTACACAATTTTACTATCCCTTTTACTTTTTGAATCTCCGTGTCATTTCCTATTCTTCATGTTTGGGAGAGATGCGTATAGGTGTTCATTTGAGTCATCGAGACAATTCTAAGTTAGATGTTTCGAATCAGTACAAAATCAGCACATGTATCTATGTATGATTTTACGTAATTATTAATACATTTTTTATGTCGGATTAAAACCAAATTCAACTACAAGATCGGATATATATTTGAGTTGTCACCACTCATCAGGTCTATTTTAAATCACAAATTCTTACTTGATACTGTCTTTTGTAAAGACGGCTCTCAAAAGCCCAGTTCAATTTTAAATACTCCATCCAAATCATTTTAGTTGTCTCATTTTCTTATTTGGCAAAATCATATCAATTGTCTCATTTCCTTTTTTGTCTATCTTCTTTTTACCTAAATACCCTCACTTTTCCAATTCCTAATACCCAACAACCATCTTTACAATTAATTTAATCAATTAAAATACCCAACTACCACTTTTTAAATGGACCACACACCACCCTTAATAACCGTGAAAACCCAAATGGGACATCTAAAATGATTCGGAGGGAATATGTTATTACAATTCTTAATATAGATTTGAATTGGACTGTTAAGAGTCGTCTTTATAAAAGACGGTCTCTCAAGAGATGACCTGATTTTAAATACAGGGAAGTTAGGAAGGGACCCAACAATTCCCATGATGAATATTCAATTCTAATAATAGAAAAGTCAAAGTCAAAGATTTCAAAATAGGACAGAAATGAGCGAATCAGAAAGCGGGGAGTGCAAGAAATGTAATGTTTGGTCAACTCATTTATTTTCTACTCTTTTACTCATTCTAATTCTCTTCAATTCTTCATCTTTTATGTTAATCCAAACCCAACCCATGTTTTACCCTATAAACCCTCCTCTAATTTCCTTCTAATTCGCGCATAATAGTTCTAAATTTTCTGGGTTTTTGTTTTGAGAATTAGGGTTTTATAGAAAATGGGGGGTGCTTGTTCAATTGGTTGTATGGGAGGGAGAATTAGTTCTGAAGAATTGGATGAAAATGTAGAGATGAAGAACCAAAACAGCGATATAAGCATTGATAATAATTTAATAAGAAGGAAAAGTTTCGGAAATTTGAAGAAGAAAAAAAACAAGAATACGCTTGATGATCCCATTTCTGCTACTCCCCAGAGGTTTTATTCTGGTGAATTGGGGATTTCTCCCGATCTTAAGGTATTTTTTCTTTTCTGGGTATTGATTTTTTTGGAAATTGTGGGTAAATTTTGATTGATTATAAAGTTGTTAGATGAATGTTTGATCGAACAATTTGCAGAATTGCACTATATAGCTGGGTGAGAATTGTATCATCGATAATTTTTGTCGCTGCCTATTTTTGATGATTGAAAATTATGTAAAGGGGATTTAGGGATTATAATTTTTTGCTATGTTTAACCTGTAAAATTTAAATGATGAACATTACAGATGTATATGGAAGAAATTCCTCCTTTTTAGAGATGTTGATGGTTTATTCTTGTTCGTACTTTTAGATTATTTTCATGAAATTATTTATGTCAATGGTATTCGTGTCAATAGCTTAGACAGAATTAGGGTATTTTTTATAATATGATCATGAAAATAAAGAATTAAGTTAAAGGATAACATCTACATTGGTTTAATCATTTGCATTTTTTGAAGGATATTGGTTTACCGATTATATACTTGTTACAATAATGGGATGTTGGAACTTTGAGGGGATTATTAGAGGAAGAGATTGACTAAGAATGATTTTTAATTAGAATAAGGGAAGAATAACATGAAAATTTGGGATTTGCTCGAGCTTATGATGAAAGATTCAAACAAATGGAAGAGGATCGTTTATATGAATGATCATTGGAGTTTCTTGGTTGTAATCTTGTAGATTAGTACTGAACCTTTTGATTTGTTTTGGTTCAAGTGGCCAACCCCATATGTTGGGATTAAGGCTTTGGTTTGTTGTTATAATTTATAGTCGTCTTGTGTTGCTTTGATATTTGAAAGAAACCTATGTTACTTAGACTCGGGTACTGATGTAGGATACTGGTACGTGTCCAAGTGTCGGGTACGTCTAAATATTCAACTTTATGCCTAAAATGAACTGTTTAAGTGTCATACCAATGTTCGAGCATCGAGGATCGGACACGGGTATGTTAAGCAAAATGAAGAGTATGAGTAACATAGAAAGCAACCAGAGATAAAGATAGCTAGTGAGACTTTTCTTTTGTATGTCATTTTGTGTTGGGTATGGAATACACATGTGCCGTGTCTGGGTAGCATAGGTTCTTATGTATGAGACGATATTTTGGAGATAATGCTAGCTCACCTTTGAAGATCAGTCCTTTTATTTGCTTGTTGACCAATCAGATCGGACTTTTGACAAGAAATTCTATTCGTATTCTTATAAGTCATGACTATCCTTCTGTCTTTTGTCAAATCTCATTATTAAACTCATTCATTTGTTTATGGTTTAAGAGTCACATCACTTCAGCATATATAGATGTCGAAAAGCTCGGGAATCGGGATCGATCATTGATTAGAGATTATTAATTTTTCGATAACTATAGCAGGTTCCAACTAGAGGTTCGTCGTTTATTGGAAGAGCTAGTTATGCTGGCTTGGAGAAGGCTGTTGATGTCTTAGACGCGCTTGGAAGTGGAATGACAAACTTGAGTAATAGTGGATTTTTGACCGGCAAGGTGGCCAAGGGTAATAAAATATCGATATTGGCATTTGAAGTAGCGAACACAATTACACGAGGAACAAATCTCATGCAATCTCTCTCCAAGAATAATGTAAGGTTCATAAAGCAGGATGTTATTCCTTCTGAAGGGGTTCAAAATTTGGTTTCTTCAGACACTAAGGTGTTGCTTCGTTTAGTTGCTTCAGACAAAAGGTTGTTATACGGGACTTTTCATAGGATTCACATCTTATCAATTCTTTGTTTTCAGTGACAAATTTAATTTTCGTCGTTTTCCAGGGAGGAACTTGATGTTTTTTGCAAAGAAGTAATCAGATTCGGTGACCTTTGTAAAGACCCGCAATGGCATAGCTTGCATCGGTTTTTTATGAAGTAAGATTTAGATGTTTCTATTACGAATTAAGGTGAAAATAGGTTAATTATTACTACTGAATAAATATTTGCATTGGAACTGGGTGTAATATTTTCAGACTGGATTCAGAAAATGCAGTATACGGACCTCCAAGAGATCATGTAGAAGCAAAAATGCGTGAATTGATGGCTTTGGCTCAGCATACTTCTGTAAGTTGTGGACTTCATTTTGAATTTTCTCACTTTCTTATTCCGCCCTTAATAGACACTCATGCACGATAACCGTTTCTGGGGTTAGCTGCTAGCGTTTCAAGTCTAATAGTTGGCATGGGTGACATAAGATGACTCCAAATGTGGATTTCATGCTGTGCTTGTGCTGAGAACAGTTTTAACTATTTGTGTAGGAATTATACCATGAGCTGAACGCTTGTGACAGATTTGAGCAGGACTACCGGCAGAAGGTCGAAGAATTAAAGTCTTTAAATTTGCCTCGTAAAGGTTAGTCAAATTGACTATCTGAAACCAAATCACAGGACTCTATGTTTCGGTGTCTAATATACATTTCCGGAGATAATTGATTTCCTAAGTAAACTCCGCTTCGTTAAAGTTGTTTTCTATCTGTTACCCTTCATAGAGATCCTCTGTTCCGCCTAGAGAGGTCAATCCTCTTCTACTCGCCGAGCTTGATAAATGGAACTATGGAAGTAGCTTCTTGGTCTCTAGGTGAATAAAGTCTATGGCTTGCATGATTGGACTTTCCGCCATAGATTTCTTTTTTTATGTTCACGAGAGACTTTGTAGCGTATTCATTTAGGTTGCTTAATGTATTTCCTGTTCAGTAATAAATCTCATTGATATGTTTCTGTTTCTTCCGACTTGTAGGAGAACATCTAATGATGTTAGACAACGAGTTAAAACAACAAAAGAGGATTGTAACGAGTTTGAAAAAGAAGTCCCTTTGGTCAAAAAAGTTGGAAGAGGTATGATTTCTACTCTACTTGTTTTGGTTGCTTAATGTATTTTCTTTGGCTTTTCTTCCCAAGTCTCATAGACCATAGTTTGTCGTTTTACTTGTACTGTTTTTAGTTTATTTCGTTTAGATGAACTTAAGCATAAAACAACCTTTGGCATTCATGTATGATGGATATATGCATTTGAATATATGCTTTCATGTTCTCTAATCCCGTCACGTTTAAAGAATCTTACGCCCCTAGCTGAGTGCTATTTCCTGTTGCCCTTAATTGGGCAAAGCATTCAACGAGTATTTTTTTGATTTGAAGTAGGCGATAATTTCTACATCCAAAGGCGAGAGGGAGTCGATCCTTCAATGAAAATTGAACCCTGTCACAAGGGTGAAAGTGAAAGTCCTTAACCATTAGGCTAACCCATGATTTTATGCATTTGACGAATATATTGTGATGTGTATGATTTCCTCACTTTCTTTTGTTTATGCGTGCATCTTTTCTAATTTGCATAATTGCATATAATTTCATGTTTATGCTTCTAATTTCCCTTTTCTTCTCAATTGCAGGTTATCGAGAAACTTGTTGATATTGTCGCTTTCATCCATCAAGAGATCACAGAAGTATTTGAAGCAGGTATACATATAATATTCCCAGCTTATGACTTTTCAGAAATACATAGGGATTTCTGGAATCAATGTTTTGTATTTGTGATTAAATTTTTCACTTGACAAGTAGACAGACATCCTATTGGGTGTTAATGCAAGCCGTTATAACTCTAACGCCAATTTTAGTCTGTCGTGTTTGAATCTTTAAAAAATCTTCCTTCCCAACGCCTATACCACCATTCAACTTAGATGATCCTAGCAAATGCTTAAGATTAGATAGATAAAACGAGTAATATAACACGCTTACATATTCAAGTGCACCAGTCACTAATTAGTCTGAGTATAGTTGATGATCGTTTCCGAAACTGGCAGGTGGAACAAAATCTGGCGAAGAAGATGCAGCTGCTCAGAGATTAGGGCCTTCTGGTCTTGCTTTACACTATGCTAATATCATTAACCAAATTGATAACATTGTAAGTTTCGTCTTTTCCTTTACTTTGACCCACTAACACTTGATTCATATTCTCCTTGCGAAATCTCGAATCGAAAAAAAGGGAGTTATGACCTGTTTTGTTCTATGAATTCAAAACGCGAATTAGCTGGTGAATTATGTTACAAAAGCTCAAATCATATGTCGGTATAAAAATGATGATTTGATTTAGAGTTACATGCTTTTCAGGCATCAAGGCCCGGTTCCCTTCCTCCGAATATAAGGGATACATTGTATCGCAGATTACCAGTTAGCGTCAAGAATGCTATGCGCTCCAGTTTGCGGAAACTCCATAACAATGATAAGGTACTTCTCAATTAAGCTTCAGTTCCGAATCATTGCACATCGTCTTCTGGAATCTTGATATGTGTATTATAACTTGCTTTGTTCAAGAAGATTTATATGATTGTTACAGGTTGAAATCCCTCAAATTAAAGCAGAAATGGAAAAAACGCTTCAATGGCTTGCTCCTATGGCGTCAAACACTATAAAGTAAGATGTTCGGCTCTCTTTCTTTCAATTCAATCAAGTGTTTTCTAAGCGTCCTAACTCCTAAGTATACAGTTTCTCACATATTTTGTTGTATCTTGCAACTCGGCAGAGCGCATCAAGGCTTTGGATGGGTTGGAGAATGGGCCAATGCGAGGTTAGTCTCTGTAGCTATTGTTTTGAGTTCTACTCCTTTTGTTTGAGGTTGGAAACAATTGGAAAAACCTCTTTGTTACTACGAGGGCAAGGTGGCGTATATCCGACACCCGTAACCCCGTCTAGGCGGGAGTCACTTCGAACTGGGTAATGACATGTTGCTGTTGTAGTATTTGTGATATTAGAGCCGTCTTTATAAGTTTTCTCATGATACGAATTACGATCTTTTAAAAATTAGCTATATATATTAAGAGTAAGTTTGAAAGCCATGATGCTTTATGAAAAATTTGGTGGAAGTAAAGAAACACTCAATCTAAGTAAACAAACATTGGGTATTCACAGTGAAGAATCTAGGCGTGGACGTGTCTAGTGTCTAGGTCATGTCTCGAGTCATTTGATTAAAAACCCGATTAATACTAAATTATGTTACATGCAAAGATTCTCTCTTTGGAGAGAGCACGGTATGGATTGTTCGTCACCTTCCCTCACCCAGACTCTGTTTTCGAGCGAGATATTGGGTTGATGATGATTGTGATGATGATGACGAAGGTTAGTATTCGGCTCATCCTATCCTAGATTCGCCTTGTGTTCATGACCTTTATTCTAACTGTGCAGCATTGAATATAACAAGAAGACGGCTGTGAATGGCAACTTAGTCCGTCTTGAAACACTCTATCATGCAAACAAAAAGACGATGGACGATCACATCCTCACGCTCATAACTCTACTTCACCAGTTAGTAATCAGGATAAATCGCAAGGATTATACACACAAGACATTACCGCAGTTTCAGTCTCCTAGCAAAAAGATCCTGATGCTTAACCCTCCCGTTACAAGCTTCCCATCCCTAAGTGATGTTAGCAAACCCATGAAAATCGAGCTCACTGAAGAGGACCGAAAATTGCTAGAAATAATGAGCAAAACAAGGATTACTCCCGGAATCAGCAAAAGTCAGGAATTGGGCAAGACATCTCATAGGATACCCAAATCTTGGAGTTGGAGTAAGAGTAGCGAAAGTTCTCCGTACGCAGGCGCAATCTCATCGTACAAACGACATTCCGGGGAGCTGCATCCCACATTTTTTCTATAATGATATACCTTAAAGTCATCATCATTTATTCGTTACGATTCTAATGTATATGATGGCATATATCCTTGGTTTTTTTACTGTACATACATAGATTTAGAATTACTGATGGATTATATTCAACTGATTTCATTCTCTTCATTTAGGTATATGAAGTAATAAACATAGTCAAGTTTTAGTTCCATTAGCTAATAGCTAGTCTGGGATTTAAGAAGTGGAAATCTGAAATTGTTGCTCTTTGATGGCATAAATTGTTTTAGTAAAGAATTGGGTTTTTTTCGGTTGGAGTAAATATCGTCTTTTCAGATAAGGTATTGGGATTGAATCTCACAGTCATCCCTTGCTTCAGCCTATCCTATAATTCCAAAAAAGTAGTTATAACAACTTTATATCTAATACAATAATCTCACATTTAAAGTTTGAAAATTTTTTAAATGCCATATAAAATCTAGGAAAATTTGTTGTGAAAATCCAACTTATTTTCAATTATCTATCAATAATCTCACCTTTTGAAAATTTTGTAATAATCTAACCTTTACTTTCAGTTTGTTGCCATTAAAATCCTTTAGAAAATAACCTGTTTTATCAGGTTAGCTTTTATCTTCTTCTTTTTTATAATAATTCAATTTATTTCTCATTACCTGTCAATAATCCCACCCTTTGAAATTTTTTTAATAATTCAATATATTTTAATAATCTAAAAGTTACAAGTGTAACATATAGTTGATTTGATTCATGAATTTGGTTATATTAGTGATTAGGTTGTATTGAAGTGTGGTGATAATTGTTGGTGGAGACAATGAACCTAAAAATGAATTAATTGGATATGTTTCATGTTTATGCACCACCTTTTGTCTTCTCCTTCTCCATAATTGATTTGTAGTTATTGTGAATGGGGTCATGGACATGGTAGTAGATGTAATTCACATGGAAAGATTGGAATGCTGATGTGTCTTTTTTTATTTTGTGGTAAGGATAATCTTTTTATAGATAAGAGCCAAAGGTGACTCAAATCAACAGCTACTCCCTCTCCCTCCGTTACTTAAAGAAATTTTCAATTATCATTTTGAGGTGTTTTATTTGTTGTTCTCATAGAAAATTTTTTATTTATGTTACAAATTTTGGATAAAAATAATCTTATTTATACTCACTTTAATATTTTTATAATGCGTATGTATCTCGCATATCCTCCACCAACTTCAATTTTACATTTTAATATTTCTTATCGTCCTCATATGTTTCTCCCTAACTTTATAAATCTAATAAAACTTTTTACTAGTTGTGGTCCCTGTATTTTTTCCACTAACTTTTCTTTTGATGTTTTTTAATGCTTATAGTCCCTTTTTCTCTCCAATAAAATTTCTTATTCAATTAAATAATATATATCATTATTATCCACTATCTAAAATATTCTATTTTTCTTAATTTCCGTGAACATTCCTTTTGGGAACTTCATTAGAAAACAAAGGGAATATATATTTTCTCTTTAGGCAAAACAAGTGTAAGTCTATAATACTTAGACATATGTGATTAATGTAGATCTGTATTTTCCTGTCTCATTAAAAAAGCTATATCTAATTTAAAAAGTTCTTAAATTCTCCTATAACTTTCTTTTTTTTAGTTACACCTATAACTTTCTTAATGGTACGGGAAACTAAGTTGAAATTCAATGACACGCTCCTTCTAATTATCAGCCCCTTTTGTATGAGATTATGTCATTATGAGAAAGGTCCATACAATAGATCCATTAGTAAAAAAACATTAAGAAAAATAAAATCTGAATTCACACTTATATATACTTTGGACTGATCCAATTAAAGTTGTCTCACGGTGCAATAGCCTTAAAAAGTTTGAAGAGGAATAAATATATATGACACACAAATATGGAGTAAAGTCATTATCACCAACTGTTGTTGACTCATACTCAAAATCCCTTAAAGAGGAATTCATGATAAATTGATATATCAAGTGATTCATTTCAAAAAAAAAAGATATATCAAGTGATTGTTACCAATACATTATACAACTGTCCAAAGCACCAGTTTTTGCATCCAGGGGCCCTGTCACAACCAAGGCTTGTCTATAATCTTGGCTCCACACAACCTTATTCACCTTATCTTACCATTTACTCGCCCTATCACAGACTAGCTTTTTGTATCCAAAAAATATAGGTGCTCAGTTTATTGTTCGACGCCCCACCAAGGCACCAACTTTTGTAAACTCTCTTCCTATGAATGGAATACTCCCCTTTGCTTTCTCCACGTTCAGGGAGTTAGGCGAGGAGGCGCTTGATTTGTTATCAAGGGTTGCATAGTTTACTTACATTTATCATAGACTAGCTTTTTGTATCCAAAAGGGTGTGAGTGCTCATCTTGTCGCTCGACTCCCCACCAACTTCTTGTAAAATCTCTTCCTATGATATGAGTTTTTTGTATCCAAAAGGGTGTGGGTGCTCAACTTGTCGCTCGACTCCCCACCAACTTCTTGTAAACTCTCTTCCTATGATATGAAATACGGTTTTATAATAATAATAATAATAATAATAATAATAATAATAATAATAATAATAATAATAATAATAATAATAATAATAATTCGTCTTGTATGAGACCGCCTCACGGTTAGACAACCTCAAAATAAAAAGTTCATAACCTAAAAGTTTCTATTATTAAGCTCATGAACCCCCAAGCATGAAACATACCTCACGATAAGACCGTCTCATACAAAATTTGTGTAATACTAATAGCAATAAGAGTACTTCCTCCATTCCATAATACTTGCTCCTGATCGCAACATTTTCCCACACAACATATCACACTCAATAGTAAGTATTATAAAACAAACGGAGAAATTATTTTGCAAAAATTATACTCCACAATTGTCATTGTCAAATAAATGAATCTAGAAGCACACGCCGAAATTATCAGCCACGTTAAAAACTAGTGGCGCTTACAACTACATTCATAAATCTGCCGATACCGACGCTTTTCTGACTCAGCCCACGGATAATACTCTTTTTTTCCTCCCCAAATTCCATTCTATATAATTCCTTTTTTTCCTCTCAAATTCTTCAAAAAATCTCGTACAAATTAATTTGAATATACAAATCTAGTAGAAAAAATTTGACAAAATGGCATCTACAATTGCATCATTTCCATCAACATCATTTAATTCGAATTTATCCAACATTGAAAATTCCATAAATTACTCACACAAATTTCCGGCATCTTACGTCACTTTCCGGCGAAATCTCCCCTCGATCTCCGCCGTGTGTTCCACCACTGAAGCTGTTTCGACCTCCATTGAAACGTCGACGTTTTATGAAGTGCTCGGAATCCAAGCTGGTGCGACGAGTAAGGAAATTAAAGCTGCGTATAGAAAATTAGCGAGAGTTCTTCATCCAGATGCGGCCGTAGCATCGAATGAGAAAAGGGATACGACGTCGTCTGCGGAGGAATTTATTAGGGTTCATGAAGCGTATACGACATTGTCGGACCCTAGAAAGAGGGCTGATTATGATCGGAAAATGTGGATTAGTGGCCGTCGATTGAGATACTCTCCTACTTATTGTACTATGGGTACCACCAAATGTACAACCTCTTCGTCTTCCGGGTTTTCGGGTTATACCCGACGAACCTGGGAAACTGACCAATGTTGGTAAAACTAATGGATTGGATAAATAGTGTAATTTGTAAATATGTATATTTTGTGATTTACAAAATGTATTTTAATGTATGAGGAAAATGAAAAAAGTTATGTGAAAATCAAATTAAAAAGTCTTTTTGAAAAGCGATAATTGCTTTAGATTTGGAATACGACTTGATTTGCGCTATGTTAATATTAAAGGAGTTTTATTGTAGAGTCGCTAAAAGTGCTCTCTATTGACTATATGTCTTCTGTAATGTGTATGAATATACGGCCGTACAATGGTTTCATTTTCACTCTCTAGTTATAATGTCACTCAATTTTGATCAATATGTTTTGTCAATATGAGTAAGAAAAAACTTGAATATGGTGAGTAACGGCCGTCTTCTTGAATTGTACAACTAAGTTAATGATCCGTTTGATTGTTGGTATCAAAATGATAAAAAAATAGTTATGATTCATAGTTAAATTCTCCAGAAGTTTAACATGTTATTTATATGATAATGAGAAATAGATCATTAAAAATTTTTATTTATGATTTTTCAATAGCACCTAATACTATTTTAAATAAACACCATTATTTGTCTCTTGAAGGGGCAACATTGTTCAAATCCAACTATATCACTCATCACTAGTGTACTACAAGTAGTGGGTAATTTGTTTTTTTGTTTTATTAAAAAAAGTGGGCAATTTGTTAATTGAAAAAAGGTGGGCAATTTGTAATAAATTGAAAAAAGTGAGCAATTTAAATTGTCAAATCTATGATTCATTGATTCTAGAACCACAATAATAGTGGCGCTTTTATATTTATCTACGCTATGTGATGATACCGACGCTTTCCTGACTCAGACCCCGGATAAGACTATTTTAACGCTTCTAATCAATTGGGTCCCCCTGTCTCTTCTTTTCAAATCTATCATCATACCCAATATATCCCTTCGTAGAAAACTATGGTCAGAGTTTAAAAAGAAAAGGACGGCGACAACTTATGCTCATAAAGAAGAGCACGGTCAAAGAGTCCTCCAACTCGAAGAAGAATGAGATAAGATTCTGATTTTGTAAATGATAAAACCGAGTGCGGCTCAAGCAAACTCCACAAATCTGCAACTTCTCGCACACAAGTGTTATCCTTATACTTCCTTCGTTCTAATATATCCGCTACATTTGTATTATCGACATTATTTATCGTTCAAACTTATTTTATATATTGTGGCTAATGTGTAAGAAAAAATATAGTCATGTGTCTTGTTTGAATCTTCTGATTGCATACTTTCATAATATTTAATTTTTATAATTTTTAGCTAAGTATAGGTTAAGATATTAATGATCGAAATTGTGCATTAAATTGCGTAAAAAAAATGTAGCAAGTATCATGGAATGGATGAAGTACGTAACATAAATATTAGATACAATAAAATCGTCAATACCTTTTCAGATCTCACCCCTTTTTTATATAAAATCTCCTTTTTCCTCCTAAATTTCTGCAAGTCAATACCACTCAAATTCTTCGAAAAAACGTCAAAAAATCACTCAAAAACGTCAAAAAATCAATTTGAATAAACAAACCCAGAAGAAATAACTGAAAAAAATGGCATTTACAATTGCTTCATCTCCATCAACCTCATTGAACTCTGTATCATCCACCTCTGGAAAATCTATGAACTACCCATGTAAATTCCCGGCTTCTTACGTCACTTTCCGGCGAAGCCTCCCTTCAATATCCGCCGTATGCTCCACCACTGAAGTTGTTTCTACTTCCCTTCAAACGTCGACGTTTTATGAAGTGCTCGGAATCCAGGCTGGTGCGACGGGTAAGGAAATCAAAGCTGCGTATAGAAAGTTAGCGAGAGTTCTTCACCCAGATGCGGCGGTTGCTTCTCATGGGCAAACGGATACGACGTCGTCTGCGGAGGAATTTATTAGGGTTCATGAAGCGTATGCGACGTTATCGGACCCTAAAAAGAGGGCGGATTATGATCGGAAAATGTGGGTTAATGGCCGTCGATTGAGGTATTCTCCTAGTTATTGTACGATGGGTACCACCAAATGTACAACCTCTTCGTCTTCCGGGTTTTCGGGTTATACCCGACGCACTTGGGAGACTGATCAATGCTGGTAGATCTCAGGGATGGGTAGTTTACTAAGAGTACATAGGTAGATCCGGGTAGATTAGGGTTTTTTACAATATGTATTGAAAATTTGAAATGGATCTTATATTGATTTGGATCCAATCTTGGTCAATCTTTAATTTTATTTTAAAGTATAACTAGGATTATACCCGTGCCATGCACGGTTAGGGTACTTCACTTTTATTTTTATAGATTGTTTGGATTCATAACGTGTAGGAACTTTGAAAAAATTTAGCAAAATCCTCCTATAGAACCTTTTACCGGTTCTTGAGTATTAGCAAATTATACTAAATGTATCATAATACATAAAGTGCTTATGATGTTATCACAAGTGATGCACTTGAAAAGATATTAAGATTATATATTCCCTCTTAAATTGGATAATAGAATTAAATCTCAAAAGGGTATAATGAAGTTGGTGAACTCGTATTATGTTCTTGATAACAATTGAAGTAGTAATTGAAAAATCTTCAATTGTACCATATGATGTTGTTACATGTGTGTTTTATTTGTATATTAGATACTATAGGTATCTTTGATGACTCAATTGTTATGAATTTATAAGATAAGATTGCATACTTCTAATATATTATTTTAACTTTATTTTTCAAAATTTTCACTTTCTCTAGAAAACTCACATTGCATTAGGAATATATGAAGGGATGGGTAAAAAATAATACCTTAATTAGATCATTTAGTCTTACATGAATTTATGGATTAGATTAATATTCATATATTACAAACACATAAAATTGCATTTTAAGTGTAACACTTGGCACAACATCAACATGCTTATAAAATGCATTGTATTATTGACACATGGCACAAAGTGCTTTTGAATTAGTATATTGTATGATTATGATAAACTAACAATTGTATGAATTTCGGCAGTAATAATATCATAAAAATAAATTGCAGTAGATTATCATCATTTCGGTGTATTCCGCTCATAGAAAATTATGGATAAAGAAGAGCACTGCCAAAGAAGACCCTCGACTCGAGAGAGAAAAAGAGAAGTGTTTGCAAGGAAAAGATAAATTAAATGCATACAAATAATATATATGTAAAAACAATTAAAAATTGAAAATAATAATAAAAAAAAGCAAGAGGACGAGGATACCAAAAAATAAATCCAAGAAAAAATTAGTAGTCTAAAACATAAATAAAACGCCCGAATATTGAGTATACTCGCCTGAGTATTTGCATAGGCATATTCAACATTGTATCCCTTGATGGTGTCATAGTAAATTGAGTTAACTATTCTTCATCTTAGTTAATTTTTGAAATATTATTATTTGTTTTTTCATTTAATATCTCTAAATATACATTAAAAAATTTATAAGAAGTTGATATAATAAACATTAAAAAAAGTTGATATAATAAAAATTATAGAGCTCAAGGTGTCATAGTCTTACCTTTCAAAAAAAAAAAAATGTCATAATCTTACATTGAGTCAAGATAATATGGATCATATGTTACTCTATGTCGCAGTCTGCAAAACAAAATTTACTTTCTTATCTCATTTATTTTGTAATGGTTCAAATTACAATATAAAAAAAGTTTCATCTAAATAATGTAAATAAATAGAAAATTTATTATATTGTACGGGATATTGAGAGTGACCTTTACCTTTACTTTTTGTAAACATATAAAGAATAGAAAAGAAATGCAATATTCCTCTATCAAAGGTAGGTTGGTACTTCACTTCAAAGACTCAACTTATTAGAGGCATAAATTAGGTTAAACTTATTCAAGGCTGACCCTAAGGGTGAGCAAGAAGGTCCATCGCTCAGGACCCCTTGTCAATGAAGCAAAATTAATGGTTTAAAATGTTCATATAGGTTATAAATTGCAAAGGAAAAAGGATTCAATATGTTATTTCGCCTAGGGCCCTAATATATTTAGGGTCGGTCCTGACCTATTAAGTAAGAACTAGCAATGGGTAATGGTTTAAGATCCTACCCATACTTTATTGTATCCTATCTTGTTTTATGGGTAAAATTTTAATTTTACTTAGACCTAAGAATCTAAATTCGGGTTCAAGTGTTGAAAATTAAATGGTTCTAAAACACCATAAATTTACTTTTTAAAATATTTTTGAAGAGACTAGGTTCGAATTAGGATCAGTCCCTAAATTAAGATCGGATTCAAACAAGATTCGTATCCTTAAATGCCCATCGCTACTTGAACATCTAGTCGTATATATGTATTTAAGGAATCACCATATAAAATTCAAGTACTCTTTTATTTACTCTTCCTTTCCTTCCATTGTACTATATTATAAAAATAAAGTGATTACAAAAATCAAAGCGAGAATTTTTTGAATATTATATAGAAAATCAAAAAGCGCAATCACTAATGTATTATAAACAACGGTCAGTTTCCTGAGAGACCGTCTTTCTGAGAGACCGTCTTTCTGAAAGACGTTTATTAAATCTATTTTATTAAACTTAATGTCTACTTTTACTCTATATTTTTTAAGTCAATCTAATTAAAAATAATTTCTCAAAAAGACCGTCTCTTACCATGATTTGTGTATGAAGAAAGGAGTCATATATACTAAGTACTCCATTTGTATGGCGAGGGCCCGAGATTGCTTTTATTAGGCTTTTAGTGTTGTTTTAGTTGGCATGTCCTTATATACAAGGAGTACTATGTGTTAATCTAGGTCCACTATGAGTTGTAAAAGGAACTTTTCTCAAACTAGTACTTATTCTGTAAAGAGATTCAAAGCCGATCACCCGATGAACACCCGACTTTATAACCGAATTTGATTTGACTCGACTTAAAAATGGATTTACAATTATGTAAAAATCAATGTAAACACAAAACCCGATTTTGAACCGACCCGAAACACCTGACCGGAAATCAACCCGATGACCCGAATGAACACCTCTATATGTAAGGAAAAAAACGTATCAAAAAATCTTAATCAATAACCGTGATTTGTAAATCATCATAAAAAGACAAAAGAATAATAATAAAATAAACAAAATTCAAAAAGATAAATTAAAATAATAAAACTCTCACCCTATTAAATTCTACCACATAAACGTGATTTGTTAACCTCACAAGTGACCGTTATATACTAAGACTTTCTCAAAAATGTGTGCCCCTGGAAATTTGATTGAGGTGAACATAGAATTTTAGGTCGGACTAATTTTAGATAAATTATTATTTTAATATTATTACTTGAAAAAATTGCAAAATAAATCTGTATAAAATACTATTTCGTCTTAGTAATTTGTTACATTCTGGTGTCAAAATAACTTTTTTTAAGTAAAATGTAGCATATTGAGGAAGACAGATGAATATATATTTAAAATGTCGAAAGTAGGGATAGTAATGGCCTGTGGGTTGTTTTTAACCAGACAAAACTCGAAAATGTTTGTTTTTTCACAAAGTCTCACAAGAGACGGTCTATAGGATAGACCACAAAATTAGGCCAGCCCATTTCCATTAACTGATTATTTTTATCATAATATCAATTATATTATGTTATAATCCTAAATGTAAGGTATTATAATCTCGAATATACTATTCTATAACCCCAAATATAAGTTATTATAATCCAAATAATTTATTATAACCCCAAATATACTATGTTATATTTTGGGCTGGGCTACATGGATTCCGTCTATAAAATAGACCGTCTCCTATGAGACTTACTGTTATTTTTTATCCAACCTAGATATATATAGTCGGAAAATTTTTGACCCATACCCAGGCCTAACGAGAGGGTCTAGGAGTAAGGTGTTAAATGAGTCTTAATTTTATTGTTTGTAATCCATCATTTCTACATTTTAAAGGGTTAAATGTGTCAGCAATGATGTCTCTCACGACAGGAATGTCTCTTCATCTTTCTCGAGTTGGGAGATTCTTTTTGGCGGCGCTCTCCTATATGAGTATGAGCTACCGCTATCCTTCCTTTTTCAGACCATGTCCATAATTTTCTATGAGAGGAATATGTTGGGTGTAATTATGATGAAATGTGTCTACAATGAATTTGTAAGTTAAGCATATACTTGAAAGTTAAAACGAGTCTAAACTAATGTAAAATAAATCTAAATTGAGTCGAAAACAAATCACAAGTCAGAAGACTAGGTCATAGGTAAAAGTTTGGGTCTAAATCTAGGGGGTATGGAGCAGATCTAAGTTTAAAAACTTTGGGCTTAGACTTAAATATATTTATATTATTTTATTTTTTGATTTGAACCTAGATTTTGACCCTTCAAATCTTAGAAAGTTGAATTATACTTCCTCTATAGTACTTGCTATTTGCCACTGTTAATGACATTTTTCCACACAATATGTTAACTCAGTAGCAACTTGCAAGTATTATGGAACAACATCATCATCATCATCATCATCATATCCTGTTTATCCCCCTCATAGACAAAACTATGGTCTGGGTCCGGAAAGGGAAGATAAACAGGCTCATACTCAGATAAACGGCGGCTCACATTCAGTAGCAAATATTATGCAACGAAGAAAGTATTTGTTAATTTGGGGGAAATTTGATAAGATCTTGAATTGCTGCTTATCCTCAATCAAGGCATTGATTTTCAAATTATTGCTTCAACCATGGTAGGATGTTAACTTAAAGTGATCATTTATAATTGTAAATTGATTATTTTTTATTGTCCGAAAGTAATCACATGTAGTCTGAAGGTGGCCAATTATAACCTTTAAGTGATCACTTATAGTTTTAAAACAATCACTTTTACTCCAATCAGAGTTAATGTCTCATTTGGTTTTTGGACACTATTCACATTGTATCTAAATTTTAACCTATAAATTTAGATATAGTCATTTGAGATCTTGTATATATTCACGTTTGAATCTAAAAATTAACTGATTGAATATATCCGTCTTATAATGAAACAGTTTCATATCAAGACTTTTTGATTGTTTATAAATGTTTAGGCAAGTACAAGGACTGGGCTAGGCTGAGACTATGGAATTCGTTGGTTCTATCGAACTCGGCCCAATTTACAAAACACGACTCTGCTGGGAGTTTTGCTAGACTTGCATATACTCCATTTTCCAACATTAAAGGTACAATTACTTTCCTGTGAGACGGTTTTCTTCGTGTAATTGGCTCAGGTCTAATAATTTTTTTAAAATATTCTGACATACTAACTTTAAAATTATAAAGGACAATTTCAAGACTTAAAAATCCAATTTTAAGACAATATTGGTCAATTTTAAAGTTTTTAATATCTACTTTAATGGTTTAGTCAACCTATATTTAAAGGTGAAATGTGAATTAATGTTTTGTAATTAGTCTTTTAAGGCTTAAAATTGATTTTTTAAGTAGTGAAATTGACCTTTTAAGTCTTAAAACTGTTTAATTCCATGACTTAAAATGTCATTTTCAAATCCTTGAAATTGGTCTTCTAAGTCTTCAAGTTGATCTTTTAACTCTTGAAATTGACATTTTAATTTGTGAAATTGGTAAAAAAAAAAATATATACAATTGGGCGCAGGCCCAATAAGACGCATCTCACCCAAATTTTTGTGTTAAATTGGTTTTCAACCATAAATTTCAGCTTTTGATTAAATTGATATTTTAACACACGTAACATATAATAAAACCTCAATCATAAGCTTAAACTTTAGATTAAGTTTATTTCTTATCACAATTATTTTAGTCTAGGGACTCAAGTTGAAGATTGTAATGTAAGTGATTCCAACAAAAAAAATAATATCACTTGGTAGTTTCTATTTTTTATTATACTTCCTATGTTCCATTATACGCAATTAAATGCATTACTTTGATCATTTTTATATTGAATTATGCACGTTTGAAAATTCTAAAAAATTAAATATTTGAATCTATGTGATTAGACGATTTAAACAAGACTTCGTTTAACTATATTTTTTCATACACATTAGTATATAAAATAAGCTTGAACAATGAATAGTGACAAACTGTCAATAATAAAAATGTAGCGAATATTACGGTGGAGTTATATTCTTTTCTTTCCCAATTAAAATTCATCAGTCCTGATATCAGCCTGTAATGATTGTCAGTAAGTGGCTGTTAGTTCACACCAACACTTAGGCTAAAATAAACAAGGGTCATATTTTGAGGTCATTGTAATTACAATTTGTTCATTGTTTAATTACTTAATTAAGCCACAATTAATTAATTAATTAATTAATTAGGAGTACTATACTATATTATATAATATATGATATATATGAATATGAATGGATGTTATATATTCTAATTCTTTGAAATGATGACATCATCATCTAATGAATTATAGGTAATGGAGGCAGTTGAATACGATATATTAGTAATTACTAATATGGGGGTAAGCTAGTTGCATGAGCAAAGCCAAAAGAGATATACATCGAGATCATAGACGGGTAAAATTTTACGGATATCGTGTTCTATTTATATGTTTCGATTGAAACGGATTATGATTATGAAATTGATTGCTATTGGAAGGATATATATGTGTACGGAAATTACTTTTGTTTGTCGTGTGTAGTGGGTATGTGGTGGATATGATGGTTTACCCGTCAGGCCGTCACATTTATCCACCAGCAATATCATGTCATATATCAAAGTGTAAATAAACCAACTCAATCAAAAATTAAAAATGGTTGAAGCTCTCAGGATATGCTATATACTTATCAATTATATTCACGCCCCTCATGTGAGACTGCGAAAGCTTTTTAGTCTAGAAGTGTACGATGTAACACATGCTCTCTTCATATCTGACATTGAGCTGCAAAAGGTGTCTGAGATTCGTACCCAAGAGATTTTGTTGCGTTAGCTTTTGATACCTTATCAAATAATCAACTCTCTTATCAAGGAATCAACTCAACTAAAAACTTTAGTTGATATAAAAAGTTTCGGAATATTTATATAATCAATTACCGACTCATACCCATATAAAAAGAATAAATTGTGTAACATATAAATCCAATTCAAATTAATTATATGTAAATGTATAGATAAATATTCGGCCCTAGTATTCTAAATTCACACTTGAATACAAAATGATGTACTATATGATAACAAAGGGGTAAGCTACTTGCATGATCAAAGACAAAGAGGTGACAACCATGCAATTTGCAAGGGCAACAAGAGGCACGCAAGCATCAATACTTATTGGTCATTAAATATTTAATCATTAAATTTTGCGTTTCAGTGATTTTGCTCTATTTTCTTTTTGATAGAAAAACTGAGTTAAGTATAATGAGTTAAAGTAATGAATTTTTAGAAATAGAAAAGAGAATATAAACTACAGAAAGTAAATATATTATTAATAGTAAAAAAGACTAGAATAAAAAATGAGTGAGATATATATATACTTCCTCTGTTCCAAAATACTCGCAACATTTAGTTTTTCATGCTGTTTAATTAATGAACTTATTCAATTCTTACTATCTATAATTATGTATGATAAAAAATTATAAAAATTTGATATTACTAATCTTTGCATCGAAACGAAGTAAAGAAGATCTCGGTACTAGACTATGTTTTAACTTATATATTATAGATTAATCACAAATCAAGAGAAATAAGTGAATAGTGCAATTATATTCAATATTGCGAGTAAATTGAAACAGAGGGAATATATAATAGTAATGTTGTAGTTTAAAGCCACAAGTAGAGTAGTAAAATAAATAATCATAGAAAATGTAATCTCTTATCTTGTTCATAATTGAATGAGTAATGACCCACTTAATCACTATATGTTGGCTCTTTTTGCATCAGCTGATGTAATTTGACATTGCCATATTTGTAGCATCTTGCCAACCTTTGTTGAAATCACCATTCATTATTTTAAATTGATAATCTATTCAATTGATAGCGTAAATAACATATATCGGAGTTTTAACCATCAGCTTAAACATTGATTATTCACATGGTTTAAAGTTTAAGTTTTATAACCATGTCATAAAATTGACTCCACCAAAAGCTTAAGTCAGTGAGTTTTAATTTATATTATATATTTAATCATTAAATATATTGAAAATTTATAATAAACACATAAAATTTAAAATAAACACTAAATTAAGTACTAATAATATCATAATAATAAATTATTTTATCATGAAATGTAAATTAAATATCTATTTTAAAATATTACAGGCCCCATACAAGCAACCCAAATTATATATTTTATTAAAAAAATTAATTAACTTAAGCTTAATTTGGCAGATAATTGTCGTTTTAAGAGAAAAAACAAGGAAAATTTCATGTCGTAACAACATTTTTATAATCCACCTGGTGACACCTTGACTTTTCAACTTTTCCGTGTGGTAAACAAAATGAAAGTTTTTTTTGTTAGTTTTACTCTACTTTTACCCAACATAAATGACATTTATTCAAAAAAAAATTATGTCATTCTACTTGACCTTATATTTTGAAATTCAGTCAAAATAAGAACTTAATATAATAAAAACTTAACATTTTGTCTACCACATGGAAAAGTTGAAAGTTTAAGGTCACCACTCACTACGCGGATTCAAAAAACATTTGTAGAAAAGCCAAAAACTCTGGGTCACCATATGGAATTTTCCAAAAAACAATAAACAGTTTTTAATAAATTGAAATTGGGTCAGTTCATATTAAGCGGTCTCGCGATGAGATGATCTTAATAATTTTTTTAAAAAAAATAAATAATTTAAAAAATAATAGGATTAATTTATTATAAAATTCCGCCTACAACATGATGTAATTTAGTGAAGCATGAAGCATATAATGTCACTACTCACTAGTCACAAGCTTGATGAATTGATAGCTATTGAAAATTCTATTTTATGTGGTTGTGTTTAATTCTATTTAATTACAAATAAAATTTGGTGCATTTTGACCACAAATATATTTTATTTTAGGCCTTTACAATTAACAATTTAATTAGCATAAATTAGACAATTTTTGGAATAAGGCCAAGATCCAAAAGCTAATAACAATAAGATAACAAAGTTTTTAGCATGTCTACCTACATATTATGAGAAATTAGAAATTAAAATTAATTATCACTTTGGCACCGCATAATTTTTGAATGGTATAAAATGATATATACCACATATATAACACATTTTGAAAATTAAATTATAATTTTAATTTTTACCCAAAAAAAAATTCATGAATAAAAATTAAGTTGATTCCTACTTTAAAGTTTAAATATAGGAGATTTGTAGTCCATACATACTTATATCATATTGTGGGGAGCCATGAATTATTATCTATAACATAGAATGTAAATTGTGATGATACCTATAAATTTAAACTTTTTATTGAAATGATTTATTATAATTCTACATATTGAAAATTTTAGGGGTGTTTTTTTTTTTTTTTTTTCTGGAATTATGGTTGACTTTTAGTTTTTGGTTTTTCTAGTTACTCAAACAACCAAAAAGTGCTTGATAAATGATTTTAAATCAGTTAAAAAGCTAACTTTTGACTTTTCGACTTACTTATAATTTTCTTGCATAAACGGGCAATTACCTACACATAACTTTTACTAATGGAGATGTACATGTAGTTGGCTTAAAAAACAGACTTTTCAACCAATATTTCAGCTGATTAGACCAATCAATAACTTTGAATTAATAACTACTTATCAATAAACAAGTGATTAAATAATAGTGCCATAGTTTGATGGAAAATATTCCTATTAATCACAATTCTTATCTTCATTAATCATTTTTGTTATTATTAAAAATGAAGTATCACAATTCACATTTAAGGGTCTTATGATTAATTGATTAATTATGGGTTTATGGCTACAAACAGGTGTTATCTTGAGATAACGTTGACACCCATATTCTTTATATGTAGGTTTTCATCTGTTTGGAGATAAAATCGACCGCTTTCCTCTAGTCCTCCCTGTAAAATGGAGTTGGATATAAATTATTCGTCAATTTCCCTCATCCAGATCCTGCTCTCAAACGAGATATTGAATATGATGATGATGATATGGACTTTGATACGTGAAGACAACACTTGCACTCACTTTCACTCTTCAATTTACCCTCATTATTTGACTCTTGGCGTGAATCACCAACAAAACGTGGACACTTACATTGTTCAAGAGAAAATAAATTTATTTTTCATTAAAATTTTGTATGTAACAATTTAATTTAATTATTTTTAACAGAATACCGCAATACAACTAGGGATGGTGGTCATGGGTCAAGGATTCTATTGGACACGCTTCAAACCCACCCTTTTTTTGACTCTGGGTCTTATTTTTTGAGACTTTTATATATATATATATATATATATATATATATATATATATATATATATATATATATATATATATATATATATATATATATATATATATATATATATATATATATATATATATATATATATATATATATATATATATATATATATATATATATATTAAATTGTTTATTTTTATTTGTCTTCTACAAATGACTTCTGCCCCCAACACTTAATTTATTTAATATAATCATAATATATATAAATAATATATATATGCTACTTGCTAAGTGTTAAGTGCTAACCCAATTACCCTTATTTTACGGACTTAAACTAGTGTTTATAAAAGAATTTAAGCATATATGGATGAGGTTATGTGGCTTTAGATGTTAAATTAGTATTAATTATTTGAAAATACGATAATAACTCTCTTACAAATATACGAAAAAATATAATGACTACAAAAGATTCAAATTTGACAAATTAAGGAGACATTTTTAGGACCCATTAGATCCGGAGGGTCTGGGTTTGAAAATTTTAGACTCTTAGAATCCGGATTTGAATCTGAATCTTTAAAAATTAAAAGGATCCGAATTCAAATCTGATCGGACTCACTCCAAATCCGCCCCTGACCATCCCTAAATACAACCATTGCTACACTCAAAATTCCAACAAACATCATACCCCTTAAGTGGTGAATCTTGATCCTTTAATTGATTAATTTACATTATCCAATTTATCAAGTGACAATTTGGGTGCTTATTAATTAATTATTATTCTATAAATCCAAATTGTTGAATTCTTCATTTGAAAAGTAAATCTTGTGCAATACTTGGAATATATTAGGTATAAAATATTATTAAGTAATGACACTTAGGCTAATTAAAAGTGTAGGTGAACAAAATGAATATGTTGTGGATTTTCAAACCTAAATTATTGACCAAACCATAAATGACGGCTGGTTAGGCTGCTGCTTAGAGGAATATAAGGTTTTCAAGAACACATAAACAATATATGGAAAGGTCAAACAGTTGAAACAACTCCCATGCACGTAATTTTTACAAATATGATAAAAAGACTGTAAAATTCCACGTGGCATTCCCTTAGTGATTTGCTATATTGAATAATCCTTATCAAAATTAACATTAATTTATTCTTTAATATATGAGTAGTTCATCACAATAAGATATATTCATTTAAATTTTCTTGGAATCTTATGTTTTTGAATTAAAAGTTATGTATGATTTTCCATTAAAGTTTCTTTTTTATGTTGAAGAACTTTCTTATTTATTAATTTTAATCATTAATAACTTCGTACATTGCACGAGTTTCTACACTATTTTCTTAGATAAAAATGTTACAATATTTTAAGGAAAATTACTGATATGTTTGGCGGCATGGAATTCATTTCTAAATGTTGAATGGGTCCAAATACTATATTTGGCAAATCTTGAATTAAGAAATATGGAATTGCCATAGAATTTCAACAATAATGTAAAATGGGTCAGGTATCAAAAATTCAAAATTTGCAAATTTTATGTATATAGGTACCATTTACAATTCTTGAATTTGAATTTCAAATTTAAATTCATTATTTTCAAATGAATTCTATGTCCCAAACACTACCTAAAATAATTTAATTTTTTTTAATTATTTTTCTAAAATATTTTTTCCTATTGATTAATCATGAATAATCCAAATTTTAGCGGTGTTTGCCTAGACTAAACTTGGTAACTAGATACTTGCTATAATAAGTTTTATTTAAAAAACCGACTTTTTTATTCAGAATTTTTCATGTAAATTTTCAATAATTTTCTGAAATTTTACATTCGTTTTTCCTATTTACTTTTTTTTTGTAAACTACCTACTATAGCAGGATATTGGGTTACCCGAGTTTACTCTGGGCAAATACCCCCAAAGTTGTGATTATTTATGGTTAATCAACAGGTGAGATTATTGTAGGAATATTATAAAAATGTTAGATTATTCTTGGTGAATTATTCCTAATTTTAAAGGGATAAAAAATATATTTTATTGAGTTTGAGATTGCTGCTCAGGAGATCATGACACAAAAATTTAAAATTTTTTTTTTGAAAATTTGGGTACTTTGTCACTTAAATATGTGTTACTTTGTCAATTATTATCACTTTAAATTTGCATTGTGAGGAAAAATATCACTTTTAGTTGCAAATTCAAGGGATAAAAGGATTGTTAAACAATGATATGAAATAGGGCATGTTAAAGTGTCTACTTTAGTTACAGCGATTGTCATCATCATCATCGTATTCAGTGTATTCTGCCAATAAGAAATTATGATTAGGATTTAGGAAGGGAACGAATGCGGCAACCCACACCCATAAAGGAGGGTGCAATCAAAGAGTCTCTCAGCTCAAGAAATATTCTCAGGTCAATGTACATTCCTGCTACAAAAAGGACTCGGTGAGACGAAAAGGATTGAGAAAGAGTCTTTTAGCCGTTAATCATAAAACTAAAAATAAATAAATTACATAAAAATAAGTAGATAAAATTACGACGATTGTGATTTATTTAATTTAGTTAATTCACTAATTATTAATGATGAATTTGCTTGGTGTTGAATATCGATGTAGACGTAACAAAATTCTTTCACCCCATTTATAAACTTAATATAATTAAATAAAATTAATTTCCCTTTTATAGAAAAATTATAAGGAAGAAAGTTAAAAAAAAGTAAAAGACCTTCTCGGTATCCCGCACAAGGCAGGGTTCGAGTGGGGGTTTTTTTTTCTTGAAAGATGCGGACAAATCATATTCGTACTCCCAAGGAGGGAGTAAAGAGAGATGCGCGCAATCAAGAAACCCCCAATTAATACCTACGTCCCAATAAGAGTCGAACCTCAAACCTTCTGCTCCATATACAGATACTCTATCCATTAAGCCACGAGCGCTTTTAATTATTTACCTAATGTTGCTTGTGGAGGGTGCTAACTGCTAAATAAAAGTGTGAATGTTGCTTAACCGGCCAGCTGAAAGGTGCCTTATTGGCAACGACACTTTTCTACTTCAACCTCTTAAATTTGAGGTTGCTTATCTTCGATCTTCAATCTTCAATCTTCAATCTTTTATCTTCATAACTCAAATAGTTGTAGTCGTAATAATTGACTTTTTTATTAGTCATAGTCTTAGTTATTAACCCAATATTAATCAAGTCATTTAATTTAATACTCCCTCCGGTCCAGTTTACTTGTCCCATTTGACCAAACACGGATATTAAGGTAGTAGTGGGGTCCATTGGAAAATGTGATAGTTGGGTATTTTAATTGATTGTTGAAATGCCCATTGTTACCCACATGTGAGTTGTCCCACATTGGAGAAAGAGAATAGTGTGCATCACTTTATATACTCAGGGAATAACTCCTACTATTACCAATTGGTTTTAGTAGTGAACCTTCTTTGGGTTTATGAGTGGTCTACTTCTTCTCCTCCTTGTTTGGGTTGCCCAGGCCCATTTTCTAAATTCTATCATTGATTAAATTAATTGTAGTAATGAGGAATTGTCAAAAAAGGAAATGGGACAAGTAAACTGGAACGGAGGGAGTATAAATGACTTGATTTTACTAATAGAGACTGTTCTATTTCTTGTTTTTAGTGGAAATTTTTATTTTTTCACTAATTCTAAGTGAAGATATCTGATCAATTTATAAATACAACGAAAATAAATAAAATTATGTATTTTTAACTTTCTAACCTTACTTAGCCAAATCAAATATGAGTTATAACATGTTGTACAAGATGAACTCGCTTGTATAGCAAAATAATATCAGCTTATAGCTGTATAGGTCAAAATATTCAAGTTAGTTTGTTTATCCCTAATCATAAAGAGAGCTTAGAAGAGGTTTCAAAATAGAGACTAACCGAAAAAATGTATACTTCCTCCTCTCAAAAGATTGCAATACCAACAATTGATAGAATAATTAAAAAATTAGTATGGATCGCAAAATTATACGAGTAAAACTAGAAGTGTGAGAAATAAGATAAGAAAAATTGATATAAATTAAAAAAATGAGGAAAACACTATGATCACTTAATCTTGTATTTTAAATCTGACTTTAATCCACCTTCAAAAATAAATTTACAATCACATAACTACCAAGTTAAATACAAAATCCAAAACTAATCTAGTTCAAGGGAGGTTCTAAGCATGTTCAATATGTTCAACTGCACAGGGCCCAGAAACATTGGGAACTTCAATATTAAAATCCATTGTATATGTTAAGTGTTTAAAGATACAAAGTTGTTGGAAAAATATAAATTTACACAAGGCCATTAAAAAATTTGTCAATTCTTACTTCGCCTCTGATCTAGTTAAAAACCTCCGAAACTAATCTGATAGCTCAAATAAACTCACAATTCTTACTTCGCACGATTCCGGGTCTGGTTCCAAGTGACACGGCTCAAACACTATAAGTGACACAAGGAAATGTTGGACCGGTCCGGTCCGGTTCCAGGTTCCGGGGCGGGTCGCCCGCGGTTCTTTGGGTCCGGTTCAAACGGTTTTTCCAGGCGGGTTCATGGTTCGGAACCTGTCGCGAACGGTTTCGGTTCCGGGGCCTTGGACCGGTTCGGTTCTGTATAGCCCGCTCCGTGGCCATCGCTACCCCACTACCAGTCTACCATAGAGCATAGAGTCTTTGAATTACTGTTTGAGTCCACCATCGAATTCTATAAAAATTTCCAATACACTTCCACAGCAAATCAGAGAAATATACCGAAAAAATCCTAAAAATTTCCAATACAAACCCCATTGATCATTATTACCCTTTCCCTTTTATTTTGCCTAAACAGCATAAATATGATTACACAAATTTTTGTATACATTTTCATTACAAAGCTTCACGGTACATAGATTGAATAATTAATAAATTTACAACAGTTAGTATTTGAGGTTCTTGTTTTGAAGTGATATAGTATGTTTGATCGTGGCAATTCGTTACATAATCACCCGTGAGCCCACTCATGGTGAGTTGGTGACACACCCTCAGGCCGACAAACTCACGCACAATGAGTGTTGATTTGTGTCTCAAGTCCCAACTAAGGGTGTTCAATGGGTCGACCCTCCATTAGAAGGGTTTTTGTAAATAGTACTATAATTAAGATATAATTTAAATATTATAAATGACAACGTCAATGAAATTATTATTACTCCCTCCTATTATCCAAAACCAAAAGTGTTTCATTTGCTTTTTAGGCATTGTTCATCTCTTACTTTTAATTTGCATCTTATTATTATTCTATAAGTTAAAATATAGTCAAGTGGGATCTTGTTTGATTCATCTCAATATAAGGATTATTTATATCAACTTTTCATAATTTTTAATTGTGCATAATTAGAGATAATAACGATTGAATAAGTGTATTGGATAGAGTGCATAGATCAAATGGGACACTTATAGTGAATAAAAGGGAATAATATTTTTCAATTTAATTATTATAAAATAATAATTGTGGATTAAAATATTTTTTAGCTGTAAAAATGGATCAGATTGGGCCAGGCCGGGCTTTAAAAGTTCGACCATTTTATTTATAAAAAACCCTTATCTAACCCGTTCCATATTTACTTAACCAAGCCTCACCAGACCCGACCCTTGTCCTGTCCATTAAAAACCCCTATTCCCGACTTACGTTCAGAGAAACAGCACGGTAAGTCGGCAACCGTTCAACGGGAAAAAAAAAATCATAATTAAATATTACTTTCCCTAAAATTATCTCCCATTTCTTTTTTTATAAATACCCCTTATCCAGCCACCCCAACAAAATTCTCCATTTCTCTCCTCTCCATTTTCACACGAAGAAGAAGTGGGAGCTGCAAATAAACAGTTTTCCCTTCTTCTTCTTAAGCCGCCATTGATAACCGCCATGGCTCATTACACTACCATTCTCTCTTTCCTCATCCTTACTCTCTACATCCAACTATTTCCAGGTACTCTTTTCAAATTTCTCAAATCAAATTCATCTTAAATCTTATATAAAATGTTTAATTTCAGTTTTATAATCCGTATATTTAATTTGTTTTTTCTACTCTGTTCTGACAATTTCTACAGGATATGCAACAACATTCACAATAACAAACAATTGCGATTACACAGTATGGCCTGGAATACTCTCAAATGCAGGAATCTCACCATTACCCACTACTGGATTCTCTCTCCAAAAGGGGGAATCAAAATCCCTTAACCCTCCTTCAAACTGGGCCGGCCGGTTCTGGGGTCGAACCTTCTGCTCAACCGATGATAAAACCGGAAAATTCTCCTGTTTAACCGGCGATTGTGGATCTGGTAAAATGGACTGTTCCGGATCCGGAGCAGCCCCACCCGCTACCCTCGCTGAGTTCACTTTATCCGGTTCGGATGGTTTGGATTTCTATGACGTCAGCCTTGTCGACGGCTACAATCTCGCTATGTTAGTGGCTCCACGTGGCGGTAGTGGGCCCAACTGTTCGTTCACCGGCTGTGTCAGTGATCTGAATATCCAGTGTCCGTCGGAATTGAAGGTGATGAGTGAAGGGGAAGCAAACCCAGTCGCGTGTAAAAGCGCGTGTGACGCGTTTAATACACCACAATATTGTTGTAGTGGGGCCTACGGGTCGCCGGATACTTGTAAACCGACCAGTTATTCGGCGACTTTCAAGAAGGCGTGTCCACGCGCTTATAGTTACGCGTATGATGATAAGAGTAGTACTTTTACTTGTGGTGGTTCTCCTGATTATACCATCACTTTCTGCCCTTCTCCAACCACCAGGTAAATTCTGTTTCTTCTTTTTTAGTTACAAATTTTATTTGTTTTTTTTTTTTTACTATAACGATCCGTTTGATAGGTGGTAGTAAACGACGCTAATGAAAATAAAAATGAAAACTAGAATTGATGCATTTGCGGATGTGGTTGTGACTTATGACTTATCAGTCTGATAGGTGGTAATAAACGGCGCTAATGGAAATAGAAATGAAAACTAGAAATGATGCATTTGCGGATGTGGTCGTGACTTATCAGTCTGATAGGTAGTAATAAACCGCGCTAATGGAAATATAAATGAAAATTAAAAATGATGCATTTGCCGATGTGGTTGTGACTTATGGACTATGGTACAAGATGTATATGATTTTGGACTTTTATCTTAGAAAATAGAATGGGACTCTAGAGTATAATCATTTTAATTAAAATAAAGCACACTTTTTATTTATTCTTTTAAATTTGTATATTATATTCATAAAACTTACAATTATAAATTAGTATATTTAGAAAGTGACATTAATAATTGAATCAAAAATATGTTTATGTGTCTTTAGAAAATAACTTACAATAATCTAGAAGTCTAATTATAAAAGATTGATCATGAAATGTGATTAAGTTTTAATGAGTTGAATGTCACTAGTTTAGGCTTTACCTAAATTCTTTGATGATGGTTGAGGAAGAATATAGTATTAATAATTGAATTTGTTAAGGATAAGTGAGAAATATAGTACTAATAATCTCATTTTCTTCTTAAAATTCATTCCGATGCATTACTACTGGGAGATGTGGTATCAGGTGGTAATGAAAATTTGTTAACTAATAGTTTTTTTGTGATCAAAGTATCATTGCCATAGGAATGATATGAAATTTTTGATGAAATTTTACACTAAAAATTATTTCTATTACCACCATTTAGTACCACTAACCAAACGGGCCGAATTATTTATTTGGTACGTGTCTTTTAAACTATTAGGTGTTCCTACCACTAAAAATCATATCATATGGTGTATAGTTATAGACATAGAGAAGTTTATGTCAATTATATGGTTAGGAGTGAAAGGGCCACACCCCAATTGCCAAATTTTGCTTCAACTTTACTCTTATGATGGTAATGGAATACTAACTAGATACTTTGTAGATAATATTTCATTTCTAGCTATAAAGTTCTCTTATCTCCTAACTTTTTATGCCCTTATTTGTTTATTGATGACTAAAAAGATTGGATTTTTTCATTTTAGAGCATGCATGACTCATAACAATGAAAGCAAATTTAGATATTTTTGGTAGTACCCTTACCTAAAGGCATTTAATCAAACATTCGGATGTACGAGTGAGTTTGAGACTGTTTTATGTGTGTAATTACAAGTTCACATAGATTTTTTTTAGATCATAATCAAATTGAATTCAATAATAACTCCTATCAGAACTGTTCAAATTGAAATCGACATATTTAGTTATGGTATGACTAAATAAAATTTACTTTTTATGCCACCTTCGAGCTTTTTGTCTTATTCTCCTAACAACTAACGGTTTTTTTTGATATTTAAGCCGATTTTTATATATCATATTCAAAACCCGACCAAACAGCAAAAAAGTATAACTTTAACCCTACCTTTTTCTCTTGGTGGATAAAACAGACCTGACGATTTGATATTTATCCAACTTTTGAACCAAATTCTACTTGACCCGACTTCTAAATGAATTATAAAATTACATAAAAGTCGATGTAAACACAAAATTCGATTTTGAATCAATTTGAAACATCTGACTTCAAATTAACTCGAAGAGCCGAATAAACACGTATAGAATTGGTGGGTCATTGAGCCAACAATATGAACGTTGGCTGAGCTCTGGATCAGCTGTTTTTCTTGGCTTTCTAGTCAGAAAGGTGATTTGTCTGTATGTTAAGTATATGAACTTCCTAAAATACCCTTTCAATTTAATACTCCTAATATACAAGACAAGTAGACAACTATATAAGCAATCAAGGGCATAACTGTCTTTTTGTGGGTGGGATGTTCTAGGTATATATGAACCGTTGGGGAGATGCATTTATACAGAATAGTACAATTTTGTTTTTACTAACTTCAGAAACCAGATTTCACTATTCCCTAGTTTCTGTTTTTACCGTTGGATCATGCAATCTGCAACGGTTCATTTTACAAAAGCCAGAATTGATCAGATGATTGATTGATTAGATATTTTTATAGATCTATCTAAGAGGGTGTTCGGAAACGACTAATAGTTGGTAGTTATTAGCTGATTATAACAACTGATTTGACCAGCTGATTTTAAACTCGTTGCTATGAGCAACTTGATTTATAATTCACCGAACACTGACATTAGATGGTCTGACTTTGACCATCCAATCCTCTATTTACATCTAAATAAGCTAAAATTACACAATAAGCTAATTTTGCCAAATACTCCCTAAAACTTCCTCTAAAAGGTGTATAAAAAGAAAATATCTTCTCTAAAAGATGTATAAAAAGAAAATATCTAAGAATTAAATTTGGCTAAGAACATGGCATAATGAGTTAAAATGTCGAGAATTTGGAAACAAGAGATAGTATAATGAGTTAAAGTGGTAACGTCATACCTAAAAACAGAAATGAGAAAATCATTAAGACTGCTAAAATAGAAATATAGGGTTTTTGTCTATATTCAACATATTAACGACTTTTTAAAAAAAATACGGTATAATTATAATTTATGATGTAAATTGTAGGGAGGACATATACTCATCATTCAATTCTTTGAATTTGCTACATGATTATTTGCATAAAGTAACAAATAATGTTTTGAGACATACAAATATTGTTGCATTCGTTGTCAACTACTCTTATCATTGAGAATCATTATTCACAATCAATAATCCATGAGAATTTTCTTATTGAATTATTAAGAATTATTTTTATTGAATTATTGTGTTAAGAACTAGATGGTTCACATGGAGTTGGTTACTTATGTTAGTTAAATATTAACAAACATTAACTATAATACTATAGTCGAGAACTTCTTTTGGCCGCGTTCTTCTTTATGGGTATGAGTTGTCGCCGCCCTTCCCTCCCCAGACCCTGTTATAGTTTTCTATAAGTGATGTACACTGTATAGGATGATGATGATGAACTATAATATTATAATTATTAAGTCTTTCTCTTCGAGATCGTTAATAGACAAACTAAAAAGAAAAATATGACAATTTTAATGTGACAGAGGGTTATATATATATTGTCAAAATACATATAATTAAAGTAGATTCAAATGATGTGTTATGTTGAATATATCTTATTTATTATTGTTTTCAACCTTAGTAAATTGTTTTACTAGAGTTCTAAAGAAACATGTATTGTCACAAATATGTATATGACAGTCAAAAGGCATCATCATCAGAAGACGAAGGTCCACCATCAACATCAACATCATCATCAAGTTTGATAATGAACAGTTCTATGATATATGAAGGTGCTTTAGACATGTCATCCTCACCGTCCACGTGTACTAATCATCTACTTTCCGGTGGGGTTACCGTCATTTTAGCCTTTTGGTGGTTGTGGCACCTCATCTGATTCACATTCATCATCATTATCAATCCAATATTCCGCTCGAAAACTCATCTGATTCACATTCAGTGGACTTTATTGTCTATGATGGCTGGCCAATGTTACAACTAACAATTCTAACATGTTGAAATTCATTTTCATCAATTATGATGGGCCTTATTGGGCCCTTTTATGGGCCTTATTGGGCCCTTTCATGGGCTTGATTGGTGATGAATGGACTGACTCATTTATATAGATGGAGATTTTGAGAGTATGATTGAGAGAGAGAGAGAGAGGGTGAGAGAAAAGAATTTAGATTTATTTGGTGGGTGGTTGGAGATTATCTATTAGTATTACTCATTTTTAAAATTAAAGTTCATGTTATTTTTTTTATGATTTATTTAGATTTTTCTTTTTAGGTATTAGACAAATAGATAGATTAGTGGTTGTAATATAATATATATCATATTAGTACTCCTATAATATTATATAAATTTGTTATTGTTAACAAATTGCTATGTCTACTAGTGTGATTGTAATTAGAGGTGTATATTAGGTGTTCAGATAGAGTTCGGGTCGAGTCAAGTTAGGGTTTCATATATACGTAATAACGTAAACAAAATTCCAATCTTATTGGATCATTGTAATGCGAGTTATTATAAAATCAAGTTGATTCGATTAGTTTAGAATAATTTTAATTGTAATAAGAGATATGCATTCGAATGTGTGGATATCTTTCGGGGATCACACAAAACGAATATAATCATAAAACTATTTGTATGACAAGTTTGGTAATAATTTGAGTCTACTCAATTCAATAAAAAGAACAATTATAAGTTGAACATAAAAAGTTAATTAAGTAAAGATAAAGAAATAGTAAGCAAAATGAAGGTGAATTTCAAGTTGTTAAACAATCAGTTGAATTTAGCTTATGATCTTATTGGTGTATAAATTCTAAACAACATTACCTAATGTTAGACATTAGAACATGGATATGGGTGTTAAAATTAGGAAATAAATTCATATATAATAGTCTTAATAATATCTGCACGGGTGTTGAACTAACTCAATTACTTAATTATAATTTTTGACTCATCATCATTAAATCTAATATTCCGCACGAGAGCAAGATCTAGGTGAGTGTAGTTGACGGATAATCCATACTCATACTCCCTTCACAGGGAGGATTAGAGGAAAGCGATCGATTTTACCCCAAACAAAAGAAACCCTGCATATAGAGGATATGGATGGCAACATTGTCTCGAGACAACACCTGTTTGCAGCGAAAGACTAGATCTACATATAATAACATAATTTAAAAACAAATAGAAGGTAAAAAGATAAAATAAAGTCACGATGAGAGAAAAAAAAAACAAAAAAAAAGCATTTAAGATATTATTATGGAAATTGACACTTTAGCAACTAGAATTTGAAACAACAAAATCTGTAAAAAAAAAAAAATTAATTAACAAGATAAAGTACTCTACGTTGGAGTATGGACATATTATTTTTTTTAGGTTTACCTAATAATAATTATTATTATTTCGGGCAATTGTGCTGTTCACGTTACGCAAAGTATATCTATTATAATTAAATAAAAGTACATCGACTATAATTATCTTTTGGGCATTAAGCATATTCTATTTTATTATTAGATATTTATGTACATCTTATAATTAAAAAAAAAAAAAAGCCTAGACCAAGAATTCTCTGATATACTCTCACTAACCTCTAAGATTTTTAAATTAGATATTTATGTAGGAAAAATTGTGGACTAGATATTTTTGGAGGAATTTTGTGAGGATAGCATTTGGAATTTGTTTATTAAATAATGATTTATTTATTGGTTGGTGCATATCTTCTATACATATTTAGTGAGTACACGCTAAATATAAATATATAAGTGAGGAATTTGGTGAGATTTAATGAATGTTTTTTATTAAGGTATTAATCTTTTGGAAGCTGGAAAGATTTGAAGAAAAAATATTTTTTTTTCTTCTAAATAAATAAAAGTTTCTTCTGTTTAATGTTAATGGAATTTACAAAAATGGTCGTTTTCCAACAACAATCAACGAGAGATCACAAAGCATAAACGATTCTATATTTAACAAAAAGTATCGATAACATTAAAAAATAGATTTGTACACAATAAGACCCTCAAAAAAGAGTTTATATACAATCCAATGGGGTTGTATCCTAATTCCATTTTATGATACCAAGAGTACCCCATCAGACATCAAGCTTATATGTTAATTAACCACTCTATAATTTTTCGATGTGAGATCACATATCAGTTATTTTTTCAACACTCTACCTCACATGTTAGCCATTTTTTAATTGGACGGAAATGTAGTTTATTGAAATTTTCGGCTTTGATACCAAGATAAATTTGGTATTGAAATTGCACACAACAAGATATGTACAAGAGGTTAGTTAAATGCACCCAAACACAATAATGTTTGAAAATTTAAAATAGATAGATTATTTTTCAAAAAAAGCACACAATAAGCCACGGATGAACTTAATACCAAATGTAAGCGCTTAATGCCCAAATCTGAGGGTAAGAGGTTATTCGCACTTACTAACTGCAAACAAGTGTTTTGATCCAAAAAAACCAAAGGGGTGGTTAGTAACTGCGAATAGGCTGTTGAATTTTTTTTGACCAAATCTCTAGTCAACAAGTCAAAAAAAGTCAAATACCCTAATCCCACCTTCTAGGAACAGAGGAGACCTAGTCAAACTGAGCCAAACCCTCTATTCGCAATAAATCTGCTGAGTTAGAATCTCACCTAATCTTTTCTCGTTTGCCCTATGATCATAATTCATAATAAAAAAATAGAAAAAGGGGGAGAAAAAGATTTGGGATAAGATAATTAGAAATGGTGTAAGCAAAGCTTTAAGTTTAGAACCCTCATCTCCGGATCACTCATCACTCAAATGGCTGCTCAATTTTCTGGGTCGTGCTTACCAAATTCCTTGTCAAATCTTTGCTCTCTACAACAACGCCCTCCAAAAGGACGAAATTTATTAGCAGCTTTTGCCTCTACTCATCTGCAATCCTCACCAACCATTCAAGTCAGTCTTTTCAATTCGAAGCTTTAATTTTCATCTTTAATTTTTGATTCATGATGTAACAATTCATTTTTATTGAGAGTTGCAAAACCTTTAATGGGTATTATCGAAAATTCGTGCTGGAATTTTGATTTTTCTGCAATACTCATATGATGTGACAGGGGATTTGGGTCTGGTTATGGTGGATTTGGACTTGGAAGTTAATTTCATGGAATTGATGGAATGAAGTGTATTTTTGATATGTACTTGTATATCTGCTGATTAACCCTAAATAGATTGTAATAGAATTGTATGCTAATTGCTACCTTCTTGCTTTCCATATGCTCCTGGAACGGAGCTAGACGCATGCAAGGTGTTCGACTGTATGTGTCCTCTAAATTAATGGGCTTTAAATATTAGTTTGTTGCTAAGAGGAGGGGAGGGTAGGGAGGGGCAATGAGAATTGAACATAGGTTATTCTCGAGAAGGCTGTATATGCTCCAACTAAGACAAGAACTGATTCTCTTGTTTTTATTAATGTTACTTTAGTTTAATTGCTTGTATATAGCCAAAGAATATCAAAAAAAAATTGTACAATAAATGGTGTCTTAAAGTTTATTGTGTCTTTATGCTCCGCCCATGATATGCTCCGTCTTGCTAGGGGAACATATGGGTGATCAAGGTGTGCTGGTATTGGAAATGCTAGTTTTGGGTAAAAAATTTATCATGCAGTCTTACATTAGTGTTGATCTGGAAGGGTCTTGAAGTGAAAGTTTGATTGTGAGTGGAGGCAGATACTTTAGTTCAGTTGAGCTAATTAAAGAGGTTACAATATGGATTATGGAACAAAGATTGTTTTGGCTTATAGTTAGGGCTTTCATTATGTAGATGTCAGCTACTTAGATAAATTCTTGTGGTAGTGATACCCAAGGCGAAGGACTAGAACCCATCTACACCTTGTCCTAGTGTTCTTTGTGGCTCATCACAAAAAAAGAGTTGTCCGTTTGGTTGCTTGGGTTAGGTTTTGTGTGTGATGTTTCGATTTAGGTCGTCTCGGGTTTTGTATGTGCCTTTATTAGTCTGTCATTTTGGCTTAATTTATTGTCGGGTCAAGTAGGGTTGATTTTGACTCAATTGGATAGTTCTACTGACAGGCTTTTATGGTATGGTATCTTAATGGCCTAATTGGCTTAATTTTAGTTTCAAAGGTTACATTGTTATATTGTTCAGAATGTTGTCTTTTCATGATAGATTATTCCAATAGTTGAGATGTATATGTTAAGATGGACAAGAGAACACATTCTAAAGGATAGAATTGAAGATGAAAACGTAAGAAAAGGTTTTAACTTTGTTTGGCATGTGCAAAGAAGATGGAAAAATGCAAAAGTTAGAAAGTGAAGGGTCGGTACTTTGTGGAGCTTAGAAGGGAAAGAGGTAGATCGAAAATAACATGAGAAGAATGACATAGAGTATTGGGATTTGCACGAATCACGATCATATAAAAATACATATAAATGAATGAAGGAGGAGAATATATGTGGGTGATCATTGGAATTGATTTTAAATTGCCTGGATTGGGCCAAATAAAATATATCCTTTGTTATTGACAAATCATTTATTCTTTTTGTGCCTGTCCTCAAAATGACGAAAATGATTGAATCACTCAAATATTCCAATTTATATATTCGCAAATTCGCAAGTAAATGATTTTTGAATATTTAATTTTGTAAGATGACCTCTTTATCAAAGATATTATGCATTAACAAGCTATTCAATGTCATTTCATTTTGCGGTACACCGAAGTGTGTTTGATCAATTTACTAGATATGGTTATATTAATTGACAAAATTCTTCTACTTTTTTTTTATTGTCAACATGTAGATTGTTGGTGGAAGTGCAACTGGATACAGACATGCAAATGATACAAGTGTACTTGACTCTACAAAGGTCGAGGATAGTTGGTTTGATTTGGAAACAGATCTTTATCATTGGACGAAGTCGGTGCGTCCTGTTCAGGTATGTTATAGTTGTCTTACATCTTAATATATTTCATGTCATAGATTGGAGCTCTGGTTGCTTTTATACGATGTTTGTAATTCTTTTGTGCCAATTAAACAGTGGTATCCTGGTCACATAGCCAAAACCGAAAAAGAGCTGAAAGAGCAACTCAAACTGATGGATGTCGTGGTCGAGGTACGAGATGCTAGGATTCCGATGTCAACAAGTCACCCCCAGGTGGATCATCTCTTATGTTATTCTTTGTTTAGCTAGACACGACACCTAAAATTTGAGCTTTCATTTATATGCTCTATTTGTTTGTGACTAGTATAACATAATTCACCAAATAATTCACTTTTTAAATTCGCGTTTCACTCAAAATGACTCTAAAATAGCCTAAAACCGACTATAATTCGTTTTTATTGATTCGTGATTTACAAGGAGATTAGCAAATCATGTGACAGTGTTTGTGACTAACTTCAGATGGACCTATGGATTGGTAATCGCAAAAGAATTCTAGTTCTGAACAGAGAAGATATGATATCCACTGCAGACCGAAATGCTTGGGCAGCCTATTATGCAAAGCAGGGAATAAGGGTTGTTTTTGCAAATGGCCAACTCGGAATGGTATTGACACGATCCATTCTTATTCAAATTTTGGAGATTCTGAAATCTGCTTATGACTAACATGTCACTGGCACGTGCAGGGCAGCATGAAATTGAGTCGCTTGGCAAAATCACTTGCTGTTGATGTGAATATGAAACGGAGGGCCAGGGGGCTCCTTCCTCGTCCTGTAAGTTCTTGAAACTTTCCCGAGTGCTTTGTTTCTCATACAATATTACTGTCAGCCATTTGCCAAGGTTTTCTTAGTCCGAGTCAATATCACATGATTCGTTAACCATCTTGTGAATCACGTATCGAAAAAAGCGAATTATGGTAGGTTTTAGGCTACTTCTGAACCTTTTGAGCAAATCGCGAATTCAAAATGCGAACTAACTAGCAAATTATGTTTCATTGGTCCGAGTACAAGGTTTGCTAAGGTTTCCTGAATGCTAAGGGTCTGTTACTTTTTGAGAGGAAATTTTTGGTTGATACTTGATACTTCTAAAGGGATTCTCGAAAATAGTTTAGATAATAGGGACTAAAGAAAGGCTACCACTTATGTTATTCGGACTCTTCATTTTGCTTCACGTACCCGTGTCCGATTCTTGATCCTCGGACATTGCTATGGCGCTCACTCCAGTTTAGGCGTAAAATTGAATATTTAGACGTATTTGACTCTTGGAGACGTACCAGTATATAACATAAGTACCCGAGTCCAAGTAACATAGGCTACCACCAAGACTGAGTGAAATTAGCATCCACTAACTAATAAGCTTTTATATAATTACATGGTAGACTTAGAGAAATTTGCTTTTGCTTGGTGACAGCCTTCGGCTGAGTTTTGTCTGACAAATAACTGTCGGAATATCATTTTTCTCTAATCTTGCAATAAACTAGTTTGTTATGTTTCTGAGAGTGTTTACATGTATGTTGGATTTGTTCTCATTGTGTATCGTGATTACTAAACATCAAACAGGTTCGGGCTGGAGTTGTGGGGTACCCCAATGTTGGTAAATCATCGTTGATTAATCGCTTATTGAAGCGTCGAATGTGTCCAGCAGCTCCTCGACCAGGTGTTACACGGGAACTGAAGTAAGTATTTTATTGCATTCCATTTTCTTTATTCTTGTTTTAGACCAGTAGAGAAATTAAAGAGCGTTCAATGTTTATTTATTTATTTCGTTTTTATTTATATACAATCACCATTTAGAATGCTTCCATTATCGTTCCCAGAATTAACGAGTTTCATCCGTGAAAATTGATGAGGATTTCTGAATTTTTCCTGCGAAATCTCTTGAACAATTAGAGCGGCCTTTTAAATTTTGTTTGTATCCTTCTGATTTTCACTCATTTATCTCTGGTTAGGTGGGTTCGGTTTGGAAAGGACCTAGAATTGTTGGACTCTCCTGGTATAATCCCGATGAGAATCAGTGATCAATCGGCTGCTATAAAGCTTGCGATTTGCGATGATATTGGTGAGAGATCATACGATGTTGCTGATGTTGCGGCAATTCTTGTGCAAATGCTGGCAAGGATACCATCAATAGGTTCGGCAATTTCGTTTCATGGTTTTACATTTCGAGAATATTCATCCTTCCTTCCACTTTGTCGGTCTTTCATACTTCATTAGGTATTTTATGTCTGGTTCCCTAATCACTTTGTTACTCAACCATTTACCGTAATGGTTCGCATCATTTCTAAATTCATCTATAAGTATTGCATCGGTTACATTTCCAGCATAAGCTGAAATTCTAAGCGGACAGTCAAAGGAAGGGAAAAATACTAAACTCGGCTAGTATATAACCTCCCTTTATTATATGGGTGTGTTTGGTAAATGACTTGGCTTTTTGTTTGGTCAAACTGACGTGTTTGGTAAATGGCTTTTATGCCAAAATCAAAAAGCCACTATGAATAGCTTTTTCATTGACTTTTGGCTTTTGACCTACTTTTTCTGTAACAACAAATTTTTACCAAACATCTCCTACTTCAACAGTTGACTTATCTAGCAAATTGGTCAATACTTTCCAGCTAGTCAAACCAATCAACTGCTTTATCCAACAAATATATGTCAAACATACGCTACACAATATGTTAGTTCATTTGACAAAGCAATTTTTGTGATTTTCTCATAATTCAAGAATTTGCCTCTTGTTTTAGGTACAAAAGCTCTTTACAATCGGTATAGGATCGAGACAGACGGCCAGTCTGGTCAAATGTACGTTCATCACTTATATTATCCGACTCCCTTGTGTATTCCAATTATTTACTTCAATATTCGAAATCGATAAATTAGTAGTTCACCCGTAAACTGATTTCTCCGTTGTTTTCTTTTTTTGGCCCTGTTCCTCTATTTTCGACAATCGCAGATTTGTTCATAAGCTCGCCCTCAAACTATTCGGTGGGGATGTCCACCAGGCGGCATTTCGCATCCTTACAGACTTCAGGAAGGGTAAATTTGGCTGGTTCTCTCTTGAAAGGCCTCCAAGGTAGAACAGCAACAGTGAAACTATCAGAAAGCAGAAGCCATCGTCACACAACACGTAAATTTATTGATCCAACGTAAAGCACGCAATGCGCATTCAACCGCAGATGGAAGATCGATATATAGATCTGCTGGGCACCATTTGGCTAAGAAAATCGTGTCATAGGACAGGCTATCGGATGCTTTACCACGATTCAGTTTGTTCGGCATCAACCTTGCCATGGCTTACGATTTACGAACAATATTGCTTAACTGTATTAAACATTGTATGTTGCTGTATAGTGGCTGCATCCTGTATAGTGTGAGAGAATTATGGAGGAATGTTCTAGTAGATTTTCTAGTTTCATGTAGTGTTATAGTACTAGTTTAAATTATATGATCGAGGGTTTTCTCTTTCCTTCTTGTGATATCGATTCGATTCGATTCGATTCTCATGACTTGCATGGAAGATTAATTTCTTTCCTCTTACTTGTAGGGATTCTTAAAACTTACCTATGAATATAAAAAATAGTTACGTGAAAATAAAGATAAAAATCACACGAGATTACGTGGTTCAACTAATGTGACTTACATCACGAGGTAAAATGTATATACTCTTGTTAGCTTTTATGGCTGAAGAAGAAATGGGACGAATGGAAGAAAATAATTCGAAAACATTAGAATATTAATATACAGTGGTTTGAACACTCACCTCTACGTATAGGAAAATATGTGTTGAACCAACTTAATAAGAAGACTAATATTATAACAAGCTATGAGCTCGTTTTTTCCATCTTAAACATTTAAATTATAACTATTTCTTCATCATCATACCCAGTGTATCCCGCTCATAGAAGTCAGGGTTTGGGGAGGGAAGATAGACGGCAACTCATACCCATATAGGAGAGTGTGATCAAAGAGTTCTTTGGCTCAAAAGGTCTTCAAATTTTTGACAAAAAAAAAAGCAAGCTACAAATTTAATGCACCCATTGTTTTTCTAGAGCTTTTTATGAGGATAAAGGAAAGTCCTTCACATGACAATTACAAGTAAAAAAGGGTAGGAAATAATTGTACAATCCCCTGTCTTATGGAGAAAGAACTTTACATTTTGGCTTTACATTTGGGTGGAATTAATATAAAGGACTAAGCTAATCACTAACCACCCATCACTATATGCATTCATTCCGATCATCAAATCGATTATGAACTAAATATCTCTGATTTCGTTAAAATTGGATTTTGACTCTATATTAATTTTACATCACGATAATTCATTTGTAAAATTAGATTAAAGTCAAATCAAATTATAAAATCAAATAAATTTTGAATCAGACCTATGTTAAACACCTCTGATAATTATTCCTCCCTACCATTTAATTTACTTGTCTTATTTGAGTTGGGCACGCAAATTAAAGGTAGTAGAGGACCACCTAAAAGTAGGTAATTGAGGTATTTTAATTGATTATATGAAGTATTTGTTAATGTGGTAGTTAGAGTATTTTAAGTAGCGTACGTAAGTGGGGATATTTTAGTCATTACTTGTGTAAAAATAGAGTATCTTGGTAAAAAAAAATCCATGCTAAGAAAAGAAAATAGGACAACTAAAATGACTTTACACAATAGAAAAACAGGACATGTAAATTGAATCGAGTGACTATTACTAAATAGATTTTTTTTGTTGAAAATTGAAATATCTATGCCCTTTTACTTTCTAAGCATATTCCCTTTTACCCTTCTAATTTGGCTTACCTCATAATGCCTTATCTTTGCTACTAAATCCATAATATTTCTTGACAATTGACATGTCTTCTTTTTATTTATGTTATGGACAGGTGCTCTTTTGAGATATCGTCTTTTGTAAAAATTACTCTTAAATTTATATTTACAGTTGTAATAATATATTTTTATTATCTTCAAAAAAAAATATATTTTTAGTATTGAACTGGGCTTTTGAGAGCCGTCTTTACAAAAGATGGTCTCTTAGTAAGAATTTGTGTTTATCTTAATCTTTGGATACACAAGTCAAAATATTTGTTAGTCAATATAATTAGGTTAAGGTTGACCTGATAAATTTTTAAATGATTTAAATATAATACTTTTAATAAAATTAAATTAACATTTAAAAGATATATGCAAAAAATTTTAAAAATAGTGACATTACCTTCGACATTATGTTTTAGGAGCAAAAGTTATCGTCCAAATAAAAAAATTAGCAGATATTTGAGCCTATAAGATTCAACTCTCAACCTCTATTTTTTCAAAATAATTTTTTTGACTATTAAGTTACATTTTTTTTATTGTGAATATAGATAATATTTAATTTATAGTGAGCCAAAAAATTGTAGTGAACATAAAATACAAATTCTTAAATTTAATTATAAAGTCAGTAATATAACCAAAATACATTATTTATAGAAAAACATTGTTAATAAAGTTTATTTGACCATTACATCAAATTAGGTAAAGGTAAAAGACACTCTTAGTATCCCGTATAAGGCAAGGTTCAAGTGGGGGGTTTTGTTTTCGTGAAAGATGCGGACAATTCATATCCGTTTTCCCATGGAGGGAGTAAGAGAGATGCGTGCAGTCGAAAAACCCTCAATTGATACCTGCGCCCAGTAGGGGTCGAACCCCAAATCTTCTGCTCCACATACAAATGCTCTATCCATTTATGAGCTTTGGTATTATATATATCAAATAATTAAACCTAATCAAATGTTAAAACGTGACAAAAATACGAAAGTTTCTAATTATTACACTTTTGAAAAAACATAATTATTAAAGATTAAGGAAAAAAAATAATAATGAAAAATTATAAAAAAAAATATAAAAAAAGTCACTTTAGATATAAAGTGGTTCATATCACATGATGTAAGCTTATTTCATGCTGATAAGAACAAGTTTAGAAAGCTTAATGAAGAAAAATTCAATTACGATAATTGCTAATGTGGCCACTTGTAAAAAGGCTACTATTATTCACATTTAACAACTTTATACAACATTAAAATAAAATTCAAAAATCCAGTCTTATCTCAATTGAAGAATAAAAATTATTTTTGGAAAAAAAAATTGATTTAGTTCTTATTTAGTACTTTTTCCTTAGTCAACTGTAATGATTATATATGGTTATCAGTCCAACATTTCGCACAAAACAGAATTCAAGAAAAAAATACCCCTTAAAAAATAAAACTGATAGGACTATAGGAGAAAAGCGCGCAAACAACTAAACTCCATAATCACACTCATACTCTACTCATTTGGTTGTTTTGGATTTTTCCTTATTTAGATATTAGGGTTGTCTAGTTACCAATTGATAGCATATTCGAGGAGTTGATTTCGACAGGACGACAGAATTAGATCTTGATGTAAATTAGTTGATTCATTATAACAAGTTGTTCCAACAAATAATTTACCAACCAACTCATTTAATTATCTTTTTGTACCTAGTTAAGCTAAAATTATTCACCGGGCTATTTGCCAATATATTAGAGGCGAATTTAAAAATTCATAAGATGCTTAATTGTATAGAGCTTTAAAAATGAAGATTTTTAATTAGCAGCGAAGCATTATTCCGGCGAAAAGAGAGTTGAAATCTGATAATCTTAATTGACATGTAAAGCAAATTAAATTTAAGGAAAAATTTTATATTTGCAAAATTAAAAAAAATTAATTCTTATTTACTAGCCACATATTATGCAAAGCAAATCCAATTCTCTATAAATGCTTCAATGTTAATCTAAATATGACATGTAAAGACCAAAGATTTCTAAGGTCAAGCAGGAAAGAACATGCGAAAACACACAAAAGAAACATTAGAATAAAAAATGTAAAATAGTGGCCAACTATATCATTTTTTATTGTTATTTTCTATTGAATGAATATATATTCTTCAATTTTTTAATACTAAATATTTCTATTTTAATTTGATAGTTTTTTAAGATAAATTAATATATCAAAAGAAAAGTTGATATGAATATAGTAATATGAGAGTAATCTTTTATCTACTTTATATTTTTTTTATTCACGACTTTACGTATATTTAGATAATTAATATTTAAAGCTAAAAAATTCACATAGTAGCAAATTGAGTATAATACAAAAGTATATTTATGACTAATAGAATAATATAAACAAATCAAGACCAAGAAAGTATTCAAGATATTACTCACCAAGTATATATGTAAGTCCACATAGTCTGTGCATATGCGTTCAATTAATTGGTCTATCATAATTCGTCACATAGTCTCACCGTGGCCCACTCGTGAGGACACGGGACACCCGTGGGCTCGGGTCCACAAACTCACGGGTCAAGAGCATTGACTTGCATATACACTTGGTGAGGTTTATTGTTTCCCAAAACCATATGGCAATAGGAGGATTAGCTCACCAAGTATATATGTAAGTCCACAACTCACTTTTTTATCGATGTGGGACCTTGTCTCACATGTGAAGTATTTCCAACATTAGACATACAGTCTCAAACGACTTAGAGTTCACCTATAAGATAATAAAATAAAAAAGAAAATAAAATTTTATCTCAGTTGAAATAATTATCACTTTTCATAAAAAAATTCTAAGTTTAATTCTCACCTAATTTTTCGGTCTCGTAAAAAAAATAAGTGGAAGGTGCGATCCACGCAAAATTTAGACAGAATGACGTGGATGATTGTAGAAAGAGATGCTCTTTAATTTGGTGTCAATATATATATGGTTATGTTATTCAGAGGGTCTTATTAAAGCAATGTCGGTTACTCAATCTTGCTTTTCTAAAGCTTGACTTCTTGTAGGTCCCTTTCTGATTTGGTTGACCAAATAGTTGACTTTTTGTCACACTGACTTTTAATTCCATGTCAGGAAACCAATATGTTAAGAAACCAACTCAACCAAAAGTTTAAGCTGATGATTGCGGCCCCAGATTATGTTGTATACTTTAATAATTATGTGATTGCAAGTTAGAGGCTTTTGGATGCCTGTAGATTTTCACTCTCTTTGAAGATTTATCTTGAGTCGATGGTCTCTCTGACCGTACTCTTCTTTATGAATAAGAGTTGTCGTCTTCTTTTTCTCCCTAGACTCTGATTATAGTTTTTCTTATGAGGAGCATTTTCCTAGAATAAACCCGGTGGTCGGATGACTTGCTATCGCAAGTGTTAGTACTTAATTATTTAGAATATTTTATGTAAAATTTAAAATTTTTCTCTAATTTTAAATTAATATTCTATTTAAATTTTTTGGTGAATTATCTACTATAAGGTCATCGGGTTACCCAAGTTTACTCTTGCAAATACCCTTTAAAGTTGAGATTATTCATGATTAATCAATAGGTGAGATTATTGTAGGAAAATTCCTAAAATATAATGGAAATTAATCCCAACTTGGATGTAAAAATAGCAAGGCTTTTAATTAAAAGATCAAAATTGGGAGTTGAACCTCATGGTTATACTTAAATCATTTTCCCTAAAAAGGAAAGAAAAAGAAAGTGCAACCATTTTAGTTTTTACTGTACAAAAAAAAAAGAAAAAAAAACTATTATTATGACAAAAAAATGAGGAAGAGACAAGACAATGAGTGGAGGATTTTTTTTTTTCTTTATCTAAATTCTGAATCTTTCTTAATTCCTTTTCCTTCTTTTATTTTGTTTCCTCTTTATAGAAATGGATAAATATTGTTCAACTTTATTTTAATGAGGATTAGTTTTGTTGATTTTTCATTTTATCTAAAAGTGTTATAAATTTTGTTTGATTGAAACTCGAATTTCTAAAATTTTAAAATTAAATTGCCTCATTCGCAAATGAATGAGAAATTAAGAAAAATGGGTACAGTGGTATTTTATGGGAAAGTGAGAGAAATATTTGAATGAGATAAAAAAGTAAATTAAATGTGTGCATGACTAACTAACATATTTTTTTCGTTTCAAATTACTTGTAACATTTTATTTTACACATTATTTAAAGACATAATTTGATTCTAAATAGTAAATATCTTTATTTCGCTCGACAAAAATTTATGAAACTTATATAATTAAAAACCACTTTAAGACGAACAAAAAAAGCTCACGTAACTATATTATTTCTTATGCATCATCATCATTATCCTACCCAGTATTTTCCCCTCATAGAAAACTATGGGCAGGATCTGGGAAGGGAAGGACGGCGACAACTCATACCCGTAAAGGAGTTCTCATGCATAAGTAGAGCTAAATTACATATAAACAAAATTATTGATGAGTAGTATTACTATGCAAATGTTACAAATAAGTTAAAATGCAGAAAGCATAAAAATAGTGGGCCAATCCTCTTATTATTAGTTGGTTTTAGGATCTATCCTTATAACTTTCAGCTCGTCTCTTGAGTGACGTCTCTCAGGTCCAGTTCAGCAAAATCTTAATGCCTACTCTTACTCTACATTTTTCTTTATCAGCGTATCCAATTAGAAATAATCTCTTAAAGAGACCATCTCTTATAAGTATCTGCGTATAACTGTTATATACACTAATTATACAGTCAACTCTATACGTAAATCTTGTTGTGTACAAGTGTTTAAGCCATGTTGGGTATGTTTACTATTTATATTTAGTAAAAGTAAATCCAACATGGAATACACACAAAAGCTTCCCACATCATGCTGAATCCTCACTTAAAGTATCAACTGAACAAACTCCCAACAACTAGATTTCCACTTTCACTCCTCTCTCATCACTTTCCAAGTTAAGGATAGTTCTGAGTATGTGTAGAGTGTCTGACTGTATATAACTTTCTAAATTTTTTTTTTAAAAAAAGTAAAATGTATAGAGCCTTAAAGTTTATGGTGTATTTTGACTCCATCCCTAAATCCGAATATCATTCTTTTATGCCATATATTATTGTACATTTCAATATTAATATTTTTTCATATCCACTTCATTCGTCTAGAATCTTAATTTTGTACTATTTACCTTTCACAAATACTCTTAATTAACAAGTTCAAATATAATTAAATGAAATGTTATTGAATTTATATCAAAGTAAATTTTAATTATATATTAATACAACTTTTTATAATTTTAGTTATGCATAATTACGAATATTAAAGATTAAATTAGTGCATTATCAATTGTGTAAAAACAAATGATCGTACATTTAAAGCATATAGAAGATAGTAAAACTTTTCTACAAAAAACTCCAATCAAAACCTAAACAGACCTGAGTCTAGATTCTCCCGCATAAGTGACTAAGATCATCATCATCATCAGAGGCGGAGCAAAAGTTGAAAATTTTTTGAAGATCCTGTGCAATTTCGGAAATCATGACATATTTTGATCAACTTTGTATTTTTATCACTAAATATATATCACGTAATTTAATATTGAGGCCTCCAAATTTTTTGGGGCCCTGTGCGGTGGAACATGCTAAACATGCTCAGAACCCCCTCTGATCATCATACCCAGTAAATATATCACGCACATAGAAAACTATGGCCAGGGTCTAGAGAGGGAAGGTTGACGGCAGCTCATAACCATAAAGAATTGCACGATCAAAAAGTCTCCTAACTCAAGAATGAATAAGATAAGATTCTGATTCTGCAAAAGCCGCTAACATGTTTTATTCAATTATAAATAGAGGTACGTGTATATGGTTTCCTTTCCCCCTCTTCCTTCTTTCTTTTCTTACTTACCACTAAACAACTTTTGTTCATATAAAATCTCTTATGAAGTTTATCTCATCATCATGGATTATTATCAAATATTCTCTATTTTTTTTTTTACATTTCTTGTTTTATGATAAATCTTTGGGTGATGCAACAATTACATTACTAAATAAGTGTGATTATACAGTTTGGCCCGGATTATTACCCAATGCAGGAAGCCCGGATTTGGGTTCTACTGGTTTCGAACTTTCCTCTGGTGGGGTCAAATCATTTCAAGCTCCACCCGGATGGTCGGGCCGAATATGGGCTAGAACCCGATGTGGGCTTGACCCAATCTCAGGAACTTGGGCTTGTTCTACAGCTGATTGTGGGTCGGGTCAGATTGAATGTAACGGGTTAGGGGCTAACCCACCCGCTACCCTTGCTGAGTTTACAATTGGATCAGGTCCAGGTCAGTGGCCAAGGTACATGGGGGCCGGGCAGGTCTCGCCCTTCCGCTCCATATATATGAGAACGTCTTACTATAAGACGAGTTCATATAAATAATTTATTTTTAAAATTGATTATTTTAAAATTGTAAGTGATTATCTGAGACTACAGTCTTATTAAAAATTTTGTTATTTCATTTTTAATCTTGTTTTTCTATGTTGGTCCATTTTTTTATAATGGATATTTTTTAAATGTTTATCCACTATTTAAAAATTTAATTTATTTTGAAAAATATTTTTTGAACAATTTTAGCCATTTGTCTTCACGAGATTCAATTTCTTTATTGTATTAATTCAATGTAATCATCAAATTTTTTATAAAAAAATAATAATTTTAGCTATTTTTAATATTATATTTATCACTTTATACTCCACTCACTTTTAAGATTTAATTTTTTTAATAAGTATGTTTATCGTATAATACAGAAATATTTAAAAAAAACAGTCTAGTGCACTTGCACACATGCACGCACGCATATATATATGTACGTAAAATTTCAATTATATATATAGTATGAAAATTTATACAACTTTTGAACGCATAAATTCTTATTTATGTACGTGGAATTTCAATTAATTAACTAAAAATATTTTGATAGTATAAACAATACGTTTAAGCATATTAGCCTCTTAATTTAATTTATTGATTTTCGTTCCTAATCGATGTAGGTGATCACGACTACTACGATGTAAGCCTGGTAGACGGGTTCAACATTCCGATGGTGGTAGAAGCAGAAGGCGGATCTGGGTCGTGTCTGACAACAGGTTGTGCATCGGACTTAAACCAGCATTGCCCGAACGAGTTACGGGTGGGTAAAAATGATGCATGTAAGAGTGCATGTGGTGCATTCGGGACTCCGGAATATTGTTGTAGTGGCGAATACGGAGCTCCGAATAGATGTACGCCATCTTTGTATGCACAAATGTTTAAGACATCATGTCCACATGCGTATAGCTACGCTTTTGATGATGCAACTAGCACATATACATGTATGGATGCTGATTATACCATTACATTTTGCCCCTCTTTAACAAGGTTAGTTTATTTATTGCTCTACCTTTAATAAAAATAAATTTTGTTTCATAATATTCTCTCTGTGCTTTTAAGTTCTTTCACCGTAATCAAAAAATTTTCCATTTTAGAATATTTTTGATTTTTGGAAAGTTTTCATTCCACTTTTACCCCTTAAAATCTCACTTTCTTTACTTCACAGTTCACACTACTATTTACTATTTAATTATTTTCTCTTCCATACTTCCAATACAATTATTATTTTTTCTCTCATACTTCTAATACAATCAGTACTTCATACTAATATTTAATTAAAATAATACCCACTACAACCGAAAGATTCTATATACATAATATTTGTGAAAAACCCAAAGTGGTAGAATAAATAAGATCGGAGGGAGTAATAAATTTAGTTCAATATAAATATAAAATCATATTATTTTATTTTTTAATAGTTATACTTCTTTCTATAAACTCTCACTTTAGAAATTGAGTTATTTGTTTTATATATATATTTGTTATATACGGCGTCATTTTAAGCCATCTTTCGTGCATTACATAATATTATCCTATTTCCTAATGAATTATCTTTTCCTAATTTTTTTTTTGAAAATCCCTTTAAACTTTTATTTTTGCTTCGTGCGTGGGCATACTTTATTCCTTTCATATCCTATTTAAGTTTGTCTAATTCTTTTGAACCTTTACAATTTTATTTGTCAAATTGACACTTTCAATATAGTCTTATAAAACTTTAAAGCATGTTGGGCGATATTGTGATTTCTTTTATGACAAGTGTTAATGTTCATCATCATTATCTTTATCGACCAATATTCCGCTCGAAAACAGGGCCGACTCTAGACAAAGGCGAGAAGGACCTGTGTCCAAGGCCCACGAAAAATATTGACAATTTTTGCCTTTATATGCATAAAACTTGAGACCTTCTATAATTAAATTGTGCATTAAACAAGTCAAAGTGTAAATAATGATAATTGTTACCTTATTTACTAATTATTGAATTATAAGTGCACGATTATCAACCAATAAGCGGATAATTAGCGCCCATATTTTTTTGCCTCATACCCCTAAAATCTCAGGGCCGGCCCTGCTCGAAAATATTATTTGTGTGAGGAAAGGTGACGGCCAATTCGTACTTGTATTCCCTTTAAAGAGAGGACTGGAGAAATATGGTCAATCTTACCTCCGAAAATCTAGAACATTGTATAAAGAGGAATATAAGTGACATTGTTGCCTCAAGAGCAAAACTATATGCAGAGTTAGTTTAAGCAAAAATCAAAAGGTTATTCATAGTAGCTTTTTTTTAGCTTTCAGGTTTTTGGTACAACCAACAAATAATTTTTGTCAAATATCTTTGTAACAGCTAGTTTATTAGCCAATACTATTCGACTCCAGTAAGTCAAACCAGCTGCATATAACTTAAAACGATGATGATGATGATGATGATTATTCTTCTTCTTCTTCTTCTTCTTCTTCTTATTATTATTATTATTATTATTATTATTATTATTATTATTATTATTATTATTATTATTATACTCCCTTCTATTTAAGCTAGTTGTCCCATTTATTTTTTATCATTGTTATCACTCTTACTTTGTATTTTATTCTTAATCTATATTTTAAAAACATAGTTATTATGTGTGATCTTATTTAATTAGTGTCAATGCAAGAATTATTAATAGAAACTTTTTAAGATTTTTAATAAAAAACAATTACAGATATTAAATAAAAAAACTAAATTGGACTACTAGCTTGAATGGGAGTATGAAATTGAAGCAGCTAGTTTTACTTAACGCTTTAAACAAAATTATTAAAGAGCAATAAAAAAAATTTATAAATAGAAAAAAAAGGAAAATTTGCCAAGAATAATCCCAACTATCACCCGTTGGCCAGAAATAATCCCAACTATTGATTATTTTTTAATAATCCCAACTATTGATGAAGTTTGCTGAAAACAGTCCCAAATCCATTTTCAACCGGTTGTAGCAGGTTTTTAGAGTATTTTTTTTTACCTTTTTTTAACTTTCCTTCATCAAATTAGGTAAACCTATATTAAAGTTAAAAAAAAAGGTAAAAAAAAATACTCAAAAAACCTGCTACAGCCGGTTGAAAATAGAGTGGGACTGTTTTCAGCAAACTTCATCAATAGTTGGGATTATTAAAAAATAATCAATAGTTTGGATTATTTTTGGCCAACGGGTGATAGTTTATTCTTGGCAAATTTTCCAAAAAAAATTGCTACATAACTTAATACTCCCACCTTCCAAGCAAAATTGTTTTTTTTTTTTTTTTTGCATTATCAATTATACACAAGCATATTTCTAATTTTAATTATTACTATTAACTAAAAATTAAATTTTGATATTAATAAAATTTATGTTAAGATGAAATAAATAAATGTTATTTGTCTATACATATATGTTTTAATCACTTAATATGGACTGACCCAATTTTAAATTTCTTAAAATTTAATGAAAAAACTATTTTTATCTTGTTAACTCCTATATAAGTTTAACTTTGAGCTGCTTGTATGGGTCCATCTCACAATGAAACGATCTCATACAAGAATAATTTTTTTAATTTAATATCAAAATTTAATGATTTCATATTGTATTTGGTTTACTTATTTATGTTTTCAATCAATAGTCTAACATGAAGATATTTTAAATTTTGCAGCCAGCAAAAATCATCACTTGATTCTCAATTACCTACGCCAACTGATTCAAACACAGGATCCGGATCCGGATCTGGATCTGGATCTGGATTTGGAACTCTTTTCGGAATTGATACATGTCATGAAAAATTTTGCGTAGGAGGTGGTCAATTTTTGTCGAATGCAAGCAAAATTGTTAATGTTGCCGAGAAACTTGTGATTATTTTCATTGTTGTTTCATCAATTCTTCATTTTATTATTGTTTTATGATTTTTTCCTCGACCAAATTTTCTATTTCTTCTATAATTTAATTATAGTTACACGATGATACAATAACCTATTTAAAATCCATCCAAGCGTACTCAAAATTCGTTGTCATAATTTGCTTTTAGTAGGATATATTTAGCGACCTTTAATTTGAATATCGCTGTTTCAAATTGCTAATAGTATATATAGACGATTTAGTGACATTTATTAGACCCTTTAGTAGCAGACTAAAAGATTACAAAAACTTTTTGCGACGTAGGATCTAGTGACATTTCTCACAAATGCCACTATAGACTATAGTAACAATTACATATGTCACTAAAGACCAATTAAAGTGTCGCTAAATCATTATTTGGTGAAACATTAAATAAAAACCAATAATTATAACATTAAAAATATGAATTAGTGGAATTTTTACAATGCCGCTAAATCTAATGTCGCAAAAAGTTTAATTTGTTGTAGTGTGCAATTACTAGTGTTATTATAAAATTAATTTTGGATTTATGATCACATTTTTGTTGAGTTCGTTCTTTTTTATAGAACTGAGAAAATTTACATAGTTATTTTCTAATATAGTTTTTTGTATTGTAAAATAACAATGATAAAAATACATCTACACGTAAAAATCTATTAATTCACCCTTATATATGAGATTGATGAATTATTGAATTTAGTAACACATTACACACAAAACATTCGATTGATTTCAAAGAAAAAACGCAGAAAAACATGATATTCGAAGCCACAACATTAAAGCTTGAATATGTATGTAATGTGTGGAACTATCACTCACTCTGGTAAATGACTTTTATTTTTACTTTTTGACTGTTTTTAATAAAAATAAAGCTATATTTGAGAATGAAAGGAAGAGTAAATTGTATGTTTTTTACATCTATAAAAAAATTTAAAATATGTTAGTTCTTGTCTTAAATCACGTGTTTGCTATCAAATTCTTTTAATTTTTTAAACTTCTTGTCGTGGTAGCAAAACTACCTTCCTAAAATTTTATATAATCATACATATGAATTGTCACTAGTCTTATCTAGTCACGTACTAATTTTTTCGATTACATAGTAAATTGATGAAAAATTACGAAAAAATAGGTTTCAAAAGATTACCTAAAAGACACTCCTAGTATCCCCGCCTTAGAGAAGCTCGCAGTCAAGAAACCTCCAATCGATATATGCGCTCAGTAAGAGTCGAAGCTCAAACCTTCTGCTCCATATACAAATGCTCGATCTATTGCCCCCAAGTTGATTACCTAAAAGAGACGTTACTTATTTCAACTCGATTCTATTTTTAGCCATTACTTCGCTATATTCGATTTTGGTTGTGCTCTCCTTTAAGGTTTGAGTTGCCACCGTTCTTTTCTCCCCAGACCCTATTCATAGTTTCTATGAGCGGGATACACTGAGTAGGATGATGATGACGACGACTTCGCTATATTCGATGAAACGTGATCAAAGCTCTTACCATCAACACACCAAATAATTGACTTGTTGAAAAAGATGTAGTGACATTTATTGGTCTGACATTTCACACAATAACATTTGTAATTGTAATCGTCCGCTGCCGAGCGTCCATAAAGTGGTTCCATTCTTCATTCTGTATCTTCCCCATTTTCCATCCAACTGCAGAACAACCTAGAAACATCACCATTGTCGTAACTCGCAAGCTTCTACGGTTCTACCATGGCTAAAGTGTAAGAAATCATATCAACTGATTATTCTTTGCCATTCTTTATGAATTTCAATCTTTCTTTGCCGTTTCTATTCATGTTTTGAGTAGCAATTTCAAATGAATGATGTTTATGACTTACTAATCGATAACGATTTGGTGTTTTCAGAGAAAATCTTCCACCAATTCTGGATTCCACTTCCGAGAAACCTCCTCAATTCGATGGGAAACCTAGGTATTTTGATTTACTTCTCTTTCCGTATCTCTTATCACTGTTTTACAGATTTGCGAGTTTCTTAAATTTGAAGATTTTTCGTGCAAAATCTACTTAAGTTAATTATTTATTCAATACTGTGCAGTGTGCGCGTTTAACGCAGATTTGCATGAATGGAGAATAAATTAATTTTTTGCATACAATTATGAGATTAATTTATTGCCTAAGCTATTGGTTGTTCTAGTAAAGAATTAAACATGTCAAATAGAAGTATTAGTTTATACGAGAAAATACATGAGCGATATGTATACTATTTGTGTTTTCAATGATGACATCATATCAATTTCGGATGAAAAATTTTCATGATAAGAACCGATTTAATTTATATATATAAGTCATCCCCTTAATATTTCAGATATTTTTCATTTGTTTAATTCAATATATGACTATAGTTTTAGACCATAGTGAAAAAACTTTCTGCCATAGATCATAATATATTTTGTAATAAAGGTGGTTTTTGAACATGTGTTCGACTGCACAAAACTCTTAAATTTAGAAGCTTCAAATATTAGTTTACTTAGTTCACAATGCTTTTGATAGAATTTTAAAAATGGACCTGGGTAACCTAAATATGGAGGAGAAGAAGTAGTTCACTCTTAAACCCAAAGAAGGTTCACTACTATAGGTCTCAAAATAAAAAGCCTCTACGGGTAAAATGATCAACTATGAGTCTCAATTCAAAGCCTCTATCGGCAAGTTAACAAGCCACTATGGGCAAAATCAAGAACTGGAAAACAATCTTAACTAGAAAATCAACTAATTCAATTACCAAGTTCACAAGAACTAGAAAGCAAATATTGTGATACTAACAAAATTGGATCCGTTCAATCTAACAGATTTGGATATTTTTCTCGAATCCTGATTCTAAGATCATAGAGTTCCTCTTCTCCTCTGAAGTGAAACAAAATAGTAAAAATTCAAGAACTTACAGAAAAATGAAGAATCAACCAAAAAATGGAAGAAACAAGGGGATTATACTTGAGTTTTACAAGAGATTATGGGTTTTTTTTTTACGTTCAAATACAGAGATAAATTAAAGTTTCTGGTTTTTTTAGGTTGTGTTTGGGAACTAGCATTTCATTTCAAATTAATGATTTCAATTATGAAATCATGAATGTAGAATTTGAGAATGACAAGGTTTGGGAGGTCATTCTCAAATCCTCATCTTTAAATCATTTTGATAACAATTGTGGATTTGACTCAAATCCATGAATTGAAATTCTAGTGTTTGCCAAACACTAATTTTGAGTCAAATCTATATTTTCAAATCAAATCCTCATTCCCAAACATAACATTAAGGAATTGTTTGATGTACTAACTGACATTGAAAAGATTATTAATTATGAAATTTTGAGTACAAAAGATTGCCAGAAAACAAAAGAAAATTGGAGACATAATTGTATGTATAACCCAATTTGGTAAAGATTATTGACTAAAAAAAAAGTGAAAAAGATGTTGAGATTGAGAGGATCTTAATTCCCCTCCGATACCATGTCAAATTTCATGTTTAAGGAACAAGATAATCAAAGAATTGAATGAATGAAGTTATGGGAGAGTAAGAAGAGAAAAGGGGAAGAAGGAGAGAAGATTTTATTATTATTGTCTTAGTAATATATATTACAAGAATATGTAAAGTATTTATACTAGTAATTACAACAATCTAATGTAAACTACTAAACTCCAACTATGTATTCCAACAGCTTTTGCTATAGTTTCCCTATTTTGCAATGTCCGCAAAATCATAATATTGTGTAAAGCTATAAGCTGGTTACTCTTTCGAACCAGCTAGATTATCATATTCCCAATTGGTATACCTATAAGGTATTATATAATTTGACAAAGAAGCAACATGTTGTCATCATTTATATACACTAAAATATTATGATTATAGAAGCTTTTTTTCATTTTGACGTAAATTACATGATAGTCTTTTACTTCCTTTTTACAGGCTGTACACTGCCTATACATGCCCTTATGCCCAGCGTGTCTGGATTGCTATAAATTACAAGGTTTGTTTATTATCCTCTTCTGTGTAATGTTGATATGTTCTGCGTGTAACAATCTGGATAAGCAATAATGTTCAGTTGCAAAAGCTACTAATTAGTATGCACACAACTGAAACAAGTGCATCTCTACTCCTTTGATATCACTTTTTGTTAAATTTTTCTTTTAGGCATTATGTAGAGCACTCTTGTAATATTTGTTTTTGTAATTTATCAGGGGTTGCAGGATGAAATTCAATTAGTCCCCATTAGTTTAAATGACAAGCCTACTTGGTACAAGGATGTTTACCCACCTGCCAAGGCAAGTTGTCTCTGATGTATTGCAAACTTGCAATATACTACTTGCTTTCTATTGTTATTGCACTTTAAGTTTTTATTTTGATAAAGCTAATGGTTTAAAAGAACTATCATTTGTCTAAAGTGGTGAAGTTTTCTCTGAAACCTTTCTCAAATCAGTACTTGGGTTTCTTAAGGAGCAAAACTGTTGATTTCTTATTCTAACAAGATATTCGAGCATAGTGAATCGCATCGCATTGAACGTGTTGTAAAGGTTTTAAAAAAACCAAACCAATATTTTCATTAGGTGTAAAGAAACTAGCGTTTAGGGTCGTTTCAAGGAATACGAAGAGCGGAATGTATTTATGTCCCTAACATGATTGCCCCACTTTCTAAAAGACCTATACTTGCTAGGTTAATCTTAGCATATAGGAGAAGGTTGCGTCCATTACATGCATGTATTTTTCTTTGGTATCAGATATTTTACATATATCTTTTATTGGTTGATATAGGTGCCTGCTTTGGAGCACAACAATAAAGTTACAGGAGAGAGCCTCGATTTGCTGAAGTATTTGGATACTCACTTTGAAGGACCAAAGCTTTTTCCTGATGTAAGTTGGCTTCTTTCAATTACTTGGATTGCTAAATTTTAACCCTCCTAAGTGTTTTTCATTCCTTCATGAAAATTCATGCAGGATCCTGCTAAAAATGAATTTGCTGAAGAGATGATGGCTTATGCTGGCACTTTTGGGGGTGCTACTGTCTCTTATCTCAAAGGGGGCTCTGAAGGTGATTTGGGTATGGGTTGAAATCCTCTCTTTTTCTAAGCTTTTTCACATTGCTTGATTTGAGTAAATGAAATGATTTGTTTTGTTTTTCTTGATAGTTGCTGCATTGGACAAAATAGAAGAGGCTCTTTCTAAATTTGATGATGGGCCTTTCTTCCTCGGTCAATTCAGTGCGGTAAGCTAATGACAGTTGACAGTTCCTTATTGGTTGATACTTGAGCATGTATGTTTGCATCTGGTGAATCAATTAAAGATACAAAGATATTACAAAGTTGTCTATCAGGGTTTTGCTGACTCATGTTTGATTCTGCTTATTTTTGGCTATTCGATTTCACTAGCTTGATTTTAATAATCCTAAATGAGCTCAATGTTCCTGATTACTGTTGGAAGTTGTAATGCTATGAAAATTTTTTGTCATCTGAAGTATGATCTTTTAATCCAAACTCCTTTAGCAAGATCAGTACTTTAAAAAAAATTGAAAGAGGGGGGAGAGAAGGATAAGAGAATGAGTGTTATGAAGCAATGGCGAATCCATGATACTAATATAGGGTGGGTTGAACACTCATCGTGTATGCTAAGTCATTCTTCCATGTTATATGTTACACAATTCAATATAATTAAGATTTTATTTAAATAATTTGGGACTTGGCGTAGGCACGCTCGGCCTGGATTATTTCCTATTCTTAAGTATACGCTAAATGGCAGTGTTTTACAAGTTGACGTTGTATTCTACAGCCCATAAGTAATGTGTAAGAACTAAGAAATAAGAATTACTAATGAACGCTGGTTCTTATTTCAGGTGGACATTGCCTTTGCACCTTTTGTAGAGAGGTTTCAGCCATTGTTGCTAGAGTTGAAGAACTATGATATTACATCTGGAAGGCCCAAGTTGGCTACTTGGATTGAGGTATGCTTTTCTTGTCTTTCACGGTAGGCAATGTATCCATTCTTGATGGAGCTAAAGAATTGTAGTTCTTTGGTTTCAGTTTATTATCGACTATAGGAAAATGACTCGTTAAATCGTATGCACTTCTTATTATGTGAAGTTGCGGAATGTTATTTTTTTCGTAATAGGAAAATGTGTTAGTCGAATGAGGTTAGAAGTTGAATATGTGTTATACTGTTTTGCAGGAACTGAACAAAATTGATGGGTATATCCAAAGCAAATGGGATATTAATGAACTCACTTCTGCCTTCAAGAAGCGTGTATTGGTAAGGCCTTAACTTGTGTAAAGCCATTTTTAATTGACAGTTTTGTAAGATTATTTCGATGAGATAAAAAATTTAGAGTTTGTTTGGTATGAGCATTTTATTTAGTGTTTATTTAAGCAAGGGATTTAGTGTTTGTTATGAGACCCAATCCCTTTTAACCTCTAAATTGTTACCACTCATTTCCATTTGCCGTACCGAACACAGGTTATGATGTTTGGTTATCATGGGTTATTATATTAAAACGGTTAATTAATCATATGAACTTCTAAAAGTCTTATGAAGTTGGAGATGTTTGCTACCAAGGGTCAGCCGAAAACAACCTCTTTGTTATCATTAATAAAGATAAGGTTGTACGAATCCGACCCATCTTTTAAACCCCACCTAAATGTGAGTCATTTAATAACATTGGGATAAAATATTATTTTATAAGAATATTTAACACAATTTATATCATGACTGTAGCACCCCAGAATTTCCGACCCAATGACAGCTTCTAATGATCATTCATATTTCATACAGGGTCTGTGAAACATCTATGAGTTATGACTATGACGAACGTTGAGATGCATTAACAGCTACATTTTCCATGAATAAAGGATAGAAAGAAACTGTTGTATCACCAAGAAAAGTTTTTTATTTGGATTGAACTTATTGCCTATGAAGCTGTCTTCATAGTATTCTTCAACTATGTAATCCTGTAATCTGAATATTCAAGAAATGTTGCCCTCAGCAACTGAAAACCTTACGAGATTCATATAAATTGGGAATTTGCAATTTATTGCCAACAATCTTATATTTTTTACTATTAAGGGTAGGTTGAGGGAAACGAACAATGACCTTGTTTGGGAAAACTTGCTCCACAAGTGATAAAAATACTTTTTGTTATGCTCTTAGTTTTATGCTTAAAGAGAAACTCTATAAAGAGAATATGTTCTTACATCAATTTAAAAACAAACTAGCAATTTAATTGATGACAACTCAAACCTAATTGGTATTTAACTCGAATTTCATCTAGCACTAAACCAGTTGCACAACCCGATAACTCGAATAGCTACTCATTCCTCAACCGACTTGTAACTAATTGATTTAACTCGAGTGTGACCCATGCGACATTTGAAAAGTGACTGAACTAAAACCCATTTGAATCGAATGATTATCCAAATGAAATGTACAATTAACATAAAATAATACCAATGTGTTGTCTTTTTTTATAATAATAAAAAAAACTTTAAAAAATCTCCATATTTTCAGATAGTTGACGAATACCCGAAAATGTGCCCATGACGGAACTCGATTAAGGCAGCTCGAATACCCAACCCAAAACTTTATGATTTAGTCAAATAACCCTAGATTGGTTGTGATATTTTAACTTAAATTCTTTGAAGAACCCTGAAAGTTGAGGGTCAAAAAGCTCAGCTCATACCTTAGGTGATTCTTTTCTTATTAAAGCTTCAAACACAGAATTTTCAAAAATACTACCCAAAAACATTCTGAACTAATTCTTATAATAAATCTATGATGGTAAAACAAAATTCTGTTTAATATATGTTCACAAATCTAATGAATTCTTTCTTTTTCCTGGAATTTTAGAAAGCTACTCTCAAGATGGAAGTTAAAGAAACCATGATATGATCATTTAATCAGGTTATTTTTAAGCATCTACAATTCATCCTTCACACCGTCAGCTTCGGTCTTGGATGAAGAGTCATCCTTTGTTTCGGTTTCTACCTCCTCTGTATCATCTTCTTCCTCGACTGCAGCATCAGGGCTGATGCTGAGGCTCGACTTCACAGAATCATACACACGAGAAGCAAAATCTTTGGGGTCGTCTAGCAGGAAACCACTCTCGAATAGAGCTGTCTGGTACATGAGTCGTGCTGTTTGCTTGACGCTATCATCCTGGATAAAAAGATAATGCAATGTTAGACACACTGACAGCCAATAGAAAAAGGTTTTGAACAAAAATTGACGAAATCCAGTCCTTGTTTTCCTTTTCGGAGGTTTAAATCGAATACAGTCACGAGAACTAATTTTACAGTAATGGGCAAGACAATCAGATTATATTTCGGTCTTTAGCGAGAGAGATTGAGTTTACTACAGCCCACAAAAATTCCCCTCATTCATTCATTTCAATCAACTGCCATATGCTCTTGCAAAATCCAAACCTTTCATATCATTTAACAACATTTCATCACCCTGATGCCATCAAATGGTTCCTACCGTAAGGATTTGGGGTTTGGATGTACACAACCTTAAGTGATAATAAAGAAGTTGGTTCCGATTAACCCTTGGTAGCAATCATCATCCATAACTTCAAATAAACAAGAAAAACGCAAAATGAAATGAATCATTTTACTCTGTTGTTCCACCAACCCTTGAACCCATGACTTGAGGTTTCAAACATTAAATCCGAAACCTCCAGAGCCATGGAGGGCAAGTTCAAAATGAATCATTTTAATGTAGTCTCTTATAATTAATTCAAAACAGAAAGAACTACGAATCTTTTGCTCTATCGAAATAAGAAACGTTCCTTACGTATTTTCCTATCCGGATTTAAAATGAACAAATAAAAAACAGTGAAAAATAATAGTAACTGCAAGATCATACCTCTGGATCAGTTGCCACCCGCTCACGAAGCTCTTTAATGATCGGGTGTCTAGGATTGATCTCGAGGACCCTCTTACCCTTCATGTATGCCTGCTTATTCGCATCGCTGAGTGTTTGTGATTGCATGATTCTCTCCATGTTAGCACTCCACCCAAATTTCGATGTCACAACAACACAAGGGGTGTCTGCTAAACGGTTGCTTATCTTGACATCATCCACCTTGTCAACAGCAAGAGCACCTTTCCACCACTTAGTCAGCTCTTTAAAAGACTCCTTGAGCTCCTTGTCCTTGGAGTCCTTCCCGAGTTTAAGACCTTCCTTGGAAACATTTTGAAACTTCTTGTCTTCATAGTCCATTAAATATTGCATCAGATACTCATCCACAGGATCAGTGAAGAAAATAACCTGCAGCAAAACAAGACTTAAAATTTTAAACTTCAAAAATAGAAGCCATAGAAGCAATGAAGCCCCAGCAGACAAAGAACCGAGAAAATGCTTTTTAAGAATTATTCGTTACCTCATAACCCTTCTTGGTAAGCCTTTCAAGGAATGGAGATTTTTCCAACTGTTCCTTGTTGGTACCCGTAATGTAGAATATATCCTTTTGTCCAGATTTCATTCTTGAGATGTACTGATCAAGGGAAGTTAATTTGCCACCAGATTTTGTACTGCATAAAGAGAGCACGTTACTAAAACTTGTTCTACAAATAGAGAAAACAACAATAGAGTGTTCTTGAAAACCCATTAAAATAGAAACTTACGTTTCGACTCTTAGTAACTTGGCCAGACGGTTCCTGTTGGCCGCATCCTCTATAATTCCAAGTTTAATTGACTTGCCAAATTCATTCCAGAACTTGGCGTACTGACCCTTCTTCTCATCATCCGAAGACTTCTCAACATCTACAATAATGAAGGATCGAGACATAAGATTAAGAGAAGGCTGAAGGAAGAATGTCAAGGATAACAGTATCATAGTTGTTGTAAAAGCCAAAGCCTGATTATGTATCATAACAAATGCTGCTTAGAATTGGTTCCAATCATATATTAATTAATCTAATCTTGGATAAAGCAAAATGAAGAATGATGATTCAAATTTCAAACTTACAGATTTACCCTTGCTGAACCCACTTCATGGTGAATTAAGTTGATAATAGCATTTAAACAATTGAAAAGAAATTATCATATCGATACTTATGGATTTATAAGGTCCGAGGAGACGTACCCTTTTTGTCCTTGCCTTCATTTTCATCAGGATCCTCATCAGCAATCTTGCGAATCATGTCAAGGGCCTTCCTGATTAGCTTTTTCTTGATTGTTTTCAAGCTACTGTGTTGTTGAAGCATTTCTCGAGAGACATTCAGTGGCAGCGTGTCCGAATCAACAAGACCCTGAAACAAAAGGCATCAGAACTATGCCTACAACATCGACAGAATCAAGTAATAGCTACATCTCAAGCAAACGCTCATTACCCTCAAGAAGTTGAGATACTTGGGCAAAAGTTCATCAAATTCATCAGAGATGAACACACGCCTAACATACAACTTGATATTGGCTTTATTGTTGTTGTAGTAGCTCTCGTACAAATCATGAGGAGCTTTCGGAGGAACAAAAAGAACAGCCTTGAACTCAACGTCACCTTCGGCAGTAAAGTGGCTCCATGCCATAGGTTTTTCATCACCGAAGTCCTATATGATATGAATTAAGATATTGTTAAATTGACTGAAACTTTACAGAATTGCAGGTCACAAACAAAACTATAACTTACTTTTGCCAATGAATGATAGAATTTTGTGTATTCTTCATCAGTGACCTCCTTTGGGTTACGTAGCCATATAGCCTTCACATCATTCAAAAGTTCCCATTCATAAGTTGTTTCTTTGATAGTCTTAGTCTTTGGTTTCTTCTCGGATTCATCTTCTTTCTCTTCGGTTTCTTCCTCAGAAGTGCTTTCCGCTGTATTTGGCAGTCATATAACCACAAAATATTATTTATGCAGCTCCAGAATGAAAAAATTTGAAGATAATATCAAAGGATTAGAGACAGTTCACATACTGGTTTCCTCTTCTTCGCTAGACTCATCATCATCATCTGCTGGAACCTCTGTTTCAACCTCCTTGGTTGCCCAAAGATATATAGGGAAATTGATGAATTCGGAATATCTCTTCACTAAATCCTGAACATCACAACAATCATACAACATAAATTAACAACAGTCAATGAAAATCGATTCGAGCTCAAGATTGTAATGGCATGAATGACATGAGATAGAAATGAAAATTATACATTGATGTAATTCAAGTTACAATTCAAGATAAAATTTATAGATACTACAAGCATTTGAGAGGCTCATTATCCTATTTTAATGAGTATACAAAACATTTGGTGCCCTCCTCATTTCTCCTTGGTCCTTTTACTTATTTATATTAATTAATTTTCTACTCTCCAAAGAATTTCGGATTAGCCCTGTTGTTGAGGTATTGCCACTTCACCCTTAAAAGTTATGACAAGAACTCGATTCTCACCACCTACATGAACAATTTATTTCCTCTCCCCCCTTCCAGTACGGATTCACTAGCCTACCCGGCTAACCCCAAATAAAAAAGAATCCGCACTCTAGATTTATCCTATTCTAAAATATATCAACTCATATTGAAATTCTTAAGGTATCCCTATCGAATATATGGCATTTAACAATATACCAAATATGTTGTTCCAGTAGTTCCTCTGTACCTTATTACTTGTTACATTTTCTATTTTTGTATATGCTTAATTTGGTAAGACAAAAGGCATCAAAAACTCCCTTTTGCCCCCATTACATTTACATAGTCCCTCTATACCCTACTCCCCTACCTCTCCACTATTTTATTTTGTGCGTCTCCTCTCCATGGGGCAAAAATTAAGATACAAAGTAAATATATGGTTGATAAAACTACCCCAAATGGTACAAACAGTTATCCAAAATATTCCTAGTGAATCTTCTATCAAATCCAAAATATTCCGAGTGAATCTTCTATCAAACTTCTCTAGGTAAACTAGAACTTGCTATATCCGGCAGCATTACAGATAGTGGTGCAGTAATCATGTGAAAGAAAATGAGTAATACCTTCAGTTTAGCCTCCTCTAAGTATTCTCCAGCTTCCTCTCGGAGATGCAACCTTATCTCGGTACCACGACCTAGAGGTTCATTCCAAGTGTCCTCGGAAATTGCAAACTGCCCATCAGCCTTTGATTCCCAAACATGTCTGAATGACAAAGATTCACACGCATTAGCAGACACTCAACTACTCAAGTTAAGCATTCAAAGAGTACAATACTAAATAGTAAGCCAAAACAACTGAAACTCACTGTTTGTCATCATTGTGTTTGCTGATAACTTCCACATAATCGGCAACAAGATACACAGAGTAAAACCCAACTCCAAACTGACCAATTAAGTTAAGGTCTCCACTTGTTTGCATTTTCTCCACAAAGGCTTTACCAAAGGAAAGCAAGTAAATCAATCAATCTTCGATTACAAAGCATAAATAGTATGAACAATGCAAAATCATATCTTCAACTCCCTTCCATTCAGAAGGTAAATTATTAGTTGTATACCTGAAGTGCCAGATTTTGCAATGGTTCCAAGGTTCTTAATGAGATCCTCCTTGGTCATTCCTATACCTCTATCTCGAATCGAAAGAATTTTCTTCTCTTTATCCAATTTAATCTACAACCATTGTTCAACACTAATCAAACCTAAGCTTTGAATATACAATAGAAAACACCATTAAAGAAAATATCAATCAAAACCTACCAAAATCTCAAGTTTTGCATTGTCGCCTTCGCCAAGAACCTCCTTATCAGTGAGTGACAAGAACCTAATCTTATCTAAGGCCTACAATTCACCACATATAATCAATTAACGACTCGAAATCATGATAAATGGCAATGATGAAGTTCATAATTAGCATTCATGGCACTTACATCTGAGGCATTAGAGATAAGCTCTCTCAAGAAAATGTCCTTGTTACTATAAAGAGAGTTAATGATGATGTCCATAAGCCGAGAAACCTCAGCCTGAAACTCGAATTTCTCCGCACTATTACGAAGCGTCTTCTTCGACATGGATTCCGATTCCCTAAATTCCGAATACCCTTGAATTCATCAACAAGGAAGAAATCCCACCAAAAAGAACAATATACAACACAAAAATAGAGAAAATTTAGGTGTTAATGATTTAAACCTCTTAACAACATCGGAATCAGTTGATAATCCATTAGGAACAGCTCCAAGCTTCTCCTCTACCTTAGGTGGGTTTGCTAATTCATCCGAATCACCTTCAGCATTTGCCTGAATTCTCCTACCTAAATCAAAGATCCATTACTAATTTCAAAATCATCCCTTCTAAAATCCAGAAATTTTGATTAAAAACTAAACTATTCAAATTCATAATTTGCAATAAATCAGTCGCTATTTATTCCATTACCAATTTACTAATCATGAATCTATGCCCGAGCCTACGTAGAATTGTCATTTGATTAAAGCTACCATGATATTAAATTCATTTGATTAGAACTACTATTTGGTTAGCACATATGCAGAAGCTACAGTTAGAATTGTCATCGAAACTAAATGACTTTCTACATATATACTCACACTGAAATTAACCAGGACGAAATATATACCCATAACCCGCAGAACATTCGATTGTACACCCCTGAGTATGAGTATTCTAGATTAACCACTAACCGACTCAGATCAAAATACCATGAAATCAAATTCAATAATTGTATGGACAACAACAGAATCAGCTCAAATCAGACCAAATAATTAGGCTAAGATTTTCCATTAATGAACCCCTTCACCCTTGAACAAGAATCAAGATCCGCCACTGAAACAATTATACACACATATTCATAAATCACCACACGAATTAACAGATCAAATCAGATATTTATACATCAAGTAACAAACAAATAATGCGCTTTAATGTACGAAATCCAATTAACCACGAAATTCATGTTACAAAAAATCATACATTCGATTCGAATCATGTATCATGAATGATGAAAAATACCTTGATCCGGAAGAAGAAAGAGAAGACACAAGAGAAAAATGGCGGACGTTAGAGTCCATTTCTTCATGGTTATTGTTCCTCTCAAAGCAATGTTCTAGTACCTTCTACACGATAGAATACAGATTCTCACTCTCTTACAAATCTTGTGCAATCGTGAAGCAAATAAATAATAGTGAGAAATGATAATGGAAGAATGGAACAATGGAAGAATGGAGGTAAGTAGGGAGGTCACGTGACTTGCGGAGTGTCTGTGTTTCACCGCTTGATGCGGTTTCATTGGTGACAGCGTGGATGATCGAACGGTTGATCTTTGTTTTTGTTGACGTGGCGATGTTTTATTGGTTAGTGAATCTAAGTTATACGTGGAGAGTTTTTGAGAGTGACTGGTAAGTCAAGTCAATAGTTTTTTTATAGAGAGAAATTTAAGAATGTTCTAGTGAAACCACTTGAGAAATCAAAAGAAAAATTTTAAATTTTTTCTTGAATTTTTAGAATTTTTTTTTTTTTTGAAAATGAAATTTTTAGAATTAATAGTATGTTAGACGATGATTTTATTTGAAAATTTAGAATTGACTTCAATTTATTGTTTGAAAAACTAAAATTTTTCAAATTCGAATTTAGATCTAATTTCACCATTATATTTTAAATAGTTAAAGACTTAAAGTTGAGAATTTGAGAATAACAACCCAAACTTTGTCATTTTCAAATTCTCCGTTTATGATTTCATAATTAAAATTCATAATTTGAAATGAAATAGTTATTTCCAAACACTGCCTAACTAAAAATTTGGATTTGGACAATCACATATTTTTTTGTGTCTTTAAGAGATTGCAACAATTTAATTTTTAGCCATTTCTTGTATTTTTGTTTTGAGTAATCGTCCACCTCTTTTTAAATCTTATCCACGCTTTTTTCTCTTACTTTTAATCTTATACACCAGTTTAATTGTCTCCATCATTTTTATATGTATGTAAAGGTGAAATGTTTAATCTCTTGTGTACATTAACGGCCCGTTTAGTAGGTGGTAATAAAAAACTAATGTAATTTTGGTTGAAAAATCTATTTGCTACCTTGATGGTCATGCTTGACAATCTTCAATCATCTCATTTTTGTTCATAAAATTCATCCAATGCATTACCAATGGGAGAGATGGTAATAGGTGGTTAATGGAAATTTGTGAACAAAAAAACTTTTTTGTAATCAAAGTTTCAATATCATGGGAATGACATGAAAGTTTTGATGAAATTTTACACTATAATTCATTTTCATTACCACCATTTAGTACCACTAACCAAACGGGCCGTAAGAGCATTAAACGAGGAATATGGGAGGAGACTAGCACAATCAGAACTTATTGTGAATGTCAGCATATTAACGGGAAACACGAGGTGTACATACTTAAGCCAAGGTCCCAAGGAGATATATATATCATCCCAAAACCATATGACAATGAGAAGAAGATCTCCAATAGCTTATAAAGTGTACACATTATTTTTAATTTATCGACGAAGGATCATCCCAACAATGAGAACTAAAAATCCTCAATTTTGTATTGGTAATACGCTCTTTCTTAAATTTTCAAAGAATAGACTTGCCAAGGAATTTTCAAAGAATAGACTTGCCAAGGTGGAAACTATTACTTAAAAGTTACAAGGTGAAACCTATTCAAGATAATAATGGAAACAATTAAGAACGCATCCTAGATATCAATCATAATCATATAGAAGTATGTTTTACAAATGCCCATCCGTCCCATACACATACTTTACTATTTATTTTCACCATCATAAGGTGAACATATAACACAAAGACATCTTCATTTTCACCACTCATTAACAATTAGATTAGAATTTTTGTATATACGACTATCTACTAAATTTTGCTTGTTTAGCGTTATGTCGTTGTCTAATCTTACTATTTATTTTGTTTGTAGCCTTATATTGGCAGTTCTCGAGGCAAGACTCTCACTCAACCTTCATCAATCTTATTGATAATCGTTGTCTAATCTTCATTTTCATCAATCTACAAAGTTTGTAGCCTTTTACAACTACCAACTTTGTTTTTTTAACATGGAGTCCTCGACAACGGTCCCTCTTACCCACTTTTAAAACCGGTATTAATGTCGTATATCAATCATAATCATAACTTCTATAAACGAAATACACAGATTAACGATGAACATAATTTATGGGTATATCATCCCTACCCCGTGACACAAAAGCTACATATAGATAACATAAGCAAAGTTCAAAAGTCACTCTCAAGAGTAAACAAAACTCACTATTCTAATTTCAATACGTGGAATAACCTCTTTGGGCCTCTTTCTTGCTAAATCTCAACCCTTCAAAGCAAAGAAATCACCATCCCACCCACCACCCAAGAAAAAAATAATAATAAAAAAAACTCATGAAGAATTATTATTAAATCCCAAAAAATATCTGAATTTTTCCTTCCTCCGCTTCCTCTCTCCAAGAGCAAGCAAAATTACAAAAATGGCGGTATCAGATGCCGTAATTGGTAATCTAATGACGATATACTTAGCTCTAATTGCAGCGATCAAGGCGTACGGGCTTACCATGGATCAGAGTTTCACCGGATTATTTGTACTTACGGTGTCGACTGCGGTGGTTACCCTAATTTTAGTTTCTACTTTGACTTGGGATGTGTTGCGCAAAGCTACACAATCAGTTTGTCGTGTCGATTTACACGGCGGCGGTGAGATATGTCGCGGTGGTATATGTTGGCACGGTGTCGCCGTTAAATCTCCGGTATCTCAAATTTTATTTCGATTACCTCAACACCAACCATTACCTCCTCAACTGTAAAATGTGTATATTATAATGCTTTTTTCGAATTCTATACTGTTACTACTTTAAATTTTATATTGAATGATTCAAATTTGCCTGTTAGAACAAGATTTTCTATTTGAGATTGTCAATTTGGCGTTTGGTTTGGATTTGTACATAGTTTTTGGATTGAGTTTGTCTGATATAATTTTTTTTTTTTTTGTTTATCGGGAATTTCGATTTTAGACGATGTAAATGGATGAAGATGGATCGTATTTTCGTATATTTGATTAATTATTATATTGTTTGTTTTTGTATTTGATAATATTATGTCATGACATATTGTCAGCTAATCAGAGGATGATGAATTCAGGTTGGATTGCTAGATTGAGAGGTTTTTCAATTTTTTAAAAACAGATTCTCGTTTAAGTTAGTTTTTGGTAGGGATTTTTTAAAGATATCTAAGGTATCGTGCATCTCGGTGATAGGGTTAAAAGAAGGAAAAGGGCGTGAAATGCTCGTGGTAAGGATTGAACTCAAGACTCTTTTCAAGGTGCAGAGATAAACCAATGTTTATTTTTGTTTGAATTACGGCCCCCAAAATATCAAAATTTACCATTTCAGACAAAAATACTGAATTTCGACCATTTTGGTGGTCGGGGTTTTGTGATTTTGGCATGAAATTGTAAACTTTGATACTTTGGTGGAATCTCTAAAACTGAAATTCACAAAAATACTAAACTTTAAGACTGTAATTCACACATTAATTTAATTTTAAAGCTCTCATACTAAAAAGTCAATAATAGTGAACAAAATAGTACTCCCTCCGGTCCAGTTTAGATGTCCCATTTGACTTTTCACACATGCCGAGACAACATTTTAACCCTTAATATCTCTAATCATTCTTAATCAAAAATTATAAAAAATTGATATTAATAATCCTTGTATTGAGATGAATCAAACAAGATTCCACATGACTATGTTTTAACTTATAGATTAAGAGTAAAATACAAATTAAGAGTGATGAATAAATAGTGCCAAAAGTCAAATGGGACATCTAAACTGGACCGGAGGGAGTATAATGGAATGATAATCATAATAAGAGGAAGAATTAGTTTTCTATACACAAAGGCCAAATGGCCCAAATCCACTAAATTAGATGTTGTCAAGAAAAGGGAAAATTTGAAATGAATAAGCAAAAAAATAAAAAAAATCAATAAATAGAATCTTTTTGAAACTTATTCCCAAGATAAGCAGTTTTCAGCGTGAGATGAGGTTCGGACCGGTTCGCTGTTAGTAACAGCGAACAAAAGGGTAATTTTTAAAAAAACCAAAGAGTGTGTTCGCTGTTAGTAACAGCGAACAAATTAAAATTGGTCAAATAAAAGTCAATCTCAAATAATAGTGGAGAAATTTGAAAAAAAAAAAATTATATAAGGTGTTCGCTGTTAATAACAGCGAACACATACAATCCTTCATCAACCACTTTCAAGCTCAAAACAATGATATTATCACAATCAGTTTCAGAAAAGTAGGCACAACTTGGCTCAAATCTTTGGTTTTCACCATTTCCAATCGAACAATTCATCCTCCTTCAAACAATCATCCCTTACTTACCCATAACCCTCATAAATTAGTCCCTCAATTTGAATCAAATATCTATGCCAAATCAAAAAACCCAGATCTTAATTCCATCAAATCTCCAAGAATCTTTGGTACCCATGTTCCATTTTCTTCATTACCCAATTCAATTAAGCAATCTAAATGTAAAATCATTTACATTTCTAGAAACCCATTTGATACTTTTGTTTCTTCATGGTTGTTTTATCCAAATATGGATGATCATAAATCGATTAAATCCCACATGATGGGTGAATTTTTTGATAGGTTTTGTGAAGGGAGAATCCCATTTGGGCCTTTTCCGGAACATGTATTGGGGTAGTGTTGAACAACCAGAGAGAGTGTTGTTGAACAACCAGAAAAAGTAAAAACGCCTGGTTGTGATAATATCATTGTTTTGAGCGTGAAAATGGTTGATGAAGGATTATATGTGTTCGCTGTTAATAACAGCGAACACCTTATATATATTTTTTTTTTTTCAAATTTCTCCACTATTATTTGAGATTGACTTTTATTTGACCAATTTTATTTTGTTCGCTGTTACTAACAGCGAACACACTCTTTGGTTTTTTTAAAAATTACCCTTTTGTTCGCTGTTACTAACAGCGAACCGGTCCGAACCTCAGCTCAGGCTGAAAACTGCTTATCTTAGGAATAAGTTTCAAAAAGATTCTATTTATTGATTTTTTTTTTTTTGCTCATTCATTTCAAATTTTCAAGAAAAGGTTGATTAGGCTCAATTTCCATTTTCAATCACTTCCATTATGACCCCACCTTGCAATGCTTTGCACTAATTTTGTTGACTTAATAGCTAAGTCTAAAAAGGACTAGGAGAAATGCTTTGAAAGAGAAAAAAAAGGCACAAACAAAGGCCGAATAATATTTGCGGTCCAATATTCCAATTTAATTAAAAATGATAAAGATGAACTCCGATGATGACAATGATCGATGATGATGAAGATTCAAACAATCATCATCATCTTTTATATATCCCATTTATAGAAAATTATGATCAGAGTTTAAGGAGGGAAGAAAGACGACAGTCGACAGCTCATATCTATAGAGGAGAGTGCAGTCAAAGAGTCTTCAAATAGATAGAACCTGCAACTTACAAATAGAAAAAATAGAATACGTACAAATAACTAAAAATGTTATTCAAAACCCGTTATTTGAATTATGATGTTATTTGTTTTGTTTCTTTCTTTTTTTGGAGTAAATAGTTTAACATTTATCAAATTAGTCAATATTTTTTATTGACAAACTCAACAATATGGTTCTATATTTGATAAGAACATTAACAAAGCTAACAAATCTAAAAATGCACTGAAAAAACTTAAATATCAGAGTATAACAATAACACCATATTAATATACCAACTCATACACACAATAATAATAAAAAGAAAATAACAACTACATATACCTATTTAAAAACACGACTAATTATCCGAATAAAAATCCATATTTTTTTAATGCTAATTCAAAATAACTAAATACTACACATTTTTTGTTCACTATTTATTCCTTTCAAGTAAAATTCAATAAGTTTAAAATGTATAAATATATAAAATTCCACAAGACAATATTTTAGATGGTTGAGTGATCAAATCTTTTAATGAAATATTTGGTAAATTATTTAGTTGAAGTAATTTATTTTTATGAAACTTTTAATTTTATTATAAACGTTTCCTAAGAACTTGTTTGAAACCAATTGATTAATCTTTTAAATAAAATAAGTTGATTAAATCAATCATTCTAATTAACTATCAGCTATAACCAAATAACTAATCTCTTGAGAGACGTACCTCAAGCCCAACCCATTAAAAATTAATGTCTACTTATCTTATCATTAATAATGCATATTTATAATATTTACTTATAATATTTTCAAAAATATATAATGGATTAAACCAATTAAAAATATACATGAATTTGTGATTACCAAAAACGGCAAAACACTATTATAAATCAGGTATTTTTTTGAGAGACCGTCTTTTGTAAAGACCACTCTTAAAAGCCCAGTCCAAATCTATATTTAGAATCGTAACAATATATATTTAGAATTGAATTGGGGTTTTGAATGCCGTCTTTACAAAAGACGTTCTCAAGTAAGAATTTGTGATTATAAATATATATATATATAAATTTAAAAAAAGAAAAGAAAAAAATTGTGGAGCAAAGTCGAAATCCTTTGTGTACCAATACTTCATTACCAATAACCAATCTCATCTCCCCTATTCTCCCACTCCCTCTCTTCTTTCTCTCTCTTCTGCCCCCAAAATTATCTATGGCCGCCGAGGCCCCTCCACCATCGTCTTCTCCACCTCCGCCGCCTTCACCGCCGACTGAAGAAAGTTTATGTCATTGGTGTTACCACTGCGAAAAACGAGTACCTGTTGAAACTCAACCGGGTCAACCGAACGATGTTATCTGTACCGAATGCAAATACGGTTTTGTTGAATCAATCCCTACATATTCGTCTCCTTCCGCCGCCATTGTCTCTCCTCCTTCCGACGGTATAGGAATATCTGATGATTCTACGCTTGGAAGTCAGTTTCTTGCGGTTTTACGTTTACTTTCGCAGGTTACGCGTGAAGATGACGCGCCGCCGCCACCACCGCCTCCTCCGCCACGTCCTCTAAATCCGTCGGATCCTTCACCGTCTGATGAAGATGATTTTCTTCGTATTGAGATTTCTGGTTGGGATGAAGATGAAAGAAATGTTAACCCTAACAGTAACGGAAACAATCGTGAAGAAGAGGTTGATGTTGAAGAAGATGATGAAGATGAAGATGAAGACGAGGATGACGAGGATGATGATGGTGATGTGAGAAGTGTTGAGATCGAAGGAGAATCGGATGATGAGGAAAGAGAGGAAGATGCTCGACGACGGAGACGAGATGTTCTTCGTCTTCGTCTTCGTGATTTTGCTAATCGAGCTCGAAGTGAAGGACGAAACAGGATCTTAGATTGGGCGGAGATTTTAATGGGATTAGAAGACAATTCAATTGAGTTTCGCTTTGAAATGCCTGAGACTACAGATCGGTATATTGGGAATCCAGGAGATTACGTCGATGCAGCTGAGTATGAAGCGTTGTTACAGAATTTGGCGGATGCGGAAGGGAGGAGAGGAGCACCGCCTGCATCGAAATCAGCTGTTGAGGCCTTGAAATTGGTAGAGATCAAATCAGTGGATGAGAGTTATGTATGTGCAATATGCAAAGATGGAGTTAATGTTGGAGATATGGTTAAGGAGATGCCTTGTGGACATGGCTACCATGGAGATTGCATTGTGCCATGGTTAGAGGCGAGGAATTCATGTCCAGTTTGTCGATTCGAGCTGCCGACTGATGATGTTGATTATGAGGAAGAGAGGAAGAAGAAATTTCCTCCTGCTGGTGGAAGTTCATCAGGAACTTCTGCTGTTAATTCTATTTAAATCAATGTATGGGATTTGGGAAGAAGAGGAAGAGATAAGAGGTGAGCTTAATAATTATTTAGCTCTCTTGATTTAATTGTTTTGACTTTTATTTTAGTATTTCTTGAAGTTGCTATTATTTTTCAGTTTTTGTTTGGGTTATATTGGTGTTTGGATCAAGTTGAAAACCTTTTATGCTTTGATATACAATGTTGTAAATAAGTTATTTTACATTAGTGTTTGTTGATCTTAGTTTCTACGTTATTTGTATGATCAACTAACTGAGTGCTATGCTTGTACTTATCTATAATCAATAAAGTATAATTTGCCAATTAGATTGTGCTTTGTGTTTCAATTTGTTTCAATCCATATAGAGAAATTTTGTTTGACGATGATACTCTGGATGTTTTGTTCGTCCAGTATTATTTAGTTCAGGAGTTAAGGTTTGGTGGCTATATTGGTATGCTATTCTGGTTTTCATGCACTTTGTTGTGCTAGTTTAATTCCTTGTTGATTGATGATGTGCGAGTAATTTTTGGAGATCGAAGATAGCCTGATTTGGAGTTGCAAGTTCAAAAAGTGGATATAGGAAACAGTCCTGTCCTTAGTTTTAAAGCACCTAAGTGCACCTAAGGCCAGCGCCTGCGTGCTTGGACGGGCACAGCGTCTCAAGGCAAGCACATAATGCCTCAGATTGCTTTTTGGTCTTAGTGGCAGAAGATGATCATTTGATGTGAATACCTAAGACTTATGTTTTCTCCTTTTTTTGTCGATTGTTTTAAACGATTTTCAGTTTGTTTCTTTACTAGATTCTGCAACACTTCATATCCAAAGGAAACGCCTTTGCACAATGCCTTGTGCCTTTTGAAACTAGGTCTTGTCCTTGTTGAGGTGCGAAAATACAGTTGCATCACCTTGGTTAAAGGGTTAAGTTAATGCAGTACAATAGGCCAAAATCACTAAATATCTTTTAAAACATAGGAGTAGTAAATTGTGTTTTAACACCTTTGCGGTTGCGGATAATATTGGTTCAATAGATTTGATAATACTTCTATGCCTTGGTTGTTTTTGCACTATGGCCATTTGTTAGATAGTACTTATTTTTTTGAACTGAAGCAATTAGCCCCTATTAGCTTGTATGAGAACTTATCCAAACCTTCACTGTGTTTCTAAGTTTCTATCTACATTGATGGAAGAAACACCCTAGCTTATGTAAATAATGTACAAATGTTTCTTGTAATTGGGTGTTCCTTCCCATATGCTCCTACTCACGGGTCTTTAAGAGTGAGGGTTTGAGAGAGTGCACTCATGTACATGGCTATGATGCATCACACAGCCCTTCTATTGCGTTCTCGCTATAAAACAACTTATACTGCCAATTAGATGTGTCATTTGGATCTTCACTGTTACTCCCTCTATCCCTCTGAATTAGCACCGTTTAACTTAAAAAGCTCACATTTTTTGATCAAAAGGTGCTATCTCAGAGAGACAGAGGGAGTATCTCTTAAAGTCGTGATATCTCCTTTGGATTCCAAATGCATCGTAATTGAATAAACTATTACTACTAATGCTTTGGGATGCTCTTAGGTGACTAGAATTTGTTGCCAATGATCTTTGATTGATTGATGTGTGCTCGAATCTTAGATTCATCAAAGAGGATCAAGTCCTCATGGACCTTCACCTCATCCTCCTAAAATTTGATCCGATAGGTAAAGATCCCTTGTTACTTGTCGATAGTTATAGATTGAAATAGGATGAACTCAAAGATGGCTTGAAGTTCACTTTTATATCGATCTAATCTTTTGCTCTAAAACTACCATTATGATTCTAAATGCAGATCTTAAAGAACAAAATAGGAGAAGGAAGAGAAGAAAGTAAAAAGGTAGAGAGTTCTCGAGACGGGCTCACATTAAAAGGGTCGAATTGGGCTGGGAACAAACTAAACTAAAACATGCTTATATGGACCTAGCCCTCTTGGTCCGTTCCAATCCAGCTCAGTCCATTTATAATTTTGTTCTTTGAATTTCCATTGAAATAAATACGTTTTATCGAGTAAATTGTCTTAATAATTTAATTACTCTGTTTTGCCGATTGTAGTCAAGCTATTGACTATTATAAATCTATAGTTATTTATCGTTATTCAAGCAAAAGATTATTATTAAAGGCCATTTAAGGCCCGTATAGCGTCTGTTTTAAACTCGTTTTATTGATGTAAATAAAGAGACATTTAAAGCCTGACCGTCAAAGTCTGCATATCCGGGCTCAATGGTCCCCAAGCCCATTGCTATCTCACGTTGATTCGCTAATCTCCCTATGAATCGCAAATATAAAAAGTGATTTGTGGTTAAATTTTGGCTATTTGTAGATCATTTTGAGCAAATCGTGAATTCAAAAATTGAATTAAGCGAGTTTGCTATGCATTGTGATGATACATACTTGTGGTATTGGCTTTCTCACCTTTTCTTGATTGTATATGTGCATGTTTATCAGTAACATGGCTATTGGTTGGGCATGTGTATCAATTTCCTGAATACTTGTACTTACCAAGAAAAGATTGACCACCTAGCTGGCTGAAACCATGATTAGCTTTCTTATTCATTGGGAGGTTTATTCACTTTCACTCTTTTCAACCAGTGAAGGATCATGAATCCTCCCAAAGTCCCATCCCCACTCATCCTCTTCTCCAAATGAGATTATTATTGTGAGAGATCGTCTCTCGGTAAGACGACTTAAAACAAGAAGTCCATATTCTTATAATATGTATTCGATAGGCTATTTAACCTATATATGAGGCGTGTTTCAGGATAAGACTGTCTCATACGACAATTTGTACTGAAGGGGAATTGATCTGCTAATTTTTTTGTTTTTCCTCTTTAAACGATCTCATCCAAAACCATGAAGGTTTTCGTAGATTTCTCCGTGAACGCCATGTTTGTGAACGCCATGTTTGTGAATTAAACGAGTACTATGAAAGCTACTCCTTTAGTCCCATTGACATTGCAACAAAAAGCGAATATTATTGATTCTGATTTGGAAGTGGATCGAATGGTGTTTGACTGTTTGGGATTAGTCTCTTCTTGATTTAGATCGGTTTTGCCCTAGTTATCGTACAATTGAATTTTCGACTTCGTATTCTCATAACTCGTTATGATTGTAGAAGACTGCTGAAATTTGACAATATTCAGCAGCTTATCGAAACCGATTTTGAAGCATCGTCAGCTTACGAGGTATTAGTGAAGCTACATGTTCCATTTCGAGGTTCCCACGCTTTCTGCAATCGGCAAGGTATGTTCTCTCTCCCGATTGATATCGAATAAAGCAGCTGTAATCAAACTTGATTTTCGCCTACGCCTCGTAGAATTAATGCTACAGACTTATATGTATCAGCACCTTTCCTCTCTTTATACGCTTCCTGTTCTCGGATCTAGAACTTATATGTATCGTCTACGCCTTGCCTTGTAGAATCAATGAATGCGTTTGCACCATTCATTTATTTTGCTATGAGACGCTTCTGAGCAAATATTATCGTTTTTCCATCCTTTCGCACCCCTGTTTTACTAAAATCTGTATAAGAACCGCGTCTTTCTTGGTTTTGTACCAATGGCTTATATTTGTATGTTTTTCCTTACAACTTGCAAATTCTTCTAAATACTTTCAACATCTTATGTAACTCGATTATTTCGATAAAGTTTCAACGTAAGTATGAACTGAAATGAACTGGTTGAACTCTTTGCCTCCGAGCAAGCCGAGTCTACGGATCAACCAAAGGACTTGTTCTTCTTAGTAAGGAGGAGTATGCTGATTGCCGCCACGGCCAAATACTGTATTTCCACAAACATTGGAATTTAACAGACATTAATCCTTTAAATCACAACTTATTTGAACAAACATTTCAATCAAAAAACTAATTGAAGAAATTTTACTTAATGATAAAGGGTATCGAGTCATCGACTACATACACGGTTTTATTTATAGTAAGGAACAAACATTTTCTGTTATCCCCGTGATTTTTATCCTTGTGATGATTCTTACAACATATATAGGAAATATTAACCTCCCTACCATTCGAGGGTTTGGAATCAAAAAATCGATAAAATCTAGCACAAATCTATCGGGCGAGTTGCTACACATTGCCTTCGATTTGCTAGGGATCATCCTACAAAGCTAATCGTCGTTTTTTGGACTTGGGTCAAAGTGATGGTTTGGATTTTCCATGTGGTGAAGGCGGTAAGAGAAAGGAATTGTAGAGAGGATGGATCGAGGATGGTCGAGTTTAGAGTTTAGATCAAGTAGTCTAGATAAGTGGTTTTAAGTGAAGTAGTTCAAACTAATCTCGGACTTGAACATGATTTAGTTCGACTCAAAAATACGATTTTACTTCAAATCAAATGGAATCGTCGAATTTATTATACAACAAAAAAAATCTACGCAATCCAAATATATCGTACTTAAAACCTAATCAATTAAATAGTAAAATAAAATAGAATACTAACCTTGGCAAGAGGATGCTTGTTTATGAAGATCATTACCATGCCAATGTACGGAATATACCTGTTGATCCAACAAAAATCTAATCAAACATGTATATTATAAAGGGAGTAAATATTTCTATTTTCAAAACCTCAAATTTTGCAATATTTACATACCCAATTTAATTATATATTAGTTTCCATGTAGGCAGACTCGGTGGCGAATTCAGGACTCAAACTTAGTGATAGCACAATCAAAACAAAAAAAAAATTATTTAGAAATTTTAAAAAATCATAGGTATATATGTTAAAAATTACTATTTGCACAACCCTAAAAATAATATTTTATAATCTATTTCGACGAGTTTTCATATCAAGACATCAATTTTCCAAATTACGAATTAATGAGAATAGTGAACACTTTAATATAGAAGGTCTTAGGTTCAAATCCTATAATCAATAAATTTTTTATAAGATTTCATTGCCCTCACGTGTGCTAAGGCCCTGCTTTTTATTATTAGATTCAACTAGTTTTTACAGATTGTAACTGATTTTTTGTTATAGATTATTAGTAAGCTATTCCGTTATAACTTGTTTTTACTAATTTCTAGTGATTAAAATTAATTTGTTACCAATTACATTTTTTTAAGGCGAACTAAACAAGCCTATGTGTCGCAAAATTTGAAGAACAAAAAAAAATGAAATTAGCCTATTAAGTAGTACATGGTACCCGATCACTTTCCCCATAACATGCTCATGTTGCGTGATCCAATATTGATCTTTAGCATATAAAGAACTTCTATCGTCCAAAGAGTTACTGTCTCCTGCAACGCATTTAAAATTCAAACATTATTGTCCAAAAGATTCTTACATTAGACATTTGTATATACTTCTTTAGATTCACTCCGACATTTCTCCTCATAATATGTCACTATCTGTAGCTCAAAATAAATGAGCTACAAGGGATAACGAAAGATCAAGAAAAATACGAAGAAAAAACAAGTGGAGGAATTGGTGAGCGAAAGGTGAAGGGAAAAATTTGAATTTGCATTTGTGAGAGAAAAGTAAGACGACATACCAAAGTACGTACCAAAGTAGAAAATTCAGCAAAAATTTGAATTTAATTAATCTTCACATATTACTAATTTTTGTATTGTTTAACTTGATAAGACATACTAATTATAAATGCAAATTATACATGTTTTTATGTTTGATTAATCATAATTTGTTAACCACACAATTAAGCGCTAATTATTAATCTATTCATTTGCTACCAATTCCAAAACTCATGCTACGTATTATTCCCCTTTTCTTTAGTTAGTTACTAAATTGAGTTTATATTAAAGTAGATCTTATATGGACTTGGTGCACATAAAAATAGCGTGCACTAATTTTAAATCTAAGGAGATTTATCTATAGATCGTCTCTTGTGAGATTTTGTGATTTTAAATTTAAGGAGTGTCAATTAGGCGGTGTAACTTTAGTGAAGTAGGGGAAGATTAAGGAATGGTGCACGCTAAAAACATTTCAGACCAAATCCATTGTAGACTTGCACTTTATTTTATGCTTACAATCAACAATAATTTACCAAACACAAACATTTTAATCATAAATTATTTTTATTTTCTTTACTAGGCCTCAATGGCTCAATTGATATACCAAACAAGCCCAAAGTTTCTCTCTTGATTCCAAAATGAGAGTCTTGTGAGTGACTAGGGGCGTTCAACGAGCCATATACGGGCCAGGCTGGGCTTAAGTTAATCTAGTCCGGTCCAATTAACCCATTTTTATTACTAAAATTATCTTAATTTTTATTTATCTATAACTATTAAATTTTATCATTTATAGTAATTAAATTGAAACATAATAATAATCCTCATTGACATTGTCATTTATAATATTTAAATTATATATTAATTATGCTATTTACAAATGCCTGTTTTTGACCTTTATGGAGTCCTTTTATAGCCCATTCCATTTTGATTATTAATCTGACCCATTTGTGGCCCGATCCTTACAAAGCCTTTCTAGAACGGATCGGATAAGGGCTCAAAAGAAGGGTCTTGCCCATTGAACACCCCTAGTGTAGTCATGACTATTAATTTGAAAGAATAATAAACTTGTTTATATTTATAACTTTGGTTCTAAAGGTCACAATTTAAACCTTATATAAATAAAAAAAAAAAAAAGAAAAGTAAAACTATTAATATAACCCATTTGAAAAAACAACTTTAAAAAAAAATCACCTTTAGTTAATAGACGAACCTCTCCGGTATCCTGATATAAACTAACCTGCAATTGGGAAAAAAATAAATACTAAGAAAGCTATTTTAGCTATTTGAGTAAAATATTTTTCAAACCCTAACCTAATAAATATTTTTTTAGTAATTATTTGATCGATTTTTTCCGACAATGTACTCTTTGATCGATTTTTTTAGTATGAGTTGCCGCCATTCTTCCATCTCCAGATTTTGATCATAGTTTTCTATGAACGGAATACACAGGGGTATGATGATGATATGCTCTCAATAAAATTATGTTATGATTTGAAGAAAGATAACATAAACGGTGTAATAAATACTTAATTTTCACCAAATAAATGTATTTAGTTTCTAATATATTATTACTTTAATAGAGAACATCGATACAACAAATTGTGGTCGACAAGCAAAAAGCCGACTTATTTCTAAAATTTGATAAATGGCTTGAAAAACCGCGGCAAAACACATGAATGTTGGTGGCTACAAATAACATTATAGGTCGATCGAACCAAACTTTGAATGTGAATGATATAAAAACGGAACAAAATACACAATCGAAGATACTAGAACGTACCTGTACTACACGATGAACAATGGGAACACCTCCATCCTACAAAGAAAATAACACACAACGAAATAAACTCTTATGAAATTAGATCAACGAGAAAGGATAAGCAAAAAATGTCGCTAGGAAGGTATTCTTCCAAATTAGAAAGAACGTATGAAACAGAAGAATGGTAGTCGAATTGAATCTGAACAAATATTAAGTTGGTATGTTCGGCACACCCTATGCTAGTGTCTAAATGCCAATTATGAATAAAAGAAGTTACCTCAACAGCAAACAATATAACATCTCCACATTTGAGTGGAGAGGCCGCCCTTCTCAAGAGTAAGACATCCCCCTAATACAAAAGCGGAAATTTCTAATCAATTACTGTATTTGTAAATTACCATAAAAAGACAAAAAAGACAAATAGAGTAATAGTAAAATAAATAAAATAAAATAAAGTAAATTAAAATAACAAAACTCTCGCCCTATCAAACCTGTTGGAAACCAGGTCCCATGCTATCATCTACAACAACCGTAAGAGGAGGCTCACATCCAGAAATGTACATAATTGCCTTCCATCCCATCATAAATGATGTCATGATCACCCCTACAATTATCACAACAATTATACATTTATACTTTCTCCCTTCGTTCCATAATACTTGCTACATTTCATTTTTTTTATGCAATTCAATATACAATTTCGATCATTATTATCTTAAACTACACTTATCTAAAAATTATAAAAAATTAATATTATGAAAGTATGCGATTAGATGATTCAAACAAGATCCCACATGACTATATTTTATTTACACATTAGTCACAATATGTTAAATAAGCTTGAACGATAAATAGTGCACAAAATCGAAATGTAGTGAGTATTTCAGAACTGAGGAAGTATAAATTATTCACATTTTATTATTAATTTTTAATATTTTTATTTAATACAAGAAATATTTAAAAAAAACTTAAAACATGTTTATAACATCCTTAATCATACTCTCAACTCTATAATTAAGTATTGTTGCTTAATCATCCTATCCTCTATAATCTCTCTTAGCTCCCTCTCTATTTAAAAACCTTTTTCTTTCCTTTCTAAATTAGAGATACGAGTAAATAGATGCATTTTCTCAAAAAACTTTTAAAAAATTATATTTTTATTGGTAAAGTTCATCATGAGTTTTAGAATCCTCTTCTATCTTATGTGGAAGTATAAAAAAATTTAAAAATTAAGTTAATGGTTGTACTAATTTGTATCCTGGCTGCTCACCAGATTGTAAAGATTTTTGAGTTTACAGCGACACAATAACGCTATAAAATCAATTTTGCAACCCATAGTGCAATCGTGACTAAAATCGTATTTTTACACTATGGCTAGGACTATAGCGTTAAATATTCCACTAGAAATAAAGGGCATATAAAATTTGAATCCGTGACCATATTAACACTTAATAACATGTTAAAATCCTAACTTAGCATAAAGCTCAAATCGATAAATATCGCACAAAATATGTTATATATACTCTATTACGTAATGAATTTTAGAAGATGAAATATGTTGCATTGTAAAAAAATTGAGAAAAATTCATTAGAATTATAAAGAGCTAACCGATGGTGACGACTCGCACGGCGAGATCTCTAATTATAGTCATCTAATTATGAAAATGATGAATTATTAGCTTGTTGAATTTTGGGAAATTCAAAGAAAATGAATTAATATGGGAAATTCTGAAATTAGAAATTTAGTGTGTTGAAAATAGAAAGGCATGCATGATTATTGTGATTTTTAAGTAAATAATAATAATAATAATAATAATAATAATAATAATAATATCATAATTTGCTGATTTCTGCCATTCGGTTAGATTCTTCTTGCTGCTGCTTAGTGGCAGGAACTTTAGCTCCACGTGTCGCTATATCTACTATGCCAATTCCCAATAGGGATGTGGCTGTGAATGAGGATGTCGTAGCCATTGAGGTGTTTTTTCGGGGTATCGGATTGATTTTAAGTTAGGTGTTTCGGGTCTGTTTGAAATCGAGTCTTAGAGGTTTGTATAATTGTAAATCTATTTTTGAAGTTGGGTCAAATCGAATTTGGTCACAAAGTCGGATTAGTATTATATCGTCGTGTCTGTTTTGAACATATCGACTAGGCAATATTCCTCTAATAGTTGTTCCTACACCTTATGCTTCAGGTCCTCCTCTAAATGAGCATATAGAGGATACGTCTTAAGATCTTAGGATCGACTACATGAATCAATATATCAATTTTAATAATTATTCATATTTGTACTTTTTTTCCATTCATTTAAGACGGTTTTATAGTGTAAAATCAGCCGTCATAGAGGTTTTAAAAACCCAAATTCTCTGATAGCTCCATAATTCTTCAATATTAATTACTCTATCATTTTGTTTAGTATCTATGCTTAGTCCTTGATACTTGTTTATAGTACTTCTAACACTTAAATATTTTATTCTTATATTGTTTAGATAAAAAAATATGGATATGAGTTGTCTATGAGCGAAATACACTGAATATGATAATGATGATTTATTTAGATAAAGGAAAGGGAGGAGATTGATTTAACTAGGGCGAATGCAAAATAAAAAAAAAGTGATTAATAATGTAAATTAAAAATTTAAATTTATAATTAGAGTAATCTAAGTTAGAAAAGATTTCGATCAAACCAAACCTCAGCAAAATCACTATTCACTAGCTACTACGTATTGAGCTAAACGATTGCTTTACGGTAGCATTCACGAAAACAAAACGAAAAACAGATAGACTCGAGACTACTATCAAAATGCCGGGCCAAGTTCGACCTCTGGTTGATCTTCATCAAAATGCTGAGCAGCAACACGATTCCAAGTTAATGGTTCAACTGAAGATTTCCCGATGGAATCGAACTATGCAATTCGAGAAGTTATGTTCCATACTTCCATGCTATAGTGAAAATCAGTATAGCACAATATATGCCTGCCTTCAAAGCATTGTCGGGAAGCACGAGTAAATATAATGCCTACTTCCTACGCTTATACCTGCATGCAAAGATCAGAAAAAAATAAGAACCCAATAAATTGCAAAACATTCGAATCTCGACCAGAATTGTGATAGACCAAAGGAGTAAATCTGTTTTAAAGAGCTTTATGTGTTTTCATCGAGTTCACGTTCTGCTTGCATCAAATTTAGATGAGACGCAAAGGCAAAATCCTCATCCGGATCAAATAGTTCAACCCCTTTAATGTCAACCGAGAATTTACCCTAGCAAACAACAAACCAATACATTGTGGCAAATCCCTATATTCTAGATACACCGAGTATTTTTTTGATTAAAAATACAAAGAAAGTCGCAGGATTACACCTAAACTTGCCTCGTTTATTTCACTATTGCTAGCATAGCGACATCAGGTACACGTTTTTTAATAGATATCTAGGCGGGATAATGTGGGGACTTGGGAGAGGTGAGACAGGCAACGATCATGAACACGCATCATAAATGCAATACACAATGCTGAAAATAAGCAACTATTTTTCCGCGGGACATTGACAGTATAGTCATACCTTGATTTGCTCTTAAATGAATTCTTGGACTTTCCTTGTCTCTGAACATTCTTTTTCAACCGTTTCTCACTCATGTCAGTCTGGAATAGCTCTCGCATCTCTTCTGTTCTTGACTGAGGTTGTGCTGCCTTCTTTCCGATCTTTTTCGGTTTTTTACCAGCATCTTGTGCTTTTTTCCCGGCTTTGATAGCTTTTGCTCTGCGATAAGCCACATCAACAAGTGGTATTCCGCTTTCATCTTTTCGACCCTTTTTGTTGCCCTGTCATTAAACATATCTTTGATTAGAAATTTCCAAGATCATATATCATTAGTTGAAGTTATCCACACAAATTCCGGCTAGTCTCTTGAGAGACTTATCTCAAACCCAACTATTAAAGATTAATACCTACTTACCGTATTCTTAATGCCTACTTACATTATCCTTAATGCTTACTTACCGTATCTTTAATGTTTACTTTCAATATCTACTTGCATCATTCTTAATGCCTACTTACAATATTTTAAAATATATATATAATAGGCCGGCCCAATTAGAGATGGTCTCTCGAAGAGACTGTCTCTCGCAAGAAGTTGAACACAAACTCAACAAGGGAAGGTTAAAAATTATTTATAATGACATTAAGATTTTAGGGACTAACTCACCTCTTCAGATTCATCGGAATCGTTTCCCTCTTCCAACATCTCCCTCTCTGCTTCGAGCTTTCTGCGTTTCTTCCGAGGCAAGTTTTTCTGCTTACAGGCAAGCAGCAACAAAATGATTCAATAAAGCACTTGTATAACTTTATAGAAAACACCAATTGATGCAATTATGAAAGAGAACAATACCTCACGCTCTCGTTTCCTCTTTTCCTTCAATTTCAGGTCTTCTGCTTGTTTCGCACTGACGACAACATTACCAAAATTTCCGTCCTTTTCCAAGGATGCCTATGGAATTTACACAATTAACCAGTGAAATTTCAATGAAACCCTTACAGCCACACCTATTTCCTTGATACTTGTTTAAGTAAGATGACAGAATGCAAGTATCATTCAGAATTTCAGATGTCCAACATTGAAGCAAATAGATTAAAAAATTCTCCAAAAATAGTACCTTCATTTTCATCTCATTTGCTATTAATTTCTTTTGCTTCTCTGTTATGAACCATGTCCTCTTAGGTCGCGAAAAAATTTCATCTTTGTGCTCGATCATATTTTCTGCCTAAATAAGAAATGCACATGCTCATGTCAATAACATAGAATGTTCGTATCCAGAATAGCAAAGAAATATAAACCCAGAAGAAATTAGAAACAACATGCTTTGAAAGCTATGTGCATGATAGAAGTTCTGAATTCTGATGTTTGAAGAATTCATAAAGATGAAAAGATCAAACTTTCACAGTGATATGGAATATAAATTAAAGACAAACTCCCACTGATAAACTAAAAAACCCTTAAATTCACTACAAATCAAGCTTTAGTCACGGATCAATTCATAGAAATTTAAATTGCATACAACTTCACATCAAAGGGGTATGACAGAGCAGGACTAGTATCACTATACAGAAAGAAAAAAGGGAATATACAACACCTTTGCTGCTTCCATCTCGGCTTTTCTCAAAAGCATCTCCTCTTTCTCTTCTTGAAGAATAGTTGCAACCTGATCTTCCATCTGCTCAATAATATGCACCCATTTATTAATCGTCTGTTCAGCAACAATTCTGTTTTTCAACTGCGAACCAGCTTTTTTAGCAATAGCTTTTAATAGAGAACGATCATTATCAGTGACAAATGTGACAGCCGATCCTTCCCGACCAGCTCTTGCAGTACGGCCTACTCGATGCACATAAGTATTAAGATCACGAGGACATGAAAAATTAATGACTGTTTGAATCCCAGTTATATCAAGTCCCCGAGCAGCAACATCTGTCGCAATTAAAAAATCCACTTCCTGTTTTCTGAAAAGTTCAAGAGAATCAAGACGTTGTGCTTGTGTAAGCAAGGAATGAATCTCCGCTGCTTTAAGGCCCACTAATCCAAATAAGATTTTCAACCTATGAGCAGCCAACTTTGTTCCACTAAAGATAATAACTTTGGATGTGAATGTTTTTGAACATAATGCAAGGAGCACTGCCTCCTGATTCGCTTCACGCATTCTCCGTATTCTCACAACTTCCTCTACTAAACCTTTTGGCCGTACAGCAGATGGATCAGCTTGTAAACGCACCGGTTTATTCAAAGAGAGTTTGACAAGGTCATTAACTTCTTCAGTCATTGTGGCAGAAAACAGCAATGTCTGCCTCATTTTGGAACTCATACGAACAAGTTCTTGGATCTCAGCATTAAAACCAAGCTCCAAAAGTCGATCAGCCTCATCAAGAATCAAAACAGCAAGATCGTCTAAATCTACAGACATTGAATTACGTAAATGGTCGATCATACGCCCGGGGGTTGCCACAACAACATCTGGCAACGATCTTAACGCAGCCTCTTGCACCTGAATTCATTCATGATGCCAGTAATCAGTTTGAGAATGACATATATGGTCAAGAAGAAGATCAATAGACTTGCCCAAAATCCTAAACAAACAGAGGCCTATATGCACATGCAATGCAAGTAGGCTTACACAGTATGCACAGACAGATTGAGCCAAGACAAGTATGATACCCCTACGCTCTATAACGGAATCATAATGAAAAACTTGGATGAAAACGAGTTTGCCATCACTTTGCGAACATTTTCCTCCACAATTTATAAAAATCAATTTTCCTAAATATTGTTTTCCCATTGTTTGGTTTGACAAGGGAATCATAATTTGGATGAAAAAGAGTTTGCCATCACTTTGCAGACATTTTCCTCCACAATTTACAATGAAATCAATTTTCCTCCACCACTATTAAGTTCCCTCCCCAACACCTCCATTTCCCAAAGAGTTTCATCAACCCAAACAAATGAAAATTGAAAAAGCAATTTTGCAATAAAGAATAATAATGAAGTAAAAAACCAATAAGACAATGTCATAACCTTAGTTGATAGCCCACCAACAATCAGACAGCATTTTATGTCGGTAAACTGAGCGAGTTTTTCTATCATACTGTGTACCCTGATAAACACAAGACAAAAAGTGTACTTTTGTGAGAAATACGAGAATATGATACAATTTTAGACTAAGCTCGGGAACATACACGTAATCAAATTGCTCATGGTGATAACACCTAAGCAAACCATGCCCAGGCATGCAGCCAAAGTTCCTCGGCTCAAGATGCAAGCAAGATACGACAATAAAAAACACGACAAAGTCCATTTTTTGGAACCTTGAAAAATAGCAATATGGGTCTTTACTAACGAACAAGAGTTGTAACTCTTAGTTCAATATTCCTAGATCTTCCATAATCAAGCACAAATGAACCTTTTAGCCTTTGGCACATCACAAAATATTTTCTGAGGTTCCTTATTTTGCTCGTTCTTATAAAATTTTACAACACATTATTCCGGGCGTAATCCATCAAGAAATCAATGCGGCAACCCATAATCTAATCAATTATAAAGCACAACGACAATAAAGGCTTGAAGCTTGGACTATAAAATACAATTACTCCAAATGGAATACATCCCAAACGGAAAATACTTTGCATTAAATTTGGTGATTTTCCAAAAATAAAAAATCATGAATGAATGAACACTTACAAAACCAACTCAGCACAATTTTTTTTTCTAACTCTTAAGACAATTCAGAAACCTCTGCTTCAACGACCCAAGCATAACTTAGTGAAGAGGCAATAAACTGGCTACACGCTGCCTCTGACTATAACAAAACAAGGCTAATGACTCGTTTATGCTAAAAACATATGGACATGGAAGTATAATGCTATTAGAAATAGTGATTATGATTTTCAATTCATATCCTTCATAGGAACGATTTTCATCAAGAATGTATACCAGTAGCCACAAGATACAAATAAGTGCAAATGTCTGCAAAACAAATATGAAACACAATTTAGAGAGCCAGTAGTGATACTTACTGAACCGCGAGCTCCCTTGTTGGAGTAAGAATAAGAACCCTAATTGCTGGTACACGTTTAGGACGGTATAGCAACCTCTCCAGCGTTGGTAAGGAGAAAGCTGCAGTCTACAAAAACCAAACGGAAACATATCAAAATCTCATTATTTCCAAATACATCACAACATTCCTAGAAATAGAACTAAAAATATGCACACAAATGCAGCTCCAACAAAGCCAATTACAAACAAATCTAATCAGCTAACTATGAAGACCATTGACATTGTACCTTTCCTGAACCGGTAATAGCACTCGCACATATATCACGTCCCGCCATTGCTAATGGTATACAGGCAGCCTACAAAACATCCCTACCAATTACAGTTTTTCAAGTTTGTAATTAAAATAAATATCCAATAATATCCTCGAATAAAAAAAACCTGGATTGCTGTAGGCTTAGAGTACCCTAAAGCTTCACAAGCTCGAATCAACGGCCTCGAAAGATTAAGTTCCAAAAACGATTTGGCATGAAATTTAACACCTTCTACAGATGCAAAGAAAGGCTTTTTACTATCAGCAACATCATTTTCATCATCATCTCCTTCTTCGGCCTTACTATTCTCCTGAAAAACATAACAACCCATCAACCAAAATAGGGAAACTCTTGCAATTTGTTGGTTGTTAATATCAAAAACTGATAATGAAAGTAAGTTTAGCATTAACTTTATTAAATTGTGCTATGTCAATTCCCATGGCAACGAAGGTCATATCATCAAAAAAGCTTTTTTCATAATTTTTCACTCCCACATAATAACATCTTTTCAGGTTGCAATGCCCCATATTAATTTAGCTAAAAAAAAATTAATGAATATATACAAGATCACAAACCTAAGATAAAAGTAATTTAGCTAATTTACATCATATTTTCCTTGCCATTTCCACTATTCCATTTAATACCAATAACCATATAATTCGTTAAGAGATGAAAGTGCTGCAAGAAAATGTTTGCAAATTGATATATATGTATATATAATAAAAAAAACCTTTTCCACCCAGAATTTCTATGGTAATTTCCTCGCCAAGCCGAACAAGAAACACAAGATATGCAATAATCCAGGAACAAAAAATTAATCCCCCGCACATAAAAAAAACCCTAAATACCAGAAAAATATAAAATTGAACTCAATATAAATTCAATTAAAATTATAGACAATAAGGAAAATACAAACTTGTGTAGGTTCAGGATCGGAGACTTCAGATTCAGAATCAGAATCACTAGGGTTAGTTAGAGGAACCGCAGTTTTCTGACGAAGCTTCTGGATTTTGTAATCGACGGAAGTGGTATTGCGGCGGGAATGTTCTTCGGCGGCGGCTTCAGAATAAGCGGCGAAATCCCAAGCTGCGACAGTTTTCTGGTCGTCATGGGGTTCTGGGTCGTATTCTTCGTCGCTTGGAGCTTCGAATACGAATTTAGAAACCATTGTTGATTTGTAATTGGAGCTTCACAAGAGACAGTGTTGAACGAAATTGAAGAAAACCAAAGGAGGGTTTTCTATCCTCCCAAGGGTTTTACGGGAGAGGGAAAAAAATTAATTTATATTAAAAAATTATTATGAATAATACTTTTTTTTTTATAATTTCCTATGATATTTTTAACAAAGTAATAGTGCTAATTAATTCCTCTTTTTGCAGAGCTCTCACCTCTTGGGATAAAATTGATCGCTTTTCTCTAATATTTTCTCCCAAGGGATTACGGGTTGAATTGTCCAACACATTCCCTCATCCAGACCTTGTTATTCGAGCGGAATATTGGGTTGATGATGATGATTTTTAACAAAGTAACAATTGATTAATCAGGAATATTATTGATTTAGGGGTATCTTCATAGAATGATACTAAGTTTAGTTTATTAATTAATTTACCAATGTTTGTTGTCTTATAATCACCTATAGTTGATTTTTAACATTTTTTATAGAAAAAACTTTTAAATTGGTATTATTCATGGTTAATCAAAGTTTGTATTATTATAGAAAATAAGCAAAAAAAATTGTATTATTCCTCATAATTTTTCTTTTAATATTCAAGTTTCAACCTAGTAAATTAATGAGTCATATATTTGACTGATAAGGATTGATTTTATAATTTTCAGAAAATGTTTATCTTTCTGAATTAAATTTTCGTCATGTAGGATTATTTTTTCCTCTAATTTTTAATTAAAAAATTGAGATGTGAGGATTGTGTTTGAAGAAAACAATATATATGCAAATATATCATAAAATGTTAGAACTAATTGTTTGATATATCATGTAAAAGTTTTTTATATGAATTATTTATGTTGATTCTTGATGGATCTAGAGTTTTATAGTTTTGATTTTGCAATACAATGAATTATACTAAAATATTTTTTGCATGAAATTGTTGATGGTATTTGCAATTAGTGATTAATAAAAAAAAAATTCCTTTTTGTTATCATAACTCATAAGAATCAAGTTGAGTGCATATGGCTATTTCAAACCATGTCTAAGCTAAAGCCCTTAATGAATTGTTTGATTATTGGTAGTAAGAGGACCAAAATATTAGTGGATACCGCATATAATCAAGAAAAGAACGACGGTAATCAAAATAAATTATAGTTTTAATTTTCAAAACAGTGTTGATTGTAGTAATTTTCGTAGTAATAATACTTCGCCTTCAAACATGTGTTTTTTTATTATTTTAATCATCAATTAATATCTCTTTTTGTTACACTCGTAATGGATATATAAACAAATTTTATAGAGAAAAAAAAAAAGAAAAATAGAAAAAAAACATGATCATAAATCTTCCTCTCAAGAAAAACATGATTGTATTCAACTATTCACGGCTAATTCACATTATGTTTATATTAACACTCATTATTTCTACTAAATGAGTCGTACATGATATAATAATGGAATATTATTGACGAAACCAGAGATCCATTCAAATTACAAAACAAACATTTTACCAAAGACCATGTAGACAAATGAAGCATCACCAAAATATGCAATTAATAACAATATAATCACCCACATACATAAATTTTATATCCAAACTTAAATATAGGCAGCATCAGTAACCATCATATATAAATATTACACAAACTAAAATAAATTAACCAGCCTTTCCTGACTGAACATTATTAAAAATACAAATATGTGATCCTTTTAATCTAAATTCTTAATTAAATTAGGCTAGATGTAGATATAATATGTTTAGGAGGATTAGTAAGCACATGAACAACTTCCCTCATGTTGGGCCTGTTAGAGCTCTCATCCTCAACACACAACATAGCAATCTTGAACATGTTGATCACACTACAAAGCGAGTAACCGTGTAGCCTCGAGTCGAGAATGGCCAAGACGGTAGCTGCATCGGATGGCTCGGAGATCTCAGACTCGATCTTTCGTACCCATCTAACTATGTCTACTCCATCACCGAATTCTCCTACTGGTTTTTGACCTGTTATTAGCTCGAGTAGCACTACTCCGAAGCTGTACACATCGCTCTTCTCGTCTATTTTTAGTGTATAGGCATATTCTGTTCATGAGCAAGAGAGGGTAATATTAGCTTTGCATAGTCATACGAGTAAAAATTGACAAATATTTTTATAATTCCGTACTATTCCATATCAAAATCCTGAATCATCTTCTCTATGCAAACTATGTATCATTTGAAGTAATGCATATAAGGCTACTAATTTTAGGAGCCATGTTTAGTCGATTATATTGCACATACATATTCGTAACCTTCAATGGTGTCGTGTATAAGCTAAAGGTGAAATCTTTTATGACAATGCAATACGAGAAATTAAATACTTATTTGTCTCATTGAATTTGCTATCCAATATATATAAGCACTTTGACTTCCAAGACGGTTCTTCACCCCTGGGCAATATAGGCATTTGCCTAAGGCCCAGAGCCAGAAAGAGCCCCAAAATCTGAAAATCTTGGTTAGTGAAGTAGACACTTACAAGATTTGCAATTTATGATTAGTTTTATCGATTAAAAAATATATATGACACACCTAAGCTACATTTATAATGCTAATTATAATATACACAGTCTATCTCCGTTATTTTGTCAAACATCTATTTGAGTTCTACACAAAGGGCCTATTTCATTCAGTTTGCCTAGTAACCATAAAATGCGAGAAACGATGTACTATAATAGAACAAATTTAAAGTGCCATAGGATCATAAGTGCAATGAAGGAGACTTACCAGGAGCAATGTAGCCATAAGAGCCAGCAATAGAGGACATACACTCAGAACCATTAGCATCCCAAAAGAACTTAGCAAGCCCAAAATCAGCAACATGAGCTTCATAATCAGAGTCCAAAAGTATATTATTACTCTTAACATCCCTATGTATAATCTTAGGGTTACAATCATGGTGCAAATAACACAACCCTTTTGCTGCTTCTATTGCTATCTTATACCTCATATCCCATTGCAAATATGCTCCTTTTGGTCCATGAAGTTTCTCCCCTAAGCTTCCGTTCGCCATAAACTCGTACACCAACAAGTTCGTATCCTTGTTCGATACGTAACCCAACAATTTTACGATGTATCGATGTCGAATCTTACCTAAAGTGGCTATCTCGGCTGAGAATCCAAGGTCATTTTTTGATGACCCACGATTCATTAGCCGTTTTATAGCCACATCTGTACCGTTAGGGATCATCCCTCGGTACACAATCCCTGCCCCGCCTTTACCAATCACATTTTCCTCTTTAAGACACTCGATTATATCTTCCGCCTTAAATTCAAAACGTTGAAAACGCTCGATTTTCCACGCTTTGGAACTCTCTTGACGCTTTTTCTTGTGAATGATAAAGGTCACTAATGCTAAGAGGACTAATGTGATTAGTCCAATTGTTAAGATTATCAACTTGGATGAACTAATCTGACGCTTTGATGGTGTTTTATACACCGGGCAAGGTCGTCGATTACCCAAGCATAGGTTCGGGTTTCCGACATACCACGAGGTAATGAAAGCGTCGAAATGGCCGCCAGTAGGGACTTTTCCGAACAAGTTATTGTAGGAAAGATCGAGTTGAGTGAGACTATTTATGGAAGCAATGTCTTCCGGAATGTAACCAGTAAGAGAATTTCTTGACAAGTTTAGAACAGCAAGATCTTCGAGTTCAGAAATCAACGTAGGAATTTCTCCGGCGAGATTATTCCGGCTGAAATCAACTTGGATTAACGACTTGCACCGGCCAATTTCCGACGGAATTTCACCTTCCAAATTATTGGCGCTAAGATTCAAATTCTGCAATTGACTTAGCCCAAACAATTCTGCAGGAATTTCACCGGAGAATCGGTTATTGAACAATGATAACGTGCTCAAGCTTTTCAGATTCCCGATGGCCGGCGGAATTTTTCCGGTGAATAAATTGTTCGATAAAATTAGCTCGCTGATTTGTTCACCGGAAATCTCCGCAGGAATTGAGCCGGAGAATAAATTATCATTGAGTTCAACGGTTGTTAATTTCGGCAAATTCAATATTCCAGCCGGAATTACGCCGGAAAATTGATTTTTCGAAATTCGAAGCCGAGTCAATGACTGACAATCGCCGATTTCTTCAGGAAACTCGCCAAACAAAGCATTATCAAACAGAATCAGAAGCTCCAATTTTCCGCCATTACAGAGGCTCTTAGGAACATTTCCGGTGATCCGATTATCAGAAATATCAACTGTAATCAACTTTCCATTTGAACCTAAATTTTGCGGAAGTTCGAGAGTGAAATTGTTGCCCCAAAGCTGTAATTTCTCAAGATTAGGCAAATCTCCAATGCCAGAAGGAATTTCTCCATAGAATTTGTTGTGGAATAGACTCAAAAGAGTGAGATTCTTGAGGAGAGAAAAACTCTCAGGTATTTCTCCCGTGAGGAAATTAGTAGACAAATCTAACGACATTAAGCTCTCCATTGATGAAAGCTCAGAAGGTAACTCTCCAGAAAGTTGATTTCTCTGCAAGAACAGAGTATGAGCTTTTTTCAAATTCCCGAATGATTTAGGAATTTCACCGGAGAGATTACAACTCGCCATATCCAAAAGCTGTAACGATGTCAGCGAACCGAATTCCGGCGGAATTCCACCGGTAAATGAGTTGTAATAACCTAAATAAAGCTTAGTTAAATTCTTCAGTTTGCTCAAACTCGCCGGAATTTCGCCAGTAAGTGAATTACCGTTCAAAGCAAGACATGTCAGAGAAGAAATCTCAGAATAACTAGCCGGAATTACGCCGGAGAAAAAATTCCCGCCAAGATGAAGATACGATAACCGCTTCAATAGAGAAATCTCCATTGGAAGAGCTCCACTGAAGTTGTTATTATAGACGTCTAAATATTCCAGCTCCGACATATTGGTGAAAATCTCGCCGGGAAAATGACCGGAGATATTATTATTTGAGATATTGAGGTATTTAAGAGAGGTTAGGGATGAGATTTCGACGGGCAACTTTCCGGCAAGACTATTCCAGGTGAGAGTAAGATTCTCTAGCTTAGTAAGTAAGCCAATTTCTGAGGGAATTTTTCCGAAAAGCGGGGTCATGGAAATATTGAGCGAAACGACACGAGAATCAGCGTTACATGAAACGCCGGAGAAGTTACAGTAAGGTTTATCAGAGGTCCAATCATGGAGGCCATGGCCGCCATTAATGGGGTTTAACAAGGAATTTTTTACTTTTAGAAGAATTTCATGGTCATTAGAAGGAATTTCTGCATTAATTTGATAAGAAAGTACAGAAAATAGAAGAAAAAAATTAAGATTAATTATGAAATTGGCAATAATCTTAAATGACATTGTTAGTTTTAGTTTTTTGTTTTTATTAAAAAAATTATTGTAAAGTTCAAATTTATGGTGATGGGTTTTTGATTTAGAATTAAGATATGGAAGGATATATTCTGTTGTATGTGAAGATAGAAGGAGAGTGATGGGGTTAAATTTGCTTTTATAAGAATAAAAAGGCTTGAGAATCAAAATTGAATGAATAAAGAAATGTAAGTGAAAGGAGGAGTGCAAAGAGAATATGAGTACTCTAATATAAGGAGTATATTAATCACAAAATAAATTTTAGGAGTATATTACCAAAAAAGCTTTTTTTTTTTAATAGAACCTGCAACAATATTATTCATCACAAGCCGTCAAAGCCAACATGTCATAGGGAAAAGAATTCATGCAGAGTTTTTCAAGATCCGGCTCCGGATCCCACCTAGCAACCAAGGGACCCAACGAGTTCCCTTTACGAGAAATGTAGCTAACACAAAAAACATCAAAACTAGAAACAAGATAGGAAATTCTATCATACAACAAATGGATAGGGGAGCAACCACTAGCACTACAATCAATATCCCTCAACCCTCATGGCTCATGACATTAATCGAATCACCCTCAAGCTGCAAAAGCGAACAAATAATAAGAGAGTTTTTGACAAAATTTATATTATTAGGTAGTTTGACAATTCTTCCTTTGTTATATCATACAAAAAGTTTAAACTAAATAGAAGGGTCAATGTAATATGTTAAGGAAAAAAAACCCAACCAGAGTCGGTAATAGCAAAAGATTTGAGTGAACTACATTCTCACTCTTGCTATGATTTGAGGCTTTGAACGACTTAAATCATTGAGAAGCTTTTAATTTTTCTCTTGTTTTTCTCATCCTCTTTGACTACACAGCTTTGGAATATTAGACTATCCAACAATATGAAGCTGATAATACCAAATGAGATTTCTTGATTGTGGATGTATGTATCTTGTTCTGACCTTGCTGATTCTTTTTGCGTGAGAATGTATAGGTAAATAACGGTTATTTAAGAAAGTAGTAAATCACGCTTATGTGTCCTAATTTTATAGCAGAGATTTTAAGACTTTATTTTATCTTATTTCTTATTTTGTTTATTTTAATATTATGTATTTTGTATTTTTATGGTTATTTGCAAATAAATATACATTAAACCAGCTCAATAAAATTAGCCTTACCCTAAAAACATTTCATTTAAGAAGTTGTGTATAATCAATAGCTAATAAAGTATATTTTCTAAAAAAATAGCTAATAAAGTATTTATAATTCTTTTTTCTTTTAAGATTTGATTCTTGCACTTGGATTAATAGTGGTGGGTCTTTATTCTCTATAAGTCTTTACAAGTAGTAGTGTAGTACCAATATGGAGTACCATTTGACATTCGGGTTTGGACCAATCATCTCATTTTGAATCAAAATAGTTCCATTTTCATGGCCTAATTTGTTGGATTTGAAGTATGAAGATGCTCCATTTATTAGTTTGAGTATTCCATAACAATCTTGACTAATTTATTTGAATCAAAAGTACCAAAGTCAACTATTCTTGAGTTGTAATGATTTTATTTTTCTAAATATTCTCTTGTAAAAAGTTAGGTACAATCCTAATTAAAGGGTAATTAGTTATTTTGGTTTCATAATTGATATTAGTGCTTCATCATCATCATCATACCCAGTGTTCCCGCACATAGATACTCTATGGTCAGGGTTCGGGGAAGGAAGGTCGACGGCGTCTCATACTCAGAAGGAGAGGGCGGTCATAAGAGTCCTTCGGCTCTATAGTAGTCTTCAAGGATAGGACCTGCAAATATCTGAAACCTGCATCTTACACCCACATTAGCCAAGCATAGGGCTCAAATGTATAAACGATATAGGTAGAAGAGGCAGTGAATAACGATGAGGATTTGAATAATACTTCCTCCGTTCCATTATACCTATTATATTTGACTTTTTACGCAGTCCAATGTATTATTTGATTATTTATATATGAAATTATACAAGTCAAAAATTAATACTACTACGTCCTCTTTAAATTGCATCAAAGAGGATTTGGCAATTTTTTAAGAAAATAAAATGAGGAGAGGAAATGATTATGTGGATGAAATCAAGAGAGAGTTACAATGTATGGATGAAATCTAAAGAAAGTGGTGGGTCATTGTCCATAAATAGAAGTGATGCAAATTAAGTGAAATGGACCAAAATGGAAAATGATGCAAATTCAATGAGACAGAGGGAATAAAAATTTGTTTGTTTTAAACTATGCGATTTGACGATTCAAACAAGTTTCCATTTGACTATATTTTTTCTTATACATTAGCCGCAACATATAAAATAAACTGAATGATGAATAGCGCCAATAATAAAAATGTTGCGAGTATTTCAGAATAGAGAAAGTAGTAAACTTAAAAGAATAGATATATACCATAATTCCGAAGGGACGTAGGGGTGATAGTGGCTAGATGCTCCTAGCATTTTGTATCAAAATAAATCCAAAATGAGTGGAAAATCAAGTCTCTACATTAAGTGTCTTGTCTCTTAAGGAACTTTCTATATAGTTATTATATATGGAGGAGAAACATGCTTCATATTATGAATTATGATTATGCCTATGAGGTCGAACTTGTTATCAAGAGGAAATCACATCCCTAAATGTCTATTAAGTAGGGAACCATATTACTACTTGCCTCATGGTCTTTCTCATACAAATATCTTGACCTAATTAATGACCTTACTTCATTATTTCTACTACTCCTATCTTCGGTTTGACGTACATCTGACTATTTTTTACATAAATTTATGTATAATTCAAGTCGATATGAATACCATTTGAATACGTACATTCTTTTCATGTATAAAAGATCCTAAACGTAATTAATAATATGAAACAAGAGAATATATATATATATCTTATTATAAAATGTCTTATTTTGTGTTTATATTTCGTTAAACTACCCAATTTGTGACATAATTGATCTGCATGGTTAAATTTCCTCTCTTTATTAATTCCTTCAATTGCGTTACAATACACCCATAAAGCTCTTATATTGATGAACGTGCGTAGCATACAAATCTTAATGAACAAACGAGTATGATGTGGCTATATTAAATAAATATAGAGAATAATAGAGAATAAGTGTCACGTACATCATACATCACTGAATTTATAATATGATATTAAATAAATTTATTTTAAGACGAATCAAATAAGATAGAACTTAATTATATTATTATTTGTAAAATAAAAATAAAATAGAAATCAAGAGACAATAATAGTAAATACTCCCTCCTATTCATTAGTTTTGTCCACTTTCCTTATTTGGTAAAGTCACTTCACTTGTCCACTTTCTATTTTTGGCAAAACTTTTTACCTAAATACCCCCAACTATCCCAACTTATATTATTTAATAATACCCCACCTACCACCTTTTCAATTATTATAATCACTTAAAATACCCCACTATCACCTTTTCAATTATTATAATCACTTAAAATACCCCACTACCACCTTTTCAATTATTATAATCACTTAAAATACCCCACTATCATTTTTTCTTAAAATCCGATCCAAATCCAAAGTGGACAAAACTAAAGAATAGGAGGGAGTATAAAGCTAGGGAGTAGGGAGTTACAAATTTAAAATCTAAAAGCTAATAATATAACATAAATAGTATACGGAAATAATAACTATGCATGATAAACATGCTTCTAAGTACAAGTTACTACATAATCCAATTGTTGGATCTTGGATGGACAAAATTGACAGGACATTTTTAATAAAATCGTTTGAGTGTGAAATGAGCAGATATATTTTATTTATTATTTTTGTAACTTTTTAGGATTATAAGTTATTATTTAACGTTTTCACTATAAGGTGAAAATTATTTACTTAAAACCGTAAGTATATACTTAATTTGTTCGAACATAAAATTGTGTCATTTGAGAATTTTGCGCAAAAATGGAGGTCGATGCGTATCCAACTATCCATTGCATTAGGTAAATGTCAGAAATGGGTGGGGCTTTGGGTCCGGATGCAAAGCCTGTTTCTGTTTTATCTACTTCCTCCGTTCCGAAATACTCGCTACATTTCGTTTTTGTGCACTATTCATCGTTCAAGCTTATTTTACGTATTGCGACTAATGTGTAAGTAAAAATATGGTCAAGTGGGATCTTGTTTGAATCGTCTAATCGCATACTTTCATAATATTAAATTTTTATAATTTTTAGATAAGTGTAGTTTAAGATATTAATGATCAAAATTATGCATTGGATTGCGTAAAAAAGTGAAATGTAGCAAGTATTATGGAACGGAGGAAGTATAATAACAAAACTGTTGTATTCTGACTCCAATTTGGCTGTGTCTAAAAGTCCACTCTTTTTATATTTGTTTTCTTTCAAATATACCATTCAAGTTGCTCTATTTGGGTCTATGCTCAAACTCATTAGCCATTACTATTCCCTTCATTGAAATTTCAACATTTTGTAAATCAATGTCAGAAAGCTTTTAACAGTCCGTTTGGTTTGTGGTATTAAATTGTAGTAATGAGAATGATTTATAATGTAAAATTTCATCAAAAGTTTCATATCATTTCCATGGTAATAAAACTTTGATCAAAACAAAATTTTTTGTTTACAAATTTTCATCATCATCATCATACCCAGTGTATCCCGAATATAGATAAATCTATGTTCAGGGTCTGGGGAGGGAAGATAGACCACGTCTCATACCCATAAGGAGAGGGCGGTCGAAAGAGACCCCCGCTCAAGAAGGGTCTTCATTTTGTTTACAAATTTTCATTACCACCTAATACTACTTCTGCCGTTGGTAATACATTGTAATGAATTTTATGAAGAAAATGAGATGATTGAAGTTGAACAAGTATAATCATCAAGGGGCCGTAAGAGTAAATATTACAATAATTTTAAGGATAAATGGAGATTAATAATCCCGACTTTGCGTGATCCGCTCAAAACAATCCCAACTTTCGATTATTTTCTAATATATACCTAACTTTGCCACTTTGTTGTTCAGGACATACCCTTTAATATGGTAACCGGTTATAACAGGTAGATCACTTATTATAACACATTATTACTTTATGAGAGTTGTACTTATGTACTCTACTTTCTTAGTTAATCTTGAAAAGAAAATGAAGTATGTAGGTATTATGCACCGTACCCTCCATAATGAAAATTAAATCTTCTTTAAGGTTTGTTACTTTACTTTGAAATTGTGATTAAAAAATATTTTGATAAATAAAAGTGAGTATAATATAGACGGTTAATTTAGTATTGTTTTTTAAGTTTAAGTTTTGTATAGAGTTAGTGTACTGTAAATAACGTGCATCAAATTCACATATCACATGACTTTTTATTAAACTACATTCTTCATTTTAAACTGCACTTATTTAGAATCTTAGATTACCTAACTCATATTCCTTAAATTTACAGTTATTACATAATATTTTAGTGTACACTAAATTTGTCAGCGGTTAATATCAAAAGCATTATATTTTTTTTTGGAAATAAAAGCATTATATTTTTAATACTAGATTTTGTATGCTTTTTAAATATATTGCTACACCACTCACCAAACATGGAATAAGACCTTTTGTTGTTCATCTTTAATTGGCATAATCAGGCAATGCTCCATTTTATTTTTATATCAATATTTAATTATTATTACATCCCATTGTTGTAAATACACCAGGCATAATCGAACATGGATTATTAAGACTTTATTTCCAATATTATTATATACCAAGAGAATTGATTCGTATAAAAAGCTTAGCCTAACTGTTCGAAATTAAATTCATCATTATTTATTTTATTTCTAACTAATTGTAATAGTGGATGAAATAAAATAAATATTATATATAGTTCATAGTGGATGAAATAAAAAAAATATTATAGTTCAGCGAATTCTTGGTTAGTCTACTAGTTATGGAATTTTTTTTATACTCTTATAATAGAGGTTCTATTTTTACCACCTATTATAAAAAAGGCTAAATTATTTCTTTGCCTATAAAATTTAGGGAAATTCTACATGGTAATCACCAATTATAGGAAAAGGTGAGTGGTAGCAATTCTTAAATTTTTTTTACAAAATAGCATTCAACTTTTTGAAAACTCACTACCGTAACAATATAATGTAAAAAACGTTATCTAGCCGTTAAATAATGAAATGACACAAATATCTTTTTTTAATTTCAATAAAAGGCAGTTCTTAAATTCATGTTATTTTGTTAGAAAAAAAAAAATAAGTTTATATATTTTGATTTGTAGTGAAGAGTAGCACTAAAAGAAATGAGTTGAAATAGCATGTGATTCAAAATTATTTATGAATGAATTTATTAATATGAAATAAATAATGACTAACCGAATGTTAAAAAAATGACTTTAAATAAAATACTATAAAATCAAATAAAAAGAATTCTAAAAAATGTAAAACTTACGACGATTTAAAGCGACAGATAAATGGTAATCACATAAAAAAATATAAGCATATTTAAAAAGTGACGTTGATAAAATGGCCAATGAAGGAGCATATATTCTGTTTCCCCCACTCCACTCATTGATCACTAGCCATAAATCTCAGTGGAAGTCATATAGATTATGTAGGAGTAATTCTATATAAAAACATGAGTTTTTTTTTTTTTTTTTTTTTTTCTTAATATTCATATATGGGGCAAAATCTCTATTCTCAACATTAGACTTTTAGAATGATATTGGATTGTTTTTTTTGTTTATTGTCTGGTGCAGATCAAAGATTTTTGAAGGCTTTTAACTATTTCTTAATATTTATATATGAGCAAAAACTATATATTAAAGCGTTGTTTTTTTTTATTTTTTAAATGGGCCGAGGCACAGACCTCTCTTGTCTCTTATGGGGCTGAGGCATAGGCCTATCTTGTTCTTATGGAGCCGACCTTAGTATAGGAAAAATTGCCTAGTATAATACAATGTTTTTATGATTTTCTTACAATAATTCCACCTATTGATTAACCATGAATAATCTTAACTTTGAGGGGTATATACCTAGAGTAAACTTTGATAACCTGATATAGTAGCTAATTCACTAAAAAAAATAAACTAAAAATTAATGTAAAATTAGAAATTTTTTTTGAAAATTTACATAAAAATTCTGAATAATAAAATTACTATACCAAGTCATTATGTACTCTCATTCTATTAGATTCTACCACATATGAGTAATTTGTTATCCTAATAAATAACCGCTACTATTTACTAAAACTTTCTCGTAATAATATACTACCTCCGTTCCATTTTAGTTGCACCATTGGGTTTTGGCATAATATTTATGGGTTGTCAAATTAGTATGGTAAAAGTAGGGATGGTGTATGATTGATGGTGATATGTGGGGTAGAAATAAAAAAATTTATTATAAATAGATAATGGTTGTGACTTGTGGGTATATTAAATAATTAACGGGATGATGTATGATTGATGATGATACTACCTCCGTTCCATTTTAGTTGCACCATTGGGTTTGGACACAATATTTAAGGGCTGTCAAATCAGTATGGTAAAAGTAGGGATGATGTATGATTGATGGTGATAAGTGGGGTAGAAATAAAAAAAATTATTTTAAATAGATAGTGGTTGTGACTTGTGGGTATATTAAATAATTAATTAGATGATGTATGATTGATGGTGATACGTGGTAGGAATAAAGTGAGGATAAAATAAGTAGATTATTTTTGCCAAAAATAGTAATATTACTATTAATATAAAACTTTCAAAAATGGTAAGTGTTGCAAGTAAAATGAAACGGAGAAAGTAGAAGACTACGCCTAGAAGTCGTATACTCTACTTGAAGAGGATCTTTACTAATCTACCAAGCCATTACTCAGAAGCAGCCTTGCAAGATAAACCTGACACAAGTAATCATAAGTACTCCCACAAGATGCTGCTGTACATGTCTAATTTCAAAAGCCTAACACTACGCTATCTCACTACTCAGTCCTCAGACGTCAAATTATGTAGTGGTACAATTAGGGGAGTTCAGACCATCTGAAATTTATCTAACTTTGTAATCGAATTTTTGATTTGATCAGTATAAGAATAGTTACAGCATGTAAATCGACTCAAAACACCTATTCTAAAATTAATACTTCCTTTGTTTCATTTTACTTGCAACACTTACTGTTTTTGGGAGTTTCATATTACTTGCAACATTACTATTTTTGGCAAAAATATTCTATTTATTTTATCTCACTTTATTTCTACCCCACATATTACCATCAATTATACATCATCCCATTAATTATTTAATATACCCACAAGACACAACCACTATCTATTTATAATAATTTTTTTATTTTTATTTTTATCTCACATATTACCATCAATCAAACATTAACCCTACTTTTAAAATACTGATTTGACAACCCTTAAAAATGTGTCAAACCTATAGTGCAACTAAAACGGAACAAAGAAAGTATGATGGTCTGAATAAACACCTCTAAGTAGAATACTAACTTAATTTCTATCACTTTTAATTCTATTCCTATTGATTCATAATATTTGTATTAATTGCGAATAGTGCCATCTAAAAAAGTAAAGGAAAACATTAGCGTAATTTTAGTTGAAAAATCTCTTGATTACATTGATGACATTAATGGTCATGCTTGTCTAACTCCAACCATCTCATTTTGTTCATAAAATTCATTCTAATCTATTACCATTGGGAGGGGTGATATTAATTAGATGGTAATGAAAATTTGTAAACAAAAATAATTTTTTGTGATCAAAAGTCATTACCATGAGAATGATATAGAAATTTTGATGAAATTTTACAATATAAATCATTCTCATTACCATTATTTAATAGCACTAACCAAACGAAAATAGGTAAAGGAGATGGAAAACATCGATTTGTGGATTGAAAATATAGGAAGAGGTGAGTTGATGGGTGAGTGGTGTAAACTCATGAATTTTAGACATCCTGTGAGATTTGAGATCTTTCGCTCAGGCTTCAGCCTACTCCTACACTCCCATAAATTCTGTCTTTCCATGATTCCATCGAGGGCCAATCCTCACATTTTTGGGCTCAGAACTTAACGAGAAATGTTACGGTAATTAGATAGTGCATAATAAACTGGATGCTACCATGTGGAATTTTCTTAAAAAAGTGCTAACACTAGCATTTCATTAAAACTGGATGCTACCATGTGGAATTTCCCTATATATATTAATAATTACAAATTTATACTATAAAAATATTACATGCCAATAATAGAGCTCTATTATATCCGTTTTTTATTTGATAATCATGTATTTATAATTCAATAATTAGTAAATATAAGGTAATAGTTATTATTAATAACACTTTGATTTGGTGGTTAAAATGCATAATTTAAACACTTAAGGTCTAAAGTTTGATACTTTGATGTATATAAAGACAAAATTTACTACTTTTTTTCGTGGGTCCTGGACACAAGCCCTTCTGACCTTTGCTTAAGACCGACCCTGATTCCATCCCAAAAGAATAACTACGAAGTACTAAATGAGGTTATTTTAGGGCTTATTCTCTCCGTTCTATCAATTTTACAAAAATTAAGTGAATTTTTCTGGGACTTGTATTGTGTTGGATTGTTTATATTTCGTGTTAAATTGTGTCGTGTAAGTTATAGTTCAAGGTTAAGTTATTAGATTTAAGTGGCTAAATGCTAATGGGGCTAATGGTTGACATAAGCATAATTTGTAAATCGATATTATTACTAACACATAAGTTTATAATTATGGTTCATACAAACTATAATACAAACACGTAAATTTATGACGAAAACAAATTGAGATAACACAATAAAAATACTAAAATTTTTAATCTCAAAAGATTGAAATTGACTACATGAACAATAGATCATGATTCATGACCTATGATCTTCGCATGAATACACGAATTCTCCTTTTCAATTTATTTTGATTTTCTACCATCTCAACTTGTAAATCTTAACTCTCCACAACCTGAGATAACAGTTTTCGCTAAATCAAATCACAACCCGGAGATAATAATCATTTTGAAAAGGATACTCAAATATCAATTAACAAGCATAATGTTTTCTACACATTATTTCATATATAGCAAACTATTGTTCAAAAACTTTACAAGGAAAACAAGTCTAAATCATCTGTTCCAATATCCAAAGGGATAAATTCACATAGGCAAGTGCTTAAATCTCATAGTCCTATGATGAAGTTCTCCATTGTAGTTCAATCTGGATCCGGCCATTTTTCGAGTCGATGAGATTGTAACTTTGGTTGATTCTTTTGTTATTGACAACATCTGCAAGATTTATATCAACATATCCCAGTGTTTCCTGTTTACATTATGCAACACGGAAAGAAAACTAGTGTCATTTGATGAATTTTTGCATAAGATCATGTATTTAATCATTATAGAGATGGCACGAGGCCTAAGAAATAACAAAGTTCCGACCTTTGGATGAAGTAAACCGATTCTTGATGAGGCACTAATCACTTCTACGTGTAGTCTATCATTAGTTGGTGGTTCCTCCAACATAAACTCGAACTCTTCTCCCCATCTCGGGTCTCTGTTTTTCTTTATCATCTGAGACAATAGCATATTAACATGGACGATTAATGATAAAAGTTTAGAACCATGACCATTTCATGTAGCTTTTAATACCATGTCAAAAAAACAACTTAACCAAAAGCATCTGCTGATGATGGTTAAAGTTCCAAAATATATTATACACCCCATCTCAAAGGTATGGTCATTTTCTTTTGTAAGTCAATCTCGAGTCGAGGGCCTAACTAATTTGATAAAGGTATGGTGTACTGTCATCCAACCATCTCAAACCATGATGGCAAACGATCTATAAATGGGATATACTGGGTATTGATGATGATCTATGTTACTCAAACTCTTCATTTTGCTTCACCTACTTGTGTCCAATGCTTTGATCCTCGCCCACGAGCATTGGTATGACACTTGTCCCTTTATTTAGGCGTAGAATGTATCTAACACTTGGCATGTACCAGTATCCAACATCGGTACCCGAGTCCAAGTAACATAGACGATGATATAAAACAATATTATACCTCATTCAAGATTTGATATGGTATGTGCTATAGGAATCAAAATGCAATTTACTATCAAGTATCAACCCACTTGCATATATCAAATTTAGACATTTTGTAGAGAATTGAAGATGAAAAAACTTTTAGAAGAGAATAGTTTAGCAAAGCATACCTTAGTCTTTCTTTCTTCACCTTTAAAAAGAAGACGAACATAAGGATTTGTGTGGTGCTTTCCTTCCACATCTTGAGCTTCATGAACAATGATCACAAGTAAACCGCCGCCTGCAGGTGTGCCTTCAGGAGCCTTCTCAACTGCACCAGACTCTTCAACATCATTGGGCATCTCATCCTCCTTAAATGGTTTGTAAGTAAGTTCTAGAACCAGCTCTCCACGAGACTTCTCGTTTCGAGCATCATCCGGATCCATGCTCTTCAAGAGCTCCAAAGTGACGACTTTCGTTTCATCTGGTGTAAGCTCTTTCAGCGGAACGACGTTTATACCCATCTTTTCATGGGAACCAATCTAGTTCACAAAGGAAAAAAAAGCTTACGTATTTACACACAACAACAATGTCAGTCCTTAATCCCAAAAGTTATGGTCGACTACTGAGGGCACTAACAAGACCCGCATAAGGCGAGAGTTACACAAACCTTATGAGATTTCATCCTAATACCAATTGGTATTAGGAGTAGTCCATCAAGTATATATGTTAGTCAACCTCTCGAATTCTTCGATGTGGAATCACATGTGGGTTATTTTCCAACAGTATTAACACATAACCATAAATATAGCCGTTATAGTAAAAGGGTAAATCAATTTAGATAGCTTATAACAAATTTGCATCTTAAGATGATTCTATATCTCATAAAGCCAAAATGATCAGTTCATTGTGGATGCCATTTTACTAATTTCCTTTGTTTGGTTTGTGAACATTGGAAACAGTTTTCCAAAGATGGAAAACATTTTCCTTTTGTCAATACTGCCTTTCCTTTTCCATAGTCCATTCTTTCATGCAACAAACTACCCATGTAATACCCTTGACACTCAGATAAAGTGTTCATATTCAGGTCATCGGGTCGATTACGGGTCAGTTTTGAACATCTCTATACTCAGACATGGCCACATGGGTATGTATGACACTTAGACGCTTCAATTTTGATTCAAAATGTTGTTTTCTCACAGAATAGCCAAGGCGAACACTTGGAAACACATATGAGTCGAACATAGGTTTAAGGGTTCGGCCGTCCATGTAACATAATCACATAATGCAAATTGCAATCTGAGCTACATTTGATGGCAAAATATTTTATATGTAAAGTATTTCCCATAGAGAATATTTTCCATCAAACCTAAGTAAGCCTAAATGTTTTAGTCAGTTGTATACCTTTTCCCAATCATAAACAAAAACCTCTAGAGCTTGAGTCTCCGGATCTCTTACAGACATAGTGAATTCCTCGTTCCACTCGGGATTCAAGTTCTTGTACTTGACAGTAGTTTTCTTCGAAGGAAGCTTGTCCTCGGTTAGTTTCAGCTTGACATACGGGTCAGATGCTCCAAGAAGATCTTTCTTTTTAAGATTCATTGCTTTCACAACCTTAACATGTAAAATTCCAACTGGTCTCTTCCTAGCCCTGCAAAGTTGGGGCAGATACATGTTCATAACAGAATTAGTACGAGAAAATTACAGTTCCTTAATCGTTCGAATAGAGAATACTTTGAGAGAACCGATTACTTACTTGCCGGGATCCAAAATAGGTATTTCAAGGGCCTTAGGCCATAAGTACATGTTTGCTACCTGATCTTTTATAATTTCCTGCATACAATACATACATAACGAGACCCGCATAAGAGAAGAGTCGGCTGCACACACGAAAGATGCAAGAAAATTCAGATAGACTAAAACTAGATGAAGTTGAGTGGCGGTAAACAACAAACCTGAACAAATCTATACAGGCCTGGAATCGCCATAGCATCTGCACCCAATAATTTCAATCCAAAGTCGACATGAGGCTGTCGAATGCAAACATTTCCACATATTATTTGTAAGCCAGTACAAAAAATAACCTTTAAATATAACTAAGATATATAAAAAGAAAACACATTTGGCCTAGGGAAAACCTCAATGGTTAGACCTTGAGAATTTTTTCGAGGAAGTATCCCTCAAGACATCTCATCATCATACCCAATATAGCCCGCTCACATAAGCTATGTTAAAGGTCTGGATGACGGTAGACCATACCCTTATCAAAACTAATAAGGAGGTTGCGGCCAGTGAAACCCTTGGCTCGAGAATGACACTTTATGAGGATTCAAAAATGTCCCTTTCTAAAGATAAGAGCTTATTATTAAAATCCTAGAATAAGTAATGGGTAGAGGTTTTAGTAACTGAATATGACCTACCTTCTCCATAAGGGAAACATATATGTTGGCGAAGCAAGGGAAAGCGGGCACCAGAGGCTTCAACGTAATACGTGGATGAGCAAATACTTGCAAATCAACAACCTGAAGCATATCATTTATATTCAGCATCGAATTTATGCATTATTCAATGCACTTGAACGAGTCACTTATATAGAAGTAATACTTTTGGTTTAATACTACCTGGACACTGGCTTTTAAACCAAATGCTTTGACAGTAACATGGATGTTAGGATTCCCAGCCCACTTCAATGCTGGTTCCATAATCAACTCTTTCTCTTCAGTCATGTATACCTTCATTCCTGCAGGACACAAGCAGGGATTTATAGAATTTAGGCAACATACACGAAGTTTGTTGCTCAATTCGAACACATGTACTAGTCAGTGATCTAAAGATGTTCGATATGTGCAACAAAATGTACGATGGTAACCACTAATCGTCTATTCCTATGTAACCCAACTCCTACTAAGCATAACTATACTCTAAGAAATCTCCAACCATTCTTGCGTAGTGTAAACGTACGAACTATGGATTGTGTCAAAACTAAAACAATCAACACCGACTAAGTTGTATCAAAAGGTATTCGGTGAAACCCGACTCAGTTCAAGTGATTCCACATTATGGAAGTAGAAAGCTCACATTTTTTTTTTTCCAAAAAGACAATATTTAGTGCCAAAAAACACGGAGAGGCAAAATTACTTAAGCAAGAATGGTGTGCTCTACTCTTTAAATGGTACACAACCAATAATTGTAACACATATCTTCTATGATTTTCTTTTCAAGTGCATAACCATTATCTACACACTAGTGACAAAAATTTATTGTTCTACTAAAAACCATTAAACCTGAATCATTTCAAGTTTTTTCCAATCATTAAACTAGAATAGAAGCAAATCTTGTTTACATGAAGTTGCAGTTGATATTTGCTACAATGGGTTAATCGGAAACAACCATTTTGCTATCACTAACAAGGGTAAGGTTGCGTACATCCAACTCTCCAAAACCCTGATTAGCGGAGCCATTTAATGACCTCGGGGTAATGAAATATTGTTGTTCAACGAAGCAAATCTTCAGCGGAAAACTAATGTTCCACTCGACATAATGTATACTCATTCTTGAATAGAAGATAAGAAAACCAACCTTGGAATGTAGGAGGCAGGGTACCTAAGCTAAGTGTTTCAAATTCAACAGACTGAACTTTGTACTTCGGAATTTGTTCAGCAATAATGGGTTTCGATATTTCCTTTGCAGTCTTGCAAATTGCCTACGAAAAACGTCAATATGCTTATATCAAAAGATTATAAAGCTTATTAACATGGAAACATTTACAAATAGTATCAGAAGCAACATTATGTACCTTATCTAGGTAGGGCCACATATATTGTATGAACTTATTAAGCCAATCAACCTTCACAAAAACATATAACAATCTGTTTTAGCAAAAACTATATACTATAGGCTTTGATGAAAATATGAATCGGGATGAATAAAATAATGAAATGAAGACATACACGATCAAAGTCCGGATTTTTCACCCAAAGGGGTATCTCAGGAAGCACCCTCAGCAATGTCTTGCTGTCTAGCTCGGCCAAAGGACGAACTTCAGGATCCTGGAATCAAGATAATCCAAAGCTACATAAACATCACCATTCACCAACACTAAGCACACAAACATCATCTACATTCTACAGTATAGCAAGGTCCTACATATTTGTAGTTCTACAAAATTTTCTATCAAAAGCCAATCGGAAACAATTTTTTATAAAAGAAATGCTACTTACATCCGACCCATTGTCAAATTTTTCGCTAATCTCTTCGTGAATCAAAATTGAAAAGGGCGAATTATGGTTGATTTTGGGCAATTTTGAGCATATTGCAAATTCCAAAAAGGATTAGCTGGCGAAATAGGTTACACTGATCCAATCCCTTTAAGTGTGAGCCTAGATTGATTCGTTTTAATTCATGTAGCAGATCCAATATCTCAAAATTAAGGCAAGAAGAACACACATAACAATCAAATTCAACACCCATCTAAATAATTAAATGCTAATTATAATCAAAATCAAAACACCTTTTCTTAACATTCCACGGAAAAACCCTTAAGCAGAAATACATTATCTGAAACTTAAAACTTGTCAAATGTCCTAAAATTATGCCTATTTCCCATTTTTCCTATCAGATATCACTAACAAGAATCAATCAAATAAAAGGCTAAAAATAGAAAAAAAAAAAAAAAAAAGGCAAGAAAATATTTGGGAAATTTAGTAGCTAACCTTCACATCAGTAGGCTGGAAGAAGATGAAAAAGTAGTATCCAATCACAACCCCAATACAAGATCCAAATCCAAACCCAAAAATACTCAAAATTGTGTTTATAAAACCCATATTCAATCTTCTGCCAAAAACTTTACCCAGAAAAGTATTCAATGAAAACTGAAAAAATGGAACAAACAGTTATTATTGGAGAAAAATAAAGAAATCAGCATAAATTACATTATCAACTAAAAAAGATACAAACTTTAAGCAAAACCCACCTATAATTTTACTAAAAGTAACTTTTTTTAATTAATTCCCATAATTAGTGAAAATTAAAAGGGTTGAAAGAAGAGGAATGGTTATAGACCAGTATCACAAAATCATGAAATTAAACTCACAATAAAATGGTGCTTAGCATTTACTTAAAGGAGATATTATACCATTATAAAAGGCCCACTTAATGGTATAATAATTATTATGCATTTATACTATTCCCCTCAAGAGGGGATCTGAAAATTACCCTCCTTCCAGTTTCTTTTTTACTCACTCTGTCCCTATGGATTTGCACCATGTTTTATTTTCGTCCATCCCATTTAAAGCCCTATGAATTTTCTTGCCTGTTTTTTTGGCTTTTGACTTATTTGTTGGTCAAACAGCCAAAAAAGTGTTTGGTAAGTGGCTTCTAAAGCAGCTAATAAACTAGTTTTTAAGCCAAAATGAAAAGGCTGCTTCAGTTAACTTTTTTGGTTGACTTTTGGCTTGTTGACCCACTTTTTCTTTAATAAACAGCCAACGGTCAGTATTTAAATTTACCAAACATCTTCACAAACAGCTAGTTTTTTAAGCTAGTTAAAAGCCAACAAAACAACCAATATTTCCAGCTGGTCAAACAAGCCAACTAAAAGAGCCAAAGGATAACAGTAAACCCCTATAAAAAATTTTGCTCCTTTTGAAAGATTTAGTGTAAAAATATATATATATTAATGGTAATTGGTAAATTTGTCCCAAGTAATAACCATTCAGCATTCATCAGGTGTCCTAATCCCTAGTAGAATTGGTTGATTCAAGAAAGGTGTGGACCTTTTTGATTTCTTGTTTTATACAGAGTACAGTCATAGCAATCAAAGAATTTAAGGGGCCTCAATCTACTCTTGGATATATTATTAGGGGTGTTCAAAAGTACCCGACCCGCCCGACCCGATCCGTCGACCCGCTGACCCGCTTTATAAATGGCGGGTCAATAAATAAAAAAATTGAATATTCCGGGTCGGGTACCCAACCCGCCTTAACCGGGTCGGGTCATGGGCCGATTTCTACTTGATCCGGGTACCCGTTAATGACCCGCTTAATAGTTAATATATATACTTATTTTTTTTTAAGGTTACAAACTTCATTTCATTCACTCAATACAACTTAATAATCTGTTAATTTTGTTAATCAACTTGTAAAATTGTACTAGTATTGTAAGTAAGTTGAATTGTTAAATTTTTTTAGCATCAAGGAAAGATATCTTTAAATGGCATATGCATCTAAATTCTGAACTGCATCAACTCAGGCCTGCCCTTCCTCCAACTATAACCCGTTAAGATATCTTAAAATGGTATGTTAAATTCATTATCTGATTAATTCTAAACTTGTACCCGTTAGTGACCCTCTCATCTCATGGATAATGAGGTTCTGCTGAGTGCTGCCTGTGCATAGTATGAATTATGGTATGCTACACTATGTTGAATTTCTTAGTGAATGATGCTTGCCCAGAATTTTATAATCAAATCTATAATTAAATATGTTAAAATAATAAAAAAAAAATAATAATCGGGTACCCGGTGTCCCGACCCGATTTATCCGGGTACCCGAACACCGGGTACCCGCTTTAAATGGGCCGGGACACGGGCCGTTAAAAACGGTACCCGGCTAACCGGGTACCCGGCTTTTCGGGTACCCGATTAACCGGGTACCCGGTAATGAACACCCCTATATATTATTATTTATTAGTGGGTTGTCCAATTTTTTTTGTAGTTTTTCATGCTGAGTTCTAAATATTGTAACATGCCAAATTGGCGTTATATCAGTGGCTTGTCCCCACCTTGTTTCTTTGGCTCCATTTACAAGTCATACTCAACTCAACCAATGTGCAAAAAAAAAAAAAAAAAAAAAAAAAAAATCGTAAATCATCATAAAAAGACAAAATAAATACCGATAAAGTAAATAAAATAAAAAAAGATGATATAATTCTAAACACAAATTCTTGTTATAGACTGTCTATAGCATAGACGGGTAAATATGGGTCAGCCCATTTTGCAAAAATAAGTAACTGATTAGTCATCAGTCTTATTTTTAAATTTAAAATCATTGGGTTGGGCTATTAGGGTAGCCGTCTTTGCCATAGATGATATCTCAGAAGACCTTCTGAATTCTAAATGCCTCATTTTATTAAACTCTTTCAGACAAGGGTGATTGGTCAATATTACAAATAACCGTTATTTACTTAGACTACCTTAATTAGACTCACCTTGTCTTATATCTTATTTTAGTTTAAAACTCCTTATTTTTATTTTAGATATGACTTTATCATTTATATTATGTATATTTTTTTTTTAATTTTATTTATCTACTATTAGTTAAATTTATTATATTAATTTCTTTACCTCCTTCATTCTTTTTTTTTCTTCTTTCAAAGCAAATTTAAAACATCACTATCTCAAAATACACATAATAAAAAATTTTAAAATATATAATAAAAAGTATATATCAAAACGAATCTAAGAAGAACTCACATAAATATATATTTTATTCTCTAAATATGTGTTAAAAATATTAATTAAATTTTCTCACCTTATAATAGAGTATTCGAAATAAAAAGAACATTAGAAAACAAGAAAAAAATTTTTAAAATAAAAGTCAATGAAGTAAATGAGTGAAACAGAATACTCCCTCCGTTCCAGTTTACTAGTCCCATTTGACTAAACATGGATTTTAAGGTAGTAGTGGGGTCCATTGGAAAAGGTGGTAGTTGAGTATTTTAATTGATTAAATTAATTGTAAAGGTGGTAGTAGAGTATTGGAAATTGAAAAAGTAGGGGTATTTAGGTAAAAAAGGATAGCCAAAAAAAAAATGGGACAAGTAATGAGGAATTGCCAAAAAAGAAAATGAGATAAGTAAACCGGAACGGAGGAAATAATAAATAGCCCAACGGGATCACTCGACTATGATATGAATGTCGGCAATAAAACGCAGCTTGCTAAGTCTACACATACTCCACAGATCGCGCTCATAGTAAAATTCGGCAATATTTTTATTTTTTTTTTAACTTTTTTTTCGGCAATATTTTTAAATGATGTGGGTTGTTTGAAATTTACTTGGGTACGTGTTTTTTTTAAGTTTGTTAATTTCTTTTTAGTTTTGTTTGTATATTATTTTGTTCTTCTTATTTTTATTTTTTCTTACTTTTGATCATTTTCCACAATTTAATTATAAATAAATTATTGTATTATTAAATAAATTGAGGAGAATAGGAGATTATTAACCAACATTAAGATATCAAAATCTTAGTATATACAGTCAACAATATTGATAGTTTTAAATATTGTTGTATGGATATTGACGTAATAAAATAATCATTAAAAAGTCAAAGTTAAAATAATTTGAATAGAAGTATAAATTTTTTTAAATTCAAAAATTTTTAATATTTAAACATTATGTTAATTTCAATTTAAACTTAACACCACGATTAAATCAGGTTAATCATATTTTTCTTGACAATTGCCTGCATTGAGCTTCATCCTTCAAAATAATGCAAAATATTTTTATTCACGCTTAATCATCTTTTATGAATGTCAAAAACAATCTACTTATCTTCTTTTTCTTAAGTTGTTAAATAATTAATCGAATTGTGAAATTTGATTTTACAAAATAAAAAATTGAATCTTCAACAAAAAAACAATGATTCGTTCATTTGTGACTAGTTGGCGATCAGACAGTGCAGTCACAAATGGCAACCATTTTATGACCAGATTACGACCATTCTTGATTTTTTTTATCAAATTAAGTTTTATTTTTTAGTACTGTTAGTCATTGACTGATCGCCAATTGGTTGCAAATGAACGCCCGATGGATTAGTTGCTAATTAGTGAATTAAGTTTTGTCTTTTAGTGTTAGTCGTTTGTGAACGCTTTATATTTATTGAATTAAGTTTTGTCTTTTAATGTTAGTCGCTAGTTAGTTGCAAACTAGCTGTGGATTTAAAAAAAGAGGATAATTCTTTTAAATTCATTACAAACCCATATGGACAATTTAAAATAGGTCATGGTGAAAGTAGGTACACAATTTACAGTTGAGTTAGTCTAACTGAGACCGACTCATAAAATAATTTATATTTGAAAAATTTTTCTTTGCAGTTAGTCTGATTCATACAATAATTTATGTTTGAAAAGTAAAACTATCTTAAAAATAATGACTGAAGTAAAACTAGCCAACTACACATCTAGTCCAATAAGTATTGGACGCAATAAAATGAGCCCAAATTAAGTCCAAAGTCCAAACACTTCTTAAGTCCAGCCTATCTCAATTCAAACAATAATCTTCTTCTCTACATGTCAAACTCAATACAAATCAAATAATAGAAATATTAGCTTGCCTTAAAAAATTGATCAATTAAGCGGGATACACTGAGTATATTGATGATAAACTCATTAATATGACGTAAAACTTAAAAATTCACTAATAAATCGAGTTGGATCAATTGGGTCCGTTCACTCACGCTTCAATCAGTAGATTTAAAATTTGACAGGTCTAGTTAGAACTAGACTTCATTATTAAGACGTGCAGTTTTGTACACTTTTCATAATACCAATTACTTCCTCCGTATTTGGTTATTTGCAACTTTTACTAAAAATGGCGTATTCTATTATTTGCAACTTTCTTTTTTTTTTTCCATTTATAGAAAGTTTTTTATTACTTTTTTATTATCTCGCTCTTACTTTTTTATACTCCCTCTTACTTTTTAATACTCTCTCTCATACTTTTTAATACTTTCTCTTACTTTTTAATATTATAATACTATAATCCCACCCCATTAACCTCATTAATCTATTTTAATACACTACTAAAAGTTTTGCCTAGGAGTCCGTGAAGGACCCCAAAGTTGCAAATAATTGAATACGGAGGAAGTATTACATATTCTAACTCCCAACACTATGAGAGTCCTTCACTAAATCACTTGATAGACCCAGAGAAGGAAAGAACTTGGTGGAAATCAAACTTTTAATGAAATTTTACACTATAAATCGTTCTCATTACCACAATTTAATATCACAAGCCAAACGGGCCGTTAAAGTTTAGGATTAGTCTTGGTACAAACACAACAAACCAACACTAGAATTTGTCCACCAAAATGGAAATTTAGGCCTGAATCTGTTTAATGAAGTTTATAACCTGAATAATTTTGATCAAAAACCTTCTAATATTAAATCGTGTCACATAAAATATGAGAATGACAATCGAAATTAATTCGATATATGTACAAATTAGTGTTCAAACCACACTATACTGATGTCGTGAATTTCCCAACCACGCTATTCTTTTAAAATTATTATATAGTAAATTTTTCAATATGAAACCTTAAAGTACAACGCAAGTGGGAGAGGGTATCTTGGATGTCTTTATAATTTGAAGGGTAGTTTTCAGTTTTGCACCGTGGACATTTCCATATAGCCAAAGATTTTACTAGTGTTGGAGAAAATAGGGTACATAATCAATTCAAGGGGTAACTGTCTTATTAGTGTTTGATTAAAGCCCTTGATCACGGACTCGCAATTGAAAAGTAACCATGAAAGCCAAATTAGGATATCTTTATTTATAGTTAGTTATCTGTATGTAGTTTAATTATTCTGTCTGTAAGTTACAGGTTTTACTCGCTATATATGAAGACTTTTCTCGAGTCAGGGGACTCTTTGACAGTACTCTCATCTGTGGGTATGAGTTGTCGTCGTTCTTCCATCCTAGGACCCTAACCATAGTTTTCTATGAGCGAGATATACTGGATATGATGATGATGATGAATATAAGGTAGCCGGAATATTTATCTTAGCACGTGTGTTGAGTCGGTTCAATTATGTCTCAATTCGATAATAATACAAGTTTTAATCAAATGACTCGAGAATCATGGTTAAGCCTATGATTGAGAGCTTTCTTTAACCTTTGTGGCAAAGATTTCGATTCTTACTGCTTATAGAAATGGTTTTTTACGTAGAATTTCTCTAACCTACCTCTAATAAAAAACTAAAAAAAATAAAAATAAATATTCTTATAATTTAGACAGATTCAAATCCAAATCTTAATTTTCCATCCTTATTATTGAAAATTCAAACTAACGGGCAATTAGCCAAATGACATGTTGGCATCATAGCATAATGTGGTATGTTTTTGCCTATCAGTCATTGTTGTTGAAAAGTCAAAATTATGGGCAATGAACCAAACTATATATTGATCACACATGTGGTATGGCTTTCAATAGAGATAAAAAATTTCAACTTAAAATATTTTTTTTTAAAAAATAGATTTTCTAATACAAACTGATCAAATGATATTTTCCTTTAAAAAAAATTAAAATGATAATGATATTTTCCTTTTGAAAAAAATTAAAAAAGATACTTTTTTTTGATTGATGAAAAACTACTAAACTAAAAAGTGATAAGTAAAAAATATCAATCACAGTTTATTTTTTCTAAGCTAGTTATTATCAAGGGCAAAAGGAAAAAAGACAACATAAAAACATTTTCTATATATACCCCTTTTCCCAAGTCAAATAGTCTCTAAATCAAACAACTAAATTAATTTTAAATTTTGAAAAATTTTTATTGGCAATTAAAAAATACGCATGAGCAATTCAAATCAAAAAGAAAAAATAACCCATTTATAAGTCCAAGTTCACGATTAAAAAATACGCATGAGCAATTCAAATCAAAAAGAAAAATTTTTTATTGGGAATTAAAAAACACATTTTTTGATACAAAACAACTCATAAATCAAACTGATTTAAAAATTATTTTCCTCCATACCAAATGTCCCTAAATTTATGACCTTACACTTTAAAGTCTCGACCAACTAGATTTTGGTCAAGGGATTTAACACTAATATTTCATCTTAAGGAGAGAGAAATTTAATTAATATTTTTGACATATATTTAGAAGATAAAATATATCCATGTGAAATCTCGTTAGATTTGTCTTAATGTATATTTTTTTATAATTTTTTATTAATTGTATTTAGAGATATTAAGATTTAAAATTTGCTTTGAAAACTGTGAAAAAAGCATGAGAAATACTTAATAGTACAATTCTAATTTTAATCACTTAGTTTGCCAACTATTTTAGCTTCTAATAATTTTTATAAAAGGTGTTTAAAGTCTGTCCACAAGCTGAAACAAAATAATGTCGCGTAAAAGTCTTATATGTATTTATTTGTCATTAAGATAATGTGCACATTTCTATTTTAAAATAAAATTAAGTGATTTATTTAAGTAAAATTTGTCCACAAGCTGAAACAAAACAATTTTTGCATAAAAGTCTTATAATACTTATTCCATATTAAAGTGTTAATATTTCCATTTAAAGACCATAAATAATTAAATAATTTTAGTAAAAATGAAAACTATTAAAAAATACTCCATCCGTTTCTTTTTGTTTGTCCACTTTATCTTTTGCACGTATTTTTTAAGTAAATTTTAAGCCTTAATATCTCCAACTACGCAGCATAAAGTTATAAAAATTATATATTAAAAAACTTTACATTAAGACAAATCTAATTAGCTAGATTCCACATGAATATATTTTATCTTTAATATATACTTCAAAAATCTAATTTAAATTTCTCTCTCTTAAAGTGGACAAAAAAGTGAACAAACAAAAAAAAACGGAGGAATCAGTATATATTTATGTTTTTATTGCACCAAAACATTTTTTTGCAGTCTAATATACGTTATCATATATTTCTAGAGTTATACTATAATTAAAAATTTGATATTATGAAGATATATGACATGATGAATTAATGATATAAGATCCCACATAAATATATTTTATTTTCTAGTATAATAATCGTAATTTTTAAAATACCATATAATTAAATTTCATCTATGTGAAAGTAGAAGAACAGAGAAAGTACATTATTTGTATTAGACTAAAAGTCTACACAAAATCTATTTTAATTTTGCAGTCCACCTTTAATTATCGAGCCGGGGACTCCTTTTGGCCGTGCTTTCTTCTATGGGTATGAATTGCTGTTGTCCTTTCCTTCCCAAATTCTCTCCATAGTTTTTTTATAAGCGGGATTAATTAGGTAGGATGATGATGATAAATCGACCTTAAATTATCATAGTCGTTGTCGTCATCATTAGTATCAACCCAAAACATCTCGCCTTAAGACATAGTCTGAGAAGAGAGGAAAAAAAGACAGCCAAATATCCTCATCACGAGAAATTCAAATATATCATAGTGTATCGACCGCACCATCTATTTATATATTTAGGCTTCGTTCGTTACTTATTTTCTCTTATTAAAATTAAATTGTAGTTTTTCTTCACAATTTTTTAGAAATGGAGATAGAAACACCTACAGAAATAAATAAAGAAAAATGTAAAAATAGTTCAAATAATAAAAATAGCCAGATGATTAATAAATCGTTTAATTTGTTTGCATTATTTTCAGCAGCTGATAAATTAGACTATGTTTTAATGATAATTGGAAGTATAGGAGCATGCATTCATGGTGTTGTTCTTCCTTTTTTCTTCGTTCTTTTCGGCGGTTTGATCGACTCGCTCGGAAAATATTCTTCAGATCCTCATAAAATGTCTTCCCGTGTAGCACAGGTATACTTTTTCCGTTCTGAAATACTTGCTACATTTCGGTTAAGGTAATATTTATCGATTAGGCTATATATCGCGATTAATATAATAAGTAAAAACATAGTCAAATGAGATTTTGTTTGAATCGTCTAATCGTATACTTTCATGAAATTAGATTTTTATAATTTTTAGATTTGTATAATTCAACATATAAATAAATAAAATTACACATTGAATTACATAAAAAGACAAATGTAACAAGCTTAATGGAACGAAAAAATATATTTGAAGAAGAAATGGATTAAAAATCCAAATCAAAATATTTATAGTATAAGTAATACTTACTCCAACTGAAAAATTACCCAATTCTCTATATTATGATATCAACAATTATTTCACTTTATATTGGAATCATAATTTCTTAAATGAACATATTTATACATACAGGTCTTACGTTACACGGTTACAATATAATTAAAATTCATGGCAAGTTCTTTATTGTGCTCTAATTTCTACTTTTACTAAGAAAAAATAACCATACCTCTAATATTTTTTCTACTTTGTTTTGGATATCGTGAAACGATTTTAAAAAATTTATTGCCAATTCTTTTATTTCTTTTAAGTATTTATTGAAAAAAAGTACCCTTTGATTAACTACCTTGGGTGTTTGACAAAACAATGTTCGCTATTGGTATTTTTAGCTTACTTGTTTGACCAGCTCAAATATTATATGTCGTTTTTATTGACTTTTAAGCTAGCTGAAAAATCAGCTGTTTATGAAGATATTTGCTAAATTTTAGTATATATTAATTGTTGGTTGCTTATTAAAAAGAAAGTCAGTCAACAAGCTAAAAGTCAACCAAAAAAACTAACTGGAGTATCGTTTTTATTTTGGCTTAGAAGCCATTTGGCAAATATTTTTCTAACTATTTAATCAACCAACAAACAAAAGCCAAAAACCAACCAAAAAAACAAGGTAAAAACGAGCATGCAAACACCTCAAGCTAAGTCTTTTTCTATATATATTTAGCAATTGTTTTTAATATTTGGTTAATTTCTCCTTAAAAAAATGCAATTGTTTTTGTTTTTTTCACAGTACGCTTGGTACCTGGTTTATCTTGGATTGGTATCGTTTGCTAGTTCTTGGATAGGTAACCTTTACTCCTTCAATTTCTTGCTGAGTTTGTTTAAAGTGGTCGTTTGTTTGGAGGTATTATGATGATGTTGCTTCCCTATGGGTAGGGTAGTTATTATTCAGGCCCTCTCTTAGGAGACCGTCTATAGTATAGACAATTTAGACATCTTTCAAGAACTCAACCCATATCTCCCTTTTAACTTACGAAACCACTAATCAGTTTTTTTTTTTAATTTATAAATTGGATCAGCCTTAAAACTTGAGACGTCTATTGTATAGACGGTCTCAAGTAAGAATTTGTGGTTATTTTATAGTATTAAACTCTTACCTTAATTCAAGGCTGGTTCTGAACATGTATAAGGTGTCTAACCACAGTGTATTCTATTAATTAAAACCCTTATATATTACTCCCTAGTCCCTCCAATTCAAATTACTTGTCCAATTTGGGTTTGGATCGGATTTTAAGAAAAATGGTAGTGGGGTGGTAGTGGGATATTTTAAGTGATTATAATAGTTGAAAAGGTGATAGTGGGGTATTTTAAGTGATTATAATAATTGAAAAGGTGGTAGTTGGGTATTTTAAGTGATTATAATAATTGAAAAGGTGGTAGGTGGGGGTATTATTAAATAATATAAGTTGGGATAGTTGGGGGTATTTAGCTAAAAAGTTTTGCCAAAAATAGAAAGTGGACAAGTAAAGAGATTTTACCAAATAAGAAAACTGGACAAGTAATTTGAATCGGAGGAAGTACTACACATTAGTTTATATACTTCTATTACATTTTTTTATAATAGTTCATATACTATTACTTTTCTTCTAGTTAAATATAACTTACTTTTAGGCTTTAAAATACAAAAAATATTTACCAAATAATTACACTATGTCCCTAGAGATCTCCTTCCCTATATATCTCTAGGAAAACACGATAAGCAACTTTTTTCCGGAGGAAACTTTTAACTTCTTTATCATATTAAACTTTTTACTTGAATCAATTTTGACCTGAAATCCGACTAAAATCTGAACCAAATAAATATTTATATAAAAGTATATAACCAACAATTTAGTGACATTTCCCTCACATAAGCTAGATAACTAGTATAACCTAAACTTTTACTTTGTGCAGGAGTTGCATTTTGGATGCAAACAGGCGAAAGACAAACTGCCCGTTTACGTTTACAATATCTAGAGGCTGTTTTAAAAAAGGACATTAACTTTTTTGATACTGAAGCACAGAACAAAAACTTAGTTTACCATATTTCTAGTGATGCAATACTAGTGCAAGATGCCATTGGTGATAAGGTATATATGTGCTTTCTTTTACCATTAGGTGCCAATTTTTTTTGAGCCCGCTCAATTTGCGCGTGTAACAATCTGGATATTTTTCTTATTTTTTGGGCCGGCCTAATTTCAATATTGATAAATGCCACGAAAATTGAAATGTTGTCATACGTGTAAATTGCACCGGCCCAATAAAAAGGTTGAATATATGCAACATTAAAAACATTGTTTATAATTAACTAATTAAAGTACAAAATTCTTGTGAGAGACAGTCTTTTTGAGAGACTATCTCTAATTGGGTTGGCCCATTAGAAAAAATGTAGAGTAAATGTAGGCAATAAGATTTAATGGATTGGGTTTGAGAAACGTCTCTCAGAAAAAGGTCTCTCAGGAGACTAGCTTTTTAAAATAAATATTATCTGCAACTTTGCGTAAATTGTTAACAGGGCCGACCCTAAATATTTGGGGCCCTGGGCGAAATAACATATTGGGACCCTTTTCTTTTGCAATTTATAACTTATATGGACCTTTTACAACCATTAAGTTTGGTTTTTTGACATGGGGCCATAGGCGACGGCTCCTCTTACCCACCCTTAGAGCCGGCCCTGATTGTTAAATATTTTGCACTCTTGTATCTGCAGATAGGACATACGTTGCGCTATGTTTCTCAATTCATAGGGGGTTTTGTAGTAGGCTTCACAATGGTGTGGAAGCTTTCCCTAGTCACTTTATCTATTGTTCCTTTGATTGCTGTTGCCGCGGGATTTTACACTATAATCCTTTCTACATTGTCTAATAAAGCTGAAGCTGCTTATGCTGAATCCGGCAAAGTTGCTGAAGAGGTAGCTTCTCCTACACTCATTAAAAAAGTGAAAGTTGTTGTCATTGCGATGATAGGCTTTATAATTTATCGAGACTTCAATCATTAGCTTAAGTTGTTGATTGAGTTGATTTCTTAGTATGGTATCAGAGCCAACATGACAAGTACTCCTTTTTCAAGTAGCAGAATATTTAGCACCATTTATGAGGAGGATACGTGTAGCAATTACACTTCTAACTCAAATGACTCATATGTGAAAGGGCGTGATAAAATATACTCCCTCTAAACCAATTTAGTTGTCTCATTTCCTTATTTGGCAAATTCATATCAATTGTCCAATTTTATTTTTTATCAATCTTTTTTTTATCTAAATCATTCCCATGTGAATGATATGAAACTTTTGATGAAATTTTACACTATAAATCATTCTCATTACCGCCATTTAATACCACTAACCAAACGGACCGTTAGTGTTAGAATTCTATTAAGTTTTCTGTTTTGTTCTTTGTTGTCTAATCTTTGATGATCGAATAGGTTATCTCACAAGTTCAGACAGTATATTCGTTTGTGGGAGAGAGTAAGGCAGAGGAAAGGTACTTAAGATCACTTGAGAAAGGAGAAAAAATAGGGAAAAAAAGTGGAGTGGCAAAAGGTCTTGGAATTGGCTTTACATATGCACTTTTGTTATGTTCTTGGGCTTTACTTCTTTGGTATTCCAACTTACTTATTAGGCATCATCAAACTAATGGAGGCAAAGCTTTTACTACCATTCTCAATGTTGTCTTCAGCGGTTTGTAAGTCATTTTGTTACTCTTCATCATCATTATCTAACCCAATATATCCCGCTCATAGAAAACTATGGATAGGGTTCGGGGCCAAAGATTATTTATGGGCACCTAAACTATTGTATACATAAACAGTAAGTCTCATGGGAGACGGTCTATTCTATAGATGGAATCCATGAAGCCCAGCTAAAAATATAATATAGTATATTTAGGGTTATAATAAATTAGTTGGGGTTATAATAACTTATATTTGGGGATATAGAATAGTATATTCGAGGTTATAATACCTTACATTTAGGATTATAACATAATATAATTGATATTATAATAAAAAATCAGTTAAGGGAAATGGGCTGGCCCAATTTTGTGGTCTATCCTATAGACCGTCTCTTGTGAGATTTTGTGATACATAAAAAAGTTTGAACCTTAGCACTAAATAAAAACTAAAATTTTAATGCCCCTGGACGTAGACACGTCTTGCCCTTACTTAAGGCCGGCCTTAACCCCTTTTCATGTTTTCACTAACTTAATTAATGAAAAGTAGAAGGTCTCCTGAGGGACCGTCGATGGCAAAGACGACTCTTCCAACAACCAAGCCCAATGATTTTAAATTTAAAAATAAGGCTGATGACTAATCAGTTACTTATTTTGCAAAATGGGCTGACCCATATTTACCCGTCTACGCTATAGACGGTCTATAACAAGAATTTATGAATGAAAAATGATTGGTGGAATGCTGGGTTTTGTAGTGGACTAGGTCAAGCTGCTCCAAATCTTGGTGCTATAGCTAAAGGTCAAGCTGCTGTTGGCAATATAATTAGCTTGATAAAGAGTGATAATGATTCTTCTAGAAGGTTGGATTCTGGAATAACTTTACCAAACATAAGTGGTGAAATTAAGTTCAATGAAGTTTGCTTTAATTATCCTTCAAGGTCTAAAATCATCTTCCAAGGTCTAAGTTTCTCTGTTTCTTCTGGAAAGAGTTTTGCTGTTGTGGGCCCTAGTGGCTCAGGAAAAAGTACCATTATTTCCTTGCTTCAACGCTTCTATGACCCCACTTCAGGTACTAGTCGTTAGTCGTTAAGTTAGCTGTTATGAAAATATTTAGTAAAAAGATGGGAATAATTGTTAATCGTTCGCTGTTTATCAAAAAAAATTTGGTCCAAAACCCAAAAAAACTAATAAAAAATTCATACTCCCTCCTATTTATCATAAGTGTTTTATTTGCTTTTTGCACTTTATCTAATGCATTTATTTAATTCTTTATATCTCTAGCTGTGTATAATTAAAAATTATGAAAAGTTGATAAAAATAATCCTTGCATTAAGACGAATCAAACAGGATCCCATTTGACTATGTTTTAACTTATTGATTAATAATAAAATGCAAATTAAGAGTAAGAAATAAATAGTGTCTAAAAAATAAATGGAACACTTATGATGAATAGGTGGGAGTAATAGCTTTGGTTTTTGTTTAAAAGTCAAATTTCAACTATCAAATATTTTAGCAAATCAAAAAGTTATGATAAGATTAAAATAAAGTGGTGGTCATTTTCCAAAAATTAAAATGATGCAAATTAAGTGGAACGAATCAAAATGAAAAATTAGGCAAATTCAATGGGACGAGAGAGTAAATATTTTCAAGTTATTGTACTCTATTTGCTTGTCAAGTGGAAAAACATACTCCTATATAATTCTTTACCTTTTTAAGTTAGTGCAGATTAAAATAATATTAGATCAAGTTCATAAAAGAGTTTCTGAGTAATTTTTAATGTGATTTATGTATTTGTACTTAATCAAGCTCTGAGCACACCAATATTTGAATTTCTGCACAGGAAGTATATTGTTGGATGGGCATGATTTAAGAAACCTCAGTCTAAAATGGTTGAGACAACAAATGGGATTGGTTAATCAAGAACCAGTTTTATTTGGTGGAACTATAGCAGAGAACATTTTATATGGTAAAGAAGGTGCAGATACACAACAGCTTGAGGAGGCTGCTAAAGCCGCAAATGCGCATTCTTTCATTCAATCATTACCTAATGGTTATCACACCCAGGTTAGAATACAGATCGTCTCTCGGTCACACAATCTCTAAATAAGTTTATGTTTCATAAGTTGTAGGCTATTTATAGAATTTAGAAAATGAGTATGGACAATCCAATGAGAAGAAGTAGTCTCCTTCAATTGGTGATAATAGGAGTTACTCCTTGAATTTATAAAGTGATGCATACTCTTCTCTTTCTCGATAGGGGACAACTCACATGTGGTAACACATGGGCACTTCAACGCTATTTAAGATATACTTCCTTCGAATCAGTTTACTTGTCACATTTCCTTATTTGGAATAACCATACCAATTGTCCTATTTCCTTTTTTGTCTATCCTTTTTTTACCTAAATACCCTCACTTTTCCAATTCCCAATACCCAACTACTACCTTTACAATTAATTTAATCAATCAAAATACCAAACTACCACCTTTTTAATGGACCCCACTTAACCCTTAAAATCTGTGAAAAGTCAAATGGAACAAGTAAACTGATTTGAGACGTCTTTGCGGTGAGACCGTCTCCTACATAGTTTCTAATTTTAGAATCCCAAATAGTACTTCCTCCGTAGTCCATACCATTATATATATTCTACATTTCACTTTTTACGCAATTTAATATTTATTTTAATTATTTATATATTAATGTATATATATTTAAAAATATTATAAAAGTATGCTTAGATGATTCAACAAGATCCCACTTGACTATAATTTTTTCTTATACATTAGCTACAATATATAGAATGAAGAATAAGCAGGTAATTTTGAACACAAGTGTTAGGCAACATATACATGAAGTATAAATATATATGGTAAACATTTCTTTTTGTGATATGTGGTCTTTGTACATTATGTGACAATCAAGTTCATTAGCACATAAACAATTTCAGGTCGGAGAAGGAGGAACTCAACTTTCCGGGGGCCAAAAACAGCGAATCGCCATCGCAAGGGCGGTCATACGAAATCCAAAAATACTACTCTTAGACGAAGCCACCAGTGCTCTTGATTCGAAATCGGAGCACATTGTTCAGAAAGCATTAGAAGTGATCGTGTCACAAAGAACGACCATTGTTGTTGCTCATCGATTATCCACTGTTCGAGATGCCCATCAAATTATAGTCCTAAAAAATGGAACACTTGTAGAATTGGGAAATCATGCACAATTGATTTCAAAGGGTGGAGAATATGCAGCCTTAGCTAAACTACAGGTGACTTGCCAATTTTTTGTGTGATTCGAAATTAATATGAAATTTTAAGTTCGCTTTAATATCAGAATTGATCAATTTTGGGTTAAAAATGAAATTTTTTTAATTGATGTATTTAATGTTTACAAATTTTTACTTGAGACCGTCTTATAAATGACGTGTCTCAAATGGACCTGCCCATTATTAATAAAAGAATAACTACCAGAAAAATAATCTATTGAAGTTGGAATTATATTATAACCTATTAGAGTTGGTATTATAACCTATTAAAGTTAGTATCTCCAAATATGTAAAGTACCAACTTTAATAGGTTATAATACCAACTCCAAATACAAATTTTAATAGATTATAATATCAACTCCAAGGTTATAACTTCAACTCCAAATAGGATCAAACGCGCGCGTCAGTTTTTAGTTTTTTTTTTTTTTTTTTTTTTGGGCCTGGGCATGTAGAAGTATAGAACCGTCTCTTATAAAGACGGTCTCTCAGGAGAGGCATTAATCACAAAATCTCATAAGAGACGGTCTATAGGATAGACCACAAAATTGGGCCAACCCATTTCCCTTAATTGATTTGTTTTATTATAATATCAATTATATTATGTTATAATCCTAAATGTAAGGTATTATAACCTCGAATATACTATTCTATAACCCCTAAATATAAGTTATTATAACCCCAAATAATTTATTATAACCCCAAATATACTATGTTATATTTTGGGCTGGACTTCATGAATTCCGTCTATAGAATAGACTGTCTCCCATGAAACTTACTGTATGTTAATTACTTATTAGGGAATCCGTGCGATTTACACATGTTCAAAATTCCCCCCTAAAACCTCGCTAATTTGAATTCAACTATTTTGACCCACTTTTTAACAAGTAGAATCTTAAAAATGGTATACAAGTCTAACAAAAAGTTTTTTCAAAACAAAAAAAAAAATATTTTTTTATATAATAATGTAAGAAAATAAATGTTTAGAACATCTTAATTATATTTGTACAGGTATTAGAAAACAGGCCTGTTAAAGCATCAATTGGCTTGGAACAAACAACACAAGAAATCTGGTGCAATTCTGAGCAGTCCAACAATAATGTTAGCCCCTTGAAAGATTCTAGATCATTTTCCAATATAGAACAAAAATTAAGTAATAATAATAATAACAAGGAAAATCATCCTAAAACTTCCTTGAAAGAATTGATTATGCTGAATGTATCAGAGTTTCCTTATGCTATTCTTGGCTCTATTGGGGCTGCTTTTGTTGGAATACAAGCTCCTTTGCTTGCCTTTGGTATTACATATATGTTAACGGCCTTCTATTCGAACGATGAATCGAGGATCAAGCATGATGTTCGATTGATCTCCTTCGTTTTCTTCGGGGTTGCTCTTGTTACTCTTCCCATATATTTGATGCAACACTACTTCTATACATTGATGGGAGAACGAATCACCACTCGTGTTCGGATAAAGATGTTTTCAGGTAGCTGTTAGATGTCTAAGTAGTTGTTTGTTGTGGTTGTACCTGTCGTTAGATGTTTAACTAGCGGTTATAGTAGCTGTTAGCATGTAATTGTAGGGGTATATGTAGAGAAAGTTGTAAAACGCTACTATTGATTATGGAACGTTTTAGCTGTTAAGAAACCAACTCAACCAAAAGCTTAAGGTAATGGTTGAGGTCCCAAGATATGTTATATATACTCTGACACGCCCCCTTACAAGAATGCCCTTGGGGCTAGAGTTGTGGATTCTGCACAAACACTCTTCACACATTACGCTATATATTCCACTTAAAAAGAGGGGTGGTTAAGATCCGAATTCGTGACCTTTTGTCACGCTGGCTCTGATACCATGTCAAGGAATCAAACAGTATTGTTCTATGCATCATTAACTGCTACCTAAACCACTACTTTAACGAAGAATAAGCATTTTTTCCCTATGGCAGCTATGCTTTCCAACGAGATTGGGTGGTTCGACCAAGAGAAGAACAGCGTAGGCTCACTGACGTCAAAGCTAGCAGCCGATGCGACGCTTGTAAGGACAACGCTTGTCGACCGTCTATCGACAATTGTGCAAAATACATCACTAATAATAGCAGCCTGTGTCTTGGCCTTTACTTTAAGCTGGCGCATTGCACTTGTTACTATTGCCATGTTTCCTGTACTAATTGCTGGTTCTTTGGCAGAGGTTAGACCTTTATGGTTGTTGTTCTAACACATTTATTTTTGTTAGTCCCTTTTACATATAGCCTTATGTTTTGATTTTGTGCAGCAACTATTCCTTAAGGGTTTTGGAGGGGATTATACAAGTGCATACTCTAAGGCCAATACTCTGGCTCGAGAAGCAATCTCGAACATTCGAACAGTTGCAGCGTTTGGAGTCGAGGAGCAAATTGCAAAGAAGTTTGCCTCGCACTTAGACCTGCCGAATAAACAAGCTGTTATACGAGGCCACATATCAGGGTTCGGGTATGGTATATTGTTACTTTTAAATTTCAGTTTTTACGCGCTCACACTATGGTACGGGTCGACTTTGATCAAGCATCAGAAGGGTACATTTGGGGATATAATAAAGTCGTTCATGATCTTAATCGCATCGGCCTTTTCAATAGCCGAAGCACTTTCTATGGCACCTGAGATTGTTAAGGGATCAGATGCACTTGGATCCATATTTTACATCCTTAAAAGGAAAACAGAAATTGACTCTAATGATCCCAAATCAAGAATAGTAACAAATGTTAAAGGAGATATTGAGTTCAGAAATGTGAGCTTTCGGTATCCATCAAGACTTGAAATAGATGTTCTTGAGGATTTAAGTCTCGAGATTCCTGCAGGAAGGAGTCTTGCGATAGTGGGTCAAAGTGGCTCGGGAAAGAGCACATTGATCGCCCTAGTTATGAGATTCTACGATCCATTTTCTGGCTCGGTTTTAATAGATGGAGTCGACATTAGAAGCATGAATTTAAAGTCTCTTAGAAAGAGTTTAGGGCTAGTACAACAAGAGCCAGCACTGTTCTCGACCACAATATACGAGAACATTCAGTATGGCAATGAGGGTGCAACCGAAATTGAGATAATGGAGGCAGCCAAAGCAGCAAATGCACACGAATTTATAAGTAGAATGCCGGAAGGGTATGACACTCGAGTAGGGGAAAAGGGGTCTCAATTATCAGGGGGACAAAAGCAACGCGTGGCCATTGCTAGGGCTATACTCAAAGATCCATCCATTTTACTCTTAGACGAAGCCACAAGTGCACTCGACACATCGTCAGAAAAGATCGTTCAAGAAGCTCTCGACAAGCTCATGCATAGTCGGACAACCATTATAGTGGCTCATCGACTCTCAACTATACGTGATGCAGATAGTATCGCGGTCATGAGCCAAGGGAAAGTTTGTGAGATGGGAACCCATGAAGAGCTTATTAGTACCCAAGGAAGTGCATATGCTCAACTACTAAACTTACAACAAGAGAAAACTCAATTGGTGTCTTAATATAGTGTGGGCTGGTTTTGGGCTAATATACAAACACAAAGTAGGTGTAGGTGTGTAGCTAGACCTTGGCCCAAATGCAATGTGAGTATGTTTGACAAGATGAAGTATCTTGTATGAGACCGCCTTACCATGATATGAGCCCATATAATTAGTCTATTTTTTAATTGATCACGTTAAGATTATAAGTGATCACTTTGAGATAGTAAATATACCTTGGGCTGACTAAATAAAGGTAATCTTACTGTGAAACTGTCTCATTTGAAAATTTTGTGTATTTTATATTTATATTCAAAAGTCAAAAGGGTTAACAAACAACAATATGATAATTTATTTATAAAAAATAAATCTATAAAAAAAATAATTTTCTTAAAAGTTTTAATATGCGTAGATCGAAGAGTTTTTTGGACTTACATGTGCAAAATACTTTGTTGGGGGCAATTAAAATCAATAGAAAAAATAATACTACCTTCTTTAGTTTAACAACTGAAGTTTAGAATAATGCGGAAATTAGGTTTCGAATACTGTTTGTATTGATTTTAATTGGGTAAAAACACCCCTTAATATATACAAGTACATCAGCTAAATATGTAAAGGAAATAATCTACGGAATAATATATTCCCTAAATATGTAAACATAATAATAATGAATATACACAGAATAATTGGAAATATTCTTCCATATTCTTCCACACTCCCCCTCAAGTTAGGTCGTAGGGTCACCAACACCTAACTTGGATAATGTATCATTAAAGACTTCAGATGCCACTGATTTGGTGAGAATATCAGCTAATTGGTCTTTTGACTTGACATGAGGAAGGCTGATGATGTCGTTCTCTAGTTTCTCCTTTATGAAATGCCGGTCTATCTCCACATGTTTTGTTCTATCATGCTGAACTGGGTTCTCTGAAATACTGATGGCTGCTTTATTATCACAATATAGAATACTGGCCTGTTTTTGGTGACAGTTTAACTCACTTAAGAGTTTTCGAACCCAAAGTATTTCTGTGACTCCTTTTGCTATTCCTCTGAACTCTGCCTCGGCACTGGATAGAGCTACAACTTTCTGTTTCTTACTTTTCCATGTAACTAGGTTCCCTCCAACAAGGGTGAAGTATCCCGACGTTGATTTTCGGTCATCCCGATCTCCAGCCCAGTCTGCGTCAGTGTAACATATGAGATCAAGATGCTCATTCTTTGAATACAAGATTCCCTTGTTGCTTGTCCCCTTTAAATATCTCAGAATCCTCATCACCGCTTCCATATGATCAACTTGAGGCCGATGCATAAATTTACTGACCACTCCTACTGCATAGGCAATGTCAGGTCTCGTGTGTGATAAGTAGATCAATTTCCCAACCATACGCCTATATAGATCCTGATCTGCCATTTCAGCTCCTTCAACAATCTGAAGCCCATGATTTGTAACCATCGGAGTATCTGCTGGTTTACAGTCAACCATGCCTGTTTCAGCTAACAGGTCCAGTATGTACTTCCTTTGATTGATGAATATCCCCCTTTTCGATCTCAGAACTTCAATCCCAAGGAAGTATTTCAGGTTCCCTAAATCTTTCATTTCGAACTCTCGAAATAATTGTTTCTTCAGCTCCTCAATTTCTCCACGATCATCTCCAGTAATGACCATGTCGTCAACATATATAACAAGACAGGTGATCCGTTCCCCTCTTTTCTTAAGGAACAATGTATGATCTGAGTTACTCTGTTTGTACCCAAATCTTTTCATAGCTGTAGTGAACCTCCCGAACCACGCCCTTGGTGATTGTTTTAGACCATATAAAGCCTTTTTGAGTCTACATCCTTCCCTGGGACCATAAACATCAGAGAAACCTGGAGGTGGTTTCATATACACTTCTTCCTCAATCTCTCCATGTAAGAAGGCATTCTTAACATCAAATTGATGTAAAGGCCAATCCTTGTTTGCTGCTATGGAGAATAGAACACGAATAGTATCAATTTTCGCTACTGGTGAAAAAGTTTCTGAATAGTCTACCCCGTATGTCTGAGTGTACCCCTTTGCAACAAGCCTTGCTTTATATCGTTCAATAGTCCCATCTGCATGATACTTAACAGAGAACACCCACTTGCAACCAACAGTTTTCTTATCACCTGGTACTACACATTTTTCCCATGTCTCATTTTTTTGAAGGGCTGCAATTTCATCATTCATAGCTTTTCTCCACTTCGGATCTTTAAGGGCTTCTTCAGCACTTTTTGGAATCTCACTGGCATATAAGGCTGTTTTGAAGGCAACAGCTATCTGTGAAAGCTGTTCATTGCTTCCCCTGTTTATTGGATATCGGGACCTCTGAGATTCGTAGTCTGGATCATAGCGTCGAGGAGGTTTTCCCCTCGTGCTTCTGGCAGGTAGCTCATATCTCCTGGGAGTATCACTATTCAACACATCATTAGTCACATCAATAGGTAAAGGATCAGTGGTTACCTCAGCTTCAACTGGATGCTCGGGGACTGAAGTAGCCTGAGGAGTTAGATTCACTGTGTTTTCAATGGTAACATCTGTGGCATTGCCTACTTGCTCTTGTGGATCTCTACTGTTATCAATTGGATGAATGAACCAGCTAAGATCCTCAACTGTACTCTCCCCCTGAGATCGAGGCTGGGTATAGTAGTAGGACTGTTCAAAGAAGTCACAGTCCATGGTAGTATAAAGTCTATTTTGTGTGGGATCATAACATCTATAGCCCTTTTGTGTCGACCCATATCCTAAGAAAACACATTTAACTGCCCTAGGATCAAACTTTGACCGAACTCGAGAAGGAAGATGCACATAGACCACGCACCCAAATATACGAGGAGGTAAAGAATGAGAAGAGGGTATGGTGGTAAAACGGTTAAGGGTATCAATGGGGGTTTTGAAATGTAGAGATTTTGTAGGGAGACGATTGGATAAGTATGTGGCAGTAGATATGGCTTCAGGCCAAAAACGAGCAGGCATGTGGGCTTCAAACATAAGGGCTCGAGACATTTCAAGGAGGGTACGGTTCTTTCTTTCAGCCACCCCGTTTTGTTGGGGTGTATCAGGACAGGAGGTTTGGTGAATAAGGCCATGCTCAAGGAAGAAATTATGCATATTATGAGAAACATATTCACCACCATTATCAGATCTAAGAATTTTAAGGTGACCATTAAATTGGGTGCGTACCATGTGATAAAATTTAACAAACACATCAAAAACTTCAGACTTATGCTTCATAAAATACACCCAGCACATACGAGTACAATCATCGACAAATAAAACAAAATACGAAAAACCATGTGAATGAATATCCGGAGCCGGGCCCCATACATCAGAATGAACCAACTCAAAAGGTTTATTTGTTCGACTAGTACTAGGAGAATAAGAATGTCTATGGCTCTTGGCCAGTACACAAGTTTCACAATCTAAGGGCATATCAAAACTACTAAGAGATGGAAAAAGACGTTTAAGGTACCCTAGGGAAGGATGACCTAAACGGCGATGCCAAGTCCACAGCTGATGACCAGGAGATCCATGAGCAAGCATTGCATTACCATTTTGAGTCACCTCGTCCACATAGTAAAGTCCATCCCGTTCAGTACCACTCCCAACAATCGTCCCGGTCCGAGCATCCTGCACAAAACACCCATCACAAGTTAGAAGCACAACACAGTTCATTTCTTTAGTCAACTGACTCACAGAAATTAATTTATGAGAGAGACTTGGGACAAGTAAACAATTTTCCACACGAAGAGAGGAAGAAATATTAGCCGGCCCTGCTTGTTTAACTGGAATACAAGTTCCATTTGCAGTTTGAATATGTGTTCGGGTGGTAGGATGGGTAGATATAAGATCACGTGGATCAAACGTCATCGTGTCTGTGGCCCCGCAATCAAATATCCATGTATGGTTTGGTTTATGGTTTAAAAAGGTTGAACTTTTTAAAAGAGTGGAATTGGTATTTGTGGGTTTAGTGGGAATTTGGGCCGGTACAGGTTTTAGTGGGAATTGATATTTGGTTTTAGTGGAATTGGTATTTGTGAGATTATTGAGGTTTTGGGCTAGTACAGGGGTATTAGTTTGGGCCAATTTTAGTGAGTAAATTAAGGACTCAATGCTGGTCGGTTTTTCTAATGAATTTAATTGGATATTTTGAGTGGGGTTTAGGGTTTCTTTTGTGGGACTATAAAAGGATAATTTATGGAAAGTATTTTCTTCCTCTTCATAGTGTGCGGCACCTTCTCTCTCTTCCAACCCCATTTCTGTTTCATTTTTTGTCACTGTACCTGCGTTTCCTCCATAGCTGCCCTCCTTCATACCTGAGATCCCATATGCTGATGATGTGTCGGCAGTTGTGAGGTGGGCCTTGCCGCCGGTCCGGCTTGCCGGTGCCCTGGTGGCGGCCTTCTTCCTCTGTAGATCATCCCACCAATCGGGGTACCCCACGATTTTGAAACATTCTTCCTTAGTATGCCTTGAGCCACCACAGTGAGTGCATCGGAGCTTCCTCCGGTCTTCATCAGTTCGGTTTCTTTGGAGGTGTTTATGTTGTGTGTGGAGGCCCGATCCAATTTCTGAGGGCCCTAAGCCCAATGATGAAACGCCTAACATTATTTTCCGGCGTGAAACTTCGCGTTTTATGGTGGCATACGCCACCTCTGCTGTCGGTAGTGGCTCAATATTAAGGAGATCTCTCCTTTCCTTGTCCAAATTGTCATCAATTCCAGTAAGAAATTGATAAAGCCTTTGTCTCTGTATGAATTTGTTAAATTCAGTTATGTCTTTGGGGCACTCCATTGGATTTGGCATCCTTCTATCAATTTCTTTCCAAAGGAGTGTAAGTTTGCTGTAGTAAGTCTCAATACTATCATTTCCTTGTCTCATGGTTGATGCCTTTGAACTCAGATCATAGATCTGTAACTCGTCCCGTCCACAACCTAAGAGATTCTCAATCCCTTGCCATAAACTGTATGCTGTTGTGTAGTCTAAAAAATGGTTAACAATTTCACCATCTATATTTTCAATGATCCATGCCAAGACCATTGCATCTCTTTGCTCCCATTGAGCATATTCTGGATCTGTCACTGATGGAGGTGCGGCAGTGATGTGACTGAGCCGCCCTCTACCGCTGATTGCGACATGCATTAGTTTACACCATTTTGTGTAATTATTGTGGGTTAATTTTTCAGAAACTCTTACGGTTATGGGATTTTCGGTTTGGTTGTTTGATTTGTTTAATTTCTGAAACATTTGGAGCATATTCTCCATTTGTTCCATGAGGGCAGAATGTTTCTGGTTCATATCTTCATTTGTGTCGGCCATTTGCAGGTAAGAAATGGTAGATGATGAGGTTTTTCGAGGGTTTCCTGGATCCGAACCCTAAAGCTCTGATACCATGAAGTTTAGAATAATGCGGAAATTAGGTTTCGAATACTGTTTGTATTGATTTTAATTGGGTAAAAACACCCCTTAATATATACAAGTACATCAGCTAAATATGTAAAGGAAATAATCTACGGAATAATATATTCCCTAAATATGTAAACATAATAATAATGAATATACACAGAATAATTGGAAATATTCTTCCATATTCTTCCACAACAACAACATACAAAGTACTAATATTCAAGATTTATTTCATGTATTTATTTCAATAAAATATAATTTTACTTCTCGTTGGTCCAAGGGTATATTTTTAAATCAAGGGTATATAAACCTAATTACTTGAAATTTTTATATTTTTAGAATTGGGAATTCCTTATTGACATGAGGGGAGAGTAACATTGTTAAGTCTATTCGACGCAAAGTAGCTATGTAGGTAGTTGTTAGCTGTTTAAGTAGTTAATATATAATTGTAGTTGTAGTTTGTACAAATATAGTTGTTACATGTTAGACATTTAACCATCTAATTAAATGTATAAATTAATATTATTCTGTGAAAATAGGGGTTATAATAGCAGCTAAAATATAAATTATTGAAAAAAAAGAAATATAAATTATTGAGAAAAAATATAAAAAAAATTATAAACCGCTAACTTTTAATTTTAAAACACTACAAGATATAACATTCTAAAAACAATTACCTGGATCACTAAACGCTAACAACAACTTTACCTAATCCTAATATTTTTTGTAAAGTATTGTTTTAACGTTAACCACTAACAACTTAAACTACTACACCAGTTAACACCACACACGCCCAAAGTACTCAAAATTATATATTTGATCAAAATTTCACATTGAATAAAAATATTTCAATTGTAATACTCCCTCTTATTCTGCCTAAATGTCTCATTTAGTTTTTCACACTTGTCGAAGTAATATTTTAACTCTTAATATCTCAAATTATTCTTAATTAAAAATAATAAAAATTTGATATTAATAATCCTTGTATTGAGACGAATCAAACAAGATCCCACATGACTATATTTTAACTTATAGATTAAGAGTAAAATACAAATTAAGAGTGATGAGTGAATAGTGACGAAAAAAATGGGACATTTAGGCTGAATAGAAGATAGTAATAGTTTCAAGAACAAGTCGAGGGAACGAAAAAACTAAAAAAGGAGCAACGAGAATCAAACTTAAATTTTTTTTTCGAAAAAAGATACTTCCTCCAATTCATAGAAAATGGGATATTTACTTTTTGACACTATTCACTTATTACTCTTAATTTTTATTTTATTTTTAGTCTATAAATTAAAACATAGTCAAGTGAGATCTTGTTTGATTCATCTCAATACAAAGATTATTAATATCACCACTTTTTATAATACTTCTATTATGTTATGTATAATAAGAAATATTAAGCATTATATAAGTACATGAATAATGGGAAAAATAAATATCCCTTTTTCCTATGAATTGGAGGAAGTAGTAGAGTACTTCACAGGAAGTGTTGGTAAATATCGGTGATTTATGACAAATCACTCTTATATAGTACGATTTGATGGGGTGACAGTTTTGTGATTTTAATTTACTTTTTTTATTTTATTATTATAACTTTTACTCCCTCTGTTCTTCTAAATTAGCATTGTTTGATTCAAAAAACTCTCACATTTTTGAGTCAAAAAATGCTATCTCAGAGAAAAACAGGAAAAGTATCCTTTTATGATAATTTACAAATCACGGTTATCAATCTCAGATTTATCGAATACTTCATGCTTTAGTTGTGACAATATTGATATGAAATTATGAATAACACAAGAATATGGGAAGAAATAACAATAGTTCTAATTTCTAGGATATATTAGTAAGGAGATAGGAAAGATATCAATATAAAATCACACAAGAAAGGAAAGTGACCCATTTATGGCCCGTGACACTGATAAGGTTGTCTTTGTCCTGTAACATACCTGGCACTCCTACTCCTACACCAGTTTTTTTTTGCCTTAACTTGGTCAGCCAACCCCCATTCCCATTCTCTTTCATCTCTTTGTCTCCTCATTTTTTCTTTTTCTCTCTTCTAAACATTCATTTATTCATAAATTCCTTTCAACCCTTTTTAATTTGATTCATTTTTTACAAATTAATTCACTTAATTGGGTAATTAGTCTTCTTATTCTTCTTGTTTTTTCAGAAATTTAAAGTTAGTACAATGTGGTTTTGTGTTTGATCAAATACCCATTTTTGAAATTACTTAAATTTGATTTTTGAATTTGGGTTTAAATTAAATTATTAAAATCAAAGTGTAGTGAAAAGATCTAGAGTTGGAAATGAGTGCATCTAGGTTTATCAAATGTGTAACAGTTGGTGATGGTGCTGTGGGTAAAACTTGTATGCTCATTTCATACACCAGCAATACTTTTCCTACGGTGAACTCTAATTTCTCTCATTTTTCATTTTTATTTTATTTATTTTTTTTAAATTTTCAGTTTGGTAATTGTGCTTCATGTGATCACATTATATGCTTTCTGGGTATTTGCCTGATATATATTTATATATGGGGTTTTCTACTTTTCTTGCAATTTTTAATTTTGGTAATTGTGCTTTGTATGATCACAATTTCTGCTTTCTGGGTCTTTGTTTGATTATGGTCTTCTGTCTTCTAACCCTCCCGATCATAGCTTCTATAAGCGAGATACAATGAGAATGATGATGATGATGATTGGGTTTCAATGTGGAAAAAAAATTAAGATTTTTTAATTTGGATGATTGGATCTTGTGTTTGGTTAGGAAATTGATTAGCACAAGAAGTGAAATTAATGGGGTTATGAAATTTTAGTTGTTTTGTTTAGCATCAATTTGAGTTGATTGTAGGGGCATTTTGGTAGATATATGTAGAAATTGAATGTTTTTTCCCATTATTTGGAATTTGTATATATTTTACTGTTGAAAACCCATTATTTTCAGTTTTGATTATATTTGAATTGAGATATTATAAATTCTGTTTTTTAACTGTTGGGGATTTTCAATATAATGTTTTGATATTTGTTTAATTGTTTTCCAGCAATGTCCATTCTTTCAAGGTTCCCATGTTTCAGCATTCATGAAATTTTAGTCTGTTTTTATATATTAGTCAATTTATTATTGATAAGTGATCAAGGGAGCATCTGAGCATGTTAACATGTTCGCCCGCAAAGGGCGTTAAAAAATTACTGTTAGAAAGATATCATAATTTTTGAAATTGCACGTTGCCTTTGAAAAATTTGTCAAATTTTGATCCGTCTCTGTAAGTGATGATGCTATTTGTACAGTATATTGTTAAAAAGTCTATAAATATTTCTTGTGAATGAGTGTTCAAGTAAAAGGGGTTATGTAGTAAATCAATTTTATGGATGCAACAATTTTTGAGGGTTTTCGTGCTATGGATAAAATTGCTCTATTCTTTGTTCTTGTTTGATCATGGCTCCGTTGACAATTGTTTCCGGAGTCTCTAACTACTCGTATCAGCAAAGAGGGAGTGATATTGCCACATTTTGATCTTGTAATCACTTCATTGAAACAGGATTATGTACCGACAGTTTTCGATAACTTCAGCGCTAATGTTGTGGTCGATGGGAACACAGTCAACCTAGGGTTATGGGATACAGCAGGTAAGATCACTCTCACATTATTCACTAATCTCCTTGCGAATCGCGAATTAGTTTATGTTGACGATCTTTTTGTTTGATCTTTAAGACGGGTGTTTTACCATGCATATTTCACAGGTCAAGAAGACTATAACAGATTAAGACCTTTGAGTTATCGCGGGGCAGATGTGTTTATTTTAGCGTTTTCATTGATTAGCAAGGCTAGTTACGAAAATGTGGCCAAAAAGGTGAGATCTTTGGTAACTCCATTGTTCCTTCAATTTACTTGTAAGATATTTGTTATTGATGTTATATTATTTGAATTGTTCCATTGATTTTTAATTAGTGGATTCCCGAGCTGAGGCACTATGCACCTGGAGTTCCAATTATTCTCGTTGGAACGAAATTAGGTACGACTTTATGCCATCGTTTTAATCTTTTGAAAGGATCTTTGGACTTCTGATACTTAAAAATTATTCGCTAATTGCCTTGTGAATTGTGAATCGAAAAAACGATATATGGTTGGTTTTAGGCTATTTTTGAACCATTTTGTGCGGATCGCGAATCTTAAAGGCGAACTAACTAGCGAATTATGTTTCATTGAATTTGACGGACTGCTACGCTTTTCAAGCAAACAAATAACGCGGTTAAAGTAAAATTTGGTCTTTAAACTTGCATCTATTCTGGGTCGTAGATGAAAGCTTAAACTAACCATTTGTGATCCCACATCTAAAATTTAAGGAGACTAACCAACATATGGTCTAGTGGGCGGCTCTACCTACTACCAATTGGTTTTACGACGAAAATTCTTCATGCTTATATATGGTTAGATTTTCCTAGAATCTGTAAGCTCGTAACAAATTTAAGTGTCAGGTCTCTAAGCTCAACTGCACTTTCGTGCTTTTTTTGTGTTGATTGTTTTCCCGGGTTTTCTTGGGGTAGGAACGGGGTAGGGTGCGAGGTGAGGCTCAGTGTTTGGTTCCAATACATTGTATGCTTGTGGGAAGTGAGAACTCGTTTGTAATATTCAACTTCCTGTGGATATTAAGCAATGCATACAACCAATGCATACAACCGTAAAATTAAAACATCTTTAAATGTGATTAATTTTAGATTTGATTATCGACTTGTGTGTAGATCTTCGGGATGACAAGCAATATTTCATGGATCGCCCTGGTGCAGTTCCTATTTCAACTCAACAAGTGAGAACTTGTATAGTTTTACAAATGCCCCTCTTTTTTATCTTTTTCCCGTTTCACGATACTAACAAAAAACTATATTGAAGGGAGAAGAGCTGAAGAGAGTCATTGGCGCTCCTTACTACATCGAGTGTAGTTCAAAAACTCAACAGGTACATACATAAAGTGGGCCCCCTTCACTTTCCGTGTCTGTATTTAGCTGTTTTAGTTCGGTTCAGAATTCCGAGTGCTGAAAGACCCGTAATGTTTCCTTTCATGCAGAATGTGAAGGCAGTTTTTGATGCGGCCATTAAGGTTGTGCTCCAGCCGCCAAAAACGAAGAAAAAGAAAAAGAAGGCAAAAGGATGTTATATTTTGTGATTAAGCAATGGTCATTAGAAGGAAAATGACCTTCCATTGTTGCCTAGTTTGTTGTGCTCTATCCAATTAGTTTTCATTATAACATGTGTTTGTGTTTTAAGGTTTTTTGTGGTTTAGATGAAACATTAGTCCCTTGGTGTATAGTCTTAACTGACAAAGATACTCTGCAAAGACTTCCCAGCAATTTGTACTTCTGTCTGCTTTATAAGAAAGTTACTTTCCATAATGTAATGTTTATATGTTGGTGATTGACTGATTGTTGCCTTTTCCAAGGGTGAATGGTGATAAAGACTGGAGTGGATAGCTTGAATTCTCAATTGAGTCCATTTTGATAGCTTTAAACCAATTTGAATGAGCTCGAGTTGAGTTTATCTCATCCTGTTTGCGAGTTTTTGTAGCTCTTTTTTTCATACCAATTGCGTTTTGTGTGACCTTGAGTTGAGGTAAGAGCCAAGTTTTAAGTATTTCGACCCTCGTTAGTGTCCTGGGTTGAGTTTAAGTTTTATCCGAGCTGAATAGACAAAAAAAACTCATGAGTTATTTAATCGATTAATAATCTTTTATCCAATGGCGTAGACATCTTGCTTATGATGATATTTTGCAAGTGTATGTCATTGCTTCCCTCTAAAAATTTGGAGAATCTTTTATGACATCATTGTATTCATTATTGTTTTTTTCTTCCAACTTAAGTTATCAAAAGTTATTGGTTATAAACATAATCTTGGCTAAGCAAGTACTTCCTCGTTCTGAAACCGACGTACCTGATTGTGACATGTTACATGGAAAAATGTAAGTATAATAGATCTTGAAAAGATACCTCATGTTATAACCATTGTAATTTAGTGGTCGTTGTATTCTACTTGCCTTGTAGATACTAGATAGTAACACTTGCAACCCGTTGTATAGGGCGTGATTTTTCCGTATAACTTGAGGAAAAGTACAAAGTTGTAGAGTGTAAATTTGACTCGGCACATACCAAAAGGTTTTGACATCTGTAGTTTTCTATGCAATCCTTATCATTTAAGAGAAATTAAACATTACATTTTGTAGAGAAATAAATAAAGAAAAAACATTAATAGTTTTAAAATTGAACAAAAAGAAAATGAGATGTACATACAAATCGATGAACATTGCCAAGCAAGCGACATTATGTTTAGCAGCCACACTTACCCTCTCGGCCCTTCCCTCTGTTGCTCTCTGTCCATACATGTTTCATCTTTCTGAAACCAGGTATCCGGTAACCATCATCCCTATACAACGAAGCCTTTGTACATCACAAAAGAAGCCAGCTATATCTTAACTGGATCATACTTTTCACCCATAACACCGCCTTTCTGTTTTTGGAATTGGATATATCGCAATGTGCTGTTAAAAAAAGCAGTGGTGGCAAGATCTGGAGTTGACGTCTCACTCTGCATTTCAGTTCTTATCAACTCAACGAGACCTTGGATCGCTGAACTTGTAACCTGTGGACTTCCCTTCTCGAAGAAATACAGATACCTGTTCGACCAGAAGACATCAGAACTTGAGTCTAAATTGTATTCGAAAGCAAAGTACGAAAGGATTTATAAACCACTATGTTTGAAAAAACTGCATGGTTTTATTTCACTCCTAGACACTAACTTGTTTAGAATTTCTACGAACAAGGTCACTGGCCCGCTGCTTCCACGTGTCACATTAGCCATCTGTTGAGCAGCATTTGCGATTCGAAGGGAACGCTTCAGGCATAGCAAAACCCTGTGTTCATTACAGATAATTCATATATTAGCATGGGTTCAAGATTTATGCTTGTTAAAACAAGATAAGTCGATGGTAGTGGTTATACCTCTCTCCATCCTTGATACCATCTTGGTCATCTACCCAGAAGAGATGAGAGCATGCATAAACCGCTCTGCATTGGTCAGCTTTCTTCAAAAGTTTTGCAGAGTACTGAATAAACAAAACTGTTCATTAATTGCACACGGAAAGAATAAATCAGCCGGATGATGTACTGAGAATTGAGTCATACCCCGGTTGCCTTATGTGTCAGGGTATCTCTATTTTCCACACCAAACACATTCATCTTCTGTAGCGTACCAATTATAAGGTGTATAGCTGTGAATTGTGCTTTGGAATCCTAAAATGCCAAAAGTAGACATGAGCGCACATTTTGAACGACATATGGAACTGTTCAAGAACAAAAGATAAGAAGAAATTACCGCAATTTCTTCTTCATATAGTATAAATGCTTGGGTGAAGAATTCATACGCCATTGGCTCTAGGTCACAATCACTGGCAGCCTAGAGTATCAAAGACGAATGTCAAATTGCAAGGTGAACTTTTTTAACATGGACAAAATTATCATTGCTCATAACTACATATAGCCAGCTCGTAACATACCTCAGCACATAGCAAATACAGTCTCAATGCCAGATCAGGAGAAGGAACACATGAAAGAGCATCAACAGCCTGAAATGATACAGATAAATCAGAGCATGAAAATCATGGCAAAATAGATAGTTGTGCAAAATTTTGGCTAATGAAACACATACAAAAATTATACCCGGAAATGTAGTATCATTTTTTCACACTATGCATACATTTAATATACAAATTGTTTTTTTCTTCAAAAAAAATATATACAAATTGTTTTTAAGAGTTTCCATGGACAAATCGAGTCCACGGATGATCTTTGGTAAGAAGCAGAGCTGACTGAAGTAAATATTTTTGTCCTACTTTTTTCCACAACAAAAATTTCAGATTCAGATTCTAATTAGCATTTCTTGTTGCAAATTATGCTTGTTCCAATCCTGCCCATCTGTTCCAATACAATGCCTTTGGTAGAAGAAAACTAAATACAGTAAATGACCCCAACTATTAACAGGATCGCGTTTTTCCTGCCATACATAGCCATAATCACTAATGAGAAATACCTGATTCATTAACCGAAATATCTTTTTAGGTGAAGCAGGTGCTTCTTCCCCATCGGCCTCACCATCTTGTCCTTGTAGCCTCCGGACCAACTGGTGACAATAAAAAACCATAAAAATTGAGCTTTCAAAGTCAATGCGTTGAGATGCAAATTCCCAAGGTCTGTACTTAAGTTTGTTATAAAACACATAATGGCACCTTGAGAGCAGAAAATACAAGAGGGGGAACAGTGAAGGGTAACCGTCTATGTCCACCAGTCATGATATGTCTCTGCACAGTACATATAATCTGACACAAAAAAATAGTGAAATGCCTTTATTATCAAAAAATCACTTCAATTTTTATTGAATTCCAAGAAGAAAGTTGTGCAGAATTACCACAAATTACCCTTTTTCTTCTCTTTGGGAGTGGAAGTTAGCAAGAACTATTACCTTTAGCATCTCATCAGGGTCATCATTATACAGCATGTGTATAAGACGAGCAACAGAATTCTGTTCTTCCTTGAAATCCTCTTCGTCAACCTAGTAAGAGGTTATGCAAGAAAAACACATATCAGCTACTTGATGCATAGGCGTAACCACACATACCATAATGTGGTCACCTGACCCCACTTGACTCTTCTGACTACAAAAATTCATGTTCATTTGTTATGTATATAAGGGAAAAACAAATATGACTATTGCATTGAACCCACTTGACATATAGATCCTGGAAAACATCTAAAGCTGAAAGCAATATACTGTTCTAGTAAAATTTGTCAATCAATTTGAATGAGTATAAAGGCGGGTTATGACTTTTTTGTGTCGGATTACTTGTGGGCTAATATAAATTACTGCTACTCTAAAAAAAATTTAAAAGAAAAAATGGCCATATTGAATTTCTTAGTCAAACAGTTAAATTAGATAATTCTAGGCTTTATATATACCCTATTACTTATGCAAATGCACAATGTCCTAAAAAAAGTAAAGTACTTTATCTCAATTTCATTGAAAATTATTTAAGTGGTATACAACCATATATTATCAAGTGAAAAATTTTCATTGACGCTCAACTGAACCTGAAAGAGCTACTAATCCAGCATAAACAAGTCTGATATTATACCTAGGACCTTTCTACAGAGACGTTGAATTGAACTAATGTAAATTCCTACTTTTTCCAGGGTAAAGAAAGGAGAAAAAAGAGAACTAACCTCATCCACTGCGCCATCATCTATATCTTTGATAAGCCCTTTGATCAACTCAAATAATGCCTCTACCTACAAAAGTATGAACCTCCCATGTCAAAGATTAACACCCAAGATAACTCAAAAGATAAATAAGATTAGCACCCAAGATCTAATAAGCATCAACTGGAAGAGCAAAGGATAGTACTTGATCAGCAGTGGAAATGCAGGTGTAGTTCTTTAGAATGTTTTGTATGATAACCATTGCCATAACTTTGTTAGTATCATTGTCAAGGTAGTCCATGATGCGAGGATAATTAGAAAGAGTCAATGCTGTAACTGCATCATTGTACTTGTCCAATGGAGCGCTTAGAAGTGCAATAATTTGTTTTGTTGCTCGGCTGTCTTCAAGCTTTGGCTTCCCAGAAAGTTTCCCGACACAAGCACCCTGCAGAAAATTAACCCAGTCATTACTAAAGAACTAACCCAACAAAAGTCATGCCCCATAAGTCCAAGGTCTTTATGTAGTTAGCTTAGTTATCAATTAAAAGCTATCTAAGATCATGAAAAATGGTACTCCATCAAAATAGTTCAGATCCTGTATAAACCTCAAGTGTAATCTGCAAGTAGTGAATAGATCTCAAAGGGTTAATCTAAAGGCCTATTTGTACAAACAAACCATTTGACTTGGAAAGTCAGATTATCAATGAACATCTCAGTTGAGTAGAAACAGTGACCTGTGACAAAAAGTAAAAATGTCTTTATTTTCAGATAAAACATACCAGAACTAGATCCACGTAGTCTAGGCGATCAGGGTGAACACGCAGAGAGAACATAAGAAGTGAGGTGTATAACGTTATGGCTCCAGCAATTGGCATGTCAATTTGTGCCTCGATAACCTGAAAGTGAAACATATCAAATCAATTGCAAGATATTTGAAATCAAAGAAGGTAACAAAAGCATTTGTCTTACCAAAAATTTAAAAAAAAAAAAAAAAAGGCGAGCAAAAGAAGAAAGAGTGACCCCTCCCCCCCCCCCCCCCCAACACACACACATATACAAACAAAAAAATCAAGAGGGAACCGTAAAGGAAGAACGAATAACAAAAATAAAAGAGCTAAATCCATAAAGTACTCTGGCCTAGGAAAATGTAGAATCTGCTCGATGTACACACAAACTCAGATGCACCAAGGGAAGACGCAACTACTCAATGGGGCAAAAAGTAAACACAAATATCATATGTATGTACCAAAAAATGGTCGTCCTAAAAAGAGACTAACATCAGCAGGTAGAGATTTAGAGTGTCCCTGACCTATGATACTAAGGCCTACTTAAGACACTCCAGACTTTGATACTAGTATAAAGTGCATCACTTCCCTTGCTCAGATCTCATGAACAACGTTCCAGATTCCATGAGGCCAAAATCTAACACACCTAGAATCACAAGTTAAAAATCTAAATAAAGATGGACTATGCCACAAAGTGGAGAATTTCTCTCAAAAATTATGCAGCTATCATAGATATTTAGCTTTAAATCCATGTAATTTGTAGCCATTAATTCGAATGTAAAATAAGATTTAAGCAAAGGCATATGAAAAGGAGGGTGTGAATGAATATTAAGTCTACCTTTCCAATGGCATTGTTCAGTTTAGCAAAAGCTTCCACTTGTAAGAACTCAGGTAATACCTGCATAATACCAAAAGTCAACATACTGATACAGTAAAGCAGTCAAGTAATTCAGTGATCACTTACTTCTGTGCTTGATGCTGCATAGTTTGAAAGCCTCTCCATCAGCTGAGACAGCACCGTTTTGATGTCAACTGTTGGCTGAAAAAAAAAGCCGTTTGTAAGCATGCACTGAAATGTCATTTAGCTAGAAAGACAAACAACAGCGGCAATGTAAAAGCCTTATTCCAACAATATTTGGCTACATGAAACAAAACAAACCAACGTGAGAGATCGTCGGTGACAAAGACTTTACTTTATTCGGCCCTATCTTTGATACTAATCTACAACTAAGAAAGTCAATTCCAATGATCATCCACATGTATTCTCCTCCTCCACTCATTCCTAACTATTGTCCTACTCATGCAAATCCAACTCTTCATTTCATCCTTCACTCATTAACCGGCCATCTTCAAACTACCTCACCCATTTCTAATTTCTCAAAGTACCAACCTTACAATTATCTATCGGGTACATTTGCTCTCGTCTTAGCACATGACCAAACCAATATTGGGTTTTCTCTATTTATGTTTTCAATATATAAGATCTTAATGCCCTTTCTTAAATTTAAATTCTACTAATAAGGTATGTCTATCTTACGTATGCATCTCAGCTATCTTAATCTTCTTACAAAGATCTATTTTAAAAGTTCAACATTCTAACTCATTTAGTAGAGTTAATTTAATGTCCGTCCATTTGAAGTTTTCCTCTAACCACTCTGGTACATCCGAATTGCATAATACATCAGTGATAACGTTCTATTTGACCCACAAACACATCTTATGCTCAACAGCTCAACATCTTCAACAATATCTTCGTTGTGAAATTTGAGTTAAGGTACTTGCAACACTCATTTGGAAGCAACTCTTCATATCCAACTTCATAACACCTTGGCTTCGCTTTGATCCTCCGTGCCACAAAACATTTCATATACATCAGTTTGCATACAAACAAAAACAGATATCCACATATAAATATCTATATCCCTTTGTCAAATAGCTCAAACACCCTTACTAACATCTTTCTTCTCTCACTGCATAAATGGATTTTAGTTACTTATCCTACACTCCAAGTTTCACCCTCAATTACCACCCTCCCTCTTCTAGGTAATGGAATGGCGGGACATTAAGTCCCCAAGTCTCATCTTCCCTCCTTAAAAATATCACATTCCCTTTAAACAGATAAAGGACTTACCAACAATTGCGTAAGAATTCAAGCAAAGTTCAATACTTTCCAATTCCCATTGCTTGGTATCACATTTTTTATGTCTTGTGAAATTACCAGCTTAAAATGGAATTTTCTAAAACATCAACATATTCAGACCTTAAACATGTGGTGCAGGCTTAGGTTGCGATTCTCTGTGGGCTTATTTCAGCAGTCTTCTTAGATGATTCCTTTTCTCATTTTTTTCTGGGGTATTATTTGCTTGTGTCTGGATCCCTCCATGTGAAAGGCTCTGACAACACTTCCTAGCAGATAGAATTGGATTTTTTTTGTTTCTGGTTGGCTGGCAGAAAAAAATTTAATTCTCTGGTGTTGGTTTGTAGTTTCTCAAAACAAAATTAAGCTAAAGAAATAAAGAGTAATCTATGGTACAGAGCACATCACGGATGGGGATACAAAACAATTCATTTTAGGAAAGTGATGATCCCTACCTGAAGCTGTGGACAAGCAGCCAATAATATGTCAAGCGTTTGCAAGTGATACTCATCTGGAAAAACTTGGATTATGCAGTCCATCAAATAATGTTGTGATAGTTCGTCTTTACAATTAACAACCTATAAAGATCAGTTACACAGAAAACTTATGAACATAGCCAATACAACAATGTAAATAAGGGAAGGAACTACTAAAAGCACCATGACCTAACCTGCTCTAGAATTCTGGGAAGAACGGTATCTCTGTACATATCAAGATCAACACCTTCAATTTGACTTAGTATATGCAGGTTCTTTCCAACCTAATAAATATATCAGGCAAAAAAGCATCTCTTTAAGGGCTCACGTATGAAGTAGTATAATTGAAAGGATAATCACTTCAGGAAAAATGAGATTACAAGATCACGAAGCTCATTCCTCTCCTTCTCACGTTTCTCTCTCACGCGAACAGGCCCCTGCAGACCAGAAACCTTGATTGAAGTCCTCAATTCAGGATCATGAAAGAGCATGAATCATTTACAAGCACCAAAACACCTGCATGGCCAAACATCATGTCCTCATGAGACACTTTTACCGCTATGGCATGCAAGTACTGTGGTGCCATGCATGACCTTATACTACAACAGAATGTCATGGATCACAAACCTGGTGTTGCAATCGAACCCAAAGTTTATTCATCTCCGTGAAATTTTGCAGCACAAATTCAACAGCGTCCATAACAGAATCACCAAGCCTGAAACAAAATTAGGAGACAAAACAGCTTTCAGCATTATAAAAAAAAGGGAAATATGACTTATACGGTTATACCGCAGCATTCCATCCCCCTAATGGAGGCACAGCTAGGGTAAGAGGAAGGAAAGATAAACGCATTCCACCCCTAATGGTCAGCAGTTTTCATTCTTATTTGTGATTTAGCCAGACGTATCACTTAGGCCAAAATTCATCTGATAACTCTGAAGCCACGGCAACAAGGAAGATGGCCAAAACATGCTTGAGAATTTGGATATGAAAAAAAATCACTATCTATCCAGGTTCTACATCAGACTTACTATTAGGCGAATAGTTGGCTTGGCATAAAAAATTTCAAGAACCAAAACATAAATTCACAAAAGTAAATATAATACAAAATAAAGAAACAGTAATTCTTATCAAGGAACAAAGCTGATTATATCAGAGTCAGCTACGAGTACCTTCTTATATTTCTTTTGAGTTCAATATTTTATCAAGAAACTAGGTACTTTCGGAAATATAATCTTATCAGAGCTACCTTCTTAGACGTTCTTGCACACAAACATACTTCTGATTCAAGCAAGTGAAAGAAATGGAACAGACACCCACCCTTCAGACTCGGAACCAATATCAGGAAGCTTGTCTCTAGTGACTTGACAAAGATAGCTTCTTAAGAAAAGGCCACGAATAGGATGTTGAACTGCACGACACATCTCGACAAGGTCTTTCAGAATATCTTTACATGAAGCCTCCTTCGCTTTGATGTACACAGAACCGACAGTACAAAGGAGGTACCTGATCATTCACATCGGATATTTATCATGCTACAGCAGAACAGTATCAAGAAAAATAAAAGATGAAAAACGCAGGTCTTTCATATTGAGTCTGTTGAAATGATAAGATCTGAAGATCAGGCATCCAGCACCAAATATTCATTTGCTACCACAATTTCAAATGCTTAGGTGAATGATCCTATATAGCACTCGGCCACTTGTGGACTTCAACCGTATGACTTAGGTCACCAACTCACCAACTACGCCAAGCTCTCATAAACAATAATGTCATTATCACAAATCACAAATGAATACAAAGATTCTGAAAAAGTTGCAGTCTTATATTGTGTGTATGGAGACCACTAATATCAAGGCAACAAAACAAGTCATAAATGAAAACAGAGAGAATTGAACATAATGCAAAGTTCCGCTAGCAAAGTATCAAAGACTTGTTGATATAGCTTATGGCTATCTCCTTGAAATTAAAAAATAAGAACTAAGAAGTCATGATAAAGCACAAACTTATTGTCCAACATACATAATAGAAATACATGTTAGGATTATTAGTGACTTGGTTCCCCAAGTAATCAAAACATGATTAAGAGTCTTAATCATATAAGTTAGTGTAATCTAGAAGAGAACACAAGTACCATTCTATGATTGGATGAGTGGGAATCAAAAGAGTACCATTAGTAAAAAGTACTAGGTGGTAGTGGGAACTTGGATGTGTGTAGGCATGGTTGATGCAAATCTTGGGCTCCAAGGCGAGCATTCAGAGGTGGTACAAAGTCTAAGAGCCAAATGGGGACCGAAGGGACATGTGGAACACTCGAGAGTCGAGAAGGCAACAGCAGGGGCTGGCCTGCACCTGCTCGAACGAGCGAGCACTATGCTCGGACGAGCAAGCTGCCCACTGCAGCTACCGTGATCTTGTTTGCTGATTTCTGTCAAAGCATAGTATGCCCATATGCTACCACTTATTTCCCCTATAAATACCTTGTCTTAAGCCCTAGTTTAAGTGCACCAAAAGTCTCATACTTAGAACTACTTTCTTTGTTTAGTTTTCTCCCTAAATTAGCTCCTCTCTTCTACACATAACCTCCATTGTAATTCCTCTCAAGTTTGTTATTTTTCCTTTAAACACATAATATAATCCTAGGCTAGATGGTGGATTTAGCCCATTGATTGGTGAACCACCTTAAATTCTAGTCTTGATTATTTACTATGTTTTGTCATTCATCACTAACTTGCATTATTTGTTTCCAACACTTAAGACGCATCATAAACATCAACTTAACTTCATATTTTTGATACTTTAGTGAGGTTCATACCTCTCCTATCAATACCAAACATCAATAAGCATCATATCATATAAAAGCTTTTCGTAGAAACCACTATTCATTATCAAATTCGAACTAGTCTTAAAATTTAAAATTGCAATAAATAAACACAAACATAAATCTCCTTCAGAAACTATAATTCATGGACTCTTACTTTTAAGAAATAGTCATATTACTTGTAGAAAATGTCAATGCTTAGATGGATGAGCATACTTTGACGGATAAAATTCAAAACGACCATATAACAAAGTGTTTAGGAGTTTCAAATATTGAGAAGAAGATGAAAGAGAATTGTTTAAGATGAATTAGACATGCAAAACAAGATACTTGTCCTACATTAGAAAATTCTCTACAATTGCAAACATTATCTAGCTCACACAGCCTTAAAAAAAGAAGGTGAAAGTCAACATAAATTTTGTCCATGATCAGCCTAAGCAACCCAAAAAAAAAAAAGACATAATTTTGCACATGAAATAGAGATCTTCCAAAAAATGAGAAAAAACGATAATTGTGAAGTCCTAGACAAAACTTACAGCCTCGGTAACACATTGCCAGCATGTTGAACAAGTTCATAAAGATCCGACACTGAAACACCATGCCTACTCTCATCCTTGAAGAACAATTCAAGCTTCCTTAATTCATCAAAAGCGCGCATATCTTCCAAATCAATAGCAAAGATCAATTAAAATCACTAAAATGCATTCAAACAATGATCGAAAAACTAGAATACTGATATTGAACAGGAATTAAGTTGAAAGACGGATCATTACAGAGCTCAAAATACTTGTGAGGAGATAGATTTGAAGTTCGGAGCTCAGAAAGCATTTGCGCGGAGTATTTAAGAGCTTCTCTGAGATTATCCGAATCCTGTAATTACGAAATTGACACCAATAAAATTGAACAACAAAAAATGCAATTAAATAAAACTGATCTAGAACAAAATCAAAATTGTAATTGTAATTGTGTAGAAGAAATTAAAATTTACCACAGCACGGAGCATGTAGAAAGCATTTTGTTGAACGCCGGCGACTCCTTCTGCAAGCCATTTCTCTTCATCTTCAATTCCATTCAAAATCATTTTCTCTCTCTACAAAATTTCTCTTGCTTACTGTTTCTCTCTCAAGAATTTGCCGGCGACTGAGTATCAAAGCGACGAGAGAACAGCTCAGCACTGAAGAACGATCAAACAGAGTTTTCCAATTATTTTTTTTATTCATTTGAAATGATAATGTGATTTGGGTTTCAGTTACATATTGTCACAGCCAGCTAATGCCGATTTTTTTAGATGCACTCTTTTCTCCGATTATTTACTAGAATTTATTTTAGGGATATTGATATGTTAATAGACTTTTAACTTTTGTTTACTTGGTAAAATTATACTTCCTCTGTATTTAATTATTTGTAACTTTGGGATTATAGTATTATAATATTAAAAAGTAAGGAAGAGTATTAAAAAGTATGAGAGAGAGTATTAAAAAGTAAGAGAGAATATAAAAAAAGTAAGAGAGAGATAATAAAAAAAACTTTCTATAAATGAAAAAAAAAAAAAAGAAAGTTGCAAATAATAGAATACGCCATTTTTGGTAAAAGTTGCAAATAACCAAATACGGAGGAAGTATTTTTTATAAATTTTGAAATAGTGTCATACGATAAGATTATATTTACTGGTCGATATAATGTCATTATTTGCTTTTATATTATCAATCGCAAGATTATCAATAAAGGTAGACCTACGTGAGTTAAACCTCTCTGAGGACCTGACTAGGGATAGGAGTAGTTGGAGGCGTCTTATCCAGGTTTTAGACCTCGGATTTTCTTCTTAGAATCGTTAGCGGCGTCATGCTTTTATGTTTGCCCTAATTTACTGTGTGTTTATGTTTTTAGTTTGTTTTAAGTTTTTCCTTTTGTTTTACATTCATATTGGATCTATTATGTATTTTTTCACTCCACGAGGCAGGTACGTATCTTTATCATCTTGGAGCTGGGGGACTCCTTTTGGTCGTGCTCTCCTTCACGGATATGAGTTGCCGCTGTCCTTCCCTTCCCAGACCCTGCTCAAAGTTTTCTATGAGCGGGATACACTGAATATAATGATGATGATGATAATGATAATAGTGTCGATTTTCTTGATTGCCAAAGTAATACTATTAGCAAGTTTGTTAAGCTCATAGCCTCCAACCAAAGTTTTCATCAAATACATCTTCTTGAACATCATTTCATTAGATAAAAAAAATTCTTTTACACCTCACTCTCTTCCTACTTTCAACCACATTTAGGGTAAACGATGGTTTACTAGACCGTTTGAAGACTAATCGCCTCCTAATGGCTGTGGTTGTTGGAATTATTTTGGTGGAGTTTGTCTTATTTTAGTCTATTTTATTAAATTTGCCTAATTTTTATTTTTGCAATAATTTATATTTTTTCTCTAATTCTCATCCACGCATTTAAATTAGATTTTCGTCACAGCCGTATATTTATATCACACTTCTCTATATATGGGATCCAAATAGATGAATCAACATAATTCAACAACTCCATCAATCAATTCAAAAATCATGAATTGCATTTGATTAAGTGAGGTTTCATTTTCTTCATCGATTGTCTTTGTTTGTCTTCTTAACTCGTAAACCTTTTCTTAAAAGTATTATTGTTCAATGGAACTTGAATTGCCAAAAACAAACTTCCACCAAAACAAACCCAAAAAAGATATATTTTAGAAAATCAATTGACATTACAATTTAGTTTAAGATCAAGTCTGATATTCATAAAATAATTCAAAATTTATTTACTACTGAATTTAATTTAGATAGATTTTTCGATAAATTCCTACTACATACTTCTAATAGTTTCTAATAGTGCTTTATATATTCATCCCATTAACCTTTAGTATTTTCTATTTAACCTAATAACCTATACCTAAACACTAAAGAGAAATATTGCTAATCATAGGTCCCTCAAGGCTCAAATCTCACGCATGAACCAATAGTTCAAAACCCCCAAACAAAAACAAACGGCAAACGCCATCAAAAAAAAGCACAAGAATAATCCTACGTGCTTATTTAAATTCCTATGTCCAAAAGAAAATGTGGCATTTTCTTTTTTGATTAGTTTTTTATTTTATTACTACTTTTTAAAAATATTTATTCTCATCACCTTCCTTTATTGTTATTTATGTATTTCAATTATATTTTAATATAATTTACACAATTTAAATAGACTAATAATCTTAAAATACTTATTAAAAAGAGTAATATTTAAATTACAGACATAAAATTTAGAATTTTTGCAAATTATAGTTTTCATTTTTTTTTTTTGAATCGCAGACATCAAAGTAATACTCCATCATTTACAACGTTTAAGCCAAATTACAAAATTTCAACCACTCCACTAAAATGATTGATATCCCCTGATTAATTCTAATTTGCAAAAAAAAAAAACATTAAATATTTAATTCATAATATAATTGTAATTTTTTCAGCTATTTAGATTTCGATATCACAAATTCTTTTTATAAACCGTCTATAGCATAAACGGGTAAATATGAGTTAACTCATATTGTAAAATGAGTAACTGGTTAGTCATCATCCGGCATCCCTATTTATAAATTTAAAATCATTAGGCTAAGCTATTGGAAGAGTCGTCTTTACCATAGACAATATCTCAGAAGACCTTTCAGTAGGAGGTTAGTCCCTAGTTTTCTTTCCCGTGATCAGCATCTCCATTCCTATCTCGTCCCGTGACCACAACAATATTTGCTTTAACCAAATTCTTCCTGACACTCTTGTCTCTTCTGCGTCTTCTCCCATACCTTCATCCTACTCACTCCCCATTTCCCATTTCCCATTTCCCCCCACTGAATCAAATTACTCCCATAATTAATTATGATTCAACATTTCCAACCACAAATCCCTAATTTTAAAGCAATCCACCCTATTCCCATTCACATTTCCATTATCTTTCCCTCCTTAATTTAACATCCCTTCCCATTTTGTCATTTTCTTGCCCAAATCCCACCATTATGACAACCACTTTTTACAATTCTAACCGAAATTCTATAAATAACTACCCATTTTTCATATCTTATCCCCAATTTAAACCCCAAATTCATAAAAACAAACTTTTCTTCCTCATTTTTTCCATGGCTTCCTCTTTCTTTTTCCTATATTTTCTCCTCTTTTTTTCTTTATCCTCCATTTCTTCCTCCCATGGAAGAAGCTCCGTTGTTGTTAGCAAACAGCGTTCTATGGATGCTATTCGACTTGCGTGTAAGGCAACCCGTTTTCCTGATGCGTGTCAAGCTTCGTTAACGAGTCGGGTTTTACACGATTCGAACCCGACTCCGGTTGAAGTTATTGGGTCTGCCCTTAATGTGTCGGCTCAGAATCTTAACAAGGGTCAGGCTATGGTTCAGCAAATTCTGGAATCTTCTGCTCATAATCCCAACCGGTCACGTGCAGCCCAAACGTGTTTAGAGGTTTTGGGTTTTTCCGAGGCACGGACCTCACAGGCAGACGACGCTATGTCACGTGGTAACCTGAGGGATGCACGTGCATGGGCTAGCGCCGCCCTTTGCTACCAGTACGACTGTTGGTCAGGTACGATCTAACTTGCATCAATGTATTATAGTAGTAATGAATTATTTTATGGTGAGATTGAAATTTCGCTGTTAAATAACCTGCTGGATTAATTGCGCGATTTGTTATATGATTTATTAATTTGATACATTGAAAAGTTTGGGATCAATTTGCTTGTAAGTTGACCTACAAATTTTAATCTGATCATGCCTTCTTATTTTTTGAAAAAATTCTTGAAAATAATCCATTCCTTGAAATTACTGTATTGTACATCTTTGAATTTGATCATATGCTCCTTTTATTTGATATTAATTGATGAAGTTGCAAATCTATCGTCGGAAAATTGAAACTACGGATATTTTGTAGGTCTAAAATACGTCAATGATTCAGCATCAGTGAATTCAACGATGTCATATTTCGACACCGTCTTAATCACCTCCACTAGTAACGCACTCAGCATGATCCGTGCACTGGACGCATTGGGTCCTGATATGAGTAAATGGGGCCCTCCCCGAACTGAGCGAGACGGGTTTTGGGAGCCAATTGTGGGTGCAAATGGGTTTAGATCCGCAAAATTCAGGTCGCTGGCGGGTTATTTTGCAGACCCGGATGTAACAGTGTGCAAGGGAGGACGGTGTACGTACGAGAAGGTGCAGCTTGCGGTGGATGGTGCGCCGGAGAATTTGGGAGGAGGGAAAAAGTATGTGATTAAGATTATGGAAGGGGTTTATGATGAGATAATTAGGGTGCCATTTAATAAGAAGAATTTGGTGTTTTTGGGTGATGGTATGGGTAAAACTGTCATTACTGGATCTCTAAACACTGGCATAATGGGGATTACCACTTATAATACTGCTACTGTCGGTGAGTATTTTTATGTTTTTATTTAAGTTTCACTGTGATCTAACATACTTCGCCAGTTAATTTGCTATTTAAATTCAAAATTCGTTCAAAATGTTTCTAGAATAGCCCAAAACCGACCATAATTCGCTTTTTATTTGCGATTCGAAAGAAAATTAGAGAATAATTTGATAATGTCTATGATCTATTATTGTGATTGTAGTTTGGTTAGAAAGGTGTTATACTGTTATAGAATGCTTGACATTTTGATTTGTTTGCCAATATCTTTCAGTGGTTGTTTTGATGGCGAAGTTACATTCTTACATAAGACTAGGAGATAGAAATGTAGCAATCTAATTAAGACGGACGTATAGGAGAGTATTGACTAGTGCGTACCTTGCGGGATATTTTGAATCTAAAAATTGATTAAGTGAAGTGATTTACATACTCCATAATAATCCGTAACCATAGACCTACAATTTTTTGGCCCCACTAAGAATGGACTCACTACCTTAGATGAGTGAGATGCATAATTTGAAGTAGCTTGTATTACTGTTCTAGGGGTTGTGACTTTGAGTACTGAGCTGTAACTTCTACATATAGAAGATACAAATTAGGAAAAGATCAAATAATACCCCTGATTTCTTCTCCCGAGTTAATACCATTCCTGGTCTCATAGTGGGCCCATTGTATTTAATTTAATATGGTACCAGCAGGTAAACTTCACATGCCCTGTCTTCTAAAACATCAATTGTGGGTAACCTAAATAGACTAAGCACTTGATCCATGATGTGATGAACACTATAGTCATGCTTAATTTCTTTCAATGGATTCATATGATCAAAAACCCGTTCAATCAAAACTTCCTCTTTGAAATAGGGTAAGGTTGCGTACGTCCAACACCCAAAGCTTACCAAGATAGGAGCCACTAAATGTCATCGGGGTAGTGGAATGTTAATATTGTTGTTTGATATTTATAATGTAAAATTTAACACTATATTTGGATAAAAATAAGGGAAATTATCAATGATACCCCTATGTTTTGGCACTTTATCAACGGTACCTCCAAGTTTTTTTTATTATCAGTGGCACCCTCGTATTATTAAGCGTTTTACAACCGTAACCTTTTTTAACTTTTTCCGTCAAAAATCGTTCAAAACCGCTAATTTTCTTTTATGTTTTGGATTGAAAAATAAAAGAAAAAGAAAAAAACTTGACGGTTTTGGACGGAAAAAATTTAAAAAGGTTACGGTTGTAAAACACTCAATAGTACTAGGGCACCATTGATAATAAAAAAAGCTTAGGGGTACCATTGATAAAGTGTTAAAACTCATGGGTACCATTGATAATTTCCCTAAAAATAATGGAGAGAAAAGAAAGGATGTGAAATGGAATAGGGAAGGAAAAAGGAATTGAGGAGAAGAAGAAAAGCAACTCTTGTTTGTTTTGAAGGAAGGAAAGCAAAAGGAAGGAAGAAAGATTTCCCTCCAAATCTCCCCAATTTTGAAGAGATAGAGACCCTAAGAAGATTTATTTATCTAATTCCTCCAAATCCTTTTCCTTCCATTTTTTATCCAAACAAGGGATTCTTTATCCCTTCCCTTCCTAACACTACATTTTTTCCATCCAAACACACCCTAAGATTCCTCTTGTATTCACATATAACTGCTGTTGAGAATATTTCTAAGCTTCTATTACCCAAGGCAATTTTTTCCTACATTATTGAAATTAGGGCTTTGTAATTGTTAGTAATTGTTACTACCCATGGGCCATGGCAACTATTATGTTGTTTATGCATATGCTTCATAATGGCAATATGCTTAATTATCAGTGCTTATATACAGCTCGAATCAATTCATTATGTCCAGTGGACTATTCATGAATATCAATGATACTGAGTATCAGATTCATCGAGTTGCTTGATAAACTAAAGCTATGATGACTCCTCATTTCTCCGTCATTCATTACCCAATGCCATTAAGCGTCTCCTATCTAGTGTGAAGTTTGGGAGGATCGGATGTACGTAATCTTACCCTTGTTAATGATAAAATTAAGAAATAGGTTATCGATTGACCCTTGGTAGCAATCTTTATCAATGTCGATCTCCCATGTCGATGGCGGATCTTGAACACTATTTATGGTGTGACTAACTTAACATTATATCAAACAATCAAAACAAATTTGCAGGGCGGCAAATTAAAACTCCAAACATAAAAATAAATTGGGGGCGTGTTTTTATAACGTCGATCTCTCACGTCAATGGCGGATCTTGAACACTGTCTCACGCTGATTTGTTTGGTTTATGAAGCCGTCAGCCAACCTGATATTGTAGAGGTTTAGGCTTTAGGCTATGAGCTGGCGTCATTTCTATAATAACAGATAGAACTACATGATATCAATTGTTTCTGGAACCAACCCTGATCATAATGTCCTGCTATGTTGTGTATTATACTTAAGATTCAAACTTTTGTGCTTGAGAAGCTGCAAAAGATATTATGATAACTGGCAAGTGGCAACTTTTCTTAGAATATGAATGTAATAATTTGATTTTGCTGCAGGGGTTCTTGGTGACGGATTCATGGCTAGTGGCCTTACTATTCAGAACACTGCAGGACCTGACGCCCATCAAGCAGTAGCCTTTCGGTCAGACAGCGACTTCTCCTATATTGAAAATTGCGAGTTTCTTGGTAACCAAGACACCGTCTATGTCCACTCCCTCCGACAGCTCTTCAAGTCATGCCGTATTGAAGGAAATGTCGACTTTATTTTTGGCAATGCGGCCGCCATCTTCCAAGACTGCACCATCCTAGTTCGTCCCCGTCAACTCAAACCCGAGAGTGGTGAGACCAATGCCATTGCTGCACACGGGAGAACAGACCCGGCTCAGACCACAGGGTTTTCCTTTCTCGGCTGCCTCATCAATGGAACCGATGAGTACATGAGACTGTACTATAACAAGCCTAGCAAGCACAAGAACTACTTAGGGAGGCCCTGGAAGATGTATTCTCGGACTGTTTACATCAATTGCACAATGGAAGCTCTTATCAATCCTAACGGTTGGCTTCCATGGACCGGCGACTTCGCATTGTCTACTCTGTATTATGGGGAGTTGGGGAATTCCGGTCCAGGCGCTGTTTTGACGAACCGAGTCCCTTGGAGCAGCCGAATTCCTGCGGAGCACGTCTCGACCTTTTATGCACAGAACTTTTTACAGGGTGATGAATGGATCACAACTGCTTCATGAATTTTGGAAACTTCTTAAAAATGTTATCAGTGTAGTAGAATGGTTTCAGAGAGAAGTTACTTGCATGAAGGCCGAGATATCACAGTTTTTGATAAAATTAGACCATTTTGGCTGCGGTATTACAGTGCCTGTGTACATAAATTAGAAAAATGAAATGAAAAAAGTTTCACCAGTCTTTACAATCTTGTTGAGCAGTGAAACATAGTTCGCTAGTCAATCGTCTTATGAATTCAAGTTCGCTCAAAATAATTCAAAAAATTACCTAAAATCGAACATAATTCGCTCTTACGATTCGCTGCGATTAGCGAATCATGTAACATTACTGTTAAGCTCTTAGACCCAAATATATTGATCTCTCGGTATTTTAGGCGGCTTATTTGAAATTTTTATTCGGTATATATCTTAACTGTTTGAATTTAGAGTATTTTAAAAGTTATGTAACAAATTCAAATAAATGGATTATTTGTCATTAAAAGTTGCAAAGCAAAAGAGTAATTTCCGTCATACTTCTGTCATTTCATCAAACATATGGTGTGCTGTTATAGTTGTCCACAAACAAGAGCAACCAGAAAATGCCAAGAAATACAATGATCGCTAATTAATTTACCAATTATTGAGATTTAGAAGCATATAACATACACAATTATTTTCACACATGCCATGTTCAAATCCAGAAACATGAACATTTGAGAAATTGAGTTATTTGTACTTGATTTTTCCAACAATTTTCTTTCATTTTGTGAACTGAGTCTAATTTGAAATAGATAAAATTGAATTATAAATCAGTTGTCATGAAATAATCAAACAAATTATATTTCGTATTACAAAAATTCTCACATTTACAGGTTAAAATAAGAACTATGTCAAAACTTTAATTCTAATATAGTAATATATGAGGTAATTACATTGAAAACACTTGCAAATACAACTATTTTTGATGCTCAACTGATAGTCAACTGAAACAAGTACATAATGCAGAATTTTCGTTCCACTACAAGAATCCTGGAAAAGCATACGAGAAAGTGCAGTTGAAAACAATGGAGATTCGTATTAATGGTGTTCGCCCAATTAGACTATCATCATTCATCATATTAGTAGTCACCATATGTACAGTTCACACAAAAACTCAAAAAATGATTCCAAGCCTGTAAAAACTCGGATAGTAGTGCACCCACGGTATAACCATCCCCGCCAATATACAAAACCCTATCATTGTACTTCCATGCGTGCGATTTTTGAGTTTTCGATCATTCTATAGTCCCTCGCAGCTTTTACTCCCCACTTCAGTAGCAGTAGTTCACGGTTGTAAGCATGGCAGGACGATTAGACGATTACAGATATTCGTCATATGAAGCATCGAGATGATCAGCTTAGAACGGCACAGTAAATGGCAAGGCATGGATTCCGACTTCGGCTAGCAGTTGTGCCCTCGGCTGTATGACAGAAGCTGAGCACGGAAGATTGTCTGTACTGCTTAGAGTATTACCGACATCAACTCTTGCTCGTTTGCTTGGTCTATCTTCATCCTTCTTACTAAACAACCAATCTTCATCGTCATAGGCAACATCGCATCCGATCACTGGAGGAGGAGCCCAATTCAGAAACAAGTTCTTACACATGGCCTCGGTTTTCAGCATTTTCTTTTCATGTGATGACAGTTTCACTGATGATTCTCGGGATTTGCCTTTGTCATGAGATGCACTAGGCTTCTCTTTCAACTGAGTTGCATCAACAGAAACTGGTTGTGAAGGAGCATTATTCTGGATCCCTTGAACAACGGGGATTGCATCCTTCGGTTTGATGGATGAATCCGGTTTTACAACGCTGCCACAAGGCCGGAAAACTCGCTGTGAAGTAGTAGCCTTTTTTGGGATCTCTTGAACAATGGGGACTGCATCCTTCTGCTTAATGGATGATTCTGGTTTTACAACGCTGCCACAAGGCCGGAATACTAGCTGTGAAGTAGTAGCATTTCTTGGCATCCCTTGAACAATGGGGGTCGCATCCTTCTGCTTAATGGATGATTTCGGTTTTACGACGCTGCCACAAGGCTGGGAAGCTAGCTGTGAAGTGGTAGCATTTTTTGGGATCCCTTGAACAATGGGGATTGCATTCTTCGGCTTAATGGATGACTCCGGTTTCACAAAGCTGCCACTAGGCCGGGATACTCCCTGTGAAGTAATAGCATTTTTGGGGATCCCTTGAACAATGGGGATTGCATTCTTCGGTTTAATGGATGACTCTGGCCTTACAACACTATCACAAGGCCGAACCAGGCTTTGTGATGCAGCGCGATCTTCTCTGATGTGTGAAGTAAAACCCACAGGTTGCTGCTCGTTAATTGCTGGTTTACTAGGTTCATCTTTTACTGGAGGACTAATGCGAATTCGAAGTTTTTTCGCTGCAACATCAACACACATTAGCACATAATTCAAGCAACACAAACAAGAAAAACGACTCGACTCATACAAGTAGGAGACTCATCTCTCACCATTGCTTTGTTTGCTACTAGGAGATGAACAATACTTCCTCTTATTACTGTTCCCAGTACTGTCAGAAGAGCATGACTTATTCTGTGAATCAATCGGCCGGCCATGTTCTTCGGTAACACCACTCTTACCGCTCTTTTCGAACTTTCCATTGGATTCAAGGGGCTTATCTACAAAACCCTGTTTTCCAATTTCAGCAGTAGGAAGAGGAGCATTGATTTTACCCTTCTTTTCCTCTTTCCTTTTTTCTTTCTTCTCCCTTTTTTCCTTCTTCCTTTCTTCTTTGTCTTTCTTCTCCTTCCTGTCTGCTTTGTCTTTCTTCTTTTCTGAAGATTTAGACTTGACTTTTTTCAAGTCTGAGATGGGCTTCTCGGCTACACAGTCTGAGATCGCCCTTTCTCTTTCTTTTTGGAGCTTTAAAGCACCAAAAACAGTAAATTTAGACCATGTAATGGATAGTAGCAAGCTAATAGAGCAAGCATGACCAAAATGGATAAATTCACAGTGCATCCCAAGTCAAAATAACATCACCAAGGGGACATGCAAGGGTAACAACCACACCATGCCTTTCACATTCATCAAATTCAGTCAGGAAAAACATCATCCCACAGGACAAATCACTGGGATAAAAATGAGCATAAAGTGTATAACCATGTACTAATCAAATTATAACCCACAAAAACTTGCACCAAAAAATTACCCATTTCAGTTCTAAAAACACCATTAGAAACTTTTTTTAACAAAACGAATATAAATAGTGAAAACCAGATTAAGTCAAGTGAATAAAACAATGGTGAATTTTAAGACACAATACATTGTCTTCAGAAGACCAAAGAAATGGAAAATTTTCCATGCCAGAAGCTTAAACAGTTGTGCTTAGAACAATGTAAACATTTCTGCTCAAAAACCCAATATTAACATTTACTTATACTGAAAAACCCAAAACAGTTGTGCTTAGAACAATGAATTTTAAGACACAATACTTTGAAAAAAATTAACATTTACTTATATTTGCCAAAAAGCTAACATTACACCTTATTTTTTAAAAAAAAATCCCAGTAAAACCCTAATTTCATTTTCTAGACTACAAGAACAGCCATCAAACAAACCTCAAAATTGGGTCCATGATAATGTAGACTAACTTCATCCAAACAATTGAACGGTACAAAAAGGCGACTACTTGATCAAGGCCATTAACAAATAAACAATACCATAAAATAAACATTCATATATATAGCTACTATGTTCTTTCGTATCTTTATATAATACATTTACAATTTGAGTTTAGCTAATTGCTTTACATAAATATACAATCTAAAAACATTAAATCACGAGATAGCATAAATCATGAATAAGTCATACTTTGAGCAAATTTACAAAACTTTTTTAATATTTGGATGGGTTTTGGGGCTCAACAAACCTTAATCGATAAGATCAAGGCCTCGTGGCTAGAGCACTTCCCAGCATACCCAGGTGGAGGAAATGGATAACAACGAGACATCTTCCTTCTTGATTTGATTCACTCACGAAAACTAACAACCAACCTAATTAAACTCCTCTTTTTTAATTTTCCTCTTTTCTCTCTAGTCCGTGCTAAAAATCAAATATTAGAAAACCCTAAAAGTAACCAGAAAATTTGATATGAGGGTTTGAAAGATCTGAAGAACAGATGACTTGATCAAAAATCAAAATTAACAATCTAATAAACCTCGAATTGTTATGTTCCTTTTTTCTCTCTAATCCGATCTAAAAATTAAAAATTAAGAAAACCCTAATAGTACCCAGAAAAAATCGAAAGAAGGGTTTGAAATCTGAAGATCTGTTGATTTAATTGAAGATCGGCGGGCTTCGACTTGTAAAAATTTGGAAACCCTAGGTTTCGTCTCCGAAGATATGAAGAGAGAGAAAGAAAGAGAAATCGCCTCCTCAAAGGAATCTTGTGAGAGGAGGAAAATTTGTGAGATCTGAAATGAAAGAGGCAAAGGGAAAACACCTATGTGTATTTATATAGCGAATGTTAAACCGACCTTCCTAGAGATTAAGTTGTTTACGCGTTCTTTATTGGGCTTTTTTCATCTTTGGCCTTTGCTTTGCAAATTGCAATTTTTTTTTTTTTTGAAATGCAAATTGCAGTTTTTAAGATTGGCTTTGCTTGAGTGGAAGGGTAGGGTTGTAATTAGCACAAAAACTTGGGTGAGAAATAATATTTTTATATGGGATATTCAATGTAGTTTTTTAATATATAATTTTTATAATTTTTCGTTTTGTGAAAATAAAGATATTTAATATTAAAATAGACATTGAATTACGTGCAAAAAGAAATGTAGCAAGTATTAGGGATCGGAGAAAGTATATTTTTTATGTAAATCAAATTAAAATGTCAATTTCAAGAGTTAGAAAACCAGTGTAAAGACTTAAACGACCAATTTTAAAGATTTGAAATTGACATAATAAATCATGAAATTTGACATTTTTAAGACTTAAAGGTTAATTTCAATACTTTAAAATCAATTTTAAGACTTAAAATACCAATGATATCAAATTTTCATTTCAACTATATAATAGGATGACTCAAATATTAGAATTGATATCAAATTTTAAGACTTGAAATAGACATTTTATGTCTTAAAATTAAATTTTTAAGTCTTAAAATTGTCCTTATAAGTGTTAAAATTAGTATGTCAATATATTTTTTTAAAAAATTAAGGGGTCTAGGCCAATTACACGGCTAAGGTTGTCTCACATGTGATTATGGCTGATAGTCACATTTTTAAGCTTTAATGGATTATGGCTGGTAGTTGTCTCCCAGGAGACCGACTATTGTGAGAAATTTCTTTGGTGAGATGACTTTAAACAAGGAGTCTATATTTAACCCATGTATAAAACGCATTTTTCGGTGAGATGACTTTAAATAAGGCGTTTGTATTCTTATAATGCAATATGTATGAGATAAATTATTTAACCTAAATATAAAATGTGTCTCTCGATGAGACCCTAAAAGTTTTCTTATGTCATTTGAATAAGGACGCAAAGAAGTTGTTTTAACGTATAAACATATCTAATGTATAAAAGACCCTAATAATCTACTTACTGTTGTGGGACTGAAAATAGCTTAAGAAATTTGTATAAAACTTTAGTTAGTGTTGAATATGATCAAATTTGTGATGTATTGAAGTTTATGAAACACTAGATTTTGAATTTATTGAAATATTTTCAATATTTTTGTAAATTATGTGTTTATTATTTAAAATGTATATTTATTTGACATACTATTAACTCATAGTCAACATTCCAAAAGCACTATTTGATATAACCTAAATATTTACTTGACATACTCCTAATCTCTACTTGACATATATATACTGAACCTCTTTTTGAGATACACTAAACTTCTAACTTGACATACATAAGGTATCCAAAATGTTTACTTGTGGTATCTTAAACTTTTATTTTAGGTATCTTAATTGCTTTATTTGCTTATTTGAGACGCGCGCAGTTAATAGAGTAGTAACAACAAAAGTTCATTAATATTTTAAAATATTTAACTGTAATGGGATGGACTCAAGATTGAGAGGCGTCTCTTAGAGAAACGATCTCTTAAGAGACAATGTAAATAAAAACTCTAGTTTTAAACCATCTATTACTTTTTTTTTGACAATTCTTTAATTAATAATGTTAATAAGACAATAAGACAATAATAGCTTCACATCGTGTCTACTAATTTACTAATTTATATGCAGCTTGGAAGTATGCTATACTTTGTATTTAAGGTGACCTCATATATAAATTTTATCTTTTAATATAATCTGTTATATCTTTAGTCACTCCTTTTAAAATGTATTTTTAATCACAAGAAACTCTATTTTTATACAATGCTCTTAATAGATTCGTTGAATTATGATGTGAATTTTGTGTTACTCTTACTACTTACCAACGGATATTCAAACATAAAATATTCCATCTTTTTAGTGTTAAATAAAATACTTGTACAACTAATGTAATTTTTTTAATCAATTAAAAAAAAGGAAAATTTACTTTTAAAAATCCGACCTTTGAGCTGTTCTCTTCTAAAAATCCGACCTTTTAATTATTTTTTAAAAATCCCACCATTGCACCCCATCTTCATCTAAAAACCATTTTGACCGGTTACCTGATGATTTAAAAAACTTCCCACCCAGCTCCTCTCATTTACTTCCCTCCTCTTCCTCATTTATTTCCCTCTTTCCATCGCTGGTAAACATCATCTCACCATAATACCTAACCTCTCATTTTTCTTTAAAACATGCGCCAAATCAGAGCAATTTTCACTCCTCTCATTTACTGTGGTAGTTGGCTTCACCACCCGCAACTTAGCATCAAGATCATGGTGACACTTAACACCCGATCTAGCAGAATCACATTGAGAAGATAACTTTGATTTTGATGAGGAGAGTACATGGCTTTCATGCTTGAAAATGAAGAAGATGAACCTCTTTATAGAATAAGGGTTTATTAATTTAGAATTTCTCTTTATTATAAAATGCAATTTAATCAGTTCTTCAGGTTAAAGAATGGTATGTGTACTTTAGATGAAGATGGGGTGCAAAGGTAGAATTATTAAAAAATAATCGAAAGGTCGGATTTTTAGAAGAGAACAACTCAAAGATCGGATTTTTAAAAGTAAATTTTCAAAAAAAAAATCCTAATAATCTTTGATTTGATCATGAGTGTAGTATAGCATTGTACTCAACTACTCCACTCCTATTACAGTGAGGCACACTGATTACAAATTGCCTCAAAAACGACGCAGAAAAGAGAATCAAATTGTCGTCATCGAACCATCCATTTCCTCTGTACCAAATAAAGCCTTCTCCTTTCCCTGATATCTCTCTACTATTTTAGATTTCCCCCCTTTTTTTCTTCATTTTCCCTTCCCCCTCTCTCTCTCTTCATTATTTTTCGTCATTCTTTCTCTCTCTCCTCCTCTGAGCTCCATCTTTTTTGAGAGAGAAGAAAGAAGAAAGAAGAAAGAAGAAAGAAGGGAGGTATTGACTGTGGCGCTGTTCGTCCACGAAGCATTTTGCCGTCATATCTATGGCGAATCATCGGCGCCGCCATTATCAACATAGCAATAATAATCGCCGATTTTTTCCTGCAATTACCGCCGTTGTTGGAGCTTTTTTCCTATGTTTCTTCGTTCTTTCTTTTCTCGCTCCTCATCCTTCTCGCCTACTCCAGCATAATCGCGGTCGCAACTCGATTTCCGCTTCCGTAATCTTCTCTTTTTTGTTTTAATATTTGAATCGCTAAGTGTTTTTGATTCGTATTTTGTTTCATTTCTCTTTTTGTTATTTGTGTTTAGATTGACGATGCTGCTGCTTCTATCGGAGTTGCGGTCGATTCTGTTCCGGTTAGGGCTTTCTTCTATTGTCGGATTTTTCTGTGTAATTTTTTGCAAATTATGTTGAGGTATTCTTTGATTTTGGATCTGGTGATTGTTTTTGTTTTATTTGATATGATTTTCTTGTGATTGAACTGTAGGCAAGTGGAGGAAAATCTAAATATGATATTTGGAGGTGTAGAGATTCTGAATTTTTCTATGGTTGTAGCAATGCCACCAGTAAATTCCTTAGTATGTGTTCTTTCAATCTCTTACTGCTCTAATGCTTTGATATCTGCTGCTTTCTTTGTTAGTTATATGCCGCTTATATCATGTCTCTATTCACTTCTTTACGGAAAGATTGAAAGTTCAATAGATACTGATTTGTACACTGTTGTCAAGACTTGTAAATAGAGAAAATGCTAGATATATCTTCATTTACGTATCTGCGCAAAAATCAAAGTTTATAGCAGTCATTTTCATGTGTCCTACTGTTTTAATTGAAAATCAGTAGTGGAATTATTTGTTATTAACATTAACTTGCTTCATATTTTTTGTCTTATCATTGTGAAATAAGCTTTTTGTGTCGTTAAATACCTCAATCTTTGAAACCGCGCTAAAAATACTATAGATACTGACAGTGGAAATATGACCATAACCAGTTTGGTATTGGTTTACATGTATGGTAAGACTTTTCACTTTCTAGAACCTCAATATCTAGTTATGCCTTTGTGGTTTACATAAATGCCTAGCTCCGAATAAGGTGCGAATCTTGTCTGATGAAAGTCTTGTGGTTTCTAATCTGAACTATGTGAAATATCTAATAATCTTGGTCATCTTGCATTTGTTTGAACATGTGCTTTCTTTCTTCCTCTAGAAGCTGAAGTTATCACACGTCGAAATCGGTATTTGATGATTGCAACTAGTGGAGGCTTAAATCAACAACGGACAGGGGTATTTTCATGTTACTTTGTTCTTTTTACACTGAGCGGTCTGTGTATGGTATATATTTTATTTTCCCTGTAATTTACATGTGGTTTGAATGTCATTAGTCATAAGGTGTATGTACTGCTTGAGGTTTAAGTTCCTCTGCTAAAATAACGGTGTTAGGCTCTTTATTCATAACACCAATAACTTTGCTCTTCTTTGAATACCTTTTTCTGCTTATTTGCACATGAATCCCATGAATATTGCACTGGTCTTTACTAAACAATATTTTCTTGGATCGGTTCTTGAGCAATTTGTGAAACATAGCTAGGAGCCTAAAGGCTTGGAGTTAAACTGATTCTGCTATCTTAAGATCTGGCATTTATGAAGTAGGAAGGATGATGATTGATTGGTATTATTTTCTTCACTTTTCTTCTGTGGTCATTAGGTGTTGGGGATTTTTCAGAATTTGGATTTATAAGTTAAGTCTCAAATAGGATACAGAAAAATCTGCATCAAGATGTCTGAGACACTGTTGTTGGGTTCTTGAATTCTGTGCTCTTTTACCATTTTGAATCAATCCCTTTTCACTTGGTTGTTTAACATTGGATAGTGCAAATTTGTTAGGAATTTCTAACTAGACTTCAATGAATCTCTGTCGAGAAAGCTGATGTGTAGAGTGTAGTCCTGCTTCTGGATTGTATTGATTAAACCACTCATATAAGTGATGTCCTTCACATAATTATAAGTATTGGAATAGTTTTGTATGTTAAGGGGTTTGATCTCATATAAGTGGTTTCTTTTGATATTCTTTGAACTTAAATCAAGTATGCATCCTTTTCCTGTTGTGAAAAATTAGTTGTTAAGATGTAGTACCATCTCTTTTTGAAGAAAATTTTAAGTATTTGACTTTGGGCTGGATATGTGAAAATTCTGGCAGATAATTGATGCTGTTGTTGCAGCTCGTATTTTGAATGCAACTCTGGTTGTGCCTAAGTTGGATCAGAGATCTTATTGGAAAGATGCAAGGTTTGTGTCATACGATAATGATATCCTCTATACAAAAGTTTCCAACATGTTTACTCACACGTCTATAGAAAATTTCACGCTGATAATATACTGTCCTGCGTTTGCAGTAATTTTGAGGACATCTTTGATATTGATTGGTTCATATCCTCCCTATCAAATGACATCAATATCTTGAAAGAACTTCCAAATGGTCCAAAAGTCACAACCATGCGTGTTCCAAGAAAATGCAATGAAAGATGCTATGAAAAGCGAGTTTTACCAGTTATATTGAAAAGGCATGTAAGTCCTCTATATATCGTTTAATTTTTTTTATCTGAATGTGGTTTGTTTCTCTAAGATTGTTAGTGGCATACTTTTTTCATAATTGATCTTAACAAGTGAAAAGATATATAGCCATCTCTCTTTCAGGCATTTTATTTAACATGCGTATGCTGATAAGAATATCCCATGCCTCTACTTTCTTTTGTTTATTTCCTGCATATATTTATACGAAAATATTACTTTCAGACGGTATGATCAACCAGGATAGAGATACAGTTTTCATTTTGGTTTTTCAGAACCATTTTCATTTGTGTCACATGGCTTATGCATTACAGTGTCTCTTTGACATTAATTCTTGTCCATCTTTCGTAATGGCACAGGCTGTCCGGCTTACCAAGTTCGACTATAGGCTTGCTAATCGGCTGGAAACAGATTTTCAAAAGCTAAGATGTAGGGTTAATTACCATGCATTAAAGTTCACTAGTCCCATACTTGACATGGGAAAATTGCTGGTACAAAGAATGAGGGCCATGGGCAAGCATTTTATTGCTCTCCATCTTAGGTAGAGCTATTATCTTTCGAGTATCTTTTTTTTTTTGGCAGTTGATACTTGTTTTCATGTAATTCAAAATAGAAAGATAACAAGGAGAAAGGATTAGAATTTTGGCTTAAATCATCTGACCACGCATGCTTTATGAACACATTAGCTCTTAAATCTCATGTTGTGAATGCATCTATGTGTGAGGCATAATGAGAATATGAGATGCTAAATACTTAACATATTTCCCTCAAGCAACCTAGGATGTATCGACTACATCGATACTTGAGACCTGAGGGTTACATTTGAGGTGCAAATGAGGTTATAGGGAACCTTTGGCCTACACTCCCCGTATTGTTTTTAAGTTCTTTCTCCCTCCTTTTTTTTTGCTTGTACATTGAATACATCCCTTAAGATCAAATTAAATTTTAGTGTACCTTTGGCCTAAACCTTTCTTATATCTTTATTTCAAATTCTATCCCTCAAAAGTATATGTCTGCTCATTAATCGAAATGTTCACATTCCCGCTACTATCCATAGCATCCTGAGACCTTAAGGGAAGACAAGGGGAAGGTGAAGGAATAATGAGAGAGTCGTCCTTTTTTGTTTTGGAGGGAATAGAAGGAAAATGAAGAGAAACTATGATTTTAATACCATTTTCCTTCTAGTTTTTTTCCCCAACAAATTCCTTTCTTTCAAATTCCTCTTCAAAATTGGTATGTGAAGAATAAAAATTACCACGCCATTCTCCAAACCCGACCCCTTTCTTTCCCTCCAAATCTGTTGATCCAAATATAGTGTAAAGTCTCAATCCTTCTTTTTTCTAGGCCTCAATCTTATCCGTACTTGTTAACTTATCATGCCAACCATCTAGCATAACCCATATAGTTAAGGTTAGAACTACTGATTGTTTTGAAGTCAGAACATGTCAACTAAAAGTCGAGTACTTTTAAAGGCATAAGTAATCATGATTTCAATTTATGAGTTTAAGCTTAAGTGCACTCAACTTTTATATTGCAGGTTGATTGTCTCCTTGTTTTGTACTTGCTCCTTCCAACTGCGATTTGACACTTTTTCTACACACAAGCTTTCACATTAGGAAAACATGTGTTGCAATCCAATGGGGCGGAGGGATGTACGAAACAGAATCGGTGACTCGATATATATTTGGCCTTTTAACCAAACCCGACTTCATAATGAAAAAAATTTAAAAACCAATGTGGATACAAGACCGGATTGTGAATCGACCGAAACACACATCCCGAAAATTGAAACAATAACTTGAATGTATACTTGTAGCCAGAGGGAGTATGTTTTATACTTCTATTGGTAAACTATGATTGTATTTGTTAGAAAGTCATGTATTTAAAAGTTTTGAACGTTACTTCCTTTGTCCTTTTGATATTGCTATTGCAAAAGTATTAAGAAAATGACGGTTATTAAAATGTGGATAGATAAAAGTGAGAAAATGAAAGATGTGTGGATAAGAACTATAAAAGTTAGTGGGGCCGCCATTACCCAAAATAGAAATTTTGCAAAATAAAAGGAATGAACCAAATATAGGAGTTTTGGCAAATTTATCGGGACAGAGGGAGTAGTTTGTGAAAGAATCAATGGATAATGTGATCCATTATCAATTTTTTGCTGCAGGTTTGAACCTGATATGCTTGCATTCTCGGGATGCTACTATGGTGGAGGAGACAAAGAAAGAAAAGAATTGGGTGCTATAAGGAAGAGGTGGAAAACATTGCATGTAAGTCTCTTGGGCATTTATTGCTTGAGTTTTGGCATAAAAAAAACATTTTTTCTGGTTTGAATGAGTGGGTGCTTTCTTTTTTCACTTTTTTATGCAATTGCTTGTCAGAAAACAGTGGACAACTTGCTCGGCCACACTATGTTATAAAATTTTTTAAGGCAATTGATTGGTCTTGATGTTATGCAGGGAAGTAATCCAGACAAGGCAAGGAGGCAAGGGAGATGTCCGCTTACTCCGGAGGAAGTGGGGCTGATGTTGAGGGCTTTAGGTTACGGCAAAGATGTTCATATATATGTTGCATCTGGCGAAGTATATCGAGCAGAAGAAACATTAGCTCCACTGAAGGCACTCTTCCCCAATTTCCATTCCAAGGATACAATTGCAAGTAAACAGGAGCTAGAATCATTCTCAAAGTTTTCTTCTCGCATGGCAGCACTTGACTTTATCGTTTGTGATGAAAGTGACGTCTTTGTCACCAACAACAATGGAAATATGGCAAAGATACTAGCAGGACGAAGGTAATTGTCAGTTATATAAATCTTGAATTGTTAAAAATGTCCTATGAAGTGTTCAATGAAGCATTCCAACTTAATTTCATCTGTTGTTTCAGGAGGTATTTTGGTCATAAACCCACAATCCGTCCCAATGCTAAAAAACTATATAAGCTCTTCATGAACAAAGGTAACATGACTTGGGAAGAGTTTTCCTTGAAGGCCCGTTCTTACCAGAGAGGGTTCATGGGTTTGCCGCATGAGGTGAGACCAGGTAGAGGTGAGTTTCATGAGAATCCAGCTGCATGTATATGTGAAATCTCTGATGCAAAGGCAATGAGAGATGCCAGTCTTCGGAAGTACGGGATGGGTAAGGATCCAGCCAGGAAAGAAGAGGACAGTGAGGATCATGATGCTGACGACGATATTGAAGTGACAGATCCAGATACTGATGGTGATGTACTTCTCCATGAGAAACAGCCAGCAAATGAGACTTCAGGCGAGAACATGTTAGATTATGATGGAATTTCAACAGATGAACCAGAGTTAGAAGATATGTTATCGGATTAGACCATTTTGTTTCTTAAAAGGGATTTCATCTTTTGTTTTGGGATAAGCACAGACGGCTGCATGGTTAGCAACTGAAGTTGTTAGGTCTAGCGTTCACAGTACCTGTACAAAGTTAAGCTGTTAAGAGTGAGCTCGCAACTAAGTGTTCATCCAACGAATATGCCCTGCAGTCTGTGCAAGTCCCCAACTAAATACGGAATTGCGATATCATTATACCGAACTGGAAAAAGTCTCGTTTTGCTGTTCCCTTTCTGATGGGGTACGGCTACATTGTTAGGTAAGTAGCCTCTACTTTTTACAGGTTAGATATTGTCATTTGTAGTTAAACCTTTGCCAAACTTTTGTTTTTTTAGCTATCAGAAATTCAGAATAGTTGCTAAATTTTTTTAGATGCTGCACAAACATGTCCCAAGGACCTTCCCTTTCAGGTGGTAAAAGGGCTCGACCTTGATAGTAATTGGCACCTGTCTAATTTCCGTGTTCCAAGGAAGTTTTTCATGTTAACTCGTAATAAAGTCTAAAATTATAGGTTCTTTAGTTCCATCTTAATATACTTAACTAAAATGGTTTGTTAAATCATGTTTCACTTTGAAATTGCAATTGATTTTATCATCTAATCCTCAAATTTTGTCTAATTTATAGTCTCAATAACATTTTAATGACGTTGTGAACTGAATATTGTTATGGTACTCAGTTTAATTTGAGATGAACAAAGCAGCAAGTAGAAAACTCTGCAGTTTAATTTTTAACCCAGAGATATTTATTGACAAAAGAATTGGTAAATCATAGAAGAATGGCACGCAAATACGCTAGAAACTATACCAAACCAAGCAAATGAATTTGAGATGAACAAAGCAGCAAGTAGAAAACTCTGCAGTTAAATTTTTAACCCAGAGATATTTATTGACAAAAAAATTGATAAATCATAGAAGAATGGCACGCAAATCCGCTAGAAACTATTCCAAACCAAGCAAATGAATTTGAGTTTAAATATCAGACTAAACTAGACGAAATCAATCAAAGGAAAATTTGCTTTCCTTTTTCATGAAGATGGTGGCATGTCTGAGCCACCATCAATGGGTGGTGGAGGAGGATTTGGATAAACTCCTGGTGGTCTGTCTCGTGGTTGGATTGAGAGCAGCTGTGTTGAATCTCCTACGACATCTGCCCATCCGTAATGAGGTTCAGCCCTATCATAAGTAATTGAATTCGTTATGATTGAGATCACAAAACCTCAAAAAAGGCAGGAAAATAACAGATACTTGCATAAAAAGCTTTCTTTCCAACCCATATATGGTTCAAACATAAATGATATGATAAGTAGAGAAAAATAAGCAACTACATGGTCAAGAATCTAAACTAATTTTTTTCCCAATAATTTTGCTCTTAAAGTTCAATCGAGAATAATCTAGTTGATATCATGATTTGTAAAGTTATGCTTAACCCTTTCAAACCTTGCTTAGGTGAAAGCTGACATATAAGCGCATCGAGTAATGAAATGTTACACTTCTATCCACTTAAGAAAGCATTTAAAATTTGAAAATTAATTTGTAGTTGGTAAATGAGACGAGAGAAAGTGGAACTACTGCTTAAAAAAGAGGGAACTTTTTTTAAGCTTTTTTTTTTTCCTGAAAACATTTGGTTAAATAAGTGTTTTCCCAAACTATTTGGAAAAATAAGTTGGTTAAGTCGTTGTTAGTAACAACAAGTTGATACTTTAATGGGTTGGGGGTTGGATATTGGGCAAAGTGTGAAATCGCTGTTAATAACAGTGATTTTTATTTTTGGTCAATTTGCTGTTAATAACGAGTTTCTTGGCTTCCCCAATTTGGTTTTTTTGAAGACATTTTTGGTCAATTACTGTTTGCCTGAAGACATTTGGTTTTCAATCTCTTCATTAACCCAAAAATTCTCCCCAAGTCTGCAAAAATCCATCCCAATGTTTTCAATGTCAAGAATTCTCCCCAAAATGCAAGACATTTTTCAATGTTTTCAATGTCTTCATTAACCCAAGAATTTTTCCAATAAAAAGCTTAGAAAAAAAAAAGATCCCCATATTCCATCCCAACATAAACCCAGAAATTTCAGAGCTTTCTCCAGAAAATGGGGTACCGGAAACCTTTTTCAAAGATCTAAAAACAAAGATTTGAGATTTGGAACTTGAAATGTCATTGAGAAGACCAAAAGATGTAGGAAGATGAAGAGAATCGTATAAAGATAGAATGTAAAGAAGAAAAGGGAGAAAAGATAGGGATATTATGAGAAGGTGTTTATGGTGAGGGTTTTTGAAGATGGTGAAGAAGAAAGAGAAAAATGGTTGTGCATTTGAGGTGGAATGTATGATGATGATGAAGATGAAGAATACGGTTTTAGTGAGAAAGATGGAGTTTTTGGAAGCCAAGAAACTCAATGTTAGTAACAGCGAATTCACCAAAAATAAAAATTGTAGTTACTAACAGCGATTTTACACTTTTGCCCAAAACCCAGCCCCCAGCTCCCAGCCCATTGAAGTATCTACTTGCTGTTACTATCAACGACTTAATCAAAAACTTATTTTTCCAAATAGTTTAGAGAAGCACCTAGTTAACCAAATATTAAAAAAAAAAAAAGCTAAAAAAAAGTTCTAAAAAAGACGGTGCAAATTGAGGAGGTCAAAACAAAATGAAAAAATGAGGCTCGGTCAACTTTATTGCTTTTCAGTTTTTACATTGTTAACTTTTCATCGTATGGACTATGTTGCGCTTAGAGGAAAACTGAAAATGTAACGTCAAAGGCAGTAGTCTTACTCGTAATAGGTTCCCTCATCCACCACTATATCCCAGCTTTCTCCTGTTGTACTTTTGCCATACTTGTGTACCTTCCTGAGAAAAGGACAGATGGTACAATTAAGCTGATATCCAACTTATAAATTAATGGTCTACCGTATTCTAAATGATAATAGCACAAGTGTATATTCCATACCCGTTTCCAAAGTGTTCTTCACCCCATGTCCTAGACCAACCTGCGCATTTAAAGCAGACAAGGAAATTTAATTGCACAAGGTCATACAACGCAATGAAACTAAAATGAGTAATTTCACGCCAAAGAAACAAGATACTTTCTCCAATTTTAATCAAACTGTATTCCAAAAAAATGTTTTTCACCAAACCAAAACATTTGACATATACTCCCTCCGTCCCGTAATGGTTCCTATAAAGAATGTTCACGGGAATTAAGAAAAATTGATTATTTACATCGTAAATGTATTATTTAATTGAATAATAAATTTGATGAAAGAAAAGTAAGAACCATAAACATTAAAAAAATATTAAAAGAAAATTAGTGGAAAACATGTGGTGATCATATAGAATATAAAAAAAATTAAAATGAAGTTAGTAGAAAATAAATAGAGTCCACAAGCATTATAAAAATATTATAGTGAGGATGAGTAAAATTATTTTTGTCCAAAGTTTAGGACATAAATAAAAAGATTCTATACGGGAATAATAAATAGAACACCCAAAATAACAAATGAGAACCTTTAAAAGACCGAAAGTAGTATAAATTAAATAGAGGTTAAGGTGGTCATATGCTAAATGAGGTAGTATGAAATTCAGCCAAAAAAGCCAAGGAATGTCACATACGTTCACCACTTGGAGATACATGCCAAGTTTCACCTTGGCGAGAACCAATGCCAGTGAAAAATTTCTCCTCCCACTTGTCTCCCCATTTAGTTCCAAGTTCTGTCTCGGCCCACTTATCTGTCCTGCAAACGGAACAAGAATAGTTGCTAAACATTCATTACTCAACAGCCAAAATACAAGAGCACGCAACCTAAACATGGAAACATGTCAACCTGTGTCATGTCTTCCTACCCCAATACAGGTGCAACCGTGCAAGGATAATTACTCGAAACAAAGACCTAATAAGAAGAGCACAAACCCCTAAGTTGCGTTCATGATACTTCCAAGATAAGTTGTTCCATAGTCTTGTCTGCTATTTATCACTACCCAATTGCATCAAAGATATAAACACAAAACTCTGCTACATTAAAGCAAGAACTAGATACCGAGGTTCATATCAACTGACCAAGAAGTTAGATAGCGTGTGGCAGAGATTAAGTTGATTTCTGTTGTATATATGTGATTCTAGGTATATGCAACACCTTCTTAACAAAAACCTTCAGTTATGAGCATATTAGCTGCTTAAATGCTTAATTCTTTACAGTTATGAGCATGTTAGCTGCTTGAATGCTTAATTCTTTACAGTTAGCCGACATTGTCTAATGATTTGCAAGTCTCCTCCCGATTTGCTATTTCTGAATCGATAAAAGCGATCTATGCTACTTTTGGACCATTTTGAGCAAATCGTGAATGCAAAAGGTGAATTAACTACCAAATTATGCAAACTAAGCTAGAAAAGACAACATATTGAAGAATTTCATAAGAGATTTGCAATAAGCAATAACCATTTTAGAACAGATCCTCTTCCATCATAGTGCTCTCCCCACTTCTCCCACCACGACTGTTCATTCAGTCTGCCGTATTTGTGTGCCCCTTTCTCAGTCCAGCCTTTAGCATCATATTTCTCCCACCTGAAGGAATTTGACAAAACAAAAGACTTCACTACTGTCACCAACGTGATAGGGCTAGACATCTCTAATACAATTATCTTACCATTTTTCATACCATCCAGCATTTTCAGTGCCTGATTTAGCCTGCTTCTGGGCACTTCTTTCTATCCGTGCTATATTACTGAAAAGGCAGCAATAACTTGATCAGTTCAGCATTTCAAAATGACATCAGAAATGAAAAAGTTATTAACAGGTATGAGAAGCAAGCTCCTCTTTAAAGGGCAGAAATTCTCACCTCCACTCATCTTGGTGCAGCATTTCTTGCCATGTTTCCCACCATGAATCTCCCTCAGCATTTCTTCCAGATTTTTCAACACCTTTAATTTGCAAAATTGAAAACCCAAATCAAGGTCTAGTGGTCTACTGAAGGTTGACATAATCATAGGACCCAGAAACAAGTCAAAAGCATACATGCCCATGAGAACAGTTAACATATAAAGTTCTTCCATCACAATCGCCAATGGGCTCTCTCACAATAATTAAGATATACGTAAAACATGAAATTAAATATTCAAATTGTCACATTCCCAAAATAAAGGGAGTAAACACAATTTAGATTAGAATTCAAGCGCTACTGATCTACCATGGAGATGAAAAGTAGAAAGCACTAATTCATCACAAGTCCACAACAGGCAAACAAGTAGGACAAGAGTGGAATAGTAAAACTAGAGGGAAAAAAAACAGTCCACAAAGCAGGGATACAGGCAACACAAGGCCAGATATCATCAATCAAATAACCATTCTAAAACAAGCACACTATTAAATGTTGGTCGTGGTCAAAATTACTGTAACAGTCACTTATTGTGGAAGCATACATTTTTGTGGTGTCACATAAAAAGATCACAGTTGATTTGACACAATGTTTTACATTATTCCATTAATTATGTCAGTCAATTTTCATCATCCTTTCAGCCATATAAGAAATAAAAAAAATAATAAAAAAAAAACACTATTTAAAACCATTACTATAATAACAAGAAAGGTTGTACAAGTATGAGTATAACACTTATTTACTTCTTTAAAGAAAGATAAACAACTTGCACTTCTAAAACCTAATCACAAAAAAGGGAACAGCAAAAATAAAAATGCTTGCTAATAGTACTCCAGTAGTCAACACACCAACATTATAACTTGCTAGCTTCCGTTCTTAGAATTTGCTGAGGAAAGATACTTCGGAGTGCATGAAATTCAGAAATGAAGTTTCTGAAGTCCAATGACACCAGCAAAACCTATGATCCTCATTAAAATTTACAAATGGTTTACTAATCAACATGACTCGGACAAAAAGGACATTAGCTGTACCATTTCAGCAGTTCACTAATCCACATGACTTTGTATTACCAAAATGTGAATAAATCTTTAGGGATAGCACCTATTCTGGTTGTATTAACCTACTAAAACCTGCAAGTAACAGGGGGAAGTATGCTTAGCTGTTCTAGTGGCAGTATTTTCTGATCCATATAAGCACAACCCACCAACTCAGCAACAAGTTCAAGTTCAGATTTCAACACAATGCAGGCAGCATACTATTTCATGGTACAAGAACGTTAAAGAAAGTTCAACAATGTTTTGACAGGACACTCTTCAGCATCGGATCATTAACAAAGTGATAAAGCTTTTATGAAGGTGAAGTAAATGATCCATTGTTTATCCAATTTTCCACAGAAGGATAAGTCACATAAAAGCATTTTCTTAATAGTTAAAAATATCAAAAATTGAATAAGTACATCCAATACGTCTGCTCTTTCTTGTACTTTGTTGTAAGCGTGGATAGAAAATTCTCTCTCAAGGTACAACAGCCCAATAAGTATTAATGAAATGATCAAAAGCGATACACAGTTTACGCAAGGGTATAATTGTGTACCTAGTTCCTTATATCCGGTCCAGTCACTTTTTTCCCACCACTGTCAATGAAATTAACAAATTAATTAGAACAATGAAGTAGCAAGTGAACCATCACAACATTCTTTTTTCAGTATTGAAAACATAAAATGCAAATGAAGTTCCTCATATTATATGCTTTAATTTTATTTATCACCACTCATTTATAATAAACAAAAGTTTTTGATCTCATTTGTAATCACCATCCAAAAATTAGTGTATACCGTTTCCTTCCATTCAGAGGAACCATCTTCAGATTGCCCACCCATCCTTGTCCATCTACATCTGTAGCCATTCTCACCAAGTTCTTCCCCACCTTCACGATACCAGGAGCTTCCATCTTCATTGATGCCAGATTCATTCACATTTTCGTTTAATAAGTTGATGCCCCAATCTTTCTCATTTGCAATACCAGTATCTACGATAGAGAGACAACAAATATGTTCAGCACAATGATGACTCAAATTTATCTGGGCCCCCCAGTGATTAACCTCCCCCCCAGTCCGCGTAAATTAGTTTTAAAACCAAAGAAAAAAGGATACATCTCTAGATACCTCTTTTGGGTGGTGTGTCACGAGATTGTGGACCTGAGTTACGTGGAGTACAACGAGGTTTAGAACGAAAGCGAACTCTGCAATAAAAGCTGATATGATTAGGAATGAAAGTAGAGATTGTGGACCTGAGTTACGTGGGGTAAATTCTAAATAAACAGTGATTTGGTCAAAACAATCAGGGAGAAAAATTAGCAGCAGAAAATTGCACCATTTTTTACAAGAATTGACACTGCAATGTTGTTAACAAAAACAATATGATATGTTTCAAAATAAAAGATTCAAGTTTTCTATTGCTGATATTACACATTATAATACATTTTTTATTAATTTGTAGCCCATAAAATTAAGAAACAACTTGCTGAAACAGCTTGGACAGCAGCTGCAAAGGCAACAAAAGCGCAACAATCATGCAGGAAAAAATTGACAGCATTTTTTAACAAAACTTTCTCCAAAAAATCCCAGATAATAAGCAAGGCAGCAAGGTTTTGTTTAATTTTTATGCCTTCTGGTTAAACATTACATTGTATTACCCCCAATGTCTCTAGAGTAGCTTCCACCCAAGGGGGTCACAAATACATGCAGTAATACCCTTTATAACAAAGGTCAAAGAGGTAGTAACCCTTGATTACTAATTGCAAACATTATATGTTGGTTCATATACAAAAGAAACACATGTGGACTAGTGAGTATGAAACAGTTTACTTCAGTTTGTTGTACTAAACTTTCATTATTAGGTTTGCCCATGGTGCTTTATCCCAATGAGTTTGCACCAAAGAACTCAGCAATCTCTCACAAGGAGAGTAGAAATAAAACATTCTCAGATTCTCAATGAGAAGAGGGAATACACTTTAGATGTTTTGACAATTCACATGGCATCATCCAATGATACAGGTCAAGGGTAAGAATAAACAACACACTAAGTTGACGATCTTTTACTCTAAAAGCATCTATTACTAGATTTGCTTGAACAATGTGCTACATCACATCGAGTAAATCCTTGAAGCTTCCACCATTTATCAAGACTACATAGGGTTCTTGTAAGTTGTGGCCAATGCAAGTTTATAAGAACTAATTTCATATTAATTGTATATCGGCAGCATTACATAAGATAAAATTTGTTTTGTTAAGTGATAGCGAAAATTTTCACAGATAAGTCACCAATATTAACCTCATCACTCAATAGAAAGGAACCTCAAGAACAACACTGACTTGATGGTTGTATATTTTAGAATAAACTATCAAGTTAACTTGTAGTCTGATGATGTTACTCTTCAAACATCAAGCATAATCAATCTCACTTTGATTGCAACATAAATACGACGTCTCCACATTATTAATAACTCCAGAGTCCTTAACTCCTTGATGAAAAATTCTGAAATAGAACAAGCTAACCTTAATCACGCAAAACACCATTTTAACATTCACCAATCAAACTATACTATTGAATCCTTCAACTTAATACTAGTCTTTAAGTGCTCACCAGCAACTAAGAAATCTCATTACCAACGACCAGCTCCTGACTGCAGAATCAACGAATTGAAAACACAGCCATCAGTCGCTTTTTAGCTGGACACCCACACAAGACCAGATTAGAGAACTATCCAAGTCAATAGTTAACTACACCGTTCAGATTCCATATTTATCCTAGTAGATAGTTATATAGGAGTACATCACTATGACTCCCTATGTATTGAGACATCCACACAAGAAGAGATTAAACAAATTGTTGAGTTATATACCACCGGTTCTCCCTTTGTAGTAACTTTAGATAAACATCAACACTAATCACGAATTATCCTGATTTAATAAACAGTCATGACCAGTATTTGGCGGCTAATTTATTTTTTTGATTCGCGATTGTCAAAATGTTAAGGCACAAAATCGACTATAATCAATTTTTTACTACAAGCAATCCGCTAGAAAATCAGCAAATAGGTGACACTATTTCAACACCCTCCCTCCTCTAATAAGGACCAGAATTATTCGTTTTTATTACGCCACCAAGACCATCCCTCCTTTTGTAATGGCCACAATAATATTCAACAAGTAAATAAAAGTATTTTGAAGTGTCAATTCGAGCATAGATGAATTCATTTTTATAAGTCATTTTTATAAGCTAATACAGCGAAATAAAATGCAAAAAAACCAAAAAATTGGAATTTAATTATAATTTACAAAGTTAATTTAATATATAACTAATTAATTAGTCGCGATTCAGATTAAATAGAGCAAATGAGAAAAAAGCTCAGTCACTTTCAGAACATAATACAAATAAATGAAAAAAGTTCGTACTCCAGCACAGATAAAAAGAAATGCAATCAATTAAAAAAACTTTCAATAAAATATAATAAATTCAATCAAAAAGGCGATGGAGAAATTTATAGGAAACTTACGGAGGGGAAGCAAAAGGCGAAGAAGGCAAAGCATGTCTTCGAACTGTACGCGCAATAGTAGAACTCGAACTCTTCTTCCGATCAAACTGCCGCCATTTTTCGTTCTTTTCACCATGCCTCGTATTCCTCGAAACATCTGAATTCGAGGAAGAACAGCAACTAATTCTACACTTTTTTCCGACCTCGAATCGTCCGCAATGGACTTGAAGGAATGAAACGTCGTCGTGGAAATCACCACGAAGCTTTATGCCTAAAAATGGTGTCGTAAATGCACCGGCGGAACTTGCCGCCATTATATTATTTCGTTTCTTTCTCTATCTCTTCGATAATCTCTCAACTTGAATGTCAATTTCAATGAATCAATGAATCGATTACAAATCCAAAAAACCGCAATGAAATTTGTTACAATATCATGTAATTGATTGCTTTGTTTATGAACAATGTTAATCTCTAGAAACCCTAAGTTTGAGAAAGAGAAATGCCGAAATTAGTTTTCAGAGTAAAGATTTAAGTACGAAGTTAGAGAGAGAAAAAATGAAGGGGAGAGAGGTTTTTTCGTTAATGTGAATGTGGGTTTATACTTTATATAGAAAGGAAAAAAGCGAGAATGAGGAAAAAATAACAAGTAGAAAAAAAACAGAGAATATAGGGAGGTGGAGAGAAGAAGAAAAATGGTCTGCGTTTCGAGACATTTTATCGAGTCACATTTGACGCCGCTCGAAGAGAGAGGTGATAACTTGCAAGGGCATTCAAGACATCCGTGGCTGTAAGCCTTTAAATATGTTTCCAAATTAGACCTACTATATGTGAGGTTTTAAAAAAAATAATTTTTTTTCCAAATCAAAATAATCAAAATAAATTTAATATTGGAGATACTTCATATGTGAGATAAAATCTCACGTCGTTAAAATAGTGGGTTGTTGACTTGCAGATATAGCGGGTGAGCTAATCTTCCTACTACCATATGGTTTTGGGAATCAATGAATCTCACCTAGTGTATGTGCTAGTCAATGCTCTTAACCCGTGGGTTTGTGGGCCCGAGCCTAGGAGTGTTCCACGTCCGCACGGTGAGATTATGTGACGAATTGTCACAGCTTAATACTTAATACAATAGACAAACTGTTAGCCAAGATTGGTTGATTACTAAATCGAACCTACATATTTTAGGCTTATACTCGGTTATAGAGAACACATAGCTAGATTCATCTATGAGAGACTAAGGCTTTGGTATATGTATGATGAGCTATATAGAGTGTTGTTCGATACTCCTTTGTTGAAGTTACTTAGAAAGAATGCGAAGAAAAAAGAGTTATTAGTAATTTTAGAAATTTAATAAAAAAATGTGGCAACACAATAATAAAGATAGTGATGAATATCAATAACTAATGTACTCTTTATTATTTCCTCTTAATTTGTTGAATATATAATCACATTTTTCTTAGTAGTTGATCTTTTCTGCTTTGTTAATGTTATAATTTTCCTGAATGAAAACATCTATTAATAAAGTACTTCCTCTATTTTTGATATTTGTGCCAAATTAGAAAGTATTTTTTACGGACAAATTTAAATGGTTCCACTATTTTTGATATTTATGCCAAAATAGGAAGTTATTTTTTTATTAATTATAAAGTATTTTCTCCGTTTCATAATACTTGTTATTGATAGTGACATTTTTCAATACAACATGTCATACTCAGTAGCAAGTATTATGAAACAGAAAAAATAATACTCCCTCCAATTCACTTGAGTTGTCTTATTTGTTTTTGGGTACTATTCACGTATCACTCTTAATTTGTATTTTACTCTTAATCTATAAATTAAAATATAGTCATGTGGAATCTTATTTGATTCGTCTCAATACAAAGATTATTAATATCAATTTTTTATAATTTTTGATCAAGAATAATCAGAGATATTAAGGGTTAAAATGTTACCTCGACAAATGTGAAAAAATAAATGAGACAACTCAAGTGAATTGAAGGGAGTAGTAAATATTACTTCTATAAAAAATAAAACCGACTAGGTGGAAATAGAATTGGAAAAGAGGTGAGACGAGTCAGCAGAGGAGTATGAGAATCTCAGGGGCGACTGATTATTAAACCGTACACGTGAGCATTTGTGTGGGCGTGACTCCTCCCATCAGCTTTCTCATTTATACGAGTAAAACTGTAAAAGTCTTGTCTAGACTTTTGTTCATATTATTTTAATATACACCAATTTAAAATTAGTAATTATTTTAATAAATAAAATTTAATTATATTTATTAAATAAAAATATATATTTTAATAATTTTAATTTATACATATTAAAATAGTGTAGATCAAATTCATTAAGATTAGCTTAATTTTGGTTGATGGTTGTTTCTCTGATTCTCTGCCCACTCTTCCTTTTATACGTGGCTCCAACTAATGGGTCTTTTGTGGAGGTTATTCTTGTTGCTACATATGAATACAATACAGGCATCTTCACAGCACATTTTGTTGCAATTTTCAAGAATCAATTAACTAATGACGAGTAAATAATAATCTTAGTTGCTTTCTGTCTCATTTAATTTGCAGTATTTTTTATTTTAGTCCGTTTTATTTAATTTGCATCATTTTTATTTTTGGACTATGTCCACCATTTCTTTTTAATCTCATCCATATATTTTAATGCTCTTTTAATTTTAACCACACAATTCATTATCTCCCTTCATTTATTACCATTATTTATCTTTTTCTTAAAAAACACTAATTTTCTCTATGCTTCAAAATTATATGAAACGGAAGGAGTACTTTATTTGTCCCATTAATTTTGCCCTAAGACAATCGGTAAGAAAATTAAGAAAAATAAATAAAGTGATATATTATTAGAGAGTAAAAATGAGTAGATGAGATGAAAATGTTACTTAGATGCGTAAATAAGAATTAAAAAATGTTGATCATGACAAAAAATAAAAATAGAGTAATTAAAAAATAGAAAGTTTAATGAGACAATGAAAATGTGACCAAATATTACTAGTACCCACCATGTCACTCTTAGTCCCTCTCATCCATGTCCCAAAAAGGTATTTTAACTAGTATAAAAATAATGGTTGTTTTTTAAGAGATAAGGTAAAATGATATATTCTGTGAAGAAGTTGGAGTAAATATATATGAATGAAATGAAAAATTAGGGTTGGTCCTGATAGTAGGTTAAAGGGGTGACGCTCATAATCAGGATCTATGTCTAAAGATTATAAATTTTATTTACTAAATAAACTTCAAAAAAATTTAAAGAAAATATTGAAGTAGCAATGTCGTACTACTAGTAAATATCGGATAATTTAACTTTTTACTTGAGAAGTGAAACTTTCAAGATACTTAATTAAACGATGGATTTAATGATGTTCTACATTAATTTTGTATTTACAATTAAAATATAACTTGTAATAATTTTTATTTTGTAATTTGCTTTTACATTTTAGAAATTTTATAAGAGGGGCTCTATTTTTCATTTTACTTGGGTTCATAAAACTTGAGGACGACCAAAGCTAAGAAAAAATAACTAAACGATTTTGATAACAATTTTAAAAGAAAAAGAAACGAATAGAGGGGAAAGAAAGAAAATTAGAATGTAAACCTTTATTGTTTATTTAAAAGGGATAGGAAAGAAAGGACAATATGCATTTTTCAACTCTTAACACAATGAATCATTCATCTCTTCAAATCTTTCTCTATTATTTTTCTTCATATACCTCTATCCATACACAATATTTATGTAAATTAGAATTAAAGATATGGCATGAGTCATTAGGAAAAATAGTAACTTTTGTGAGACCGATTAAAAATGAAAAATGGTTCAAATTAACCGATAGAATAAACAAATAAAGTAATAAATAGATATATTGTGGGCTATATCGAAGTGGGTCACATGGTGTGATGTGTTGGGTCGTGTCAGACATTTTCAAACTATGTCTTGCGATACAAAAGCAAATTCATTTATTTTTTTAAAAATTATTCAAAATAATCTAACTTTTTACCGATTTTCCTTCAATATCCCAACGTCTGATTGAACTTAAATGATCCCAATTATAAGGGGTGCTTACAAAAAATGCACTAAAGTAACCCTTTACCTATACAAGTCATTTTGTATAAAAAAATAGAAAAGTAAATATAAAACTAAATTATAAAATCATAAAAAATTGAAAATAATTAAAAAGAGAGATCAAACTAAGTTTTCTTTAATTGAAAGTTTATTTTTTAATTTTAACTTTTAATTTTTAAAAATTTTTATTTTTATTTTTATTTTTTATTATTTATTTATTTTTTAGCAAATTAACATATAAAAATCGGTCCCTATTTGGTCCATAATATGAATTCAGTAGAAACTAAACCCATAATCTCGAAAATTTAGTTTATTGATTTTATAATTATTTTTGGTTATTGCACATAAAAGGTAATTACGTGTCAGTTCCTGGTGTATTTGATGACATGGCCAATGGATATGCTATATTTGAAAAAGTAGTATCTGACGTGTTATACAAAAGCTAGAAGAAACAGACATGGTGAAAATTGACGCCACGTGTCAGATGTAGGATATAAAAAAGATTCAGGAAATATAAACATGTGTTGTTGAACGAGGAAACCAATTGTTGATTCTTCCACTTTAGGAGTATATTTCAAGTTTTGGATAAGATTTACTTCCATTATGACTCACCATCTTTTTTTTCTGTTTCTTCTTCATTATCATAAATCTTTTTCTTTGATGGCAACAACTTCATGTACAATTTTTGTATGATCTCTATTAAGAAGTTGAGATGTTCACATTTATATGAACACAAGGCCAACTTTTGATGTGTGATTGTTAAGATTTTAGACAATTTTTTCCTAAGGTCTTGCATCTATCTAGAATTTTGTATTTTTTTTGTGAGTAGGTAATTAGGCAATCCACATGGATAAAGAAAAAATAGAATTAACTTTTTATGTAGTTGGTAAGAATTGAATTTTCTGTCATAAAGTTTTTATGTAGATGGTAAGAATTGAATTTTATGTTATAAAGATGAATGGTAAAGTGCTCAACCTATCGGATTAATCAATTATTCTAAATTCAATAAAAGAATCAAGTAGACTTTAATTTGTGGATCTAAATTCATCTAATAAATTTCCAAATAAACCGTCTATGTTTATCAAAAATTTATCACAATTTTATTACTTACAACAAACAAACAAAAACTTGTTTAAATCTTATAACTAGATGTACTCATGACAAAAGAAATATAATTATACTCCCTCCGAATTAGTTTAGATGTCCCATTTGAGATTTCACGGATTTTAAGGGTTTAGTAGGGTTCATTAAAAAGGTGATAGTTAGGTATTTTAATTGATTAAATTAATTATAAAGGTGGTAGTAGGATATTGAAAATTGAAAAAATAAAGATATTTAGGTAAAAAAAAAAAAACAAAAAAAATGGGACAATTGGTAAGAATTTACCAAATAAAAAAATGTATAATTAATCAATCTTGAATGTTTAATTAAATATTTAATATAAACTTAAATTTAATCAGACAATTTTAATTCTAAATAAATTTATCAAAATGTTAAACTGATTTGGTAGGATTGGGAGGCCTGCACAAGTGAGTTCTGCAAAAGTAAGCAGCGTCTCAACTCGGCTAGCCTATTCCCCTTCCAAAAATTTATTGCGCACCATAATTTTGGTTAGACGCTGCGGTCAGTTCTCACTGCCCGCTTTGTTTTCCTTACTCATTAGTTTAAGGCAGTTTGAGTGTTGTTTTCAAACTTTTACTTATACCCCTAACATTATTCTGCCACTACTTTTTCTTTCGATGTGGGATTCCTTTTTTCCCCCAATTTTTTGACTTCATCTGGCGCTAGCTTATTATTCCTTCCAAGTTGTTCTACTTCATCATATTCTTTCCTTAGAAGCCTGACGCAGCCTAGCTGACGGTACGCCATCATTTTTGGTGTATAATCCTTTGCGGTTTGCACCAAACGTTCCAAGAATAGCACCGTTGTATCCGATCTAGCGTCAAGGCTCATGGAAACTTCACTCGAAAAACGAAGCTTGTCCAACTACAATGGATAGCTGTTCCCATTAGCATTTAGCCAAGCAGTCCCAAGACTTCTATGCATCACCTAGACCTCTGTTATAAAATGCCATTATTGTGGGATTTATAGGCAAATGGGCTCTCACGTAATAGGCTAGTCTTTTGGATGAGCTATTATGTTTGTCCTATTACAACCTCTAAACAACTGAAGTTGTAACGAATACAAACTCGTCTTCACCTTTAAAAGTGTGATTTCTCCAAATGATAGGTATGATCAGGTGGATGGGTTGGGTTTGGTTTCTGATGAGTTAAGCGATGGGAGTGGGACGTGTCGAGCAGGGCCGTTCCTAAGGGTAGTTTTGAGGTGCAATCGCCTAGGGCCCAACTCATGTAGGGGCCCAAATTGAGTTAATTCTTATAATTAAATTAAGATTTGCATAAGTAGCATCTATCATGAATCGAACTCATAGCATTAGAATTCTTAGTTAAGCGCATGACTAAGGGCCCTTTTTTTTTTTTATTTTTTGCCTAGGGCCCAAAACTTGTTAAGAACGACACTGGTGTCGAGAATGAGAAGTGTATCAAGAACCGCAGGCAGGTTGGGTGATCGGGCTAGTCATACTATGATTCCCTAAATATATATATTTGTGTCGAGGCTTTCTCTTCATTAATCTCTAGTGTTGTTCTTAGGAATGATATTCATGGTGTTTAGGGCTTAGAATCTCATGTCTTTTCTTCGCATATGATAGTATTCTTTGCTAAGGCTACATTGCACGAATACTCGACATTTGCTTAAATCATTAGTATGTATGAAAGAGCTTCGTCAAAGAGTTAATCTAAGCGAAACTGAAATGTCTTTTAGCAAAGGTACTCCATAAGCGACGAAGGATGCTCTTGTTGGTTTAATAGGGGTGAATGAGGTTAGTTTTATGTTGTCTTATCTTGCAACTTGAAGATAACCTTTGTTATCAAAAGTCAATCAAGGATGATGGATTAAATAGGATTTACTAATTTTTTTCTCACAATATTTTTATATAAGCTCGGATTTTATAAGGTTATATTAAAGCTAAGAGAAACTAAGACATGATTTTCCAATCTCTGACGTGCATCCGAAAACAGGTGAAATGGATGAACCCACTCGGGCTCAGCCGCACCACCCAAGGTGCAGGTCTCAGAAAGCAAGCATTTACAGCGAGGGGCTGGAGCACACCAATACAAGCGAACACCATCAATAAGACGGTTGAGGGTCGTCTCTACCCTACTCCTTGGTGGGGGGCTTGAAAATCTATTTTCGGAACCTCACATGATGAAACTGATTTCTTTGAATAATCTCAATCAGAATATCACATCTTTCTAAAGAATCAATTCGAAATTACTGCATGAATCATTCAATACATTAAGAACCATTATAAAGATAACAAACTAATCGTCGATCAGTTAGGTCAATTACAAAAAGCCTTCTTAAACATATGGCCACTTAAACAAGCTCAATACAATACAGTTACATAAATTGAAGTATTCAGTTCAGCCAAAAATGCACAATGGTGGCCGCCTACCAGTTTGACATCAGGATTAAACATCATACACTTTCCAAAGGCGAGGGGAGCACAAAAATGTTGCCAAAATCCAGAAAATGGAAATCTTTTATTGGATTAAGAATTAAGACACTGTCATCAACTCGTCTTGAAGATTTACGGAAAGGATTGATGATAAACGATTGTCAACTTACGGAGCATATGGACTCTATATAAGAAGCTTCACAAATCAAATCCTTTAGTAAAGCGCATCATCGTCATTTTGATTTCTCTTAACACATGAGCAACGCATAGAAAACATTTTAAAAAACGCCTGGAGACGAGGAATAGATGCAGACGGCAAGGAACTTCCTGCAAACAAAACACCACAATACATAACAAGACTTTTTTTTTTCAAGGTGTAAGGCCGGCAAGAGGGGTAGGAGGAATTGATCGTTTTGTAGGGTGTGAGAATCGAATCCTATCACAAGGTGGAATGGAAAGCCTTTAACCACTAGGCCAACCCATGTTTTAATAGCAAGAAAAATTTAACAACTGTTTTTACAATGTTTATGAGAAACTGGGTGCGCCATTTGCTAATCAGGGCTGAAACCTATATATGCGCTACATCAATTAAGAGATCAAAACATTATAAAAAACATATGAGAGACTTACAAGTTATAATGATACACGGGTCTTCACTTTCTGGAAAGATGAGGTTTTATTGATTCTACGACCACCTGTTTGATGATAAAGACAAGATTTCAAAATCAACTTATGCTTCAAAACTAACTCCGTCAGCATGCAGATTGCAGCTGAAGGCTAAAGTTCCCAATTAATTAAGCTTCAATATTGGGGAAGGGAGGGGTGGGAAAGAGAAATGCTGACTGTACACTGATTCGCTAAAGCAATTTTCATTTCAAGACCTTTTCCTTTACTACTCATGCTTTATAATGAGAATGCTTACCCTCCCATCGTAAGACAATGACGCGAAAACCCAAGGCTCCCTTGAACTCCAAGCAAGGCCTGAAACACGAATCAAGGTAAAAAGTCATTTTACGAAAGAAAACAAATAAGCAATAAGAGTGGCCGACATAGCTACCATAAACACTGTCTTCATAATCACTGTATGAGTGCAATAAAGGCTCTGCACGATTAGTTGTGGACTCCACCAAACTGAAAGAAAATTCAATTGAAATAAATAAACAAGTAGTCAAGTACATAAGTACAATAAAGTGGCTACGAAATCATATCAATAAGAATAACACCTTTCAGTCCTTGCGTCCTCACTATGCGTTGGAGCTGACCACAAGCTAACAGATGAATCGGTTCCAGCACTCTGCATAAGTGGTAGCTTGTCAGCATTGTTATAGCTGCAGTGTACTCAGCAAATAATAATTTGCACAGAGATTGAAAAGGTTATAAGAAAAATCCTCTTGACTTGTAAGAAGTAGGTTAGTATCTTTGTATACATTCATTACTCTTGAGATTTAAGCTCACATTTCTGCCTACGGTATGTAACCTACTTGAATGCAAATATGTAAAGAGCATGACAATTTGTGATAAAAGTATTCAGCAATTGTGTAAATTCACATATGTAGAGAGGGAAAAGAGAGAGAACCAAGATTAAACCGTCGTACTCAGGATTACATCTGACTGTCCATGTCCTGTCAATGACAGCAAATGAAGCAGCATTAGAAAGGTAAACTTTTCAGAAAAAAGTTCCCCAGAAAAAAAAGATATTATAAATATATATACCAAGCAATGATCGTGTAGAGAATCCATGAGAAAAAGGAAACCGACAAAGAACATAGTGTAACAACAAGGCCGCATCGTATCGCATTGGTCGCGTTGTAAAGGTATTCAAAAACAAGAAACTGATATTTCTCACATTGTTAAGGTGTAGAAAAATCACGTTTTGGACCACATCAAGGGATGTTATATGGTTTTGACCAATATTTAGGCATCACGATAACCGCATCACACTCATTACCGCATCACCATTTCATTACCGCAATTGCGACCATTATCACATATTTACTCTATGACAAGGAGTAGCAATTCAGCATAATTTTTATTCGTTCACAATCACAACTTATTAAGTTTTTCTAGCAAAGCTATGGTAACAATCAAATAGATTCACGTTCAATAATGTGAAATTTATATACTTTTATTTTGCAGTACGCAATCTGAGGGAAAATAATGGTTAGCAATAAGCTAGTGTTTCGAATATGGTCCAGCATTAGTACTTGGCAAAAAGTTCATAAACTCAGAAGTGCAGGCAACTTCAAACTAATCCTCAGATAACTCACAATCATCTAATGTTCTACAAGCAAAGAAATCATTGCTGGCAAATGCAAGGAAAATTTTAGCAGACATTTATTCAGGACTGTCATAACTTTAGAAAGAATATACAAGGTACTGACAGAATAACGAGGTGCCACTTCCCAAACAGGACCCACTTTACAGTCACATTGTGGAAATACGAAGCACGAGCTATTTGAAAAACATAAGATGAAACAAAGACGGTAACATTATTTCTGTGCACTTATAAGCTTTACCAGTGATCATGGCCAGGAAGCTCAGTGATGGGAGCCTTCAACATCCTAAGATCCCAAATGCGTATTCCAGACTCGTCCTCTGCAGTTACCTATTAGGACAAAGAACACATTAACATATGTTCTCAGAGTTTTAATCATTATTCTAGATTGACAACAGAAACAAGTAAACAAACCAGGTAATAGATTATAATTTGTCTCGAGATTCAATTATCTATAAAGGGAGAATATTATGATGTCTAAAATCTAAATACCCCTTGTACTGTCAACTTCAAGGCTTAAACAAAATAGATCCAGTGTTATTGTCTAAACTCTAGATGCAAGTTTTCTCTGTGAGAAGATAAGCTCATGAAATTTGGCAAAACTGGCAAGAAGTTTTCATTTCACACCATTCTTAAAAATTAAAAATGTAATACAACAAACAATTTATACTTGGTAAAAGTCCATGAGGAAATATAAGATCTATGAACATCATTTGCTAGGAAAGCTTAGCAAATTGCTTACCAGGATATGTGCTTTTTTGACATCATAATCAAGGTTGCGAGCATGTACTTGCTCAATTGAGTTGGTCATCCTGTAGGAATTAAAAGTGTTTAGACCAATAGGATGCCAAGAAAACATATCATACAGGAACAAATGTTCAGGTAGCAGGCAAACTTCAGAAAAAACCAGTTATGGCAGGTGTTCAAAAACAAAGGGTATTACTATAGCACATAAAATCACTAGTAAAAGGGACCTTTATTTCCATCAAGAAGAGACTAATAAAATTAACAAGGTCCTTATGTAAGAGTTCAGAAAGCGAAAAGATAGATCAACAATGAGAGCATACTTCATTGTTCGTAGGTCCCAAAGCTGGATTGTTGATTCACTTGTCAATGCAACAGCATTTACATCATGAGGATCCCAGGCACCACCACTTAAGTAATGTAACATGCCAGCTGATTCCTGTGAATGTACCTAAAAATGTAGAAGCATCTGAATAAGAATAAAAAGATATATATTAAAAAAAGATGTCCATCTGCAAATGTTAGGACATGTTCAAGAAATGATTGAGACAAAATAAATTAATAATTTTTAGCAAAATTGACTCTGCAAAGATTCCACACCAATAATGCCATTGAAAATAGAGAAAAGGGCCTGAAAGCAGGAAGTGAGGCAAAACTGAAAAAAAGACAAAATGTTGTCTTAGAATAATAAAGGTTTATAGACACATAAGCATGGATACAAACACATATAAAAAAGATTTGCCAGATAAAGCTGTTGTAGTTCTCTAAATCTAACAATTTCTCCGCTTCTGCCCATTCATTGGGACCTTGATTACTTTTGGAATTACTCTTTCATCATTCAATTGAGGAGTGTAGAGCTAAGAAGCATCAACTCAGATGTCGAGAGCCTTTTATTTACCAACTATCCTGTTGAGATTGTTTTCTAAGAAATAGTTGCAGAAAAATTGTGAAAGGCTTTATATGAATGATCATGGACACCTAAAAGTAACATTATTATGAGAGACGGAAAAGAGTAGCTTTGTTGGTCATCATACTTAGTAATCAGTATCTTATGGCAGAAGAGTCCATAATTATCTTTTACTTGTTTGTCCCCAAGTTCTTTGGCTTTGCCGCATATAATTACCATTGCTTGGGATGAGCTGGTTCGAACCAATCATGCTCTATAAATTACAAAAGTTAGTGTAGCCTAGAAAAGACAGATGGAAATATGTTGGGCTGCCAAAGTGTTGAGATGATTACATTGGCCATTTGGTGGTGTACTTGGCAAGGTGGTAACTGGATTTTTTAGAGTAGGGTACTTTGGCAATCAAGGTATACGAAAAACTTTATGGTTTAGTATAATTGGAGTCAAGTATTAGCTTTTGAGAGTCATGTGGATTTAGGAGATCCGGAGTTTTGAATATATCCTACCTCTACAATATTATTGTTTCACACAACTTCGCCATATGTACCCACTACACATATATTCTTTGTACTTTTGTGTTGTCGAGCTCAAGCAATATAGCAGTAAGCGTTCCAACTATATAAATAAACACACAATAAAAATATATGTGAAGCCAAATTACACTGAAATAATCTTATACCTGTGCTGTCTTCTTTGAAGAATCTAAATTCCACAAGAACAGGTTTTGTTCGTCAATACTAATTATCTTATCATGTCTTCCTGTAGGCCACCAAAGAACACTGCAGCACAAACATCGTGAAAACTAAGAATGAAATACAAGTAAACAGAGACTCTGGATTTGACATGGAACAAGCGTACAGCCCATTCGAGCAAAAAAATTTTATAAATTAGCATATTGCTAATGAAATACAAGTAAACAAAGCAATAGTGTACTCAAAAACTGAGCAGGACCTAGCCAATGCTTCCTATATAATTTTGTATCAATAAGCTATGTGAACCATTTGTCCTTAGGTGAACAGTAACTTATCAGTCAACCTGAGACATTCCAAATCACAATCATAAGGCTTCATAAGCTAGAGAATAAATCCCATCATTTCAAAACATTAAGGTATGACAAGAGCAGCTTTGATGTAATAGTCCTGTTTCTTTTTAGTCATCCAAATCTGTAGCTTATGAAATCCAGGAAGTTGATACTATACATATACAGGCCCGTGTGGTGTCTGGAGTGTGAAAGAGTGGTTGTTAAAAAATTATAATAGGGTGAATACTGAATGAAAATAGAGTGGACAGACAAAAGATGTGATAGCGAGAAAATGTTGGGATAAAAGTGTGCCAAAAGATGAAGCTAGTATATGAAAGAAATGGATCAAATGGAAAAGTGGAAAAACAAAAAGAAATGAACCCAGTCAGTAAATGCCATAAGTTTACACCTCTTATTTCAACTTTGTTTCCTGCAATCCAATACTAACGTTTTAGCTTCCATACAACACTGCTGTTTGACAAATAGAGAATCATGAAGCTACACAATGGGAGTGACTACATAGCTAAAACTCAAATGGAATTGCCTATCTTGCAAAACAAGGGAACACAAAACAAATTTCTTCACATTCAGATACCATGAAACAGATTCTTAATCATTAAACTAACTACGTTAACAAAATGAGCATGAAATAAACATAGACAGCTCACCATCCAATTTTACCACTATGAGAATCAAGAGCAGCTATCCTTTCCAGCTGAGGCGAATTTAACTGTCCATACAATTCAGGAATTTGCCATATGGCCGCTCCATATGATTCACCTTTACAGAAATGGAGAAATTAATGAGCAACATATACCATTTGAGATAAGAAAAAACTTTGTTAATGATGAATAACAAATCAGTGCAGGCAATTAACAGTACAATTGACTGATTTTTTTGATAAAGAAAACAGTACAATTGACAGATTTACAAGCTTAAAGCAGTTTAATGATGCTAGATTTTTGTTATAGAAATCTTCCAAATACAGGCTATGTCATCACTAGATTGCATATTAACGGAATCTAAGATGCATTTCACTCCCGAACCTAGCACAAGTGTAGAGGACGTCTCAACATCAATAGAGATGAAATTTATCATTCGTTCCTAAGGGCAGTCCAGGAGAAGCAAGGGGTAGTATGCTAGTGAAAAAGGACATAACTCGGTGGGATGAGGAAGTAGGAAGATAGGATAGCTAAGATGCATATATTAAGATGTCTAGTTACCAACTTACCATCCCTTCAGACTACTATAAAAAATCACATTTCAAAATACCAATTTGCAATAAGTACAAAGACGTCTAGTTACCATTGAAATAGACGGTTGAGAAAATGCGTTGATCAAAGGGACAAGAAGCAATGTCCCATATCTCATTTGGGTGAGAGAACAACCCTTCACATACCAACTCAGTTCCACCATTTGAAAGGCGTATCAAATGCACCTAAATGAAATATACACAATAAGCTTGAAAAACAAAAATGGCTTATAATCAATCGCACCAAAACCATTAATTAAACATAAAAAAATAATTGAGTGTTAACTAATGGAACAAAAGTTCATAATAAAATCCAATCAAACAAAAATTAAGCCTTATTTCAGAGTTCACGCATTTAAGCAACAATTGACACTTTATCCGAACAAAGCCACCAGTAGCTAAAAGCTTAAACAGAATTCATACACAAATAAAACTGTGTCCACCTTCAAAATCCGTACAATAACCAATTCTAAGAGTAAAGACAAAAACCATCATAGTGCAAAAATGTGGTTTCGGTTGTAGTTGAGATAAACTTTTGTGGTAAATGTGGATAGTTTTGCGATTGTTGTAGGCTTGTAGCCAATATTTTGGTTGTAAGCTTATAAAACTTTACAATACAAACGTAATTACAATGATGTTGTGGACTATATCTTGCATTATGGCAAAAAGCCAGCAGCATCTCCCTCCTATGCGGTCAGATTATGCAACCCAACCATTGTAATAACAAATATAGGTTGTTTCTTACAAATTCTTATCAATTTCAAAACATAATAGGTTACAAAAAATTATCATAACAAAATGCTCGTCAACTAAATGCAAATAAAGAAATCATCATCAAATTCAGGACAAAGTGAGCTTGACTTCATACTTAACATCATTTCAGAATTCAAAAGTAAGATAAAAATTACCAAAATAAATGTGTAATAATAAACTAAAACGATGAAAGGAAATCAAAATCAAATGCACTTAATACAAAATTAAGCAAACATGCGGAATCAACTATAAAAACAAAAAAAAAATGGTCATAATAGCATGCCCACAATCAACAATTGATCCTAATTTCAAAAGAAATTCATACTATTTCAGATTGTTCAAACATAATATATAATAACTGACCTCATTTTCTTCTTTGAGACTGAGAGTACCAGCGATGAAGCTGGTGTGATCTGTATCCGCCTTAACATCCGCAATGCATCTTGCCTGTAAGATCACAAAATTTGAAAACCAATTAATCAGACAAACGAATAAGCGTAAAATCGAGGTTTCGTGTATACGAATTAAATTAAATTGAACTGAAATTAGGTTTAGGTATGGGATTTAGGGTAAAAGCTTGCCTGATATTTTAAACCGTAACCAATGCCGGTTGATCCACCCTGCATTTCTTGATTCCAATCGAACTGCCAATTTTGCAGGGAAGCTGAATTTAATGATAATCTGCACTTGAGCTTGGTGAATGGTGATCTATGAAAGTAGAATAATCATACTAAAGGGTGTGTTTGTAGATGGATTAAAGGAATGAAATGGAATTAGAAATTTTTTAACAGTCCATTTGGTAGGTGGTACAAAGCTCATAATGAGAATGAAAATTAGTGTAATTTAATTGAAAAATTTTTGACTAGTTATGTTTGATGACCTTTAATCATGTGATCGAAGTTTCATTAGGGAATAACAGAATTTTTCATAAAAATTTACACTATAAATCATTTTTATTACTACCATTTAATATTACTAACCAAACTGGTCGTAAACTTCTTTAAATATAAATATTTCATGATTGGATATGGGATGCGATTAAATTAAGATTAAAAATGAGATAAAATTTTGGTCAATTTTCACGACTTTATTACCCTTGTAAGTTGGAGTATTACAATTTTCAATTTATTTTTAAAAAGGTAATAGACGTATTTTTATTTTATTCTCAATCTCATCTCTATCTACTAAAGTAACCAAACAACAAACATAGCAATTCTCAAATTAATCCTATTAGCATACAAAACAAGGGATTGAGTTCTATTTCAACGATTTCCAACTATTAATTTATAATTCCAATTCCACCTATATTTATTCTTAAATTTCCATTTTCACATGCCAAACAACCACTAAAAGAATTTTACTATTCCCGAACTACATGTAATTTTTTTTGTTCTTTAAGTTTGTTTCACCTTTTAAATCAAATATACAAGAATATATTATACAATATTCAAGTTTAATTCGACCAAAAAATAAATATTTCACAAACGATTATTTATATGTTTTGAACTTAATATGTACCTAAAAGACATAAAATTGACCTGAGTCTATATCAATGTCCTTAACACGTGTTTAAACATTTGCAAGGTTACACAAATTTTCATCTGAGACGGGCAGAGTCAAAGTCAAAGTCAGAGTTAGAATCATCAACTTAATATCTCAATTCCCACACAAGATATGATCCGAAGAGAAGAGAGTAGCGGGCATACCATACCTTTGTTCCCTCTAGGGAGAGTTGAAGTCAACGTAATTAAAGACGGTCTTATTTTGAAAAAGTTCCTAAGATGAGCTATATAGTCTAATTAAACAGTTGATCTTTTGAGAGATGTTTCTCAAATCTGGCCCATTAAAACTTAATGCTTACTTTTACTCTACATTTCCTTTATGTATTGACTTAATTAGAGATGATTTCTCACAATAATTTTTAATACTCATGTCTCATCTCTCATACAAAAATTATTGATTGCTTTCAAAAATCTCACATTTTAATTACTTTTGATTTTTAGAACATTCACCATCATCATCATACTCGGTGTATCACGCTTATAGAAAACTATAATCAGAGTCTGAGAAGGAAAAAACAACGACAACACATACCTATAAAGGAAAGTGCAATCAAAGTGTAACCTGTTAAAATGGTAAACATGGATACGTATCAAGATCTCAAATAATAATTAGACTAGATTAAAATATTAAAAGTCACCCTCTTCCTAAACATGGCCTACCACCCGTCCCCAAGCTGGCCACCAACCTAGCTCTAACTCTTCTTTCTCTCTGCCCCTTCTTTGTCAACCAAAATTTCAAGTTTGCTGTTTGAATGATTGTATGATTGTATCAATAGAATCCAAATTTCATTTTTGCTTTATCTAGTACCAATAAATTTAAACGATAAATAAGTCAATAATACAATATCAAGAAAATTGTTCAAAATTTGAGTACGATGATTAATTGATTATTGCTCCCTATTATTATTATTATTATTATTATTATTATTATTATTATTGTTATTGTTGTTATTTTCTATAAAATCTGAGTTTTATTAATAGAATGACCATAATAATCATAATTAATGAATATAATAATTTTTTTTGGAAATGAATATAATTGTTATAAATACCTAATAATTATACTTTAAAATGATCACATACTCAATATTTAAATGCACTATACTATATGTCATTTAATCAATTGAATACAATATGTATGTTACGTTTAGTGATGTATACGGCATGTATTGCACTGTGTTTATTGATTAGACCCTTTTTACGTATTTATTTTACAAATAAACATGGCAATTTAAGAAAAACATTTCATTTGATTAAATTTTATGTGTAATCATAAATTTTATTTATTTCTTTGTTTATATTTATAAATTGTTTGCATAAAATATAAATGGTAAAGACTTAAATGTCATTAATATAATCATATATTAAAAAATCGTTGATTTAAGGAAAATGTATAAAGAAATTTCATTTTTCTTGGAAATTTTTCCTTTTATGGAGATATTTTAATGTTAATAAAATGAAAGGAGTTAAATCATCCAATTCCCTTTCGTTAAAATTCTCCTCTTTTTTTCTTTCCAAACAAGGAAATTTTTATCATTTCAAATTTTTTTTGGAAAAATTCTAAAAAACCACCTTATCTATACACTATTTTTTAAAAAACTACCTTATATAAAAAAACTTGCAAAAAAACTACCTTATGTAATACTCCCTCCTATTCACACAAAAGGGCACATTTCTATTTTGGGCCAATTCACACAAAAAGTCCTATTTCTATTTTACTCTCACCTTTACAATTAATTTAATCAATTAAAATATCCAACTACCCCACTTTTACTACTCCCAATACCCAACTACTACCTTTACAAATGGAGATTAATAATCCCAACTTTGCGTGATCCGCTCAAAACAATCCCAACTTTCGATTATTTTCTAATATACCTAACTTTGCCACTTTGTTGCTCAGGACATACCATTTAATATGGTAATCGGTTATAACAGGTAAATCACCTTTTTTGTCATGGAAATAAGAAGGATAAATGGAGATTAATAATCTCAACTTTGCGTGATCCGCTCAAAACAATCCCAACTTTCGCATATTTTCTGTTATAACCGGTTATAACAGGTGATTTACCTGTTATAACCGGTTACCGTATTAAAGGGTATGTCCTGAGCAACAAAGTGACAAAGTTAGGTATATTAGAAAATAATCGAAAGTTGGGATTGTTTTGAGCGGATCATGCAAAGTTGGGACTATTAATCTCCATTTAATCAATTAAAATACCCCACAATTCCACTCATAAAAAGCGTGCCCAACTCAAATGTGCCCTTTTGTGTGAATAGGAGGGAGTACATTTATTTGCAAAAGAACTAGCAAGACCTAAAAGATAGATGACGTTATAATGTAAAATATATAACGGCTGTTATAAATAAAAAAGTACATCTCAAAGTTTTTAAAGCATAGAAGCACAATAACGCCCAGCGGCCAGCACGTTCATTTCCATTTTCCAAATTCCAATCTGTAACCCCGCACAAAACCATCACCCAATTATCAAATCAAACCACTTACCAGTTCACCATCTTCTCGATTCCCGTCCGCTGTTCCATCTTCTCCACCTACCCAAAATCAAAATCATCAAATTCATCGTATTAAATTAATGGGTTTATTGTTATTCCTTTAAAAAATTTACTTAATCAAGCACAAATTCCCAGAATCAAACCCTTTTTCTATCAAAAAAACCTTGATGAACAGTTAAAATCCATGAAAGGAGGAGGAATTAATGCTAATAACAAGAGTCATTATATTAATATTAATGGAGGTGGAGGAAATTCTGGGAAATGCTTCCATTTTCCAAAGTGGGTAGTTGATCTCGATTGGCGTATACTTCTCTTACTATTTTCTTCTTTTTCTCTCCTTATTCTTTACTTTTCTTCTTATGGTGGAAGATTTGAGTTCTTCAATTTTAGCTCTCAAACTCAAAATGGAAATGGGAATCAACCTGCTGAATTAACTCGGAAGAACGATTCATTTATTTCTCAAACTCAAATTCAAAATCGAAATCAAAATCAAAATCAATCGGCTGAGTTAACTCGGAAGGACAAGTCATTTAACTCTAAAACTCAAAATCAGAATCAATCAGCTGAGGTAACTCGGAAGGACGATTCATTTATTTCTCAAACTCAAATTCAAAATCGAAATCAAAATCTAAATCAATCGGCTGAGTTAACTCGGAAGGACAAGTCATTTAACTCTAAAACTCAAAATCAGAATCAATCAGCTGAGATAACTCGGAAGGAAGAGTCATTTAGCTCTCAAACTCAGATTCGAAATCGAACTCAATCAGCTAAATTAACTCGGAAGGACGAGTTGAATCGTTCGAGGATTGCAGTGTGCTTAGTTGGTGGTGCAAGGAGATTTGAACTCACTGGGCCTTCTATCATCGACCGAGTTTTAAACGAGTTTCCTAACTCGGATTTGTTCTTGAATAGTCCGCTTGATTCGAATTCTTACAAGCTCTCTTTGTTGAAGTTTGCTCCCCGTGTCAACTCGATCCGAATTTTCAAACCCACTCCGATTCCTGAGTCCGAGTCACAAATTCGTGTTCTGACTGCTGCTAATTCTCCCAATGGCATTCAGGTAATTCATTCGATATTTGTTTCTTTTAATTATACTGAATTTATTTTTTCTTTGATTTCGTGAGCATAATTGAATTCTGAATCAATCAAATTTCACATAGCTTGAAAAATATTAATTTCTAGAATTTTCAAAAACTGTTTAGGTGAATGATTAATTTATTGTTATTAATTATTATTATTATTATTAATTATTATTATTATTATTATTGAAGTAAATTTCTAGAGACCGCCAATTTTGAAACTGAAATAGTAATTGGACGGTTTTTTTTCCCACGCGTAGAATATCTGCCAATATTGATTACACAAATTTTTGTTAAGGACGATTTCTGTGAGAGATCATCTCTAATTGGATTGGTCTACTAGAGAAAATATAGAGTAAATGTAGGCAATAAGCTTTAATGGATTGGACCCAAAAAATGTCTTTCAGAGAGACGGTCTCTCAGGAGAGTGCTGGATTGATTATGATGAGAATAATAGAAGTACATAAATTCTTGTGAGAGACGGTCTCTTTGAAAGACCATCTCTAATTAGGTTAGCCCATTAGGAAAAATATAAAGTAAATATAGGCAATAAGCTTTGATAAATTTAAACTAAAAGATGTGTCTCAGAAAAACAGTCTCTCAAATACTTGATAGAAGTAAATTGTAGCTAAGGAAAATATAGAAGATTTTTGAGATTTTATAATTATGTGTCAAAATCTTGAAAGATAATGGAGAGGACCTTATTTTCTTTAGCGAGTCAATTTAGGATTGCTTGTTGATTTAGGAGTTCTACATTTGAAATAAATCATTTTTCAATTAGAACATAATTCAGTACTTTTGCAAATTATAATTTTAATGCTTTTTTTAATTACATCCACTAATAGTAATGGGTGTACAAGTCATTATAAGAAAATATAGCTAAGATTATAAAGAAAATAAAAGTAGCCATTTAATGTACACGCCATTATAAAAAATATAGCAAAGGTAAGAGGATAAAGGGAATAAAAGTAGCAAAATGGGAGGGACCTTTTTTTTTGATATAGAGAAAAGAAATCAAATAGGAGTAATCAAGTGTAAGAAAAAATATAGTGGATGAGTTTATGAATTAGTTAGTTAAGAAAATAAATACGTTTCAAATTAGTTGTAACATTAGAAAAATAGCACTTTTTGCATCACTTTTAATTTGTGAATAGTTTTTTTTCATAGGTTAAAATATAGTTAAGTGGGATCGTGTTTGATTCGTCTCATTGCCAAGATTTTTAATATCAAATTTTATAATTTTTTTATTAAACATAATTAGAAATATTAAAAATAGAGTTAGTACACTAGACTGCGTGACAAAACAAATGTTACAAGTAAATTAGAACGGAGGAAAGATAACAATATAAAATAATAACTATAACAAACATTCGCTATTCATTAATTTTAAATTTTTAATACTTTGTCTATGATGACCTGAATAAATTATTCCCGGTAGTGAGTCTCATGAAACTCCCCTTGATGTAACTAATTGAGTTGGACCACTCCCTTATTATAATGCTTTCGGCTAGTCTCCTAAGAGACCGTCTTTTTAAAAGACGTTTGTCAGGTCCAATCCATTAAAGCTTAATATCTACTTTTACTTAACATTTTTCTTTATGAGTCAGTTCAATTAGAGATAGTCTCTCATGAAAACTGTCTCTCGTAAGAATTTGTGTAATCCTTAGTTCTTACCCATGACTAATTGTGTGGGTTGAGATAAATTAATGTTGATTTTCCACTAATCCCAAGATAAGCACATGTGACATGACTAATCTTACAAAATGAAAGGGACCAAGCATAAGGTTTAAAATAGTGAAAATATTGAGTTCCTTTGGTTGGTTTTGATCTTTTGTGTAAATAAAAACAATATAAAACCACCCTATAATCATAGAATCAAGTAGTTTATAAAAGAAAATTAATAAATCAATAATAACGGTTAGTCTAGTGGCTAAAATTATCACATTTACTTTTGTGATAGAAATTTAAATTTTACTGTCTACAGAAAAAATTAATTTTTTCTACCTTTTTACTATTCGAATAATATAAAATAGTTAAATTAAGTTAAATGCTTAAATGCTTTTGAAATGTATATTTAATTTGAAGATGGAGGTCAATACACCATTTGCACTTGCTTAGATGCAAAAAGTGCTACTTTATGGCGTTAAGGAATTTTTTTTTTTTTTTTGAGATGAGGAAATCTTTTTATTGTATCTATATATGTGTAGTAGGGCATACGATTAATAATTAAAAAAATAGAGCTTTTAATCTAAAAAGATAGAGTACCTTTGAGAAGAAAGTAATTAGTTGGCTATGCTCTTAGAATGTGCTTGGGATAGTTTGAAAGGAGGTTGGGAAAGTTACAAATCTATTCTTTTCCTTCTTTTTAAGGGAAAAAAAATACCAACGTTAAACTTCTTAGTTTTGAGAAAGAATATGAAGATATTAGAGTAGAAGTGCTCCAAAAGTCAATGGATGGCTTAACAACCATCTTTTTAGTTCATCTTAAAAGTATGTAGTAAAAATTTTTGTTTTAATAAGTGAAAATTAATTAATCTACAAAAATCCCGTTATAATCAGTAAAAATCAGTTACATTAGAAAAAATCAATTTTAATCAGTAGAATTCGATTGCAATATGCAAAAATGTCTTACAATTAGTAAAAATCAGGTGAGAATTTGAGTGAAACTTGAATAAAAACTGTATTTATTTGATAAGGATGCAAATGAAGTGATTTCATTTCCCGACCTTTCCGAAGTCTCATTTTCTCTAAACAAACAAGAAACTCCTTATTTTGAACCTTAAATTTTAAAATCATTCAAAACAAACAACCCTAGTAATGGTTTTACAAAAAAAAAAAGTCAAAACACATAAACCACATTGAAAGATAGTAGAAAAAGCGATTTGCTAAATACACCTTATATCATACCGTCCTATGTCATTGCTTGTAATATTTGTTCATTAGAACTTAAAATTATTTAGTCTGTTTTATTCAATTTGCTATACATAAATTTTAATCGTTTATAAAGTATGAGTTAAATTGAACCTCAAATAATCCCATAAGCCCATTTAAGAAGCATCACAAAACTTATATTATAAACAAAGTTTGGGTTGGTCAATCATGTTAACTTTAGATCAAAACATCCAACTTTGTCCCACTTCAAAGAATAATCAAATTGATGAGTCATTACAGCTTGATCTCCGTAGAAGTTGGATCTAAGATATCATCATACTTTCTTCGTTAATTGCTATATTTTTCTTTTTCATTCGTTTCTGAATATTTATTACATGACTAAATAGTAAGTCATGATTTTCAAATTAAATTATTAACCGCATAAAAATTAAGAAACATTACCTAGAATATCACAAAAAAAAAACATTACCTAGAATAATCCAACATATTTATGTGATTTTCCTACAATAATTCCACCTATTAAGATTCCACCTATTAATAAATCATGAAAAATCCCAACTTTAAGATTCTCTAGAGTAAAATTGGGTAACCTAATGACCTGCTGTAGTATTTACCAAAAAGAATAAACTATAAATTCATTTAAAATTAGTAAAATTGGTTAATCAATAGGTGAGATTATTACAGAAAAATAACCAATAGGTTGGATTCTAGGTAATTTTTCCTAAAAATTATCTAGCATCCGTTGAAATGAGAAAGAAGATAAAACATTTTATGTACATTTTAATTTCTTTAAGTCACAAATTTATTAATTAATTTTTGCAAATTAAAATTGATTTTTACCGATTATTTATTTTGTAAGGTGAACTCAACATTACCTTAAATTATTTCAAAAAAAACATGACCTTAAATTAGTAAACTTAAATGAAAAATGGTTATCAATCATCTTTAAGTAACCCTAGTAGGAATAAAAAAAATTGCGAATTACAACCTTGAAGTTTAAGTTTTTTGCGAATTACCATCTCAATGTCAATATTTTATGAATTATAGCCATTAAAATTTACAGTGTTCAGACCAAATTACAGAAGTCCGATCATTTTAATAGTCGAATAGCATAAATCAACCCCTATTTAGTAAGACCTCCAATAAAAAATGCTCCACACAAATTCTTGCCATATTTTTAAATTTAAAATCATTGGACTGAGCTGTTGAGAGAGTCATCTTTGCCATAGACGGTGTCTCAGAAGAACTTCTGAATACTCCTAAGGTGCAAAGGAAAACGATAAAAGATAGGAAGTTGCAGGTGATGAAATGTATAGTGCATCACTTTGATGGAGAATCTGCCTGTAAAATTTTATGATAAGACTGGATAGTGGATATTTGGGGACCAACTTGAAATTGTTCTTATCATCTTATCAAACCAAACCAGTAAAGCTCTATTGCTCCTTTGAATTTCAGGCATATTACTTTTTAAAAGTTTTTATGTCAAAAACTTGTACAAGAAAATGTACATTAAAGATTTTACATTTGTTTGAAATTTAAAAAACTTTAGAAGAAAATCTCTGTCATAGAGATAAAATTGTCTTTTGTTGCTATAGATAGTAACATTTCTCCTCACAAAATAGTGACAAAACTATACTAATACTACAGTAGAAAAAACTAAGTATTTATTACCCTTTATAGAAATTATTTATTTGTTTTTTGATAGGAAACACTTCAAAACTAAGTTAACGAGAAGTTGGATATATTCCAACTTTGGTTCAACAAAAATATCTACAAATCAAAATTTGTTAGGATCAGGACCACGAAATTAAGAATGTTATGTCGTACACAATACAGTATTACACAACATTGCGTGTAATTGATTTAATAATTTTTGTAGGTAGGACCCTTTTTTTTTATAAAAACTAATTGAAAATTTAGAGATTAAAAGTATGTAAAAATAGAATGACTATTAAATTTTTTTTATTAACACCAAAATATTGAATGTGTCAAATTTCATATGAGCAATACTAAATAATCAACTAAATGTCTTTTATTCAATCCCAAAAAATGTTGTCACATATCAAAATTCTTACTAACTTAATCAGCACATATATTAGCATTTTTAGATATATGATTTTATACATAATTTGAATATTGTTGATTGACAACATTGACGGTCCTTGAATCTGCCCTTATTGCATTGCACTTTCTCGGTCCTTACCCCACCCTAAATTCGACCCTGACTAATCGTAAATCATGAATCCTATCTTCTCTTACAGGGACTATTGCAATATTTCAACTTGGTAGAAGGATGTCTAACAATGATTGAAGACTATCAAAAGGAGAAGGGATTCACATATGATTGGATAGTCCGAACCCGAGTCGATGGCTATTGGTCGGCTCCGTTAAACTCGAATAGCTTCATCCCGGGTCAATACGTGGTACCACCAGGGTCTACTTATGGTGGTCTTAACGATCGACTAGGTATCGGGGACTACAACACCTCCGTTGTAGCCCTTTCTCGTCTTTCCCTCATCCCTACCCTAGACGCCCTAAACTACACCGAGCTTAACTCAGAGACCGCTTTCAAAGCCCAACTTATTTCCCACAACATATCATTCCTTACGCCCGCCCAACCCTTTTGCATCGTATCAGATCGTAAGTACTCATACCCACCATCTCGATTTGGGGTGCCCGTCGCAACCCTATCGAGTCGCGGGCCTTTAAGTGGGGCCAAATGTAGGCCTTGTAAGCCTGTTTGTGTCGGGCCTTGTGCGGCAGAAATTATGCTTGGGCTAAGCCCAAATTGGAGTTGGACTCCTTGGAGAAATGGGACCCTTGAACTTTGTGACGCCCATGATGAGTGGGAAACGGGCTGGGAAAAGATTTTTGATAAATCAGTTGGAAAAAAACTGGCCCAATTCAGGAAAACAGTAGTGGGCCTGAATGTGGAACAATGTGTAAAAGATTTCAAGATGATGAAAGGAAAAGCATTTAAATGGGATACTCCACCTTTGGAAGAAATTTGTAAACTTGGATTAAAGCCCAAACAATGATAGAATAATTCATTGTATATAGAAAAAAAATTGTTTTTTTGGAGGGTTTGAAGAAGTGGTAAAAAAGTTTTCGAGGATTATATATTATAAATTATAATACATGTATTCTTTTAAGTTGGATTATTATAGATCTAATTTAGTAAAAAGTTATGTTGGAAAGTTGTAATGGTATTGTATATCTCTCGGTACGCATTATAAAAAATTATAAAAATTATATATTAAAAACTTTACATCAAGACAAATCTAACAAGATCTCACATGAATATATTTCATCTTTAATATATAAACTTCAAAATTCTAATTTAAATTTTTCTCTTTTAAAGTGGATAAATTTAAAGTGGACAAACAAAAAAGAACGGAGGGAGTATTGTTTTTCCACTAATCCCAAGATAAGCACATGACATGACTAATCTTACAAAATGAAAGGGACCAAGCATAAGGTTTAAAATAGTGAAAATATTGAGTTTCTTTGGTTAGCTTTGATCTTTTGTGTAATAAAAAAAATAAACCATCCTATAATCATAGAATCAAGTAGTTTATAAAAGAAATTAATAAATCAATAATTACAGTTAGTCTAGTGGGTAAAATTATCATATTTACTTTTGTAATAGAAATTTAAATTTTACTGTCTACAGAAAAAATTAATTTTTTCTACCTTTTTACTATTCGAATAATATAAAATAGTTAAATTAAGTTAAATGCTTAAATGCTTTTGAAATGTATATTTAATTTGAAGATGGAGGTCAATACACCATTTGCACTTGCTTAGATGCAAAAAGTGCTACTTTATGGCGTTAAGGAAATCTTTTTATTGTATCTATATATGTGTAGTAGGGCATACGATTAATAATTAAAAAAATAGAGCTTTTAATCCAAAAAGATATAAGAGTACCTTTGAGAAGAAAGCAATTAGTTGGCTATGCTCCTAGAATGTGTTTGGGATAGTTTGAAAGGAGGTTGGGAAAGTTACAAATCTATTCTTTTCCTTCTTTTAAAGGGAAAAAAAATACCAACGTTAAAACTTCTTAGTTTTGAGAAAGAATATGAAGATATTAGAGTAGAAGTGCTCCAAAAGTCAATGGATGGCTTAAACTTAAAAACCATGTTTTTAGTTCATATATAGTAAAAATTTGTTTTAATAAGTGAAAATTATTTAATCTACAAAAATCAGTTACAATCAGTCTAAATCAGCTACAATTAGTAAAAATCGATTATAATTAAAAAATCAATTTTAATCAGTAGAATTCGATTACAATATGCAAAAATGTCTTACAATTAGTAAAAATCAGGTGAGAATTTGAGTGAAACTTGAATAAAACCGTATTTATTTGATAAGGATGCAAATGAAGTGATTTCATTTCCCGACCTTTCCAAAGTCTCATTTTCTCTAAACAAACAAGAAACTCCTTATTTTCAACCTTCAATTTTAAAATCACTCAAAACAAACAACCCTAATAATGGTTTTACACAAAAAAAGAGTCAAAACCCAAAAAAAAGAGTCAAAACCCATAAACCACTTTGAAAGATAGTAGAAAAAGCGATTTGCTAAATACACCTTATATCATACCGTCCTATGTCATTGCTTCTAATATTTGTTCATTAGAACTTAAAATTATTTAGTCTGTTTTATTCAATTTGCTATACATGAATTTTAATCGTTAATAAAGTATGAGTTAAATTGAACCTGAAATAATCCCATAAGCCCATTTAAGAAGCATCACAAAACTTTTATTATAAACAAAGGTTGGGTTGGTCAATCATGTTAACTTTAGATCAAAACATCCAACTTTGTCCCACTTCAAAGAATAATCAAATCAAATTGATGAGTCATTACAGCTTGATCTCCGTAGAAGTTGGATCTAAGAAATCATCATACTTTCTTCGTTAGTTGCTACATTTTTCTTTTTCATTCGTTTCTGAATATTTATTGCATGACTAAATAGTAAGTCATGATTTTTAAATTAAAGTATTAACCTTAGTTTTAAAAAGCGCGAGGCGCACCGAGGCGCCAAAGGCCCTTGGAGCCTAGGCGCAAAGCGCAGGGCGAAGGCGCGGGCTTTTTGTATGCGAGGCGCACTTTTTCGCTAAAGCTTAGAATTCAATTTTAAAACATATATAATACTTCAAATACCATGCTATTCATATTTTAGTATCAACAAACTTGAAAACAATTATTATTCTTGCATCAAGCACCACTTTAGCACAAAACTATTATAATGAGAATACAAAGAGTTCGCAAAGTTATGTTCTTTTTTGCATACCTTTTGTTTTTCATAAAGAATGAACGATTTTCCGAGCTTCATATTCAGTAAATTAGAGTTTTTTGTTTTCTTTCTTTTCCAAACAAACAAAGACAAGTTAATTACCCAATCCAACAAGGAGGCGCACCGGGCGCACGAGGCGTGAAGCGCATCGAGGCGCCCAAGGCGCACGCCTCATGAAGTGGGCTTCGTCTCACCTAACCGAGGCGTTTTCAGCTGAGCCTGAGCTCGAGGCGCACAAGGCGCAAAGCGAGGCGCGCTTTTTAAAACTAAGGTATTAACCGCATAAAAATTAAGAAACATTACTTAAAATAATCAAACATATTCATGAATATCCTACAATAATCCCACCTTTTAATAATCCACGAATAATTCCAACTTTTAAGGGTATAAGTCTAGAGTAAACTTGTGTAACTCAATGACTTGCTGTAGTATGTAATTTACCAAAAAAATAAACTATAAATTAATTTAAAATTAGAGAATTTTTTCAAAATTTTACATAAAAAATTCTGAATAATAAATATAATTTTTTTGAACATATTTTCACATTTTTTTGACATTTTTTTTAATTAACTTGCTATAGCAAGTCATCCAGTCACCGGACTTACTCTAGGAAAATATCCTTAAAAAATGGGATTATTCATGGTTAAACAATAGGTTTGATTATTATAGGAAAATAACCAATAGATTGGATTCTAGATAATTTTTCCTAAAAATTATCTAGCATCCGTTGAAATGAGAAAGAAGATAAAACATATTATGTACATTTTAATTTCTTTAAGTCACAAATTTATTAATTAATTTTTGCAAATTAAAATTGATTTTTACCGATTATTTATTTTGTAAGGTAAACTCAACATTACCTTAAATTATTTAAAAAAAAAAAAACATGACCTTAAATTAGTAAACATGAATGAAAAATGGTTATCAATCATCTTTAAGTAACCCTAGTAGGAATAAAAAAAATTGCGAATTACAACCTTAAAATTTATGATGTTTGCGAATTACAATCTCAATGTCAATATTTTTATGAATTATAGCCATCAAAATTTACATATTCAGACCAAATTACAGAAGTTCGATCATTTTAGTAGTCGAATAGCATAAATCAGCCTCTATTTAGTAATACCTCCAATAAAAAATAGGAAAATTTGCCAAAAATAATTCTAACTATCACCCGTTGGCAAAAAATAATCCCAACTATCGATTATTTATTAATAATCTTAGCTATTCGATGAATATCACCCAATTGAGGGTGTGAGACTGTTTTGAGCAAATTCGATGAATAGTTAGGATTATTAAAAAATAATCGATAATTGGAATTATTTTTGACCAACGGGTGATATATAGTTGGGATTATTCTTGACAAATTTTCCTTAAAAAATACTCCAAGGTGCAAAGGAAAACGATAAAAGATAGGAAGTTGCAGGTTATGAAATGTATAGTGCATCACTTTGATGGAGAATCTGCCTGTAAAATTTTATGATAAGACTAGATAGTGGATATTTGGGGACCAACTTGAAATTGTTCTTATCATCTTATCAAACCAAACCAGTAAAGCTCTATTGCTCCTTTGAATTTCAGGCATATTACTTTTTAGAAGTTTTGATGTCAAAAACTTGTACAAGAAAATGTACATTAAAGATTTTACATTTGTTTGAAATTTAAATACTTTAGAAGAAAATCTCTGTTATAGAGATAAAACTGTCTTTTATTTTGACAAAAACTATCCCTAAGAGATCATATTTCATATATACTACCTCCGTTCCAGTTTACTTGTCCCATTTTCTTTTTTGGCAATTTCTCATTACTTGTCTCATTTCCTTTTTTGGCTATTCTTTTTTTACCTAAATACCCCCACTCAGAGGCGAAACATTGTTAGGGGCGGGTAGGGGCTCCGCCCCTCCGAGATTTTTGGCAAATTTTTTTAATATACAAATATTATTTTATTTTATTTTATTACAATTTTAGTCTAACAAATAAAAATAACACAAATTAAAGAAAGAGAATAACTGAAACAAAATTAAAAAAAAATCTTATAATTAATAATGGCTTATCAAATTAGAAATGAAATTATCATATTTTAACAACTGAAAAAAAAAACGAAAAAAGAAGAAGGGATTGGGAATTTGGGATGAAACTGACAAAATCAAAAATTACTATCCATAATTGAAGGATAAAGATTTATTTTATATTTTAATAAATTTTTTTTTATCTATATTTGATTATTAGTTTGAATAAGTAACGACTTGAATCACTGAACTCATACAATAAAATAATCTATTATAAAGATAGTAAAGACTAGACTTCAAAACAAAATGGACGACGATTTTCTTGCTGATAGTTTAGTAATATATACATTTAGAGGACAAATAGCAAAGACATATAGTGTCAATGAGATAATAGACAACTTTAAAGTGCTGAAAGAGTGTCGAGCTATATTGTGATTTAAAATTTACATTATGATTTTTAGTTGCATTGATTGGCTCTATTTTAGTTAATTCAATTTTTTTGTTAACTCTGCCCCCCTTAATATTTTGTTCAAGTTTCGCCATTGCCCCCACTTTTCCAATTTCCAATAGTCCACTATCACTTTTACAATTAATTTAATCAATTAAAATACCCAACTACCACCTTTTCCAATGGACCCCACTACTACCTTAAAATCCGTATTTGGTTAAATGAGACTAGTAAACTAAAACGGAGGGAGTACTACTGTAGAAAAAACTAAGTATTTATTACCCTTTAGAAATTAAGTATTTATTTGTTTTTTGATAGGAAACACTTCAAAACTAAGTTAACGAGAATTGGATATATCCCAACTTTAGTTCAACAAAAATATCTACAAATCAAAATTTGTTAGGATCGGGACCACGAAATAAAGTATGTAATTGATTTAATAATTTTTGTAGGTAGGACTTTTTTTTTTTTAATAAAAACTACTTGAGAACTTAGAGATTTAAAAGTATGTAAAAATAGAATGACTATTAAATTTTTTTTATTAACACCAAACTATTGAATGTGTCAAATTTCATATAAGCAATACTAAATAATTAACTAAATGTCATTTATTCAATTCCTAAAAATGTTGTCACACAACAAAATTTTTACCAACTTAATTAGCACATATATCAGCATTTTTAGATATATGATTTTGTACATAATTTAGATATTGTTGATTAACAATATTGATGGTCCTTGAATCCGCCCTTATTGCATTGCACTTTCTCGACCCTTACCCCACCCTAAATACGACCCTGATTAATCGTAAATCATGAATCTTATCTTCTCTTACAGGGACTTTTGCAATATTTCAACTTGGTAGAAGGATGTCTAACAATGATTGAAGACTATCAAAAGGAGAAGGGATTCACATATGATTGGATAGTCCGAACCCGAGTCGATGGCTATTGGTCCGCTCCGTTAAACTCGAATAGCTTCATCCCGGGTCAATACGTGGTACCGCCAGGGTCTACTTATGGTGGTCTTAACGATCGACTAGGTATCGGGGACTACAACACCTCCGTTGTAGCCCTTTCTCGTCTTTCCCTCATCCCTACCCTAGACGCCCTAAACTACACCGAGCTTAACTCAGAGACCGCTTTCAAAGCCCAACTTATTTCCCACAACATATCATTCCTTACGCCCGCCCAACCCTTTTGCATCGTATCAGATCGTAAGTACTCATACCCACCATCTCGATTTGGGGTGCCCGTCGCAACCCTATCGAGTCGCGGGCCTTTAAGTGGGGCCAAATGTAGGCCTTGTAAGCCTGTTTGTGTTGGGCCTTGTGCGGCAGAAATTATGCTTGGGCTAAGCCCAAATTGGAGTTGGACTCCTTGGAGAAATGGGACCCTTGAACTTTGTGACGCCCATGATGAGTGGGAAACGGGCTGGGAAAAGATTTTTGATAAATCAGTTGGAAAAAAACTGGCCCAATTCAGGAAAACAGTAGTGGGCCTGAATGTGGAACAATGTGTAAAAGATTTCAAGATGATGAAAGGAAAAGCATTTAAATGGGATACTCCACCTTTGGAAGAAATTTGTAAACTTGGATTAAAGCCCAAACAATGATAGAATAATTCATTGTATATAGAAAAAAAATTGTTTTTTTGGAGGGTTTGAAGAAGTGGTAAAAAAGTTTTCGAGGATTATATATTATAAATTATAATACATGTATTCTTTTAAGTTGGATTATTATAGATCTAATTTAGTAAAAAGTTATGTTGGTAAAGTTGTTATGGTATTGTATAGACATCGATAATTTCTGATTATTAATCATAGATTAAACAAATTTTATATCGAAAATATATTTTTTTTTTGACATTCTTGACTTGTATTTGTGATTTATCGATTATAATTTCTGTAATATAATTTTTTTTATCTTATTACTACCACATGAATTTCTGGAGAATCAAATATTTTTATTTGTTCTTTAATTTGTATTAATTGAGTTATTTAATTTACTATATGCGTCTCTTAAAAAGATCGTCTCACAATATTTGTAATCAAATTTAGCGTAAATGATTATTATAAGCCGACTTGAAAACCATTTTGATAATTAAATCATTTGTTCCAAGTTATCTATTGTTGTAAGATTAATTTGACTTTATCAACTGATTTACTAGTTATTAAATCGACTATTTAACCAATTTAAGCAACTATTATCAAGATGTTTTAATATAAAAATTAATTATGATTATATATTCTAACACGCCCCTTTTCACACAAGAGCCCCTTCACACGAGAGCCTTTTTGAGCTAGAAGTATGGATGCAACACAGGCTCTTTTCAAACCTGATACTAAATATTCTACTTTAAATAAGGGGTAGTTGAGATTCAAACCCGTGATCGCTTGTCACAATGACTTTTAATACCTTGACTCATTTTAATTTTACCCAAGAGGCCGAGACCTAGACATACAAAATCTAAAAAAATAACAGATGCTCTCTTGAGGGAGAGTCTTTTATAAAGACGACTTTTAACCGTCCAATCCAAATCCATATTTAGAGTTGTAATGACACATTAATACATATTTAGAATTGGACTGCAACTAAAGGCTCAATAACTAAAGGAAAAAGAGTACTTTATATACACTGCATAAGTAGAAGTAATGTTTAAAAAATATATACAAAATTACAATGAATTTACAAGAGCTACATATATATATAGCTATAACTTAGAGGTTCACTGTATGTAAGATTGGCCAGTTATATCAATATCACGGTCGCCACTAGAAGGAGGCTGACGCTTGGGCCGTAAGTGGGCCTCAGGGGGCCCATCAGCACTCTGAGTTAGGCTCGCCGGCGGATGCGATGGTCTCGCATCAGCCTCCTCATCCTGAGCGTACATACCACCGCCATACGCATTCTCCGTCGCCGGCTTCATTTCCGGAATATTAGGAGCTTGATGTTTCTCATGTGTATAAGGATTCTGCTCTTCCTTGATCTGTTGCTGCTCTTCGTTATCTCTTTTATATTTTTCGTCTTTTTCCTTGTCACGTTTTCTCACTTTCTCCATTGTTTGTTCGGTTTATTTAATCTTAAGCTATTCTAATGGCTAAATAGTGAGTACTGAGTATTAATGAGTTGTTTAGAGGGGAGTATACCATATTTTTTTGAATGGTTGTGTAAATTATGATTCCTGAGAGCGACACGTTGTACGTTATGAGGTGAGATGGCATTATGTTTGCGCATCTAAGTGTTGGCTAATTTAGCGAACTCGTGTCAATCATTGGCAGATAGAGGTGTTCAATGGGATGGGTCGACCCAACGAGTTAAGATGGATTGGGTTAATAATGGGGCAGGCCACTAACGGGTCTTAGTGTAAAGGGTCACATTTTAACGAGTTATTAGTGGGTTGGGTTAATAGGGCTAGTCATTAATGGGCGTTGGTGTAAAGGGTTGGGCCGGGTCGAATAAATATAAGTTTTAATTGCGGAAAAAATTACCATTTTCTAAAATATTTTTATTTGATATTATTATATACATAACATAAGTGGGTCAACCTAACGAGCCATAAAGTATAGTAAAAAACTATTTTTATGAACTTTTAAAAAGGGTCAAATTGGGTCGAATTTAAATGGGCTTGACCCGGCCTATATCGTTTAACATTTTATATGACCCGTCATGTGCTAGCCCATTTAAATTTTGATCCGCCCCACCTTGACTCGGCCCGTTGAGCACCTCTAATGACAGATACGAATTTGATTAATAAAACTAGGAAAATAATTTTTTTTTTTTGACAAACTTGAGGTCGAATGTCAAAATTGTAACCGAGTTTGAGAATGAGACAAGTCGGAAAGTCATATTTTTATGAGATTGGATACCTATCCGACTCCGACTCAAAGTCTAGAGTTAGACATTTTTTCTTGAATTCGAATTGAATTAGTTTTCTCTAACTGAGTTGGACTATGATCAAATTTAGACTTAGTTGTCATCCCCTCGTATAAGTATTTTGGATTACGATTCAAATAGTATGCAAAGTTTTAATTTTTAATATTTAGATTACATGATAGACTGAGTGAAGGGAATAACTAGGTGAGAATCAAATACATGATCTTATATAGAAAAAGTGATACTCCCAACATTTAGAGTAATTTTCATTTGGTGTTTTGACAATATTATTCGATTACTCTTAATTGGTGTTTTACTCTTAATATATAGGAGTATGTTAAAGTATAGTCAAAGTGAAATCTTATTTGATTCGTCTCGATTTAAATTTTATTAATATGATTTTTATAATTTTTTACTAAATATATAATTAGAAATATTTTAAAACCAAACTCTAATTGCTTAAGAACAAAAGAATGTGAGTGGAAAGTGAAGGCACACGTAGACACATTTAAGCAAGACCCTCATCTTATGGACTATATGGAATTCCAAACCAAGTTTTACATTACAACCCCAGTCCAACACTCATGTCACAAATTAATCCACGCACTAAATTTATTGTTATATTTAATTAAATTCAATTCAAAATTCCCAATAAATATCTATACATTGATTTTGTTTTTGTGTTCTACCAAGCTCCAGCATCAGCAACTTTCAGCCATAAATTTCTTATTACTTCATATTTCTATCCCTCTCCTCTTTAAACACCCCCCCAAAAAACTCAACGCATCAACCATGGCAAATCCTTTGCTTTCTTCAAGCTTTCTTGGCAATGGCGTCCAAATATATCCACCAACTCCCAAAACTACGAAACCCACTTTTGTTTTTTCACATAAGAAGAAGCTTTTAATCAAACAATCTCTTCCCAATTCAAAAAACCCTAATTTTCCTTCAAAATCAACTTTAACAGCTTTAATTTTATCAACAACTATTGCTTCACAACAAGCTTTAGCAGTTGATAATCTACCTCCTCCACAACCTCCTCAAGTAATTGAAGCTCAACCCAATGCAAATAGTCTTTCAAATTCATCACCCTTTTCACAAAATTTGGTTTTAAATGCTCCAAAACCCTCAAATTCTGACCTTCCAGAAGGTTCTCAATGGAGGTACAGTGAATTTTTGAATGCAGTCAAAAAGGGTAAGGTTGAAAGAGTTAGATTCAGTAAAGATGGAGGTATTTTACAATTAACTGCTATTGATGGTAAAAGAGCTACTGTAGTTGTTCCTAATGATCCTGATCTTATCGATATTTTAGCTATGAATGGTGTAGATATTTCTGTTTCTGAAGGGGAGGGTGGAAATGGGTTGTTTAGTATTATTGGGAATTTGTTGTTTCCTGTTTTAGCTTTTGCAGGGTTGTTTTTCTTGTTCCGTCGGGCCCAAGGTGGGCCTGGAGGCCCTGGTGGGCTTGGTGGGCCGATGGATTTTGGCCGATCCAAGTCCAAATTCCAGGAAGTACCTGAAACTGGTGTGACATTTTCTGATGTTGCTGGTGCTGATCAAGCTAAGTTAGAATTACAGGAAGTAGTGGATTTTTTGAAGAACCCTGATAAGTACACTGCATTAGGGGCAAAAATTCCAAAAGGGTGTCTTCTTGTGGGCCCCCCTGGGACAGGGAAGACGTTGTTAGCGAGGGCGGTAGCCGGGGAGGCCGGAGTGCCGTTCTTTTCGTGTGCGGCGTCTGAGTTTGTAGAGTTGTTTGTTGGGGTAGGAGCTTCTAGAGTGAGAGATTTGTTTGAGAAGGCTAAGAGTAAGGCACCATGCATTGTGTTTATTGATGAGATTGATGCTGTGGGTAGGCAAAGAGGGGCAGGACTTGGGGGTGGGAATGATGAGAGGGAACAGACTATTAATCAGTTGTTGACTGAGATGGATGGGTTTTCGGGCAATTCGGGGGTGATTGTTTTGGCTGCGACGAATAGGCCGGATGTTCTTGATTCGGCTTTGTTGAGGCCAGGAAGGTTCGATCGTCAGGTGACCGTTGATCGGCCTGATGTTGCTGGTAGAGTTAAGATTCTTCAGGTACAGAAGCCTATCAATGAGACTCTTGTTTGGTTGCATAGTTTTTTTGCTATTCTAATATGCTTATAGTGGAATTTGTGCTTGTTAGTGCATGCCTAGGTCATTAAATGTTATTTTGATGTAGTACATGTTATTTGTTTTTGTTAGGCCGTGACAGTCCGTCATATGATCAACCCAGGGGCCCCCTGTGTGGACACACCCACGGGGGTACTTGTGGGCTCGTGCCTACAAACCACGAGAAATGTTGACTTGCATACAACACATGATGAGTTTCAATGGAATTAGTGCTTGTTAGTGCATGCCTAGGTCATTAAATGTTATTTTGATGCAGTAAATGTTCTTGTTTTTGGGGATATGAAATTGAGAGCATTGTTCTTCATTATCAGCTTTGTTGGCTTATAGTTATAGATGGGAACATAGGATTGAATATGCTTGCTTTGATGGTCTTGTTAGAGGTTGAGCGAATGCAAAGATGCAAGTTAAGTATTCGAAACGAGAAATTTTTAAAGAACATAGATGCAAGTTAAGTATCCGAAAATCGGGGCATATGTAGCCTTGCCGTCAACTGACAACATTTAACAAGTTATATTTCTAAATATGCTAATAACTGTATCGGTTAAGTTATTAAAACATTGGTGTGGGACAACATTATCCTAGATTCAAGCCCTTACTATCAACATTTTTAAAAACAATACTTAATACATTGATTCATTTGATTTTATTTTGGATCCGCCCCTAATTCGAAGATAGTACAAACACAATATACATATCCACTATAAGATTCTTCAAGTATAGAAGCCTATTTATGAGACTCTTGTTTAGTTGCATACTTTTTTTGCTATTCTAATATGCTTATAGTGGAATTGGTGCATGCCTAGGTTATTAAATGTTATTTTGACGTAGTGAATGTTTTTTGTTTTTGGGGATATGAAATGTAGAGCATTGTTCTTTATTATCAGCTTTGTTAGCTTATATTTAAAGATTGGAACATAGGATTGCATTAATGCATGAAGGGGGAGAGTAGGGGGTTGGAAATTTGGAATTTGTTTCTCTTTCAACCGTACGCGCTTCTTATTATTGTGTAGTTACAGTTGCAATAAACGTTTTTGTTACAAGGATAATGTTGCATACGATACATCCCACATTTCAAGCCCTAAAACCCTGCTTATGTTGGGATGAGTTATCCCACATCGACAAAATTGAAAATGGTGTGCATGCTTTTGGGGTGATGCCGTTTAGGAATTTAAAATGAGAAGATCCTAATTTAAATGGATATGATGCTTTTCTAATGTACTTTTTGAGTGATTATTTTTATGCCATTTCACAAAATAATTCTCTTGAAGAAAAGACGGAGTTCTTAATGTAGAAAATACTCGTATTTATAGGTAGAAATTTGGAGCCCATTATAAAATGGATGCGTTTTGTGACTTCTTTGATACATGTTGATGTTATAGGTCCATTCCCGGGGCAAGGCACTAGCAAAGGACGTTGACTTTGAAAAGATTGCAAGGAGAACCCCTGGTTTTACTGGAGCAGACTTGCAGAATCTGATGAACGAAGCTGCTATCCTTGCAGCTAGGAGAGAACTTAAGGAAATCAGCAAAGATGAGATATCTGATGCTTTAGAGAGAATAATTGCTGGCCCAGAGAAGAAGAATGCAGTTGTTTCAGAAGAGAAGAAGCGATTGGTAGCTTATCACGGTGGGTCAAAATGAGCAATTCTACCTCAATCGTTTTTTCATAAAAATAAACCGGTCAATTTTTGTTCCGGTCCAAATACCCCGAAAATTCATGGGTTTTATGTAAAATTTTTCGAGTTATAACCTAGAAATATTAATTTATTCGTCAATTATATTATTAAAGTTAATATTCCCGAAGTACGACTTGAAAGGCTCTCTTTGTCCTAATAAAAAATTAAAATTTAATTTTAAGAAAAAAAGTACATTGTTTTTTAGTTTTTATAGCAGTAAGAAAAATCCATGACCCGTTGGGTTAAACCCGACACACCTAAAACCGACCCGACCGACCGATTCAACATATCAACCTAGAATGCTAGTCCTCGGTTGTAACTGTTGTAGATCATTCTTTTTTTGCAGAGGCTGGCCATGCCCTAGTGGGTGCTCTTATGCCTGAATATGATCCTGTTGCTAAAATTTCAATCATTCCTCGTGGCCAAGCTGGTGGTCTTACATTCTTTGCTCCCAGTGAAGAGAGATTGGAATCAGGCCTTTACAGCAGAAGCTACCTTGAAAACCAGATGGCTGTTGCTCTTGGTGGCAGGTGTGCAGTGATTTTTTTTTGTTATTGTCGCCGTCTAACTCAATTTATAAACTATCTATAGCGACCCTGATTTTGTGCCCCTTCCTTCGATGGGGTCGAAGATTTTAGTTTATTAGTTTCAGATTATAATGGCTATTAAAATGACTTATCAAATCATGTGCATTTCTGGTTAATTGAAATAGCCTCCTTGTCATCACTAACAACTGGCCCATGATTCGTAATTCACTAATCTCCTCGGGAAGCGCAAATCGAGAAAAACAAATAAACAAATGATAGTCGGTTTTGCGCTAATTTATGGTCACTTTGAGTGACCACGAATTCAAAAAGAATTAAGTAGCGAATCATGTTATACCCAAGGTTGCGTAATCTGACCCCTAAACCCCACGTATGTGGAATGGTGGGAGTCATTTTATGGCGTTGAGAAAATGGAATGTTTGCTGTATAGCTGCCCTGATTTGTTAGCAAAAATCACAAATTTTTATCAAGACTTTATCATTATTATATAATGACCTTGAAAATCGCCATGTTTGTGCAGGGTTGCCGAAGAGGTGATATTTGGTGAAGACAATGTTACAACAGGAGCATCAAATGACTTTATGCAAGTTTCACGAGTGGCAAGGCAGATGGTCGAGAGATTCGGATTCAGCAAGAAAATCGGACAAGTTGCTATCGGTGGAGGTGGTGGAAACCCATTCTTAGGGCAGCAGGTAAACACATTTTTGAAATTTCAACACTAGTGGTTGTCTGATTGCACAAAGGAAGTTCCCCTTTCGAGGAAGTTGTATGTTGACACAAGACCCGACTTCAAAATAAATCTAAAATAATGTAAATCAATGTAGACGCAAGACCTGATTTTGAACTGACTTGAACCACATGACCCGAAATTGACCTGATGATCCGGATGAACACCTCTCTACGCTCTAAGCAATAAGAACATCTTTGTCAATCGAACATTTTGATCGAAACCAAGTATGACTCAACTCGATCCGAATAACCTGCATATTTAAAAAATTAACTCGACTCGAGGTATCATGATCGAAACTAGCTCGAAAACCTGAATGCACACTTCTACAAACATGTCCCTGATCTCGTACCTACGAAATTCTCGTGTGATTACTGTTATTAACATTTTTTTGCGTTTATTGTATAGATGTCGAGTCAAAAAGATTACTCGATGGCAACGGCCGATGTGGTTGATGCTGAAGTACGAGAATTGGTCGATACAGCATACAAAAGAGCAAAAAATATCCTCACGACCCACATCGACATCCTCCACAAACTTGCTCAGCTACTCATGGAGAAGGAGACAGTAGACGGTGAAGAGTTTATGAGTCTATTCATCGATGGAAAGGCTGAATTATATATATCTTGAAGCTTGAAGCTATTAATACCCGAATTCGATTAGAAAATACATATTTCATATTTGAAAATATGAGATGATTTTCATTGTACAAAATTGATGTTCTGGCTTTTGTTATAGTCTATACTTAAGCTTTTTCCATACTGTAGATTGAATACATAAGAGTATATAAGCACCCAGAAGTTCAAAGGGTTGAGGTTATTACAAAATCCCTTCAGAGCAAAGATGAAAGCAGTCTAAATTTATTCAAGTAAATAAAGGATAAATTTCATCTGTAGGGTTGAAATTTATGACCTAATTTTCTGTTCTAGTCATTTAGTCTAATTTGCGTTTTTCGGTCATTTAGTCAATTTTGCTTTTGGCACGTAGATTAAAAATTGAGTATAGAGTAAACGTACCAAGTCATACTAAATAGACGTTGAGCATATTTATTATTATAAATTAAAATAAAAAGTAAGATAGATTAAGTGGTATGGAGAATATAATTTAATTAAGCTGAAATTTAATTATGACAAATAATAGGTTATAATTAAATTTTAAAAAATTAAGTTCTTTCCATTTGGCTGTTTTATCCTTTTTTATGACAAAGTACTTTTTCGGATATTAATAATAGTTACAATTTTAACTTTAACGCTATCTAATGTATAATTTTTTAATAGTGTAAGGTTTATATGATCAAAATTGTACATTGAATAGCGTATAATGTTAATATCATAAAAATTTGTATTAAGATACATTAAAAAGGCAACTATTACATTATACATAAAAAAAATATATATGTAAAATAAAATTAATTAATAAATAATTATTGATTGATGAATAATTATTACTACACTGATTATAGCAACTATTAAAAAAACAAATATATATCTCTTTAGGCTTACCTATCATACATGAGACAACTCATATAAGAGGGTGAGGGTCACACACAACTCATAAAACATGCAAAATTTGAAGCAAAGATGGGATAATGGACCATCATGTAATATGTATTATTTATATATTTAATTTATATTTTATATAGCTTCTCAAAACAATTTATTAATTATTAGAAATATTTAGAATCACTATGAGACAACAATATCTTTGAACCATTAAACAAACTTGCAACTGCCTGCCTTATTATTGATAAACAAAAACATTATTAGCTATTGTTGATTTATCTTTTCTTGTAACATTTAATTTGCCTTATTTTTTTATTTTAGTCAGAATAATTAATTTGTATATTATTTTTATATTTGAATATGACATTAATATTTATATTTCGTCTCTTATTTTAAATATCTTACTACTTTAACTCATTCGCTTCTTAAATTTGTTTCAGAAAATAAATGGGGCAAAATGACTGAGACAAAGAAGTAAACATTAAATATTTAAAGGAATACTTGTTGTGTTACATGAAATAATGTTGTAAAATTATTGAAGTTACATCAATTTAAAATTGAATATGCTAGAATATTCTGTAGACTTTGTAAAATTTTATTAGTAAAACAACCATAAATAATACATATACTTCACTATTCTTCTTTCTATAATTGTTATAAAGTTCTCTTTTAATGTGAGAATTCTTTAATCAAATTAATTTTGTTGCAAACAAAAAAAAATAAAAATAGTAAAATACATATTTTGAAATTTATTTTAATACTTCCGTCTTAGAAATATCAATGCGAGTTACAAATATGTATAAAAATGTGATGAAATTATTTTGATAAGATATGAAATTAATCTTTTATTTATTCATGGATTTACGCATTACTATTACTCTAAACACTAATAATGGAATCTAACTAATAATCTTAATTTTTCTTAACATTTTACAAGCATTTGTTTCTCATATTTCCTCATATACATGGATTTTAAATTTTATTGAAAAGATCATAAATGTATAGTATTACCAAATATATAAAATAAATGATCAATTAGTAATGAAATTCTTTCTTTTTTACATCAAAAGGATCGATTGATTTGCTTGTTAAAAAGAAAAAACCAACAATTACATGTAGAAAGAGACCATCTCAATCCAAAATCTCGTCTTATATTAGAATATATGTTGAAATATAGAATTGATTTGTAGGAGATAATCAAATTCAAGATTTTATTTGGAATTAATGATATTTACTATAACTAAGATAAGACTCGAATTAAGTGTAATCGATAAATAGCGTCTAAAAATCAAATGGAAAATTGCGATGAATTGGAGGGAGTATTATCCTTCATTTTTTAAAGGTATACTATGATATTAGTATATTCTTTTCAATTATTCTTCTTAATAAGGTTGGAAATTATAGGAGAAATATGTGTAAAACATTTATATGAAGTCTTTGGCAAACGGCTAATAGCTGGTAGCAAATAGCTGATTTAATTAACGATTTAATCAGCTGATTTGAACACACTGTTATGAACAACTTGTTCAAAAACAAGTTATTTATAATAATAAATTGTTTTAATCAACTAATTTACCAAATATTATCATTGCTTGGTTGACAATCAACCATCTATTTGTATCAAAACGACAAACTAAAATTATCAAATAAACTATTTTGGCAAATACTTTATGACTTTACAAAAACAAAAGTTCAAAAAGGAATTTTGATTTTTCTATTTTCTTTGCAATTCTTTGTTTTAAATTACTATTATTAATTAAAATCTCAATTAGATTCAAAGACATCTATGCATGAGTTAGGATGTTAAGGAGAGAAACTCTTGTACTAATCAAACTCCTAAACACTCTTTCACTCCCTTTTTCCATTTCTCCAATACAATTTTCTAATTCTTGCATTGCCTTCAATACTCCCATTCTCATTACTTCTTCCTCATTCTTCTTTTTCTCTCCTTTACAATTATTCTTTTTTAACTCTACTAAACTCTCCACTCCTCCAATTACCTTTTGGAACTCCTCTATCATTACTTGATCATCCTTTCTTACCTTCTTTCCGAGCCCGAAGCTGGCCCATACGGGCCTTCGACATGGCCCGAAAGAGCCCGAGATGGCCCGTAGGACCGTCTCGGAAACCGACATAGTTGCCTTGTACACGTCCCTGATGACGAGCCCTAGCTCGTCATCTGGGTCGGAATTTAAGACATTAGTAGTTCCATTCGACGAGGGCTCGGGAATGGTGGAGATAAGCTTGCCAATATCATTGGCAATCTTTTTTTGAGCCTTTAAGTATAAGGTCAACTTTAAGTCGTCCTTCCTACGAAGGGTGACTTGGGCCGAAGTTACCTCCTCCTTAAGGCCCAACATGGAAGCCCGAAGAATTCCGTAGACGTCCACAAAGCGGAGAAAGTCTTCTAGAAGCTTCTCAACGACGTCGGTTTTCGAGGAGAATGAATCTTGAGTCATAGGAAGCTGTAATACATCGTCAAAAGAATCTAAAACACCCTTTAAACGAGTAAGCCCGTCTACAACATTTGAGCAGGGCCCGGATTGGGCCCGTTCCCAGGCCCGAAGCTCGACGAGCTCGTCCTGGAGCTGCGGAATCAAAGGGTGCGATCGGCCACACGGAAGCGAGACCGATCGTACATGGTAAGACCTCAAAGAAGAACCACCGGGCCGCATTTGCGGGCTCGGTGGGTTTGGGAACGAGACCGTACGGCGGTATCGGCCCATGATTTTTAATTATTAATTAAAAGGGATTATTAAATTTTTTTTTTTTAGAAAAATTTAGGATGAAGAAGAGATATTGGAATGATAAGAGGAGGAAAGGATGGGTTTTATATAGGGTGGTTAAGAAAAGTAGGCGCGCAGGAGTGGGTAAAGTACAGGCTGGGAGGGCATGTGGATTTATGATTTTCTGAATTTTGTGATTTAGCAATTACTAATCATATATTTATTTTGTTTTTTTAAATTAATTGTGGTTTACGATTTTGATTTGAGCTTAATGAAGAAATCAAATTAAATCAACTCATACATTCCAAGAGATCATTGCATTCTAATTTTGTAATTTTATAATAATATACTCCCTCCAATTCAATTCAGTTGTCCCATTTCCTTATTGGGACAACTCACATCAATTGTCCCATTTCTATTTTGGTACATCTTTTTTTACCTAAATACCCTCACTTTTCCAATTCCCAATACCCCACTACCACCTTTACAATTAATTTAATCAAATTAAAACCCCACTTTTACAATTCCCAATACCCAACTACCACCTTTACAATTAATTTAATCAATTAAAATACCCAACTACCATCTTTACAATTATTTAATCAATTAAAATACCCAACTACCACTCACTCTTAATATCCGTGCCAATCCCAAATGGGACAACTGAATTGAATTGGAGGGAGTAATATAAAAGAATGAAAAATTAATAATAATCTTATTTATTACGTGTGTCGGTTGATGAAAAATAGTTGGTCCAAAATGAAAAGAAGTTTTATAACGATTAGACGGCTTTGGTTGAAGAATTAAGGATGGAGATATCTAGAAAAAACAAAGGTTTATTAAGGTGTTAAAGGAATAAATGATATCAAATAAAAGATGAATTATCAGGTTTAATTTGATACTAAACACACACATTAGCCGCAATATGATATTCATACTATGTGATTACACGATTCAAATAAAATTCCACTTGACTATATTTTTTTACACATTAGCCGCAATATGTAAAATAAACTTGTACGGTAATTAATGTCAATAATTGTATCAGGGGAGGTTCAGAGTATGCTCGACATATTCGACTGCACAGGGCCCTAAAAAATCAAGAGCTTCAATGTTAAAGTACATAGTGTATATAAAGTGTTCAAAAATACAAACTTGTTAGACAAATATCACAATTTTTCAAATTGCACAGGATCTTTAAAGACTTCATCAATTTTTGCTTCATCTATAACTTTAATATGGTGAGTATTTTAGAACGGAGGAAGTATATATACACTATTAATACAAAAGAACTAACTAAACAATATCTTTAACTAAGTTAAATTCTCATAATATGTTAATATTATCACGCCTATTATCACGCCAATTACGCGCGGATAAGATTCGAATTCGTGAGCTTTCAAAACATTGGCTATTGAACTATTCAATATACAAATAGTCAAAATGATACATTAAATTGCGTGAAAAGTCAAATGTAAAAAGTATAATGTAATGGAAAAAGTATAACATATCATTGAAGCCTAAAATAGTGTAACCTCTATCAGTTTTGATCACTTTGAATCAATTTATATATAGAATTATATTGTTAATATTGGATTAAAATCCTATATTTTGCAATTATTTATAGATAGCTAAAAATTATTGTTAAACCAAACTAGAGTATAGTAAACCATTTTATTTGTAATATGGGTTGTACAATTTAATGTACTTCCAATAAATAAATTAAGCATATATTTTTCCCTCTTATAAAGAAATAACCTCAACTATAAATAACTAAATATAGTGATAACATAAAAAAATAAGTAAAAGTGATAATTGTATGGACTATATTTTATGAGCAAATTGAAGAAATAGATTGGATATGATGAAAATATAAATCAAATATTTGGATGAGAATTAAGAAAATAATATAAATTTTAATTGAAAATAAAAATAAAAATAAATTGGGTGAGAAATAATAGTGTTATTAAGAAGAAGGCAATAATAGTTTGGGATAGAGCTAGAGGTGTTCATTCGGGTCATCGGGTTGATTATGGGTCAGGTATTTTGGGTCCGGATCAAAATCGGGTTTTGTGTTCAGATTGGTTTTTACATAATTGTAGATCCATTTTTAAGTCGGGTCAAATCGAATTCGGTTATAAAGTCGGGTGTCTATTAGGTCATCGGGTCTGTTTTGAACGCCTTTAAGAGCACGTAATGTTGAAGTAGCTGTACACATAATGTTGTTGTGGGCTTGTTGGAGTAGCTGTAGATGAAGGCAAGTATGACAGAATGGTGTATTCAAAAAACTGTGTAATCTGATTCAGAAAACGTGGCATCGTCATCATATAGAAGTAGTAGGAATAAGTGTGAAGTGTGAGTATGAGTGAGATTCCTTAAATAATGGAAGATTTGCTGCTCTACTCTGCAGTAATACACGCACTGCCTGAAGAATACAGTAGAGATGATATTCTAAGGACCTTCTTGGTATCCCGCACAAAGTAGGGTTCGAGTGGGGGTTTTCTTTTCCTTGAAAAATACGGACAAATCATACCCGTACTCCCAAGGAGGGAGTAAAGAGAGATGCGCGCAGTCAAGAAACTCCCAATTGATACCTGGCACCTGCGCGGCTGCACCCAGTAGGGGTCGAACCCCAAACCTTCTGCTCCACATGCAGATGCTCTATCCATTGAGCCACAAACGCTTTCGGTAATCGAGTTAATTTCGATTTAAGTGTTTTATGTCGGCTTAAAATTCCTTTCTCAGCTCTCTTTAGTGTACTTCTACCGTTCTACTCAAATCCATTTGGGTAATCGAGTTAATTTCGATTTAAGTGTTTCATGTTGATTTAAAATCGAGTTTTGTGAATTTCAAAAAAAAAAAAAAAAAAAAATCGAGTTTTGTGGCAACATGAATTTTATATTTTTTAAATTTTATTTTGAAGTTGGATTTGGTTCGAACTTTAATGGTCAGGTACATATCAGGCCATCGGACCTATTTTGAAAATATTACATATTTAATTTATTTCAGTAATTTCGACTCATTTACAACATACAAAATAACATAATCATATAAAATCTTATTTTAATCTTCTTAAAACCTAAGCAATTTTCAGTATTTTTCTTCAAAGTAAAATTATAATATTCAAAATATACATAACAATACATATAAAAAATGATGACTGAGGAAGTAGGACTATTAGGAGTACAGTCATATGAACGGTGGCTTTTGTCTTGTATTCTCTCGGTTTGCAAAGCTAACCCAATTTATGTTAAGTTAATGCCATTTAATTTATCTAATTTATTATGTTATATTTAATTTTTTTAAAATTTTTATCCATAAATTTAACTTATATTTTCATCTAATATACAGTTTTCTCACTTTTTTGATGGATTACTATATACATTTCAATTCACTTTTACCTAATTTTCTTAATTTTTACCACATTTATATTTAGAGTTATTTTTTTTGACACAGTCCTATGTGCATGATTTTACTTTAACTATTCCATTGAATTGATATATTTAACTTAAAAGTTATCACATAAAATAAAAATAATTGTTGTAATCGTTATGGGACAAATGAGAAGCTTTCTTTAAGTTTTTGGGTGGTTTTATCATTACTAGTCATTGGCTACTTGTTGATTATTGTCAAGAAACCAACTCAACCAAAAGCTTAAGTTGATGGTTGAGGTCCCAAGATATGTTATATATTCTTACACGCTCCCTCACACGAGAGTTTTTTAGGCTAAAAGTGTGTATGCAGCACATGCCCTCCTCATATATGGCGCTAAATATTCCACTTTAAATGAGGGGTAGTTGAGACTCGAACCTGTGACCTATTGTCTCAGGCTCTGATAACATGTCAAGATTCCAATTCAACCAAAAACTTAAGCTGGTGGTTGAAGCCCCAAAATATGTTACTCTAATAATTATCAATTATTCAAGTTATCGACTATATATATTAGATTAATAGTATCTTGAAATTCAATTTGAGTGTCAATCGAAATCGGATTGTCATCTGTCAATAATTAATTTGGTTTTATAGGGCACAGATCAGATTCGGGCCTTACTTTCTTGAGTAGTAGTCGGTTAGGATCTACTATCAACCAGTTTGATATCAAATTAGAAATTATGTTTCTATTAGAGACAAAGTAGAAGACACTATTAGATGTCTAATGCCCAAAATGGTGAAAATGTTTGGACTCTTTTGTAATGAGTGGGCTATTGACCCATGGGCTATAGACCCAATGTGAATGGACTACCAGTAACCGAATGTGAAAATTTGAAAAGGATAAGATTATTAAACAAAAAAATAATGAAATAAGACTCAAATCAAAGAAGCGTCTACTAGGTCTGGGCACAGGTTTGGAGCTGTATGCACTTACTAAGTGCGAACATGAGGGGAATTTTCAAAAAAAAAAAAAGTTAGTTCGCAATTATTAACTGCGAACAGGTCAAAATGAGTCAACAGGCTGTTCGCACTTAGTAACTGCGAACAGCCCTATTGCCTGATTTCTAAAAAAAGTTTATGTTTTAAAAACCCCGCATACCTGTTCGCAGTTACTAAGTGCGAACAGGTCAAAACAGTCAAAGCAAGCTGTTCGCACTTAGTAATTGCGAACAGCTCTAAACCACAAATCTGGACATTTGACGCTTATTTTTTGAAAAAGTTTGATTTCAATCTTATTCCATTATTTTTTTATTTTTAAATCTTATTTGTTTCAAATTTTCTACCGAATGTAAGGGTCTCAACAATACCCTTGACAGTAAATCAGGAATGGACCTGAATCTTAACTTCACTTCCATGCTTCACTTTCTTGTGCTTTAGAGTTCCAAATAACATCATTTTGGTGCACGTGCACCCATATACCATAAATAAAGCTACAAGCCTATAACAGCAGTAATCGCATTCGTCCTGTTGTGAATATTCATAGCATCATAATCATCATAATCATAAATTCTACTAAAGTAATTGAAAAATGTGATAAGTGTCACAATATTAAGAGTTATTTTCCCGCCTAATTGAACTTAAGTTATTTAAGGTAGTTTTTTAAATTTAATTTAATTTCATTGATTTGCTTAATTAATTTAACCTAGATTTGACTTTGCTTCATATGTTTTTTCATTGATGTTTCTTTTCACTTCTACAATAGTTTTTACTTTTTAATAACCAATTTTTTTCTCATATGTTTTTCCAAAAGTTCTTATGATTCTTAATATTATAATACTTTCTTTTTTTTTTCTGATAGCTGTGCTGCTGTGCATATATATATGTGTGTGTGTGCGTGTGCGTGTGCGTGTGCGTGTGTCATCGTCATTATCGTACCTAGTGTATCCTCTTCATAGACAAATTATGGTCAAGGTCTAAGAAAGTAAGGTAGACGGCAACTCATACCCATCTAGGAGAGTGCAGTCAAAGAGTCATCCAGCTTAAGAAGGATCCTCAAAAAGAGACATACCAGCAACTATCCGAAAGCCTGCTATATAAAATGACGGTATTAAAAATTATATAGTACGGTTAAATATTAGTACTGAAGTTAATAATTTTAGCTAATAGTTTAGAATTAGACTTTATCTACTTATTTTTCTAACTAAATTTTAAATTTTAATTTTAAAATTTATTTATTTAATTTTTGATCCAAGTTCTCCCCTATGTATAATCCTACAGAACTAACTTTTTCCTTGCACCCTTTTGGCAATGGCAATAGGGATCTAACTTCTAAGGATCTTACAAAAGTTGAGTGTAGTACCATAGTTGTCCGGCTTGTTGTCCTTGTCCCTTTTAGATACTCTACTGTAAATGACAAATGATGACTTTTTAGAACACCTTTGAGCCAAAATTTTATTGAATAAAATATTGTCTTTTGTGAATCGGAAGTTGGAACTGTGGATAGTTATGTTCTTTACTGTAGGTTCCAGATGTTCTTCAAGCACAGACAACCTCATCAAGATTCCCAATGTTAGAGCAAGATAGAAAAATTATATTAGGACAAAGATAGTAAATTATATAAAAAAAAAATTTGTCAATTATAATCTCATACTTCAAGTTTTTAAAAATTTTGCTATCTTGAACTTTTTAAATTTGTTAAAAATTATTGTCTTAATAAGTTTAAAGTTGTTAATTTACCTAATATATCGGAATTCGACAAAGTAGCGCAACGATAACAATTTTAGATGTATGAAGGCAGTTATTGGGCAAAAACATACTTCACATGTAGCAAATATTATGGAACGAAGGAATTACAAGGTTGTAAAAACCAGAAGTGAACGAAGGAGTTATTGTCAGTTATAATTTCATCTCTTTAAGTAGATTAATATGATTAACTAATTTTAAAATTAATAACTAAGTAGAGTCTTATTTTTGCACTGTGATTTACATACAAATAGTAGTATGGAGATTTCTATGAACGGGATATATTGAGTATGATGATAATGACTAGGTTGCAGATTAGCAACACCAAGATTTATATATAACTTCTAACAAAAAAGAAAAAAAGAAATTCTATTTAGAAATTGTGTCCCTTTGATAATTGTAGTAGTTTATGATAGTATCATGTATACATATACTCTTGTGAAGTGGCGTTCCTAGTTATTATCATGCCTGTCAAGAAATCATCATGATTAAAAAATCAAGCAAATGCTCGAGACTATAATATGTTACACTCTATGTCTCTGATACGTGAATCTTTGCGATTAGAAATATAGATGCAGCACATAACTCTATCGATCATATTTGGTGATTGGCGTGAAATATTTCACTTTAAATGAATATAAGTGAAATTTGAACTTATGACTTATTGTCACGTTTATTTTCAATATCATGTTAAAATACTAACTCAATCAAAAATTTAAACTAATTGTTAAGATTTAATATATATTTTATACTTTAATATTGCCAAATATATACATGATGCTACACTAGGTAATAACACAAAAGTCGATCGATCAAGTGGTCAAAAAGTAGTATCATCATCATAATCATACCCAGTGTATCTCTCTCATAGAAAATTATGATCAAGGTCTAAAAAGGGAAAAGCGACGGCAAGCTGAACCCATAAAGAAGAGTGTGCTCAAGTAGTAGTATAATATGTAACTATAAATTAGTTCCAGGTAACTTCGGATAGAAGCTCAGAAAAAATTCAAGTTCAGTTGGGATTTACAAAACACACATGCTACCTGAATACTTTCCATTGTTTTATTCTAAATCCTTAATTAATAAACCCTTCTGTGCGGGCATCTAGGCATTTTATGCACGTGATGGGGCTCTCTTGGGAACCCTGTGGAAACACGGTTGCCTTAGCTAAGGGCAAAAGGACACTGGCTAGACTTATGTTACTTGAATTTCAAAATTCATACGAGTTAATTTGTGAAATAAATATATGAGACTATTTCATCATGAGATGACTCTATACAAAGGCTCATTAGTAAAAGAACATTAAATAAGAAAAGAAATATGAAGTCGCACTTGTACATGAAGCAGTTTTTTAAATAGTTTGGACTAACTTAATTGAAGTCGTCTGACGGTAAGACAGCCTCAATAAAGAATTGGTGTATTTATATATATTCTAAAGCCTGGGTTTGTTCCATGACAATTATGTACTCTGTGGTAGTGTATTAGAGTGTAATGAAACTTATTCATCTAAAACCATAGGTTGGTCGTTAAAGTTTCAAAATATATAATACTCTATTAAGCTCCCAGGCACAAAAGTCTTTTAAATTAGAATTGTGAATACAACACAAGTCGTCCTTGTATTTGGCGATTAATATTTTCTACGATATTAATTGTGAATGAGATCTAAACCTATGATAATCAATTATACACAAATTCGTACTTGGGACCGTCTATACAATAGACATCTCAAGTTTTGGGCTTGCCTAATTTATAAATTAAAAAAAAAAACTAATTTGTGGTTTTGTAAGTTAAAAGGGAGATATAAGCTGGGCTCTTAAGAGGCGTCTATACTATAGACGGTCTCTCAAAAGAAGGCCTATCTTTTATAATGTTAGACTTTTTAAACCATGTCAAGTAACCAACTCAATTTATATTTTGTCACTTATTCTACGAAGCAACTATTAATTTGTTGATTAGAATTTTCATTTTTGTTTGTAAATGATTATGTAAAGCAATCATAAAATTGAGTACATTTTGTGTACATTGTTGTATTTGAATTTGAGTTATGGATTATAAGATATTAGTTGGAGTGCCATTTAGAAAGTAAATAAAGGCTGTCCAGATTCGTTTTGTGCCCTAACACCCATCAAAATCTTAATGATTCCTAATGCAAACCACATGATCGTAATGTAATGACACAACTCACGGGGGGATCAGATATTCAAATGCTTGTGCGTGTTTTTCTAATACTTCGTCCTGTCTTTAATGCTGCGCGTGCTCAAAAAATTTTAATTTCCCAATTGTTCTAGATGAGGAAATATGGACTGATTATATCAGCCGAGCCCACAGGTGTCCCGTGACTCCACGAGTGGGCTACAGTGAAATTATGTGACGAATTGTCACGGCCTAATAAAAAGATTTGCAAAATAATATCAAATTAATAATAATAAAAATAGGGTAAAAATTATAAGATTTTAAGTATTAATCTTTTAGTTTCAATATATATAAGTTTTCCATTAAGCCAACTAGTAAACTATTATACTCTCTCCCTTAAATGCCAAATTTTCAACTGCTTTTTGGACATTATTCATCAATTAATTTTGATTTATATTTTACTCTCTTCCTTCAAAAACAATATCTAAAACAGTTATGATAGACGGTCTTAAGACGCATTAAATAGGTTAAATAGCCCAATTAATACAAATTAAAGAGAAATTAAGAATGTGGGCTTTTGTTTTGAAGTCGTCTATTTGAAAGACGGTCTCTCACAAAACTAGCTACATCTAAAATATTGCACCACAATGACTATTTATCAATCACAAGTTCACAACCATTGGGGAGGAATTTAGGCCTAAATCTACCTATACCATTCCCAGGTCAATAAATCCAATTAATATTAAATTATGGGACATAAAACACAGAAAAACCACAGCCAAATTGATTTAAATTAATCGCTCCCATATAATTCATATATTTATAGTATAATTAACTCCACTGAAATATGTAGTCAACTCCAATCTTTTTGAGATTAAAGTTCTGATGTTAAATTTAAAAAATTCCTCCGCGTTCATCATTTCGAGCCTTAGGATAAGGGTTTTCCCTCTCCCTAGTCCCTTAACCATATATATATAAGTTGGCTTAGTTCATAGAGTAAAACATCCTCTACTCTAATCTAAGTCAAAAAAATAATTTCTTCCAATCAAAAACTTCAAAAATGACTGATCAAAAATCCACTTTTCACACTCGTTCAATAAGTTTGCCTTCCCCTAGACCCACCACATCTATTGTAACCATTGAGGATCACTTGCATAGGCTAAAATCCTCACTAATAGAACCTTCTTCTACTTCATCATCCATTTACCAAAACTTATGTAATACAAAACATATGTATGAACACTTAAACAATTACATTCATTTGCCATACAACCAACAAACCCTGTCAAAGGACTCCATTAAGGGAAATCTTGAATATGTTCTAGAAGGTTCTCTTGTATTGTTAGACATTTCTAGCTTAGTTCTAGAAGCATTGTCACAAATGAAAGAGTCCATTCTCGAACTCGAATCAGCTCTTCGTAGGGGAAACAATAGTAAAGGGATTGAGACTTATATGATATCAAGAAAGAAAATCGGCAAAAATTTGTCTAAGGGTTTTACGAATATAAAGAAAGCTGAAAAGTTTATTGTGAATGATAATGAAAATAATACGTTAAGGATGTTAATGGAGGCAGAATCAATTAGTATGGCGATATTAAGGTATATGATCTCATATTTGATGGGGAGAAAGGACACGTGTCATGTACGTGGTTGGTCATTGGTTGCAAAATTAATCAAATATAAAGATGTTGATAAAGGAATAGAAGATTTTAGTGATATAGAGGGTTTAGATTGTGTTCTTTGTGTTCTATCTAGCAAAAATTCATGTGGTGATATGAAGGTTTTATTGAATCAATTAGAGACATTAGAATTAGGTATTGATGAGCTTTATGAGGGTATGGATTGTGTCTCTAGATGCATTATAAAAACAAGAGTTTCGCTTCTTAACGTATTGAACTAAGAAACAATCATCAGCTTAAGTTTTTGGTTATATATAACTCGTTAATATATTATATACTTTATAAAGTATTTGCTTGTAACTTCGGAAAAAGTTTTTGTAGAGGATAACAATTTTGTAGTATTCTCATGAATTTGTAGAAATAATAACAAAATTTTTGAGACAATTTTTTTCTTGCTTATGATTTTTTTAAATTGTGTTTGGTTGGCTTGAATAGCTTTAAAGTGTGATTGTCTACATGTTCCAAATGGCTCAAACTTTTTTTTTTGGCAACCAATTATATATATGTAATATGTAATATGGAATATTGTATATGTTATTTCCTGTTTTATTTTCTTTTCATATTATCATCTATCTATTCTCTTACAAGTCCCTACCTCGTAGACATCTATGTTTGGCTTGTTAAATGTTTATACATAGGAATGCAATGAAGGATTTACAGGGACATGCATGGGATGGGATGGGATGGGGTGCTATCTAACAAAAAAATTGCTAAATATTTTTAAGTATAGGAAAAAAATTGTGGACATAGGATGGCGGGTGCTATCTAACAAAAAAAATGCACCTAGATTCTGTTAAGAAATCAACTCAACCAAAAGCTTAAACTTATGGTTGAGGCTCCAGAATATGTTATATACTCTAACACGTCCCTTCACACAAAAGTCGTTTAGGTTAGAAGTGTGGATGCAATACAGGCTCTCCTCATACCTGGTGCTAAATATTCCACTTAAATTCTACTTCTACATAGTGCAAAATATGGTTTCAATTACGATGACTATTCGCATTGTTAGCATATTGAGGTGATGCAATTGTTATTTTCTCAACATCGGATATCCTTTGATACCTAAAGGAGATTAATAGAACACCATTTTTTTACACTTGTACCATGCGATTATACTGGTATATTAGGCCTATAAATATTGAGTTGCATTATGCTTGTGTCTATGTTTATCCAACTTGGCTCTATTATTCTTATATGTTTTGCATTACTAAAAATAATTCATAATTAAGAGTATTTTTGAACAGCGTATGACACTATTTAATCTCAAAAGCTCACTTTTATTGTGATATCAGTCTTTGATAAAAAAAAATTTCCAAAAAAACTCTCACATAAAAATGTAAAATGTTAACAAACTGTATTGGACAAATGAGTAATCATTAAATAACTAAATATACTACTTCCTCCGTCCCACAAAAACTGTCTCCTTGGCAATAGGAAAATCAAGAAAAGTAGTTATATTGATACTATTTTTAAAAAAATAAGAGAAATATGTGAATGAGATGAAGAGATAAGTCAAATGTGCGGATCGGATGAGAAGAGACGAATTAAAAAAAAAAGTCAAATTCGTGATAAAAAGGGTAATTATTAGTTAAGCTACAACTGGAACCCTAAACTAATTGTTGTTATATATATATATATATATATATATATATATATATATATATATATATATATATATATATATATATATATATATATATATATATATATATATATATATATATATATATATATATATATATATAGATTTAGGATCAAATGAGAAGGGGTCTTAAAATGAGAAGGGTAAGAAGCAATTTCAGCCGTTTAGATGAAAGATCAATGGTCAGGATGAGTTTACATCCTTGCACGCGGTTTATGATGCTTTTACCTGGGTTTTTTTTGCATTTTATGTTATAATTTAAGGTTACTATGTTTTTAGAAAAAGATACTATGTTATGAATAAGGGTTACTATGATTATGTATAGTTACTGTATTCTCTCAATCTTAACAAAACATCGTAACTTTTAAAAATAAACATAGTAACCTTTAATCATAACATAGTATCATTTTGTAAAAACATAGTAACCTTAAATCATAACATAAAATGGAGAAAAAAATCGACGAGAAAGATGATTTTCACCCGTTAGATTTTCATAAGATCAATGGCTATAAATCCTTCTCATCCTTCTCATTTTGAGATCCCTTCTCAATGGATCCCTCCCCTATATATATATATATATATATATATATATATATATATAAACCAACTATATACATAACTACATATCTGAGTTGAACTGGCTAATGTGACCTGTAGATAAGATGCAAAATGGTATATCCTGACTCCATAAAAGATGCACATTTGGGTATGTATATTTTATTTGAGAAGGTATTATATCAGCCTATAAGGTGTTGGTTTCCCTATGGAATCTACTGATCTATATTGGCTGGCCACTCATGTGCCATACATAAGAAGCTGTACACGCTTTAATACAACAAGTGTGCATAAATTTTCTCTTTGTGGATAGAAGATTTAATACTACACTACTCATGGCCCTTGGTAACTATGAAGGCTAGTGAGTAGCGACTCTTCGAATTAGTGTCTCGATGAAATATGTTGACTTAGTACCAATGTTTGTGTGAAGTGGTAGAAAATGTTTACAATTAACGAACTGTTTTTAAATTTTAGCTTAAGTCATCTATCAAACACGTTTTGATTGTTTGAACAACCAAAAGCGAATACAAAAGTAGACCAAGTTTATCATTTGTCGAACACACTCAATTTCTTTGTAAAAAACAAAGGATTTACACGTTCAACCCTTTTAAATTCTACCTACTATTTGGTGATAGAATAGGAAATAAAAAGCATATTACAATTGGTTTTACTTTATTTTAATAATTCACTTTCACATCAAAATATGTCATTTTTTGTTGGCCGTTTTTACAATTACATGTTAGTGTATGTAACATATTTTGAGGCTCAATAGTCAGCTTAAACTTTTAGTTTAGTTGATTTCATAACATATTAACGTCAACGTACAAAGAGGTCAGGGGTTTAAATCTCAACCACCAATCTAATTCAAGTCAAATATTCTACATCGGGTATGAAGAAGGTTCGAGTTGCATCTACACTTCTAATCCAAATGACTCTAGTGGAAGGGGACGTGTTTAAGTATATAACATACCTTAAATTTTGGTAGAATTAGTTTCTTAATACTAAATTGTTTTTCAAGCATTAAGAAAACATAACCATTCCCCAATAAAAAAAATAAAAAAAAAAAAACAAAAATTATCAGCAACAGGATTGATTTTTTTATGCACAATACAAGTATACAACAAGTTTAACACATGAATTAAACATCTTATAAGATGAAGTATATAATATAGACCAAAGGTTGTCCATATTCTTTCTGTCACCAGACTACAAACAAGATCTGCAAATAAGTTAAATATCAAATGCCTGTTTTCTTTGTCTGTTGTTATCTAATATCTTAGTCATTAACATCCAATTTTCATAATGTTCAAGTGTTATAGATGGGTAAAAAAAATTAAGGATCCACGTGAATCCTCCGCGTGGATGAGGCCTTCTTGTGTTAGACTTTTGGCTCTATTATATATTTTCGTATTTATCTTTTTAGTACGTCTCATTTATAACAGCAATAATAATGTAGAGTTTTAATTTCGAAAAATTAAAGTCGACTAAATAAACTAATTTATCAGTTTCAATAACCGTCCACGTGAATCTTTCTTCTTTGTTCATTAAGATTTCCTACCTTCTCAATTTGTAGCATAAATCATTTCTATTATTTTCCACTACTCTTATCCTTTCGGTCTTTCTCGCCCTCTTTAAGTTTTCCGAGCTCTAATTTTCCATCTTTGCAAATGTTCAAACAATCTGAAGCGATTTTCTTTCATTTTTCCTAATTATTTGCAACTCCTAAACCCTTTCTTATATCTTTGATTCGAATTTTATCCCTCAAGGTATGCCCAGTCATCAACCGAAGCATCGCATTTCCTCCCATCTTTGCGCTATGATCTTTTCTAAAAGTCCAACATTCTGATCCATATAGTACGTCTCTTTTAGTTTGGATTTTTTACAAAAATGTTTTTTCCACTTTCTTTTATTCTCATCCACACATTTCAACTCTCCTTTAACATCATCTACACAATTCAAATAGTCGTATCGTTAATCTTTAAACAACTTGTTCGATCGGATTGCCATCTACGCGTGATCTATATTACATATGAGTAATAGACCTCATGTGGGAATTCAAATAGTTGTCTCTCCTGTGTTTGGTATTCTCCTTAATGCCACTCGTGCACATCAATTTTTGATGGTGTCAATGAGGAATCAAAGGCGGCATCCAAGGGATGCCTCTAAGTTCTCCAAACAGAACCTTACTATATATAAGTAGCACCTATGTTTTTCTAAACCAAGCAAACACATATTCACAACTTCTCCAAACCTTGAAAACTTTTTAGTTTTTTCTTTAACTTCTAAAGAAATGGCAACTCCAAAAACTTCATTGCACACTCGTTCGATCAGTTTGCCATCGACATCTCACCCAATCGATGCAACCATTGAAAATCACTTTCGTAGGCTAAGGGTTGCACAAGCAGAGCCTTCGTCTTCATCAACCTTAACCCGAAACTTATCCAATATGAAAGATTTGCACGAGCAAATGAACGATTTCATTCATTTGCCACACAACCTACAAATCCTTTCAAACGAAATCATTAGGACACAGGTCGATGAGGTTCTAGATGGATCTGTTACCTTACTTGACATCTCTAGCACCGCACTTGATGCACTATCCCAAACAAAAGAATCCATTTTAGACCTTAAATCAGCTTTCCGTAGAGGAAGCTACGATGAAGGCATTAATACATTTGCGATGTCAAGAAAGAAAATCATTAAAGATCTTTCAAAGTTTCTCGTCAAAATTAAGAAAGTCGAACAAAATTATTCACCAAAAACCGAAACTGATGGCTCAATCATAAGCCTTCTAAAAGAGGCCGAAACAATTAGTATAGCAACATTGAAATCACTTGTATTATTTCTGATGGGATCGAAAGAAGCTAAGGTTCGTGGTTGGTCTTTGGTTAACAAGCTTATGAAGTCTAAAAGATTGGAAAAAACTACTGAAGTGGAGTGTTTAGATCAAGCTATCTTGGATCATGTTGATTCAAAGGTTGTTATGAAGCATTTAGAAACATTAGAGATGGTTGTTCTTGATCTTGAGAAAGAGTTGGAATTTGTTTCTAGATGCTTTGTAAAATCTAGAGTTTCACTCCTAAATATACTTAACAATTAATACTTAGATGTAACTAGGAAACTATACCAATTTTGTAAAGATGAGAATTTTTTCTAAATACATTATGGAAATTATATGATTTTTCTCATGGTAATATGCTCCTTCATACACTTGAAATCTTGAATGGTATAATCATGCTTGACAAAATGCATTTCCTTTTCATAGCATATGTATAGGCAAACTTTGTATTTAACATTTTAATAAACGGAAGCAGTAAAAATACAAGGAACTCTTGTGAGAGACCATATTTCAGTGAGGCGACCTCAAAACAAGAAGTTTAAAAAAAATGATGAATGTCATAGTAATTACCTCATCTACTTCGGTTCCAAAATGATATTTAATCTTCGTAAAGACCAATAGACCATAATGTCTCTATCATCAGTAATCAAATGAATACAGCAGCTGCAATACACAAACAATATCATCGTGCGCTTGAAAAACAAGCTGTTGCAAGCTAAAACAATTCTATATCAAACGCTCGCCCAAACGTTCACAAAATGAAGAAACTATGGAAAATATGAGAAGTCACGGCCAACTGTAACCAAAAACCCAGGGTAATATACTAATATCAGAAGCACCCAGTATTTCATATACAAGCAACACCCTGTTTCAACCATTCAATTGTTGGAAAAAGAATCAAAATAGAGGTGACCCTTAATAGCTTTAAGACCCTCAGAAGAACTAAATCATAGGAAGCATTAGGATGACGTCAGAAAATGATATGCGCCATTGACAAGCCAGATCCCTTCAAACAATGAATTTAACATCATATTGCCAAACTAATAAACTCAAAGGCACATGACTTAGATGCTTGCAAACAGAAGCAGGGGCGGACCTATTAAGGTTGCCTGAAAAAAAGTAGAAGTTTGATTCCACCTGGTTTTGAACCCACAAGGCCACAACCGTATGGTAAAGAAGTTTAGCACTTGTGACCATTAAGCCAATAAAGAATTGCTTGAAATAGTATAACTAATTATAAGTATATAACTTCAGTTGTAATTACATACATTAAATCCCTTTGGACTTTTCAGTTTCCTCATTCATAATTGAATCGACATTCCCTGTTTCCCACTCCTCCTTTCCCCTGTTTACGAATTCCCAGCCATTCACGACTTCAACCGAATTCCCAATCGACGTTCAACGGCAGACGGTACCGAGGGCCTACCCAGACCCCAAAAACCCCCACGACAAACAAGTTCCAACAAAGATGTTACCTCAGTCCTCGGCTAGCATGTGATCAACTTCATCAAAAACAAGGTTCTTCATTTAGATTAGAGACAACTTCTTCATGGAAATTAATAGTACCACGGTTCCAATAATCACATGTGATGTAACTATGTAATAGGACGCCGCTTGCTGATAGAAATATGAGATGGATTTTCCAAGGCTTCATAACCTGCTCTTTCAGCAGTGATCCCAGTATACTTCCCCATCTTCTTCGGGACTTCCAAGTTCTGTCATCCAATTGTCACATCATTATAAGCAAAATAAAAAGAGGCATTGTACTGGCTTAAATTGAAACTGAGAAGACTACAAAAACTTAAAGGCCAAATTTCCTATGAAAAGAGATGTTATATGCTCTGTCCACACAAACGTCCCCTTCTCTGATCTCTATATTAAACTCAAAACACTGAACAGTGAATTTGGTACTACAGCACTAGTGGGATATAAAAGATTTGACTAGTAAGATTACTTATATAAACTAAGTTTTGATCAATGTATTGAATAACACACCAAGTAAGAATCAATTTGATGGATAAATCTTCGGTATAAATAATTACAAACTACGTTAATGACATAACTGAAAAGTCCTTCCCCCAACTACGTTCATTGTCATCATCAAACTATTGTCCCAGAATAAAATTTTTCAACGTCTCGAATAAAACAAACAATCAAAAGGCACAGCCTAAGGACATAGCTAATAATACTATGCTTTCTGATATATAATCCTGAAATCTATCCAAAAATAAGAGGCATCTGACCATTGAACAAAGCATACTTACAGTACACTTCTGAAAGTTCAATCCCTCATAATTTCGTAAAGTTTAAACTTTTAACTCAGCTAGTAGCCTAGTACCCTTAATATGGTACATCTTACATGTAATATAATTGCAAGAAGAAATTGATAAATCTATTAACTTATATTTTCTTTTCCCATTAACTTAACACATTACAAACAAAAAACTTGGGGTAGGCGACTGATCAACATACAACGTAAACATCCATTGCAACCATTGCAATCTTTTCTTTCACTCAAAAATAGGACAAGTATCCCGATAACAATAGGAATAAGATAATTTTGCATCATGAAAATACACACACCTTCGTTAAAATAAACATCTGGTCATAAACAAAACCTAAATTATAAATGAAAATCAAAAATTGCAACAAACCTAAATGACTGATTCTCTACTCTCTAGTAGGGCAAATACAGAGAGCTTGAGGAACTTGATGATTACGATAAACACGACTAAATATCCCCAAAACAAAACACATCGTCTTTCCAGACTCATTGTGAGCTTGAGCAATCAAATTCTTATATGGTGGTGTCACAATCATCGGCAGAGTGTGTTTTTAAATAATCATAATTTCAACTACTAATAAGTAATAACCCTAAATTTTATAAAACCCTAAGCAATAATAACCTAATTAACCAAAAAAACAGAGAACCCTAAACCTTAACATAGGTTCTTTCAAATACCTCATAATTTCAACTACTAATAACCCTAAATTTTATAAAACCCTAAGCAATAATAACCTAATTAACCAAAAAAAAGAGAACCCTAAACCTTAACATAGGGTCTTTCAATTACCTCATAATTTCAACTGCTAATAACCCTAATTTTTTAAAACCCTAATGACCTAATTAACCTGATCAACCAAAAAAATCAGACAAGCGTAACCCTAGCATAGATTTTTCATCAAATTATCCCAAAATTTCAACAAGTAATAACCCTAAATTCAAATTTAATACGAAAAGAAAAGAAATTACCGCTTAAATGTTGGAATCATCAGGATCATCCAAGTTCGTGAGGTCTGCTAATGAAAGTTGATCGATAGGGAGATCGTCTTCTTCGGCTTCATCATCCCAAGACCGTTTGGCTGTGGTTTCTGCTGAATCCACCATTGTTATTGAGTTCACATGAAAGAAGGGGCACGGTTGCGCGGGACATCTTTTTATAATTTTTTAACGCTAATTATAATTAGTTTGTATTTTTGCTGATTATTAACGCCAATTGTGATTTACTAGGCCATTGGGTTTTTGTCCGGTGTTTAAAACGTCAATTTGTCTTATATGAGACCGTCTCACAGTGACACGCACATAATTATACGATTTAAAAAAAGCCTATAAATTTAAAAAATTTATTTTTAGGCTATTTAACCCAACATGATAAAACTCTTTCATTTAAATATTTGTGTAAAAAGTTTGGTGAAACTAGTAAAATGTACCATTTCACTTTTGATAGCTTTGAATTGAATTAATTAAATAATTCAAATAATTTTTCTAAAAAATAACCAACTTTATTTTAAATATATAATCACTTTTTAATAAGTGTAATAGTTACCTCTAGTATTTTATTTATCTTTGAATGTTAATGCTGATACTTTACTCACAAAAATAGGCATCTTTAAAATTTAAGGCTTCTTATATAAACATTTGTTACTATGAGATGGTCTCGTACAAATGTTTGATTATCTAACCTTATTTATTGAAACAAGCTTAATGCATGCTATCACACAAAACTAGGAGTGACTCTTGTGTGAATCGTTTTACGGTGTGACAAATATAAAGTTTATTTTTAGAGTGCTCTTACGATGAAATTTTCTGAGAATTTGTACAAAACTAATTATTACTTGCATGTTAAAACTAATATATGATAGGTTATGTATGATTTTCGACTATAGTGAAAATGATTTAAAACTTTATTTCACTTTTAACACAGTTCAATATAGTTAAAATAAATAGATTATGTATTTCATCTGATTATTTCACTTGCAATTGAAAAATATCCACTATTCATCTAGCAATCTTGTCTCATATTCACAATCCAATTTTGTAAATTTTATTCTATTTTACTACTTTTTTATAATACGAAATTTAAAAGCTTTCACTCAAAGTCATCGTCATTATAATCATCATTTCATTACTTTAATGTTAATAGATGGCTCCTACTAAGATCAAGTATTATTGTCGAATGTTAGTAATTTTACTCTTGTTATTGATAACAAAAAGGTTGTTTTCGATTGATTCTTGATAGCAAACATCATCTACAACTTAATTCTTAAATACAAATTTCACATGATTTAATAAACCATTTTAATTTAATTTTTTATAATCTAAAACTATAATTTGGCCCCACCAAAATAAAAAACATTTACCAACTAATGAGTAAGGTCACTAAAAAGTAAAAACCAATAACAAGAAAATAATAAAATTCCAGGTAGAATTAATCAACAACAAAATAAATTTTATTTTTACATTTCATCAATATTGTTATCTTTTTATATAAAGTTAAAGCACCTACTAGATATCCCGCACAAGGTAGGGTCTGAGTGGGGGGTTTTCTTTTTTTTTTGAAAGATGCGGACAAACATACCCGTACCTCTAACTTCTAAGGAGGGAGTAAAAAGAGATGTGCAGTCAAGAATCTTTCCAATTGATACCTACGCCCAGTAGGGGTCAAACCACAGACTTACTACTCCACATGCAGATGCTCTATCCATTGAGCTACAAACGCTTTTGGTCATTCCAAAATAAAATCATAACATGAAACCAAAATGAAACCATAACCACGTACAACTTTATTCTATAAAAAATGAGTAACCTATAAATAAATTTTCCTTTAGAATAGATTAGGTTTTAATTTTTATGCACCAGAAATATCCAACATTACCGAACATGGAATATATGGGCATATCACCTATACAGACACTCTATCTAAACATCCAAAATCATGTAGTTTCATGTGAACTTTCTTTAGCTAATTACATATTTAAGTACACCTCCCCCAATCTTCATTGTCGATCTTGACTTATGATCATTTTTGTCCTTTCAAAAATGACAAATATATATTCAATTTACAGTTGTACAATCCACATCAAACCCTTTTTTAAATCTTTAATTATATGTAAGTGTCGAAGAAAATGAGAAAGTCTTAGTTAATAACGGTTATTTGTGAAATTAACAAATTACTTCTTTGTGGTTTTGATTTTGTTTATTTTATTATTATTATTTTTGTCTTTTTGTGGTTATTTACAAATCACGGTTATTGATTAGGATTTATTGGAAAAAAATTTGAAAACTATTTTTAATTTGTCACGTAAACAAAAATAATTATTAACATTTCATTATCTCAATATCGTTAAGCGTCTTCCAATATAAGTTTAGGGGTTAAATATACACAATTTATCTTTGTTTGTGATAAACAAAGAGGATATTTCTGATTAATCAATTGTAGCTAAATTACGTGCAACTTCACATAAATATTATGATATTTTATAATTTATATCTTAAAAGTTATTTTAATAAATAAACAAAATTAAAAGTTATGATCTAATAATCAACTTTATTTTTTCTATGTAAAAACTATTTATTATTTAATACTTTATTTGTTTTTTCTGCTCTTTTGGAAATTAAGATTTTAAAGCTAAGGTAAGACATTAAATTCGATTCTCAAAGGGGAATATTTATTCAAAGAGACAATACTTTTCAAAAGACATATGTCGAATTCGATTTTCAACTTTTCTTATTTTCTCACTTTATAATCCAAAAAAAACAATTAAGTTATGCCAATTAATAAATTAAAAAAACAAAGGTGAAGCAATAATAGTTTGAGTCCATTATATTTGTGCACGTGAAAACTCATTATTAAACCAACCTTGTCAACAACATAAACAGCAAACAATAGGAATTTGAATCTCCACAAAATCCACCATCTAAATTTTTAATTAATTTTATCATATTAATCTCTTTTTTTTAAGGCTATATCTTAAAATCCCCCCAAAAAATAGTCCTCGTTATTCAACCATACGTACGGAAGGTTCTTACAAACAAATTTTCTTAACTAGCTGTCCCAAACCCCAAACCATTTAACGAAACTTCAACCTCATCTTCCTTGCTTAACAACTATATAAACACTACTCAACCACTATTTCATTCATCACCCCTTCATCATTTCCTAAAACCAAAATTTAACTATCAAAATCGAGCCGGTTTAAATCGAGTTTTGATGAAGTAGGTTTTAACCAACTTAATTATTTAGGAAAAACGAGCCGTGTGAATTTGATTTCATTTGAGTTGGATTCTTAACCAACTCGATAATTTAGAGAAAGAAATTGTTCACTGATTCAGATTTCAATCGAGTTGGTTTTTAGTCAACTTTGCTGCTTAGAAGAAAAAGAGTCAATTTAATTGAATTTTAATCGAGCTGATATTTTTTAGTCGTCTTGAGCTGTATTTTTAGCCAATTTAAATTTTTTTGTAAGTAAAAGCGAGTCGATTCGATTGGTTATAATTAATTAGGAAAAAAATGTTGGCAAGTCTTCCAAATTTCATTGAATTAAGAGACCTCCACAAACGAGCAAATGACCTTCTCCAAACACCTCAAATCCAACAAACCATAAACCAACAACACCAAGAAACGACGTCGTCAGCTCTAGAAATTTCCGAAGCGTCATTAGAATTGCTAGATCTGTGTGGAACAACACGAGAAATCCATGTTTTGATCAAAGAACATCTGCAAGAACTCCAACACACATTACGCCGGGCCAAAGTAGACGGGTCGGATTTCGAAGCCCAAATGTCAGCCCATGGGCTATACAGGAAGAAACTCAACAAAGAGTTAGGTAAATGTTTAAGAACAATAAAAGCGTCAAAAAACAAGTATTTTACGTCGGATCTTTCGCTAATAGATCAAAGTCTAATCGTAGTAGTTCACGTTTTGAGAGAAATTAGAGGTGCAAATGTGTCAATAATGGAGTTTTTATTGACACTTTTGTCTTTACCTACAACTGTAAGTATTGTTCATAGCCAAAGATCGAGTTCATTTGCGTCGAAATTTAGAAGAGTAAACTGTCAAAGATTGTTGGAAAGATGCGATTCAATGGAGGTTCGAATGGCGAATCGAAGATTGGAGGAAGTTGAGAAAGCTATGGAAAATGTTGAGGTTGAATTAGGGTGTATTATTAGACGTTTGATTGATACTAGAGTTTTACTCTTGAATATTGTTAGTAATTAGAGATGATTAATGTAATTTTTGTACGTTTTAAAATAGTGATGTTTTCTATCGTTGAAGCAAGTATCACTTTTTAAAATAAAATTCAATAATTAATTTTTATTTAATTTTTTTTTAAATTGTTAGCATCTTGATTATTTCTATTTTTTTGAGTTTTAGACTATCAATATCAAGTGTTTTTCTGTTACTTGGTTTTTTTTGCTTTCCTAACTCTTAAGTAAATTAGAGCGCATAAGATCAATAATTAGAGACTAAGCTAAAAACTCTTTTTAAAATCAAAAAAAAAATCTTAAATTGAAAATGCGATGATGAAATCAAACATTTAAAGCAACATATAGGATTATCGAGGTTCATCAATGTGAAGTTGTGAACTACGTCTTTCTTAGCCTAAATGTTTATTAATTGATGTGTACTTGACCTGTTGACCATATATCTAGAGGTGTTCAAAACAGACCCGATGATTCGATATTTACTTGATGTTGTAACAAAACCTGACTTAACTCGACTTCAAAATAAATTTAAAATTATGTGCAAATCAATATGGGTACAAAAACCAATTTTATACCGACAAAAAATACATAACCCGAAATCAAACCGATGATCCAAACGAACCTTCTACTTGCATCACGTCTCAGGTCACCCTTTTGTATACGGGCCATTGACCTCAAACCGGTCCAAAATACGTAAATGGGCATACAATAAATAGATCGAGAAAACGCAAGCACAAACGTCACGAACGGCCCAAACAAACACGGCACCATTCATCTGTTTATTTATTTTTATATATAAATAGATCGACAAGCCCGTAGTTCTTCTTCGTCTTCCCCGATTAGGGTTTTGTGATTTTCGTCATCTGGTTTTCCCCTCCGATTCGCCGTCATGGGAAGAAGTAAGTTTTCTCTTCTCATTCCAATCTCATACTTTTTTGCTTCAGATTTGTATGCTGTAATGTCTAATTTTGTCTTGGATTTCTATGAAGATTTATGTTATCTGTGTTCGCATGTAATTGAACTAATTACGCTGCCGAAGTTGCTAATTAATTGAAATGATGTATTTGTTGATACCGAAGAAAGAGAAATGTGATGTTTTAGTTGAATGTGTATTAATTTAGGACTAGAAAGAAAGGGTTAAGGATTTTACTGATATTTTTGATTTCTCGTCAGAGTTTTTCGTTGATTTGGTTGCTAATCTACTGAAACAGTATTTCTGTTTATACTGGACGATATGAAATGTGATTAATTTGTTAAATCTGGATTACTTAGGACTGACAAGTGACATGAAATGTAATAGGATTTTTGTCGATATTTTTCGACTTCTATCAGTTTTTTTTTTGGTATTTTGTCTGTCAATTTGCTGAGATTATATTATAGTTTATACTGAGATGTGATTGATGTGGTTAAATTAGGACCGGCAAGATGTTACCGTCAGATTAAGAACAAGCCATACCCAAAATCAAGGTTTTGTCGTGGTGTACCTGATCCTAAGATTAGGATTTATGATGTTGGAATGAAAAAGAAAGGAGTGGATGAATTTCCTTTTTGTGTGCACCTTGTGAGTTGGGAAAAGGAAAATGTGTCGAGTGAAGCTCTGGAAGCTGCACGTATTGCTTGCAACAAGTACATGGCTAAGTTTGCTGGGAAAGATGCTTTCCATCTAAGGGTTAGGGTGCACCCATTCCATGTGCTTCGTATCAACAAGATGCTTTCGTGTGCTGGGGCTGATAGGCTCCAGACTGGTATGAGGGGTGCTTTCGGTAAACCTCAGGGAACTTGTGCTCGTGTTGCCATCGGGCAAGTCCTTCTCTCTGTTAGGTGCAAGGACAGTAACAGCCATCATGCTCAGGAGGCTCTTCGTCGTGCTAAGTTCAAGTTCCCTGGACGTCAAAAGATTATTGTCAGCAGGAAGTGGTATGTTTATTTCCTGCTTTTGATAGAATTTAGGTTTTTTGATGTGTAATTACAAGCATAATTGAGATGTGTAGGTGCGAAATCATTCGTTGTGCTAGACTTGGAGTTTCTTTTACTATGAGTCATGTTATAGTGCCTTTTAGATTTATTGTGACCTTTGACTTGCCTTTTGGTTCACCTTAGTTACCGGCTTAGCAATATACAACATATTTTTATAAATTGATTTTGCCAATTGGATCCTACCTACACTTGTGGGTTCAGATGTCTGTTGCATGGCCATGTAAAAACAAAATGGTTGACCCTTGATAGCAAACATGTTAAACTTAACATAAATAAGTTATGGTGTATACATGATCTAACATTCTACTTACCAATGATATGCTGAATTCTTTAATATAGAAGCTGTAACTGGTTGAATGTACTAATGTAATCATTCTGTTATTCCATGAGGGCTGTTATTGTTCAATTGTGTCTGCAAATTGACATGTTTAGGTGCTAAATTTTCAGCTATAGAATCATGTTCATTTTGTGAGTCATTGTTATACTACATTTGAGGCTTAGTAATCAGCTGCCTCTTGGCTGCTTTTAGTTTTTGTGCTGTTGTACGCACACAATCTAACATTGATGTGTAATTTAGCATTGATGTGTTAAAGACGTTTCATTAGTAGGAAAATGGTCAAATATAGTAGTGCTATCGAGTATTCACATAATCTTTTCAATGAAAACTCGTTGTCTTGAATCTGGATCAGTTCTTGTGTAAAGCCTTGAAAAATTTTTGGGTTTTTTTTGCTGTTGGTTTACTAGTTTTACCAATAATGTTATTTGTTTTCTGTATGCAAAACAGGGGATTCACCAAATACAACCGTGCCGATTATCTCAAGTACAAATCTGAGGGCAGGATTGTACCTGATGGAGTTAATGCAAAGGTTTGTATTTACTTTTTCTCTATTGTCATTTGATGTTTCATCTGTATTCGATCGGCAGTATTTTCCTGTTAGGAGATTTGAAAGGTTATGTTACTTTATGTTTGAGCGAGACAAGACTCTGACCTTGGTTGTTGCATATATATACCTTGTCGTTTTCTTGTTTTAAATTAAGGATGGTGTGATCCATGGTCTTGTGGCATTGGCTTCTCTTGTTCTTACATTTTTGATGTATCTTCTCTTCCTGGTTTACATCTAGCTGCATAAAAAGCTTCTGCGCAGTTGAATTTATTTGCTGTACCGTGCTGTGTAGTTAGTAAGTTAGCTAGGTTAATTCAGCTGTTGGAACTTTGAAATTTCATGAACCCTGCTTGGAAGTATTTTATGCATTTGAATGCTTAAATATCATCAAATTTTCAAATGCTTGATAGTGTTCTTATTGTTTGGTTATATAGCAGCCCGAATGTACGATTCAAGTTGTTGCTCTAGGTACTTCGAAGGAGAAATTTCTGTTGGTGTTCAGCAATTAATGTGCCCTAGATTTTGTTCTTTTAAACGTCTAATATTGTTTCTTATTTATGGTTAGATACATGTATTGCTAACGAAATGCTAAACTATAGAGTCGTCAAGTGATTAGTTTTGAAGCTGATGTTTCCCGTTGTCTTACCTTGCAGCTCCTTGGTTGCCATGGACCTCTATCTAATCGTCAACCTGGTAGAGCGTTTTTAACATCTGCTACTGCTTCTGCATGAGTGAGAAGACAAGCTTTGATACTTATTTAGTTTTGTGCTGTAATCGATCCAAACCTAAACTCTTTTTGGCTGTAGTTTTGAGTTTATGTCATTTGTGGAGACTATTACTGTCACTCTGTTTTGTTTCGTACATGTTCCGCCTTTGAATCACAATTTGCATTTTGTATTCGTTTTTGTCTGCCCATCTCATTACTCGCTGGTCGGTCTACTCTTCCGAAAATTTACCACCTTTAGTTGAATTCATGAATGCTGGATATCGTAAAATGGAGTAAGATTCAAAGTAGGAAATGGAATTCCCCTACAGGCTACAGGCTATAAATGTCTTAATCCTGAGTTGTTGCGTCTTATAGTGCCGCCTTCCTTACATGTGATGTAAGGGTTCCAAACTTCCAATACCATAATACCAGGCACCAGCATAGAGTCTTTATTTGTTGGAAAGTGTAACACAATGGGATTCTAATTTGATACCTAATTAATTTTAAATTGTTAAATACATTTTTATATATAAAAAAAAAAACTAAATCTGAAAATCGTGTATGTATTGATCCAAACTTGACATGATTTAATATATTCATTGATAAAGACGGAAAACTATACTAACGGATATTGAAATACAAAATTAAAATTAATTTCGGTAGGATTTGAATCTTACTCTTTTTGGTTTCAGAATATTTCTAATTTTGTATATTAAGAACTTGCAATGAGGGAAATAGATTTGGATGCACGTCCAAAATGCATGCATAATACTCATTCTTAATAAACAGGATTGCTCATATTTAATGTATAATTTTAATGTCCGCAAAATAATAGAATTAAAATCAATATAAGACTTTTCAAATTTGCTAAACCATTGAACCGATTAAATCAGAAAAATGTATCAAAACAGAGGAGTATGTTTACAATACATCACAAAAATAGAAAATAATTGAAAGCCATCACAAAAATTTATGATTTATGAAAAACTAAAAACCGTAGATGTGATGAACATCACAAAAATTAGAAATGCTTCAAAAATCATCATATGGATTAAAAATAAAAAACATAAGACATAACCAATTTTTTTTTAAAAAAACTCTATTAAGTCTTTTATACTTCCTTAATAGTAGTAGATGATATTGAAAGCCATCCGGACAAGTGAGTGGCGCCTTTTGCTGGCATCGCACTAGTTCCTAATTTATTGCTTTTAAGACTAAATTCTACAATAAGCATTTTGGCACATGTTGCACCTGCTCCACAGTCCATATTCAGTCGCCTTTTCGGATTTTCTTTGCGTTAATATTCCCACATTTCATACAAACAAGTATACAACTATACGTGTACAACTCTTTTAGTTTTAGTATCTATATTTTAAATTATTTGCTAGAATTAGTAACATATAAATTGTTCAGTGGAGAAATATCATCATTAACAGCAAGTATGTTGCAAGAAAAAATACAAAAATACAATTTATGATACACTTTGCCTAAAAAGAATTAATATTTCTCCTTCACTTTCCTTATGAAATTGCTCTAATCTTTTGTTTCTATCTAAATTGCTTTGGTATTAACGAACATAAATTTTGCTTTAATCTTTTAAAAAAATATAGTCATATAAAATTTTGTTATATTCGTCTCAATATTCATTTTTGCACTTATCTTTTGCTCATTTTTAGTTTTCAAGTTGTTCTTTTTTTAGTCTTAATGGACTGAGCATTTAAAAATCGTTGATCTAATGTTATTTTAATGTCTATTGAGTCCACACAAGTGGAAAATGACAAGTCTTTCTCATAAACTTATCTATTCAAATATACATTCTTTATTGTTTTACTCCCCTCTGATTCATTATATTTGTTCACTTTTCTTTCTGGATTAATTCATCCTATTTCTCCACTTTCCTTTTTCGGCATAGATTATTTACCTAAATACCCTATCTTCACACAAGTAAAGATCATAAACCCCCACTTACATTACTTAAAATACCCCAATTATCACCTTTACAATTATTATAATCACTTAAAATACCTCAAATATCACCATACAATTATTATAATCACTTAAAATACCCCACTAACGCCATAACTATAGAAAGTGGACTTGAGTTGGTGGGAATATTTATTATTCACATGATATTCATTCAATTATTCAAATAGGTGTATAAGATCCTATAAGACTTCCAACATCATCATTCAATTCTCTTTCTCCACCATCTTTTGGCTTTTCCTTTTTCATCACTCTCTTTACTTTCTTCCTCTTTTAAGATCAAAAACCTCCATACTTATTCCAAAACCCATTTCTCCAAATCCTATTTCCATGGCAAATCTTACCAATAATCCCTCCATAAACCCTAAAAATGGCTTCAACCCACAAACCTCCATTTTCCATAGTAAACGCCCACCAATTTCCCTCCCACCAAACACTTCCTTAGACATCACAACCTTCATTTCTTCCCGTCCTCACCTTAATACTACAGCTTTTATTGACGCTTCTACAAACCGTCAAATTTCTTACTCGGATCTCTGGTCGACTGTTGAATCACTCTCATTTTCTCTCTCCTCCACCTGGCATATCCGTAAAGGCCACGTCATCCTTATTCTCTCTCCTAACTCCATCCTCTTCCCTATCGTTTGTCTTTCCGTTATGTCAATCGGAGCGTTAATCACGACTGCTAACCCATTGAATACGACCCGGGAAATATCCAAACAAGTTTCGGATTCTAACCCGGTTCTTGTTTTTACGACACGTGAACTTGCCCATAAAGTATCCGGATCCGGGTCGAATGTTAAAGTTGTGTTGATGGGTGAGGGTCAATTGACGGAAGGAAAAGTGAACGTTGTAACGACGTTAGAAGAAATGGTTAAAGATGGAGAAGAAAGGAAAGAGAAGGAAGGTGGGATGGTGAAGGAAAGGGTGAGTCAAAACGACGCCGCAGCGTTGTTGTATTCTTCTGGAACTACGGGAGTTAGTAAAGGGGTTATTTCTTCTCATCGGAATATGATTGCAATGGTTCAGATTATCATCGGACGGTTTAGATTGGATGATGGTGGGGTCCACAGACATACTTTTATTTGTACGGTTCCTATGTTTCATATTTATGGTCTTGTTGCCTTTGCTACAGGTATATAGAACTATTTATTGGTTAATTAACACATTTTAATAATAATTGATTATATTCTGTATGTTCATAGTCAACTCCTTAATGGAAAATAGGAAACATGAAATTTGTGATATGATGAAGGCCTTCCTTAGGTCAACAAATTCTTGACCCATAATAGGTAATGGACACTTGGACACCTTATACTTTCGAGCAAAAAATCTGAAAATTTTGGTGTTAATTAGCAGAGTTTAACGCTTGGATACGTATCTGTGTCCAGCGGCGAAACAAAAATATACAATAATTTTGAAGATCCTATATTTTAGGTACTTTTTTCATAATGTTTGGTCCTAAAAATAAGTAATTAGACTAAGTTTAGGGTAGTGCAAATAAGTAATTAGACTAAGTTTAGGGTAGTGCAAACAAACGTCGACTAATATTTGAGGCCCCTGAATTTATGAGTCCGTGTGCAATTGAACAACTTGCACATGCCCAAAACCACCCGTGATTTGATGTACCCAAATTTTGGTATGGGAAGGTCTCTTCGTGAGACGTGCTCCATACACGGGTATAATAGCCCATTTAATACAAATTATTAGCATATAGACTCCTGGTTATTGTTAAGGAACCAACTCAACTAAAAGCTTAAGCTGATGGATAGGCCTCAGAATATGTTATATACTCTAACACGCCCTCTCACACGAGAGCCCTTTGGGCTAAAAGTGTGGATGCAAACCAGGCCCTCCTCATATCTGGTGCTAAATATTCTACTTAAATGAGGGGTGGTTGAGATTCGAACTCGTGACCTCTTGTCACGTTGGCTCTGATACCATGTTAAGGAACCAACTCAATCAAAAGCTTAAGCTGATGGTTGAGGCTCCAGAATATGTTATATACTCTAACAGTTATGATATCGTATCATCGAGAGACAGTCTCTCACAAGAGTATTTTTTGATGTAATGTCTTATGTCTTGATCACAGGATTACTAGCAGCCGGAGCAACAATTGTTGTCTTACCAAAATTCGAAATGAATGATTTGTTTCTAGCAATATCAAAGTACAAGATTAGTTACTTCCCTCTTGTTCCACCAATATTAGTGGCAATGGTTAACTATGCTGATCAAATCAAGAAGAATTTTGATTTGAGTTCATTGAGTCATGTTTTGTCTGGAGGAGCACCATTGGGAAAGGAATTGATAGAGGGGTTTATTGAGAAGTTTCCAAATGTTGTGATCATGCAAGGGTATGGACTAACCGAATCCACTGCTATCGGTGCATCCACCGACTCCTTGGAGGAGAGTCGGAGGTATGGGACAGCCGGGTTGCTATCTCCGAGCATTGAGGCAAAGATTGTTGATCCCGATAGTGGAAAAGTGTTGGGGGTTGATCAGACCGGTGAGCTTTGGCTTCGCGGTCCTACTATTATGAAAGGTAGTTTCCTAATGGCTTTTCCCCTCTATTATTTCAGTGTCATATAATTCGTTAACTTTCTCGTGAATTGCATATGAATGTTACTATATATAATATATGATGAGACTTAAATGAATGTTAAATGGTATAATCAATCTTCCCTCCTTCGTTTTCCCTTCCTATCCCCTCCTCTTTCCTGTTGGAAATACTTCATATATAAAGAAGATTTTACATCATTGAAATAGTGAGTTGTAGACTTGCATTAATGCTTGATGGATAATATTCCTGATACTTGATTTTGGGAAAATATGCACCTCATCAAGTATGTATACAAGTCAACACTCATTACCCGAGACTTTGTAGGCCCACGCCCACTGGTGCCCCGTGGATGTATCCAAAAACGAGTGGGCCCACAGAGTAATCATGTGACGAATTGTCATTGCCTACTATTTCCATCCTAAATTATTACCTCAACACATTCATAAGGTTCCATACTCAAACCGAACAGGGCCGGCCCTAAGGATGGGCTATTTCGCCCAGGGCCCCCAAATATCTAGGGCCGGCCCTGAAACCGAGCACAGGAATATGACTTGGCCTAATATTTTATTTCACTATTTCAGGTTACTTTAACAATCAAGAAGCAACTGCTAACACTCTCACTTCAGATGGCTGGCTTAAGACAGGAGATGTGTGTTACATTGATGAAGATGGATACCTGTTTGTAGTTGATAGACTAAAGGAGTTGATCAAGTATAAGGGATACCAGGTAATACCTCTTCTACATTTTCCATTCCGGCCATGCTAATTTCACTTTTCCTTTTTTCTTTCTGAGTTTTGGATGTATATTTTCTTCATACCTGGCGCTTTATATTCAACTTTAAATAATGGGTGTTTGAGATTCAGACTTATGACCTCTTGTCACGCTGGTTTCTTACACTATGTTAAGACCAACTTAACTAAAAGCTTAAGCCGAAAGTTGAAGCGTCAAGATGTATTATATTATATACACTCTGACATAGAAGTATGCAATGTTAAATAAATATGCTCTATCTCGCAATCATCATTAAAACTGATATATTGGTTTATGTAGTCGATAACTCGATTCTAATCTTTTGTGATTAAGGTTTTGTCATTATTGTTGCAATCTTACTATGTAAATTTCGCTTTGTATTTCGATTTGTAGGTTGCACCTGCGGAATTGGAGGCGTTGCTGCTCACTCACCCAAAAATAGCCGATGCTGCTGTAATTCCGTAAGTTCAACTTGAAAACATAGAGTCTTATAATATTGTTTGTTTAGTGTTGTGTTATTGCTACGCTTTCTGGTTTGGATGTACCTAATATTGTAGAGTATGTTGTTTTACACAACAGGTTCCCGGATAAAAACGTTGGTCAGTTTCCAATGGCATATGTGGTAAGGAAAGCTGGTAGTTCCTTGTCTGAGAATGAAATCATGGACTTTGTTGAGAAACAGGTGAGTTCAAAGTAAACAACATGTAACAATAATGATCCGATCTTTGCCTATTTCTATTATAATCACCAAATTAATTGAGTCGAGCGCCGTTACTATTTCTAGGGAAGGTAGACATTTGCCTAGAGTCTGGAGCTTAAAGGGGTTTAATACTTTCATTTATCAATGTTGTCATGTAGAACGTAGAACACCGTATGTAAAATTGTAGTGTTATTTTTGTCAAACACCCATTAAAGACTGAAATGAACCCTCTATGAAATTGACCCTCAATGTAAAGGGTCTATTTCTTTTGTTTTGCCTAAGACCCATAAAATGTTAGAAACAACCCTGATCGAGTCATGTATTATCAACTTTAGGCGAGAGAAATGAGAATCGGATCTTGTCTCAGTTGAAGCATGCACCACTTTTGTAGGAGAAACTTGGGTTCGATTCTCGATGTCTCCCTCCTCTAGCCCTCTCATTGTTTTCAGCCTACCCTGTATCTAAAAGCTAGACGAATACATTTAGAGGAGCGAAAATCAATTGAAAATGATTACAGGATCGGATGTAAAATGAGACATACTCTCTTTAGTAACTTATGCTTTTTATGTAAGGTGTCCTAATAGAAATGTAATTTTGGGCTTATTCAGGTTGCTCCTTACAAAAGAATTAGAAGAGTGGCATTTATCGACTCTATACCCAAGAATGCATCAGGGAAGGTTTTGCGAAAGGATCTTATTAAATTGGCTACATCTGGTTCGAAACTATAGTCGATTGTAGTTTTAACATTCCGGTCACACAAACAAAATAAAAAGTGATAGTAATATGTAACTAAAGTATGGACCTTATTCATGACATTTTCTAGGTGATCAACCTTTGTACCTAAGGTTGTTCATAAGTGTATATTCATCCTCTCAAAAGAATCAATTCCTTTCATACCAACTAAAATATGATGCCTCGTTGTAATAAGCTTTATCTTTTTATAAGAAGCTCGTATGATCACGTTTTTATATGATGAAATGGTAAGATAAATTTGTCCTATTATACTTCTTCTCTTTCATGTTCGAAAGTTAGTTCGACTAATCGACTCGAAATGGCTGGGGGATTTCACCATGATTGTCATAAAGGGATTGAACTCTAAATCTTGAAGTTGTGAAATCTCTTTCTATGCTTCTCATGGCTTAGTTACGTTTTAATGTGTGTTGTAAGTCATGCATGCTTTGCGCCTCCCATTTTTCTCTTTGCTTGAGTGCATACACTCCTCCTTACCCTCTCCTTGAAGGGGCTCGAGCATGGTGTGGCCACTACTTTCATCCCCGAGTACTAACTTGTGCGGGATACTGAGTTGATGACTATGACTAATTTTTATTCAACCATGCAGTATATTTCACTTGGTAGAACAGTAGTTAGGCATATAAAGTCACTCGCAGATAACTTGTCTCTCCAAAATATCGAATTAATTTTGAGAAATATTACAAGAACACAAAACTAAATAATTTTCTTCTCTTATATCAATTACAATCATAATCAACATAAAGGAAAATTTGAGGAAAAAATAATTTATAAGCATGTTTCTATTTTTATTTTTCAAACTTCTGCTTAGACACTAAAAAATAGCAAATGTTCAATCATATATTTGACAACTCATTGACAAAAAAAAGTTAATTTGGTGTTCTATATTGACAGATTATTATACTAATAAATTAGGGCATACTAAAAGCCTTCAACAAATACCATGGTCACAACACGTCCAAGTTTCTACAGTCTCAACCACCTGCTCGTTATCATTCACAGTCTCGGCTCGTATCAGGTGTATGCAATGCCAATTTTCGCTGTGAATGAATATACGAAAATCTGATAAACACGCACCAAGGAGAAATCGTAATCTCATTGGTGATATCTAGCCTTATTTCAATGATAAACAGTCTCCATGGCATTTCCAGTATAATTCCTGCCGAAATAAGTGGCAGATCGATCACAAGGTATTGCATTACCTCTTACCTCAACTCGAAGTGAGGATATAAAGGAGACTTTCGGCATCCTCCTCCACATTGAACAGACGACGGTCCACGTTTTTGAGCCAAAACCGGAGTGTTTCAGGTGTAGCAATGCTGGTGTTCACTGCATATGAGAATCTGGAAATCTCATAAACAAGCAGCAAGGAGAAATCGTACCCTCATGAGTCGGTGGGTAGAGATCAGATATTTGGCCTACTTACAATGATAAAGTCTTCGTGGCCTTTCCAGTACCATTCCTGCCGAAATAAGTGGCTGGTCAATCACAAGGTATTGCAGTGTCTCTTACCTCAACTCTAGGGGAGGATGTGAAGATAAACTTTCAGTTTTCTCCAAGTACAAACTGTCATCAATTGGCAGATAACTGTAGTTTGTGAATTTCAACACCATGATATTCCAACTACTAGCGCGTGTGGCTTGGGGAATGTGCTGGACGGACTATGGCAGATGAGTAAAGAATCGCATCAGTACCGCCTTTCTCCATGAGTGCAAAGTCTATGAGCCGAGCCAGTAAGCCACCCACCAAGTGTATGTGCCTCAGTACTAAATGTGCATATAAAGAGCAGTGCTAGATTATGGGACACTAAACATGTTTCTAGGTTAAATAGAGATCACTGAGAGACAAAATTTCAAATTCCAGATCTGAGATATACTATCCCATTTAATTTGCACCTAATTTCTGCTCTTGGTTGTCCCGCTTTTGCACCCTATCCTACGTTGGTGAAGGTCTCCACAACTTTCTTTTAATCTCACCCACAAATTCATTCACTCTTTTCATTTCATACACTCATTTATTGACCCCACTTGTTATACCAACAATAAATTAATATTTACACCTCTTTGAAAGAGGTGCAAATGAAATGGGACGGAGGGAGTATATAAGTGATCAACTGACCATCTAGTTCATACAAAAAACACTAAATCATTGCTTTAGCTGCTCTGACCATTAAGTGAACACAGATGCTACATAAAACATAATTACATAAGAGCGCAAAATTGGAGTATGAAATCACATTGTTGGGATTAAGACTTGGGCAATGTTGTTAGCGCAAAATTGAAGAGTGAGAACCGTAAATTAATCTCACATTTTTACAGATAAGGTTGCCTAAAGGACATTACATTGATAATGGTAGAAGCATCCTTCGTTTTTTCTTACGTGCCAAACGTACTTTCTTTGATACTTTCATGCACAGAAGCAACAACAATGTGACGCTTAACAAACCAAAAGCAAGTCGCACATGCCTGAAATATAGAGACACTCCTGAGAAAACCAGGAAAGCAAGAATAACAAGCTCCCAAATTACAAAGACCACGATATCCACCCTGCCAAAGAAAACATAAGTCATATAGTCAAAAACTTTACTCAAAGAGTGGATGAGGAGGAGAAAGTACTTAAAGTGAGAAGAGCTTAAAGCACAAAACACTGAACAATTACATTCCATCCCACTGTGAATAATTATAGCCTTTCAATACAAGGGATTTTTCCAACTCCTAAATATGTCTTGAGCAAAAGAATTATAAGAAAAATGGAGCAGAGTTACACAGTACCCTGTCTTGAGTCTTTTTGTGTCTTTCCAAATCCGCCTCAAAATCAAATTCCCATCAATTGTTTAGATAAACTAGGTCTAGATGCATAGTTAAGGGTCGTAAAATGAAGTGTTGAAGGGTTGGGAATTCAATATAAAGCATAGCAGGAGGAAAAGTGGTGACCAGAGGAAGGGAGTCATTAATTTATTTATTTTACGACAAAGACATGGGAGAAAGAGTAAATAACTTAATCTTCTTTCTTTATCAATTTCAAAATCGCAGAAGAGCATTGGACCTCTCCAGTTCAGTTCTTCCAGAATAGAACGCACCTATCCTTGATAACTGAATTTGTTCAACTCAAGTCACGATACAATTATGTATTCCGAGGCATTCAACAGAAAATTTGAGATGTGCAACTAAATTAAGATGAAAATATTTAGTAATAAGTGGCATGATTCATAACACATAGAAGTGATTGCAGTGGTAAGTGAGCAACTAATAAAACAAAGCAGAAATTTGAGAAGACTCAACTTTCATCATCCTAACGAAAAAGATTAAACCCCTAGCCAATCAAACAAACACTTATGCAAACTCTCTTAATAAACTGGAAGGTTTTGCTCAACAGAATCTTGTTTCTAAAAACTTTAACAAAATCCTTAGCCTCCCTAGGATCCAAACAACAATTATCTAATGTTAGGGCTCTCTAGACTCGTATGAATATAGCCTTTACTGGATTGAGATCCTCAACAGTAACAAATGCACTAATTAAATAAACTTAGAGCCCGTAAGTAAGCTACAATTAGTTTTAGAGATCTTTCCAATACTTGTTTCTTCCATCAAACAACATAATGAGAAACACAGCCTAAAATATTTAAGATATCGCCAATAGACATAGTGTACTTAAAACTGAGCCTAGTAAATCTCAAAATTGCATCTATCAAAAACATTCAGTCGAATAGGTTTTGGGTCCATTGGTCAAGGGTTTTTTTAATATTTTTCTTATCAGCTAAAAAATATTTGTAAGACACCATCTGAATTGGTTTCTTTATATCAAACCAGAAATCTTATTATAATGGGCAAAATACCTTTCCAAGTCTTATTTGTGGTATATTAGCCTTAATATTAGGTCCTAACTCGAAAATAATGACATGGAACTATGAAAAAAAGTCCAAACGAGTAGGATCAAGTCCGCTAAGTATGCTGAAGGATATAACTTGTACTAGTAGTTTTGAACATTCCTAAAGACCAAAAGTACTCCTCTTTTGTATGAATTTTCCCCCTTATCGTCACTAGGGGCTACATAGATTTGTTTCAAACCACTAATTGCATCAAACCAGAAGGTAATTTAATGATTTGGTGAGGTATTTTGGTCTGTTACTGTTGTGAACTATATAGTTTGCAATTTAGTCTAACAATCAAATTTTACATCGGCTCAAGTCGCAAACTATATTGTGGAATATTGACCTAAAACGGCAAACTGTGCATTGTTCGAAAGTTGAAAACCACAAACTGCACTAAACACAACATTTTAGTCCAATTTAAGGACTAATTCAGTTTGGTGCAGTTTAAAAAATTTTCTAAACTGTAATTTGCAATTTAATCTCTTCAACCAAATCCTCAAGCCATATAAATTCTAATCTAACCTAGCAAACCTCATCATTCCAATTACAATGTCCATAACCAAATATCAAAATTCTTCAATTTCACTATCCCTTTACAAGTTGTTGGTATCACCAAACAATAAAAATCCTCAAGACATATCAATTATAAACCTTAATGTAATATAGCCAAACCACACATGTCAATTACAATGACAAGACTTAATTGAGTCTAAATATCAAAATTCTCCGATTTCACTATACTATATCTATAGAAGTTGCTAATATCATCAAACACTAAAACCTCAATCATCAAGAACAACCACAACATCAAACCAATTTCTCAGTTACAAACTCATAATACATCAAGAACAGCAAAATATTAACAGCAATTAAGCGATCAGATCAGAGAACCTAATACATACAAAACAAAAAAGGTAAAGTAAAGTAAAACATACCTAGAAGTGAAATTGGAATTGGAAGTGAAAAAAGAAGTAGAAGCCCAATCATTTTTAGATCGAATCTGGTACTCTCTCAACTGCTCCGCCAAATTATGCCGCGTAATCATATCAATCTCTTTCTTTGAAACTTGATTCCTTCTCCCTTGATCTTTCCTCCTCAAAGATAACACGAAGAGGAAAATAAGTGAAAATGATGGAAACTAATGAATTCAAGGTGAAATTAATGGAGGAATTTCAACTTGAATCATTGGAGAAGAAGAAAAACTGAAGAAAAAACCCCAACTGAAATGTAAAGAAAGTGTGAAAATCGAGTCAACGATTTCAGCTTTGACTATCATGTTAAATGGGCCGGTTTCTTTAGTCTGTTTAAGTATGTTGTTTGGTGAATTAGCAAGTCTCTTATAACACCGCCTCACATATGTGATTAGCCCAGCCCACAATAAAAAAAAATTAAAAAAAGTTTTAAATTTTTATAATAATAAAAAAATTACAAAAAGTTTTAAATTTTCTTCAAAATAAATTTTGGAGTTGTCATGTTTTAGGGTGGAATAAGTATTTTAGAGTATTTTAAATTTTGGAATTGACCCCTTTATTACCAAAGTGTAATTGTTTTACACAAATTCTTACTTGAGACCGTATATTGTAAAGACGGCTCTCAAAAGCCCAGTCCAATTCTAAATATATATTGTTACAACTCTAAATATAAATTTGGGTTGGATTTTTGAAAGTTGTGTTTATAAAAGACGGTCCCTCAAGAGAGCACTTGATTATTTTATGTCTTAAAGTAGGCAGTTTAAACGCATGATGCATGTTGAAGAAATGTTAAGGCTTGAAGTATAGACTTTAGCTTAGGACTAGAGATTTAGAATGGCATTTTAATGATTAGAGTAGTTAGTTGAATGAATATTTTTAAGTCTTAGAATATGTGTTTTAAGGTTTGAAGTTATTAAGTAAAAAACAACGGGCTGAATGAGAAGTCCCACTAGTATTACGGTATCATTGGCTTATCATGATACACATTCTTAAATGACACAATTTAAAGTGAATCATCTCTATTGAATTGACTAATATACATTTACGGTCCGTTTGGTTGATTGTACTAAATAGTGGTAATGAAAATGAGATGATTGAAGTTGGAAAAGCATAGTCATCAATGTAGCAAAAGATTTTTCAACCAAAATTATACTCCCTCCGTTCCAGTTTACTTGTCCCATTTTCTTTTTTTGCAATTCCTCATTACTTGTCTCATTTCCTTTTTTGGCTATCTGTTTTTTATCTAAAAACCCCCACTTTTCCAATTCTCAATACTCCACTACCACCTTTACAATTAATTTAATCAATTAAAATACCCAACTACCACCTTTTCCAATGGACCCACTACTACCTTAAAATCCGTGTTTTGTCAAATGGGACTAGTAAACTGGAACGGAGGGAGTACTAATTTTTATTACCATTAAATACTACCATTTAAATACCACCTACCAAACAGGTTGTTAATGTGTTAAAGTGATAATCCACAAATTTAAGTGTTCAATTAGAAAAATAAACTGATTATATAATTTATAGTATGTCTCATAGTGAAACAATCTCATACAATACGAGTTGATTACGATAATACATGGAGGTGCTTGAAAAAATAGTTTATTTTGATACAATTAGAGGATTTGGTTGTCAAACCAGCAAATACTACTTATGAATAAGTTGTTTTTGAACAAGTTTCTCATAGCAGCGGGTTCAAAATAACTTGATCAAACCTGTTAATTAAATTAATTAGTCAAATCAACCATTATAATCAGCTATCAGTCATTTGTCAAACGCCCCACAACCTCATTAAAAGAGTAAAGTGCAACTTGGAACATTAGAAATAGTAGTTGGTCAGGCCTTCCGCTTTTTTTAGAACAGTAGGCCCATGTATTGTGGCTATGTTGCATACTTGGCCCATTGCCTGAGTAACCAAGCAAACAAATTATAATTCACAAATTCTCGTACGAGACAGTTTAACTGTGAAAAGTCTCCTTTATATAAGTTGAATGATCATTAATTAATACAATTATTAATTTATAGACTCTTTTTTTTCGAAATCGTCTCACCGAATGCTCACAGGATCAGCTCCTTCTACTACTTATTGTGAGTTAATCCTAAATTAAGATAAATAAGTCTAATTAAATTAATTAAAATATATCCTTCATAAATATTCATCTTTACACTAAAAACAATTATGTTTTTTACTTTATTTAGTGCGTCAGTTAGATATTAAAACTAAAATTCTCAATACTAAAACACAAGTCCTTTTGAACTTGTACTTGTGGAGTAATTTTTATATGAGACGGTCTTATGGTGAGACCATTTTTATTGAGCTGGCGCAATATATATTTTTTTGTATTAAAGTGATAACTTACAACATTAAAGTAATCATTTACAATTTTAATATAACTATTTTTTATAGTCTTAGAATAAATTATTTATAACCTTAAAACGATTATTTATTATCTTAAGGTAATTAATTAAAGAATTATACTCCCTCCGTTCCTTTTTGTTTTTCCACCTTACTAAAACGGGTAGTTCCATAAGTTTTTCCACTTTAGAATACTTTCTATTTTTGGAAAGTTTTCATCCCACTTTTACCCCTTAAAAACCCCACTTTTCTTACTTCACACTATTATTTAATTATTTTCTCTCTCATACTTCTAATATAATCATTACATTACACTATTATTTAATTATTTTTTCTCTGATACTTCCAATACAATTATTATTTTCCACTACTTATATAATTAAAATAATACCCACTACCACCAAAGATTCCATTTTTCTTAATCTTGGTGAAAAACCCAAATAGGAACATCAAAAATGAACGGAGGAAGTATTATTATATGAACCTGTCTCATAGTGACATATACTAATACAACTATACAAGACGAGATGAAAAAATTAATTTATATCTTTAAAAGATAAGAGTTTAATGAGTTGGCGTAGGCACACCATTTCAAAAAAAGAATAAATGAGAATGGGGCGGGGATTGCACAGGAGAGTCGTACCTGCTCTCGCATCTCGAAACATCTAACATAATTTAGAAACTTTTGTCTTTCGACACGTGGCTATCATTTACGAGTTAAGGTCCCACTTACACCGACCTTCCTGCATACCGGTTTTATCGGGTAGTAAAATATCTTAATCTGGCCGACACCATATTGGGACCCACAATCAGACCGTCAGACGTGGCAACCTTTCTATTGGTTGAACCATTTTATATCCTTCGCTAATGCCTAATCTTAATACTTAAATGTGTGTTACTAATTCTTAACATCCTTTTCTTTGTCATTGCCGTGGCTTTTTATGAGTAAGCTTCATAAGAGATGTTCTAAACTTTTTGCTAACCTTATTCTCTCAATTTTTAGTCATTAATACTAAATTTTACAAGATTTAGGCTACAGTAACTCTTCTGCGAGACGGTCTTGGCTGTGTAATTAGCATAGGTCTAATAACTTACTAATTTGAAGACTAAAAGGACAATTTTAAAACTTAAAAATCGTATTTTAAGACTTAAAAGGTTAGTTTCAATGTTTCTAATATCAACTTTAATGTTTGAGAAATCATATTATAAAGTTGAAATGAGACTTTAATATCCTGCAATTGATCTTTTAGTTACTATGTAAAGACTGAATATTTCTTTGTTAAAAATTTCTTTGTATATATGTTTGTTTTTAATTTATTTGACTATTAAGTTTCACGGACTTTGTATTTTGCAATATATATTTGGGACGCAACATCACTCAAAAAAAAAATCCGGAACGCAATGCTTTTGAAATTTTTATTAATTTATTAAACATATAAAAATATGTAATAATGGGAAGATAATGTAAGTTTATGATGGAAAAGATAAGACTAGAATATTCTACTTGATATAAGTTCAAATCAAATAATCAATATAAGAAAACTTTATAGTATCGTTTATTCACTTTTATTAAACAAACTTTAAAATAATTGGTTTAGTTTCACTCTTTTACTCAATTACTATATTTTCTATTTTGAAATATTCTATTCAATTTGCTAGATTTTAAAAACTGATAATGAAATAATTAAATTCTCTCTATTGCATCTTATAATTTTTTTTCTAACTCCTATATTTATTTACATATTGTGTAATTTCATTTGTTTTTTTAATCTATTTCCATTACATATTCCTATTTAACAAAATAAAAGTAATTAATATGACATATAGCAAATCTTAATCTTAATTTAATTGAACAAAGGAAAATAAGTTTATGGGGTAACGAAAAATCCCAATTTGTTAATTTAAAGAATGACCCTACATTTAAGGTATCTAAATGATGACCTTTATAAAAAAAAATTAATTTTAAAGTTAAAGTTTTCAAAAAGAAGATGAATAAGTGAGGTAGGGCCTTTTAAAGTGGAGTAGGAATGTAGGATCTTTGAGGCAATGTTATAATTTATGGAGTCACAACAACATTATTTATGTTTGGCGTAAGTTTCTATTATTCTTATTTCTTAATTTCCTTCAAAACAATATTGATTATATTTTGAATTTTTGTATATTTATAGAAAAAAGTAAATACATATCAATTGAAAAAAAGTTTTTTTTCGATAAATCTGATTAATATTATTAGTCAAAAGATAAAAAAATATGGCGCCTTTGTCAAATTATTTGACGATTGAACTCATCATAATGATATAGAATAACTATTATATCATTGAATTACTACTAAATAAACTATGTCCTTTTAAAATTAGATAACTATTAAAAGAAAATAAGAATATTTTATGATAAATAAGGATAGAGATTGAATTATATGGATGAAATTAACAAGTATCTGAGATTTATAGATAGATAAAATTAAAAATAAAGTATTTTTTTAAAAATGAAAATAATGGAAATAAGTAGAAAGAATTTATGCAAAATAATGATAATCATATCCTAACACTTCATGATGACTAAAATTCTGGATAACTCCAGAAATTTAAGGCCAATTAGTACGTGGAACTAGTTATTATTGACAATGAAATGAGGTTGAGTAATGGACAAGCTCATGAAGACAAGGATCATATAGACAAAAGTTTAAAAAATTTGTGAAAAAAAATCATTAAACTCAGCTGAATACATGCTTTTCAAATAAAATTTTAAATAATTTTTTAAAATTCGATATGAGAAATTTTTTATCTGCTGTTATCTATTATTGATAAAGTTCAAAAATACAATACACAACATCATTTTAGTGCATTTTTTATAAATTAGTTTTTTATGCTCGAAATTAAATATAAATAAATCAGTATCGTTCCTGATCATTTTTAGGCTCTAGGCGAAACATAAAAAGGGTCCTTGTATAAGTAAAGTTTCTGTTCTTTTTTTTTTCTCCAACTATGTATCATATAAATTTTTTTTTCCATCCAATTATGTCAAATAATGTACAAATTTGAGCTCATGTAATGATAAGGTACTTATGCAAAAACTAAATTTCAATAATCATCATAAATTCTACTAAAGCAATTGAAGAATGTGACAAGTGTCACAATTTTAAGAGTTATTTTCCGCCTAATTCTATTTAAGTTATTTTATGTAGTTTTTTAAATTTAATTTTATTCTATTGATTTGCTTAATTAATTTAACCCGTATTTGATTTTGCCTCATATGTTTTTCCATTTATGCTTCTTTTTTCTTCTACAATAGTCTTTAATAATCAATTTTTTTCTCATATGTTTTTCAAAATTTTTTTTTATAATTGTGTGCTTAGCACGGGTATGCATCTAGTAATGATTAACTCAATATGAACCTCTTTATAAATTGGGCACTAGACACTTACACCTCAAAACTACCCTAAAAATCTTATATATATATATATATATATATATATATATATATATATATATATATATATATATATATATATATATATATATATATATATATATATATATATATATATATATATATATATATATATATAGATGTAGGATCAAATGAGAAGGATTTTAAAATGAGAAGGATTTTTGTTTGATTTTTTTGGTTACTATGTATCCAAAAAAGGATACTATGTTATGAAAAAAAAACATTTTATAATTGATGTCATAGTTACCTTTCTGTGTTACATAGTTACTATTACAATTATGTGTTTTTGGCTCAATCGTGACCATAGATTTTTTTATGTTAGTGAAATCAAGGGTGTAGAATCCTTCTTACCCTTCTCATTTTCAATACCCTTCTCATTGGATCCCTCCCCTATATATATATATATATATATATATATATATATATATAGTGGTAATTAAAAAGGAAATAATAAGTCGTACCACTTTTATTAATTATATATGTCCAATTTCAAGACAGAATGATCAGGTGACTACGTCGGTTACAAGATTCAGATGAATTCTTTCTTGTCCACTAATAAAAATAAAATTAATCATAAAACAAAAATAAAAAAATAAAAAGGAATTAAAAAGAAATAATATCCTTGTGTTAAAACCGCGTTAAAATGAAACGTTATAAAACCCGTTACACCCCATCACACCGAAAAGCAACCAAACAGCCTAAGCAAAGCAAAAGCCACGAGAAGATCGAATCACTTCATTTCCACACAAACCCCTTACCCTTTCACTACTCTACTATTTATACCCCTTTTATTTCTCATACTATTCAATATCATATCATTCAATATAAGCATTTGCTTGTATAATAGTAATTTTTAAGTGTTAAGAAATATGGCTGATGAAAGGATTAACGAGACACCCGCTTCAGTAGAAGCTACTGATCGTGGATTGTTTGATTTCATGAAGAAAAAGGAGGATACCGCTGAGGGATGTAAGACATCGGAGGCTGAAGTTATCACCTCCGGTGTCGAGAAAATTCACGTGTCTGAACCCGAGTGTAACAAAGAGGAAAAGAAACATGGTGGACTCCTTGAGAAACTCCATCATGATAGTTCTAGCTCAAGCTCGGTAAGTCTTTATTTTTCTTATAAATTAATCAGCTTGTTTTGTATGAGACTGTTTCACTATGAGATAGACTTATATAATTAACTTATTCTTTTGATAGAGATCGTTTTAAGGTTATAAGTAGTCACTTTAAAACTATTTATAAAAAGTGAACATTTTAGAATTGTTAGCGATCACTTTACGACAAAAATCATATGTTGCATCAGGCGACCAACCCAATATAGATGGTCTCACCACGAGACTGGTCTCATTTAAAAAGTATTGATTAATTTTTATTCTATATTTATTTATTAGACTTTGATTTAACTATAAATGAAAAAACCTACATAGTTGTGCACCAAGCTTGTTGTGTCATACTCCATAATTTCAATGAAACTAAGATTTGTGATTTTTTATTTTTAGACTATATTAGTGTAAAATAAAATAATTCATATAATATTAATTTATATGTACTTTATATTGATATTTATTTGTAATATTTTTTGTTATTAGAGATCAATCAAAAATACACTTTTTAATATTATTATTAAAAGATGTAATATTACGTACATTTGACTCTTCTAAAATCAACTTGTCCAAAAGTTTGTTATTTTTTTCTAAATCAATTCATCTTGGCTTTCTAATTAATCGTGAGGTAAAAATTAAAAAATGATCATTTATATTATAATTTTTTTTTAATTATAGGAAATACTTTTTTTACTTGAATCTTTGATAAAGTACTCCAATTAATATATGATGTTTATTGTGTAGTCTGATGAGGAAGGAGACGATGAAGAAAAAAAGAAAAGAAGAAAAGAAAGAAAAGAGAAGAAGAAAGCAGGCTTGAAGGAGAAGTTGGAAGAGAAATTGCATCATGATCATGACACTAACGTACCAATAGAAAATGTCCACGTGGAAGAGAATGTGTACTCTACTCCACCATCTTATCCTGAACCCGCAGCACCTGATCACCACCATCAAGAGACAGAAGAGAAGAAAGTTGGTTTACTTGACAAAATCAAAGACAAAATGCCAGGTCAGCACAAGAATCACAAGCCCGACGAGCATGACTCGGCGGCTCCAGCCGCGCCGCAAGCCGAGCCGTGCGCCGAGGGAGATAAGGAGAAGAAAGGGTTCTTAGACAAGATTAAAGAGAAGATACCTGGATTTCATTCCAAGACTGAGACTGAGGAAAAGAAGGATCATGATTAAAAATGGATTAATTAATTAAGGATTTACTTAATTAATTATATTATATCTTATTATAATGCTTTTACTAATAAATAATTAGGTGGGATTTTTTTTTTATGTTTTGTGTTTTGCAAAGAAAAATGTCAAATGTTGTTTTCATTTGTCTTTTGTTTTTAGTTGAATTATGCTTTGTGAGTAAAGAATTAATATTGAGAGTAAAAAAGATGTTGAATGTTGATGGTATATACTTCTATATGTAAGTACTTTTGTGTGCTTATGTATGTATGTTTATGAAAATGGAATATAATGAATATTTTGGTGTTTTAAGTGTAAATGAGTTTTTTGTTTATTTATTTATTATAAATTTTGAGATGAGACAATTTTATAATGAAATCATTTTTATTAGTCTGGTTTATGTACAATTAGTATGTTAAATAATTACTTTTTAAAGTGATCAATTAATTAAATAAATTGGCTAGATATATGGATCCGTCTTATGGTTAGATGGTGTCATCTGATACAAGGCGAGTTGTTGCAACAAGTTTTCAAACGAGACAATGTCACGGTGAGACCATTTTTATTGGGTTAAATAACTACTTATAAGTTATAACCTTAATAAAGTAGAGCCTTAAAATGATCACTCATAACTTAAAGTAATCACTAGGGATGGCAACGGGTCGGATCTGGACCGGGTCTACATGGACCCGGATCCAGATCCGTTGTCACAAGTAAGACCCAGATCCGGATCCGGATCCGCGGGTCTAAAATTTGAGGACCCAGACCCGGATCCATGGATACTGCGGATCCAGTATCGGATACGGGTTCAAAACGAGTCCGACTTATTTGCGTGTTTTATTAAATTTTGCATCGTATTGAGATTGCGATTGAATTATATATATTGATTGACTAATGATATTATCTATCATCAAAATTACATGTTAGCTCAAATAAGATAAACCAAAAAACATTCACTTGATAGCTCCAACAATCAGCTAAAACATTGCAGCCTGAATATCCACAACACTAATAATGAATTAATTGCTCCTGCATTTTCATATATGCATTATATTGTTTAATGGATTCAATGATAATTAGTTTATTCTAATCAAAAGAAATAATCAAAGCAACAAAATAAAAAGAATTACAATATATCAAAATTGGACATATTATTGAATAGACTCATCTTGAATGGTGTTTGTAGGGTGATCAAAATAAAAACGGGTCTCAAAGATCCACGGGTCCGGGTCCGGGTATATGATTGAGACCCGGATCCAGATCCGTCAATTTCAAAAGGATCCAGACCCGATCCGAATCCAACGGGTCTAAAATTTTAAGACCCAGACCCGCAAAAACGAATCCGGATCCACGGATCCGGGTCGGGTCCAAGATCCATTGCCATCCCTAGTAATCACTTACGATATAAGAATGATCAACTAATAAAACAAATGAAAAATTTAAATGAATCCGTCTCATAGCTAAATAGTCTCATATAAAACTTGAGATAATATCATTAGATACAGTTTCAACTTAAAGTAATCACTTACAATATAAGAATGATCAATTAATAAAACAAATGAAACATTTGTATGAATCTGTCTCATAGTTAAATAGTCTCATAAAGCTTGAGATAATATCAGTTTCATCGAAGAATTTGTTGTTTATATGAATATATAATATATCCTGACAAGAAATCACGTGTTCGAATCACCTTTAATTTAAGTGAAATATTTAACACCAAATATTAAAAGCATATAACATACTTCTTATTATTATGAGGTCTCAACCACCGAAAGACTACATGGAATTGAGGGGTAAGTTGAAGACTAGTAAACAAAAAAATCACAATTTTCGGGTTGGATTCTATTATCCGGATTTGAATTACCAATCAAACAAATCTATACTCATATAATTGGAATACCTACACTCGCTACTCAATTGAGGAAATTATTTACAAACCAAAACAGATTAACAGAAACATCCATTTTCCATCAATGGCCTCTCCTTCACATGGTGGTGTAGAAACTCCGAAGAAAACAGCAGTAAGCTTCTGGAAGAACGCCATGAAAAGGAAGCACAACTTCATCCAATTTTTCGCCATGACTGGAATTCTTCTTATCAGTATGCGTTCTCTCGGTCAAAAGTACCGTCTCCATGACCTTCAAGAAGATACTGTTGCACTTGAAGACGAACACCGTTCTCTTACCGATCGTATGAACCACATTAAATCTAGTCTTCGCCATGAAGCTTCTCTCGATTCCTCCGGAATGTTCGCCAAGCGTCTTCGTCTTCTCTTCGGCGATGATCAGTAATATGTTAGTTTTCTTGATTCCCTGAGGTTTGTAGTTGTGATGTCAGGATTTAGGGTTTATGCTATTATATCATTGATCAAGTATGTTTTGCAAAAGGATAACTGTATGAATTTTACATTTTGGTTTCTGATTGAATTTTGAAGCTGGATGTTAGGGTTTAGGGTTTATGCAACATTTTGTGCAATAATATGAACAAGTCTGTTTTTGCAATCAGTTAAACCAGGTCTTTGGGTTTGGAATCCACAGCGTTTGTTCTAATCGTATGTACTACATCAAATCTAGTTTTTGCCGTATAGCATCTCTCGATTCTTCCGGAATGTTTGCTTCTCGTCTTTGACTCGTCTGCTGCGGCGATTTGTAATGTGTTATTTTTTTCTTAATTATCTTCATTTTGTTGTTTAATGTTAGGGTTTAGGGTTTATGCAGCGTTTTGTGCAATAATGTAATCACTAAATAAGTATGTTTAGCAACATTATGATGGAACTAAATGAATATTTTTTTTGTTTTCTGATTAAGTATGGTAAACAAAGGTTTGGGGCAGATAGTGCCTCTTTAAATTGTGTGTCCTTATTCATGTGATGGTATAATGATTTTTGCAATCAAGGATTAATCTAGGTGGAAGTCGTTTGGTGTAATTGGATATTGCAATGTTGTATGGAATTAGATGTGAAAGCTTGTGCTTTTCCAGAGTGTTTAAAATTCTAATCTTGTCACAGTTTGACCTATGAATCTGCCATTAAAAACCAATTCATAGGTGAATCTTATAGATGTAAATTGAAATTCATTTAGCTGATTAACTGACTTGCTCACTTGGAGGAAGGTGCCTTATTGATTTGGAGGAAGTATGACTGTCTTGATGATTATGTAACAATGATTTTAGGCGGGTACTTTCTGGTTATAATTTTATATGCTATGCTGAAGGTGGAGCTTCATATATTTGGATAAGGATTACATATTCATGAAATCTCATTTCCATTGGGTTATGCGTGTGCTTTGTTACTTTAATAGATTGAAGGTTCTGGTTTATTTTATTAAGCTAATGGACTGAAGACACAATGAAAAGATCTTTGTTAGTTGCTGTTCAATGCTGTTTTTTTTAGTTAAAGGGTGATTAGAGAAGTCATGTTTAAGCAAGTCTTGTTCGTGACATGACAAATCAACGTATTCCCAATTTATTACTTGAGGAAAGAGGGAGTTTGTTTGCTTGTGTATTTAGAATGGAATGTTTCTAATATAGAAAATATTTGCTGATCAGCCTTCTTTTAGATATGGAGGTCACATGTAACTTTGTTGAAGGGTGGCTATTGTTCTAGGAAGTGGATATTGGGTGCTTGTTAATGATGTTGAAGCTTTGAAGTGGAATTGCGTCATGTAGATTCGTGAACATATCTATGAACTCACTCTCCGCTAATTATGCAGTCTTTACAATGGCAAAGCTTACAATTAGGGTCAGTTAAACCAATAAATCTTTTAAAGCGGTCGTCCAAATGAGCTCTGCTACTCCTTAAATTTTAATGTTCTACTATCTCCACTTGTTAATCTAAATCCTTCATAGTTGTTTCCACTCTTGCCCTCCAAGTCATTAATTCATTTACGGTCTTTCTCTCTCTCTTTTTAACTCTCTTGAGTTCTAACTTTCTATCTTCTTTACCAGGTTACTAATTAATATAATATATATTGGCCTTATGATGGAAGATTCATTTTTAAAGATAAAGATGAAAAAAACTATAATACCAGTTCACTAATTAAGTTAATATATATTGGCCTTATGATGGAAGATTCATTTGTAACATAAAGATGAAAAAGCTAGAATTAGCGGGACATAATATTAAAAGTCAAATTGCTGATTGTATATGTTTTGCTAAATGTTGATGTAACCATGTGCTTGTTTTTTGCTTTTCCACATGATTTGTTCGAGTTTGTTGAAATTGGCTGAAATGGTTTTCCATAATGGATAAATTCAACAGGGTTTTCGTGAAGCTTGTAGCTGATAGCTTAATTTTGTTTGATGTTGAACATTTTAACAGGGAAAACTATTGGTTGAGATTATTGGACTTAGACATGAAGCTTGAACACCCTCAAAGTTAGTGATTCTAATTATAAATACCAATTTATGGGTTGAATATTATTGGTCATGTTGAGTGCTTTTTTCAGCTGAATCATTAATTGGCATGATGATTTGGAATTTGGAGCAAGCTACCTTATCAATTGATATAATTGGCTTGGGAATTACGGTTTGATGATTTTCCATGAGGTACTTCTCTGGCTATTACTCCTTCCGTCTCATAAAATTTGCACCTCTTGATATAAATATTAATTTATTGTTGGTGCATAAGACAAATAATAAGTGGGTTGAATAAAATAAGTGGATGTGATCAATTATTGGATGAACTTATGGATAAATTTATAAAAGAACTGTGGAGACCAATACCAAAGAGAAACAATGCAAAGTAGGTGCGACAATTCTGAATAGGAATTGAGTGCAAAACTGCAAATTAAATGAGACATAGGGAGTATTACATTGCTACTTTGAAGACTAGAAAATTCCATAATTGCCATTTTGGTTGTGAACTTGTGATTGTAGTAAGATGCGTTTGTTATACTGTTTAATATCAACCAATATCACGAGATATCCTTCAAATCGGCCAAAAACATGGTTTTTACACCTTTATGATTGTAGTATTATTGGTTCAAGGGATTTAAAAACCTCTACAAGTTGGTCAATACGATATGATGCAATTATGTTTTTGCAAAAAATTTTTGGAAAATGATTATGGTTATTACGATTCCTCATTCTGGTTCGAGTTTTTTTATCCTTAGAGGGTCATTTTGTCGTTTGATTGATTGGAGATTCTGCTTTTTTTTAAGAGCTTCCCAATTCTGTTTTCTTTTGGGAGGGGAATGAAGTGGATATCAACAAAACCATGTGTTTTATAGTTCAGGTTTCTTCCTTAAGTAATGGAAGCTCGGTAAGGTTTTTGTATTTGTAAACACACTAGGATGGAGCGAATGGCGGATGCATACCAAATAGCATAGTCAAATAATTGATAGATATGAGATATCTGTGTATCACTTTGAGGGAATGTGCATGTTAGTGAAGCTTATGTTAGTGAGGCTCTTATTGTGTAGCAAGGATTCAGTTCAGGGATGGCATTTTTATTCTGATTGTATGTATGGTTGACTTGTTATAATATCAATGATATATACAAGTTGTGCCACTTGATTTTTTGGTACTTAACGTAAGAGAAGAAAGGAAACAAATGGCAGTTCAGTTCAGATTAGATCATGGGAATGTTGGGTCACTTACAAGGTCTTTTGGACAAAGGTTTTTACATCTTATGTTTGCAAAGAGACTAAGGGGATTGGAAAAACGGTAATGACTATTTGAAGGAAGAGGAAAAAATATTAAGTGGGTATTTAGAACAAGTTGGACATAAAATGGGGTTGGGATTATCATTGATGAACGATCAATCAAAGATGTGAGGTTTGTAGGAAGAGTGATAGGATCTAAGTGGATTGGAAAAAAGGGTATTTGGAGGAAGAGGAAGAAATATTAAGTGGGTATTTAGAACAAGTTGGACATAAAATGGGGTTGGGATTATCATTGATTAAAGATAATATGTGGTGGAGAAATTTTAAATGCTTTAATGTGCATGCGCTACCAAAGTGCTCAAAAAGAATATGATATTATTCATGGAGGGTTCATAAATGGAGAACGTCTGAATGTTCATATTAGGATTAGTAGTTATGAATTTGATATTATTCATGGAAGGTTTGGATATGGAATAAGGAATGGGGGAGTCTTGGGTTTTTGCATTGTATTATGAGTTGATGGTTGTTAGCATATGGTTTGAGAACAAAGATAAGTGTTTGATGAACTTTTCAAAGTGGAGCAATGCTACCCGGAGAAGAGATAGAAGTCATTGCCTTGAGCCCTTGACTGTAAAGTCATACCAAGGAGTTTTTAGTTGAATTTTATTAGTTTCCCACTTCTAATGTACACATAGAATAAGGTAAAAGAATAGGAGAAATCAAAGACAACAGAGAATAAGATAGTGGGGACTTGGCATTTTTGTTTGAATTGAGGAAATTAGAGTGAAAGGAGAGAGATTAATTTGGAGAAATACATCTTGGTTTCGTTACTAGGGGAGAGAGTTTTAAACAGGTTTGAAAGATTAAGGCCCTTTATTTGTTGATATTCAAATCTCTTTGAAAGTGAAAAGATTTGAAAGCAAATAGAGTTTTAACCATTTTCCTCTCCTGTTCCTTCCCTCCTTAACAAACAAGGGGAACTCTTTCATTATTCCCACCCCTCCCCTCCCTTACCTTTGTTGCCCTTATTCCTTTCGCTTATAGATGGGTGATTTGGAAGGAAGATCGTATTTTGTAGTTTGTAATATCTTTTATTCCTTTCGCTTCCTTTGCCTCCTATACAAGGGGACTTCGTTTCCCCTCTCCTTCCTTTCCCTGCCTCTCGTCCCTTCCCGGTTCCCTTTGTTGCCCTTCCTTTCTCTTATAAATCCTTATCTAAACACACTGTTAAATGTAAGACTCGAGCGAAACTACGCATCCAAGGAAAACAAAGTAACAACCTCTACCTTTGAATGAACCAAGTGCTAGTTCGACACTCCATGCCATCATGCCTACAGAATGTCATAATGCAAGATTCAAAGCAACACTACATCTCATACTACACAAGTCACCTCTTCAAGCTACTATACGATAGTTCACCCATGCAAGGCATGCACCATATTTCTCACAACTTTACACAAACTCCTCCCCATCTTAAGTTCGGGACTCAAGGCATTAATTACAATAAAGTGATACAATGGATACCATGATCATGACCTATAACGTGAGGTTGCTCACGTGGCATACGTTTACCTGAGATATAATGCAGTCTTAGATGAACATGTTTATGGGTGATATTCTACAGGGCTTAAGTAAGCTGATGCCTCATCCATAAAAAGGTGCATGTATTCACGATTTAAGGATCTAAGCTGAGAACGTTGTTTGCTCTTTATGAATCAATGTGGCACCTCATTAAACATTTGTTTATAATGGACGGAGTTGTTGAGGAGACACATTGATCACTTGGCATAGTCCACAAAATCGGTAAGATGTTTTGAGATGTTTGGATATTAGTTTTTGAGGAAATAACCTTGGAGTATAGGTTTAAGATGTTATCAAAACACTGAGGATTTTATAAGTTGGTGTTAGTGAAACTCGGGATCATTATTATTAGAAATCAATTTGAATATGATCTTTTTGATATGATTAAGGTAATGTTGCGTATATTTAACCCTTAAAATCTTACCTAAAAAGGAGTTATTTATAGGTATTGTGGTTAAATAATTATGTTGTTGACTGGGTTAGGGCTACACAAATATGATGAAAATCTCTAAAGGTTTTCCTCATAAACTTGGTTGATTGCCAAGAGCCCAAGGCGATTTGAAATGGATGGAGGAGTACTTCAATCATAGTACGAAATAGTATCCAGTTGTAAAGGTTTTTAAACTTTGCTATAACGTAACATCAAAATCATGTGCATCAATTGTATAAGTTGTTTAGCGACGATTTTTCACTATAAAGATTAGAGCCAATAGGGCAATATATAGTACGATGCTATGGGATAGCTTGGCTTGGGCTTAGCATGTGGTAGGTGTTTCAAAAAACACAAATGGATAAAAATTAATTGGAGTGTTGACTTGTTAATTAAAGGTCCTCTACCCAAGGACCCAAGTTGCCATCAAATTGTTTCTGAACTTTTTAAGTATATTAGATGCCAGAATACGACTACCAGTCATCCCTTCCTTCTATGCATGAATAATAATAAAGAAATTGCAATAACAAAAAAGAATATTAAAACAAAAAAACATGTAATACAACTTGCAAATCTTTCCCCACCCAAAAAATCCCCACCCAGATTCTATGCAAATTATAAAGACATTATTATGGCGTCAATATACTTAATCGTTAAAAATTCATTTTTTTAAATAACACTAATTCTTAAATGAAGCTGTCTCCTTAGGTCGACCCAATATATATTTTTTTGTTTTAAAATGATTACTTATAATGTTGAAGTGATCACTCTTAATCTTTATATAACTTTTTATAGTCTTAGAGTGATTACTTATAATCTTAAAATGATTTCTTATTATCTAAAGTAATAAATTGAAGAAATGAGCTATTATATGGATCCGTCTCATGGTGAGACGGTCTCATACAAGACGAGCTGTTTAAATAAATAGTTGAAAATTGGATATTGTTTCAATTAAAGAGTTGATTACGATTCTCATCTAACTTTTCCTTTTTCTCAACCTATTTTATAAAAAAAAAATATAAATAATTAGTTTTTTGTCAAATTAAAATGAAAAAACACCTATATAAAAACCCCCACCCTTGAATGTGCGCATCTCTCTTTACTCCTGCCTTGGGGAACGGATATGATTTATTCGTATCTTTCAGAAAAAAGAAAAACTCCCACCCGAATCATACTTTGTGCGGAATAATAAGAGTCCTTTATCTTTGCCTTTACCTTTACACGCCTATATAAAACCCATTACCCCCTCTCCCCATCTAATAATCGGTCCTCCTCCGTCCCTTTTACTCCACTATGGTCGACAAGGAGGGTTCAAGAAGGGGGAGAGAATTTTGTTTATCAAATAAGAAGCCCCCACATTTTAGCACCTAATCTACAACATCATTGAATTGACCCACATTTTTGTCATACCAAATGCTTGTTTGACAAATGCTTGTTGGTTGAAAGTATCGGTTAATTTGACTAAAGTATTGGCTAACAAGCTACTATTATGTTAGCTGTTTAAGTCAATTGTTAAGGAAATATTTAGTATGAATTATTTGTTAAGTACCGGCTATTTGTTAGTGAAAAAATAAGTTAAAAGCCAAATACAAAAAAAAAACTATAATGAGCAACTTTTTTTTTATTTCGGCTTAAAACTAGCTTAAAAGTTAAAACTCATCAATTAAATACTTTTATAGTTGTTTAATCAATAAAAAAACCAAAAATTAAAAACCAACTAAAAAGTCTAAAAAAAACTAATTATCAAACAATTTTCAAAACTGATTAATTTTTCAATATTACTAACAGTGATGTCCTAATTGTTTCAAACTCGTAGCAAAGTACAACATAATTCAAAAAAAAAAAAAAAACAATGTACATCGTATCATTTGAATTTGATAACATTCATCCTGTGTTTGTACAAACCAAAGTAAAGTCTGTTAAATAAACTTCAATAAACTTAAGCCTAACTAGTGACCAGTCAGTTATTAGTGAATACTTCATTCAGTAACATTCCAACATGGAGTAGTAATTAAAGAGAACCAATTCTTAGTTCAATTAACATGTACGCCTAACCAATCAGTAATAACACGGAATGCTCACTCACCGTCTAGTGTCAAGTTACCAGCAACAAGTAGCAACTGGTATTTGTTCTCATTTCTCAGTTATCAGTTCTCAGGAGTACCTTCAAGGTATTTTTTTGCAGACACAGCATGTGACCCCAAATGCCACAGCCCACAACCAACAAAAACAACACGTTTTTTTCAAAAGGGTCCCACCTCCTAATCTTTTCCATCTTCACCGACACGCTTTTTCCTTTTTATTTTTCCTTTTTTTAAATCCAAATCTTTCTTTATCCTAATTACATGCCAAAACCAAATTATTATAATCCTAATTCCTAATTTAGTTACATTACTTAATTATTACTCTCTTCGTCAACAATAACGTCAAAGCTTTAATTATAGTATATGCTATATAACATATGAACCAAAAAATTGTTAATGGTCGTTAAAAAAAACTTTTTAAACTTATTTTAATTTTTTACTATTTCAACCAATAAATCTTTCTCATCTGTTTTCACTTTAGGTCATTGAATTGTTGTTTTGGTATGTAATTGTTTGATTAATTTTTAATTGAATGATAAAAAGTAAATAGTAGGATTGTATGAATGAGATGAACTCAACAGAGGTAAAACAAAAAATGTGAGATCATATTAATGGGGTTTTTGACAAATAACTATAGCGAGTAGGTAATAAGAGTGACTTGTATTACAACTAATTTTATTACCTTGATAGACCAATTGATTTTGCACAAATTATTGTAAGAGACGGTCTATTTGAGATTTTATTTTTAATTGGACTAGCCTATATTTTTTTAAATATTTTAAGTTGGCATTAAGAATAATGTAAGTAGGCCATGAAAATATTAAAAGTATGCATTAAGGATACGATAAGTAAGCATTAAGAATACAATAAGTAAGCATTAAAGATAATGTAAGTAGACATTAAGAATACGGTAAGTAGGTATTAATCTTTAATGGATTATTATACGAGAAAATAGCATAATCATGCAAGATCTTGTTTTATTCGTCTCGCCGCATATTTCATAATATTAAATTTTATAAATATTAGTTATGTAACTCTAATTATAAACGATCCAACAAACACATTAGAATGCGCAAAAGAAATTTAACGCAAGAAAAAAAAACAGAAATTATTTAAATATTTCTCATTTCTTTTTAATTTTTATAATATATTAAAATTAAAAAACTCCTAAATCAAATCTCCCCTATCTCACATTCTCACTCATTTTCCCTCTCAAATCATAATTGATTAACCTCTTCTTCCTCCCACTTTCTCTCTCCTCCTGTACTGCACTTTCTTAAAACCCCACCCCATTCCTCTCCCTTATTAACTCTCTCATTCTTCAAATCTAGTTGTTCATTACTAGTCTTATTCCTACTACTCACTTTCAAACTCATCTCAATATTTTTGATCACATATATTTCCAAAACAGAGGATAAAATCCCCTGCTTTAATTTTTTATTTTTTCTTTTTTTTTTCATTGTTTTTCTCTTTTTATTTTATAGCAATGCAGCCGTTGTTATACTTGAGCATTGCTTCATTGTTATTATCCTTTGTTGTTGCTGATGATCCTTACAGATTCTTTAACTGGAATGTCACTTACGGTGATATTTACCCTTTGGGTGTTCGCCAACAGGTTGATTTAGTCATCTTTCTGTATTCTTCTTGAAATTTTGATTTATGCTTTTTTATTGCAAGAATTGATTTTTTTTTTTGAAATGCAAGAATTGATTTTTAAATCTTGTTTTTATATTTATTTTTTGCAGGGCATTTTGATAAATGGGCAGTTTCCAGGACCAGATATCCACTCAGTTACTAATGATAATCTTATCATCAATGTTTTTAACAGTCTTGATGTTCCTTTCCTTCTTTCATGGTAAGTATTGTTAAGTATTTTTACTTAATTAATTATTTATTAATTATCACTAAAATAGTTGATTTTTAAACTTTTGTATATTGTCATAAAGTTGTACATCCGGGCGTCATTAGTCTTTTTTTATCGCTATCAAAGGAGAAAGAATATACATTGTCAGACAAAATAAGAGTATGCTTGTATTGTAGGTTTACTAGTTTGGATCTAAATTTTTGTTAAGTATTTTTCTTGTAAATTATCTTCTATGAAATGAAAATGAATTACATTTTTTAGAGACTAGCTTTTTTATTAAAAAAGGTGTGAGTGTTTTAGCTAGTTGTTCGACTCTGTACCAATTTTTTGTAAAATCTTTTCCTATAATATAATAATATAATTATAATAATAATAATAATAATAATAATAATAATAATAATAATAATAATAATAGGAGTAATAAAATGACGAGTAGGAGTATAATAATAATAGTTGATTAATTTCAGTGACGAATGTAATTGCAAACTTTTAGGTTGTCTGATTACACGTGAATTTAGTACTAATTAAAGTAAAAAAAGGTGGATTTTTGTCGTAGATCTGGATTCAGTGACTAAATGAATGGGTCGGATCCAGATGCTATTATACATTTATACTAGTCAGCTTTTTTAATTAAGCCTTTTCTTTTTTCTGGTTCTGTTTTCAATCACAGATATTCGCCAATTAACGAATTTCTTTCTTTTTCTTTCTCTTTATGCAAAGCATCCCTATCTTTTCTTTATTTTAATTGTCGTTTTATGTGTTTTTTTTTTCAACATAAAATTGCCCTTTTAATCAAATTGCTATTCTTACTAAAATAATTTCAGTGAAAAATAGAGAAATGTGGCAATCTGAATGAGTTTTTGACATTATTGTTGATTTAGTATGTATCGTTTTATTTTCCTATATGGTGGTAATGATTTCACTTGTTATTTGTCAATTATATTGGTTTCGCTTAATTAGGAAGCATCATTGTCATTGACTCAAATAAATATAATAAAGACTTTCCCTGTTTAAATTAACTAACCTCATTGGGTTGTTAAATCATCTATTAAAAAAGTATGATAACTGATATTGTACGTTGTTCTTGAACTTTTAAATCGTAAACTATACTCTAAATGACATAATGTCTGTTCTAGCAAAATGATTAAAGTCTCACAATGGAATTATGAGCCTTACTTTATAAGATCTACTTTACTCAGAGCCGGTCTTAAGGGTGGGCAAGAGGGGCCGTCGCCCAGGGCTCGATGTCAAAAAAGCAAAATTAATGGTTATATAAGGTCTATATAGATTATAAATTGTAAAGGAAAAAGGCCCCAGTGTGTCATTTGGCCAAGGACCCTAAACTATCTAGGGCCGGCCCTGACTTTACTTCTTGGGTTATTTTTGTTGAACATTATCAATTCTTAAGCACATTTATTTTGAAATCCCAAAAAGACTTTACTTATTTTTGACTTTTCTTTTGAAAAATGATCGATCAGAGTAGTAGTAATAGAAGTATAAATCCATTTCCTAAATTTCTGGATATTAATATAATAACATAATTATGTGTAAAAAGTAGATTCTGTTGATTTCTGTTTTTAGGCTGTGAATTTGAAAGTAGTTGTTGGGTTGTTTTTTCCTCTAAATTTCTGTCGGCAACTAGATTCAGCCCAATATACTAGGAGTATTTCTAGTTGTACGGATATATTACTAGTCATTTCTTATATTAGATGATTTTCACCTATATTCTGAGCTACATGAGGTTTGAAGGATTATTTATATGCAATCTTACTCTAGTAAAATAAAGAGAACATATTTTATTTCACCTATATTCCATTCCTCCAAAGGATTATTTACGTGCAAACGTCATGTTAACTTCACATAATTAAAAGGTGTACATAATTTAACGAGTCATTTACTTTAGTCCAATATTGTGCGAAACCATAGAACTATAAATCTTTGGTCCTATTGAAATAATGGACATTAGAAACAGCTAAAGGATAATTGAGGGGTGAGTAATTCTATCTTTTACAATAATTCAGTAAAATATGGGATAGTTTGTTATTGAAGGGTTTACATTTTTTTCTCAATTTTAGATTTCAGGAAATTATTAATGGAGAAAAAAGCAGGTCCATTGTGCCTTGTAATGGCACTTTTTGGGTTGTACTGTTGCTTCTAATTAAATTTAATCCTGCCCTTATGTCACGGCATCCTGGGCCATCCTTAATTGTTATATGATAAACGGGTAATTGGTAACGATGGGACCCACCAAAATTGTGTACATTGACTACCGTTCCTATTATTATGATAATTTGTTTGTACATCAATGGCTAATTACTATTTGTATTTTTTGAAATTTAAATTGTGGGGTTGAATATGATTATTTTAAAGAAATTTATTAATGTTGGATTTGTGTTTTACATAAGCATTACAGAAAAGCATGGATATGTTAGACAAATAATCACTTGGTCATTAATGTCTTACCTTGCTAAAGTTAAACAGTGTATATGTTCATATTGGGTCCTTGATAGACATTTAAACATGTTACTCTGCTAAATATCAAGCTGTTGTGTTTGGTGTGTCAGGAATGGAATTCAGAACAGGAGAAATTCCTTTGAAGATGGTGTATATGGAACGACGTGCCCCATTCCCCCAGGAAGGAACTTCACTTACATTCTCCAAGTCAAAGATCAAATTGGAAGCTTCTATTACTTTCCTTCTCTCGGATTCCAAAAGGCTGCTGGTGGTTTCGGAGGCATCAGGATCCTTAGCAGGCCGAGGATTCCTGTTCCTTTTCCCGATCCTGCCGGTGACTACACCGTTCTCATCGGAGATTGGTACAAAGCTAACCACACCGTAAGTCTCGCCCCCCTTTTTTGGTGTTATAAAGCCACTTCTCGAATTTTGGTGTGTAAGAAGTGAACCTTAGTCCTTAGGTAATGGATAAGTTATTTTGTGGTTTTACAGGATTTGCAAGCAACCCTTGATGCCGGACACAAGCTTCCTCCTCCAGACGGAATCCTAATCAATGGTCGTGGAAGTGGTGCCACAATCAATGTAGAACAAGGTAAATTCCCTTTTAAGATACTATGGAATAAAATTATTTACAGTACATGCTAAAGATTCATGCTTAAATTCACTAGATGAATGTCATCTTTTGGTTCTCAACAGGGAAGACTTACAGGCTTAGGATCTCCAATGTCGGGCTACAGAACTCTCTTAACTTCCGTATTCAAGGCCACAAGATGAAGGTGGTGGAAGTCGAGGGGACCCACACCCTCCAAACTACCTTCTCTTCACTTGATGTCCATGTAGGACAGTCCTACTCGGTGCTCATAACAGCCGATCAACCCCCTAGGGACTACTACGTTGTAGCTTCATCGCGTTTCACCAATCCTGTACTCACTACAACCGGAATCCTCCGTTATTCCAACTCGGGAGGCTCAGTCCAAGGCCCAATCCCTGGCGGTCCCACAATCCAGATTGACTGGTCCCTCAATCAGGCTCGTGCTATCAGGACCAATCTTACCGCAAGTGGGCCAAGGCCCAATCCACAAGGATCTTACCACTATGGTATGATCAACACAACCAGAACTATCAGACTGCAGAATTCTGCTGGACAAGTGAACGGAAAGCAGAGGTATGCTGTTAACAGTGTGTCATTCATCCCTGCTGATACTCCCCTGAAGCTCGCGGATTACTTTAAGATCGGAGGAGTTTTTAGTGTTGGAAGCATCCCCAGCAACCCCACTGGTTCCGGAATCTACCTTGCTACTTCTGTGATGGGTGCTGACTACCGAGCTTTCATCGAGATTGTCTTCGAGAATACTGAGGATATCATTCAGAGCTGGCATTTGGATGGTTACAGCTTCTTTGTTGTAGGGTAAGTCTTATAGATTACTTAAAAGATCTTGCATTACTTGATACCCGAAAGTTTAACATGTGTCTTCTGGAAACAGAATGGATGGAGGAACGTGGTCACCAGCCAGCAGAAACCAGTACAATCTCCGTGATGCAGTATTTCGTTGTACCACACAGGTGTGAAGAACTATAATTATACCCACATTAGTTCATTTGAAGTTTGGACATTACCTAATGCCCGATTTTTTGCGTAACTCGTTTTCACTGAAAATTGATTTGTGTTATTTATCTCTAGTGTCATTTTCATTTGCGTTTTATTGAATTGCCATTTCATTGAACAAGTCTGATTTTTGTTGAATGCAGGTGTATCCGAATTCATGGACTGCTATCTATTTGGCTCTGGACAATGTAGGTATGTGGAACTTGAGATCAGAATTCTGGGCACGCCAATACTTAGGACAACAGTTCTACCTACGAGTGTACACACCATCGACATCCCTAAGGGACGAGTATCCAATTCCCAAGAACGCTCTAACCTGTGGAAGAGCAGCAGGCAGACGCACAAGGCCGCTAGTATAATCAACTAGCTAGCTATCTAGCTAGTATATCAAGAGAGTTTGATAAGTTATTCTGTAATATTATTAGTATGGATGAGAAATTGAGAATAGAGCAAAGAGATAAGCAAAGCTTTTGCTTTAATTTGCTCATTAGATTCTTTTGTTGTGCTATTTTAGCACTAGCTTTAGTACCCAAATAAGGGTTGTATTATTAGTACTTACGTATATTTGCATTTGCACGACCTCTTCTCAAGGTCGCATTCTTTCAATTTTAATAAGATTGTTGCTGTTCAAGTACGTCTTATTCTTTCCATTTGCTTACATTTTTGCTTGTCTTTAGAACATGGCCGGTTCATAAAAGTGGCCAGAAGTGCAACGGACGAAGACTCATTTATAATTGATGAAACCCGTGACTAATCACATGCTGTTATGATCAAAATAATATGCAAAAAATAGACTTAGGGCCTGATGAGGGTTGTGTTATTAGTAATTCCGTATATTTGCATATCACGACTTCTCAAGTCAACATTCATTCGGTTTTAGTAATGTGATCAGTTAAAAACTTAATGATTGATGAAACCCGCGACTTATCAGATGATCTCACCGTCCAAATATTACTGTATACAACAAATAATCCTTATTCCCGTGACCCCTTACAATAATGCTCCTCACTATTCATTTTGAGGTAGGGTTAAATGGAGAATAAAGGGTTGCAGACGTTGCTATACTATTGGATCACTATAAATGTTAGGTTGGTCATGAAACATCTATAAATAAACCTAATATGGTTCCAAAAGTGAAAAAAAGGGCCATCAACATTATTGGACAATGATGTGCATGTGCACCAATCCAAGAGTCAATACTATGCAGAATTTGGCAGCATATTTTGACAATTCACATCAAGGGTGGGCACTAGGCACTTGCCAAGCTCTTACTTTTCCGTCTCTTTAATTTTGCTACATTATAAAAATTAAAGTGAGATTTTATTTGCAGTGTCTGAATCAAAGGTGGACACTAGGCAGTAGGCACCGACCAATCTACTTATTACTAAGAGAGCTATAATGTTTAGAAATTTTAAAATTTAGTTAGGCTAGGGTATTATAAAAATTGAGTTTAATTTGCTTAATATGCATAGTAGATGGTCATTTTAGTTTTTTGGGACCAACATATTTTAAATTTAAAAAAGCATATTTATGTACTTGTTGGGCATATTTGGCACAAGGCAATTGTAAGGATAGTTATTAGTCGATCTAAGTAATTATGAGTTTTTGAATATCACTATATGTCCATAACTGTTGTCTAATTAGATAATGCTTATGACTTATGGTTGCTGTTGAAAATCCTTGAATTAAATTAGTTAGAGGAAATATGGGGAAAATATTAAAACTACTATTAATCACCCTTATACACTACTTAATTAATTACTTTTTTTAACGTTTATATTTAGAATATATTAATTATTAAACCATAAAATCTAGTTAAACTTCTAACTGAGTTAAAACAGCATAACTACCATAATTTTAGAGAAAATAATGAAATTAATACCAACACTTTTAACTTTTGCAAACAACTTCTTCAATTATCAATTACTAGACTATGACAGACATTATTGCAGATTCTAAAAACTCTCTTAAAACAACTCATTAGTTAACTTTTAAACAAAAACAACATCAACATCCTTTTGCAAAAAGTTTTTTTAATCAGCCCATTAATTTAACTTTGGCAAAGATGATAAATTAATGAAAGAATTTAGTCTTTTTACATACCCTAGGGCTAGTCTTTATGCATCCAAAAAATAGCGAAATTGTAAATCGGGCCGGGTACTCGGGTACCTTTAAAACACCAGACATCTCTCTTGTTCGTTTCCTTTTTTTTCTCTTCCCTCTTTTGTTCGTCTGTAGGCTGGTTTAAATACCGCCAATAAACCGTCAATTCAATTGGTTTGATTTCTTTCTCCTCTTCACATCTTCAATAAAAATGGCGGCGAATAACGCTGACGAGGAGCTGCGCCTTCTCGACGATGACATTCGCTCGCTACCGCCTATGGCAGTCAAGGACTTACTCTCTCTCGAGGTATGCTTTATCTTCTCTTTTTTCTCTTTTAATCCGATTAATTAATTTTCTGAGTTGAGTGTTTGGATTACTAACTTTTTATTCTCTAGGAAAAATCGCATGTTATTGATATGTAATGCACAAATTGGTTATGAACATATTCTTTACAGTTATGATGCTTACTTTTCTGATTGAATTATTGAATTGCTAGTTTTTAATGTTCAAGGACGAATTGCATGAAATTGATGTGTATTGAAAAAATTGGCTGCGAAATTGTGTTTATATGCTGTTATTACGTTCATTTATGCTGTCATTTTGTTTAATTATTAATCGATGTTGTTCTACTTATTTGCTACATGTGCATAGTAATTAGTAACTATTCATCGATCAATGTTTTTATCTTATTTTTTATATATAAGAAAAATATATTCAATTAAAATCTTATTTCTCAATGCATATTTTCAATGTATTGACTTTTTATAATTTTATTTATAGCAATGGCAAAAGTAGTGCATCAAATAGTGTGATATTAAAAAATTTAGCAAGTCATTTGAGAACGGAAGTATATTGGTGTAGTTTTTAAAATTATATCAGAAGTAGTATTAAACACTTCTCGAATGCCAATAAAATACAAAGAGTAGAACAAAACGATCAGGAAGAAAGACTTATGCGAGAGAAGGAAGGGAGTTTAGGAGAAATCATAGTTTTATGGCTCTTACACTCGTCATCAAATTATAGTTTCTTAGATGATTGCTTTTGTGGGGTAGAATATTAAATATACTATGTATTTTAAATTCTGCCTTAAGCTCATCAGTTTGTCATAGTTGAAATCTCAAGTACTTGTTGATAATACATTTGTATATATTTGGTACCTGCAGTTATGTCCTCAGTGTATTCTTCGACTATTTGGGAAATATGGACCTATTTATTCCCACTATTCCCGAATCTCTACTTTATTATCAGAGGTCGCAGGGGTTCAGCCTAGCCAGGATGATCCTTCAACAAATGGCTCTGCTAAGGAAGATATTATTTGCAGTGTCTGTTATGGCATTCTGCAGTTTATATATATCGATGAGAAACAAGCATTGGTGAACAGAGGTTGTGGCAGTGACTTTGCTGCATTTATCTGTGAACTCATCAGGAAGGAAGGTCATCAAGTTGATAGCTTTTCACTTGAAGTTTCTATCCCGCCAATTATTCTGGAGAATGAAAATTATATCAGGTTGGTCATCATTGTGTGTCATAGTTCTTTAGTACCTGGTATTTCTTCTGTGTGAATTTCTTAATTTATTTTTTGTTTCTTCATTATGTGCTTTTGTCAAGATAGGTTGGTTCTACACTTTTGTTCTTTACCTTATACACAAACCATATATTCTATGTGGTTTCATTTGTTTTTTATTGATGTATAGGCTATATATGAAAGAAAAATACAGTTCTGAGGATTGGTTTAGAGAAATGCTTCACTCTGAAGTCATTTCTGTCAAGGATGCTCTGAAGTTATATCTAGTGAATCCTCTTGAGATGATGTTGGTAAGTAGGATTTAGTAACATATATGAAGTGGAAGTATTGTTTTTGTCATTTCAATGAAACTTGTATTTGTGTAATCAAATTTGAATTTGTTAAATTTTTTCATGCCTAACATATTTTATTATCTATCCTTTTGGGACAATTATTATGATCTATGAGGCTAAAAGCACGTTGAATTATTTTGCCGGTGGCTAGAGTAATTCCTTGAAATAACATACAAAATGTTTATCCCCACTTTTAGCTACAAGTACTAAGCTGCAATTTTGCACAGGGTGTCACATCTGGTTCAAGCTCTTTCCGTGTTCGATTGACTTACACCTCTTCTGAAATCTCAGCAAGGACTGGTAATGGAAAAGAAAATAACCATGCTGGCAAGAAGAGGAGAACAGGTGGGTGCATTAATTCCCACTTATTGCACTAGGAAGTTTGTTTGAGTTTTGTAGTAGTCTCTAGTGGAAACCTTTGAGATGACAAGGAGGTTAACATAGCATAGAAAATGTTTTTTTGGGGTTATTTAAATAAAAATGGTTTGCAATCAAAGGTCAATCAAAAACAATTTCTTTGTTATCATAAGAGGGTAAGGTTGCGTACATTTGATCTTCTTGGGAGGGAGTCACTTACTGTCGTTAGGATAATGGATTGTTGTTGTATCTGAACAACGTTTTTGCTGGTGGATTATTATTTAAAACTAAAGATAAGCATATGGATCATTAGGAGAGCTGATATACATGAAATTGAGTACTTGGTGTGCAATGACGTGCTTGAATAAGCTTTTTAAAAAAAATTAGTTGAATCTTAGGACTTGGGAGCGTTTCATATACAATGCGTGAATTATACTTCTATTATTTTTCAGACATCTGGAAAATTATAGAATTGAATATATAACGAAATGCTGAACATTTTCGGACTTGAGTTGAATTTCTTTTCGGTAGATGTTCTTAGTCCTATAAATGCGGTATCTCTAAGTAAATTGATAAATAAGCTTTCAAAGGATATTACTTTCCTAATAGGTTTCTTTTATTGTAAGTTGGATGTAAAGACTAAAGAGGATTTGTATTAGCTCATCAACGCGTTCTGCCATGAAATTGTGTTTGGTAAACCAAATTGTAACTGTGTTGGTAAGATGTGTTACAATGCTTGATTTATACATGATAAATTCCAACTACTCTTTAATTTTATTAATGTAAGTATGTCCATGCTTCTCCTTCAATTGCTATGGGTTTAGGAGAGAGAGTGAAACCTGGTAAAAATTACGACTGTAAGAGAGTAAAGAGTAACATTTCAAGTTCCAAGGCATCACTTGATTCACATGAACTGTATTATTGATTATCATTGTTACTTATTTTATGCAATATCTCATACGCTCAAGGTATGCTTTCCCTGTCTATGGGGTGCGTTTTCAGTGATCCTTATGTCTTTATTTTTTGGAGCAGATATTGGCAATACAGATGGAATGGGAAGTAGGTCTGAAAATGCTCATACAGACATTACTTCTGACAGCTTGCTAGAGAAAACATCCCTCAGATTATTGGAGAAGAAGGTGGTTCTTTTCTTTCACTCTCACTTTTGATGTTAACTTTGTCTGCTGAATAGTAGTATAATACTCATGCAAAACTAACGTCTGAATACTCGGAGTCTATCCTTCTGCTAAAATGGCATTTTTTTTCTGCTTTGCATGTATCTAACTCAACACTGAATTCACCCTTACTTTTCTCATACAACCAAAGCCCAAAATTTGTGGCAGAATTAGAGGAAAAGCTTAATTAAAATGTATCTAACTCAACTTTGAATTCACCCTTACTTTTTTTGTAGGACTTTAAATGTAAACATTGAGTCATGAATGAGCTATAAAGCTTATAATATGTGGACTTCTATTGTTACATCAACGACTCAATTTATCTTCATTATTTTCAAAAATTATTTCGTTTTAACTTGTTTATTTATGTTATTTAGATCCCGGGTTGCAGCTTGGAAATCCGTTGTTCTAGGACACCTATGTATATTGGTGGTAGATACTTGAAGGTATAATAATTTTCATACTTTATGCTTGATTTTTTGTGCGTTTGCTATATGTTGCCTTAAGGGTTATCGATGATATGGTAATTTATGTCATAATCATGTATCAATCAGTGTTATAATTGTTCAGTAGTTCTACTTTTGCTTTGAATGCTTCGGTTTATCAATTAAGTCCCTCTCTTTTTTGTTTAATTGTTCTGCTTCTTCTTGTAAGCTGGCTCCAAAATAAAACATTTTGATTCAAAGCGGAGGAAAAAATAAGCATTAAATGGATTGTTCACCTACTCAATAGTATGTGAAACCGCTTACATTTCATAAGATTTTGAAGTCTCACTGATTTCCATGTCTACTCCTACACTCAATATATTAGACTTAGAAATTAATCTAGTTCAGCATGACTTGACTTTATGTAGTAAACTAATGCATAGTTAGATGTGATCTAAGCTTGTTACATTGTTTGGGTATTAACGTTGTTGGATGCTGTCTTGTCGCTCTATCCTTTTAGTTTTTCCTCACATTCTTCTTGGGGTACCCCATCGTTTTTCTCAATCTGCAGTTTTAGAAAGTTGGGTCCTCTACTCTCTCGGTCTCTAACGTCTGATCTTTACCACCTATTACTTTAAAACTTAACTTTGCATGTGGAATAAATCAAAGCAACGGAGGGAGCAACTTATAAATAGATAGTTTGCTGATAACTAATTGAAAAAATACTCCATGTTGGAAAACTTTGGAAGTCGTTATCATTTTCTCAGTTTCTTTTTGAAATTAATTCCCTACTGCTCTCCAATGTTATATTAGAAAAAGTCCATCTTACCAATTTTTACTTGCATCAATATACTAACGGACCAGTTGGCCATTTTTAACCTGCTTTATATTCAGAAATCTAGCTTGTGATATAGTAGCACACTAACGGACCAGTTCATAAACATATTTTCTTTAAAAGTGTGTTGAAGGTTTTGGTTTCTGTTCAAGTTTTTATATTTTTACCATCCTTAATTGTATAACATACAGAGAAATCTGCTTGAATAGCTTGGCTTCCTGAGATAGGTGAGCACTCATGCTTTATTTTTATAATTGCAGCTCTCTAGAAATGTGAGTCAGTCACGCTGGATTATTGATGATGAAAGGAAAGGAGAAGCATCTGTTGAGGTTTGACCTATACATGGCTACGTGATATGTTGTTTTATTCCTGTTACTTTAGGGTTGGTAATGACAACTGACTTCATTAATTTTTGTTCTTATTTTTTAGGAGATTGTGGGAAATAACGTTCTTCCATTTTGCAAGGGCGAAAATTACAAATTCCATGCCGCTGGTAGAGAAGACATAGATGTACTAAGCATGTGAGTTAATGTGTTTGAATAAGTTCATGTGTAATCACTTCTATTTACTTCACTGGGCTGATTTCAGGTCCGGATGTTGGGCTCAGGACGACCCTTTATACTTGAGATTCAAAATCCTCGAATCTTGCCATCAGAGATATCAATAAAAGAGATAGAGAATAAAATCAATAGCTTGGAGGGAAAATTGGTAAGAGGGCACTAGATTGCTTATAGCGCTGTTATTGTCTTCGTTTTTTTTCCCAATCATTTGGATGCTTGCTTGAGAATAGTCCATTTTGCTGATAAAAGAATTTGCAATAACTAAGTACCTTGGTTAGTGTCCCACTTCATTTTTCTGCCCTGTTTTTAATATAATTTCATTTGAGGTAGATTTCTTTTGTTATCTAGGTGAGGGTGAAAAATCTAAAGATTGTCGATGATCAAGGTTGGACCTTAATGCGTGAAGGTGAATCAGAGAAGCAGGTTAGTTTACTAGTGACAATCAGTGTTGTAGTTTATTCTTTTTTTCAGCTCAGTTCATGCATATGTTTGACATAAGAATGCTTCTATAACACATTTACTCAGAAGCAATATGCAGCCCTAGTGTGGATCTCTCGTGAACTTGAGGAAACAGATTTGACAACTATATCTTCATTAAAAGATTTGGTGAGTTCTGTGTTGAATAAATATTTACTTAGCTCCTCTTTAGATGCAAAAACTTTGACAATATGTTCGCTTGTTCTATGAAAGTTTGATTGTTTAATATTGATATTCAAGTTTTTTTCTTTCTGAAATATTATTGCCTCTGTAGAGGCCCTTGCCTTGCACAGGGTGTGGGAGACACCTCTCTATTATACTTGAGCTTTAATTTTTCTGCTCTACAGGTGCTTCTTTGTGAAATGGAATGACATATCTTTATTTAAGTCTGATATTGTACATCTGTACATGTATCATTGTTTTAAGCTATATGATTCAAATGCCATCTAGTGGTCTAGCTATTATTGAGGAAAGTGGAGAGGAGGGAAACATAGGAAGGGTTGAGAGGTGACCGTAGGGAAGGAGTTACCTTCGACTTATCCTCAAATCTATTCAATAGTGAAGGAATTTTTGGCTTGCCAGGGGGGAATGTATACAGATTTCCTCTACCTTTCCTCATCGTGTATTCAAAGTTCAAACAAATTATTGTAGAAGTAAATGGCTTTCTAGGACTTCATACGCGATGCCAAAACACCCAGCAAATACAAACCCCCCCTATATAGAAGTTGATCCATCCTTCCATGCACCAAATATAGGGGTGAATATGGGTGAACGTTCGGTTCGCGGTTAAGTTTTGCGTAAAAGCAAACCAAACCGTTATTTTTTCAAACCAAATCAATTCGGTTTTAACTTTTTGAACCCAATCCAAACCAACTTTAGTCCTTAAAAACAAATTGGAAATTGAATTTGAATACTAAAAAAAATGTCATAGTAGCAAAAGTAGGGATGAAAAAATGAAATAAGTAAAAGTGTACCTTTGTTTCTAAGGTTGCTGATGTTTTTTTATCGCCTATATAAAGTAAAAGTGAGCTCATATTTTTTATTTAGTTCAGAATTTTGGTTTTCGGTCTTTAGTAGGCTCAACTAATCCAAGCCATAATATTTCAGCTTAGAGATTCCTAATCCAAATCCTAACAACCTTGTTGCCATTTGCTAAATTGCTTACATAATATTCCTTTTCTAGAAGTTTCATTAAAGGACTATTCTACCCGTCGTATTGTAGATATTGATTCCTCACAGTCCTCCAGTCAAGTTCTTATTGTACCAAATTGATCCGTGATGCTGATAGCTTGATAGCATGTTTGTAGCTTACCTTTTCTACTATAACTGGGTTAATTTTCTGAAGTGTTGTGATTGAACACCTTATTTCCAGCTCATTATCAAGGGATTATATTTTCTACTATATTAATTCTAATTTTCCTCAGCATTGTTGATGCTCTTTGGTTTGATTTTTCAACTAATTACAATATCTCTGTTTTTTATATAGAAAGTGTTACAGAGAACCCCAGTGAGGGTGCTTCATCGTAGAAGTCCACTAGAACGTGAAAAGATAATCCATTGGTGAGAGTCCTATCTTAAATAGATATTATTATTAGGGTCGTCCTTTTCTGGCTGGGCGTTTGGGCTAAGCCAGTCATTCAACCAGTTTCTGGGCTAACTGTTAAATAATCAGGAGTGCAGGCTGGCCAGAACTTTCCATTTTTTTATCTGCTATATATTGCTTTTCCTTTTTTCTTTCTAATTCTTTTATAATACAGGATGAATATTGAGAAGATTACTGGAAGTACCCAATATTTTCTCCTACATCTCTGTACACAGGTACTAATCTTTGTGAGCCTCTGTACTAGTTTCAATTGCTTGGTTCTTTGTGTTGGTATTCGTATAAGTGAATGCTGCATCCAGCACTTGTCACAATTGATAGGTTTACTTTGCACATTTTAAAATTTTTCACGGAACACATTTTGTTCCCTTTAATCAAATTCAAAACCTCTTCCCTTTTCCTGAAAAAGAAGTCTTTTCTTTCGGCCAAGTATTTTGGGTTTTTTTATGTCAGTAACATGGTGTGAACTATGAATAAGCGTAATGGAGACTAATAGGCTATCATGCATATGGATTGTTGTCTTAGTATTCGTTGTTCAGCTACTCAACTGTTATCTTGATACTAATTATACAAGGTCTATATTGTAGGCGGGAACATATATAAAGGAATTTGTCCATGGAGACTTTGGACGTACTCATCCAAGGTATGTTGATGACTCGATGTTGATGTTTTTCTTCTCATACTAGAATTATTCTTCTATATGTATACTTTCCTTTCCTACATCACGAGACTCCCTATTTGGTCATAGAATCCAAGTCATTTTAACGGAAGTTTTCATTCTTATAACATATTGATAGGAAATGAGATTTTTTTTAGAAAAGAGGGTAGTTTTCTAGACAAATGATTTGAAAAAGTTAGGAGTGTCAAAATTATTTCCCGTCCCAGAAATAAGTTGTGATGAATTGACGTGGGAATGAAAATGGTCCTCACTTTCGGATAACAGTAAAATGTTATACTCCTTATACTGTGCATTTTATCTTCCTCGAGCCGGGGGACTCAGCTTGGGTCGCGCTCTCCTGTGTGGGTATGAGTTGCCGCCGTCTTTCCCTCCCCAGACCCTGCCCATAGTTTTCTATGAGCGGGATACACTGGGTTGGATGATGATGATGATGATGACTGTGCATTTTAGTTGATGGAGACTATGGGAGGCATGCTGTCATATTGGACCTTTTAAAATTTCTTGCTGGTTGAAGGACACTGGGAAATTGTCTTTGATGACCACTGGTGTAACAAATTGGATTATTCATCTATCCTTGGTGGAGCTAGTGATTATAGTAGTTTTAGTTTTGGATTGTAACAAATTGTGATGAAATGACCCATTAAATCAAAAGCACTTCTTTATTTGTAGTTGCAAGTAACATTTACTATCAATAGTTAATTGGAAATAACCTTTGTTTTCCTCACACCCTATCCTACAAACTCATCCTTAGGTGAAGCCTATTTGAGAGCCACTTAATGAAGGTTGGTATAGGATAGCAAATAAAATAAGATGCATGTTAAAATGCTGAGCATACTCTTGTAATCTATATATAATTCCTCACAAGTCACTGGCAATTGAACATAAATTTATTACTTCCCTTTAGACTTGGATCCCTCTATCTTGTATTACATTATGGTCTTTTCGATGGCTGCAGCCTTGGTTCGATTCTGGGTTGTAGAGCAGAAATTCTCCAACTTGATGTAACGGATGTCAAGATGGATTGCTTCCTAGGTGAATGAAGGTTGGCTTTTTAATTTTGGGTTAAAAGCATGTTAAATTTTGGCAATTCCAACACGAGTGAATATGTGACCAGACAAGGCTCCATGTTTTAGCTGGCAGGGACTTTTTAGGGAGTCATGAGCAGTTCAAGGCGCATCTTTCAGCCGTTGTGGACTATTTGGCTGTATGGTTGCTTCTATCTTATCCCTGATTTCCTTTACAAGCAGTGAAGAATAGGTTATGCAATTTAAATTTATGTTTCATTTGAAGATTAATTATTTGCTTAGATTTCACTTTTCAGTCCTTTTGAGTTTACACATCAATATTAATATTAATATTATAAAAAATGGTTTTGCTTTTCTGTCCTCTTAGATGAAAATGTTAGTTATATACTGCAAAATAAACACTGTCAGCCTTGCTAATTGGCTGTTTTGTAGTATCGTAATGTTAATTGAATAGCAATATGAATCACTACAATAATTATTTCTTTCATATGATGAAATTAAGCAGCTTCTATTTAAAATTTCTACTTAAATGTAGTTTTTGGGTTTAATATAGGCAATCTTATTTTTGTAAAATTAAAGGTTAATTATGCCTTGCTCTTAGAAAACCTCATTTAACTTCACATAATAAATAGCAGTATGAATCACTACAAAAATTATTTCATTAGAGATTAAGCAACTTCTATTAAACTTTCTACTTAAATAGAGTTTTTTTTTTTGAGGAATACTTAAATAGAGTTTGAGGATTCTATATACGCAATTTTATTCATGTATAAACAAAAGTTAATTATGCCCAACTCTTAGAAAACATCATCTAACTCCACATGATAAGTATACAGGATTTGATGAGACAGTTTATTATTTTATAATAATTTAAAATCGAAAAATTATAAATCTTTTGTCTTAATCGTAAATGAACTTGATCTAACTTGAACCTCTAACAATTGGCCACTTTCTAAATTCTAATGACCAAAAGAACACTAAATTTACCCAAAAAAAGGCCCTAAAAACTCCCAGAAACCAATGGAGATACATAAGACTGCGGAAAAAAAGTCCTCAATCACAAATTGAAAAAATATCCAAATTTAAAGCACACTTCTCTGTGATTCGGTGTAGCCATTCAATCAATCCAACTTGCATTTACCATCTTGGCCATGAAGCTATACCGATCTGCCGCCTCGTCAATCTAAAAAATGTAGAAAAGCATTGGTATATATATACTTCTACATATCAACAGCAAAATTTCAGAAAAGCATTGGTTTATACTTCTATTATAACATCCAATGGTTTATTTATCCTTCTATTACATTAACGGCCGAGTGATGCACAATGTAAAAGTAATACTATGAAATTAGTGTTTTTTTTTTATCAAAACTTGTTAATTTGATAGAAAAATTCACATGTGAAAGTTATGCTTGTTCAAGTTCAAAAATTCTTGATAAAATTCTCAATTTCATGGTGGTAATGAAAATTTATAAAAAAAAACGTGTTTGAGGATTGAGTTTGATTCTTCAAATTTTTACAATTACCATTATTTATAATTTATACGTTATTATTAAACAACTCATCATGACACTGGGGTAATAAAATGTGAAAAAGTAACTCAATAGTTTTAGTTTCGTTAAGAATCACACAAGTAGCTCACCATTTTTTGTGTTGGGCGTCCTGCTCCATGACCAGCCTTACACTCAATCCGACCAATGATTGGGTTCCTTTGAGGGCTATTTTCCAAGCTTGTGCAAAGAACATGTTGCATTGTCTGCAAATACAAATAATATCTTTCAAGAAAGTCATAGATATTGAAGATAAAATTGAAAGGACATTGTTCATATTGATTTGATTAGGGAGAAAGTGATAAAATGCATCAGACAGAAAAGTGGAAGATGGAACTTAAATGAGATTAAAGAGGAAGATAAGGATACTATACAAATGATCACTTGAATAATCGAAGTGCAAAATGAGAAGAATCAGGAATTTTCAGGGACATATTGATAATATGTGGGTTGAAATTGATTTCATCGTTGTAGATTAGTATAAGATAAGGCTAAATCAAATAGTATAAACTTTGACAACGAACATCTCTCATGTTGATTTATTTCAATTTGTGTATTGTAGTCGAACCCATAGTTGTTGGGAACTAGGAATAATTTTGGTATTTTTCTTGTTGAAAGAACTATGTGCTGTATGTAATATACAGTAGGTGGTACAATGGCACAAGAGAACTTACAGCCAGTAACTTCAGTGAGTGCAGAGGCACCACACGATCATCATGATCGGCTGTCAATAGCATAGTAGCTGGGTACTGTGCAGAGGTATCAGAAGACGTCTCCCATGGTCTCCTAACATTATGTAGAGGCGAGTATCTGTAACCAAGAAAACAAAAAAACTTTACTTATCAAGATTCACAACTAAAAGAAATACATAATCATTCACTGACACTAGGATGCAGTTTGCAGTTGGGCTGTTTTAGAGCTTAACTGCCAAAGATATCCACTCTTATCCACTAACAAATGACAGACACCCCATCATACTAAAGACATTAAACCTCACAACTTACTTCAAATAAACTAAGCTTGGGTCTAACAACAGCAAAGTGCTAGCAACTAAACTGAACGTATGACAACAGCTTCTAGACAAAAACAATTTCCTAATGAACGCTAATAAAGTCTTCAGCATTCGGACAGATTTATCACAAAAGAGTCGCTATGATGATGTAAATCAACCATCATTGACCACACAGATGTTTCTGAAAATGGACAATAACAACCAAGAACAATCTTATTGGTGTTTCCAAAAAGGTAACTATAAGAAGAAAAAAGCTTCATGATAAGTTGTTTCTTTGCAAATTGTCAACTATTTAGGGTGGTTTTCTACAAACTATACTAAATGAGAAAATGGCACATGACCTTGAATCCAATATCAGATCATTAAATATTCGATAATCAGCTTCGACAACTATCAAGAGTCAAAACATGCTTACTTACTTTATAAGCCAGTGGAATTCTTCTTCTTTATCAGAGCAACCATAATCAGATGTCCAGGCATGACCTGAAAAAAAAAATTAACCATCAACAAAGAGTATCATTTATAAATATAACCACTTTTATCACGACAATGTTCTCTCACCAATTGTGAATTTGTGGAATCGGAGCATGTCCATAACACCAACATGAGCCAGAGCACAGCCAAAAACGTCAGGTCTCTACAACCACAGTCCACAATTATTATCAGATTTATGTGGGCTAAAGACTGCTATGGGATGTTTTAAAATAGTCAAGTGCTAGGAGAAACCTGATTAATGCAAGCACCCACAAGAAGGCCACCATTACTTCCACCTTCTATACACAACTTTTTTGGCTGAGTATACCCATTTGAAACGAGAAACTCAGCAGCAGAGATAAAGTCATCAAAGCAGTTCTGCTTCTTTGCAAGGGATCCTGCCTTGTGCCACTCTTCTCCATATTCACCACCACCACGGATATTAGCAATGCAGAAGACAGCACCAAGGTGCTTTAAAAGAACAATGCGACTGACACCAAAGGATGGTGTGATGCTTATGTTAAATCCTCCGTAGCCATATAACAGACATGGGTGTGATCCATCCAAAACAATTCCTTTTCTCGTAACTATGAACATTGGTATCTTAGTGCCATCTTTACTGGTAGCAAAAACCTGGAGACATAGAAAAAGTCACGAGTGTTGGATAGAAATGTGGGGGGTTTCGGGGAGGGAGAGAATTTTTTTTTTTTTTTTTTGGGGGGGGGGGGGGGGGTTGTGGTGTTATCTATGCATTGTAATGGTAGTAGTTGACAAATAATAAACACAATAACATTACACATCTGAAACAAGAATTACATAAACGAATGGAATAGAGGAGGTGGAAACATTTGAAATTCAGTGTCCCCTCTAGTTACGAAATGCAGCACAATTTCTTCGATCTTCTATAAATGAAAATCAACTGAAATCGAGCCAGCTAAAGAAATGCGAAATCATAAGCTTAATTGGAGTATTTGCTCCAATGTGTCACTCTATTGATCCCTTTTAAAACGGTCTAAACTGTTGCAGGATTCTTATATTTTTAAAGAGAAGGTGCTTTGTTCAATTAAAAGATTATTGCTATCACAAAACTACAAGAAAATTTTCACCAATAGAAATTTCATTCAGATACAGTTTAATTTTCCTAAGAAAAAAAAAATAAAAAACAGAGATCGAAAACTCATTGGAATTTGGATAGAAAATTTGAGTGCTCGAAGGTTTTGTAAAAATTTAACAAAGCAAGGCTAACACTTTGTTACGTACATGTCCTTTAAAATCATTACTCTACATGACGGTTTGATTTACCACAAATTTGTACATAATGAATATTCATTAAAAATAATAGTCCTTGTCACTCTGAAATGAGACAATTTCTAACTTTGATAAGACCGTTTCATTAGATTTATTTTCAGAAATAGGATCAATTCCCTTCTCTCCGTCATGACAGTTTGGATTACCAAAAATTTGTACAGAAGGAATATTCATCAAAAAAAAGTATAATCATCGAAAAACAAGAAAAAATACCACAGGACAACAATCATAGGATTGAAAACAAATACCTGATCGACGTGAAACTCATCGCGATCAAATTTGGGGACAACAGTTTCTCTGAATATCTTTAAATCTGGAACATTTGACTTTAAGTCACATTGGTAAATTATGCCCGGAGAAAGAAAGCTTGTAAACCTAAAAAAGACCACACTGTCTTTGCGCCTTGCAGAAATGTCGTCAACGGACCCAATGTCAAGGGGTAAGTGATGCAAAAGAGAACCATGTTCAAGGTCTCTAACCTCAAGAACATGCTTCACATCACTTAAATAACATACAAGAAGATGGTTTCCATTTACAGCAAAGGCTGATTCAAGAACATTCTTCTCGGACTGAGGAATAATGTCCGTCCATATATCAGGAGCCTTCAAGTCGACACGAACTAACTTATATCTCGGAGCATCTTTATTAGTTCGAAATGTAAAAACTGTGCCATCATTAGCAACAACCCCATAAGCTGCATCGAAACTATCAATGAGCCTTGTGAAAGGAAGCAAGTCTTTTCCCCCACGACATCCTTCAAGCCCATTGGGAAGTGTTGTCAGATCTAAATAGTAGACTTTATTCACTGGGTCACAGCTCTCTGAAGTATACAGAACAGCATACTGAAAATTTACAAAGAACACATGATCAGAAGCTGAAGATTTCAAATAATGATTTTACTAATATATGAGACAATTGATGAAGTTTTTAGTTCATTTAGCATGGATACCCAAATCAAAAGGTAACACGCCTAAAGACAATCAGTTTGCTAGAACCTCAAGTACCTTTCCATCATCTGTTACTTCTACCCCAAATGTGTGTTTGGGGTTCTCAGGGTCTCTCCAGCACAAAATGTCCTCTGACTGATCAGTACCAAGAAAATGATAATAAACCTCTTGATTAAGGTTAGAATTTGTCTCAGTTCCAGCATCTGATATTTGCCCTTCACTGCACCAGAATCCCACTTTCTATATGAGCATAAAGGATCGACGAAAATGCATCATCTCAGAATACAACCAAAATAGGAAAAAGAACTACTATTGTCAGGAAGATATTACTCCGTAGTAACATTTTCCTGAACACTCCAAGTTGAGGATATGCCATAATATCACTGGAAAATTATTTTGATAGTTCAGCAGCCATTCTAACATTCTCATCTATTAAACTAAAGATAGAGCCATTCTGGAAATTCCACAAGGAAAAAAACTTTTTTCCAAACATCTAAGCAATCTAAACTAGTAGACTGTTTCGGAGAGGGAGAACTTTTAAAAAATGATAAGTGGATCTCCTAGAATTTTCCTCAAACCTAACCACACCCTTCACAAATATTGAAAGCAAAATATTTAATTATTCTAATGTAAATTTACAGCCAGATAATCAAGCAATGACCACGTTTTTATATCATAATTAGCACAATTTGGGTTTTGTTCTAGATACACTTCATAAACCCAGCAAGAAACCAACTAATTTCTTGCGTCAAATTGGTAAGCTACAGAATTAACACTAAAAATGTAAAAGACTGGATCCTGCATGATCCAACTTCCATGTATTCGCAAGCAAAAAAATGAAGTCACATACTTGGGGGGTGGGTATCGGTTGTAGAAGAACCCTTTATTGTCATGTGTCCAGGAAATATCACTAAACTTAACCTGCAGTAAACAATCATCAACTAAGTAAGCAAATTTTCTTTCACCGTAAGATATTCTTAAACTTCAAATCAGAATATTATATGTACTCACCCAGGATAGAGTGTCAGGCTCAACCCCCCTGTCTTCTATTCTCATTACTTTGATTGTTACCCAGTCACTCCCACTTGCACTCAAAGAGTATGCAAAATATTTTGCATCCTCACTTACGGAACAAGCGCTCAAAGCCACTGTTCCATCTTCACTAAGCTGATTAGGATCAAGCAACACCTCTGGCTTTCCATCCAGACTATCCTGGAAGAAATTAGAGTAAATAGCACACGATCAACTAGATAGGAATGCCCAATGACAGTAGCGCGGTGATATAGAGAGCTCAGAAAGAGTGAAAAGAATGACTAACTAAACCATCAATATCCTATACATTTCATTCTCACAATGCAATTAAAATCCATCAATAATATATGGTAAATATTATACAATAGAGAAGAACCGAGAGCTGAGAGCCTGAGACTGCAAAAATGGTTGTTTATTGAACTGGATTAATTAGGTCAATGTTTCGCAAGGCAGTTGGCAGTTCGTTGTTCATGACATGTTCCCCAAAGACGGCAAGTTTTACATAGTGTAAGGTCAAACTTTTTTGTGAAACATAATCACTTCTTGAAAGGTTTCGAATAATCAGTTAGCTATCCAGGACACACGGTTTTTCTATGTTGTTTGAAAAGACACATTCCAGTCAAAGTATATTAAGCATTTTACCTCAATCATTGGTAACACAACTCTCTTTCTCCATCCCCTCTCCTAGCGTATTAGTTTCCTTCAAACAGAATTCTAGATAGTAATATGGCGTTGGTCTATATCAAGTCCTTCCATTTAATTTTGTTTAAGCTATTTCAACCTATAAATAATCATTATGAAATGCTTGAGCCATCACCTACATCCAACTCATACAAAACGGCAAATGAAATTAGCTATTCCATATCATTATATTAAGATATCAAAGCAGTAGTTTACGTACGGAGTATAATTAAAACCGAAATTAACCAATGCAATTATAAATCCAAGCTAACAGAGTCAACAATCACTCATCAAATCGTTAGAAACACAACAATTTATACTATAAATAAAATCGAAATAGTGAAAATGTAATCAACTAATGCGATTCCAATTATGAGCTAATGACATCAACAATCAATCAACACAACACAAACTCACAACAAAATACACTATGCCAGCGAATTAATTGATCAACAAATGCCACCGCTCAAAAAGAAATAAATTCAAAGTAGAAACCTGAACATAGAGAACGCTTTGCGGTTGAAGACCAGAGTTATGGAAGTAAAAGTACTTATCACATTTCTTAAATGGCGGATAAAACCGTGGATAGTCGAATAGTTCTGTTATCTTTTCCTTCAGCTTATCTCTGGTATCGCATTCTGCAAGCACAGAATCAGTCAACTTCACTTGATTATCCACAAATTGCTTCGTTTCTTCAGAATCGGGATCTTCAAGCCTAAATCAATCAAAACAATAACAAAACCTCAGTTTCACAAATTAAATTTAAAATTGGAAAAAAAAATGAAATCGGAATGCAAACCATCGATAAGGATCGGAGATTTTGACGCCGAAGTAATCATCAACGACGGAATCATCACGACGAGTGAGAGGATAATGCAAGGGTTTTTGAGAGGCGGAAGCCATGGGAGAGGTAGAGAAAAACGAGGAAGCAGAAAGACGAGATGAGAGAAAAGGGGAAGATTTAAAATTGAGAAGTTTACTTGTGGAAAAATTAATTAAAGGAGTACTTAAATACTTAGAGGTAAGAGGGATGAGGATTGTTCCTCTGCTCAACTGAAAATGGGAAAATACAACACTTGGTCTCAAAGACAACATTGTTACGTTGGAAAGGGGTTAGTTAGGCTAAGGTATATACTTTTCCACCTCAACATGCACAAATATGACAAATCACATAGCAATGCACTACTTTAAACTTCACAAAATATGGTATGAGACCGTGTTATTATGAGACACAAACTTTTAAATTAGTCGTTTTATAGTGAAATCATTTCTATAATGTTGATTCAATAAACATTTACTATTATAAAATAATCACTTATAACCTTAACGTGATTGTTTTTCAGTTTTAAAGTGATCATTTTCAGTTCTAAAGTGATCACATTTTTAATCGTAAAGTGATCATTTAACCTTAAATTGAATATTTGTAATCTTAGAGTGATCACGGTCACAAGAAAATGAGCTCATTATATAGACACGTATCATGCTGAGACGGTCTCATACAAGACTTGTTGATCCATACAATCAGTCAATTTATCTTATAAGTCACTTTAAGATTGTAAATAGTCACTTGAAGCTTATAAGTGATTTCTTTAAAATGATAAGTAATCACTTTAAGGTTATAATGTGTGATTTTAATATTACAAGTGTACTTAAAGATTATAAGTGATTATACTCAAAGATAAAAAAATATATATTAAATCAATCCAATAAAAATGATCTTATCGTGAGACTGTCTCATTTGAGATTTTGCGATAACCCAAAACAAAAATATAGCAAGTAGAGTAACAATAGAATTTGCAAAAATAACTCGCTAAATCATATGTATAATGTTTATGTGAAGTTGCACATAATGTTTTATATAAAAGGTCAATCTGAAATAACCTCTTTGTTAGTTATATCATTAACATGGATAAGATTGCATAGATTCAACTCCTAAATTTCTTCCGAGGTGAGAGCTACTTAATAACATTAGGATAAACGCCATTATTGATGGGCTAAATTTTTTATACAATGGCAGGTATTAATTACTTGTAAAGCTAACAATTACATAAAAAACCATTAACTTATTAAAGATGTTTGAAGACTATTCCTATACTAGTCCATCCATGCAACATCCAACATCTTAGCCATGAAACTGTATCGATCGGCAGCTTCATCAATCTGCAAGAACATATATAATTAATTTGATTAGAACACCCAGCTGAAATTATACAACAATACATTACTTCATTATTATTATTAATTGATTTTCGCCTAAACTGTATTTAAGGTTGGTCTTACACAATCTTATTCTTGTATCAATAAAGAGGTTGTATACGATTAACTTCAATATCACATAAATAAAAAGTGCATATTAACGATAGTCCATTGTACTATGAAATCGAAAAACTATAAATGTGTGCCTCTATCGATGATACAAAGATCCTTCTCTGTTTAGTTTTTCTTCAATACATAATATATATTTTTTGGGGTTTCAGCCATGAACTTAAGCTTAAGCATTTGGTTGAAGCTTCAGAATATGTTAGATATGTTTACACTTTATAACAAACAATAACAATAATAAAGCTTAATCCCAAAAAATAGATCAGCTATATGAACCAATAAATCAGTTTAACTGATCGTGGATTTAAATTCTCTTTTCCGTTCATTTCTATTTTCCTTCAAACATAGAGTTCCAAAATTTGACAATTACCTCTTTTTGTATTGGACGTCCACAACAATGACCAGCTTTACATTCAATCCTTCCTATTATTGGATTAATCTGAGGACTCCTTGTCAAGCTTGTGCAAAGTGTATATTGCATAGTCTACAATATAAAAAAAATTTAAAAATATTTCGTTAAAATGAATATAAATTATACAGGCTCATCTCATAACAAGACAATTAGCAAAACTTCGTGTATGAACTGATTATGTGATGAAATGTCATGGCTAATATGGTATCAGAGTCAAATGTGGTTCGTGGATATGATGTGGCTCACATATGAGGGGCAATGTTCCCACATCACAAAAATAGTAGACTGTGGACTTACATATAAGGGCTTGGGCCTGTGGATGTGTCCTAACTCCTAACGAGTGGGCTATGGGTAATTATGTGAAGAATTGTCACAGCCTAACACTGAATTCAAACGCGCATTAGAACTACTTACGGCTAATAGCTTAAGCGAATGCAATGGCACAACGCGGTCATCATGATCGGCTGTCAGAAGCATGGTTGCCGGATATTGTATATACCGGCCTGCTAAGCTTTCCCATGGCCTTCTAACATTATGTAGAGGTGAAAACCTGTGACATTTTCATTCAACTTGTTAGTTTCTGGCACTCTTAAAGTCTTAGCACAGCACTATAATCAAATGGTCAGTTTCTTACTTAATTAGCCAGTGGAAATCTTCCTCTTTGTCTGCACAACCAAAATCCGCAGTCCAAGCATGTCCTAAAAAGACGAAAGTTCATCAACAAAGCATCCAGTAGGGGCGGAGCAAAGAGTATGGAGTCGTATTTACTTATTGATGTTTAGTAAGTTGAAAATTTAATGTTGGTAATGGTAAGTTTAGAACTCCTAACTGACAATGTCATAGGAAAACACATCATCAACTGAGGTACGTTTGACTGATAAACTATATGGAGTGAAGTTCCTATTTATTAGGGGGCCTAAGTGGTCGGACACCTTAGATGGGCCTAAAACCACTCCTAACATCCTGGGCCGATTTTAATGGATGACTAAGAGTGTGACGATAAAGGTCCATGGAGATTAGGTCCAAAATACGGAAAATAATCTTTTTTTAACATGTATCAAATGTTAAACCAGGGTTGGGACTTGGTAGAATTTAAGCTCGAGTCTGCATAGGCAATGGCCTGTCGTTTGATTAAAAAATCTTACTAATATTGACTTGTGTAGCATATAATACAAAAGATTCCAAGTTGATTCACCACACAAGCAAAGATGAGCGATTTTGATTTGTCCGTGTGCAATAGGACTCCTAAAATGTTTAAAACGACATTGAGCAAGTTTCAAAGATTAAACTGATAAATTTGGGCTTGTATAAAAAACTCACACTAGAGAAGACTAGACTGCACACAAACCCGATAAAGTTTCATCTTAAAACAAATTGATATTAGAAGTAGCTCATTAATTAAGATTATATGTTAGTCAACTTTTCTCTAACTCTGCAATGTAAGATCATATACGAGTTATTTTTTAAACAAAAACAACTAACCTATAGTAAATTTGTGAAATCGAAGCATGTCCATTACACCAACATGAGCTAGAGCACATCCAAAAAGATCTGGTCTCTGCACATTAACATTCATATAACAGTTTAAACTCCACACTGTCACAACTTAATACTAAAATTTCCTTTTTGTGTTAGCTAAATACTATCAAGGAAACAACTCAACCAAAAGCTTAAGCTTATGATTGAAACCCCAGGATATGTTATATACTCTAGCACGCCCCCTCACACGAGAGCCCTTCGGGCTAGAAGTGTGGATGCGACACAGGCCCTCCTGATACCTGGCGCTGAATATTCCACTTTAATTGAAGGTTAGTTGATTTGATTCGAACCCATGACCTTTTGTCACTGTTGGAAATACTTCACATGTGAGACAAGATCCCACATCGATAAAAAAGTGGGTTGTGGACTTGCATATATACTTGGTGAGTTAATCCTCCTATAGCCATATGGTTTTGGGAAACAATGAACTTCACCGAGTGTATGTGCAAGTCAACGCTCTTGACCCGTGGGTTTGTTGGCCCGAGCCCACGGGTGTCCCGTGTCCCCACGAGTGGGTCACGGTGAGATTATGTGACGAATTGTCACGGCCTAATATGGTATCAAGAGCCGAAGGTGGTTCCTGGTATGATGTGGCTCACATGTGAGGGGGAGTGTTGGAAATACTTCACATGTGAGACAAGATCCCACATCGATAAAAAAGTGGGTTGTGGACTTGCATATATACTTGGTGAGTTAATCCTCCTATAGCCATATGGTTTTGGGAAACAATGAACTTCACCGAGTGTATGTGCAAGTCAACGCTCTTGACCCGTGGGTTTGTTGGCCCGAGCCCACGGGTGTCCCGTGTCCCCACGAGTGGGTCACGGTGAGATTATGTGACGAATTGTCACGGCCTAATATGGTATCAAGAGCCGAAGGTGGTTCCTGGTATGATGTGGCTCACATGTGAGGGGGAGTGTTGGAAATACTTCACATGTGAGACAAGATCCCACATCGATAAAAAAGTGGGTTGTGGACTTGCATATATACTTGGTGAGTTAATCCTCCTATAGCCATATGGTTTTGGGAAACAATGAACTTCACCGAGTGTATGTGCAAGTCAACGCTCTTGACCCGTGGGTTTGTTGGCCCGAGCCCACGGGTGTCCCGTGTCCCCACGAGTGGGTCACGGTGAGATTATGTGACGAATTGTCACGGCCTAATAGTCACGTTGGCTCTGATACCATGTCAAGGAACCAACTCAACCAAAAGCTTAAGTTTATGGTTAAAGCCTCAGAATATGTTATATACTCTAACAAATACCTGATTTATGCAGGCACCTATTAGAAGGCCACCATTACTTCTACCTTCTATACACAACTTTGAAGGTTGTGTATAACCATTTGAGACTAGGAACTCGGCAGCAGCAATGAAATCGTCGAAACAATTCTGTTTTTTCTCCAAGATTCCGGCTTTATGCCACTCCTCGCCATACTCTCCGCCACCACGAATATTGGCCAGGCAGAAGATCGCGCCCAAATGTTTCATAAGCATCGTACGAATGATACTAAAACATGGTGTAAGGCTAGTGTTAAACCCACCATATGCATAGAGTAAACATGGATTAGATTTGTCTAAAACTACATCTTTTCTTGATACTATGAACATTGGTATCTTTGTGCCATCCTTACTTGGAACAAATACCTGCAGGGTAAACAGTTGTACACCGGTGAGCAAAGATCATAGGATAGCTAAGATCAGTGTCACATGATTCGCTAATCTTCCTCGAAATTGTGAATCAATAAAAGCGAATTATGGTTGGTTTTAAGCTATTTTTCTAAATTTTGAGCGAAACCCAAATTTAAAAGGTAAATTAGCTGACAAATTATGTTACACTGGTTAAGATCATCATTGACTTAAACAGAACACATGCAAACCAGAAAAAAAGCTCACGTATCTTTTCATCTTATTAGCACAAATCCGAAAAAATGTATTCAAAAGTATAAATTTGTATAAAATCTATGGTGAAAGTTCATATGCGAACAGTGCAAACCATGTTACTTTCTGGCAAAATCTTATGAGTACCTTGTTTTGAAGAATATAACTTTTATGTTCTGAATGTAACATGTTTTGATGTAAAAGTAACACTTTTGATGTAAAAAGTAACACATATAATCTTTGTTATCGATTTTTTTTTAATTTTTTTCTGGAACTTTTATTGAAAAAATTAAATTTAAAAAAAGTAACAACTTTTCTGAAATATGTAACATTTTTTACGTAAAAGTAACAAAAAGATGTTACTTTTATATCAAAAAGTGTTACTTATTACCTATTGGTAAAGAAGCATCACTTTCCCCCCAAAAAAAATCCAAAAAAAAATAGTAACATTTTTTTGCCAGAAAATAACATAATCCACACTGTTCATCACAAATAAGCGTTGATCACACCTGAACTCGACCCTAAAAACTATATATACCTGATCCGTCTTAAACTCAGCGCGATCAAACCCAGGAACACGAATCTCTCTGAATATCTTCATATCAGGATTTTCCAAAGACAAGTCAATTTGATATGTTATATTAAAGGTAAGAAAGCTAGTAAACGAAACGAACACAATACTGTCAAATCTGCTTGCACTGATCCTAACCGTGCCAATATCAATAGGCAGACGATATATGAACTGCCCGGTTTCATAGTCCCTAATCTCGATCACATGTTTAACGTCTCTCAAGTAGCAAACTATAAGTTTGTTACGGTTGGCTAGTTCAGCTGATACGAGCACATCTTTTTCGTGTTCAGGCAGAACGTCAGTCCAAGTATTCGGTTTATTCAGATCAACGCGAACTAGCTTAGATCGCGGAGCATTTTTGTTTGTTTGGAAGGTGAATTTGGTGTCATTATTGGCTATGTAGGAGTACATTGCATCTAAGTTATCTATGAGTTTTGTAAAGGGGAGTAAGTGGTTTGTTTTGTGGGGGGGTTTAAGGTAATGATTTGTTATGGATGGAAGGTTTAGGTAGTAGAGTTTGTTCACTTCTGCACAGTGTTCCTCAATTTGTAGGAGAAGATACTGCAAGAAATATACAAATCAAATTAGTATAACTAGTATAGGAATTCGTTCAATGCACGATTTATTAGTATAAAATATAAAAATGTAATTTCAAAAAATAACGCAAGCATATAATATCGTGATTAAATTTATCAATTAAATATATCAAATTCTAGATTAGGTATATATCACTTTTTAATTAAATAATTATTTTTTAAAATTATTTATTGAATATATCACTTTTTAATTCAATTAAATATATCAAATTCTAGATTAGGTATATAAAATAGCTTTAATAAATTAAATAAATACTTTACCTAATTTAGTTTCAATGTTAAAAAATCATATTTTGAATTGGGTAAATATTGTCATGTAAGCAACTATCATTCACTAAAATAATTCCATATTTGTCAAGGCTTTCTAATGATACACTTGTCATTTTCTAGCGTTGTTATTAAAATGTATGATATATGATTGTAGGGGTGTTCAATGGGTCGGGCCCTCATTTTGAGCTTTAAGCGGGCTATAAAAGGCTCAATAAGGACCAAAAACGGGCCTTCGTAATTAGTAAAGTAAATGTATAATTTAAATATTATAAAAAACAATGTCAATAAAATTAGTAATATTAATATTATCTCTGTTTTCTTTTATGTTCGCCGTACCATTGTATTCTTTATTTTTCATCTTCCTCTTCAAATTCATTTCTATTTGCATATCTAAGGGACGAATCCAGATAAAATTTATTTTCTAAGCCAATATTATATGACCTCTTATTGACATGGTGTAATTAGCTGGAAATACCTTTGTCAAAGTGCATAGAAAGTTGTCGATTCGGACACTAAACATCAGTTTAACATACTACTATATTTGTCATGACGACCCAGGCCATGGCATATGCCAACCCGGGTCTAAATAGATATTTTTTTGTTTTGTTTGACTTTTATTTTCTCCTTAAATATTAGAATGCTCTTAGTGAAACTTATTTAGTTAAGAAGAAAGCCTTACATTTCCATCATCAGTTACACGAGGGTAAAATCGGTATTTAGGATGTTCAACATCATTCCAGCACAAAATATCTTGAGATTGATCAGTACCAAGAAAATGGTAATACAGTTCATGATTTAGATTTATATTTGTTTCAGTCCCGCAATCTTGTACATCTCCTCTGCAAAATATTAATTAATTATTAATTGTTAAAAAAACAGTAAAAAAAAATTGTTTGCAAGTAATTTTCAATCATAAATAAGTAAAATCCTTAATAAGCTTACTTTGGGGCAGGGTAGCGGCTGTAGAAAAAACCTTTATTATCATGAGTCCAAGCAACGTTACTAAACTTAACCTGTAATTAAAGTTATAAAATACACTCGCATTATTTTCTTTCAAAAATGTATGTGTCACTTATTTATGGAAAATTATAAAATATTATCTAATGTAACATATTTGCAAAAAAATCATGTTGTGTGCATTTTTTTTAAAAAAATTACCTATTATTATGCATGAACGAAAAAAATTGACTGTTAGATATGTGATTTCACCAGCACATGCGCCGCACGTGATTAGGGCTGACTAATGGGTCAGGCCCCATTTTGAGCCCTTAGCCGGCCCGTTTTTAGAAGGGCTTTGTAAGGGTTGGGTCGAAAATGGGTCGGATCAAAAACGGGCTATAATATAATTAAAATGTAGTGGGCTCAATAAAGGCCGAAAACAGGCCTTTATAAATAGTATAATTAATGTATAATTTAAGTATTATAGATGACAATGTCAATGAAATTATTAATATTTTTTAATCTAATTATTATAAATGATAATTTAATTGTTATAAATTGATAAATGGGGATTGAAATAATTTTTAGTAGTAAAAATAGGTCGAGTTGGGCCAGATTGGGCTTTGGAACCCGGTCCATTTAAGCCCATGTTAATTTCACAAGGCCCTTATTAGGCCCGGTCCTTATCCGACCCATTAAACACCTCTACACGTGCACAAAATCTCACAAGAGACGGTCTATAGGATAGACCACAAAATTGGGTCAGCCCATTTCCCTTAACTGATTTTTTTTATTTTAATATCAATTATATTATGTTATAATCCTAAATGTAAGGTATTATAACCTCGAATATACTATTCTATAACCCCAAATATAAGTTATTATAACCTCAAATAATTTATTATAACCCCAAATATACTATGTTATATTTTGGGCTGGGCTTCATGGATTCTGTCTATAGAATAGACCGTCTCCCATGAGACTTACTGCTACACGAGACCCTTTAATTCCCCTTCCATCCTCACTTTTTAGCGTTTTATATCGTGTAAAATCTAAAGAATGACAAAGAATTGGTTAACTAGAATTGCAAACATGAGTGTTTGACTTATCCTATATCAATATTCTGAATACGGATCATCCGCATTTTTATATAAATAAAAATTGTATTTGAAATAATGTATTTTCAATCATAGTTCTTTATAATCCGACATAAGAAGAAATTTTACTGCAAATTATATGGGGCTAGCACTACAAAAAAATATTGTCTCTATCTTGCTTATACGTGAATCTGATGCATTTAGCCATGCTTAATTAAACGTACATTCATTTTGTGTGAGTAAATTTTAGGCGCGCTTATAAGTTGCAAGGGGGCAAGCTAGATAAATGCTTGTATTTTGAATACTAACCCATTTTAAAGTGTCAGGCAGGGAAGTTTGGTCTGCAATACACATAACTTTAATGGTAATCCAATCACTTCCACTAGTGCTAAGACCATAAGCCAAGTACTGAGCATCATTGCTGACTGCACAAAGGTGGAGTGACACATTACTATCCTCACCTAGCTCATTTGGATCCAGCAACACTCTTGGTTCGCCATCCAAACTATCCTGTAATTAAATCAACATATGTAAATAGAAAATGCGGCAAATTTAAAGGGCCGGTGATCCGGTAGAGTATTTATCATAAATTTTATATTTTGAAATTTGTTAAATTTTTACTCAACTTCAAATTGACACGAAATTTGATTGCAAATTGATGGGTTGTAACCCGTAATTTAAAAACGTAGTCCAAAAATGATTCAAGTTAAATATACAGAAGAAAAAAATATGGATTAAACTTGACTGTAACATGAATCCGATCATTTTGGTCTATTTTCTCAATTTTGACAATTTTCCAACTTTATATCATCACTTATAAGTTGGAATTCATTATATTTCTTGTCAATTGTTGTATTTAAAGTCAATTATATTTATTAAAGCTTTAAAAAATGTTTATTAATCTTTTTTATTAGGAACTTATTTTTGATAATACATAAAAAATTATTGCAGTATATTTTATGTGAAAATTTTTTTAATGATGATAATTAAAGAAACTATTTTAAAAGAAATCTTGATCCAAGTTGATTTGAACCCATCCCAAACACACAAACAATTCGATTTTAAATTAACTTTTTCAGTTTGAAATTTGAAATAAAATGACTAGATCAAACTGAAATTTACCCCGTCTACACCATCTAGACATATTGAAGATGATCTTACTAATACTTCATTGGTATCTTCTTACAATTGATTATAAATTTAACACTATAGAAAAAATAAAATGACCGATATTTAACGATGAAACAATTTTTTCACTATTAGCGACAAAATTAGACGGAAAATAAGATGGTCGTCATTAAAATATGCCACCGAATAATAAATGATCGCAAATAAATAATTTAATACAAAATAAATGAAATAGAACCTGAACATAAAGTACGTCTAGTGGTTGAAGGCCTTTGTTATGGAAGTAAAAGTATTTATCCCCACGTTTAAAAGGCACTTGGAACCTTTCAAACTGAAAAACGTCCTTCAATCTTTGGTTTAGTTTGTCCCTAGTTTCACAAGTTTTCAGCAAAGATTCTGTAACTTCCACTTGATTTTTTACAAATTCTTTAGTCTCTTCTGAATCTGGATCTTCCAACCTTCATAAAAAAAAATCAAGTTGTAATCAAACTTTAAGTATTCCCAAGCAAATTTATATGCTAATTAATTTTTTTGTTAATAAATTTATATGCTAATTTTAGAAAGTACAAATCTATTTATAAACTTGTATTATTAATTTATAATACCATTAAAATAATTAGTATGTTTGACATAACAATTTAAGTAACTAGTTGTTCCCCATTAGCAGGGTCGGTCCTAAGATTTGAATGGCACGTAACGAGATTAATTATTATGGCCCCTAATTACTAAATATATTATTACTAGCTAGTGTAGAACCTCGTGCCATGCACGATTTTTTTTACATCGACACATATAAACATATGATATTAAAAAAGGTTAGAAATATTATGCAGTAAAAACATTCAATTTTGACAGTTATAGGATTTAGCCTACGTGTTAGTGCTTTAACACAATGTCATTATTTAGTAATTAGTTGTTTAGGTGATATTTAGTGGTGTATATAAATGTTTTCAAAACTTCATAACTTATTTAGAGTTTTAAAATCAAAAGGAGGAGTTTAAATTTTTTTTTTTCTTACATTTTTATCAATAAAATATGTTTCAACAGCTACAATTTTACTAAATAATATTAATTTATGCAACTAATTAGACAACTAATATTAAACAATTACAATTGTACACTTACAGTCACTCACACTAATATTATCATTATTGTGCACTTTAGCTATGGATGATGTATTTAAATACATAAAGCACATGTTATTATAATTTTAAATAAAAACAATTATTTTTCAATCTAGTTTCCACCTAAAACAAGTCAAGTAATTGATTAATTATTTTGTATAGGCCACAAACTAATATTGAAACCTACACTTTAAAAACTCATGAATAAAAAATTAAAACAAAATTGAATACTTAAATACGTACCATCTATAAGGATCAGAAACAAGGCAACCATGATAATTATCTACGACACATTCATCGCGTCGTGCTTTTGGATACTTCAAAGGTGTATCTATTCTTGATAATGATCCCATTTTTATACGTTTTTTATAGACTTGTATAATGGGTTAGATATAAATTGAATTAGCCCTATAAAACTTTTTATTTTGGATTTGGGTTTGTAAACTAAAAAAGGGGCTCAAATGGGAAATTCCTTGCAATGTAGTATTGAGGGGTGACTTGAAATTCTTAGTATGTTAGATAGTCTTTATAATAGTCTCCATTCTTAAAACAATAGATTCTTTTTTTCTTTTTTCCCATAAAAAATGAAAAGAAATAGGATGTCGTTAGGATGAACTAAAAAGATGGTTGGAAAGTTGAGAAATTTGGTGAAAATCTAGGAATGTTGAAATAATGTGTCAAGATGTTATTTAAGGAATCTTCCAAGGTATCCCTAGCTTTTGGCTATTTATAGCACCAAATAGAAGTACTTTCCATTCTCATGAATTTGTTACAATTAATTTTAATTATTTTATTATGCAAAACCTAAATTTCAGGTGTTTATAAGTTAAATTGATATTTATTTAAGTATAATATTAAGCTACTCCCTCCGTTCTTTTTTTATTGTCCACATTACTATAACGGGTAGTTTCATATGTTTGTCCCATTTCCTAAAATGGAAACTTTTGATATCCTCTTTTCACCCTCTCTCTCTTCTAATATCCCATTTATAATAATAAATTTATATTTTCTCTCTCATAATACCAATACAATCATTAATTCACACCACTATTATAATAAAATAATACCCACAATCAACAAAGATTACCCTCTCTCTCTTCTAATATCCCATTTATAATAATTAATTTATATTTTCACTCTCATAATACCAATACAATCATTAATTCACACCACTATTATAATAAAATAATACCCACAATCAACAAATATTCCCACTATCTTAATATGTGTGAAATCTTCAAATAGGACACACATATAAGAACGGAGGGAGTATATTTTAATTTTTAGAAAAGATTGTAAATATTTAAATACCTTAATTAAAAAATGTCATGACACCTTTGTCTTTTGTTTTCATTTAATTATATTAAATAATTTTGAGTATCTACATAGTTAGTATTCTGAATCCGCCATCATAACTTCATAAGCAAATTCAAATAAATAATAAAATAAAATAATGGGAACAGACAAATAGGGTGTCAAAAAAAGCATAGTACTATACTAGTAATATACTAACACAAATTGTTATGTGAAGATGTACTAAATAACTCAATTAATACAAATTATGAAAATATAAGCTCTTTATTTTGAAACTGTCTTACTATTATTCTAAAATTGCAAAAATAGTGAAATGCTTTTTTTGCCATAAAAAATTAGTGAACATAAAAACATATAAAGAGAATTATTAGTGATGTAAAATGAGGCAACGTAAGTAGGAAGTATATGAATTTTAATTAGTCATTGGGAGCATTAAATAATGAAGTAACGATGTTGTCATCTCATAGAAATGTTGTTGACATTTTTATTGGTAGATTTTCCTTTATTTTTGGCTTTTAGGAGTATAAATTTGTAATATTACTCAATTTATTCTTCATATTCGAAATCCAAAAAGAATCATTCCATATTTCCACGTTGAAGTATTTTTGGGAGGAGAGGAATCAATTTGGGGTTCCAATTTTTTTTCTAGTTAAATTATTTTCGTTATCAAGGAATCTTCATTTTTTTTCCCATAAATTTAAATGAAGATTTTTGGAAATGTTGAGAGATTTTGAAGTTTCAAAATAATTTTTTATGGAGTGAGAGCGATTTAATCGATAGAGTCTAATCCCTTTTCAATAAATAGGGGCAGATGGAGGATTTTATCCTAACTGTCAAGGATAATCTTGACAACCATAAACATTTAAAGTTTTTTATAAAGATTAAAAAATCAGGTAAAGACTTTGACATTATTGTCGTTGTCTTGTGATAGCACAGAGAAAGAAAATTCGGAAAATTTGATGATATGTTTCGTATTTTCCTCCACCCTCTTGTACTTAAATCTTTATATGCAATGAATAGGAGCTCGCCCTAAAGGAAAATTACTTAAGTTGCCATGGAGTAGCACATGAACAAGGAATTTAATTTAGATCATCGTCTATTTTGGCTTCCTTGTTCATGTACTTCTCCACGGCAAATCCCAAGGTATATAACCTATCACTGAAACTGATATATTGGTTTATATAGTCGAAGTCGACTCTTATCTTTTGGGCATAAGGCTCTGACATTATTGTTGTTGTCTTGTGATAGAAGTTTGACTTCACCAACACCTACAAGAAGGAATTTTTTTCAATCCAGCTAGTCTCCTGAAAGACCGTCTTTCTGAAAGACGTCTTTTAGGCATAGCCCATTTAAATTTAATATCTACTCTTATTCTATATTTTTCTTTATGAGCCAGTTCAATCAAAGATGGCCTTTCATAAAAACCGTCTCAGTATTTTCAATTACATTTCAAATGATCCCACCATAGGTTAAAATTCCAGTGCTAATAAGAGCCTTGGATCAGCAGATTAATTTGGTTAATGTTACGATGGGTTACTCCCGGGCCCCCAGCATGAAAAAAGGAGCTTATTAAGATTTTTATGGGCCGTACTTCTACTACGTAGATCAAAATATCCAGCCCACCACAATCAGTAGCCCATCAATATTATATTTATTGTTCTCTTACGAATCACATTTAAGTTTCGGTTTGTCTTGTATGAGACTATCTCAGCATGAGATAAACTTATATAATTTGCTTATTTCTTTAAGTGATCATTTTAAGATTTTAAATAATCACTTTAAATTTATGAGTGATCATTATAAAATTATAAAAATTATTCACCGTAAAATGTAGGTGATCACTTTAAGATTTTAAGTGAACTCTTTAAGGTTATAAATACATATTGGGTCAGTCCAATAGAGATAATCTCATCATAAGACCATCTCTTTTGAAAATCTGTGCTTAACTATTTATGTAGAATATATGTGTATTTATATATTTTTTTTTGCAGTGATAGCTACATTTCTCCTAATAAAATTTCAAATAAAAAGAAGTAGTCTAATCTTATAATTAAAAAAGAAATAAAGAATGACTTCACTGATGTTATTGGAGTCTTTCATCCTATTGTCATACTCCCTCCAAATCAATTTAGTTCTCACATTTTTTTATTTGGCAAATTCATATTAATTTTCACATTTCTTTTTTCGTCAAATTTTTTTACCTAAATACCCCATGTTCACACAAGTAAAGACCAAAATATCCCCACTTTTACTACTTTTACAATACTTTAGCTACCACCTTTATAATTAATTTAATCAATTAAAATACCCCAACTACCACATTTATAATAGACCCCACACCATCCTTAATAACCGTGCCCAAACAAATGGGACAACTAAATTAATTTGGAGGGAGTATGATTTTTCGTAGCATATAAAGCGTCCGCGACCCATATTTACAAATTTAATTAAAAAAAATAAGAAAAAAGGTCAATGACGTGAATATGATCACAAAAATTTATATGCTATATTACAAATTTACAATATGCTTAAAAAGTAAGTAATTACCTACTATAATATGATTAAAAAAGTAATTAACTATTGTAAGTAAGCAATACTTGAAATTAATTCAAACGGACACCAAATTCAACAGCAAATTTTTGCCACTTTTGCACTAACAACCGAACGTTTTTATGAAAGGTGATCTTTTCAGAAAAGTTAAAGCATTTCTACCATTATACTTCCTCCGTTTTTTTTTACTTGCACCATTTCCACTTTTTACACTATTCATCATTTGATAGTGTTTTGCATTGTGCGACTATTAAACGATAAAAAAACCTAGTCATGTGGGATCTTGTTTTATTCGTCTCGTCGAATACTTTCATAATATCAAATTTTTATAATTTTTAGTTGAGTATAATTCTAGATATAAGCAACCCGACAAACACATTGGACTGCGTAAAAGTATGTTGGGGTGCAAGTAAAAAAAAACAGAGGAAGTACAATTTATACAAAAACATCATTACACCAAGCTTACTTTCTGCTAATTTTCTTTTGAAAGGAAAGATGAACCATAACTATTCATTAAAAAGTGGAAGAACAAAATTTTGTGATGGGATATGATTTTGACCTAAGTAGAAAAAAAGTCAATGATAACAAAGTTTTAGCTGATTAGTATGTATTTGTTTCGTTTCATAATATGATCAAATTATAACACAAAATCTTACTTGAGATCGTCTATAACTCTATAGTCTATACAATAGACGTCTTAAGTATTGGGTCTGACTCAATTTATAAATTTAAAAAAAATTAATTGGTAGTTTTGTAAGTTAAAAGAGAGATATGAATTGGACTTTTGAGAAACGTCTATACTATAAACAATCTCTCAAAAGAGTACGTACGTAAAATTATAATTTTGACAAGCTAATTACTAACAAGTAACAACTATTAGTTTTGATAAAGTCCAATCTTATGTATCTCTTCCCTTCCTTCAGCATATCTAATCCTATCATCCAAAGAAAAGTACTTCCTCCGTTCCAAAATACTCGCTACATTTCTATTTTGTGCACTATTCATCGGTCAAGCTTATTTTACATATTGCGACTAATGTGTAAGTAAAAATATAGTCAAGTGGGATCTTGTTTGAATCGTCTAATCGCATACTTTCATAATATTAAATTTTTATAATTTTTAGATAAGTGTAGTTTAAGATATTAATAATCAAAATTGTGCATTGGATTGCGTAAAAAAGTGAAATGTAGCAAGTATTATGGAACAGAGGAAGTAATAACTAGTATCTTAGCGGCAACAACTTCATTACACACATAGTTTGAATAGGTTAATAGACCATTTAAATTTATAAAACATGTTCACATTATCATAAAAGTCAGTTAAATTGAAAATGATTCATCTTGAAAATCAATTGACTCGTATGATTTTTTTTTTTAAATCGACTCGAATGATTTTAAATTAGCCTGAAACTCATATTTAGATTCATTTATTATGAGAATCCTGAGTTGACCTCGATAATAACTTGAAAATTTGTGTTTATCTACACGATAAAAATTCAATTTTTACCATTTATATAAAAATAATTCTTATAGGAAAATATTTTGAAAAACATAACTTTTACAAAAAGAGAGGGGGAGATTAAAAGAAGGGAATAAGGAAGGTGGAAGCAATAAATATTGACCAAACCTCAAAACCCGAGAATTAATGATGAATCCCACCAACATCAACAAAACTAGAAGAGCAATGCAATTACAAAAATTCAAATTCCTATAACCATAAGACAACAAAATAATACTCCCTCCTATTCAGCTTAAATGTCCCATTTAGTTTTCTCACACTTGCCGAGGCAACATTTTAACCGTTAATATCTCAAAATATTCTTAAATAAAAATTATAAAAATTTGATATTAATAATCCTTGTATTGAGACGAATCAAACAAGATCCCACATGACTATGTTTTAACTTATAGATTAAGAGTAAAATACAAATTAAGAGTCATGAGTGAATAGTACCAAAAAATCAAATGGGACATTTGAGCTGAATAGGAGGTAGTATTAAAATAAATAAAATTTGGAAAAGATAGACTAAAATAACAAAACTCTCACCCTATCACATAAGAGTAATTTATTAACTTTACAAATAACTGTTATTTGCTGTTAAAGAACCCTTTGAGCTAGAAGTGTGGATATTAACTTAAGCTAATGGATGAGGCCCCAAGATATATTATATACTCTAACACGCCCCCTCACACGAGAGCCCTTTGGGCTAGAAGTGTGGATGCAACACAGGCTCTCCTCATACCTGGTGCTAAATATTCCACTTTTAAATAAGGGGTGGTAGAGATTCGAACCAGTGACCTCTTGTCACACTGGCTTCTGATACCATGTTAAGGAACCAACTCAACCAAACCTTTAATCTGATAGCTGAGGCCCCATCATATATTATACTTCCTCTGTTCTGATTTAATTGCTACCATTGTATGGGCCGCACAAATATTAAGGAGTTACTGTGCAATGATGAACATTAGGTAGAAAATTGCTTTTTGAAATTTTTTTAATATTATTTGTTGAAAAATAAAAAAGAAAAATAGGAGTAATTAGATATAGAGTAGGATAAAAACAGGAGTAGATGTAACTTTAAATGATTGGTTTTTACTAAAAAGAAAATGTAGCAAGTAATATAAAATTTCCCAAAATGAAAAATGTAGCAAGTATTATGAAACGGTGGAAGCATACTCTAACATTTACTAAGAGCTTTCCATGCAAGTAAGCAAGTGAGTAGTACTCCTAGTAATTCAAGTAGAGCATATTCAGTTTCTGCTGCAAAAAAAATAGAATTATCCACCACACTACACTCTTCAGTCTTCCCTACACTTTTCTCTAGTTTACGTATCTCTCAATTTGCGATAATTTTTATTTTAGGTTATTTAACTTATTTTGTATTATTTATTTATTTAAAAATTAAAATTATACCTAATCATCATTTCTTTTATTGTTGAAAAATTTTTGGATATTTTATTTTAAATGCTACTTTCTTTTTTAACAACACTTCAAGCCCTAAACATATATTAATGTTTTTTGTAAATAGATGTTTAATTACAATCGTTATTTTACTGAACACTTCAAAAACAACTTATTCATATCAATAAATTGATCAGCCAAATAATTCACCTAACATTAATACTAGTTGGTTTGACCGTCAAACCCTCTATTTATATCAAAACAGAATAAAATTACTCAATAAGCTAATTTGCCGAACACCCCGATTACAAAACTCTATATGTAAACTAGAGGTGTTCAAAACAGACTCGATGACCCGATAGACACCCGACTTTATAACCGAACCCGATTTGACCCGACTTAAAAATGGATCTTCAATTATGTAAAAACCAATGCGAACACAAAACCCGATTTTAAACCGACCCAAAATACCTGACCCGAAATCAACCCGATAACCCAAATCAACACCCTAATACAAACCAAGCAAATGTATATAACACTTACAACAAAGCGTACATAATAAAATTGTCAAAAAGCTCCCTTCAAGAGAATGAGTTCAAAATGTACAAAGAAACCCTTGGTGAAAAAAGGAAGGAAAATATCAGGACCATTACCATTAATTAGTCCATTACCAAACAGTAGTGTATAGCACTGTATTTAATTTGTATGGTCCGTTTATTATTATTTTGATGTAATTTTTATCTTTTTTAAAACAAACAAAAAAACAAAATAATAAGAAATCATAAAAGGTAATGTGTACTTTTTATTCGCTGTTTTTAAAAATTATCATTTTTCTAATAAATTTGACCAAAAATAAAACATAAATCATGAATTTGAAAATTTAAGAAAAAAAAAAACACTTGAGTTGGCCAGGTGCTCTTTTGAGAGACCGTCTTTTATAAAGACGACTGTTAAAAGTCCAGTTTAAATCCATATTTAGAATTGTAACAATATATATTTGAAATTGGACTGGACTTTTGAGAGTCGTATATTTACAAAAGACGGTCTCAAGTAAGAATTTGGGTTTGTTTTAGCTTCTTGTATGAAATAAACCATCCTTTTCAATCATACTAATTCGTAAGTCCCTTCAACTAGGTTTGGGACCCTCGGCCAACTCTTCATTTACAGATAGAATAGACGTACAAATTGAACTTAACTAAATTTTTTTCTAAAATTCTTAAACTAATAGAAAATTTAACTTTAAGGATCTCACCCATTACCTTTTAAAAATTTTACTTTTTAATTATTATTTAAAAATTCGACCTTTATACTACATTTTCTTCTAATATTTACTTCATTAAATTAGTAGAAAAATTCAGCAGTGAATAAATTACGAATCAAAAAGTCGGATTTTAAAAAAAAAAAAAACACAGTATAAAGGTGGGATTTATAAAATTAAATTTTCCTAAATTAATTCATGTACAAAATAAAACAAAATAAAAAAAATTATCATGTTACACTGAATATGAATATATGATGATGAAACTCACTAGTTTTCCTGAATACTAAAAATAATTATTGTCGATTTTTACAAAAAAATTTGCAAATTATCGTGTTACACAAGTATGAACTGATTTCAAAGTTGGTTTACATTAATTGGCAATGTCAGACAAGTAAAAAATTGGTTCATTTTCGCACTATATATGCTCTAGTTGGGATGAATAGAAGAACAAGTCTTACCCGCAAGAATGAATAGCACCCGCCTTACCTCATATCTATGTTATACTATATACTCCGTCCGAATTATTTTAGATGTCTTATTTGAATTTTTACGGTTATTAAGGATGGTTTGAAGTCCATTAAAAAATGGTAGTTGGGTAGTATGTTAATTGATTAAATTAATTATAAAAGTGCGGGTATTTAGGTTAAAAAAATAGACAAAAAAGAAAATGAACAATTGATATGAATTTGCCAAATAAGGAGATGAGACAACTAAAAAGATTTGGAGAAAATATTAATTATATTTAAACACATAATTTGAATTAAATTTTTACCCACAGTAGGTATTTTCAATAGGCTACAACTAGGGGTGTGCACCGGTTCAAATCAGACCTAATCATCCGAAACTTGTTAAATCGAGAGACCGGAATTTTGAATGAGTTAAGACTGGTTCCATATCCGGTCTAACATGGTTTCCTTTCGTTCCGGCCTATGTTTAGACTGGTTAGACCAACCAAACACACTTTTTGATACCAAAAAAAAATTAAAATGAAAAAAAAAAAAAATATATATATATATATATATATATATATATATATATATATATATATATATATATATATATATATATATATATATATATATATATATATATATATATATATATATATATATATATATATATATATATCCGATCTAATTCGATTTAGCCCGGATTTACCAAACTTAGACCGAAAACCTGGAATGAAAATCAATAAGTAAGACCCGGTGCCCGGGTTGAATGCAACCAATCCGATCCAATTTAGGTCCAATTTAGGTTTAGTCTCAACCAATTCCGATCCTAGCCACAATAGATAAGTATTAAGTTGACACAAAAGCAACTGGTTTAAATATAATTAATAAAAAATTTAAATGGGTATGTATAAAGTTTACGTTAATGCAGATCTATTTAAAATTTTGAATGTAAGGCTAAGGATTTTTTGTTATTGATCTTGTTATTCAATGCAGCAAATTCAAAGAACTTGGAATAAGTTACTTATCGCATTAATATTATATTAATCCTCAAGCAAATCAGTAAATTTTCGTAAATTTGGATTTAAAACAAGTAAATCACTCATCGTTATCATCTACTTAGTGTATCCCGCTTATAGAAAATTATAAATAGAATCAGAAAAAAAAAAAGAAAACGACGGCAATCATACACATGAAAAGAGCGCAGACAAACAAGTATAACAATATTTTTGCTACAATTTACTTTTATAAAAGCATCATTTTTATTCACATTGTATAATATACAAGGGTTACAATTTATTGGCGACCGAGAAAAGAAAACAAATAGAAAAAATCCTAACGTAGTATTTGGAAACGAATACTTATGGATTTCAGTTATAAAATCGTAAATAACGAATTGAACAATAACAAAGTTTGAGTAGTTATTCTCAAATTCTTCACTTTAATTACTTTAAAAATAATGGTGAAATTCTATCCAAATCCAAAATTGAAGATTTTTAATTCGCCAATCAATAAATTTGAGTCATTCCCAAATTTTCTAAATAAATCATCGTTTGCAAACATGACGAAAAATTACATATTTAGAAAATACTTAAGAAATAATAAATTAGGGTTTTGATGAACTAAAACTAAAACTTGATCATCTAAACTTACAACACCCGAAAAGAAATCCATTACATGAAGTAACCAAGCCATCTGGAAGAGATCTTAACTGCAAAAACAACAAAAGTCAACCATCAAATTAAAATAATTAACAACAATATTATTAATTACTAATAATAAGTAGAAACACATCACAATAAAAAAAAACACAAAATAATTCAAATAGAAAATTATAGCTAAAAATATACAAGCAAATCGAAAAAACTCAAAAAATTTAAGATCTTATTTTACAATATTTTTGCATATTTAGAGCCTTAATTAAATGATAAACTAAATTAAAAAAATGTAATAAGTATTTTTAAATTTTTTTTTACGATATAATCGTACACCTTACATATGATCAGAACCACGAGATCAAGAGGGTTTTACAGAGAGAAGCCAAACAGAGCTCTATTGGCAGTATGCCCACCTCCCAAACATATGAAAATGGTGATAAAGGGAGGTGGACAGAATGCCAAAGATCTCTGTAAACTACCCTTTGTGAAACCCCCATGAAAAAGGAGCACAGAAAGAATATTCATGTTTTATTCATTATTAATAATAATAATAATAATAATATTCCTATAAAAGAAAGAAAGGGGGGAAATATGTGGAGAGATAGAGAGAAAGAAAGGAGAAAAGAAGAAGATGGAGAGTAGAGGAAAAGTAGGGTCACTTTGGCTGCTATTTATGATAGTGGTGGGGAGTGGAGATTAATAGACGAAGCTATTACACTTTACTAACGGTTGTTCATAATCGGATACCCGGCATTTATGAATAATAAAACTTAACTATGGACTTAGTTCACACTAATATTAGCGTAGACTAATATTTACATTTCTTCTCTCATTCTACTCTTGTATTTTTACACTTTATCCATTTCATTTTACTTTATTCTTATACTGTTACACTCCATTCCACTCTAAAAAATTTGAAAAATTAAAATTTAAAATTATTTAAAAACCACAAAAAAAATTTTAATTTTAAAAATTAAAATTAAAATAAAAAATATATATAAATATTTTTTTAGAAAAAGATTTTTTTCTCAATTAATTCAGAGTATGTAATGAAGAGTGAAGAGAGTCAAAGAGTAAAATTAAAAATAAACAAGGACTTAATATTTTTTTATATTTTTTGCCCCACTTCTAAATCAAATTTATAATCGCTAACAAGGGTGTATCGAAAATCGCATTGTTAGTATTATTACTAATAATAAGAGTAAATTTGTATACATAATAACATTAAAGTAATACTCCCTCCTATTCAGCATAATTGTCTCATTTGACTTTTCACACATGCCGAGGCAACATTTTAACCCTTAATATCTCCAATTATTGTTAATTAAAAATTATAAAAATTTGATATTAATAATCGTTGTATTGAGACGAATCAAACAAGATCCCACATGACTATGTTTTAACTTATAGATTAAGAGTAAAATACAAATTAAGAGTGATAAATGAATAGTGCCAAAAGTCAAATGGGACAATTGTGCTGAATAGGAGGGAGTAAAAAATTTATTGTTATTAAGCCTATGTATTCATCGGTTTCTATTTTTCGATATGACTCAATCACTTTTACTTTATATTTCTTATTTATTTATAGAAATTCCAGTATTTCAACGGTTATACAATATTTTTCATATTCATATCAAAAGCAAATGGGACAATACAACTAGTGAACTACTTACTACTGATCTGAAAGTGATATTTTCTCATATAATATGTCACACTCAGTAATAATTATTATGGAACGGACGAAATAATAGCTTTCAACCAACAAGTCTAAATGATCAAAAAGTTATAGGTGCTTCGTTTGGCTTTGGTAATTGGTACGAATAATTTGTAGGTAAACTTTTAATTAAACTTTAAAACTAAATAGTAAACCTACAGTTTCTCATTTTGTCTAATCGCATTGTCAATCGAATTTTTCAAGGACACAATGTTTGCGTCCACTATTTTCTTTAATCGTAATTATTATGATTTCTTGCATTATAGACTTTATATAAATAATTATTCTTTTTAAAAAAAATCCGGTTCTCTACATTCCTCTGCTTTTTTAATAGAAGCATAAACGGCTCTCTCAATAGTGCAGCCCAATGGCTGATGTACTATTCAGTTACTCATTTAATAAATGGGTTGACCCATATTTACCTGTCTATACTATAAACGTCTATAGCAAAAATTTATGTTTTTTTAATCGTAATATTATGAAAATAATTTATTGGCTTAAAATACTAAGTCAATTTTAACACTTTGAAATTAGTGTTTTAACATTATTAATGTTCTTAATATTTTATTATTATTATTATTATTATTATTATTATTATTATTATTAAATTCGAAAAATTGGATAAATCTTAACATTAAGCTAGCTAAATATATTCATAACTCCTTATTTATTTTTTATACCCTTCTTTTCTTTACTTATCAAACCCTACCTACCGGAATACTATGAAAACGATAACACACCATGAATTAAAATTTATACTTCCTCCCTCAAATTATTAGGTTTTTCTTCCGTCATATTAATTTGATTTATTTTTACATTTTTTATTCTTATTTATACTTTTAATCTACATTTTTAATTCATCCACAAATTTCACTTATTTTTCATAAAAAGTAACTTTTTACCGTTTTATCCATTTTTCTTAATTCTTCCTCTATTTATACTTGAAGTCAAAATCGCGTGGCTTTTCAATACTTCTATGTTTTTCATTTTTATTTTTAATTTTGACTTATCAAACACTCAAAAATGTGTTTAGTGAAAGATTTTTAAACCAAACCAAAAAAACTACATTAACAACCTTTTTGGCTATTAGTTTTTACTTTGACCCATTTTTTTTACAATAAACAACAAACAACAAATAATTAATTCTCAATATATTGCCATTACAACAGACTTAAATAGTTTGTTTAAACAGTTGACTTATAAGTCATTATATTTAACTAGTCAAATTAGTACTTCCTCCCTTTTCAATTGCACTCAAACCAACTTTTGCATTCTTTATTATTTTATGATATTAGACATATTGCGGATAATATATACGAGGAAAAAAACAACCCTATCACATATTTTCTTGATATTAAATTTTTATTTATTTGTGTATATTCTAGATTAAAACAATTAAATAAATAGAGTATTATAATGCGTAAAAAAGGTATCTAACCGTAAAAATTCACATTTAATAATCGTGATTTGTAAATCATTACAAAAAGACAAAAAAAGAATAATAATAATAAAATAAATTAAATCAAAAATGATAAATTATAATAACAAAACTATCACCCTATTAAATTTTACCGCATATATAAGAATATTTTGTTAACCTCCCAAATAATCGTTATTTAGTAACACTTTCTCATCATTTTACTCCAAATAAGAATAGAGGAAAGTAAGTGGCAGGCAGGCAGCACCTTGTTTGACACGATAAAAAAGCAATAAAAAAATTAACTTTTTACGGTTTTACCACAAAAAATGTAATGATTAGAAGCAGTAGTTTTCTTGGCCAGAGAGTAAAAGAGGAGTAGATAGTAGGAGTAGAGAGTAAAGAGTAGTCTCTGTCTATATTTCCATAATTTGACTGAAGAAGAAGAATTTGCATATCACAAGTCACATTGCATATTCCATTATTCTCATTTCTCATTCATATTCATATTCATATTCATATTCATATATACAAGTCCAAATCATGTCTTAAATGCTTTCATTTATTGTTTTAGCTACCCTACTTCTTCATACCTTCAACAATTATTTTTGTGGGTGTACTTTTCATACATGATTTTGATGATACATCTAAGGATAGTTATGTTCAAGTTTAATTAACTTTAACTTAGTTCACTTCTAGTTATACTTCCTAAATTATCTTTTTTTTTTTATATTACAGGGAGGCCGGAGGGTGTTTGGCAAATTGCTGATAGCTGATTAGAGTGACTGATTTGACCAGCTGATTTTATTAAGTGGTTTGACCAGCTGATTTTGAACTCGCTGCTATAAGTAGCTTGTTCAAAAAGAGTTTATTCGTATTAATAAGTTGTTTTAACCAGCTAATTCACTAAACACTAGCATTAGCTGGTTTGACCAACAACCCTCTATTCATATCAAAATAAGCTAAAACTACTCAATAAGCTAATTTGCCAAACACCCACATAGTAGGAATGGAGGGTATCGTACCGAACGTAGTATATGATTTATCTTGGAAAAGTGATACTTATTTCAGCTGAAACAAGTTATAATTTTAGTGATATTTTTCCACTGAACATATTACCATCAGTAGCAAATATTTCTAAATGAGAAAGTACTAATCATCTTAGCATATCGATAGTTGTGAGATAGAACATCTCACCATAAGATCAATAAATTAATCGTTGGTACCATCAAAATAATAATCTTAAATTTTGTTAATTTTTTAACTTATAGAGATAATAGAGATAAAGTTGCGTTTATCTTATCAAATTGAATCTATGAAAAAATTTATTTAACAAGCTTTAGATAATACTCGTATGAGTATTATTTTAATGTTATTGTAATTAAGAATGTAAGTAATCATATATTAGTACAATTTACAATTAATTAAAAAGTAACAATGACATAATTTAGTGAGCAAATTTATGCGTGTTTTATGTCTTATTATATATTTCGAATTTTAAAGTTTTATTATGATTCTTTTATCTTCACACTAATTCTCCCTTATCTTATCAATATTGGTAATTAATTTTCCTAGATTAGTCTTATAACTGTAGACTTTCTTTCACTTTTATTTGTGATAGAATATAGATTTTCACCACCTAAGAAAATTTAAATTTTTTTCATCCCTAATTTGTAGGGTTTTTCTATCGAAGTTTAGAGTATTAAAAAAACCAAAATTAGTAACCTAAAAATTGATTTTTCTATTTTTATTAGTTTATTTGCTATATACTTCCTCCGTTTTTAAATACTCGCTACATTTTAGTCATGTGCACTATTTTTCGACTATCGTTTAAGCTTATTTTATATGTTACGACTAATGTGTAAGTAAATATTATAGTCAAGTGGAATCTTGTTTGAATCGTCTAATCACATACTTTCATAATATTAATTTTTTTATATTTTAGAAATATACCATATGTACAAGTTCAATTTATGTCACTTGTGCCCTATTGAAGTGTATGCTATACGTCCACATCTCAAGGGATAATATACAAGCTACCTTAATTATATAACCCTATAACCAAGTCAATAAGCTTTAGCCTAGGGGTTATCATCAATTCTCATCTTTGCAAAGTTGAAAAGTTTGGGACACATAAAATAATTCATGGCTCTTTGTGAACACTAGTATTTTTTTTAACAATAAACTTTGTTTATGCCTTTTTTTTTACAACAAAATAGTGTTTGTTAAATGAATTTTGTATTAGTTTTTTGTTTATTGATTGGTAAAAAGCGAGAAAATATTTAGATTTTTTTCCATGATAAATATAAATATGTAATATTTAATATAATTTTTATCAGACATACTTTTTAGACATCTAATTTATTCAGCTAACTTATAAACTAACAAGAACAATTAGCATTTTTAACTACTTTCTTAACAAGTTAAAAGCTAACAAAAAACAATCAACAACCAACAATCATTTGTTAAACATGCAAAAACATCATCATCATCATACCCAGTGTATTCCGCTCATAGACAAACTATAGTTAGATTTTAAAGAGGAAAGATAAATAACAACTCATACCATATAAGAGAGTGCAGTCAAAAACAGAAAATATCAAAAAGGAATACTCCCTCCGGTCCAGTTTACTTGTCCCATTTGACCAAACACGGATATTAAGGTAGTAGTGGGGTCCATTTAAAAGGTGGTAGTTGGGTATTTTAATTGATTAAATTAATTGTAAAGGTGGTAGTGGAGTATTGGGAATTGGAAAAATGGGGGTATTTAGGTAAAAAAAGAATAATCAAAAAAGGAAATGGGACAAGTAATGAGGAATTGCCAAAAAAGGAAATGAGACAAGTAAACTGGAACGGAGGGAGTATTATAAAGTGGGATAGGTAGCCGATGGAAGGAGAGTTTATCGATGAGTGGGATGGGAATATGAAGGTGTGGGACAAAATCCAAAATAAAAAAGAAAAATAAAAAAAAAAAAGCTGGTGGAAGTTGAGTTTCAAGACATAAATGATGAGGGCGATGAAGATTGTTAATGATGATGATGTTTGAGATGACTTCTTTTTTTCCAGCTTTATCCTTCTCATGTGACTTTCATCCTTCATATCATAGCCCTACTTCTATCTACACCTACACATTAATATTTCATCTTATTCCAAAGGAAAATTTAAATTCCTTTTATAAACTACTTCATCCATTCCATAACACTTACAATGTTTGTGTTTTTACTCGGTCTAATACATTTATTCAATTTTTAATAAAAATTATTAAAATTTGATATTAATAATCTTTGCATCGAGACAAATCAAACAGGATTCCACTTGACTATGTTTTAACTTATAGATTAAAAGCTAATCACAATTAAGGAAGATAAATGAATAGTATAAGTATTTCAGATACTGCAAGTATATTGGAACAAAGGAAGTACAATTTTCAAAAAATAAGAAAAATTGTGGTAAATAATTTCACTTATTGCCCATCGGTACCTCTACTACTATTGTTTTAATCTAAATCAAACCTTTGTATATTTTTTACAGACAGTACCCTATTGTCATATTTTAATTAGCTACGTACCGTAGACACCTCATACCACCAATACGAGTATAGGTAGACCAACGATGAAAACAAAAGTAGAGTGTAACGGCTAATAAATACCAACTTTAGTCGGTTATAATGTAGGAAAATTTGATTTTAAAGGTTTCAAGTTTGCCTCATTTGCTTCTAAAGGTTCGAACTTTCGTTTATCCTAGAAAGGTTTGAACTTTTGGGGTCATCTTCATTTAAAGGTTTTTAGGGGTTTTTTTGGGTTGATTTTAGATTGATTATGGGTTTTTATGGGTTTTTCTGGGTTGATTCTTGGTTGATTATGGGTTTTTTTACCCATAAAAACCCATAATCAATCCAAAATCAACCCAAAAAAACCCCTAAAAACCTTTAAATGAAGATGACCCCCAAAGTTCGAACCTTTCTAGGATAAACGAAAGTTCGAACCTTTAGAAGCAAATGAGGCAAAGTTGGAACCTTTAAAATCAAATTTTCCTAAAATATGATATGATGAGATGTGATCATAGTTTCATATAAGCAGAATAATAGATATGATGAGGATGAACTTATAGAGTTTTGTATTTGCCTTTAGATCCAACTAAATATATTTTCTAGACCCTGCTAAAACTAATTCAATAGACCATTTTAAATTACTCATATAAAAAATTAAATTTTATATTAGTTGAAATATATAGATATCACTATTTTCAGATAAAATTTAAAATTTTCATTCCCTCTTCAGTTAATCACAAATTTTTGCTATAGACGGATAAATATGGGTCAACCCACTTGTATTAATGAGTAACTATATAGTTATGTCAACCATTGGCTTGGGCTATTGAGAGAGCGGTCTCTCAGTATCTATAAGTTAATATCTATGTATGCATATGTAAATGTGCCATGCAAGTGATGCATATTATTATTGCCAATTATTGCTCCATGCTAGCTAGCACATTGAATATTATTCAAATTCAAATTCAATAATGACCAATATATGGTTGCACCATAACGCTTTCTAATTCACCTATTAATCATCATTGATATCCATACAACTATTAAAATAAACGTTGTATTAAACATATGAAATTAGCATTTTATTTTTTTTTTTATAGACTAGAGAATCTACACATACAAAAAGAGCGATAAATAATTGTTTTTAAAGGCAATAAAAATCAAATCTCAATCATAAAAAAAATATTTTAATCACTTAAAGCCAAAATAGTGAATTATATAAGACTTTTATGAAGTAGGAGTTTTTTTTTTTTTTTTTTTTTTTTTTTTTTTTTTTTTTGATATTGAAGTAGGAGTTTTCTTTATCCTTGCATTATTCTCCTTTCTAAATTTTTTCCCTAAAGCATGTAGATTTAAAAGCCATATCACTTAGCACATGCATGCATAAGGATTGGATCATATTCCTATGTTGATAGTTGATACTACTATACAACTTTATTTCTTATCATATTTTTATTTTTATGTAGGAATATATTTATTTTTATGCAGACCTCTCATTTTTTAAGGGTAAAATTAATTATTTTCTCTACTTTTCCTAAATAGGGAGTACGAGCATGAATTTTTCGTCATATTCCTTAGCTTAGATTCTGTTTTTGAGTGGGATATTAGGTCGTTGATGATGATATTTTAGTTGGAGTAAATTTTTCAAAGAAAGCTAAGTGTGACCATCATATGTGAAATGAATGAGATAAAAGGCCAACTTATAGAAAAGTTTAAAGTCACATCTTATTAAAGTTGTTGGATGTTTATTATCCAAGCTCAATGTATTTGTGATCATATTGGTTAAAAAATAGTGGATAGCTAATCAACTATCTTTTAATTCATTGTTCTCAACAATATTTACATCTAAAAATAATTGAGTTTCAAATTATACACGTTTTGAATTTCAAATTTATTACTATTAATTTCGTTTTAAAATACTTGCTGCATAAGTACTATTAGTACTGTTTGTCATTCAAGTTTACTATATGTATTGCAACTAAAATGTATATATAGTCAAGTGAGACCTTATTTGAATAGTTTAATCGTGCATTTTTCATAATAATAATAATTAATTTCAGTCATACATAATTCAAGATATAAGTAATTAACATAACACATTAAATTATATAATAAAGTAATATATATTAATTATATTCAACAGGAAGTGTAATTGGTGGTTTGAATTTAAGTTCAAAATTTTCAAATGCTATATAATGAGATATGAACATATTTTCTAGAAGTGATCGATTATAAATTTTACTTTGAATCCAACTCGATCTATGATTATACACACTTATATTAATTATGATTGCTTGAAGAAATTAACTTCTTTCATTTTGTACATTAACTATATATTATTTCCTCCTTTTTCTAATATACTTCCTATTCAGAATATTCTACTTTGAGGAGAGAGAAATTTGATTAAGATTTTTAAGACATAAATAGAAAATGAAATATCTCAATATGAAATCTTGTTGGATTTGTCTTAATGTATACTTTTTTATTATATGAAGTATTTTTTATGAGTTTTTATAATGTATATATAGCGATATTAAAGTTGTGCAACAAGCAAACGAAAAGAATAAAAAAGAACGGAGAAAGGAGAAAGTAGAAGTGAAACATAATTAATTTATTTTGAAAACATTGCATTTTATATGAAGTTAGGAACTCATAATATAAACTTTTTTGCTTTTAAATAAGCACAAAAAAGGATTAATTACTAAGAACAAGAGAGCACACAAATTAAGTTAATCCAATTGTCCCATTAAACTGTAAATTTAAATATCAATTAAAAATTATAAAAAGTTAATATTATAAAAATACACAAATAGACAAATCATACAAAATTAATTTAGCAATATTCTTTTGTTACATATTCACCCTAATATTTTAAAAAAATTGCAAAACAAAACTAACATTTGAAGGGAGATAGTATCAAATAGAATATACTTCTCTGATCCTAAGTTTTATTGGACATAAACTATATAAGTGTCTCGTGCATATTTTAGGCGCATAAATTTATAAAAATACTCTTTTTTAACACGTAAAAAGAAGCCTTTTCTTAAGAAAAGTAAAAGTGAATATTTGGGGTCAACTGCTTTTCAATTAGATCTGCATTCAAAAGTTATTGCCATTCAACTCCTCAATATACTCATAACAAAGCTTAATCATAAATATTTTCAAAAAAAAAAAGCTTAATCATAAATTTTTAATTGAGACCGTTTTTACGAGAGACGCGTTTCAAATGGGTTGGCCCATTATTACTTAAAAAAAACTTTAAAAAAAATGCACGGTGTGTAATCCTATTTAGAGTTGGAGTTATAATATATTAAAGTTAGTATTATAAATGGTTAGAGTTGGTAACATAATCTATTAAAGTTGGTATCTCCAAATGGGTATAATATCAATTTTAATTAGTTATAACACCAACTCTAAATACCAACTTCAATAGGTTCTAATACAACTCGAAATAGGCTTAATTGCACACTTCAATTTTTAGATTTTTTTTTTCGATATTGAGAATGTGGGCTAAGATCCTTTAAAAGCCGTGAGAGGGCCCAAAACTTAATTATATCTACTGATCGGAAAAACTATCAATATAACAGCTAATATATATCAAAAAGTAATGAGATTTAAAGCACCAATAATAATAATAATATAACTAATAATAATAAAACGATTATAAAATAGCAAACGAGAATATCAATAAAAGAAAGGAGTCAGCGTATTTATGATGAACTCCATGCATAAAAAGAATAAGCAAATAACCGGAAATAATTATTTATAAAATTATACTCAGCATTAAAAGATATGTGCATTTTCATAATTTTCATGTTCATTAATTTTATTTGCAAAATAACTGATTGTTTGTTAAATGTTCCTATCTTTTACATACACCCGATTAATAGTATTTTATTGAATGATACTGTTTGCCAATTAGCTTTATTATTGACTTTTTGATTGATCTTTTGCTTAATTTTGAATTTTTAACGGGTTAAACTGTAAAAGTTTTGATAAATGACTTTTTAACCAAGCCGAAAAACTAGTTTTAAGTCAAACCAAAAAGTTAATCATAGTAATTATTTCATTGGCTTTTTACGTTTCACAAAATTTTACTCTACAAACAGTCAAATACAATCAAAAAATTTCACGCAACATTTTCTTAGTAACTATCTTAGCTGATTAGCTTAAATAGCTAGCATATCAACTAATATTTTCTTTTAACTGATGAAATCAGGCAACAATTTTAGCTAACAGTCATTTGTCAAACATGATCTGGAAGTACTATTCTAGTACTTCATATACACTTGAATATTGTATTGTCACAAGTTGAAAATGTGAATAATAATGCATGAGCATGGTTGTCTGACATCCTTGATTTCTAGATTTGGTTATTTGACAAATTCCTATTGTTGTTTTAATCAATGCATAATGGGGATCAAAAAGCTTTAATGACACCAATAAAAAATAATTAAGCAAGACAAAGAATCAAATTATGAATGTATCTTACTTATTAAGATCTTATCCTGTCGGAAAAGCCATAACCATGCTCCATGCAATATATCATGAAACATCATTGCTCATTAAGAATTACTACTTCTATATAAATAAATTAGTATGTAATTTGAATTAATTTGTCCAATTATGGACAATAATAATCATTAATCAAGCAAATGATGGTGTAAAGACAAGTGTTGCACAACAAAATAAGAAACCAAAGAAAGATTAACGCAGTGCTAAAAACCTGATCTTTTGCTGAATAGGGAACAAAAAGTCATATTATATATAGTTATAAGACTTATATTTTAGATGAGGAGGCCGAAAGTCATACTACCTCCTATTCATAGAGGATGTGATATTTGTTTTTTTGACACTATTCACTCATTACTCTTAATTTGTATTTTATTTTTAATCTATAGATTAGAATATAGTCAAGTGCAATCTTGTTTGATTTGTCTCAATGCAAAGATTCTAAATATTCACTTTTTATAATATTTCGTTATGTATAATAAGAGATATTAAGCATTAAATACGTGTATTAGATAATGTAAAAAGACAAATGCCCTATTCTCTATGAATAGGAGGGGTATTATAATTGTATCTTTAAATGAGGGATTAAAAAAGTAACCCAATAATTATTGGACGGACCAATATACATAATCGAATAAAGTTAGAGGGGGCTATGGGCCTATGACATATACTTGCCACCCCTTCCTTCGCCCATGAATTAACGTCTTAATTAATTTTATTACTGCCTATTACATATGTACATATGTGTAAAACTAACTTGATTTATGGTGAAAGAAGTAATTAGCACTAAAATAACCGGTGACGTAATATAAATTGTTGTGAGAGACGGTCTTTCCAAGAGACGCATTAAATTTATGGGTTAAATAGCCCAATTAATACAAATTAAAGAGAAAATTAGAATGTGGGCTTCATGTTTTGAAGTCGTCTCTTTGAAAGACGGTCTCTCACAAAAATAACTGCGTAACGTAACATAATTATGTTATCAGAGATGATTATTGAATATTAGTATAGGATGGGTGAACATTCATTTTATTTGAGTACAAAAACCAACTCGGTTTATGGTGAAGAGAGAAGAAGATTATATACGTAACTACTAGAGTAGATAGTAAATGGCTTTGTCTTGAAAAAAAATTTTATAGTGACTGAATATTACATGTGTTTACCTCCGTGAAATAAAGGTGAAAATGATTGTTTAAGAGATTATTATTGTATGTTTAACTTGGTAATATTTTAGAAATTTTAAAATTTTTAGTTTGTAATCTAACATATTGATCTTGTTTAGAAGGTGTTTGGTAATTGACTATTAACTGTTGTCACAGAGAGCCAATTGGTATTAGAGAGTGGGACTACTCCATCCGTTTCTTGACAGACTTACTAATATTTACTCCTTAAAAAATAATCACAATTCTCTTTTAATTTCATCGACAAAATACGTTCTCAATCTACATCTTATCTGTATTTTTTTATTATTCACCAACTAATATTATAACTTTGTCATAAATTTGGATGGATGAAAGGAGAATTAGACAATGAAATTTAGGTTTTTGTGATGTGTTATTTGTTATGTGGTCCTCTACAATATTGATACGTGTCATTCAAAACAACCCTTAATTCAAACAGCTAAATTAAAAAAAAAAAAAAACAATATTATTCTATCTATCATCATCCTCCTAAGTCAAACTTACCCAGAAAAACAAGCAATCTCCAAACTCCATGGATGAACAATTACATCCTCAATCAAATTGGTCAGAAATTCCACAAGATATTCTCCTTAAAATCTCCAAATCACTCAAAATCTACTCAGATTATATCCATCTTAGAGCAGTTTGCCGCCATTGGCACACAGTTCTACCTTCAAAACCACCTAAAACTCTCCCATGTCAACTCCCATGGCTTCTTCTTCCTCCTTCAAATCCCGCCACCGGAAGCTCTCGTAGAACCTTCTACAACATTCTTACTAACAAACTCTACTCCCTATCAATTCTAGAATCTTCTTACCCACGTCGAATTCTTGGATCCTCACATGGGTATCTAATCATCTCTTCTGGTACACCAGAAATATTCTGTTTAAACCCTCTTACAAATTCTAAAGTTCTTCTCCCATCACTTTCATCTCTTCCTGGTGTTGTTTCCTTTAGTTTTTCAAACATAGGAAGAGAATACTTGATTCAAGATCAGTTTACCCACCAAATTTACTTTCTTGATTTGCAGCAAATGAGAGATGATTTCATAAGAAAACTTGTCCTTTCTTCTCCTCCTTCAAGTGGGTTCCAATCCCAATCCCGACCCGAATCTCCTACATTGGTGTTTGCCATAGTAACTTCCTTTCTTACAAAAACAACTGAATTGGTTTTCTGTACTACCTTAGATGATAAATGGAATTGGGTTCCTGTTTCTGATTTTACAGCAGAAGATGTGATTTACTGTGAATCTGATGGGTTGTTTTATGCTGTTAATAAGAATGGTGATATTGGGAGTTTTAAGATTAGTGTTGGTGGGATTTGTGAAGTGATATCAATTTGGAACAGTGTGGATTTGATGGGTGGTGATCTTAAGTATTTGGTGTTGATTGATGATGAACTGATTTTGTTGACTCGAAATTTGGGGTCAGAAGCTGATCTGATAACGTACTGTGAGCTGTATAAGACAGTTGCGTTCGAGGTATTTCGGTTTTCCAAGGATGGAGTTGATCGGGTGCGTTGGGTGCCAGTGCCAAATATTGAGGATTGGATGGTGTTTGTCGGGGAGAGTTCATCAGTGGCATTATTGGCATCGGATTTTCGTGGATGTAGAGGGAATCGAATCTACTTCACAGATGATCATTCTAAGTGTAATGATGTTGGGGTGTTTGATATAGGAGAGAAATGCACCGATGCATTATCTTGTTTTCCAGATGATGTAATTTTGCCGTTGTATTGGCAGTCACCCATATGGATTACTCCTAATCCTCACTAGCAGGTTCTACAATGTCTTCACCCAAATGCCTTGACTCTCGCCTAACTGGGTTTGGGGATTAAATGTGCGCAACTTTATGCTTGTAATAACACAGTGATTGTTTTTTAGTGATCCTTGTTGTAAATATTATCTGCTATGCTATTTCACATAAATAAGAAACACAAACAATTGAAATAAGCTATCTATTATTGAAAAACATTATGCTCTCGATCAAATATCTAGTTGAATTATTTGCAACTTTCCAACAAACATGACAGTTACAGTATTCAGGATGTATCCAGAGCTAAGAAGTTGAATTTAGTGTAGGAAGAATAAGAAACCAAGCAAAAAAACTCCCAAACAGAAACTAAGGTGCTTTATCTTCATTATTCAACCAATTTAAGTAATGATATTGTACTCAAAACATAGGGAAGGAAAGCCAGCATGAGTTTAATTGTAACCATACATGAAATTTCATCAAGAACACGAGATCACAAGAAGACCAAGACACAATAATACACTATTTTATCAAAACTGAAAAGAAAGACAGGGTATGAGTACCAGTCAAACTTCTTCACTTTGCATTTGGAGAATCAAGCTCTGGTATGTGCTGCCACTTCCTGATTTCTGAAGGTAGGAATAGGCAAAAGAGGGAATTCTTCAGAGTTTTCCCGTATTAGTTCTTGGCCCTAACTGAGTTATTTTCCTTGATTCTAACTCGGTTGTCCAGCTTTACATAGCGTTTAAGATCTTCTAAAGGGAGAGCTTCAGGATCTTGCCGTTGCAGCTCACTCAATGCCGGCCTCTTATCAAGGAGGTGCCAGAGCCAATCTGGGTATTCGGCATCTGGTCGTATCTTAGGATCGGTGCCATCCTTAAATATGTTAGCTCCTACTACAGTGGTGGCCTTAACTTCTTTGCTAAGAGATGAAACCTTCGGAGCGTCAGAAGCTGCACCTCCTTTAGCCGCTTTTTTTGCCTTCCCAGCAGCATATGTCCTTGAGCCAATCACCCGCATTGACCCCATTGAAAGAGGTCTCAAAAACCTAATATTATTGACTGCCATTTTGTGTTCTGCAGCAATAATGTTGAAATCTGAGCATAATAAAAATATCTTAAACAAAAGCAAGAAATGCAAAAAATGGGAGATAAATACTTTTGTGCAGAATTCAACTAGATTTTTCTACTCCCCGTCTGTAATCTATACCTTAAAAAATGATCTAACAGTTCCGTTATAAGAGGGAAAAGCTACTACGTCGCCCTAAAGTTCGTCTTATACGTGTGAAAATCAATTGAATGCAGACTACAGTGATTATTAGTTCTAATAAAAAGTACTTTAAAGTTCAGACCTTTCAGCTATAATCAAGATTATGTCGATCCTTAGATAAAATATGTCGAAAATACTTCCTAGAGCTTAACCTTCTAACTTCACTACATAAATATATCACCACCTACCTTCCAATACCAAATACAAGACCCTGCATCAAAGTCCAATAATCCATCCATCCTCTCAAGAACTTTAATAGTTAAGAGTTAGAAGTGATATAATTCTCCAACACCACTTTAACTAGCTATATGCAACAAACATTCCTGATCCAGCCAGAGGGAATGGGATAAATGATAATCATGTCAACAGATCTAATTGACAAAGAAATGATAACACAATGGATGAACTGCAACAACCAAACATTACTCTTAACCTCCCATGACTGAGCATTGGGCAATCATCAGTAAACCATCAACTGAAATTTGAATTTTCCCCAACACTACACCAATGCATCACCCACCCAATATGCAGTACTTGACTCAAGCTAACAAGTGGAAGTAGCTGCAAGCATCACATTACCACTTTAACAGTTGTGGCAGTAAGAAGTCTAGACTATTATCAAATTTTAGGCTGTCTCTCAGATCTCACACCTTGAATGGACAGAGTAAAGTTCAAGTTCCCCTTGACTCAACATAAACCACCCACGCTCAGGCTTAATAGGTAGCAAATTTTAGAACAATTCATCAATTTTAACTCGCAAGTGATTATTTTTCGGGCAAAACATAAAAACAGAAACAGAAAAGGGCAACATTGATGTCACTGTTAAGTGCTGAATAAGATGAACATGGTTGTGGAGGCTAATAGTTTAAGAGATAGCTACAATAGAAGACTTACCTGTACTTATTTTTAATTGCCCTAACAATATTAATTCACAACCATATGCTTAAATTTTTTGGTCGTACAATAGTATACTAACTTGCATAATATCTCAACCATAAAGCGTGATCATGTAATGAAGTAAGAAATACCATTATTTAATTACATTTTTGCTAAAATTTAACTGCTATGCCGAACTAAAATTAATCTCAAAGCAAAAGGCATATTTCTTATAGCCAAGTCAAGCACATAAGCAAATAATATCATCCAGCAAGAAGAGAGAAAAAAATACTAGTAGCCACAAATACAGTTGACAAGAGCAAAGATTCAATTTCAGGCTGAGCAAACCGCTGTAGAATAGGTATTTCAAACCTTTTATCAAATTCCAAATATTGCAAATCCTTTATTTGGTCATGTTGAAAGCTAGATTCAAACTTTCTAATCAAAATTTATTGCATGATGCATATCACAACTTTCTTTCCTTTTCTAATGACTAGACCTCTTCCCTCAACTTCCAGCAATCCATCAATCTGCACAAAAACTCCTCCACGAATAGTCTCAGCTCTTCTACAAAATCACCGAATACTTGCGAACAAATTCTTATATAGAGATCATGACCCGATATAAAAATGCTAGAATCAAATATCCCAAATGATACTCATAAATGATGATTAATTATCTAGCCAATCTATCATACTTCTTAATAGTTGAATACAGTGGCGGATCCCAAAAAAATGATGTCATTAAATCAAAAAAATTTACAATTACCCAATTCAACATCAAATTCAAATGCAAACAAACCCCAAAAATTAACAACCCTAATTTTGTAATTGCAAATAAAAAATTAATATGATTCATTTCAGCATCATTCCAACCTTAGAAATGATATACTACAAATTAATTTGATTAATTTCAACATTAAGATCAAGTGACAACAAAATGCAAATAAAAAAAAACCTTAAAGAAGGGAAATGGTCCAATTAATGATGGAGATTGGAGAGAAGAGCAGAGCAGGCGTGCGGATGGGCTGGTGGCTGGTGCGGCAGAACGGCACGTGGACGGTGGTGGTCAAGTGGTGCCGACAGGATACAGCAGGTAGTAGTAGGTTTTGCCGGTTTGGGAATTGGAATGACAGAAAAATAAAATCAAGAACTTGAAGATTAATTACCAATCTTAACAATATTCAAACTTTGGAAATACTACTAGTAGTCTACTACATTTAGCTTTCAACAGAAAAATAAAATCAAAAACTGATATTTCATCGAGTCCAGTTCAATCAAAACAGCGAACAATTAGGGCAGCAAAAAACATGAACTACAAGTAAACATTTGCATTTAAACACAGAAAATCAAAAAGAAAGACTAAAAATGAAGATTAATTACCAAACCCTAACGAACAAATAACGAGTAATGAAATTGAAATATCTAAAGAAAAGAGGGAAGAACGAACCGATTTCAGTGAATTTCTCAAAAGTAAAACAAATTTTCTTCAATCTCTGCTCGCTAATAAAATACAAAATGTTAATTTACAGCCTACAGGGAACAAGAAATGGGAGAGAAAACACGCAATGGGTTTAATTTTAGGGTTTTATTCATTGGATTGCAAAATTTGTACAACTTGAATGGGTAATTTTACTATGAGTCGGACTCGAATTGAATTATGTATTAACCGATTTTGCTCGTTTCGTATCACGGGATATTGTTAGGTAAACTTGAATACTACGGTATATGATACGAACTTATTTGGTGGTGGTTCGTCATGACATGACTCTCTAAGTACGTGGTTCGCTTTGACACGGTCTACACTCAGCACAATTTTAAACTAATAAAAAATATAAAATCATGAGAATAGTCCAAATTGAAAAATATAGTAAAAACAAATAATATAAACCATTAACAATTATTTTTAAATTGTTTAATTAGCTTTAACCTATACCCGATATATATTTATGTTTAATTAACTTTAATTTCGTGTATTATCTTAACTCAAACTTCTAACTCATTTTTTAATTTTTGTTATTTTTTATTCATACATTATTTTCACTTGTTAATAGTCAAGATCAAACCTTTATGTTTGGAGAGCAACATAAAACTAGTAATTTGTTACTTTTGGAATAAGTTAAATATAACATGATTTGAAAATTCATAAATTGAATTAGTACTAGTTCATCGGCATGTGACTTAATGAATAGAGCATTTGCATGTGAAGCAGAAAGTTTAGGGTTCGACCCTTACTGGACGCAGGTATCAATTGGGAGGTTTCTTGACTGCGTGCATTTCTCTTTAGTCCCTCCTTGGGGGTACGAGTATAACTTGTCCGATCTTTCAAGAAAAAAAAACCTCCACTCAATCCCTACCTTGTGAGGATACCGAGAAAATCCTTTACTAGTTTATTACCACACCCAAAAGATGAATACTTCTCCTACTACTTTCACTCTAAGTAGCTCTCACCAATTCTTTAATATTATAATCAATGGAAATCAGTTACAACATGCATGTGATGCCATCTTTAATTGCTTGGATGTCTCAATGGGATTCTTTCCACATTGTTTTTGCTTCCTTTGATTAACACACTTTCCTACCAACTAACTCCTCAAAACAATTCCACTTACCCGATATCACTAAATTGCTCCCACCTAGACGAGATTCGGAGTTTGAATGTATGTAATATTATCCTTATTATTCTGATTAACTCATAATAGCAAACATCATCTACAACTTCACATATAATCTGAAAACAAAGAATTATATAATATATGTCTCCATTGAAACAAGAACATTACTAACTGATAGAGTATATAACATTATATTTATTATTGTTTCAACCGTCGATTGGTTACTTGACATTGTATATAACATATGTTGGTTACTTGACACTTCTATCCCAAAACACTCTTGTGTGAGTGAGCGTGATAGAGTATATAACATATGTTGAGACCTCAATAGTTAAGCTTTGGATTGAGTTGGTTAATTACTTGACATAGTTTCAGAAATCTAAAATTACGAGTTTGAATCTCATACACCCCTCATTCCAAATGAAAAATATAAGCGCTAAACAGTAAACACCCACATTTCTTGCCTAAAAAAATCTCATATTACGAGACATCATAGAGCATATAACATATGTTGAAACTGCAAGCATCAGCTTAAACTTTTGGTTTAGTCGTTGAGATTGACATTATAACATACCTAAAGCATTAAGCATCAAGCTAAAGTATTCACCCAACTTCCCTTACTTCCTATAAATACCTCACAAGATCACCTAAACTCTTCAAGAACTCACCCAAAATCAATCCATCTACCAAACACAACCTCCTCTTCAACCCTAGCTATAAACCACCACCAATTCCACCAACAAATGGCTAGCTCGACCGCCTCGACTAAGTTAGCATGTCTAATTCTAGTCACAATGCTGGTTGTTGCACCCCATCATTCAGCACAAGCAGCCATAGAATGTCCTGCAGTGCTAAAAATGGTGGGTCCATGTTTGGATTACTTGAAAAAAGGAGGGGATATTCCAACTGAATGTTGTGCTGGGGTTAAGAGCCTAGATAGCATTACTAAGACACAAACTGAAAGACAAGAAGCTTGTGAGTGTATTAAACCAATGGCTGATTCTAATGGCATTAACTATGACCTTGCTAACAAGCTTGCTCCTGCTTGTGGTGTAGACATCCAAATCAATATTACTCCTAACATGGATTGCTCTACGTATGTTTTACTTTACGCTTTATTGCTCTGATATCATGTTAAAGAACCAACTCAACCAAACTTAAAGCTTAAGTTAATGGTTGAAGCCCCGAGACATATGTTATATACTCGAACATTTTGTCCCTTTAAATTTAATATATTATTAAAGATATTAATGGTACCTCTAAATTTTTGCTCTTTATCAATGGTATGTCTGAGTTTTTTCAATTATCAATGGTACCCTCGTGTTATTGAGCGTCTTACAACCGTAATCTTTTTGAGTTTTTTCCGTCCTAAACCGTCAAAAATCGTTTACGTTTTTTCCTTTATTTTTCAAATTAGAACATAAAGGAAAAGAAAAGTTAACCGTTTGGATGATTTTGGACGGAAAAAATTATTAAAGGTTATGGTTGTAAAACGTTGAATAACACGAGGGTACCATTGATAATCGAAAAAACTTAGGGGTACCATGCAAAAACTTAGAGATAACATTGATAATTTTCCTTAAAATTTCGATTTTCGTTACTTTGATGGGGCAAAGATTTATAGTTCTTTGGTTCGGATTGTAATGGACTAAAGTAAAATGAATCATCAAACCACGCACGCTTCTTATTTATCTGAAGATGTACATGACGTTTCTCACCAATCGTCAATCGAAAATAAACTCTTTGTTAGTTTTATCATTTATAAGGGCAAGATTGCGTACATCCGACCCTCTCAAGCCTCACCCCAGCCCCAGGTGGAACCCACTTCATAACATAATTAAATTTAGTTATTCCATACTTGATTTGCATAACAAATTTATTGGGCTAACAATATGACTTATGTTAATGAATTGAATTGCAGGGTCATGTTCTAATGCAAATAGAAAGTGATCGATAAGAAGCAGAAACTATGTTTAATAAGGAGTTCATACTTCAATAGAATAATTTAGTTATTCCATAGATTATTCATGGAATTACGTCCTTGTATTATAATTAATAAAAAAAGTATTAGTGATGAAATTTTACACTCTTATTGTGACAAAATTACTTTGATGTAACAATTTCCTCCGACAACTTATGATATAATAAAAATAGCTTTAATTTTAAAATAAATGTCATAGTATATATTATATATTACTACCTCCTATTCATAGAGAATGAGACATTTGTTTTTTGACACTATTCACTTATTACTCTTAAATTGGTTCATTCAACCTACCTTATAGTAATTTATTTGGTTAATTTGGCATTGTGTTACGAAGTACGATCCTTTATCTCTACAAGTAAATGTATGGCACGCAGCTTATGAGCTATTATCTCACTTTATTTCGTACTAGTTGTCTTAGCTTGTGGAAAATTCTCTCTGGCTTTTATTAATAGGGGTCTCGTTTATTTTTAGGTTTCAGAACAAAAGATAAAAAAAAGACCCTAAAAACTTAGCATAGTGAATGATATAATACATTTTTATCTATTTATTGTTCATATTTAAACTACTTTATAAAAAAGCATAAATCACTCTTTATCACTTAACAAAAATATAAGTTATATCTAAATTTAATTCAAATTAATAACACTCATATACATAAAAATAAGTTTTTTGAGACCCTAAAATATTTAAGGCCCTGGACGGTAGCCCGCTTTGCCCTTATTAATCAACGACCCTATTCATTAACAATCACCAATGAAAAAAATAATCTAAATTCTAGCTGAGATTCTCGGGTACTAATTAGGCCAAATTTTTTTTTTTCCCATTTTATTGAATTTCTCTTATTTTTTTAATTATGACCACATTTTTTTCCATTTATTAAATTTCTCTTATTTTTATTTTTGATTACAACCATAATTTTTTTCACATTTAATTTACATTTTAATTACTAATTTATAAATTTTTTTCAATTTTTATAAAATATATTTTTTTTTTCCATTTTTACTGACAATTCTTTAACATCATCTGTTGAAATTATTTCTTTGGAGCAAAAGAAATATAAACCCATTTTTTGTCACCATAGCTTTTAACTTAGCTATCTTACCTCGTGTCATAAAGAAAAACCTTAAACTTATCTTATCCCAATCCCCACCTAATTTCCATCCATCATTGGCTTACTTTCTTACTTATCTTCACATACTACTCATTTTAGAATACTTTTTTTTAAAAAAAAAATTATAGAATAGGCTGAGGAAAGAAGAGGATAAGGTGAGATTCAATTTTACGATTTTGTCTGAAAAACAACATACTTCAACTGAGTTGTGGCCTTAGAATATGTTATATACTCTACCACGCCCCTCACACAGAGCCCATTGAAATTCAAACCCGTGTCCTCTTGTCACATTGGCTCTAATACCAATGTCAAGACCGTGAACAAACAAGACCGTCTTATATGAGATTCAATCTTAACGTGTTAATTATATTTCATTATTATCTACGATATTTTTTAGGTATGGTGAATCGTGAACAGACAAGACCGTCTTATATGAGAATTTGTGAAATGTCAATTATTTCGGTTAATTATGTTGACTTTACTAAACTTCTTAATACCTTTGACTTCTTCCCAAAAATCATAAATATTAGCAATTTTCACATAATTACATTGATGTGATTCTTCAAAGAACAACAACCAAAACAAATTTCTATTTTGTTATTATTTGTCAATGCAAAAAATGAGCACAAAAAATTGTAAATGTGAAATACATTAACAAACAATATTTAATTTATAAATTATAACTTTTATATATAAAACTTATTTGGGGTCAGAAATTTTTCCATATTTCTTCTAAGAAACTCTAATCTTATCTTGAATCAATCACCTAAAAGTTTATTTACACCACTTAAACTATAAATCATATTACCCTATTTTTCAATGAACAAAAACAGAGGATCCTCTGTTTTGACACTTCCATTTCAACCTTTTCCGGCGCTTATTTCTGTCAAAAAGTAATGCCGCCGGCGACGGAAAAATGTAGTTCCTACTATCCATCTCCAATTTCTAGTCATGAAGAAGTTGTTAATCAAGCAGAGGTGTTCATGGATGCGCTTAGAAGTTTCCATTTTATGATGGGCACCAAATTCATGTAGGCCATTCCATGTTTTCATTTTATATACTTTACAAATTATCGTATGAAACGATCTGATTGAAAAACGTGTTTTATACATGGATTAAATAATTTATTTAATACATATTATTTTTTTAAAGTCGCCTCACCGAGAGTCAGTCTTTTAAAAATAGCTCATATATTTTTCATATCTAATCATTTTGTTCCTCTTCTATTTCTATTATTTTCCAAATTTGGTGAAAAAAACACGTATTATCCCGTCTCGATGAATTTGACACACTATGTATTTAAAAAATTTTATTGCAAGTTTTTAGTAGAATTATTTTTTTAATAAATTTTAAAAAATTAATGTGATGGACTATCAAAAGTTGAAGTCTTATCTATAGTCTTTGAAGCTAATACAACTATACAAGTGCTTTTGGGAGTTTAAGTTGAAGGATAGAGCAATAAAGCCTTTAAATTTAGGGTATATTCTATAGTTTTTGAAGTTTTTTTGATGGTTAAAACTATAAATATATTATATATTTTGTAGTCTTTGACGCTTATACAATTATTCGTGAGAATTATTTATGAAAAGGGTGAAAAATATCTTGAAAATATAAATAACCAACGACTTTTTTTTATAGAGTTTTACATTTTTTTATTAGCATATTCATTTTCCACAATAATTTGGAAGTTTTTTTTCTTATAATTTATCTCATATATAAAATAAAATTATTTTGTGCTATATACTTTTAGGGTGCCAGTAACAGGAAAAAAAGAGTTAAATTTGCATCTCTTATATGTGGAGGTTACAAAAAGGGGTGGATATGACAAGGTAATAAAATTCAAATAAATTTTTTGAAAAATAAAATTTTATTAGAGTAATAGAAGAATTATATAATTGATGTTTAATTAATAGAATAATTTGTATATATTTATTTTACAGGTGGTTTTAGAAAAGAAATGGAGGGAAATAAGTTCAAAATTTAATTTTTCTTCAACCACAACAAGTGCTTCTTTTGTACTGAAAAAACATTATCTTAGCCTTCTTTACCAGTTTGAGCAAGTTTACTTCTTTAATTTACAAGGCCCTGTAATTCAAACTCCTCCACCAGGTAACAACTAACTTTTTTTAGTATACATAACTTAACTGAGTCATTATATTATAATTTATAATTTATTATAGTCGTCGTCATCATCATCATACCCAATAGATCCCGCCCATAGAAAACTATGATCAGGGTTTGGGGAGGGAAGGACTGCGACAACTCATACCCATAAAGGAGAGCACGGCCAAAGAGTCCCCACCTCGAAAAAGAATAAGATAAGATTCTGATTTTGCAACTAATGGAACCGAGTACAGCTGCAGCGAATTCCACAAGTCTGCATCTTATCAGACACAACCGTTATAATTTATTACAATATAATGTTATTTTAAAGCAAACGAAGATGATATTTTGACTCTACTGAGACTATACACACATAGTGTGTTTGCAAATGACCCTTTGGTTGATTTTTTTGCTGACTAACTTTTAGGCTTTTCTGTTGGTCAAACGCCGATAGAATGTTTATAATGATATTAAAGTCAGTTGAAAAGCCGACTTTTAATCCAAAATCATGACTTTTTGACCAACTTTTTATCCTAATAAATAGTTTGTACCAAACATTTTTAAATTGTTGGCTTACCGACTGGCAAATCAAATACTATTAGCTGGTCAAATAGATCAACCAACAACCAATTTCCACACAATACATAGTATATACTTGAATTTTTTTAAAGAACAATTCCATGATCTTAATCTTTCCCGAGCAGGAGAACTCCTTTTGCCTGCGCTCTCCTTTATGGATATGAATCGCCGTCGTCCTTCCCTCCGCAATTCCTGTCCATAGTTTTCTATGAGCGGAATATAGGATGATGACGATAATTCTATAAGCTAAGCAAGTTTTCTAGGCTTGTATTATTATAATATTATTCTATGTTGCTAAAAAAATGTTTTACATTGTCCAGTTTCTTCTTCTTCTATTCCTTTGAGCATTCCAGCAATAGGAACAATTGATGGGAAATTTGAGTGTGGTTATTTAGTCACAGTTAAAGTAGGACATGATGTTTTGAGTGGAGTAATTTACCATCCAGCAGATGATCCACCTTCTTCCCCAGCTGAAGATCTCAGCATGGCAATCATTCCATACGATCCTACGCAACCTCGCAAAGCCTCCAGAAGGAGAAGACGAAAGAGGAAGCGATGGGGCGGAGATCCGACCCATCCGAAACCCAATAGAAGTGGCTACAATTTCTTTTTCTCGGAGAAGCATTCACTGCTTAAGTCCCTTTATCCTAATAGTAGAGAAAGGGAGTTTACTAAGATGATTGGAGAATTATGGAACAATCTTGGCCCTGAAGAGAGAGTAGTGAGTCCAATCAGTACTAACTGCCCGTTTAATTGTTGGTATTAAATTTTGGGAATAATAATGCAAATTTTTAGTGGAAAATCTCTTAACAAGTTTAATATTCAAGCTTATTTTGGTTCAATCAGATTATATTCTTCAGAAAATTTATTCCAATGACACAATATATTTCATAAAAATTTACACTACAAATCATTTATATTACCAGTATTTAGCACCAACAACCAAACACACTGCAAATACTTTTTTGTCTTAATCAGATTTCTACGTTTTATAGCGATCTGATGGGGAGTACATATGGTAATATATAAAAATACATGTTTGTTAATTGTATTTGTATGTTTATGTACAGGTTTATCAAAATATTGGGTTGAGAGATAAAGAAAGATATAGGAGAGAACTCCAGGAATACAACGAGAAGTTAGCAGCAAACTTATTAGGACAACCAACTATGGGAAGTGTAGCAAACCCGGTGGAACGAAAATAGTATTTCCTCCGTTCTGAAATACTTGCTACATTACAGTTATTGACACTATTCGTCATTCAAGCTTATATTTTATATTGCGGCTAATTTGTAAGAGAAAATATAATTAAGTTGATCTTGTTTGAATCGTCTAATCAATATTTTTATATTTGTAACTTTTTAGAAGTATAATTTTTGGTTATACATAACTCCATTTATAACCGATTAAATTGACATAAAAATTCCATAAAAAATCAAATATAGCAAGTATAACCGAACGGAGAAAGTATAGTTAAGTGCCTTTCCGGGAAGCATTATCATTGGTTGAAGTTTTTTGGACAACTATGTTTTCCTCATTTCTTTTTAACGAAAAATATTTCTTCAACCGGTTGTTTAAGCATTGTAGTATGACTCTTTAGGTCGAGCTTTGTCAAAGTTAAGAATACTCTTCCGTCTCTCTGTATTTGCTACATTGTGGTTTTCAATACGAAAGATAAACTGCTACCGGAATTATGTTGTGAGCAAAGAGGAAAATTTTGGTTCTAGCAGGTTACAACTCTACATTACCAACTAGTTAAGTTGCTTAAATCGGCTCAAGTTAAGTGTGTATGAATTTCGATACCACACGAGCAAAAAAACCATTTGAAGGTTTTTCGAGAGAATATGAATGAACAATTATTACTATAGAACAGTTATACCAAGAAAACTCGAGGTGTGTAGTTTAACATTCAAAGATCAAACAAATTCTAAAGTTTTCACAAATTCTTAAATGAGACGGACAGAAGGTCTCATGGTGAGACTGTCTTGTGTACATTTAGTTAGTTGAGGTGATCACTTAATTATGTAAATGGGTTAATTATATGGGTTTGTTTCATGATAAGACGGTTTCACACAATACGAGATGACAAGTTTTAACTTCAAAACTAAGGAATCATCTCACAATATATTGACACAATCAATAAGCTAGTTTCTGAAAACGAAGGCGAAATCAAAGACTCACATTCATCTACTTGTGATCCGACTCTGTGCCCTTATGCAACAGCCAACATTTCCACTGCTAATCTTTCCTCTACGGCCCGAGCACCTCTTTCTCTGAAAAATTAAGACGGAAAAGATTAATAAATTGACTCGTAATTTTCGACAACGTATCCAAACAGGAAATGAGACTACCATCTAGAACAAACATAATCCGCTCAAGGAAACGATAAAGACATAAACTGAACAGAAATTATTCAGGAACTAGAAAGTGCTGAATTTTGCAAGATTTAATCACAGGTAACAGCCCATGGTGAAGATATAAGGAGATTTCATAGGACACGGGTATGATATGTCCGCTATCGTCTTCCCCTGACTCTAACTTATGCGGGATACTGGATTATTGACTATTCAATCACTAGAAAAGTACAAATTACACAAAATACACAATGAGCTAAACTGCAGCCTTGCAGGTGGCTCGCTGTAGTTAAAGCGAAATAGATGGCAGCATCATTTAATACACAAATTAACATGGATTGCTTATAGTCAAGGAGGAAGAATAAAGATCACCGTCATCTTGATGGCTCGAAAGTATCAGATCCGGGGACTGGGGCACCTCCCAGAACATAACCATTTGCCTCATTAGCTTCAGATCTTCGACAAAACATACGGTAGAAAATGCAGAAATAGGACTAATCACAGGTGTGTTGACAACAACAAAGGAAGAACAAATGGAGACATTCGCTTTCTTGAAAGTGAATGTCACTTCAAAATTTTGGGGAAAAAGTGGCAAATGCAAATTCATGCTTGGTGATACCTTAGCTAACTTTTGCAATGCCAAATAAAGAACGTTCCTGGTCTGGGACACTTGACGGTCCTTGAAGTAGAAGTGACCCGGTATTACCCGACCTTGTAACAAACCCGACTTGACCAGACTTCAAAATGAATATAAACATATGAAAAAACCAATGTGGACGCAACACTCGATTTTGAACCGAAAGATCTGACCCAAAATCAACCCGATGGCCCGAATGTTGAAGTTTAATGCTAGGATAGCTACCAAAGTTTGTCGATCAAAATATGGTACTTAAAGCAGTCGGAGAAATCAAGTACAAAATTATTAACATAAACTTCATATTTTCCGAACAGAATCCACAAATGCTCCTGAAATAACTGAATTCAGCTTCCTCAAAAATTGATTTTCAGTAACAGCAACAGATGTTTTTGAGGCTATAAGAACAAAATTCTCTTCATTTCCACAATCTATCTCATACAAATCCACAAAAACTTCTTTCAATTTATGTATCACCATATCGTAGAATGACTTATCTGAAGGAATTACATTCAAAACTAGAATACCATGATTCAAAAGAGATGATTTAGCTGCTAGAAGTACATCTTTTTGGACAAAATCCAAGGTAGGGGCACTAATTTCCATTTTAACATCACTAGAATCCACATCAAGCATAATAACATGAAATTTAGACTTAAAAATCTCAATATACTCCTTACAACAATCCTTTCTTGTTGTATTATCTACCAAAGAACTTGATTTATTGTCATTGTCAAGAAAAGCTTTGTCGTTGTATTTGACCCCAATCTTTTGGGACTGATATATTGGTTCATGTGACTGACTCCAATCTCTTGGGATTAAGTCTTTGGCATTGTCGTTGTTGCTAAGAAAAGCTACATTCTTTAAAATTTCTATACCATCTCCAACAAAAAGATGCATACTACTACTAGTTTGTAACCCAAAATATTGTTTCGCAATCCTCAAAACAACTTCATCAATCTCGATACCGACAACCTCGAAACCTAATTGCAATGATAGAAAACTAAGCAATGCTCCACCTCCAACACCTATGCAAAGTCCTCTTGGCCTAACATTGGATTCATAACACTCTTCAATATACCCACCAATTAAACAAAGACTTGCCACCATAGGTTCTAAGTAAGGATGAACTAATGATCTTACATCCAAACTAAAAATCCCCTCTTCAAAACCCCCTTCTTTGAAACACATGGAATCCAAAATATCATCGTCGAATCCATTGGGTACAAGGCTTATTTGTGTTTGTATCAAATTGGGCATTCTCTTAAACCTCAATCGCCTCCGAAACTCCCTCTTAGAACCCTCGATTTCGACATCTTCAACGAGCATTTCACCTACACAATCTCCTACACAACACTCAAGTACTACACTACTAATTAAATTATCCTCATAACTCAAAAAGGGTACTTCAAAATTACCCGATTGAGCAATTTCCTTAGGTAATAAAGCCATCAACAAAGGGTATAAACTTTCCTCCAACTTAACCCTATGATTTGGGCAATTTTCTAATGATCTTTTATATAGATTTCCAACATGTATATCACAATTAGGAGCATTACCAATTAAAATTAACCTAGAAATCCCAGGGGAATTCGAAAGAAGCTGGTAATGCCCAGATTCTGTAGCGAAAACCCAATCATTTTCACGGTGCTTTGGGACAATCATGGCGGCTATTTTGGGTGAAGTAGTGGGGTTAAATGGTGAATCAAGAACAGAAATTTGAAGATAGTTTGATGCAATATAGTCAATTGGACAGGAAAGAGATTGAATAGGAAGAACAAATGAAATGTAACGAGATGGTATTAGAGAATCGAATGTACCTACTTCCATGGCTGATCAACCCTGTTTGTCAGAAGTTTGCTGGGAAAACGTCGTTTTGAGAAGTTCTTTTTTTTTTTTTTTTTTTGAGTAAATCGTTTTGAGAAGTTCTTCACTATGTTCTTTTCCGGAATTCGGGCAATTTTTAGAAGTAATCGTCAATGAGAGCACAAAACAATGTATTTATCGATCATAGGTTTTAACGCTTTTGCGAATGACAGTTTTAATATTTATTTATTTTTTGTGATTTACGGTGACAAAGTATTAAAGTTTACATATTCAGGCTAAAATATAGCATTCCAACCATTTTGGTATAAAATTACAGTCAAAAAAATAAACATTGAGGTTGTAATCTGCAAAACTGTTAAACTTAAAAGTTGTAATTCGCAAATTATTTAATAAAAGATATAAAATTATCCAAATTAGATCCTTCTGATATTTTTTCCTTAAAATAGAACAATTTACAAATTACAATTTAAGTTGAGCACTTTTGCACATCACAACTTTTTTTTTTTTTTTGAATATTTGCATATCACAACTTCAGTGTTTATTTTTATGAAAATTACAGTCAACAAAATTTGAAAAATATACAATAATAATTTATACGATATAAATGAGCCTAGCTTAAATATATAAATGAGCCTACCTTTCACTTAAAAAAGTATTATCATTAATATATAATAATTTGAAAAAGTTAAAAATACAAACAATGATTATTAATAATCATAATCAGATATCAAACCAACAAAATTTATACGATAATTTACACATTAACAACAATATGGGGATGCTCAGCTAAGAGAATCCCACTTCAAACACTACTAACTACTTTAAGCCCATAACGAACAAACCACAACTAATACTCTACTCTCTCTGTTCAACTCATTTTGCTACAGTTGTTTCAAACTCTCGCATTGCAATTGCAAATGCAGCATATTGAGCGGAACAGAGTAATTTTTGACTAAACATCAATACTAAAGTCTCGAAATACAAATTATCTCAACTCAAGGCGGTTTTCACTTCTCACAAGTACAATCGGCGTCATAAACAACAACAAAGCCAATGACTTGATCCCAAAAGGTTGGAGTCGTCTTCATGAACCAATAGATCAGTTTCAAGACGCGTGAAAAGGCCCAATAGATCGTCTGCTCCAATGAATTCGTCTACGATGCTTTCATAACTTTGAACCTTAATGTTGTAGCAAATGCAATACTGCAAGATCTGCCCCAACAGAATTGTTTCAAAAAGATATGATTATCTTGCACAAGCAGTCCAGTTGGAAGGAAGTCTATCGGAAACGAGTGGCGGCATGTTTCTGACATTGACGTCCATGGGCAACATGCGATATTCAATGTCGAGCTCTTTGAAAATCTTGATCATCTCCTCGACGAGAGTGGATCTCCTCACCCACCTTTCTCCCATGTCCTGATGGTTCATTCTATGTGATACCCACAACGAAAACTTTAGTCTGTTCAAGTCCTCGACATCCCTCATCACTATCATCGGGGCGGGGTACCAGTGATCCGACTTGTTGTCAATGTACCTACACAAACAATACAATCATGAATTCAGTAATGATTATGCAGCAGTGAAGAATTTACATCACTTGGAGTTGGAGATATATGAAGCCACTATTAACCCCATACGTTGTCCCTCCATCCCCTTTGAGTTCGCTACAAATTTCATTTTAGTTTGTCCTACTGAATTCGTGACATTTCTTTTCTTGAATGGTGCCCATCACTTTCTTTCTCCTACGACATTTCTTACCACTTTTTATACCACCCACAAGGTTTAAATTTATGTCAAAGACTACCACCAACTAAACTACTCAATATTGTTAATCCTCGAAATACCAAACCCGAAGACAAATAAAGTATAACTTTTATATAATGTCGGATACTAGCATAATATGTGTGTGTGACTTGTGTAACATAATTCGCCTATTAATCCGTTTTTAATTCGTGATTCCCTCAAAATGACCCTAAAATAGCCTACCAACTAAATTTCGTTTTTTTATTCACGATTTACAAGGAGATTAGTAAATCATATGACAGTGTGCGTAACAAATAAATCAAATTGTGACGGACTGATAGGCTTAGGTTGATTCATGTTCGAGTGGAGTTGAGGTTAGTTTTGTTTCTCCGGCTTCACGTCTAGTTTAAATCAGGTAATTTTGTAAGGCTAAGGAAGGCCAACTTTAAAGAAACAACCCAACCATGTTTTCAAGAGGCCTAGATTGAGCATTTGGGAATGAACTTATCTCTTCTTACTTTTTCTTTATTTTTGAGGAAGATATAAGTGAGGAATAAGATTAAAGTTAATAGACATAGTATTGAATAATATTTTCGAAAAATAAAGAGATTCCAATAAACGGTACGTATATATTGATCAATGACCATTATCTATTCGGAAACATCCTCACAAGTCACAAGAATGATGAGAATTTTGTGCTCAGTGAAATATTCCTATTAGTAAAAGGATAGTATACACAAAGGACCCTCCAACCATATTGGTAAGATGTGGTAGATACTAGCCATGCTAAAGGATTCCAAAAAAAAGAGAATGGTAGCAAGATAATAGGATAAAAACCACCAAAACAAAAAGCTTTTCTTTTGTTTCTTTCTTGATGTGTGTGTTTGGGGGATGGGCAGGTGAATAAAGGGAGAGACAACATGCCGTTAGTCTAACGCCAACTGGGTCCTAGACTCCCAGTTGGACGGATATGGGTCAGACATACGCAATTTTACCCTTGTAACAAAGAGTGTCTTTTTTTATCATATCAAACATCATCTGCAACTTTACATGAATAAAAAATGCAATTGATTTGATTACCCATTGCTAATAATATTATGGTTGATAAAACTAAGAGATGCGATAACTTTACCTTGTTATTCTTTCCTTCATTAGTGATAACTTTTCCACAGGAGTTGATACATGGACGCAAAAATCAATGGCATCTCCCATATCGGGACTTCTATAATAGTTGCTGATAGGTTTGGTAGCTAGCACGCTATTAGGGTAAATAATTTTCTGATTATCGTATCTCAGAAATACGGTAGTCAATATATTCATCTCCTCTACGATCATCTGAGTCAAAAAAACACAAGGAATAACAAATTAGACCCCTTAAGAAATACGAGAAATCATTCATTAATAAATGCAAAACGAACTCGGCATTTGAAATTTAATGTTAGGTTGATTGAATTGTACCTGAACTCCCTCAATTTCACAACGATCACCCACATCGAATGGATGCATAACGAAAAGAAAGATTATGGCTTCAAACGTTGTTTTGCAGGTGTTACCAAACATAAAAGCCAGTACGACAACTTGGGAGCTCACAAAGACGAGGAAGTGAGTAACGGGAACACCCAAGATTAGAAGCCAGACGACCACCACTGCAATACCGACAATAATGTTCACCAGATGGTGAAGCTTGTTCACAGCTGTCTTCGTGTCATTGAGCGAAAGCGCAAGGGCCCGCCTTTCCCTGAACACGTTAACCTGATAAAATGGCCATGCAAAAAAAAGGTGATGTTTTGTCAGCTCATTCTCTCGAGAGTCGAGATTAGCATACTTAAGGAAACAATACGAGAAAAATGGGTTTAAGATCACTCACCACCCAGTTTTTAAGTGCCCGCTTGCTGATTCCTTTACCATCAACAGCTCCTTCAAACAATCTTATGGTCCTGTTTGCTTCGTCTTCTCTTAGAAAGCGCATCAAATCCGCTAATTGTATATATCTTCAATAAAAAGTTAATCAGAATGCAAATCATATAAAACATGAAAAGTAGAGGGCAATGAGTTGGAAACACTGTCATATGATTCACTAATCTCCTTGTAAATCGAGAATCAAAAAAAGGCAAACTATGGTCGATTTTGGGCTATTTTAGGGTCATTTTCAGTGACTTGCAGATTCAAAAAGCGAATTAAGTGGCGAAGCATGTTACATTGGTAGGAAAAGAAAGACTCAAAGCAAAAAACTAATGATAGCATGATAGACAATTACAAATGACTTGGGAAACCACAAGTATTTTAGAACAGAGAAAGTAAGAGCAATATCATCGAGGGACACAAAAGATCGCGTTTGCAACTAACTTTCATGTGATTAGCCTAACTATTCAAATACCTCAATTATATTTATATCAAATGTGTGTCTAATTGCATCAAAACATGAACTATAAGTGCATTGATAAAATCTTACTTTGAGCCAGGCGGCGCCACATTAGTGAATATCCTCTTGGCAGCGGCTTTTGCTTCCTTCTCGCTACGAATCTGCAATGCCGAGTCCTCCTCCTCAATACGTGGATCAAGCTGCTCATCAAGCGTAGACAAAACCCCTTTTCGCACAATATTCATCAACCTCTTCATATTCCAAGCCGACACATTCTTCTGATTCCATCTATGCAAATGATCGATACTAATCCCGTCATTCTCCTCTTCCTTCTCTTCCCTCCTAGAATTCGAAGGCGCCCTAGGACTCTTCCCAATCACCGAACTCCTAGGACTCTTCCCAATACGAGGACTCCTTTGCAACACACTCGTATTCGACCTAGCACTACCCACATTCTTCCCTTCATTCGGAAAACAATTCTCCCTTAAATCAGGAGGGATATACACCCCAGCATTCTGAAGCTTCTGAACCTCAGAAGCAACCCGTTCCTCCTCCTCCTGATTACGCTGAATTTCAAGGTAAGGCGCACCGGATAGTGTCTCGATCACATACTGATTAAACAACGCGTCTTGAATTCGATCAAAAAACGCGCTAACATGGAAATTCATAGCTAATACCTTAAGAAGCAATGTCTTAATCAACCACATCAATGTAGCCACCATTAAACAGATCAAAATCTTGGTTACATAAGGTAATACTTTACTTTGAGTTTCTTTCTCAACTTTTTTATCTAATATCAAAATCCAAGCAAGTAAAACCCATCCTAACCATAAAAATTTTTGTACTGAACTTCTTAATCCATAAACAAAATACAAAACCCTTTTTCTAAGCAAGAAATTTCTCTCAATAAAGAATACAACAATCCTAATTAACCAACCAGATACTAACCCACCACAAATAAGAACTAAACCCATAACTTCCCATTTCCATAATTGCATATCCCAAATCGATTTTTCCCTTAGAACCCTAATTACAAGACTACAAATTAAAGCAGCAACAATTAAAATTAAACTAACCCATTGTAATACTGTGAATATACTTAATTTACCTTTCTTAAATTCCTCAGGAAAATCCTCATCAAACGGGTCATCTTCTTCGATTTCTTCACTTTTACCCATTAACCCGGATCGATTTAACCTCCCGGATCTTTTATTTTCCTCTTCGGGTGGGTCCATTAGTCTGGATTTCGTCTTCATCCTCATTAACCCAGATTTCTTTTGCTGAAACGATGCGTTTGAGCTACAACGAAGAACTTGATCTTCTCTTCCGCTTACTCCAACTCCAATTCCTTGACGATTTTCATCGCTAGTTCTTCTATGAACTAATTCAGTTTCTTTAAATGAAACTTTATGAAACTGATTATTTTTTGGTGTGATTTTTCCATACTCATTTGGACTTTCACTTACTGGTGATAAACCCTGATTTTCCAAATCTAGTTCACTTTTCGGAAAATCGAACTCCTCAGATGAAGAATCATCATCCGAAGTTTTCTCAACGGATTTCTTTTTCTGGGTTTTAGTAGAAACATCGTTTTGAAAATCATAGCTAGACCCACGTAACATAGGAGGACAATCTCCCTTTTCCGCCATTGATGATGAAGAAGGAGCTTCAATTTTAATGGAGAAATCAGAACTGAATGATTGAGACATTGGGTCGTTACGATTTTGAAGTAAACCCAAACGTTCTTCTTCTTGCAGTTCTGGAAGCTTCTTTTTGTTCTTATGGTTGTTAGAAGGTGATGAAAAAGTTGAAGTAGAAAGAGGAGGAGATTCTTTGGTGAATGATTTTCTTAATGGAGAACTTCCTTTGATTGTTGTACTTGGTTCCATTTTTATTGAGGTGAATTAGTTAGTAGTTTAATGGAATGATTCAAATCAATGGAGTATTTTATTTGGTGGGATTGAAGAAGAAAAGGAGGGAAGAACACCTGTTCAATAAGGTCAGTAGGACTGTAATAATGAGCTGTTTTTATAGTGTGAAAAAAGAAAGACATGAAGAGAATTTGACGCTGAGATAGTGGAAACCAAAAGATACGTATTTTATCTTCATTCTTCACATTCAAGTGTTTGTCAAACGGTTTAGTCGAGGGACCGTCTTTCAAAGAGACGACCTCAAAATAAAAGGCTTATATTTTTATTTTCTTTCTAATTTGTATTAATTGGCCTATTTAGTCCATATATCTAATGCGTCTTTAGAAAAGACCGTCTCTCACAACAATTTGTGTAAAAAGAATGAATTAAAATGAATGGATGTTTTTTAAAAATAGTGATGGGTCATCATTCAAAAATGGAAAATGGTGTAAATTAAATAGGATGGACTAAACTGAAAAATAGTGCAAATTAAATGAGACGGAGGGGGTATGTGTTTATTTGTTTTATAATTTTAAAGTGATCATTTATATTTTTTATCGGCTCATTAATGTTGGTTGAATAATCTCTTAATTACTTGATAGTAATGTTTGTCCAACTTTAATCATTTCATTTTATTCATAAAATTTATTGCAACGTATTACCATTGAGAGGGGTGGTATTAGATGACAATGAAATTTTGTAAAAAAGAATTTTCAACAAAGTTTTATTACCATAAGAATGATATGAAACTTTTGATAAAATTTTATACAAAGATCATTTCCACATATACCACTATTTAATACTATAAACCAAACGGGCCGTAAATAATTATATTGTATTTGTCTTAAGCTAAAATTATACAAAAATTTATTTCACCCAAACACCCACGTCACATTTTCAATTAGTTTTACTAGTTCCTTGTTTATTAATCATACATTTTTTTAATCACTTTCTACCAAAGATTTTCTTTTTATTTTAATGTAATTGGAGTTTAATGTAACTATTTCAAGTTAACTTAAGTTAATAGTGAACGTGTTAGGATATGTTATAACCTATATAGACTTGATGAAATATGATTATCATGCAAGTAATTAAGTAAAGTAACTAATGTTTTAGTCCCACTTGAGATGCAGATAAGAATAAAATTAAGTGAGTGAACAAATGATTTATTATTTATATGAATCATATGATGAGAGTGTAAATTTACGGATGAGACTATAATAAAAAAATATAAATAATGTAAAATTAAAGCTAGAATTTAAAACGATAAGTGTATGTATCATACTAAATGAATAAAAATACAGGTATGTGGCAATTGATTTATTTGCTGTCAAATTTGGTCGTACTTTTACTAAATACTACTCCACAACAATTAATTAGCACATGATCTTCTGTTTATTATAGTCGTTAACTTCAGCATATCAACAAGTCAATAACTCTAGTCAATAGTTGTTTCATTATCATCATCATCATCATCATCATCTTCATCACATCTAGTGTATCCCGCTTATAGAAATATCTATGGACAGGGTCTGGAGAAAAAATGACGGCGACAACTCATACCGATAACGAAGAGCACGGCTAAAGAAGTCCCCCGGCTCGGATAGCTGTTTGATAAATTAAAATGTTTTTAGTTGTGACTTGTGAGTTGTGAGTGGGAGTAAGATTGATTTTAATTTAATTATGGTGGGTCCTCCAAGGTTTACCTACTCTTCCGGGATTTGCTAATACTCCTACTTTTTGGTTCATACATACACATTGTCTTAAGGTTTTTGTGGTAGAGATGGGTTGAGGTGATGGAATTAACGTTCAAGTAAAGACTTACTAGTAATTGAGAAAGACAAGAAATATAATCATCCTATGGGCTATCCTATCCTATGTGTTGGAAACTTGGAATGTAACTAACCCTAGCTAGGTCTAGAACATTCAAGGATATGTTTTGTTTTACTAGAAAAGCGTGCTATTAGCTCCTTTATGGGTTGATATCATCATTCAACCCAAAAAAGTCATAACAATTAACAAATATAGCGTTTAGATTACGTGAAAATCAATTAAATCGTTAAAAATTAAATATAGATGTACATATAAATATATGTACTTATTCGATGGTATGAGTTGGAAGACTCTTTTATCGCACTCTCTTATATAGTTATGAGTTGTCGTCTATCTTTCTTCCTCAGACCCTGATCGTACTTTATCTATGAGTGCGACGCACTGAGTATGATGATGATGAAGATGAAGATGATGATGATGACTTATTCGATGGTAATTTTGTAAATAATTGAACATTTGCTAAAAGGTTACGTACACATACATGCTAAATACGTGTAGATATTAGGGCGGTTTCTGTAATAACTCAACATTTTCTTTTTAAAGATATATACATCCTTCAAAATAATATATACACCTTTTGATTTTTAATTTTCACCACTTTAATTATTTTCACCTGACGTTACACTTATACATAGAAATATTTCTATAATAATGTGATTTGTCTTGATGTTGATGGCACTTAGCACAACACATATAAATAGACAAAGAAATGATTGGAAATGGTAGGGAGATAAGATTTATTTAATTTAAGGCCTAGCTGGTGTAGTTTGTCTTGATGCTCATGGAAATTTTCCCATTGGCTCACTCTGTAAGCTTCTTTTAGGCCAAAAGTTGCACCGTGCATTGTTAATTACGGCTTGAGTTGCAAAAGGCAAATTGAAGAAGACACACTAACTAGTAAGTGTATGGGCATATGCCATATAGAATGATCGTGACGGATACGCAGCGATAAATAAATAATTAAATGGGGAGCTGTAACACTCCGGTCTCTCGGACCGCCGGTAATTACTCATGGAGACTGTAGACTGGCTCTATAGACCACTTTGGCCTCACTTATGCACACCCGAGAAAACTTTACAAAAGGTCACCCATCCTAAAATTGCTTCCCACCAAGCATGTTTAACTGCGGAGTTCTTAGTAAACGGGCTCCCATGAAAAGAAGATGCATTTTATTTATATGAGTAGTCTATCCCTCCTTTTTAAATCTCAATCTGAAGTATCATAGGAACGATAGAAAAACTTAGTCGTTATGTTGGTTTTCATGAAGATTAAAGATTAATTTAAATTTCAAAATCAAACATAAAGTTTTAAGAAAAATATTTAAATATATTGTGTAATGTTTTCAAGTTGAATCTCATTTAGAAATGAGTCTACAGATGAAAGTAACTAGGGTTAGCATGGGGCCGTCCACGAGCCACCCAAGCATGTCTCACCAGCATGGTTAAGACATGAAACAACATGTTATGACAATGTTTAGGACACGTCTAGGAATGAGGCTCAATAAGCGTGGAACATGGGTGGCTAAGCACAACACAATTTAGATAGTTATACTTCATTTTTTGGTAGCCAACGACAACACGACGTTGTGCATAACATGACTTGACAAGGTGTACAATTTGAGACAAGGCAGATAGACATGATACGTGAGCAGTCTAACACGACACGATTTTCATTGTTAATCAGGCGTACGCCCATTAGCCAACCAATTATATGTGCCTTGCATGAGTAAGAATATTAGACTTGGAGGGGGTCAAGCCTTATAAAAGTCTATAATTTACAATATTAGACTAATCTTTCTCTCCAGCCCCCATTAATTTAGCTAGAGTTTGCTAACTCAAAGAGTCCTTGAGGACTTTATTTGGACCTCACATCTACCAAAATCATCATTCAACTTACTTATTTATTGTTGAAGGTTCCTGAAACTATGAGTAATCTACTTTATCTCCTTTATATACCGATATAAATATTAGTTAAATTTTCAAATATATCTTAAAAAATAAAAAATAAATGTGAAATAAAATATTTTTTTTTGAAAACTAACAAACTTTCAAATGATCATTAGCCGATAAAGTGATTCCCACGCCCCATATTGCTATGGGCCTACATTGCAAACAATTCCAACTCCAAAATTATCAAATAAATGATAAACAATAAGCATGACGTCGTTTATACACATACAATTGATAACCACCCTCAATAAATTAGTTTTGTTTCATTTAACTTACCTTATTTTTATTTTAATTTAATTTTATAATTATTTAGAAGGTATTTAATAAATGGCTGATAACTAATATAGTGGCTGATTTAACTAACCGATTTATTAACTAATTTGACTAGTTGATTTTGAACCCGCTCCTATAAGTAGTTTGTTCAAACACAGTTTATTCGCATCAGATAACTAATTATAGTGGCTGATTTGACCAGTTGATTTTATAAACTGGTTTGACTAGATGATTTTAAACCTGCTGCTATAAGCAGCTTGTTCAAAAATAGTTTATTCGCATCAATAAGTTGTTTCAACCAACTAATTCATCAAATACTAGCATTAGCTCGTTTAACCATTCAATCCTCTATTTATATCAAAATAAGCTAAAATTATCCAATAAGCTAATTTGTTAAACAATCCCTTATTATTACTCTAATAATTTCACTATTTACCTTCTCTTTTATTTTTAAAGATTTAATTATTTTAATTTAATACATTCAATTTTTTAATACTCCATGTAGAAAAAGTAAATGAGAAGAGAGATAGTTGTAGTTGACAAAAACTAGATGAAAAGATCAATTAACGTAAATTGTGCAGCGGCATTTCGGAATTGTTAAGTCAGGATTTGGTTCAACTTTGTACTTAATATTTGTCCTCTTTCCTAACTTTAAATTTTTAATATATAAAATCATAACTTTATGGGGCCCACATTACGGCGACATGCAGTACATGGCACGTGCTTCGACAAATAGTGAAACACTTGGCATCTATTTACAACTAACATTTTAAAATAATGCTGTTGCGACCAAAATTCCCGCCACGCATTATCGATATTTGGTATTCACTCAAGATTTTTTTTTTAATAATGTCCGATATTAGACATGGTCGTTTCTGTGGGTAGTTTTAAGGTGCAACCGTCTAAGACTAAATTTATAAAGAGGCTCAAACTGAGTCGATTCTTATTATTAAAAATTAGTTTGTGTGAGTACCTTATCATTATATGATTTTAAAATTTGTACATTTATTTGACGTTAATATGATGGAAAAGGAGAAATTATATGATGCATATTTTGAAAAAAGAATTGAAACTTCACTTATATAAGGGCTAGGGCTGCACATGGTCCGGTCTGGTCTGGTTCGACATAAAAATCAGACCAGACCAGAAATTCCGGTCTGAAAATTTTTCAGACCAATCAAAACACCAGACCGGACCAGACCGTTTTACAAAGGTCCAATCTGATCTAGTCTACGATTTTTTCTTTTTAATGCATTTTTAACTATGAGTAATATATATTTCGAATTTTTAATTGAGCCTCCAAAGTCTTGACTCATCACCACATAAAAACATAATGTTTCATACTAATATAATTCAAGTACATTAGCTCTTGAAAGTGAGAAGTGAGAGGCCCCCTTGAAGAATGAAGTGAGGTATCAGGAAGAATGAAGTAAGACTGTATTATGAGAAAAATCGAAACTTGATTTAGTCTTGAAGAATAAGTGAGAAATTGGATCTGGATTCTGGAAGAATGAATAAGAAATTAGAGTTGGGCTTACCAGCTTATTAATGGTCTACTGTTTATGATTTTCACCATGCCGAAATGTATTACGGTTTTCCGGTCCGGTCTGATCCGAAAATTTTAAAACCTAAATCGGACCGGAAACCGTAAATTGTTAAAAAAATAAATTGGACCAAACCATTTAGACCGTAGACCAGACCAAATACTTAAATTACAGTCTGGTCTGATTTGGTTTACGGTTTAGACCAAACTTTGTTCAACCCTAATAAGGGCCATTTTTTTTATATTTCGCTTAGGGCCCAAAAATTGTCAAGAACAACACTGCGTTTAGGAGTATTTGTGTATTTTAGCACTTTATTAAAAGTATTTTTAAGTGTTTTGGAAACCAATATTTTTGTATTATTAAATTTTTTAACCATGACTTTATTGAAATTTTTTTGTCGAAACATCGTTAAATGATCCTGTTTTGTGTCTTTCGTTAAATTCACGTCCTAGATTACTAGACTTGTTTGTTACTGTTTTGTGTCTTTCGTCGTCGCTATTCACTGCCTCTTTTACCTGTAGCGTTTATAAATTTATAAATGATCCTTATGTTTGGCTAACGTGGGTGTAAGATGCAGGTTTCAGATTTTTGCAGGTCCTATCCTTGACGACTATTATAGAGCCGAAGGACTCTTATGACCGCCCTCTCCTTCTGGGTATGAGACGCCGTCGACCTTCCTTCCCCGGATCCTGACCATAGAGTATCTATGTGCGGGAACACTGGGTATGATGATGATGATGATGATCGTTAAATATTATGGAAAGAGTTAAATATCCTTAATTTTATTTCAATGTAATAAAACTATAGCAAATAACCTTCTCATTTCCCAATAACGGGGCCATAAATAAACAACAACCTTTATGTCCCGGCCCGGTCCATTTGATAAGAAAATGAGTAGGCCCAATAAAATAACTGAACTGAGTCCAGGAATATGGTTGTTGATAGGTCCACTTCTCTCTCTTATGGATTAGAGCTACTTCTGTGAGACACCGTCTCTCAAATAAACGACTTGATAACAAAGACTTTATATGCTAACAATTTATGTTATTTTGGTTATGAAAAATATATATTGAACGCGTATCACACTGTTAACCATTTCATAAAAGAATTTGTGAACATTGTAATTATTGCCCATGACAGCATCTATATAATTCATTAATTCCTAACCAAAATATGTTATTTAGAAATTTATATATAAGACAGTCTAATTATGAAATAGTAAATACTATACGTGGGCTGAATAATCTAACTGATATAATTACTAGTATATATGAAATCTCTTTTTTTAAAATTGTTTCACTTAAAGATGATCTCTCACTAGAATAACTCATAGAGTAACTCTTCTTGAGTAGAAGCAATCTTTAATATACATATTTTTTTTTTCTATAGAGTGAAATTACATCTCTGCTAAAATGTTAAAAAAAAAAACATATTGGATTTATAGTAAAGACTTGAAGTAATTAGTATACTCCTAATTTCTCTATCCATCTTAGTTTACATTAATTTCTAATTCAAATTGTCCATTTTATTTTTCATAAAATACATTTTTAGAATCGAATATCATCATTTTTTAAAATTTTATGCACGTATATAAATTATATTTTAATATCATACATACAATTTAATTCTTTTTTCATTTAATATCACATTAATTACCCTAACTTCCCATACTCCCTTAAATATTCACTGTTATTTCTACTCATTTGATACAATCCTAGAGCTAGAGGTAGTGGGAGTATTATTAATTCATACTCTTTTTGTCCTTTTCGATTTGAACCATGGTTATCAGAATCTCGATCCTAATCAACGATTCTACGATCCTACGATCCAAAATCAGGCCACCGATCCGGATCGTAGGTAGGATCTTAATGTTGGTAGAATCATACGATCCTACATAGCTCCTGGATTTAAGTGGTAGGATCATAACACGATTCTACGATCCTACGATCTTACGATCCGATCCTACAAGGGTAATTTCAATCGTATAAAAATTTACTATAATCTAAATTTACTTTTGTGTATATATCTAAACAATTATATCAATATGACTAAAATCCAAGTTTTTCTTGATTCACATTTTAAAAATGATTATTAAAGGTATTCTTTTACAAAACTTAATACTCCCTCTGTTTTCATATGTTCTTCTCACTTTCCCCATTTGGAAATTTTTAAAAGTTCTTCTCATTTAGAATCTTTCTATTTTAGTAACCAATAGAATTCAAGGAAATTATTATACTTACACTCTAATCTATAAAAATTAATTTAAATGTTAATTCCCAATGCATTTACTTTACATACACCCAATGAAATTTAATGATATTATTACACTTACACTTTAATCAATAGAACCTTTATTTTTTATATTATTTTACTCAACTCTCATAATATCTATTTTGTAATTATAGTTTATATTGGTTTCTTCCCAGATTCCAAATGGGAAGAACATATGAAAACGGAGGGAGTAGTTGAAGTCAAATTAGTGTTAATTTAAACCTTAAAACTTTAAAAAATATCAAATACAATTGAAAATTAGTTATTTAAAGCATATTAATGCTTATTTGTAGGATCACACGATCCTACGATCCGATTCTACCGATTTCGATCCTACCCCCTAAACGATCCTAGGTAGAATCCCGATCCTAACAACCTTGATTTGAACCACTTTTCATTTTATGTTACGTTTGAAATATTCTATATATGGAGAAAATATTTTAAACATGATTTTTCATCAAAATGAACAAGTTGAAATATATTTATGTTATATTTTATTAGATTCATCTCGATAAATATTTAAACATATATTTTAAACTCCAATTATAGTTGATAAACATACAAAATAAAAAGTCAAATGTTGCCACCATTGTGAAATGAAGGAAGGATCTTTTAACTATTAAAGGTAAAAGGTGTTTGACAGAATTGTTTATTTGACATCTTTCGCTTATTTGACATAAATAAAGGCTTGTGTCATGTGATAAAACAATCTAATGAAAGTGCTTAGCAAATTAATTGATTTAAATAATTTATCGGTGATTTAAGTTTTTTTAAACAAGTTATTCATAACAACATGTTTGAAATCAACTGGTCAAACCATTTGATAAATCAGCAGATTAAAACAATCACTTCAATCTGCTGCAAGCTACGAATAATCACTTATTTGTCAAACACCCATTATTCTTACTCCTACTTTCAACCTTCCTCACCATCTCTTTTGCGTGACACCATTATTATGAAATAAAACAACCACATTTATGTCTTGCATTATTACGCCAATTACAATGAGTCAAAAAGGGGATACGGTTTACAGTTTATGGAGAATATAATAAATTAAAATAATAGTCTTACTTTACTATAGTGTACAACTACTACGTACTAGACCCTTATCATTAGATTTTGATGGTATAAAAAATGAAAATAATTTTCAATAACATGTAATTTTTATTTTTGGAAATATTAGAAGTTTAGAACTTTGAAGTGTTTGCAATCAATAATATTAAAAATTGTAATTTATACATTGGAACCTATATATCCTTTGACAATGTGGTTTGATATAGGGTTTGTCATTGTATGGGATCATAATTCATAATCATGGAAATTATGATGTGTTAGGTCGCCCATGTATTGTCCTTGTCATATATCGTTTCAAATTGTTATGCGTCAATTTGTGTCTTATTGTATCGTGTTATGTCGTGTTTGGGTGCGAAATAAAAAATATAGAGCAACTATGAAAGTGGTATTGTGTCTAGTCGTCTTACATTGAGCCTGGAGCCGAATCGTCTAGCGCCAAGTTCTGCTGTGAACAATGTCGTGCCTTGTCTCAAGTGGTAGCCTAACCCACTTTGATTTTCCTCGTTTTTCAATTTTTTATCACATACAATGACAAACCTGAGTACCTAATCTTGGTGATTCAGGAACCGCTAAGTTATTTTGCATCGTACAAAATCTTGGTGATTCAGTCACCGCAAGGTCGTTTTGCATTGTATATATGTAACAGACAACCCCCTCGTCCTACTTCAACTACGACCTTAACTAGCATACACTAAAGAGTACACTACTCAGGGTCGGCCTTAAGGGTGGGAATGAGGGGCCGTCTCCCAGGGCCTCATGTCAAAAAACAAAACTAACGGATATAGAAGGTCCAAATAGGTTATAAATTGCAAAAGAAAAAGGCCTCAATATGCTATTTCGCCCAGGGTCCTGACACGACTGTGTTGTTGCTTTTGGGGTTTCCTATCCTACCTTACTAATTCTATTTATAATTACTTATACAATTCCAAATCCTAGAAGGCTAGGACATAGAACTGACCTTTCATACTCGTATTGAAAAACCATAAGTTGAAAGTTGAAAAAAGAAAGAGAAGAAATAAATACACAAGTCCCTTTTGCTTTCCTTTTCTGCAGGGAAGGAAACATGGTCAGCCCCAACGACATTAATGCCACATTAGGTTGGATTCAAGTACTACAGTATGCCCAAACATCAGCAATTTCGACAAACATTAAAATATACAGTTTAAGTACTCACTCTTATTCGTTTAAATGTCTCATTTTCTTTTTTGACGTATTTATATCAGATACTCCCTTCGATTATTTTTTATTGTCCACTTTGGGTTGAGCACGAATATTATGAAAGTGGTAGTTTGAGTATTTTAAATATTATAATAATTGTAAAGGTGGTAGAAAGGGTATTTAAGAGATTATAATAACGGTAAATGTGGTAGTTGGGCTATTTTAAATAATATGAGTGGGGGTATTATAGTCTTTACCTGTGTGAACATAGGGTATTTAGGTAACAAATATTTGCCAAAAATAGAAAGTGGATAATTTGGGTGAACTAATCAAATAAGGAAAGTGGACAATAAAAAAAACGGAAAGAGTATTTTTTTGGTAGCACTTTTCTATTATTAATGCCAGTTATCATTAAATTATGACTTTTTGAAGTTTACTAGTTAGTGATAGTGGTGTTTAATGGATCCGGTCGGGTTAAAGTTTAAATAGGTCATGCCGTGGCGGGTCATGTCAAATGTTAAACGATTTGGGGCGGGTTAAGCCCATTTAATACAATTCACCTTGACCCATTTTTAAAAAATTTTATAGAATAGTTTTATTATTATACTCTTACGGCCTGTTAGGTCAATTCAACTATAAATATAACAATATCATATAAAAATATTAAAAAATGGTAAATATTATTTACAACCAATTCCTATAGTTATCCGACCCGGCCCGGCGCTTTACACAAATGTTGATGACCCGACCCGCTAATGCCCCGTTAAATTGGAACCCAATCCCTAACCCATTGGGTTGACCCGCCCCGTCAAACACCTCTAATCTCAAAACGTGTGAACACTTGATTTTGTCTAGATTAATGATTAATAAAGCCCTAAATTGAATTGGAGAATATTTGAACAATGGAAACCCTAATTTTAAAACTAACTATTGCGCAATGTATTTTTTTTTGAGATGTATTGCGCAATGTATTATTCAACAATGAATCAGTTGAAATTATAAGATTTACGTGGTTATAGGCTTATAGCATTTATTCAAAAAAAAAAATCTCGAACTCTTAGTTGTGGAACATTGACCAAAACCCTAATAATTTACGAAAAACAGCACTTTGACTAAAAATTTTGAAAACTTCCTCAATCCAGAATAGTGGGTTAAACATCCACTAATTTATGTGTTGAATCAATTTGATTGTTATTAATGGTGTTATGTTACACTCAGCTATGATGCGTTTTTGGTTTTTTGTTTTTATACGCAAGTCTTTCTGTACTCGAGATTCTCACTAACTGCAACCTTCTTATCCAAGGGTATAGTCTGTCGTCATTCTCTGATGATAATAACAACTTAAAAAGCCTAGACACAGACAGGATCGGCCTTAAATGTTTTGGGCCCATGAGCGAAATAACATATTGGGACTATTTTCCTTTGTAATTTATAACCTATATGGACCTTCTACAACCATTAATTTTGTTTTTTGGACATGGGACATTGAGCGACGACCCCCTATTGCCAACCCTCAGGGCCGACCCTGGACATAGAGATTAACAAGGCCACAAAACCGTATCACGACCGTATTGTAAAAATTATTGAGTTTAATCGCGACCGAAACACAAAAATAGGACCTCAAAACCATCTGTATCAGCTGTAAAATCTGTTTTCTGATCGTTACCGCAACTGTGACCAAAACCGTATTTTCAATTTGAATTGACCTAAGAAGACCGGAGCCTGAAATTAAAAGGAAAGGTAGTGTGGTTAGTGTTTGAGAAGTGAAGACTGAGGAGATTCCCTTGAATACATGTTTGCAATAAATAGTCATAAATCCTGGTTTCCCACAACAAAGTGATGGAGTCTTATTATTTTTGATTCCCCACTCTTAATTAATGGTTTCCCTCCCTTTCTTGTCAGTTTCTTTGCCTGCTTCTTTTTTCTGATTCCATCTTTTTTTCTTTCGAATGCCTTCTTAGATTTGCCAACTTGCTCGGTTTTTTTTTTTCGGGTCGTTTTGAAATCGGGTTGTTACACATTATATCAAGGAACCAACTCAACACTCAACCAAAATGTTAAGCTGATGGTTGAGACCCCCGAATATGTTATATACTCTAACACGACCCCTCACACGAAAGCCCTTTGAGCTAGAAGTGTGGATGCAACACAGACTCTCCTCATATCTGGTACTAAATATTCCACTTTATTGAGGGGTGGTTGAGATTCGAACCCGTGACCTCTTGTCACGTTGGCTTTTGATACTATGTCAAGGAACCAACTCAACTAAAAGTTTAAGCTTAAGGTTGAGGCCCCAGAATATGTTATATATACTCTAACAATTATTAAGTGAGGTTAGGATTAACTATGACCATACATTAACTGAAAAATTCATTTTACAACCGTGCCTGAAACTTTATATTTTCTATGGTTTTTATTAGTTATTACAAAATACAAAAAAGTGATATTTCTCCTCACAAGTCACAACAAGTCATTATATGTAGCAACAAATAGAATTCAGAGGAAGAATATATATTGAAAATCAATATCACATTTTTGATTCTTAAGGACATGTTCTTTAATTTCATGAAACTATGGAGAATATATCAGTGTTACAACCATGATCGATTTCAGCTTAAATTGATAGTTGAAATTTGAAATGTTAAGATAAGTTATGTGCTCTCAGTTTAACATATATATATCGTAGTGTTACAATCATGATCAATATCATCTTAAGTTGATAGTTAAAACTTAAAATGTTAGGTTAAGTTATGTGCTCAATCACTTAGTTTAACATAAGTATATCATAGCATAACATATAAGTTATGTGCTCTATAAATTATAATGAGAACATTTTCAAAATTAAAATGAGCTTATTTTGCCTTAAATTAATTTGAACGACATTTAAATTAAAATATACAAATATAAAATATGATCAAAAGATATTGTCTCAACTAAAAACATTAAATATAAATGGGCTGTCTTGTAAGGTGGGCAATAGACATATTTCGTCACATGAATTGTGCCATGCATGAGCCTTATTGTTAAGTCTAAATTTTATATACAATTCTAGAATTTATTATAAATTACGTATTAAGAATTTTAAGATAAAATTTATTTATGTCATATGCATCTACAATTAATATTTATAAAAATTTTAAATAAATTTCTATCATTCATATTTCATATATATAAAAAATAAAAAAATTTACCTAGAATAATCCAACTTATTCGTGATTTTTCTAGAATAATTTCACCTATTGATTAATCATGAATAATCCCAATTTTAAGGGGTATTTTCCTGGATTAAACTTGCGTAATCTGATGACCTGCTATAATAGGTAATTCACCAAAAAAAGTAAATTGAAAATTAATTTAAAATCAGAGAAAAATTTTGAAATTACACATTAAAAATTTTAAATAATTAAAAAATCATAAATTTTGTTTTGAACGTGTTTTACATTTTTTCAATATTTTATTTTAATTTACCTTTTTAAAATTTTGCTATACCAAGTCATCCGGTCATCGGATTTACTTTAGAAAAATGCCCCTCAAAGTTGAATTTATTCATGATTAATCAATAAGTTATAAGTGAGATCATTTGTAGAAAAATCACAAATATGTTAGATTATTGCAGACAATTTTTCCTTTAAAAGATGAAAAAGAATTAATTAACTATATTTGTATCATCCACTATGCATGGAAGTTGCCTTCTATATCTATTAGAATTTACAACAATAGAAGAGTCCAATTCATGACTCTAAAAGGATAGTGATCAACAAATCTAAACAATAAAACAAATTGGAGGTTGAAAAAAAGTAGCTAGCTAGGGTAAACACTCACCAAACTTCTCAACTTACAACATGTATATATAGTAGAATCTACATAGAAGAGGATTATATGGTTTGATATATCTATTTTTGAAAGCTCTTTAAATGTTTTCTAGTTTATTTTTTTTGTCTTCTTTAAAAAAAATTTATATATGCTTTTTCCGAAAAAAAAAATAAATATATCTAATAATTAATAAACATTGGTTATATAAACTGACGTATAATTTTACCATCGTTCACAATTTAATTTAATCCAATTTCTAATCATTAAATTTTTTTTATGTTAATTTCATAACTAGGTATATCATAACTCATTTCCTTAATCATGAAATCACTTTTTGTTCAATGTAATTACATTTTGAAATATATTTTGTAGATATTATATAATATCGTGAAGAATATTTCTATCCTTTATACTTTTTATTCGCAGCTCACTTTTATGAAATATAAAATTAAAGGAAAAGGATAGCAAATGTAAATGTATATATGTTAATTTCAAAATCTTAATCACTAATTAATTAGAGAAAAGAGATTAGACTATCAATATGATTTCATTTATGTTGATTAATTTTGTTGATATAGCATTTATAATAATCTCTTTGTCATCTTGATTAATTTAGTGTTTAGAAAATCGAATTTTGTCTCAGTTTAAACCTACACTTTTATTAATTTAGTTATTGGGCTTGATTCTCGTTGCTTATTCTCAAAACCATTTTCTTTTCTCAATTATACACAAATTCTTGTGAGAGACAGTCTCTTTTAGAGACCATTTCTAATTGGACCGGCCTATTATATATTTTATGAAATATTAAGAATGATGTAAGTAGACATTTAAAATATTGAAAGTAGGCAATAAAGATACGATGAGTAAGCATTAAGAATAATGTAAGTAGGCATTAAGAATACGGTAAGTAGACATTAATCTTTGATGGGCTAGACTCCAAATACATCTCTTAAGGAGACGGTCTCTTAAGAAACTAGCTGGTATCTATATCAATATTAAAAAATATAAACTTATGCATAAAAATTCAATTACAAATCACAAATTCTTGCTATAAACCGTCTATAGCATAGACGGGTAAATATGGGTCAGTCCAATTGTTAAATGAGTAACTGAAAAGTCATGTCATGTATTAGACTGAGTTATTGAGTAAGCTGTCTATGTTATAAACGGTCTCTCATGAGACTTTCTGGATTATACAAATATAAAAATGCAAACAAAGGTAATGTAATGGGGTAATGGGAATAGAATTAAATAAGAGGGAGGGGTAAAGAGACATAAATGCAATGGTCCTATGAATGGGTTTTGGTAGAGGAGGTTGTTTAATGCACTTTCATCTTCTCTTCCTATTCCTCTTCCTATTCCTCTCTCCTTAAATTTGATCGAGACATTCCCTTTTCTTCTCATTTTACTACTTCTCTTCTTTTTTTATTTTTCATTTTCATTCTCTCTTTCTTTTTATCTTCCTTTTTCTTAAATTTTATTTATTTGATTTCATCCTTTTTTTTCATTTTATTTCCCTTTTGAAAGGTTCATTTTGATGTTGGCCCGGTTCACTCAAGAGTTCTTATAAGAAAGATCTATTTATTTTCCTTTTAAACAAATTATTATTTCTGGTAGAGTATATAAAATGTCGCCTGATTTAAATTATTAGTCTAGCTTTTCGATAATTAAATTAGTTTCATCATATATATCACAAAATTTTCTATTTTGGTCGCGCTCTCCTTTAAGGTATGAGTTGCCGCAATTTTTTCCTCCCCAAATCTTGTTTATAATTTTCTATGAACGGGATAGGTAGGATGCTGATGATGATATATATCATAAAAATCAATCATCAATTTAAATTTTTTGTTCCAATTCTAGAATATGTTGTATAGTCAATCACTTTTTTTTAGGTTATTAGAACATGAAAAAAGAGAAAAAAAATGTTTTTTTTTTTGAAAATAATTTTTTGAAGATAAAAAAGTATTTCTTATGTAGTCTTTTGATTGAGCCGTGCCAATATCTTAGTGCCTCTTTCATATAAGTTGACATATGATTCTGTTAGTGCCTTGTTTGGTTTCACACAAACAACGAGGTTTGTATTTCTTCTCTTATTTATACTTATATATCTTATTATTTTATCTAAAATTATACAACCTATAATAGTAATTTTATTTATTTATAACCCAAATAAAAAAAATTAATTTCGTCTAAAATTTTTCCGTACAAGGTTCAATACATAATTGTTAAAATTTGAGGTTTATGGTAAATCATAAATGTAGATGTTGTATCATCATCATTATATCAGGTGTATTTCGCTCATCAACAAAACTATGGTTAGAGTTTGTATAAATATAGATGTTGTATGATTTTAAATAATTAATTATATTATAAATATTTGTGCTTTTCAATTTTGAAATCTATTATATGTGCGTACAATTTAATTTGAATGTGGTCGTCTTTATTATTATCATTTTGTGAAGTAATGTAGGGTTTTTTTTATATATTTTTGGCAATTTTAAAAATTTTAGTTTTTTTTTTCTTTTTGTTACTGTTGGAAAATAACTCATACCCTACACGTGACAGGTTGCCTAATACATAACACAAATTTGATGAGACACTCCGTATTATACCAATTGGTTTTAGAATGAAAATATACGTTTAATTGTGTACATTTAACATTTTTATTATGTAAATCTTGTTGTATATTAGCTTATAATGACAAATTTATCAGTTATTTACTTATTTTATTAATTAAAATAACAATGATAAATTTTGCTTGATTTCAAAATTAATAAATGCTTATAATAAAAATGCAAAAAAAATTCATGTTTCTTGTTTATTGAAGAAAATGGTAAGAGATTCTTTATACATCACTATCTCAATGCATCATAGCAACTAATGTGATTCATACCAAAACAATAAAGATTTAGATTTTGACATGTCAGCTACAAATTTGGTTTACTCATTTAATATTAAGATCCTCTTTGAATATCCTTCATTTTGTTTACTTATTGAAATATTATTTGTAACCCGTGCAATGCAGAGATTTTTAAATACATTAATATTATTTTAATGAAATGTATATATGGTAAGTGTTAAAAAGTCAAATTGGTTAAATTTCATTAATACTTTTCAATGAAAAAAAGACAAATGACATGCTCACATCACATTCAAACTTCCTTTTTGCTATTATACAGTAAAATTAATAAAATGTTTGATGATTTGTGCAGGTAATCACAAGTTGAGAGTCTTATGGGCTGTAGTGTCTTTTTAATTGTATAATAATGTAATATCTTCTAACCATTTTCAGTCTCTGGTCATATTTTTATTAGTGGAATACACTGGACATAATGATGATGAATTGATAAATATGTGTTTGAAATAGTTATCTAATGCAAGAGTCATAATGTAATTGTATTTGCTCATGTATTAGTTAGCCATATATTTTTGAAATTAAGATTTTGACGTTACAATCAAATAATTGTTAAAAAGTCGTTATTTAAAATTTTGATTCAATATATACAACTAGGGTTAAAAATTGCGTGTACAGAAACTATGTTATGGATGATTTGGACTCAAAAATGTGTAATTTAGGTTTTAGAAAAGATTATAAAATTATATTTGAACAAAAGACACCTATATTGAAAATTATACTCCATATATTGATTATCGATTTAAAATAAAGTATGCAAAAATCTCAGAGTATTATACTCCATAAAAATGTGTAATTTTTATGGTTTTAGGTGTCTTTTTGAAGATTTTTTTGAGTCGGGAACTCTTTGACCGCATTCTTCAATATGGGTATGACCTGTTTTTTATCTTTTCTTCTCAGACTCTGATCATATTTTGTCTATGAGCGGAATACACTTGATAAGATAAATTATTATTATGATTTTACTAAACTAGCTAATAAATTGTTTTTTTATATGAATTGTTATATATTTGCTTGTGTGTCAAAGAGATGGTTTGTCAAAACGATTGAGGAGAATTTGCAAATAAGATTCAAACTAACGTTATGATGTTCTTGAACTAACTTTGGCATGACTGAATTTAATGCTTACTTTAAAGATATTCCTCTCAAATATTTGAATTTTTTTGCTCATTATTTTACATTTTTACCCCTTTCGTACTTCTCATATTCTCGAAATAGAAAGATATAAAATAACATTCATCGGTTTTCAGTCTCATTTTCATTTAATCAAGAGAGGCAAATGCCCCTATAAATACAAAAAATATGAGTTGAAATAAGAAAACTTAATAATACAAATATCTTAACTTCCTAACACTTAAAATATTATTTTAGAATGAGAAAATTATACTCCATAAAACTACCTTAAATATACAATCTTTTTTAAAAACTACCTTATGTAAAAACTTTTGCAAAAAACTACGTTATTTAATACTTTTTTTCAAAACACTACGTTATTTAATACTTTTTTTCAAAACACTACCTTCTTATGTTTTTCGTTAGTTGACCGGCAGAATTGACGTCGACAAAAGGGAGTAATTGAAGAGGGAGGATGAGTTTTAATTGACCACGTGCTTGGGGCATGACTGGGAGGTGGGATGGTCAACGTCAATTCTGCTGGTCAACTAACGAAAAACATAAGAAGGTAGTGTTTTGAAAAAAAAAGTATTACATTAAGTAGTTTTTTGCAAATTTTTTTACATAAGGTAGTTTTTTAAAAAAAGGGTATATATAAGGTAGTTTTATATAATTTTCTCTAAAAAGAGAAAACCAAAGACTACAAGAAACGCTACTAGATAGAGAAAACAAAAAAGAGAAGAGGGAAAGAACAAGAGCCAATTATCGGTCCATAACATGGATCTGTCATCTCCAACGACTACTCCTATTCCTAGTCAGGTCTACGGAAAGGTGCATTTCATTTAAGTCGTTCTTAATTTGTTGTATTGAGACAATGGTTATAAATACTCCATAGTAAAAAAAAATTCATAGTCCATAGTCTTAGGTTTTTACCACAAAACATGGAATTAAATTTTGATGTATAATTAATATATGTGTCTCCAAAAGAGGAAAAAAAAGGAGAAAGGTAATCAAGTTTACTGAACATTGAGAGATGCAGCACAAGATGATTATTGTACTTTGCCATTTCCCTAATTAGCCAAAATAGCCTCATGTTGAGTAACTGTTTCTTGTCCTATTCTCCCTTTTTTTGGCCTTAATTCTCTTCTTTTTCTTTATTTTTCTTTTTTTTTTCCTTTCATATATTTGTATTTTAAAAGTATTTAAAAAGCAATTATTTTTGCTTGATAGGTACAATTAATTGTAGAAAACTACTTGCTGTTATTAGATTGATACACACTAAAATAGCGTGGAAAATAATATTATTGTTTATCATGTTATACAAGAAAGTAAAAATAGATATATTAATTAAATATATAAATTCTAATAGGTGATGTGTGATGTAATTAATGCTTACACATAGTCGCATAAAGTCACAAACTTTAGAGCTATACGGTCAAAAACCAATTCAACCATGTATGATGGGGCGGAATAAGTAATTAAATTAAATTTGTACTCTTCCTTACATATAAGTGACCTTATAATTTTAGTTTACCACAACGATTACTTACTGATTAGGAATGAACATTCAATCAAAAGTTTCTTAAATAGTGGTTTAATTATATGCATAGTTATAAAGTTTCAACAACAAATCTGACTGATTTATACCTTATCACAAAATAAAAATGGACCTATACAACCAAAACACGTTGAAAATGATATAACCAACTTACAAGTTTTAATGAGATTTACTACTAATTAAAATCAATTGGTTCTTTGGTAAGGGGCAAATCTGTTTGTTTCTACGATGTGAAACAATTCACATATGCACAATAGGCACACTTCAACGTACAGGCAAATCTTCTTCCAGAGCCAAAGGGGCCCGCCTTGAAAATTTTTTGATCATTAATAAAACCAAAACTACATCTATATTAGTACTTAAAGTTTTTGTTTCGATAATAATTTTAGCTTCCTTTAACTTACTGGTCAAAATTTACGACTGTGATATATAATTTTTTAGAAGTGTATAGAAACGAAACAATAATAAAGCTGAAATATGCATGCCAATATTATGCCATGCACTGAAATATGCATATTGTTACTAAGAAACAGATTATTTGTTACTATACAATTTGTTCATTTGGTACCATGTACTAAAATACTGTATCATAAGTACTCAGAAGCATCCATTAATCTAGATGGGACCATAAATATTCAACATTTTCCCATTTTTGCTTCATGACAAACAACACTTTGGATATGGTCATGATCAGTTTCCTGCACAAGGCAGGGTGCGGGTGGGGGTTTTCTTTTTCCTGAAAGATGCGGACAAATTATACGCGCTCTCCCAAGCAGGGAGTAAAGAGAGATGCGCGCAATCAGGAAACCCCCCAATTAATACTTGTAGGGGTCGACCCAAACCTTCTATTACACATGCAGATGCTCTATCCATTGAGCCACTAACAGATCCAATTCATAAAAATGTGCATCATATTTTGATGTTATATTTAAATAAATGAGATTGAATACTAGAAAATATAATCAACTCCAGAGTGAGCTTATAAGCACCACAAATTCTTAACATACCATTTTCACTTGTAGTCCACCAAAAATAAGTTGGGGAGTGGTGACTTTGGCTAATCATTAGTAGTTTATAATTTGTAGAATTATAAAGTTTCTGTAAGTAATCAACTCAGCCAAAAATCTACGTTAATAGAAACCTCAAATTATGTTATATACTCTATCAACGCTCCGTCGCTCCCTTACATGTGAACTCTTTGTGTTTGGAGTGCGGATGCAACTCATGCTCTCCTCATACACGATGCTAAGAATTCCACCTAAAATTATACCATATCAACAAAACAACTTAACCAAAAGCTTACAATGATGGTTAAAATCTCAATGTCACGTACTCTATTAACTTCATTTCGATATTTTGATGGTATTACTATTGGTATATATACATTAAATTAGTATATATATATATATATAGAAATTATATATATATATATATATATATATATATATATATATATATATATATATATATATATATATATATATATATTTATATATATAATATATATATTTATATATATATATATATATAATATATATTATATATATATATATATATATATATATATATATATATATATTTAACGTATAGGAAATGTAAATGATATTCAAACCCTTTATCTAATGTTACGTTAAATTTAAAACGATACAATGTGAAGAAACCGACCCAAACACAAAACTTAATATTCTTGACCTCGTTTGAAATTTGAATACAAGAAAATATGGAGCTCATTACTGATAACTAATAAGTGTATGGGTAAGCAGTGTGGGATATAGGAATCTTGAGCTAAACATCACAATTCACAAGGCTATAGAAGTTGTTGAGATGAGTAAATGAAAGGAATGGAAGAGGTTGGTTGGAATTGGGGTAATTAATAATTAGAGAAAGCTGATGGGTAAAATTATACAAGTTTCACACCGTATTTGTCCCAATTAGGGCGGATACATGTACTATTTTGGTAGGTACTAGTGGTTACAAGAATGAACAATTCTACCGCCATAAGTAGTTAGTAGGTCGTAAGTATGAGGTCTTACCCGCCTTGCCCCAAACCCACCAGCCCAGCCCATACCCACATCCCCCACCCAATACCCAACCTTAAATAATAATGATAACAATTCACAAATTCTTACTATAGACCGTCTATAGCATAGACGGGTAAATATGGGTCAACCCATTTTGCAACATAAGTAACTGATTAGTCATCAGCATTATTTTTAAATTTAAAATTATTGGGCTGGGCTGTTGGGAGAGCCGTCTTTGCCATAGACGGTCTCTCAGGATACCTTCTGTAATTATTAAAAAAAAAGTAATAATAATCTTAGGTAGCAATGGGCAATGGAAGGTAGATCTAAAGAAGAGCTTGGGAGTTGGGAGATGGAGTCTGTAAGTGTAAGTGTGTTACAGTCAGATTCAGACTCAGACAGACAAAGATTCCCTCCATATTTATTTCTTCCTTCTATTATTTATTACACCATTCCTACTCACAGACACCCTTGTGTTCTTAGGTTGCCAAAATGTGATTATATATTATCATACCTCAATTTAACTACTTCCGTATTTCCTTTTGAATTTGATATACGAACTTAGAGGTGTTCAAAACAGATTCGATAGACACCTGACTTTATAATCGAACCCGATTTAATCCGACTTAAAAATGGATCTATAATTATGTAAAACCAATGCGAACACAAAACCCGATTTTGAACCGACCCGAGACACCTGACCCGAAATCAACCCGATGACCCGAATGAAACGCACTACAAGTTTACGGTTCGATTTACACGTAATATAGCAACTTAAAAAAAAGAGCAATACTTCAATATTTTATTAAATCAATGTTTTCACGTAACAACTATTTAAAGGGGTTTTAGGAGGTTAGAATTCTGCAACCTCACCTTTGTTAATTAGTAATAATAATAACAAATATTGTTGCGTTCCACTCATTTTGCATTTGGATAAGACGAGAGTTTTTTCTCCAAAATAATGCTAAAAGATAGTTACACCAAGAGACGCACCTTATAGAAGGGTTAAATAACTAATTCCATATACATAATGAATCGCATATATATTATGAAAATATCAACTAATTGTTTAAAGTTATTTCACCGAGAGACGGTCTCTCAAAAAAAATAGTTCAACGATTACCATTTTATATAGATACTAAACATTTAGAAATGCCAGCCCAGGTCAAGGCCCAGGCCCAGAGTCTCACTAAAGCCAGAAACAGAAACATCATAGCTAACAGAAAACAGAAAAGGTAATAACGCAGATGATACAGCAATAAGTTCATCCAACATTCGAAACTGGGTACATGACCCGATATTACTAGTCTCGAGTGCATACTGCATATGATCTTTGATAACAAAGTCTGAATAAACAGATCAGTTAATTACTACTAAACCTGATAAAACCATTGTGTATTCACCACATTCTAGAGGTTTTTTAGTTCCATTCGTCTCGAGATTGCATACAAGTTTTTTCTTATCTGGCGTAGACACCAGAGCGACGACCATATCCTCTGTCTGGGCTTGCATAAGGAGAGTAGGACCTTGATCGGTACCTCCTTGACCTTTCAGCGTAAGGAGAACGACGAGGTGAATAGCCTCGACCACCACGGTATGGTGAACGTCTAGGTGATCTCCTAGGAGCATAGTCATCACGTCCATACCCACCACGGTATCTGCGACGGGAAGTGCCTGCAAAAAAAAAGTATTTCCAAAAGAAAATGAGTAAGCATTTAGACATATTGAACTTTTATAAAGGAATTGTGAATATTATAATTACCGATGCCGAGATAATGCCCAGGGGTCGGCGTCCTTGGCCGTTTTCTCCTTGACTGAAATGCAAGAAAATCTCTCACGTTATGATTCGCAATGCAAGTTTCAAGTATTCTAAAGTAAAAGATATACAAAGAATATGGAACCATTATGTTAGATATTGCCTTCATATACCAATGCGAGAGAGAGGGTATACAAACAGCCATGAAAGGAAACCACCTCGGGGCAGTATATTAACGAACACTTGCATCAGAAGTGTTAATTTATGACCGTAAATATATTACAAACACGCAAATACCAACTTCACAAGTCCCTTTCAACTTGTACTACACCAATATCCAACACAGCCCCAGCATCCTAAGACCCTAACGGCCTAACCTACCCCCACTCTCTGTCAGCCACCATCTACACCACAAACTCCCCAACCACAACCCTTTCTTCAGAACATGCAGGAACACAGGAGGGGGTGGGGTCTGCCAAATTTTCCCAATAGCTCGATGCTCTGAGAGATGAGTAAGGGCCATGATAGTTGGAGATGAGAAGGCATAGGTCCTTTCTCTTTCCTTGCCTCCTTTCAGAATAAAAATTCTTAGAATGGGAGATAAGGCGTGTGACATATGTCTTCAAATTTTCACATGCTATCCAGACAATAATGTTCATGTTCCATACAAACATAAAAAGATAATAGATGAACTAATTTTTATGGAATTCTTCGAACCTTGCCATTTTCTGGAACTCAGACCAGTGAAACAAAAGAGAGTTCAATATAATTGGCAATTGGCTCCTAAATTGTTAAGCAAGTACACAACAAAACCAAAATGAACCAACCTAAAACACTTGAACAGAGAGCAAATCAAACACTTGACAGAGATTCGATCCCATGACCTAAAAACAAACTTCTACATCCACATTTCCATTCAACCACCCGTTTCTACCTCAACAAAAAAAATACTGTGCATGATGAAGGAAAAGAAAAGGAATGATACAAAGAATTTTGAAATACCACAAAGAGCAAACTTAATTTTTGCACCCACTGCAAACACACAAGGGTGCATGGTTCCCAGAAAAATTCAGACTTCAGTTATTAAAACAAACTAACACACACGGCCATAATGATTGCACCGTATAGTTGAAGTTGTGCTAAAGAATCAAGGTGGATAATATCCACGCTTTTAGCAGTTTGATTATTCAGACTTTCAAAAGGGAAACCAGTTCAAAGATAAATTAATATTTACTAATTTACCTAGATTTCATGAAATGAAATTCATACTGACAAGCAACTACATGTTGGCTGTTACATTCGTGCAACTCTAAAAAAAACTTTTTTGGGAAGGGAATAAAAATCCTCAACAAAATACAGGAAAGTGTCGTTGATTGGCAGTTTAGGAGGAGAGAAGACTAGGAATCCTGAAGAGGGGGAGAGAATGCTTTCCAAGCAGATCTTTTCTATGATGGAATGAATAAATTTTTGAAAAAAAAATGATTCTGAATTGCTCCAATTGCTTTCATTTCTCTTTACCTGTTATATAATCAAACAAGGAAAATTTGAATCCTAACTCTCTTCGGGTAACACTATAATCAAAGTTACAAAAAATCACACAATATTAGCAGGTAGTAAGCTGATAAACTGCAACTCCAAATTCAACCTGTTGGAAATACAACTTTGTAGAAGGCAAGTATACAAACATTGAATAAGAAATTACAATTCATAACTGTAACTTCAAAAAAGAAAAGGTTGAGAGAGAAAGAAGGCAAAAAAAGAACAAAGCCAAATAATGGAGGATGAAACTGCACAAGTAACAAAGCTACTAACACAAATAATAAGCAAATGCACAAATATGAAAAGAGAAAATTATGGAAACAAAAATCAGCAGGTTCAGATAAGATATGGAAGCAGAAATCAGCTGTTTCACAAATCACAACACATATAATATGAAGCAGAAATCAGCTGTTTCACAAACTATGAACAAATGCGCAGATACCACATAATCCGGAAACACAAATCACCTAAGTGAGATACTGAAAGGCATAACAAATCATTTGAGCCATATAGAAACAGAAACCAACCAAACCAGCCTTAAGCTATATGAGAATAGCAATGCCAACATATGGTATCAGGTGCCACAAATGCTTGTCTAGAAATGTTGTATGTTGTATATGTCCGTTGATTAGTTGAGAGTTGATGGTGAGTGCAGTTGTTGTTAAGTTGTAAAAATTTGCTATGTTAAGTTGATCAGATGCGTGAGATATGTTTTTAGCTGGCCATCTGATCAAGTTGTTTGTCTAAAGTTGAAATGGAGGAAACTCATCCTCTTTGATTGCTGCCAGCAAAGCTGATGCAATGTAGTCTGAATGTAACCAAAAACCTTCAAGTTAACGGACAAAGGCAATGATATACCTCTTTACAATATATATTTAAAGGAAAGCACTGATACCTTCTCAACAGTGATGTATCGACCTTCAAGAACAGATTGATTAAGGTATTTGATGCACCGATCAGCATCATCAACACTGCTCATGGTCACAAAAGCAAAACCTCGTGATACGCGCGTACGTGGCTCCACAACCAAAAACACTGAGCTCACCTGCCACCAAACATGGCATTTCAACAGATTGCATAATAAAATTACAGAGATGACATATACTAAAAAATGAAGCTAAAAAAGCTACCGCAAACAAGAGCTGCACAGACAGCTTCTAAGTAAAATCAAACTAAGTTTGAAATTTGTTTTAAAAAAAAAATAAATATCATGTTTAAAAAATCATCTAATTCATTTACATAAGCTTGGAGTACCTTGTTAGTTTCTCAATAAAAAATTAATGATCAATTTAAGAAAAAAAATCAGAATTTAAATGTTTATTTATACTTGCACAACACAACAATGTCAAAGTTTGATTACAACTAGTTTAAGTTTTTATTTTTTTTACAGCCATTTATAATTTTTAAACGCATAATATCTGAATAGTTTCTTTTGAAATTGACATTTCAATTAATGATTAAAGAAATTAGTGTTAACCTTTCCCTCCCTGGAAAAGAAGTCTTCAAGTTCCCTTTCTGTAACTCTGGATGAGAGACCAGTCACAAAAAGTGTGTTTCCAGGATTCGATTCATCCCTCTCAACTCTGCAAATCAAATAAAAGGTTCAAGATTTTTTTAAAAAAAAATGGCCCAAGTTCAAAAAGCTTTTTGAGCTTCAACACACCTGCTACGACTTTCGGACCTTGACCTGGAACGAGAGCGAGAACGGTATCTTGGAGGAGACATTGATCTAGACCTCGACCTAGACCTAGATTGGGACCTTGATCTAACCTTACGAGGTGATGGAGACCTCGAATACCTACATGACGAATGAAGAGTGTAGGTGAAAGTGAAAGAAAAGACATGATCAAAGCCACAATTGCAAATATGGAAAGATAGATAAACATGTAAAAACTCAATTAAAAAAACCACATATTGTAGACAATGGCATCTATAGCAAAGATGAATGCGTGTTTGGTCCAACGAAAACAGTTTCAAGCAGGAACAACACTCGAACGAACACTTCTTCGCAGCCAGCCTCTGTTTCTGTCACGTGCTACTTTGCGGCTATTTATTTTCTTCTTTGAGGTGGGCCTCTAGTTTTAATCATTGGCTATGTCACAAATAGGAGAGAATGCACTCAAACCTAATAATCCTAACCTTGAACAGTATAGCCTACCTTTCTCTACTCATAATCAAAGTTAGCTACCACTGAGGAGTGAGGACAAAGCCCATGTTGGGTGAACCTAATATTGTATCTTGTTTATTTTGCATTCATTTCCTAATGCATTTACATTCCCAGTTCATAGATTAAAGTTGTTCAACAAACAAGAATCTTCATATCTTCAATGGGTGTATGATTAAAATTTTAGGTGCGAAAAGAATATACGATTATTTTAGATACGAAAATCCCTAAAACAATACTCTTTAGGGTTAACCACAAAGATGACAACAAGCATAAAAAACTAAAAAAAAGGACATCAAATTGAACGGATCGCAAAGCTTGAAAATCTCAATTACAACTTAAGTAAAAACAAATATCACAATAACATAAAGGATTGAGTTTTTTGAAATTTTGTGTCCCGAAATTACCTGTTACGGTGAGAATCAGCCTGCAAAATACAGAAAGGAGGCAAGAAATTAGTTTTACGATTTCGAAACAAAACAACGATAGAAATATACATACGTGATGATTGAGGAGACGAAGAAAATTGCGAGAATTACCATTTTCAGATGCTCCGAACGAGAGAGAAAATTGAGGGAAGAGAAGTAGGACGAATTAGGGTTATTGTTTGTGCTGGTTTTCTTCCAATCGGAATGGGGATACAAAGCCTGACCTAATTTAGGATTTAACAAAACAAATTGTTTTTATAAAGGATTTTTTAGTTGACTAGTCTTATTCGGTCATGTGGATTTTAAAATTTTTTATTTTTTTTAAAAGCCCAACCTATTAAGACTTAATGTCTATTTGTATTATTTTTACACAAATTTTTATGAGAGACGGTCTTTATGAAAGACCATCTCTATTCAACTAACCCATAAAAAAATATAGAGTAAAAATAGATATTAAGCTTTAATAGGTTGGGTCTGAAACACATCTTTCAAAAAGACGGTCTCTCAGGAGACTAGCTGTTTTTTTAATGTCGAATCACAGTATTTAAAATGTCTACTAAATGCCTATGTATAGTGTTTCAAAAAATATATAATAGTTCGATCCAATTAGAGATGGTCTCTCAAAAAACTGTCTTGGAGACCATCTCTCACAAGAATTTGTGTCTTTTTAAGTATAAGATGGGTTGATAGAATTATGACCCGTTTCAACTAATGGTAAATGGAAATGAGAATGCATTGTAATTTAAATTTTCACGATATGTATCATGTCATTTTCATGGTAATGAAAATTTTGATAAATTTGTTATTAGGATTGTACATTACTTTAACAATTTTCCACTACCACATATTCAAATTTTAATGTATTATAATTAATTTTGGGAAAAATAAAATTGTTAAAGGCATATAACAATGACCATTAAGTTTATCAAAGAATATTCTTACCAAAAATTACACTAACTTTTCATTATCATTAATTTGTACTCCTACCTATTATCAAACAGATCATTAGTGACTTAGTGCATTGCTAATAACTAATGTTTTATTTTGCTATTAATTTTATTTTAAAGAATTTGTTGAATTTTATTATAAATTGTTTTTTCAATGTATTATAAATTATTTATCAACATAATTTATAATAATAAATAATAATTATTATTATAAATTTTAGCAAATAATTGTTAGTTTATTCGCTTGACCTACTTTACATATAAATATTATCTTTACAGCTCTCTTTTTAACTCATTTATTCTTCATTCTTAACCTTTGTCTCTTATTACCTCAAAAAAAAAAAAAAACCTTTGTCTCTTATTTAAATTGTGCCAAAAAATAATTTTAGATATGGAATTATAAAAGACTAGTAATATGACTCATTTAAATATTGTGCACTTTCATGCGTTTCATTATACTTCCTACATTTGACTTTTTACGCAATCCAATGCATTATTTTGATTATTTATATATTAAATTATACACGACTAAAAATTATAAAAAAAAATTAATATTATATAAGTAGGGATAAGCAACTAAGCACTAACACGTATGGAGAATGAAGGATTGATGGTAAAATTTTGCTATGTTTCGAACTAGAAACAATAATGTTTTCACTAAGCTGCAATCTTTATTAAAAGCCGTGAGCTCTTGTTGTTCCCTTCTACAATGTCAGCAAATTCACGCCATTATAATCAAATCCCACTTCATCAATGATGGTTTTATTGGGGATCGTTTGGTATCATTGTATGCTAAATTGGGTTTCAATAGTTATGCCCAGAAGCTGTTCGATGAAATTCCCGACAAAGATTTAGTCTCCTGGAATTCCTTCATTTCTGGGTCTTCTAAAAGTGGAATTCTTGCTTTATGCTTGGATGCATTTCAACGGTTGAGGAATGAGACAAACTATGAGCCTAATGAGGTAACTTTTATCTCTGTTATTTCTGCTTGTACTATTAATTCAGCTTTGATTGAAGGTAGACTGTTTCATGGGTATGTTGTGAAAAATGGGTTTATTAGGGAAGTTAAGGTTGTTAATGCTTTGGTAAATATGTATGGAAAGTTGGGTTTCCTAGATTTTGCTTGTGTTTTGTTTAATGGTATGCAATTTCCTAGTTTGGTTTCATGGAATTCTCTTATTGGTGTACATGCTCACAGTGGTTATTGCAATGAAGTTATGTGTATTTTTAATTCAATGAGAAGAGTTGGTGTTAAGCCTGATCAAGCTACTATGGTTGGCTTACTTCAAGGATGTACAGAAATGGGCATCGGAAAACAGGCAAGAGCTGTACATTGTTATGTTCTTAAGTGTGGATTTGGGGTGGATATGCTTGTTGTGACCTCCATTATGAGTGTATATTCGAAATCGGGGCAGTTGAATGCTGCAGTAGATGTTTTTAGAGAGTTAAAATGTCCTGATGCCGTAGCTTGGACGTCTTTACTTGCTAGCTATGCTATACATGGGTTTGGGGGTGAAGCTATAAAAGTCTTTGAGGAAATGGTTGATAGAGGGATTCGTCCTGATCATGTTACATTCACTCATCTATTAAGTGCTTGTAGCCATGCTGGCCTTATTTCCGAGGGTAGGAAATTTTTCGAAGATATGTTCAGAGTTTATCGAGTTCATCCTAGGATAGATCACTATTCTTGTATGGTTGACCTATTAGGTCGTGCTGGACTCTTGGAAGATGCAGTTGGGCTGATTAAGAGTATGTCAATAAAGCCAAATGCAGGTGTTTGGGGTGCCCTTCTAGGTGCTTGTAGGATTCACAAGAATGTAGAACTAGGAAAGGAAGCTGCTGAGAATTTATTTTTATTAGATTCGTCTGACCGCAGGAATTATATCATGTTGTCGAATATATACTCTGCTTCTGGTAAATGGATAAATGCTTCCAAAATCAGGTGTTTGATGAAAGAAGGGAATATGATGGGGGGTCATGGCTGTAGTCTGATTGAGCATGGAAACAAAGTTTATCGGTTTGTAGCCGGTGATCAGTCTCATCCATACTCGGCCAAGATCTATTCAAAATTGGAGGAAATCATTAGGAAAATTCAAGAAGTTGGACTAGAGCGCCAAACAAAATTTATCTTGCATGATGTTGAGGAGGATATTAAGATAGATATGATCAATAAGCATAGTGAAAAATTAGCCCTTGCTTTTGGTTTACTGGTGACCAACACTAGCATGCCAATAACTATAATAAAGAACATTAGAATATGTGGTGACTGCCACTCTGTCATGAAGTTTGTATCATTGATGGAGAAGCGTACTATCATTGTCCGAGATCCAAAACGGTTTCATCATTTTGTAAATGGGATATGTTCTTGCAAGGATTATTGGTGATTATATTCACAAGATATTCACTATCTACTCACAAGTGAAGATTTGAATGGATTTTCCATTGATCACTATAATGAGGTTAGAGTGTTTCTACTCATGATTTATGGTATGAATGTTTATACACACACTCTGACACACACACACACACACACCGCACACTTGGAATGCGTACACCGTATTTCTGCCTGTGATTTATGAAGGGTTCAAAATAATTTTCTTTGGGCTGCTAGAACTGTCGTGTTATATTCTGGTATCCTGCCCTCTAAAACTGCATCAGTGTAATTAGAAAACCCACCTTCTAGGAATTACTCGTCATGTGCAAAGAAGCTGGAATTACTACAAAATTAGAATAAAAAACTAGGAGCAATGCTCATATACACCCTCTACCAAGCAAAAGCTGACTAGTCCTGGTACTCCCACAGCAAATCTGAGTAAGGCATTTCTAGCATCCTAAACAAGAGTTTTAGACTTGCCCGTATGAAGTTTATACACCCTCATATACACTCTCTGCTTCCACAACTCATAGACCATTTCAGTCCAAGTTCTAACACACTCCTTAACGGGTAAGAGTATTTTTTTAACTTAACCCAACAATCTTACTGATATCCAACTCCAAAGTAGCTTGTGGAGAGTATCTGGAACATACATAATATGACTCCTGACTATAGCAGCATAACGGCACTAGGACATTAGAGAAATACATGCTCATGAGTTTTATGTTGTAGACTGCATATAATGCATAATCTACCACTGGCATCCCCCTGACCATGAAATAAAAAAGAGCTTGTTCCGTTACAAAACCTCTCTTTACTTTCCCAAGTCTTTGACAATCTTGATGGGTCGTCTTCAACTCCATCAACAACCATCTTTATCCTTTAGAAACCCTTTTATACTTTCCCAATCCTTTGAAAATCTTCTTCTTGATGTGGACTTCTCTTTCTTTTGTGATGATGGATACTTCTTTGATAAAAAATATCTTTCAAAGGAAGAATCTAAGCTTGAAAGCACCTTACTTAGATCATGCTCAGCGGAGAAAGTGAAACTTTGAAACCCAATTCAGGCGAGCTGTTGTGGTTGGAGAAAATCATGTTTGTGTTGGGTTTGATGAGCAAAACGGGTCGATAATTGGGTTTGAGAATGGCATGGGCATATTATGTTGTTTGATGAGGATAATGGATATACTCTTAAGTATAGTTATGGGATTCATTTTGGGGTGATTAGTGGGAAATGTGAGAAAGGGGAAAAGCAGGAAGAGATTGAGCGGAAAGTAGAGAATTTGGGTTTGATAGAATCAATTGAAAGTGAGGATTTTGTTGGTAGTAGGATTCTTCATCAGAGCAGAATTGCTTGTTTTTACACCCTTTTGTATTTTATTAGTCGCTACACATTAACAACCTAGATTTGAAACTTTAGAGTCAACATGGACTACCAAAGTCAAATGTTAGATACTACCTCGATTTCTAAGTGATTGCACCACTCACAATTAACACAAGTTTTACGAAATTGATAGGGACCATTAAATTGTGTAGGTAGGATTAAAAATGAGAGACGGAGAAAAAAGGTGTGGATAAGAATTAAAGAAAATAGTGGAGACAACTTAAAATAGAAATATTGCAAAGTTAAAGAGCTGACTAAAATGAAAAATGTAGCAATCTCTTAGGGACAAAGGGAGTAGGTTCGTGTATATATGACTATAGGAGGAGAGACTAGGATGATGAAGATAGTTGAGAGAATTCCAAGATTAATCAGTCAAAGTTTCACATGATTTTAATGTTATTGACTCTAATATGATTCTAAAATGAATGAAGGAGCTACACCAATAACAGTATGTTGGTGCACACGAGTACACGACCAAACTATCTTAAACGATTCTCCCATCTTGTACGCAATATTTGTGACACGGTGCATGACCGTTTTTTTATGTCTTCATTTCAAATTTTATTCTTCCAATCATTATCACTCATCAATCTAATAATCGCGTTTTGGCTACCCCATTGTTCTACAATGAATTTGCAAGTGTACTTTGCAAGTTAGTTAATCAACTCCTTATATCGTTCTGAATTCTGATTCGTACGCTCATAGCCTGCGCTCCTATGAGCCATTTCTCTTTGTTATACCGACCTACTTCATGGTCGTTCACTCATCTTACTTCTCCCTACTTCTAATCGTCCAAGTGACCAACTGTTTCTGTAATAATTAGCTCCGCTGTCTTTAGATTCACGCATCTCACAAATCCTGCAGGGTTGCCTTGAGAAAACCAGTCGAATTCTGCTAATAGTGTAATCCGAGTAAGATTGTTCACGAGCACTGTAAACCTGATCGAAATACTCTTATTATGATTGTATCGTCCATATGTTGAGAGTTCAGAAGTATGAGAGCGCGTAAGAATGATTACTTTGATAGTCGATTTAAATTGTTCAGGATTTCATTTGTGTGTTTGTGGCATCATACTCTGAACAAACAGCATACTTCTTGCTATAATGCTTCTCTTTCTGGAATGTGTATTGTTGATGTCTAAATACTAAGATCATTCTCTAATAATGTGTGTCAAATTTCCATCTCATAATTCTTTAGCCTCATTTGAACATTTCTGGTGTTAAGTTGTACTCTTGTCTTCATGCCTATGCTTGTGTTGGTAGAAACTAGAAACTAGAAACTAGTAGCTGATAGCTGGTTACAGTGGTTGATTTGACCAGCTGATTTTGAACCCACTGCTATAAGCAACTTGTTCAAAAACAACTTATTCGTATCAATAAGTTGTTTCAACCAGCTAATTCACCAAACACTAGCATTAGCTGGTTTGACCACCCAACCCTCTATTTATATCAAAATAAGCTAAAATTGCTCAATAAACTAATTTGCCAAACACCACATTGTATTGTAGATAGAGGTGTTTAGAAGAGATCCTACATTTATCCGTAATAGAATCCGATTAGACCCAACTTTGAAAAAAGATTTACAATATGTGAAACCAATATATAGACAAGATCCGATTTTTAAACCGATCTGATTTTACAATTATATTCATTTTCAAGTAATATTTTAAAAGTTTAAAAGTGATATGATTTTTTTTTGAACTCAAAGTGATATGATTGCTACAATGTGAATGAATTGTGAGGTGAGAAATTGATAAACATCCCCTCTAAAAAAAGGACCAAAATACTTGATAAAGTATTTAATTTTTGTCAACTTTAGGTAGCTTTGAGAAAAGAAGGGATCAAATAACAGCTATAAATGAACTGTTGGATGCATCTATTTTGTCCCAATCTCCCGTTTAAGCTGGCAAACCAGTTCCTCACCCAGCTTTTTAGAATCCTAATTTATTTAAAATTAGTAACGGATCCAAAATGACAGGTCACGTGACCATTGTGGAGTCTAAAAGACACACTACTACTACTACGTCCTGTTGAGATTGCGATATTTTTGACAGATATTTGGCAAAATAGTTTAATGGGTGATTTTATATTATTTTGATACAAAGAGATAATTTGGTGGTATAATCATCCAATGCTGATGTTTGGTAAATTAGTATGTTGAAATAGCCGGTCAAATCAGTTGGTCAAACTAGTTAATAAAATAACTGATACAATTTGCCATTGAAATTAACTATAAGTCATTTGTCAAACATCTCCTATGTAAATCTATGCGAGAATTTCCAAGAGAAAACATTGCAATTTCAATGGAATGAAGAGAGAATGCTCCTATCGTACTACTATTTTACATTTTAGTTGTATTAAGTAAAACTCATTAATTTAATTATAAATATACGCTTGGATATTCAAATCATTTAATACTAATGTTTGATAAATTAGCTAGTTATAATAACTTAGTGTTACAATAACGGTCCGTTTGGTTAGTGTTACTAAATGGTGGTAATGAGAATGATTTATTGTGTAACATTTCATTAAAACTTTTATGTCATTCCCATGGCAATGAAACTTTGATAACAAAATAAATTTATTTTTTTTCACAAATTTTCATTACCATCTATTACCACATGTCTCATTGGTAATATATTTGAATGAATTTTATGAACAAAATGAGATGATTGAAGATTTGAAGGTTATCAAACATGACCATCAAGGTAGCCAGAGATTTTTCAACCAAAATTACACTAATTTTTTATTTCCATTACCGCGATTTATTATCACCTACCAAACGGGTCTAAATTTTAATATACAACGAGTTACTCTTACAATCGGTTCGATATCAACTGATTAAATAATTCACTATAATAAACTATCAGCCGTTTAGCAGACGGAGTAGTTGGATGAAGCAAAAAAAGACGTCCGTACTAAATGAAGTTGCAGTTTCAGACTTTCAGTTGTTGTGACCTGTGTGACATAGTAGTGCCAAGAGCATAACAAGTTAACAACTACTATGACACGTGATTGCCAAAACATTGCCACCCCATACGACTAACATGTATTAAATAAATGCTAATAATCTTAACATTTTAATTTTGATGTGATTATTCATTATATGTAATATATGTAATAATTTAAGGTATGTTTGTTATGTTTGCTAGATCATTGCATTTTGCAAGACTATACACATTCCCCCCCTTTTTTTTTACCCATATTCTCTTGGTAAAATAAAAGTAAAAAGTAAATGTAAAGGCCAACCACTTTCAGTATTCCGTACGAAGTAGGATTTAAGTGGGGTGTTTTTTTTTCTTGAAAGATGCGGACAAATCATACATGTTCTCCCAAGGAGGGAATAAAGAGAGATGCGTGTGGTTAAGAAACCCCCACTAATACCTGCGCTCAGTAGGGGTCGAACCCCAAATTATCTACTCCACATGCAGATGCTCTAGGTAAAATAAAAGAATTAGATAAAAAATCCTTTAATATCGTTTGAAAACTAATCACCAATTGTACAAAATAACGAATCATATTAATGATATACTCTTGTTCTGCTGAAAGAATGGTATTTAAAATTCGAATTTATGACTTTTTCATGCTAACTCTAATATGATGACATAATGAAATTGCAAAATGAAAATACAATAAGAACAGAAATTACACATTAACTTGATATATTTCTCTCAATACAACTTAAGTGTCTTTTCTTAAGTAATTTTTTCACATTTGGTACTTGGAATGTTGATGAAATTAGCTCAAGAAATATGAAGAGATAATCATTCACAAATAAATTCCATGGACATTATTAAAATTATGACAAACACAATGGAATAAGGTGTTTGAAATTATTAAAATTCATGCTAGCTCTATTAGTAAGACGACCTTAGATAAGAAGTATCTATTTTTATAATAGTTTGTATGTTCCTCTCAATTTACACTTTTTTCATTTTAGTTTGATCTAATTATTTTGCACTCTTTTTTTGCTAGCAATGGTCCACCCTCTTTCTTTAAATTTCATCCACAAACATATCTTTCTTTACCTAAAGTCCATCGATTTCTATCATTTTCTTTTTTTAAAAATCTAATTCTAGCCTAATTTCACTTAAAATAAATTGAGCGCATTCTCATAGGAACAAATGATGTGTAATATTTAATTTAATACTACTTCCGTTTCAAAATACTTACAGCATTTGCCTTTTTTACGCAGTCTAATGCAATAATTAAATCCTTAATATCTATAATTATATATAATACTACCTCCAATTTACTTGAGTTGTCCCATTTGTTTTTGGGCACTATTCACGTATCACTCTTAATTTGTATTTTACTCTTAATCTATAAGTTAAAATATAGTCATGTGAGATCTTGTTTGATTCGTCTCAATACAAGGATTATTAATATCAACTTTTTACAATTTTTGATTAAGAATAATTAGAGATATTAAGGGTTAAAATGTTACCTCGGCAAATGTGAAAAAGTAAATGGGACAACTCAAGTGAATTGGAGGGAGTATAAAATTATAAAAATTTGATATTGATAATCTTTATGTTGAGACGAATCAAATAAGATCTCACTTGACTATATTTTTACTTATAAATTACTTATTAATCTTAAATTAAAAGAGATAAACAAATAATGCTTATTTTACATATGCTGCGACTATATTGAAAAACGACATCTTTCAATAAAATCGTCTAATAATTAAAAAAAACATGTAAAGGGAGGGAGTGGAATCGAGTCTTTTTCTCTTAATCGCGAAAGTAATAAAGATAGTAAGGGAAAGACAATTAAAACCCTTGAATTTCAACCCATTTATTTCCCTTTACACTACTTTCTCTCTATCTCTCCCTTTTCCATTCTCTCTCTAAAAAACCCCATAACCATGGATACCTTAACTTTACTCTGCACACTTGGTCTCCTCTTCGTATCCCTTTACTGGTTCATCTGTATACACGGCCCAGCCGAACAAAAAGGCAAACGAGCCGTTGATCTCACCGGCGGTTCAATTTCTTCGGAAAAAATCCAAGACAAATACAATCAGTATTGGTCCTTCTTCCGCCGTCCAAAAGAAATCGAAAAGGCAGAGAAAGTCCCTGATTTCGTCGATACATTCTACAATCTTGTCACAGATATCTACGAATGGGGATGGGGACAATCCTTCCATTTTTCCCCGTCAATCCCCGGAAAATCTCATCGAGAAGCAACTCGTATTCACGAAGAAATGGCTGTCGATCTAATCAAAGTAAAACCAGGTCAAAAAATCATCGACGTTGGTTGTGGTGTTGGTGGGCCCATGCGTGCGATTGCATCTCACTCACGTGCGAATGTCGTCGGAATCACCATTAACGAGTATCAAGTCAACCGTGCTAAGATGCACAACAAAAAAGCTGGGTTAGATTCCTTATGCGACGTCGTTTGTGGTAATTTCCTTGAAATGCCATTCAAGGATAACACCTTTGACGGAGCTTACTCAATTGAAGCTACATGTCATGCTCCGAAACTTGAAGATGTATACTCCGAGATCTTCCGGGTCATAAAACCCGGATCCATGTTCGTTTCATACGAATGGGTTACAACCGAGAAATACAATCACGAAGATCCGGAACATAGAGACGTAATCCAAGGGATTGAAAGAGGTGATGCACTTCCGGGTATGAGAAGTTATGCGGATATATCCGTTGCTGCTAAGAAAGTAGGGTTTGAAGTTGTTGAAGAAAGGGATTTGGCTGCCCCACCCGCAAAACCATGGTGGGATAGACTTAAAATGGGTCGGATCGCTTATTGGAGGAACCATATTGTGGTTACTATTTTAGCTGCTATTGGGGTTGCACCGAAAGGAACGGTGGATGTTCATGAGATGCTGTTTAAAACCGCTGATTATCTTACACGTGGTGGGGATTCTGGAATTTTTAGCCCTATGCATATGATTCTCTGTAGAAAGCCTCATGATGCTAACTGTGTGGACAAATCTGATTCTTGATTTCTAGCCGTTTGATTCGGTTGTCACTATCATCAACGGTTGCTGGGAGACGTTGAATTTTATGATGATGATGATGAGGTAATTATTATTTTTTAGGTTTAAAAAAATAGTTGTGATTTTGTGTTCCTCCTCTCATCAAGTTCTTCAGTACTGTTTTTTTTGGTTTAATTTTTTTCTTTTAGCCTTTTAATTATTTTTTGTTCCCACTTTATGATTAATTAAATATTAAATTTGGATTTGTGCTTATTTTGGTTGATTTAATTTAATTCAATTTTATTTTATTTGCTTATTATTGTTTTAATTTGAGATAGATACCCATATAATGGTGGCAAAATTATCTGATTTTGATGATAAATAATAAATTTAATGTTGAAGTACTAGCCCTTAATTTGTGGGTAACTCGTACACATGCTAGTTAATGCAAAATGTCTTATCCTATCCTTTTTTTAAGTCTGTCCCTCTGCATTAGAGTACTTTTGAAAGTCGGTCTCTTAAGAGAGCACCTGATTATCGAATTGTATTTTTTTTAAAAAGATTTGATCAATAAAAAAATGAATTGTGAAGAATTGATGAGATTACTTAGAGTGACTGTTGGTGGAATTCGAAATGAATGTATAAGGAAAACCCATGTGGACGATCAGTGGAAATGAGTTGGCGGTTTTCGAAGCCGATCTTAACTCTAAGTGATTACTCTTCTGTCTTGTAGAGATTGCTACATTTAACCCAAAAGCTCTCGTATTAACAACTTAAAACTAAACACTCTCTATGGTGTGGACTGTGGAGTAGTAAGGATGTTGTACTATTGAGACTAATTAATGGGTTTGTGTAATTGATTTTCGCATTAGAGCCTTTACATTGTTGTCTTGTAGAGATTGCTACATTTAACCCAAAAGCTCTCGTATTAACAACTTAAACTAAACACTCGCTATGGTTTGGAGAAGTAAGGATGTTGTACTATTGAGACTAATATATGGGTTTGTGTAATTGATTTTCGTATTAGAGCCTTGACATTGTTGTTACGGGCGGCATTTAGTGTCGCGTAGCTATTTGGATAACAGTTTAGGAAGGGAAATTGTGCGAGCGTTTGCTATTTGGGGGCATTTAGTGTAGTGTAGAAAGGCTCTTAGGAAAATTGTTCGAGCGTTTGCTGTTTGGATGACATTTTAGAAAGGGAATTGTGCGAGCGTTTGCTGTTTGTTGCGGCATTTACTATTTAGTGTGGTGTATGAAGGCTTAGGAAAATTGTGCGAGCGTATGCTGTTTGGATAACATTTTAGGAAGGGAAGGGAAGGGAAGAAGAGATTTCGAGATTGGTGTGTTATCGTCTACTAAATCTTACCAATACCGAAAGGATTTGTTTCGACATAATGTGAATGAATGTATTACTTCGTTCAATTCCCTTCCCTTTTGTTTCGTTGATGTCCAAATGAAGGAAATGAAATCCGGCTCCTTTTTTTCCTTTGTTTTGTCCTGTTCAGATATAACTATAGTTAAAGTTTATTGCCTACAGTTACTCTATGTTTTCCCTAATGGGCCAACCCCATTAGAGATGATCTTTCAAATAGACAGTCTCTCACAAGAATTTGTGTTTCATTATAAGTTTTGGGTACTAAAATTCATTATAAATCAGTTCAGCTTAGTACATGTGAGTAAGTTCAATTAATAATAAACTGATGTTCAGGCATAAATGTATGATAAGATGGGATCTGAATCTAATAGAGTACTATTCATTTCGTTTTAATTCAATTTTATAATTTTGATAAAAAGCATTAAGCATGTGGAGACTAAGTCTCAAAATAAATAAACTATAACTCATTTGCTGTTTTTTTTTCCCTCGACCCAATTTCTTTGGGGTTGCAATGATGGCCTTTTTATCACAAGGATATGCATTTTTATTTTTTGTCTAGTCTTTTAGCTTGTGTTGTATTGGATCGTATCACACTATCATATAGTTAGTTTATTTCTCTAATTGATCGTTTTAAAATTTTAAGTGATCATTTTAATAGACTAAATGTACATATTCAACCCAACAGAGATATTCTCACCATTAGATTGTCTCATTTTAGAATTTGTAAAAGTCTTCTGTAATAATTAATACTACCTCCGTTAAATGTTATCTGCAACTTTTGCCATTTTTGTCCGCTCAAGATTATTTGCAACTCACTTTTATCTTTCCTTTTTTAGTAAAAACTAACCAATTTAATTACCTATCTCATCATTTTCTCTCTCCTTTAATTACATATCCCATTATTTTCTCTCTCCTTCTTTCCCTTAATTACCTATCTCTACTTTCTCTCACCTTCTTTCTCTTACTTACCTATCCCTACTTCCATCATTTTCTCTCTCCTTCTTTCCTTTAATTATTTATCTCTACTTCCTCTAATTAAGACCTACCAAAAAATGCAATGGCAACCGCAAAGTGTACTGCGGTTGCACATAACATTTAACGGAGGTAGTAATAAAACAGAACAATGGAAGTATCTTGGCTAGACTGGCCTGAGTCTGCACATGGTGATACTGGCCAATGTGTTGAACAAACCAAATGAGGGCTTATTTGGCCCACAATTAGGCTGGTAATCTTGGCCTGCAAGCATGGCCCATGACAGACCTGTAAGGCTTTTACTTCAGCCCGCTGTATTACCAAAAATTTAATGTAAATAGGCCTTGGCTTACATGTTAGGCCACCAAGAAGGTCTCCTGAGAGATTGTCTATGGCATTGACGACACTCTCAGCAGCCCAGCCCAATAGAAATTTCAGTTGCTTTTTTTGAATACAAATTCTTCTGAGAGATGGTCTTCTTGTTAGACCATCTCTAATTGAACTGGCCCAAAAAGGAAAATGTAGAGTAAAAGTAGATATTAAGTTTTAATAGTTGGGCCTAAAAGACGTCTTTCGGAAAAGACGGTCTCTCAGGAGACTAGCTGTTTTTTGAAAAGTGTAAAAATGGGCTGAACCATTACACCCGTCTATGCTATAGACCGTCTTTAGCAAGAATTTGTGAAACCCTAAACACTACTTATACTTGGACTCAACTCAACTTGAAACATGTCTTACCGAGAAATGGTCTTTCATAATTGTAGAGTAAAAGTATAGAGCTAGGGTAAGGACTCATTATTGTATGAGACGGTTTCACGAGAAACATGTCTTATACATGGGTTAAATAGCCCTATAACACATAATATGAGAATATAAACTTCTTGTTTGAAGTCGTCTTACCGAAAAATGGTCTTTCATAATTGCTAATAAAAGTCCTCATATTAAAATGCATATATAATTAGTGCTCCCTTTGTAGTGTGGAATGTAAAAAATCACATTCAAAAAGGTGATTTAAAATGGTGTAATATCTTGACTCAAACATACAACATAGAGCGAGGGTAAATTATCGAGAAATGGTCAGTATTTAAGTAAGTTATTACTCCCACTGCCCTTTTTAATTTGCACCTCTCTTTATTTTTAGTTTGTCTCACTTATTTAGCATTTTTTACGGCAATGATCCCACTTTATTTCTTTAAATCTCATCTACAAACTTATTTTCTCTCCCCATTATAATTACTTATTCTTATCATTCACTTGTTTTTCGTCTTATTCATCAACTAAATTTCACTTTTCATCAAATTTCACCCAAAACAAAATGGGTGAATTTTCATAAGGACAAAGAAAATATTGAGAAATTTGGTTAAATCATTTGTCGATTGTCGTCTATTCATCATAAAAAGTTTAAAGCCAATAAAAATTTACTTAAAATAATTTTTGCGTTAAAATTATTTATGAAATGTTTTTTTATGTGTTTAAACAATTCATACAATTGAACAAGTGTTATTGAAGTGGAAAAACGAACATTAGTTAGTGAGTATCTAATTTAAAGAATATTTAAAATAAATAAGATTATTTATTAAAAAAAGCATTCAATAAGATCATAGTCAAACTTATTCTAAATATAAGCATTTGATACCCTAGAGCACAGGTTCGGGGCTGTTTGCACTTAGTAAGTGCGAACAGTAATAAACTAGTAAAAAAAAAATAAAGTGTCTGTTCGCAGTTACAGGTCAATCAGGCTCAAACAACGAGCCTTTACAAAGGATGAGTCAACAAAAAGCAGCCAAATAATTGGCCGCTCTTACTAACATCGACTGATTGAGTTGACTTTTGTTGACTTTTTGACCTAAAACAGACTTTTGGCTTAGTTTTGAAATAAGTTTGATTATGATCTTAGGATATGCTTTTTTTGATAAATAATCTTATTTATTTCAAATTTTCCTAATTCTAACCTATGACAATTGATTATTGACAATTGATATGCCAAGAAGTCCTCACTATAAGACATCATCATCATCATACCCAGTGTGTCCCGCTCATAGATAAACTATGGTCAGGGTCTGGGGAGGGAAGGTAGACGGCAACTCATATCCATATAGGAGAGTACAGTCAGAGAATCCCCCGGCTCCATATGCTCTTCAAAGAGAGATGTACATGCAATGACACATGTGTTCAAATTAATAGAAACCACAAAAGCCCAAATGATATGAACATGTTTCATAATCCGAGCTTGATATTTTTTGTGTCAATGAAATCGCAATTAATGGAACTCACTTATCCACGTGTGGAGGTCCAAATCTCGATACTAGAAGACCACAACCGACATTTGAGTATTGGAATCAAATTGCAAAATGTTCTAATTTTCAACAAGTTTTTGCTTTGACTCATCAAAATAAATTTTATGATATTTTTGTTTTTGTTTTATACACTCAATTATATTCCTTTAGTTTTTTTCTTCTTGTCCTAATGTCTAGTTTGTTGCTTATCCGCTCTTTCAGTCTTTTTACCCATCATATTTATTATATTGTCTTAGTATTGGTTTTCTATATATATTGTTTTTAAACAAATAATTTTACTCTTGAGGCAATCGTGTCATCCCAACTTAACTCTTTTCTTTTTAGGATAAAATTGACCACACTCCTTTAGTCCTCTCTATAAAAGGAGGATGGGTATAGACTATAGAGTGTCAGTCACCTTCCTCACCCAGAACCTGTTTACAGACGACATATTGAGTTGATGATGATACTTAATTATATTTCTTTATCTTCTTTTAATTAATAGCGAAAATTAAGTTTAACGGCACATTTGGTAGGTGGTAATAAACCATGGTAATGAGAATGAAAATTTAGTGTAATTTGGGTTGAAAAATCTCTTAGCTACCTTGATTGCCATGTTTGACAACCTCCAATCATCTCATTTTGTTCATAAAATTCATTCCAATGCATTACCAATGGGAGAGAAGATGTTAGATGGTAATGGAAATTTGTGAACAAAAAAACTTTTTTGTGATCAAAGTTTCATTACCATGGGAATGACATGAAAGTTTTGATGGAATTTTACACTATAGTTCATTCCCATTACCACTATTTAGTATCACTACCCAAACGGACAGTAAAAGTGAATACATATGAGGATGCAATCACAAACTCATTTTAGTCATAAAAATATCTCAAAATCACAAATCATATCATTTGTTTGCAACCTCATCCACAATGAAAATGTGTGGCCAATCACAAAAGATAGAAATATATCTCTTGACCTATCAAACCCCATCATAATATGAACATCAAATAATCCCCATTCCCCTAATTCCATTCCTCCCTTTACATCTCCTTTATTCCAACAATCAAACTCTACCTTAACCCATCAAAAATGGCATCCTCATCATCATCTCCCTCTTCATTAACATTTTCCCTATCAAACCCACTAAAAACATCCCTTCCACCCAACCTAACCCCATCCCACTTCTCACCCTTTTCATCTTTCACCCATCTTCCAACCCTAGTCCAATCCTCCAAAAAACCCCACATTTCTCCTATAAAATCAAGCACAACCACCCCAAACCCGACCTCCTCGAACACGAAAAGCCCCGACAAACGTGTAAAACGAGTCCATAGCATCGAAGAATTCGACAACGCCTTAAAAGATGCACAAAACAAGCTTGTTGTAGTTGAGTTTGCTACAAGTGACAATGATAATAGTCGTCAAATATACCCTTTTATGGTCGAGTTAAGTCGATCATGTAACGATGTCGAATTTATATTAGTCCTAGGGGACGAATCCGAATCAACAAAAGAATTATGCAAAAGGGAAAAAATTGATCAAGTCCCACATTTTTCATTTTATAAGTCCATGGAAAAAATCCATGAAGAAGACGGTATAGGACCGGATATGCTAGAAGGGGATGTACTATACTACGGTGATAGTCACTCTGCTGTGGTGCAGCTTCATTCGAGGGAAGACGTGGAGCGTCTGATCGATGATCATCGCGATGATGGGAAACTAATTGTCCTAGATGTAGGACTTAAACATTGTGGCCCTTGTGTTAAGGTATACCCTACAGTTATAAGGTTGTCTAAGCAAATGGAAACGGTTGTATTTGCTAGAATGAATGGGGATGAGAATGAGAGTTGTATGGCATTTTTGAAGGATATGGAAGTTATACAAGTCCCTACCTTTTTTGTTTTTAAGGGATGGTAAGATTTGTGGAAGGTATGTTGGGTCTGGTAAAGGGGAACTTATTGGAGAGATTTTGAGATATCAAGGTGTTAGGGTTACCTATTAGTTAGTTGTATTAGTTCATTCACGGACCTGATATGTGCAGGATACTGGGTTGATTACTATGAGTCTATGAGTATGACCAGTCCACTAGATTAAGTAACGATATAAGGGACACTCTCAGTATCTCGCGCAAGGTAAGGTCTGGGTGGGGATTTTTCTTTTTCTTGAAAGATGCGGACAAAGCATATCCGTTCCCCCAAGTAGGTGTCGAACCCCAAATCTTCCTCGCCTAGATTAAGTAATGATATATATTGTTTCATTGAAGAATATATCGAGTCTTGGATAATCTACCACTGTGTGTAAGGTTTTGAGTTTGATTTTTGTTGTCTTTTTTCCTTAGCTTGTTATGCAGTAAAATAATATTGTTTCGTGAATGCTTAAAATTAAATTTGCATTATTGAAATTGCCTTATTTTAGATTTTTATATCAAGAATGTACAAGCAATATGTGGAAGTAGAATTTGTTTTTATTATCTTTAATTAATTTGATACATGATTGTCATGAACTTTTACTTGATGATTGGACTCTTTATGAATTCGATTGAATAAAGTGTTGTAATACTACAAATTTTATTTTGTTTTGTATTTATATAGCATCATTTTTATATAAATAATATAAATATGCTTCAAGTATTTAATGTATTCAATTTTCGGTATATTTGATCTTCAAAAAATTTTTTTTGGTATATTTGTAAATTGTATAGATTTTTATTTGCATATTCTTTACTGATGGATCAAAACTTATAATTTTATAGTCTACAATTATTAGAGCTCCGTAATGGGTTGGTAGCCTAGGCCCGACCATTGAATATGTAGGTTTTAAACGAATTGGATTTTAAATATATATTATTACAACTCTAAATATGAATTTGGGCTAGACTTTTAAGAGTCGTCTTTACAAAAGACAGTCTCTCAAGAGAGCATATATAAATAAAACATGCTTTATACGAGCCTTTATTATTAGTTTTTTTTTTTTGCTTGAATTATGATAAATCATCATAGATATAATAACAAATAGTTCAATTATAATTAGCTAGAGAAAACTTCAAAAAAAAAAATAATTAGCTAGAGAAAATAATATATCATAAGATATTGTACTCAATAAGACATTTATTTCAATAGAAGTTTAAAGAGCAAAATTATAAAATGTCTATCCGGAATGAAAGGGCCCGACCCGTTGATTAGAGCTGAAGCCCAGCTCAATCCAACTCATTTTTATGTTAGCCCAGCCTGTCTCTTATCCCATTGCACAGTTCAACTTCAAATCTTGAATTTGGAAAATTTAAAATGAATAAGATTATTTATAAAAAAATGGAATAGAATAAGATCATAATCAAACTTAGTAAGTGCTAACAGCCTGTTTTAGTATTTCAACCTGTTTACATGTTTGACTTGTTCGCAGTTACTAAGTGCGAACAGACATTTGAGAGACCATTTCTAAATGAGCCGACTCATTATATAAAATATTGTAAGTAGACATTAAGAATGATTTCAGTAGATGTTTAAGATATTGAAAGTAGGCTTTAAAGATACAGTAAGTAAACATTAAGGATAATGTAAGTAGGAATTAAGAATACAATAGGTAGGCATTAATCTCAAAGAAACTATCTCTCAAAATGTTAGCTGTAATTTATTTGCCCATGAAAATATAGAGTTAGATTAGTGATCGGAGCTTGCTTTTTTGCTTTTAAATAAGGGTTGATTCTTACCAGTTGTAAAATTGATTAATTTTCTCTTTTTCATTAATTTTAGATATTCTCTAATCTACGCAAATAAAAAGAGACATCAACACATTCTTTATTACAATGAAATTGTAATTATTTTCTTTTCAATGTGTTATCTTTTACTTTACTATGATTTTTTTTAAAGATATATCGATCCCCAGCACTATATTTTATACGAAGTGAAATTTAAATGATTAATTATAAAATTTTTAATAGTTACATACTACTTCCTCCGTTCCATAATACTTGCTACATTTCACTTTTTTACGTAATCCAATGCACAATTTTGATCATTAATATCTTAAACTACACTTATCTAAGAATTTTAAAAATTTAATATTATGAAATTATGCGATTAGACGATTTAAACAAGATCCCACTTGACAATATTTTTACTTACACATTAGTCACAATATGTAAAATAAGCTTGAACGATGAATAGTGTCCAAAATGGAAATGTAGCGGGTATTTTGGAACGGAGGAAGTATATAACTGTGATAATTTCTTGAACACCGTAAGATTATTTGAGTATTAGTTTTAAACAAATAATAAAGTGGCCATGGAACAATGTGCTACTTGTATTAATTATTTAAGGGTCCAAAATGAAAGATCAAAGAAAGATGGTTGGGTTTTTCATTTGTTCACTTAATTGTTAATCACAAATTCTTGTGAGAGACGGTTTTTCTAGAGATCATTTCTAATTGGATTGGCTTATTAGGGAAAATATAGAATAAATGTAGGCAATAAGGTTTTAATGGATTGGGCCTGAGAGACATCTCTCAGAAAGACGATATCTCAGAAGACTAACTGATTATTAATTAAGTATTAATACAAGTCTTTAATCTTTATCCTATGTTGTAACGTTGCTTACCTGATCAGTCACTCAACATTATTCAAAATCTCAACCATCAATGCGGAAATTTATGGCATTTTTTCAATTGAAAATCTAGATGTACTTATTTGAATTAATTAGTGAAGAAATCAATAATTAGACCAAGAAAATTTATAGTTCCAATAATAATTATTGTTTTTAGAGGTTGACGGGAAGACAAATAATGTTCCTCTTTGTTGATTACGTTTGAAATATTTTATACCAGAATAAGGAAATTTTAACATGATTTTTGTATAGATATATATTCAGGAAGTAATAAATTTTATTGGGTCCTTAATAATATAATAAGCCGTTTGAAAATCAGTTATTGGATTGTTCGATTAACTTGTTTAACCGGTTAATAGCTTTAATATTGACTTTTTCGTTGGTTATTTAGTGAATTGTATAAATTAATTATCAACAAAGAAGTATAGTATAAGCAGTTATTCATTGAATCGTTGCGCCTTTTTATTTTCATATAAAAGTTAGATTTTTAACAAGCTTAATAAAATAAAGTTAAGGACACTTCCAATATCCCGCATTAGACAGGGTCTAAAAGCTTAATAAAATCATTTAACCATTTGCCTTAGACATTTTATATAAATAATAAAATCATTATTTCTCAAGTTTACAAGTAAATAATTAATGAAGATATTTAATAACCAAAAATGCTATATTCCTACCAAATTCTTCAATATGTTCACATTGAATCACAAGTTTCATACAAAAATCAACTAAATGCAACTTGCAAATACAAAAAAATAAATTAAATTACAAGCAAAATGAAAACTTAATATAATATATAGTAGTAATTAAAAAATACATAATATAATCATTACATTATTAAATATAATATTCATAATATATTTCATGATCTAGCCTTAGAATTTAATGAAAGTGGAGGAGGTGGAGCCATAGTTCTTCTCTTCCAAATATTAACTTCCTTCCTTGCCTTCAATCCATCATGATCATCATATGATGTTCCACCTAGTAATATAGGTGCGGAGTAGGGGATAATTACCTCCTCATCATCATCATCTTGATCATCATCAAGATTATCTCTTCTTCTTTCATCATCATCATCAGAATAATAATCTCTATAATCTTGATCAATTGGAGCAATCTGAGCCGTCCAATCAAAATTAGCTAATGAATCTCTTCCACTAGAAAATTTCTTCAATTGTCCCAAACAAGGCTTTATATTAGAAACCCTTTTAGTATTATTATTATTATCCCCTACAACTCCCCTAGGAATCTTACCATGTTCCTCATTTTGTAAACCCTTTGATTTCTTATCAACTTTTGATGATTTACTAAATAATTTGATCATCATAGGAGATTTATTTTTCTTGATTTGATCAAAATTAGAAATAATTTTTTTGGAATTTATTTTTCTTAATTTATTTTTTCTATGTTTATACTTGATTTGCCCCATGCAAGATACCTTTGGAGAAGTGGGCTCATGGGCTTCAAAACTACCATCTTTATTGGGCTTTGATCGGGCTTCTTCGGGTAATTTAGAGTAGTTTATTGGGCCGGAAAACCCTTTATGGGTATGGGCTTTAAGCTTACCTGAAAAATTATGATTATGATTATGATTATGATGATGATCTCTTTTAGGGCTAAATTGAGGGTTTTGAAAGTTAACAACTTTTGGTAAGAATTTGAGAAATAAATTCTTGGGTTATTTATTTGGGTTTTCCATGATTTGATTTGGGATTAATTATGGTAAAATGATTAATGCATGAATAAGAATATATATTTATATTAAGAAAGGGAAGAAAAAAAAGAATAAAATTAATAAATTGTTAAAGTGTATTTGAAGAAATGGGAAAGAGTAGGTGGGTGTTATATGAAGTATGAAATTGACTTTTTCATGTGGGAATTAAACAAATTTTAGGTTAAAAGATAAAAAGATGGAGTAATTAGAGTAGTTTGGTATGGTCAAAAGAAGAGGATTGAGGTTATGACTTGGTGATCCTAATCTTTTAAATATGTAGTAGATGATAGACATTAATTTATATTACCTAGACGAATTCTAATTTATAACAACCACCTATGTATGCATGACTAAAATGATACATAAATACACCCTTCGAATTAATTTAGTTGTCTCATTTGCTTTGGCACAGTTATTAAGAGTGGTATGGGGTCTATAAAAAAGGTGATAGTTGGGTATTTTAATTGATTAAAATAACTGTAAAGGGTGGTAATTGGAGTATTGTAAGTAGTAAAAGTAAAGGTATTTTGGTCTTTATTTTTGTGAACATGAGGTATTTAGGTAAAAAAAAAAAGATTGACAAAAAAAGGAAATGTGACAATTGATATGAATTTGCCAAATAAGAAAATGTGACAACTAAATTGATTCGGAGGGAGTAATACTTTGTTAGTTCAGTTTGTTGGTTACACTTTAATAGAGAATATTTATAGTTTGTGAATCACTCAATTTGAAGATTTATTTTTAGCTGAGGGATTTTTAGGCTGCATCTTTTTTATGGGTATAAATTGTCGCCTTTGTTTTACTTGCAGACCCTGATGATAGTTTCTATGGACGGGGTATACTAGCTACGATGGTGATGATGATGGTTAAAATGTAATCTCTCTCCTCGTGAGAGTTTGGAGTTATGTATTTTGGTCTTTAGTGGATTTATTGGTAAAGCTTAATGCGATAATACAACAGTCGCAAAAATTGCAATTACTATCAACTACATCAATTTCAATTCTATCTCAAAACTACAACAGATTGAAAGACCCCCTCGTAGAAGGCTGTATCAAACAACGATGTGGAAGAGGATATTCAGAATTGTCAGATCTCATACACAACGATCGTAGTTTTGTTAATTTTGAATTATTGTTGGTTAAAGTTGTTATGTATTCGCTAATTTTTATCTCTGATGTAGATGTCGTATGACTCTTTATTAATGAATCAGGTATTATTCAAAAAAAAACTAAGGAATTAGCCTAACCAAAAATTTTAAATCTTTTTGAATATAACCCTATAATATGATTTGATCTTCATCAGAAAATTTGTAGATCATAATATAGTATTATTAACCCACAAAAAAAGTGAGTTGAATTAACCACAATTACACTTAATACATTATAATATATTTGGTCTATTTTCTAGTCCTACATTATTATTATTATTATTTATAACTTGTGATGACAAATATGGTCCAAGAATTTTAATGTTTCAGTTGAATATATTTAGACAAAGTCTTTGTAATTGTATCTTAATTCATTATTATAACAAAAAAAAATAATATTATGAAATACTAACCTAGTTGATGACTTTCCCTCTTATCATATTTCCTTTCTATAGATTCTCATATCATATTTTATACTCATTCACTTAGGTTTGGAACAACGATTAAACTCTCTCTTTTATTTGTTCACAAAGATTTTGTAGCCACAATATGATGAGACGATTTAACTCATTTAGATGATAGCTGGTAGCTGATAGCTAATTATAATGACTGATTTGATTAGCTGATTTTGAATCCGCTGCTATGAGTAGCTTGTTCAAAAACAACTTGTGCATATCAATAAGTTGTTTGACCACTCAACCCTAAAATAAGCTAAAATCGCTCAATAAGCTAATTTGCGAAACACCCCCTAATATGTGATGTGATTGATATGAAGGGTATAAATTTTTCTATAAAAAGTAATATTAAAACAAAACGAAAAAGACTTAAAGAAAACTAAAATAATATTTAAAATTCAAAGTGTTCAAAATAAACATGACAATTCGATATTTAATCGACTTTATAATCAAAATCGATTTGACACAACTTAATAATGCGAATTTGATTTTTTTTTTTGAAGATGGAATTCGATAACTTAAATAAATAATCTATTTGGAATATTGAATTTCATCAATACAATAAAAATATAAACTCAAAAATAGAAATAAAATAAATAAATAAATAATAAATAAAAATACGTGTGAAATACACCGCCGGACTAGTGAATGTCTCCCAATCTAATTTTCAGAGGTCACAACTTCGCCATTAAAGAGTAACGAAGAAATATAGAGAGAATCTTCGCATATTGTTCCTCATTCTACTTCTTCAGGTATGCTTTCATTTTAAGCAATTTCTCTTTCGTTTTTCTGAAAAGATTCTCCTTTTTGAATACTGAGAGAAACTTCGAATTTCTCAATTCATTTGTCCAATAATTTCTCCTTTTATTATTATATAATTTAGTTTAATTTCATTTTTTTATAAAGGGTAATTGATTTTGTAGTCCATCAATGAAATATTGCATTCAATCGATCAATGGTGAATCTTGCTATTGTTCTAAGATTTTACAAATTATATGTAGAATTCGTGATAATTAATTTTGAATTCCAATTAGTTGAATCTTGGTAAATGGATTTCATGGGATGAAGTTTTCAGTGATTTTCGAATTGATAATTGCGATCTGTTTTATTATCTTTTATTATAGGATTTAGGGTAGGACGAGTCCGACGGGAGGGCTTGTTGAGAATCAAACGAGGAGAGGGATAATTGTTCCAACGGAGACAAGACCTAATTCTCGATAATATCAATCATAGTTATTCCTCATTTCACCTATTGATTTGGGTTTGTTGTAGTAATTTGTGGTTGTTGATTAAATTGGACTTTTGAATTAGGCATTTTATTGACCTAACTTTTTAAGCAACAGTTCATGTTGATAAAAGATATATTTGATTTGCAAATTGATGTAAGGGCACATGAATTATTAGGGAAAGTGTTTGATGATCAGGTGAAATGAACAATTTGAAGAACATTTGAGGATGTGTAGAAAGGGAGAGCAAGATCACACAAAGTTGAGTGTGGAGAAAATTTAATCACATCACCTATAAGCTATAAAATCGACCCAAAACTAGTAATATAGTTGTGTTGATGATTGGTTAGTGTTTATACTTACAAGAGATTGCCTAACGAGAATCTCTCACGAGTTAGAGGCTTAGAGCTTAAGCACATGGATTTTCCGAACATATATTCTAAATCCCTAGTTTGTTGTGGCTCTCCAACGCAGGATAAATTGTTTGTACATTGTTAACTAAGAACTTACGGTATATATTCTTATGAAACAAAAAGGGTTTTTTTTTCATAATACACACGAACAGCAGCATCATGCTCGTTCTTGTTCAAGCACCTAAATTGTTCATTCAAGCAATTCAAACTGAAATAGGAAGAAGTATTCTAAATTTGTTGAATTATATGGGGAATAGATGAATTACATATAATAGAAGCGTTTTAAAGAGGAAAGTTTTAGAAGATGTTAATTGTAAGTTAATGAATAGGAAATTTAATCCGATAGAAGGCGAAAAACTTCAGTACTCTGAACACAGAGAAAAGCTAGATTAGTGTCCCATGATTCGCTAATTTCTCGTGAATTGCGAATCGGGAAAGCGAATTATGGTCATTTTTAGGCTATGTTTTGGTCATTTTGAACGAATCGGAATTTAAAAAGCGAATTAGCCGGCCAATTATGTAACAATGAGCCAAATACACTTGCTATGAGCTATGTAAAAACTTGTGAATTATGGTCATGGAGGATGAGGGGAAGAAGAGAGCTGATAAGAAAAGTGCAAAAGATTCAGCCTTATTGCACCACCTATAAACTGGAACTGCTAAACGGTCTGTGCAACAGCAGGAGAATATGTCCAATTTTCCTTTCGTCTTGATGGTTAATGGAAAGTTATATATAATATAATGCAGTCATGTATAACCAAGGAGCACAAATTACCTTGTTACGACTTAGGAGCCCAATAAAATATTACCATGTCTATGTACATTATGATGAAAGATTAGTATAACTTGAACTGTTTTATTAATAGCCTTCACTTGCTTGCAACTTCGATGTTTAAGTTTAACTAGTTGATTTGCAAAAGAAAGTTACATATTGGAGACCTTTTGGATCTATTTTGAAAAGATCTGACACTTTCCGAAATTTGTTTCTTATGTAGGTAAAATATGTTTGCACTGCCTGTGTTTTATAGGCTGTATTTAAAGTCATGATGAGAAGATCCCGATGTAATGATACTAATACAGAAGAATGACTACAGCAGGTCATCATGGGTATCGCCTTTGACTTGCAGGATTTTATACTTCGTGCTCGAGTGCTGAAGCTGTATAGACAAGCTTTGAGGACGGCTAAGCGAGCTCCGAGTCACTCCAGAGGTTTTTCTCCTTCTCGTTGGACTAAAGATCTATTTTTATTTGTTTCGTAGTATAATAAAATATAGTGAAATGACTCGTTAAAACATATGCGCTCCTTTTTACCTGAAGTTGGCGATTTGAAATAACCCCTTTAAAATCACAAAGATAAAATCACATCTACCCGACCCTACAAAATTCGCGGAGATGAGAGTCACTCAATGTTCTATTGGTATGTATGGTCCGTGACGAATTGCTGTTGTATTAACTATTCAGTTATAAATTAATCTGAAGTATTGAAGATATACTGAATCAGCTTTTGGATGTTCTTGCTATCCTTGCAGTGGAATTGCAGCAAACAATCCGGCATGAGTTTGAGAAAAATCGAGATTGTCGGGATAAACAAAAGATTCGTTTCTTGCTAAGCGAAGGGAAAGAGAGGGTAAAAAATTTGGATGAGATGCTTGACATGCAAGGTTGCTGATCGCTTATCGAGTTTTCAAGGTTTCTCAAGAGGCCTTTAAGGCATTAGTCACTCTGTTGTAACCTATTCTCAATCTTGCCAGGAACAACTTTTCATGTTCATTGTATGCTCTGTCAAACTTGGAAACGGATTGGAAATGGGCTGGGTTGGGTTCTAGTTGAAACAGGCTTTAGACGGGTTGGATCCATCAACACTGACCCGGTAAGAATTAAAGGTTTCGGGTTTCTACCATTAATGGCTTTACGAATTGATGTCCATTACCGACAGAGCCGCTCTTTCTTCATTTGATTCCATTACTGACCATCAAGTATGCAAGCTTGAATTGGGTTTTATATGAATCAATAATGGAGATAGAATTGGTTCTATAGTTGGTGTTCAGTTTATGATTTTTTTTAAATATGAAAGATGAGCTAGAATGAATAAGGAATATTAGAAATAAAATTGTTTTTGGAAATTAATTAATTGCTTAAGATAGTTTCAAAAATGGTCTGCAATAAACATGGTTTTTCTTGATGTCACTGGGAAATATTAGTCATGATTTTAATTATTAAGTTTTTAAAAAATTATAATATCAAAAAAGAATAAAAATCTTAGAACATGTAATTTGTCATTTTCTAATAAAATTAATAATATGTATGAATTAAAATTTTTTAAATTGTTTAAATTGGTGTTATAAAAGATATAAATTGCCATATAAAATAATTTATATATTCCAATCAAATCATAACTTGTAAAAAATTATCACTAATCTTGCAATGTAAAGTTTTTAAAATTTTTGAATTATTGTCACATTATTGGGAAGGGATAAATTACTAGATTACGTTAACAATAGTTGTTGTCAACATGCCATTATCTATACGTAAACTTTTCAAAAACATTCTTTCAAAAAACCAAAACTTTTTGAAAACATAAATTTTTTGTAAAAATAACTCAAAAAATTTTTTTTTTTTGTAAAATAGTTAAAGTTTGAGAAAACTATATATATATAGTTGATAATTATTTATTCAATAATACAATCATTATATTGTTATAAATTAATCGATAATAGTTTAATCTTTCTTAAAATTTATACTTATATGTACTTTCATATCAACAAAATTCCTATACTATAATTACCAAAATCTTGAATCGAACTCACAAAACAAACAAACAAATATGGACGCTTTCGAATGAGACATTGAGACGTATCCATATTTAACCTAATTGAATAAAAGCAATGTTGATTATTATTTAATAAAACAACTCTCTAATTGAAGAATCTATACGCAATTGAACACCACTTCAGCTTCAATGTACCCTCCATTTCCTTTCCATGGCTATGCATATATGCCTCAAGCAATCCTCGGAGCTAAGATGAAATCGAGAAACTGTCGAATAAGAATATATAAGGCAATTGTCATTTCACAAAACACGAAGATGAATAGATGGTAAAGAAAGGTTTCGCAGCAAACAATTGCAATGTGCATCCTTCATTGGGCATGCATGATCAAGTCATTTTCAGGTCGGGTTGTTTCCGGTCACATTCGAGTTGGGTTTAGTTATGGGTCAAATTTTTCGGTTATGAAACCACCATGGTTTAGTTATGGGGTACGGCAATGTTTACTACTGTGCAGGGTACTCAATGAGAAGAAAACATCATCCTATGAGATAAAAGAATGACTGGTACCATCGACAGACTTCAGAGTTGATACTAAAGGACCATTACGGTATCACAATTCAAACAATCACCGAGCGAAAACCCCATATCAAACCGAATTTATGTCTATTATACAATCAGAACTATGCCCGAAAGAAACCTTACTACATTCTTTATTTCCTAAATAAAGTCGGATAAATTACCTGATACAAGGTCCTCGATGTAATCACATTCAATCTTGCCATGAGCCATCACTCCAACCTGCAAATTACATGGTGTTGGAACTCAGCAAGAGAATAGTAGCATAGACAATCGAAACGATTAAAAAAAACAATAGAACCTACCACAAACACAACCTCTTCTTCACTATTGATTCCACTGACATACTCTCGTAGCTCGACAGCTTTCTCTGAGCTGAATGAAAGACCTGAAGTAAAAATGTATTAAAACCAAATTGCTTTACGAATCGAACGAACCTTCAACATAATGAACCTGATTAAAATCTTACCTATCTTACGCGATGAGGAAGATAAGTGCTTGGTTACAGGGTTGGCAACCACACGCAGAAGTTTTCCGCCCTTACCCTTGGCTTTGATACAAAGTTTTTGTTGTAATTCAGCTATAGAAAACGATGCTCATCAGATACAAAGTAATAAATGGAAATCAATGACATGAAGACAGATTGCTCAATACAAGGAAAAACTTGCCCATCATATTGCAGAAACTTTTGAATGACTTTGGTATTCGAGCACACGGTTCTACTTTAATCAGAACTCCTTCATCTGTTCGAATGTACACTGCCTTTATCCTTCCAGCCATACAAAGCTGACTAGTCATGATTTGCAAGAGTGCCTAGATGAGATCATTTTTCCCAAGAAAAGTGTAAGTGCTAGAAGAATTAAGAGTACAATAAAGGACAATGAAATCCGTGATTAGGAAAAATCCACAGAAACAAAAAGACAAAGACGAGAACAAAAGGCCATTTGATAAGATCATTAACCGTAAGCTCTGCTAACTTGGATTAATAGGATAAATTTCTCGTCCAAGAGCTTCACATAGGACGGAGGGAACCAGTTGGTACAAAACAACAGCTAAAAAGTGTCTGAAGCATGTATAAAGATGTGGACTCTTCTTGAGAGATTTCTCAGATTGTTCCTTGATTGTTCCTTCATAAGTTAACAACCTCATCTTGTACTATCCTTGTTATTCGGTAGCACATCCTATTCCATCCTAAAATGCCTAAACTAGTGGAAATACTCTAGAAGGAGGTTGGAGGTTGGAGGTCGAATGTACGCAATCTCAATTCTCACCAATGCTAGTAAAACAAAAAAGTTGTTCCGAATGACCCTTGGCAACTAACATATGTACAAATTCACATAAATAAAAAGTATGCATGGTTTAATGATCTACTTTAATATAATCCATTATAATCTCGAAACCAAAAACTATAAATCTTTAGTCATATCAAGAATGGGCAAACCTGTTTCATAATGTATAAAAATCAAGGGCTATACAACTCCGCAAAAGAAAGTTAAAACATACAAGATTAAAAAATCTCGATCATCCACAACTGTAAAGTACATTGAAAACTATTTTATGGTGAACCCAAAGAAGAAAGCTACAAACTAACCTCATAAACAATGTCAGGCCTGTAATTATATGGATTCAAATTCCTCTTGCGCATATAACCAGCATGCTCATCTGATGATAATATTTGATACCTCTGGAGAAAGACAAGACACAAAGCGAATGGTAAGTTATGAAATCGGAATACTAATCATAGAAATATTTCATACTAATCGACTAGACACAAAGACACAAATGCACTCACTTTTCCAACATAAGCAAGGGTAAGTGAAGCTTTCTCAAGAACAAATGTAACACCTGCTTGTGTGTTGTTACAAACACGAGACAAGGGAATGCCACATAAACTAATCTCCTCGTCCTCACTTACGCTTTCATCCCTAGTCGTCTGGTGCATTAAAACCTTGTCACAAACATCTTCCTCGTCTCTTACAGTTATTGGTTCATCACTTATGGACTCTACCCTCTTTGTTAAGCAGGGCTCAAGATGTTCCGAATTTCGCTTTCTTTTCCCCATTCTAATAACACAGCATATAATTCAATTGTGGTTCACAAATTCAAAGTAAGACAAATATGAAATACTCTTCCTCAATAATAAGTTCCATTTATTAAAAACTTTTCTTTATTTGATGATCAATTTATGCATTACAAACATTCTACTTACATAGTTTTTTTTAACAATCCAAATATAAACATGCTAAATCTGTAAAGCATCTCATTATTTCAGTAGATTAATGCATAAAGTGATCATCAAATAAAAATATAAAATTATTTAATAAGTGTGTTGCACATTTTATACATAATTCATTATATTCCTTTCTGCTCCTACTTTGTCCATATCATATTCATGAAGTATGCATATAGGATTAGCAAATTCCTATATTTTCTGCAATATCAACAATGAATTGAGTACTAAAGAAAACAAATTCATTTACACATATTATAAAAACAAATTCAATCACTGATTAGTGATTTGCACATATTCTGAAAATTATACAAGGGATGTCGAATTTTTTTAGAAAAATACAATCAAGTGCGTCAAAAAATTACATTTAATATCGATTGATTACGGTAATTGTGCACGCCGAGTTTTCATATTCTAAAAATGGGGCATAATGTCATCGTTTGACAAATTAATCATAACTATACAACCTTTAAACTATCAAGTATACAACTTTTAAGTATTTAACTATTTAATCGCAATTCTCTATTGCTAAATAGGTAATTAGGTAAACAAATAAAAAACCTTAATTTTTTTAAATCCCTAATTTTGCCTTAGAAATAATAAGGAAAACTAAAAACCCTAATTTATCTGAATACATAAATATATAAAAGCCCTAATTTTTTAAATAAATAGATAAAATCATAAACATAAAGATTAAAGACAAACAAATAAAAAATATTCAAAAAAAAAGATAAACAAATAGAAATAGATGATTTATTTATTTACCTATGATAAGAAGAGAAACTGAGAAAGAGAACGCTAGGGGCTGAGATGTTGGTGCTGCGGCCGTGCGGCGCCGGTGAGGGTGTGCCGGTGAATGGTGTTTTTCGTGAAAATGAAAAAGGGTGGGGATCAAGAATTACACCGATTCTTGTACGAGACTGTCTCACCGAGACATGTCTGATACTTAGGTTAAATAGGGTTTTTACATTTGAGGTTGTCTTACAATAGTACGATCAAATACAAGACGGGTTTTAGGAATTAATTAAAATAAGGGGGAATTCTTGATTGGGTTCGGATGGGGTCATACTCATATCAATGGCGGAGCCACATTGGAGCTCATGGGTCACGTAACCTAGGCGTTTTTTTTAAAAAAAATTTTAAGTATCTTTTTTTATTGGTAAAGTAAAAGTGTACTTGAGACTCCAAATCCTGAATTCTTCACCCGTCATGTGCCCAAAAAAATGAGTTGGATGGTTTGAACTTGTTTTATTTCTTTCCCAACTTAAAAATATTGAAAGATGACTTATGTCATTCTTTGAGGCCTTCTTTGATAAAATTTATTTTAGTGGATAATAGTTGATTATATAAAAAAATTTACATAATTCAAAATTTGATTTTCTTTAAAATCATCATCATCATACAACGGTGTATCCCGCTTATGAGGACTATGAGCATGGCCTGGGAAGGGAAGAAAAGACGACAAACCATATTAATAAAGGAAAATACGGTCAAAGATTCTCTCGGTTTTAATGGAGAGCTTTGGGTATGTGCTTTAATGGAGGTGAGAACCACTAGAGGAAGATGATGATGCTGTGTTAAATGAAAGAATAAGCTAACGGCTAGTTTACCGAAACAAGAGGTCAAAATTCATTCAACAACACTTCAGGTAAAATAATACAATACATGAGATTATTCATGGTTAACTGATAGTTGGAATTATTGTAGAAAAATCGAAAATAGTTGGGATTATACTTTGCGTTGAGCTTTTGTTTTATTAATTCTAATACTTAAAATTAAATTTGAGTTGAATTTTACGTATAATTTTATTTTAGTTTGAAATCTCTCTTTTTAATTATGAGAAGCCTCAATTTAAAAAATTTATGAAAAATAAACAGGACATCGGAGTTGTTTGCTCCGGCCGAGCTACTTGCACCCGTTGACATATTTAGCAATCTCTACCCAGAAAAGTATTCGTGGCTCATCAAGGACCCAACCCCCTTAAACAATGGCCATATGACTTAACAGTCATCAAGCCTGTTGGGTTTTACTCAAGATGAGACACAAATTAAGACCATTTTCAGTAGAAGCAAGATCAATCTCATTGCAAACTAAGAAAGCTTTTCAAATTACAAAGCACACCATTGATTCAATTGGTAAAGAACGAAAGCTACCAGATATTCGGGTGGTAAAACACGATCTACATGTAGTGAAGTAGAATCGAGATCAAGGGTTCATTAAGTTCTCGTATTTTTTTGCATTACAACATCAATGTAAACTAATCTAACAACGAAAAATGATCAATGTATGCAATATGATCAAATGTATTGCCAAGACGATAACATTTTCCCACATAAATTTTCCTTGGGTTTCGATTGACCCGCGTAAATGACTATTAGGGATGAGTCGATATACATCAACAATCGAGTTGTTGCAGCGTCTAGCACAAAACGTATCAACCGTTTTGCCACCATTTTCTCAATATTGAATAGAACTGAGATATGGTGCCTTCAAATAGGCCGTGTAACGAATCCCTTTTCAACCATTTTCTCCACCAGCTCTTCGTGCTTCTTCATTTGCTCGGCCTTTCTCAACTGACTCAAAACCTTCTCATAAACAAGCAAATTAGGAGCCAAATTCTTCTCCTCGATCATCTCTATAAAGTACTTATACGCGTTCGACCAATGCCCCATCGCACAAAACATCGAAATCAAGGTCTTGTAAGTATTCACATTAGGCTCAATCCCATTCTCATCCATCTCCTTCTTGAGTTTCAAAACCATATCGGTAGACTTAGAATCCACAAACATCTTCATCAACACATTGTATGTCACAATATTTAGCTCACACTTCACCTCCTTCATCTTGGCAAACAAGCGATGAGCCGCGTTCACATCCTTTGCCTTAGCTATAATATGGAATATTGGATTAAAACTACTCGCATTGGGAGTGCATCCCGCACTCACCATTTGACGGATAACCTTAATAGCCTCATCACGATTCCCATCCTTACAATGAGACTCGATCAAAAAGTTATAGGTAATCAAATCAGGGCTACACCCACGTCTCTTCATTTCGTTATGAACTTGCAAGACCTTATCGGTTTTGCCCGCCTTAACATGAACCCTCATCAAATTGTTAAAAGTAGCGGTGTTTGGTCGACACCCATTATCAATCATCTCCGCGAAAACATCATAAGCACGATTGATTTGTCGATGCCTACACAAAGCATCGATAACAATCGAGTATGTGTACACATTAGGCTCAATGCCGGCTATTTTCATCTCGCGAAAAACCCTTTCCGCCTCCGGAATATTTCCAACCTTACACCAACCATTTATCAAGCAAGTATACACAACAACATCAACATCAAATTTATCCTTAGAGCTATCAAAAAAAGATTGAGCATCAATCACCTTTTTTTTCTTAGTAAGAATATGAATAAGAGAAGTAAATGCCAACTTATCGGGATGGCAACCGTAGTCCTCCATTCGATTGAAGGTATGGATTGCTTCGGCTACCATCCCTGCCCTAACATACCTTCTAGCAACAGTATTAAAAATATCAGAAGAAATTTTTGATTTCTTAGTTTTCATCAAATCAATCAAACTCCAAGCTAAATCAAATTGTGTTACCTTCCCAGCTAAGTCAATCATTTCATGATAAACTTCAATTGAGTTCCCAAAACCGTTATTTAACGCCCAATTGAAGAAACCCAAAGCTTGAAAAAAAGGAATCCCGTGACGAACAGCACGACATCGTTCAATTACAGAGGTAATAATTTCAGGAGAAAGAGAATCCACCGATAAATGCTCCGAAAAAGAAATGGACAGTGAAGGAATAGTGAAATTAGGGCTTAGTTCAAAATTAGGGTTAGGGTTTTTACGATAATGATCTTTGATTAATGAATGGAACTTTTCAGCAATTTGAGTTTCTAAACGAGAGAGATTAGTTGAGGTTTTTAAAGGTTCATCTGTTGTTTCATCTGCATCACTTTGGGGGGATTTCTGGGGTTGAAGAGTTTCATTTGTAGATATTGAGAAGTGTTTAATTTGGATTTTAGATAGAGTTAATCTCAGATTTGATCTTAATAACGCCATTGATGGATTTCAAAGGTTAGATTTTTGAGCTATCAAAAATGGTGGTTTTAGGGTTAAACAATGGAGGGAGAACAGAGGTTTAAGGGAGGTTTAGGTAGAAATGTGAAAAATAGACACCATTGGAATTTGAAGATACAACACGACGCCACTTTTAGAATTACTCTGTTCATTTAAGTTTGTCCACATTACTACAACGGGCAGTTTCATAAGTTTGTCCTATTTAGAATACTTTCCTATTTTGGAAAGTTTTTATTTTCCATATACTCTCTTTTTCCTTCATTTAACCCTCATTTCTCTCTTATAATACCAATACAATTATTAATTCACACCACTATTTTAATAAAATAATACCCACTATCTACAAAGATTCAACCTTTCTTAATAAAAAAATACCTACTATCTACAAAGATTCCACCTTTCTTAATTTGTGTGAAATCTTCAAATAGGACAATAAAAAAAGAACGGAGGGAGAATGATTTATGATTTATTTATTTTTTCCTGAAGAATTATGATTTATGAGTGATTCTATATCTTTTTTTTTTTTTACTATTATATTTCTTAAAATGGAACACATATAATAACACTACGACGATATTTGGGTCTTTAATGTATAATGATCATTTATAAAGAAAAACATACATATAATTTAATGATTGATTTTCAAAATTACTAAATTAAAAATTAAAGCAATTTCAAAAGCATAAACATACTTATTAGCAAACTAAAAATTCACTATTGACCCAATAAATGAAAATCGAGTATGAAAAGACACGACACAATATAACCTACACTTAAAATAAACCCTATACTCAAAAATTTTGATACGTAAAATTTAATTAACAAGACCAAAACATCATATTCCCTCTTTTTTTATTTGTTTTTTCGTTTATTTTTTTGCATAGATCGTGATGCAAACTTAAAAATTATATATAATTCAAATTGTGTGTTTATAAAAGCTCTAAAAAATTATATTATTTATAGAAAATACATATTGTGACAAATCTAACAATATTTTACATAATTATATTTTTAATATAAATATATAAGAAATCATAATTAAATTAAAATGTAGTATTAAAATTCATAAATTTTATTTGGGCTATTTAACATCACAAATTCCTATAAGCGACGGCTTTTTAAGGAACTATCTCTAATTTAGGTTGATCCACTAGGAAAAATATAGAGTAAATATAGGTAATAAATTTAAATAAATTGAGCCTGAGTGACGTTTGTAAAAAAGACGATCTCTCAGGAGCCGAAAATATTTCTAACTCTACCCACCGACCCAAACTGGTCAATCATTGGTCTCCCCTTTGACTTTCCATCCAATTCTTATTTCCAATTAAAAGTCAAAAGAAAATTAGAAAACAGAAAATTAAAACAGCCTTCATTTTTTCCCATTACAATCAAATAAAATAAAATCAACATTGCACTCCCATAATATCACTCCAGATCTCTTCAAATCCAATTTCATCAATTCTATCAAATCTTCTTCCCCAATTTTTTCCTCAAATTCAACAATTTAGGGTTTTAATACCAAGAAAAACCCATCATTCCAACATCAAAATCAATAACAATGGCGAAAGGAAGACATAATCGAAAGAGATCATCAACATCAACACTAGTTTTATCAATGTTACTCATGTTAACACTAGTTTTACTTTTGCTTCTTGCGCTCGGTATTCTATCTCTTCCTGCTTCTTCCGATCATCTTAGACCTGCTCATGATCTTAGCAACTTTGGTCGTAAAGTTCTTGAAAGGTTTTTTTCTTTTTCTCTAATGGATTCTGCGCATTTCTGTTTTTTAGGGTTGATTTTGTTATTTTATTGATGATTTATTGTTGGGTTTTGGTTGAAGAGGGAAGGGGGTTGGACAGAGAGATGAACAATGGGTGGAGATTCTTTCTTGGGAACCTCGAGCTTTTCTCTACCATAATTTCTTGGTAAGTTTTTTTTTGTTGATTGGTAATTTGATTAGCTGATTGATTAATGCTGATATGGGTTATATTGTGTAGTTGTTTATGAGGTTTGATTTCTTTTGTACATGTTGAATTAAGTGGTTGAACCAGTGTCACCTGATTCACTAATCTCCTCGTGAATCGCGAATTGATAAAAAAGTAAATTATGATCGGTTTTGGAAAAAAAGGTAAATTATGATTGGTTTTTGGTTAATTCTGGGCAAATTTGAGTGAATTGCGAATTCAAAAAGCGAATTAACTTGTAAATTATGTTACACTAGGCCGAACTATGCCCATTCTTATGTTCTATATCATTATATGTTAATTCAATATAAAGCCAAGTTATGGCTTAGGTAGGCTCGGGTCTAGATTTCCCTATGTTTGGTTTTTTTAATTGGTGATCTATTTGCTTTTGTATGAAGTTTGTGGCTATAACTTTTTAGTTTAGGATTGGTTAGAATGTAACTGGCATTGTTAGAATTTGTTGATTTAAAGGGTTTAGTTTCATTTCAGCTATGTTATAAGTTTTTAATGTGCTAAAATTGTCTTCTTGGGTCTAATGGGATGAGAATAGGTGCATAGAGTGGGAGAGATGATTGTGGTTACAAGTTTGAATGACCATTTTTGAATTGATGCATAAACAGCCGACGAATTGCTGTGGTTTTTCTTTTGATCAATTCTTCTATGCTGTAAATTCATAGTCTTGTTGGGTCGATGCTGCGTTTCGACATTTCTTGGTCATTGGATTGGATGTGTTGTTGTCGGAAGAGTTGAGTTTAAACGCTTTTGGAAAATTGTATTGGGGTGAGGAGAAGAGCACAAGAGGAACATGTAAGTTGGCATAGTCTTGAATGTATCATTTCGGCAATCTTAAATGATGGGCTACATTGTTGCAAGCAGTGTCACATAATTTGCTAATCTACCCGCGAATCACGAACCGAAAAAGGCGAATTATGGTCGGTTTTGGGTTATTCTTGGGCAAATTTGAGCAAGTCGCCAATTCAAAAAGCGAATTAGATGGCGAATTATGTTACACTGGGTGCAAGTATTTTGTGTTTGACACTTGCATTTGAATGATAGGCATTGCTTGCACCTTTGCAAGCTGTTATTTATCTTCCGATATTCCTGATGGTCTCTAAATCCCTACCAGAATAAACTTATGAAGATTGCTTTCTTAGGCTTTTCAATTTAGAAGTAGCATTTCTCCGACCTTCTTCGATATTTTGTCGCAAGCTACCTTCAAACTTGAATTTCTTTCTACCTTGCTAGACCTCTTTAGCACCTCGGCATTCCCTCGGAATAATAATTGAAGTATTGCAAGTTCATTGAGACATGCCATGGAGGGCTCATCGAGTCATCTCATAGTATCAATTAGGTATAGTACTAGAGTCGGAATAACAGAAATTTATTATTTGCATTCTCTTATGAATTTTCGGATAAGGTAGAAGAAGAGGGATACCATTGTTGTCTTTGACCCATAGCGCAAAAATATCACCACATCACCATGTTGTGGCCGTATTGTAAAGCTTTTTGAGCTTACTGCAACCGAAATATTAGACGACACAACTGTCAAACAATCGGCTGTACCACAAATGCCGTTTTGATCATGATCATACTTATGCTCTATGGCCTATGTTTGAACTGGTGCGAATTGTGATTGTTTACTTCTAAGATTTTTTTTGCTTGTGAAATATTGATCCCAAATTTTAATTACTGCAGTCCAAAGAGGAATGCGAGTATCTGATTGACCTTGCAAAACCGCACATGGTGAAGTCTACAGTTGTAGATAGTAAAACTGGTAAAAGTAAGGACAGCAGGTTTGTGCCCAAACTGATCTCACATATAATGATCGAGTATTTGAAAGTTACCGAATATTTTTCTAATGCTGTTTTTCTCTGACGAAATACTTGGCGTTTGCTATCTGCCTTGACTTTCTGCAGGGTCCGCACTAGTTCTGGAATGTTTCTGAGAAGAGGTCAAGACAAAATCATAAGGGACATAGAGAAAAGAATAGCCGATTTTACCTTCATTCCTGTAGGTAATGTCGATGAAATGTACTAACTGATGCTCTTGTATGTTATAAACCATAAATTGTTGGAAATACTTCAAATATGAGGAAATCCCACGTCGCTAAAATATTAGGTTGTTGACTTGTATATAATGCTTGGTGAGTAATCCTCCTAATACGATATGGTTTTGGGAAAGAGTAAACCTCGTCAAGTGTGTATGCAAGCCCACACTTATTACCCGTGGGTTTGTGGGCCCGAGCCAACGGGTGCTAGTGGCTGTGTCCACACACGTGGGCCCACGGGGTGATCATGTGACGAATTGATCTCTCTTCTAAGAACTAATTCCATTTATCAATTCTCAGAGCACGGTGAAGGATTACAGATTCTTCACTATGAAGAAGGTCAGAAGTATGAACCTCACTATGATTACTTCCTTGATGAATTCAATACAAAGAATGGAGGACAAAGGATTGCCACTGTTTTAATGTATTTGTAAGCTCTCTAAACCAGTTTACTGCAACAACGAGACCGATGCCAATCCATGAATTACTCCGTATATTTTGCTTGTATTTTCAATTTATAATGTATTTGTCGATTTAGGTCTGATGTCGAAGAGGGTGGCGAGACTGTCTTCCCAGCTTCACGTGGAAATTTTAGTACAATACCAGGGTGGAATGAGCGGTCCGAATGTGCTAAAAGGGGTCTCTCTGTGAAACCAGTTAGGGGTGATGCCTTACTTTTTTGGAGCATGAGGCCGGATGCGACGTTAGATCCCGCCAGTCTACATGGTTTGTTGAATTTTACTCCTGTGAACCAAATTTGAAAGCTCCACCCCCCCCCCCCCCACCCTTTCTTTTGCGAGTTATGTTCATAAATTTGTTCGATGTGAGATCACATGTGGGTTAATTTCCAACACTCCCCCTCACATGTGAGCCTGCTCACCCGGGCAAGTCTAATGCTGGCATATGATATATTGCAGGTGGCTGCCCGGTCATCAAAGGAAACAAGTGGTCATCAACAAAATGGATGCATGTTGAGGAATACCGGATCTAGGCGTTCCAGTAGGTAATTTACCTTGCATTCATTTGCCTTCTGAATATACTCATGTTCTGTATGTATGGCATAAAGTCGTAGTTGTAAGAATCTATGGAGTGTGGAAACATTTGTTTAGAGCATAATCGGATTGAGGAAGGAAATGCTTCAAGGGGGTACGAACAATTCGAAACAACTTGACGTAACTAAAGGCGACTAATGAGCTACTTGTTTTAAAAGCGGAAGGGCGTCTTAGGGGGCTTGGGGATTACCCCTCTGTCTTTCTAAAAAAGCATTGTTTGACTCAAAAAGCTCTCATATTCATACTATTACAGTAACATTCTCATAATAATTTGAAATATATATATTACGAGAAGTTACCCCACAAAAATGAATTATTTTGAGTAAACCAGAGCGGATGAGTCATAGTTGAAATTAGTTCTAATAACTTTTCCTCCTTTTATCTGACATACATTTATAGACCGGTGATTCGTTGACAGGTTTTCGGAGTATCCGAGTTTTATCTTGTATCTTGCAAGATGTTGTAGTTGTCGTTGCTGATTTTTCGAGCCTCAACCGCAGTTGCGTGCCTTCGCTACTAACACATTTGACATTACTGTTGTAACGGTTACAATGATGAGTACGAGCATCCAACGAAATGAAAGTTAGTCCCTTTAATACTGTTTTGTTTGGTATACAAGGGTATATATACGGTTTTCTTGCGTAGTGTATTTTTCTTTGTGATTACGAGATTTCGACTTTGGAGAGATATGCTGGTTGCTTGAATGTAAATCTATGCGGAGATGTATAGCGTTTGAAGCTACGAATAAAGGTCGCATTTAGGAGTCGTTTGGTTCATCGAGAAAGTAATTTCCCATATGAAAGTAATTTAGCCATTTTACTACTGTGAAATTAGATACATTTGCACATTGCAATATTACTATGCATTGGATTCATTTATTGTGTTTGGTTTTTATTCTAGGGATAATTCTTAGGTCATCCAAATCATACATTCAGACAGATCCTCTAATCTTATATAATAATTCTTGAGAGATCGTCTATCTGAGAAACGACTTAAGAGGTTTGGCCCACAAAAATTAATTAATTAAAAAAGCGTTAACTTTTTGTCTTTTTAACATATGATTTCTTTCTTTCCCATCTAAACTTGTGTTATCTTATCAATGAAAAATTTAATGGTAGGATTTGATTAATTTACGTCTCAAAATCAATAAAAATACAAATATAAAACCCAACTCACCGTCCAAACAAAATGGCTAATTTGTATTGTCAAAAAAAAACATTTGTGGCTCAACAGATAGAGCATCTGCATGTGCGGCAGAAAGTTTGGGTTTCAATTTCTATTGGGCGCAGGTATGAGGTTTCTTTACTGCGCGCATCTCTCTATACTCCGTCCTTGGAAGAACGGGTATAATTTATCCGTATCTTTTAGGAAAAACAAAAATTTTCATTCGGATTCTACCTTGTGTAGGATACTGAAATTAACCTGTATTATAAAAAAAAATCGACTTCTATTAATGAAAAAGGAAAATACGGAGGAAAATTTTGCAGCTGGCGGCATAATTCATCGCATGAAAAAGTTGGTGTCACACATTAATGAAATTGTAGGTTTTGCAAGAGAGTGAGCCGTCCAAAGTCATTTAGCCACATCATACAAGATACTATTTCACAAACAATTTTGCCATTTGGCACCTCCTAATTCATTTTTGCCAAATGGCAATGTATGGTTATCTTTCATTGAGAACCAATTTCCTTTTTAGTCGATTCACAACGATTCATTAACCTACTTCTAAATTTTGGGTAGGCAAAAGCTGAAAAAATGTCTTTATGACTTTCTTTGATGAAACAAAAATATTATATTATGAAATTAAATAATAAATATTAATAATAATATATTTTAGAATTAAAATACAATACTTATTATTTAAAATGTGATTTATAATACTTATAATTTAAAATGTGATTTATTTTAAATCTTAAAGTTATTAATCTTTTAGGTACTCTTAAGTCCTAATTGCTGATGCTTATATGATTTAAATTTTAAATATTTTCTAATTTTTAAATTTAATACAAATTTTATTTTTATCAACAAATGGTTGTAAGAATTAATAATAATAAAAATAAATCTATAAAAAATTAAATCTTTTAATTATCTGTAGGTTGTTTAGAAAAAGAGATTGGATGGAATCTTGGTTGGATTAAATTCCTCACATAAAAATCTTTCATTTCATATTCTCAATTAATTAATTCTCCTAATTGCACATAATAATATCTTAATTAATAATAAAAATCAATCAATAAAAACTTACGACATTTTAATTTTCTCTAGGTTGTTTAGAAAAGGAGATTAGATGAAATATACTATAAATATACACTCATTACTTGATAATATTTGATTTTTGATATCACTTAAATGGTAAACTCATTTTTGTATCAACAAATAAATAATGCTTTATAATTTGACCAAAACTTTTAAGTGATATCAGATATTATCAAATAATCATAATGACATAGATATTAAAATTTAATAATAATAAAATATTATTTAATTTCATAATTAATTAATTATTGATATAAATATTCCCCATAAACCCATATACCTTCAATTAAAATATTCATAATGTCATTTTAATATTAAAATATGATAAATTACTCCCTTCATATTCATATTAATTATAGTATTCATAATGACATAGATTAATATAAACGTAGTTTATTCAATTAAAAACCCTCCACTTCATATTCCCTACATAATGTATTATAAAGTGATAAATTTCATTCGAAACTGAAATGTATTTGAAATACAGTTAGAGTTAATGGAAATAACTCATGCCAATTAATCATATCCTAAGTTTTCAACAAACCATCCAAAAAGATATTGTAGTATATGTATTATACTTCCTCCGTAAAATATTATTTGCAACTTTTACCTAAAATGGCCGTTCACTATTATTTGCAACTTTTTTTTTTCATTTATAGAAAGTTTTTAATGGTTAATTTACCAACTTTATTAATCTCTCTCTTACTTTTTTATTTCCTCTCTTTTACTTTTTAATATTCTCTCTTACTTTTTAATACTATAATACTATAATCCCACTCCACTAAACTTCATTAATCTATTTTAATACACTACTAAAAGTTTTGCCTAGGATTCCGCGCGCCCTACTAAAGTTGCAAATAACATTTTACAGAGGAAGTATATTATTTTTACACTTAGAAACACAGATATAAAAACATGATATTGTTGGTTGAAGATTTATCTACTACTACTTTGAAAGTTCATTTCTAAACTACTACACATTTCAAAGGTCATCAATAACAAAATCGTCCACTAACTACAATATCACTTTTAAAGATCTCATTCCAGCATCCAATTTTGAGGTAATACCTAACCATACAATCTATTCAACTCTATTACTGTTATAATACCTTTGGCATTTTAATTTAGTGACATACTTACTTTTTATACGTAATATATATGTTCATATTATTCTAGCTCGAATTATTTCTTTTTAATACAAATTTCTCTTATAACTTTTCCTATTTTTAAAAATTTGAAATTGGATTGATTGAATTATGCAAATAATGAATATCATGAAAAAATTAAACGCTTACAAGTTATTTTGAAAAATCATAATATATTACTCTAATTCAAAAAATTTATTATAATGTTTTAAAACAATACTTTTTTTGGTTTAGTGGATTGCGAATAGTCTTGCATGCATGTCGTAATGAAGAGACAAATCAAAAAAATAAAACAGAAAGAACATGAATTATACAATTCTATTTAGGTGTGAGATGGATTGTGGTAATGTTGAAACTTATTTATTGTTATTGGTAATCAAGTAGATGTAATTTTTGGAATAATGCAAGTACATCTACACTAATAGACATACAAGTCAAGAACATTAAAGAAAATAGTGAAAATGACATTATACTCATAGAAATCACACATGTAGAAACAGAGATCTCAATGAATATATAACTCCCAGAACAGCCTATAGCGATTGAAAACAAACATTCAGAAAGAGGGAAATAAACGCAAGGACTATTCAATCTTTCCCATTTCAAGCAAACAAAATAATTAAATAGATTACTAGCCATATGCCATAATCAATACAGTAACTATTTATGAACTAACTGAAATGATTTAGATCTGTCAAATTAAAATTAGACTACCTAACCCAAAATCAATCAAGAATCCGACCGTGAATAACCTGGAAATCCCAACACTTCTATGACCCAAAAGAAGGTAGAACTTCACCCTCCAACAGATATAAATTCAAACATCTAATTCTATGAACATGCAACTAAATTTAACAGCTATAAATATAAAATATAAAATTTAATTTAAACGTTAATAAAAAAATACCCAACATGAAGTAGATTCAGTGTAGAACAATCCCTATCTTCCAACAACAACTTGCAACATCATCTCAATTAATACATAATGTAAAAATAATAAAAACCACCCAAACCTGAAGATGGGAACTGTGAGAAAATGAAACTGAAAACCAAATGGGAAACGGCTAGGTTAAGAGAAAGGAATAAATGTTGGTTGCTTTTTATAATGAAAAATAAAGGAATTAACTAAGGTTTTGTAATTAGTTACAGTGGGCCGTTTGAAGGGTTTAGTCTATTAACCTAATAATTTTTTTTTGGAATATTTTTAAATATAGCTTAAATTAATAAATTTAAACTATTGTAAGAAATTTACTATTTTTAATAATAAGCGTAGGATTTGAATACTACTCCACCAAAATGGTATAGCTATACAGATACATGCATGCAATAATTCATAGTTTAAAATAAAATTAATATTAAATCTTGATGGAAGTATAAAAGTGGTAGTAACAAGCAGAAGTGGATTAAAGATTTTAGTATGTGACAAAGACAAGAACCAACCAAATCAAACCAAAATGTCGTCATATTTAAGGTTAAACTTCTACGTCAAACTACATGTCTCACAATTTTCAATCTGCAATAAGTTGTTATTCTTACAACAATTCTAATTTAATTTATATTTCTATTCATAATAAAACAATATTATTGCAAACATTATTAAAAACAATTAAAATTAATCCGTGCAATGCACGGGTATAATACTAGTTGTTAATAAATGACACAAAAAAATTGATCATTATCATGACATAAAGCAATGAAGTATTTTTGTGGAATCATTTGTAATTGCCTGATATGATTCTCATGATATTTTGATTATATGCTAATATGCACAATAACTTCGACTCAATTTATATCTTGATATTAGAGTTGAAGGTCCGATTAAAATTTAATGCTACAATCGAAAGGATTGACGTTCCTACTTTAATTGATTACTCCCACATGCAAACTTGACAGGGGTTCGCATATGAGAGGGTGTCAGAATGATTTGTTCCACATCCATGAATATTTAAAGATTGTGTGCACACTATATAAGTCGTTGAAGTTCTTCTTCCCATTATTATTTTATAATTTTAAGACCCTTAACTTATGAAGTGTCAACACCTCATATTTTCCCATTATATACTGGCATTAGTACGTTAAGTCCAATTTATAAGTAAAAAATGAGACAAAAACCTTAAAATGTATCCATAAAGCAAGGGGGAGTAATAGTATGTATGATTTGGTGCTTAACATTAGTGTTATTAGGTGTCTACCACACAAGTTTTGTTTGTTCTATAAAAACAACATGCTCATTTCTCCTATTCAACGAGTGTACGATTCATTTCTTTTCAATGCTTCAAATGCCTCCACATTTAGTTTTCTATGCATGACTTTTATTTGTTGCAAATTCACTCAAATCAACCCTACCTAAGTGATTATTATTAATTAATTAATATATTATATAATCAATATTCATAAATTTGAGATTGTGTATATTTGATTCCTTAAATTTTTTAAACATGAAAGTCTCTTAATTATATTAGGATAGACAAATATTGTTTTTTTAATATTATGATTCACGATGATACATAAATTGCAGGTACCTCTCTCTTTATCGTTTGTTTATTTTTTAGTACATATTCTTTTTATTGTGTATCTTTAGCAATCGATTATTATGCTTTGTTAACGTGGGTGTGATTTTGCAGGCTTTCATATATAATTGCAGGTACCTCTCTCTTTGAAGAGCTTATGGAGCCAAGGGACTCTCTAACCATACTCTCCTACATGGGTATGAGTTGCCGTTTACCTTCCCTCCTCAGACCCTAACCATAGTTTATCTATGAGAGGGACTGAGTATGATGTGATGTGATGTGACATAAACAAGGTAATACGATTGTCAAATACGAAATACTAGATAAGTAATTTCCACCTATGCTAGGCTTTTTATGAGTTGTCACCTTTCTTTTTTTTTTTCAGACCCTTATAATAGTTTTTTATAAGAGAAATATACTTAGTGTAATGATGATCCGCCTATCCTACACAACATACAAGTGTCAATCATATGTTGGATAGAAATGAGTATTAATTTACTCGTTTTGGTTAGCACATGTTGCACCATGCACATCACCATCGCATTCTTTCTATCTATACATCATATTATTATGTCTTCCTATTTCCTTAGTCCTTACGCTGACAACTGACTTCCGATCCTCTAGGGTCTTCCCCTTCGCCTAACTCACCATGCAGTTTGTAATATTTTTTATTTATACGCTATTTAATGTATTATTTTGAAAGTAAATATATTTTATTGACGTATATTAAAATCTATAAAAAATTATATTATGAAAATATATAATTAAATTAATCAAATAAAATTCAACTTAATTCTGTTTTCTTATGTATAAAGAATAAGAAGCAAAATAATATTAATTGATGAACTCTAGTTATCATATTTAAGTATAACAATTATTTTGAACCAAAAGTAAAATTATATTCCCATAGTTGTTTGGTTTATATATTTGAGTCATACATATTTGTCACTGTCACGGTGTTACCTAGTCTTCCCATTAATTCTATATCAATTAAACCTATAAATAAAAAAAAACTCTTAATTTATAAGTTATTTATCTTTGATCCATTTATGTCATACATTTACTAACAATATTAGTATTAGTATATTGCTCCTTCCGAATCCGTAATCATCCCTAATTAAATCCACGCCCCAAAAATAAGGGCGGGTTTTAAGGGGGTCTAGTGCTCTCTTGAGAGACCGTCTTTTATAAAGACGACTCTCAAAAGTCCAGCCCAAATCTATATTTAAAGTTGTAACAATATATATTTACAATTGAAAGCCGTCTTTATAAAAGACGGTCTCAAATAAGAATTTGTGATAAATTTTTAGACCCTTAGCCATCTTAATTGCCGCAATTAATCATGTAAAGCCAATCAGTTTGTTTTTTTGTTTGTATATTAATTATGAAAGTGCACTAATCTCCAAATTGGTTATACTTTAAGTTATAACTTACTACTTTTATAACTTAAATTAAGTACCTTTAAAATGGTTTTCTGTTTCAGTATGGTCTGTTTGTCTCTAACAACACTAAATTTTTCAAAAACTTCCAAAACTGATTGCATCAACATGGAATTGATTTAGGTAATGCTAATTAAAACCAATTGCTCAATCGAAAGTTCGTATTATTGTAGGGAAATTAATGAAAGTTCGTATTATTCACAGTGATTTTTCCTTTAAAATTTGGTTTTTTTAGAGCGAACATGTATAACCCTGAGGTAGTTTTATGATCGAGTGATTATTTCTCGATGAGACGATCTTAAATAAGGAGTTTATATTCTCATAATATGTATGAGATGAGATATTCATCCCATGTGTTAGATGCGTCTTTCGTTAAGACCGTCTCATATAACAATATGTATATAACCTTTAAGTGATTAATTATATTCTTAAAGTGATCAATTTAAAAAATAAATTAATTATAAAAGTTTGTCTTATGGTGAGACGGTCTCGTAGTAACATACAAGTCATAACTTCAGAAGTACTTGAACACGGTTACGCGCCCATCATTGTATGATGTTACTATTATATGCAATTTATAAAATATTGATAATATTAGCGATTTTTTTATTGGGCACATGTATTATTAATTAATGTAGAACAAAAATATTTCGTATTAATTATTTATACTCTAGAGCATTACAAACTATTATAATATATCCGTACCGAACTAGATTGATTATTAATTAGAATTTGGAGTGAGTCACGTCTTAGTTTTGGGTTACCATTTTAATTTCGAATCCGTTTAATATTGAATTTTGAGTCGACATTGATTTTTACATAATATTAAATTCGTTTTGATGTTAAGTCAAATCGGGTTAGGTTACAAGATCAGGTAAATATCAATTTATAGGGTCTGTTTTGAACATCTCTAGTCACACCAAACGAAACACTTTTGTTGTCTCATTTATTTAGCATTATTAATTATTTTAGTTTATTTTATTTATTTATGTATTTTTTGGACAAAAATTCCATTATATTTTTCAAATTTAAAGACTTATATAAGATCTGTATATAATTTTTTAACTTTTTAAAAATTTAATGCATATAATAAAAAATAATTGTTTGAGGTCTGTATACAATATTTTTTACCGTTTTACTTATACTAACTAAAAACTCATTCAAAATCCAACTCATTTAAGATTCAATTCATTTAAAACTTGTATTATTAACAGTCATAGTAGGCCCTACCCCATTGCATAGCTCAAACTCTAAGTATGATACACAGGTTCGGTCCTAGGGTTGGGCAAGAAGGGTCGTAGCCCAGAGTCCCATATCAAAAAAACAAAGTAATGATTGTATAAAGGTTTATATAAATGATGAATTACAAAGAAAAAAACCTCAATATATTATTTCGCCCAGAGCTCCAAAATATCCGGTGCCGGTACTGATGATACATGAACAAACCATATGCTTGGAAAATGAAACATCATCACCCAATTTACGTTACTTTTCTCAATGATTGAATCACACACACACCTCCTCTTGCCCCGTGCCCTCTCTTCTCGCAATCAAACTTCTAATTAATTCTATCTTCATCAAAAGAGACAAAAAATATCTCTTTCTCTAACTATTGTCATTTGTCACACCAAAATTTGAAACATATTAATTGTTTTTTTTAAATTACAATGATATATCATATGGTAGCCCTAAAATATTTTATTCATTATTTTTTTAATTTTGCTACTGAAAATAAAGTAATATTTTTTCTCATGATGTGTAAGTATATTCCTATCAATGGCAATTATAAAGAAAAAAAATATCTTCTTTTTTATACGAGAATTCTGTAAACTATAAGTTGAGATGGATCACAATATCTCATCATCTCTTAAGCTAAAATTTCACTTAAAATAAAAGTTGAAAAAGATTTTTACATTTGTGATTTTAAATCACATAACAATCAAATTTAAAGTAATAGTTAATTTTATAATGTGTAATATAATGTATTCCATTTCCATCATTAACAATCAAACGAAAACTATATTTGTAGAACATGGTTTATATAACCTTAGACATTTTTTTTTGTTAATTTTAGACATTAATTATATACTCTAGTGTCTCTCTAGTAGTTTATTATAGATTATTACATGTAATGTGCTCAGGGCCGCTCCAAACTCCAAAGGGTGGGCAAGAGGGGCCGTCGCCCAGGACCCCATGTTAAAAAAGCAAAAGTAATAATTGTAGAAGATCCGTATGATCCTAATGTGCTATTTTGCTCAGGGCCCGAAAATATATAAGGCCGGCCCTAAATGTGCTTTGTTACATGTTTTGAAACCTTTTAGATATTTTTTATAGTTCAATTTGCCTAAATACTACTAAACTTTGTAACAATGTGTGAACAATAATATTTTGTAATAATTTTAGTCTTTGAGCTAGAGTTTCACAAAAGGTAATACAATAAGTTTTGTAAGATATTGCTTTACAAAAAGCTTACAAAACACATTTCAATGCTTTTAAAAGCTAGCTTTTAGGACTCATTTGAGGTATAATTTAAATATGAAAATTTGTAACTTAACCCTTATAAACAAAAATGTTATTTTAATTAAATTTCAATAGTCCTAGAAATTTTTACATATACTTTAATAATAAATAATTAAATAGTACATCTGATATAGTACAACGGCAAATCGAAATACGATTATAAGATATATCTACATGTAAATAAAATTATTTCGATTGTCGTCCTTTGATAGCTCCTCATATAATACCCCAATTTAATATATTAATAAATTTTTAATCAGATGATTATCGTCTAAGCAATCTCAGCCCTACGATCCTCATAAAAGCATAGGAGTAACCTAGTAGTAGTAATAATAATCGTCCGTTTTGAGTGTCGAGTGAGTCACAACATTTTGCTGTAAATGAGTTGTTGGCAACCCCGCATTTAATTCAGTTTCAAGATCTTTCTCGAACTTTTTGCTTCTCCACGCAATTTCTCTATCTGCCCTTTCTTCTCCTCTACCATTCTTTCTTCCTGATTTTTTTTCCTTTTTATCATTTCTTAGCACACTTTTTAATTCTGAAGAACTTAATTTAATTTTTAATTAGTGAAAAAAATTATTTACATTAAAAAGTTTTATTAGAAAAAAATGTCAGTTCGTTCAAACTTCTCTGATTTTCTATGTTTAGAAGATTTTGATTAAGAAAATATTATCAATCTAAAATTCGAAAACTAAAATTCAAAAAAAATGTTAAAATGGAGCTCGAGATCTTGCTAATGAAAACGTAAAATTAAAACATTCTTAATCTAAATTTTGAAAATACAGTTGAAATCTTGTTAGTAATACTCTGTTTCTAAAGTTGTGCTGAATACCATCTGTCAGTGAAAATTAGATCAAAAATTAAATTAGAGAAAAATTACTATTAATATATAATAAATTAATCAAATGAAAACCTCTACAAGTGAAAATCATGTCAAAACCTACGCAGATCGTAGAAAAAAAGGAGAAAAAAGATGTGTGAAATGATGAAGTGAACTATTAATTTAACAAGGATTTTGAGTAGAGGATTCGAAGAATTCCGGGCCAAGTTTAGTACGACAAACCGGACAAGCAGGTTGTTTGGAAAGCCAAGTATCAGCACACTGAAGATGAAAACCGTGATTACAACCAGGCACCATACGTGCCGGTTGATCATCTTCAATATCATCTAAACAAACAGCACATTCATTTCCATGAACAAGTTGTTTGCCGGTAACTTTAGGAAGCTTCTGGAGTTCCGCCGCCGATAATCCTTTTTTGACCGTTGGTTTTACCGGCGGATGATCAGGTGGTGGTGTTCGACTTGCGGCGTACCATAACAAGCAAATGTACACCACGAAAACTACACTCATACCGGCGCAAGGCAGAAACAGAGCTAAAAAAACGGACAACAACATACTAGTACCACTTGTAGCCAGTTTGATTGAAGATTTATGGTGTCTCTCACTAGAATTTGGGGGATTTTGTTTGGAGAAGGAGAGAGAAAGAAGAGAGATTTTTTTATGGTGTTTTGCGCACCATAGCGCACGGCAAGGGTTTAACCTTATGATGGAAGATGGTTGTATTTATACCCAAAATTAAAAATACATAAAAAAAAATAAATGAAAATGAGAGGAAAGAAAATAAGGAACTGTTTGGGTGGCGGGAAAGTATGAGCTGGAAAAAGGGTTGTTGTAGGTTAACCAAATTATTAAGGGCCATAGCCCATAGTAATTCGTTGTAGTTTAATTTTATTTACATACACGAATTTTAGGTCGGTCTATTATATATTTTTTTAAAAAATATTATAAATAGACATTTAGAATGATCTAGGTAGACATTTAAAATATTAGAAGTATAAGTAGACATCATAAATTCTACTAAAGCAATAGAAAAGAATGACAATTGTAACAATTTTAAGAGTTATTTTCCCGCCTAATTCTACTTAAGTTATTTTAGGTAAGTTTTAAGTTTAATTTTATTCCATTGATTTGCTTAATTAATTTAACCCATATTTGATTTTGCCTCATATGTTTTTCCATTAATGCTTCTTTTCTCTTATACATTAATCTTTAATGTCTAATTTTTTTCTCACATGTTTTTCCAAAAATTCTTATAATTTTGTGCTTAGCACGGGTATGTACCTAGTTATTCTTTAATTGATTAGAAATGAGATAAGACAGTATTAAACTATTAACAAAATAAATTGTCAAAAAGCATGGTTTAGGGCTTTATAATGATATAAGTTGAGGATAAAATAGAAAATATTTATTACGGTGATTTGGTGTTTAATTAATAATTTAATTAATATTTTTATAAATTTTATATTAAATTTTTTTTTCTGTGTTACCATTTGAAATTGATATGTATATTATCAGAATTCCAAGGATATTCATAAAATCATAAGCAGAATTTTTTAATAATTGATACACTTTCATATAATTATGTTTAAAAAAGTAATAATTAATGAATTAAGATTTTAATTGATTCGTGTTAATCTTTTTATTATCAAAACTAAATACATTAAAGATTAATAGGGCCACGTATGACCTAGATGAATACAAATAATTGTTAGTTGTGTGCCTGTGGCTGTGTATGTAGTTGTCAGTTACGTATAGCTGTTAAATATTTAAATGTATAATAATTAATTAGCTTGTAAGTTATTATTGTTCAACAAAAGTAGTGCATGGTAGAAATTATTTGTCGTCCAAAATGCAGTTACAAATCTTAAAACGCTATGAAACACTACAAGTAATAACTTATAACGTTTGGAAAAATTATACCCGCATCACTAAAGTCTATTTAAATTACTATACTATATTGAACAATAACATTTATAATAAAATTGAATTTTAGCTTCATTAAACGACTAAGAACTACTAGAATTATTACGTTAACCACGTCCTTAATAAGTGAAATTAAGAAAGAAGTATAATATAACTTTTAAAAACATGAAATATCTCACTTCAAAAATGAATATATTTAATTAAATCTTTTTTTTTGTTATTTAATATTTATTATCAAGGGAAAATCGTGACGAGAGAGGAAAAATTAATTATTGAGGAGGTGGGGAAGTAGGAGAAGAAAGTAACGGCTACGAAAGGGAAGTAGTGGAGTAGAAGGTGAAACGACGCGTTTCATGATCGAAAAGAATAATAAAGAAAACCGAGAGGAGTCCAAAATAGATTCGACGATTTAAGACTTACTGAACTCCTTTCACTCAACTTTAAAAGTGAATTTAAAATTATGTAAATATTATTATTTTAGACACAAGATTTTATTTTGAATTAACACGAAATATCTGTCTAAATAAACAGTTCCAAAAAATTTTGGAAGAGTATTCTTCTTTTATTTAGGGGTTGAATTTTGCTTTTAGTTTTCTTCCCATGATTGAGTAGATGGACCCTATATGAAGACACAACGGTGTTAAATAATTTATAATATAGTACAAGGACGTCAGGAAGAAAAAGAAAAAGGTAATAATTGAATTCAAAATCTCATTTGAAAATTAATTTTTACTTTTTAATCGAGATAAAACATAATTTTCAACTAATACTACTAATAGTTCTATTTTTATGTTATATACTTCTATAATTCTATTTCGTATTTTAAAGTTTAGACTTTAGAGTCTAAAAGCTAAATAATCAAGTTACGTAAACTAATGCAAATTAATAATTAAAATTCTTATATGTTCGAAGACGTGAATGGTTGTTTTAGACTATTGGTAGTTATCGTTTTTATGACTTTATGTGTGCCTTATGTTTCTTCATTTTATTTCTTTGGTTTGTTATAAGTCTTTATATTTGTCTTGGTTTGCGCTATCTTGCTATTTGTCTTGCATATGTCGTGTTTTGGGTTTTTTGTTTTCATTTGCATGTCTTCTCGAGCAAGCCAAGAGTCACAATGGCCATCTACCGTCTTTCATTTCTCCCTATCTAGCTGATTTAAGATGAATAACTCATTAAAATTTCACTTCATTTTATTTTTCTTATATTTACAAGTACAAGTAATTTTTTCAAGTATAGAATAAACAAAACAAAAGTACAAAATAAAATTAGAGAATTTTGAGGGGGAAGTACTCTTGTGAGAGACCGTCTTTCAAAGAGACGACTTCAAAATAAAATGCTCATATTTTTATTTTCTCTATAATCTTTATTAATTGGACTAGTTAGTCCAAATATCTAATGTGTCTATAAAAAAGACTGTTTCTAACGACAATTTGTGAATTAAATTTAAGTGACATGTATTGGGACTTGGGAGAACAAATGGAAACTTGGCTGTTTGTGGGCCGTTTGATTTCATGATTTTTGTGGTGGGTTTGGTAATTATGGTCAATTTTCATTCATTTAATTGATTGTTTATTGTTATTGTTTTGGTCTTTTTTTAGCAAAATGAAATAGGTATGAATGAAAGGTACCAAACCCTTATAATCCATTGAGAGGATACATATTTTGTGATGTTAATTTGTACAAATGTACATTTATTTATTGTGGTATAGTTTGTCTTCTTCTTTCATCATTATTGGCATCAAACAATTTTACATCAACAATTATAGAAATAAATAAATACATCGAATATAGTATAATTTTTATTATCGAAATTTTCAAAATACAACTATGTTAAATTAATTACTAATATTATTATTATTATATATATTTACAGAATTAAAAATTATCTTACATAAGTATATTGGCCCAATTAGGGGAAATTTAGGCTTAAATTTACCTATGCTATAACTCGGGTCATTTGACACAAAAATATTCTGATATTAAAGTGTACATATAACATATAGTATATCACAGAAAAATAGTAGTCGGGTTGATTTATGAAACATAACTTTTTGCGACATTGAATTTAGTGACATTTAAAAATGCCACTGATTTATATTTTTAGTGTAATAATTATTGATTTTTATTTTAAGTTCCATTATAAAGTGATTTAGTGACACTTTATTTGGTCTTTACTGACATATATAATTGTTACTATAATATATTGTGGCATTTGTGAGCAATTCACTGGATCCTATGTCGCAAAAAGCTTTAGTGTTATTTTTTATTATACTGCTAAAGGGCCTAATAAATGTCACTAAATCCTCTATATATACTAGTAGAAATTTGAAATAACGATATTTAAATTAAATATCGTAAAATATATTCCACTAAAAGTAAATTATATTGTAGTGTAAAAAGATAATCTTCAATTCGCCTGTGAGTAATAATAGAATTTGATGTTTCAAAATTGAAAATATATTTCTAAACCCAACTCCTAGTTGATAAAAACATTCATAGAAATGTATGATTAGTTAGAATGGGGCCAATGATAGAAGGAGCTACACCGTTCTTTTGTTCTCTTGAGAGACCGTCTATTGTAAAGACGACTCTTAAAAGTCCAACCCAAATCTATATTTAAAGCTGTAACAATATATATTTGAAATTAAACTGGACTTTTGAGAGTCGTCTTTACAAAAAAATGGTCTGAAGTAAGAATTTGTGATACTAGACTAGTACTTTAGTTTTCATATTAGTGTTATTGTTGATTAGCATAGTATTACTTTTTTGGGTTGGAAGCTACCATTTGTAACTTACTTTTATTGGATACCTTTTACTTTTGGGAAGGTTTCCATTGTTTTTCATATAAAGGGTGTCTAAATGTCATCAAGTTGTACGAAATTAAAGGTACAAATTAAATTCATGATAAGAATCTTGATGAATTCATTGGCTTCAAGTGTAGTACTAGTTGATTTTTTTTTTTGATTGAAGAAATAATTGATTGGTTTCAAATTCCAATTGGGATTTGCTACTTATAAATAGTTGGTGATTAGATTTGTAAAAATTTCAAAAAAGAAATTTATTGTTTAAATTATAAAGTTAAACAAGAATAATCATGATTCATAATAAAAATAATTATAAAATGTTTAAAATTCTATTTCAGATTTATATATGTTTTTAATGTCATTTGAAACAACTCACATAGGGTGTGTTCTCTAAAAGTATTAATAATAACAATACTAAGATAAACTGGCATTAACTCAAAGGAATAATGAATTGAACTATTTGAGTTATATGAGCTAAACTGAAATCAACTTTACTAAAATCAACTCTATAGAACTAACTTTAAAGTAAATAAAACTAGACATAATTGAAGAAAATGTAAAATTTATGTGTTTTGAGGAATAAATAGGGTAAAATCTATTTATAGAGTATTAACTTGCTTTCATACCCATCAACCGTGTAAGAGAACTTTGAATAATGAAACTACACGACCATACAAAATAGATATTGTATCGTGAACATACACACTGATTAGGATTACTCAAACGAGCAACCTTGTGCTTGAACGAGCTATCCTGCTATGAGCTCCTTTTGTTTTGTTTCATAAGTTACTTTTTAATTGACGCTATTTAGAGTTTAGACCCTTTATACATTAATCTATTACCCTATAATATTATACTAGTATTTAGAGATAATAGCATACTTTAAATGTCAAGTATATATCAATCTTGTAAGAAACCAAACAAGTAAAGAGGAATGCTTTATTAGCTTGATTTGTAGAATACCACTACCAAAATGGGTACCAAAAAATCACTTTTTAGTAACTTTGAGTGATTAATTGTTGAAAAAATGAAGTTAAGTGGGCAAGCTTTGACAAACATAAGAAAGGATTAATGTTGGATCTAATATTTCATTAGCAACATATATATTTCTTTTTGAGCTATTTTTTATAGTGACTGTTTCTTGGTGAGACGACTTCAAATAATGAGCTTATATTCTCATAGTATGTATGAAATGAATCATTTATAACCCATATATGAGAGACATCTCTCGATTAAATAGTTTCACATAATAATTGTTTTTTTATTTTTTATTGTAAATTGACTTTATAAAAAAATATTTTTCTACGTTTTATATTCATACTATATAACAGTTTATCAAAAAATGTAGCAAATTTAACGGAAAAATATATAGCATTATATATATAACAAAATCCCATCCCTAGGTTGATTCTCTTACCAACCACCTAAGAAAGTTCTTAATGAAAAGTTAATTAAGAAACTCACCTAAAAGTAAAACTAACGAAACAATGCCACATAAAACAGTTGTACAAAGACAACATGTGAGCATTGATATTTATAGAATTACAAACGATTTACCAAGAAAAAAAATAACTTCTAAATTAACAATTTTAATAAATTTCTAACAATTTAACAAAGAAAATTAAGTAATTAATTAGGAATTAAAACTTCTTATGAGAACTAATTATTTTAACAAACGACCTTAAAGTATGCGAAGAATCACTATAATTTTTATTTTTCACAAAAATTATTAATGATACCCATGTGTTTTTGCATTTTATTTTTAGTATTCTTGCATTTTTTCGATTATTAATAGTACCCCTAGCATTTGATGCTAATTACAACTGTGACATTATTCAAATTTTCGCCGTTATCTGCCGTTAATTAAATCCTTTGAAAACCATGGTCAGTTTGTTTGAATCAGGGCCGTACCTAAGGGTGGGCAAGAGGGGCCGTCGCCCAGGGCCCATATCAAAAAAGTAAAATTAATTGTATAGAAGGCCTATATAGGTTATAAATTGTAAAGGAAAAGGGCCCTAATGTGTCATTTCGCACAGGGCCCTAAAATATTTAGGGTCGGCCCTGGTTTGAACCTTCTTTGAACCATGAATAATGTCAAGATAACGACCAAAACTTGAATAATGTTACGATTGTAATTAAAATGAAATGCTGGAGATGCCATTGATAATCGAAAAAACGTAGGGGTACCAAAGGGGTGTGATTGATAATTTTTTTTAAAATATTTGATTGTGATTAACATGAAAATGACCTTTATTTTGCCCACCAAAACAAATTGTAGATATAATCAAAATTCAGGAATATGTAATTTTTTTCAATTTTTTAGAGTTGGTATTATTTAATTTAAAAAAAGTTCATATAAATATTAGAATGAGACAAATTAAAAAAGAATAGTGTGAATGGAAGAGAATCCATGTTGAGTTTTGAAGAAAGATGAGAAGCCTCAGATTCATGCGTGAATATTACTTCAATGAATTAATTAAAAATACAGTTGGAAAGCCACATAAAATGACAATCATTAATTAAAACAAGTGAATTGGTCAAAAGGAATTATAGTTGAAAATAGTCAAAACAACTTGAAGAATATTAATAACATAAAATATCTGGGCTTTCAACTTAATATGGTCTCATTAAAACCTTTTCGATATTCCACATAAGGCAGGGTCCAAGTGGAAGGTTTTCCTTTTCTTGAAAAATGCGGACATAACATAAAATATCTGGGCTTTCAACTTGAATATATAGTCTCTTTGCCACTTCAAAATTAAATTTAACCTAGCTAAGTTTCGAGTTTTAGGAGTACCAACTAATGAACAAAATTTTGGCAGTGTTTTATTTGTAAAATTAATAATTAATTTTTTATTTATGCAAAATGACAAGTAATAGTACCGAAAATTTTTTATTTAGGGGAAAAGGTTGAAACTAATGTCATTTGAAATGGTGAGTCGCATAATTAGGCGTACAACAACCTTAAAGCTTCGAAATTAACGTTTGCTAATGTTTTTATGTGCAAAAAGATCACTGTGGAATAATTACGTAAACCTCAGAGTCACCACATAGATTTTTAAAAAGTTTTGACTAACACGTGGAAAACCCAAAACCTCAGAATTACCACGTAGAATTTCACTATATTTTTCATCAATTGCAAAACATAAGTATGGTCGTAGGAGTAGATGTTGATCCTCCGTCAAATTATTTTCAATCGTAATATGTATAAAGACACATGCATTTAAAAATTATTATCTATATAATAATTAATTCTTATCTTGGTGATAATCTAGTAGTCAATATTTTTCACTATCAAAGGTGGAGTATTCCATGGAATAATGGAATTGGTAAGCTTTCTCATTCGCTTTTTACTTTTACTTTTTTTTTTTATATAAAATGACCCTTGTTTTATAAAATGAATTTGCAACCTTTTTTTTATATATAAAATTAATTTGCAACCTTTTTTTTTCATAATGTTTCTTAAAAGAATTAAGTTCACTAGCGAACTTTTATTTATTTAAATAACTTTCACCCTCTATTAATTTCATCCAAACATATATTACTTATTGTTAAACTAAAGATTTATTTAGCCAAATTGAGACATATGAATAGTAGTATCATATATACGATAGTGTTGGAGATTAATTGTTGAATGATAATCTAATCACTTATGTAGATGTACCGTGTTTTTTATAATGGGTAAAAGAAAAAGTTACTGAAAAATATTTTTAAATTTTAAGAAAATACAGACAACAATTACAATGATTCAGAGTTACAATCTTCAATACAGGAAAATACTAATCATAATTTTAACTGTTAAAAATTATGTAATACTTTATTACGTAAAAACAGTATAAATATTATATTTATTTTTTAAAAATTCTAGGTTCGCCACTAATAAATAGTGATTTCTTATTATTAAACCTAGGATTTGTTTAACTACTCCAATACATCACATATACAATAGGCCATAACCTCAATGGCTTAGATGACCCTACTAATCCTTTGTCTTCAATCAACTTTAGCTTTGCCCATCTAATCAATTTAGCTTGATACTAAAGCCCGCTTTCTTTTGCAAATTGTACATTGAAAGTGTATATAATACATAGATTATCTTACAAAATAAAGAATCTAAGCCTATTTTTGTACAATACAATTAGTTTGAAAATGTATATACACCGTCTGTCCTACAAAATTTGTCTCATTTTTCTTTTCGATCAGTTTTCCAATTTATCACATTTTTATTTGTAGTCATAAATATATATGCTATTTTACTAATTCTCGCTATATTATAATGTGAGAGTTTTTTCACCTAAATGATTAAAAAATATTACATCCTATTCATAGAGAATGAGACATTTTCTTATTGAGTCAATTCACTGAAAATGTATCATTTTTATTTTTGTCATTATTTTTTATCCTTTTACCCTTACAACAACACAACACCACATAATTATCAATACCTTTTATGAAAAAAGAGAGTTTTCCACTCATTTATAAGAGGTGTCCCACCCCTCCTTGGTTTTGGTGCAAAACCCAAATTTTCCACTAAACTAAATTTTATTTAAAATTATTGTTTATTTTTACTCCGTGTCAGATCCTTATTACTAGGTAATGAACAATAATCTTGATTTGATTAAGCAAATAGTGGAGTAGGTGGAAGAAAAACCAACAAAAGCAATGATACTAATTAACCATAGTTAATTATTTAAACATATCTATGAGCAAAAGATGATATAATTAAATATAAAGAGATTGGGATAGGGATAGTGCCATTATCTCAATAAGATAAGGCACTAAAAAATGATCAATATAAGGTACCACAAACTATTACTTATATTGCAATTTTGTGATGTAAAAAATGACTTCATGTGAAGTAGTACTATTTTAATGGTGTTATGGACCAACAAGACTAATATATAATAGCTACTTTTCTTGCTTAAAGATGCCTAATTTCTTTAGTGTGCATTGAGACACATCAACTTATATTGGGAGATAAGGTTAGAGTACATTTTTCTTAATGGGTAAATGCTATACATATATGATTATCACAAGGGAGTACAACGACTATGAATTGTCCGTCATATTGCCTCACTCAGATTCTGTTTTTTGAGCGGGATATTGGATTGCTGATGATGATGATGATGTATATGATTATTACAAAAATATGGACGAGATGATCTCATAATGAGACTGTCAATTTGGACCAACCCAATTCTTGCTCTTACACTTAAAAATACTTAAAAATACATGTGGTACAGAAATTTGGGGGAATATATTGCACAATTATTATGAACGTGGCAAAATTTAAAACGCTTATAATTCTGGTAAAATAAATTTATGAACAATTTTATCTCATCAACAATATAACTAAAAAAGTCATGAATATATGCTACACATTTACACTATTAGAGATGATAATCATATCATACATCATACAACATATTAACTCGTACAATTTTAAACTAAAGTTTTGGGATGATTCAATTTAAATTTATTTAGGTAAATAACGATGATTTTTTGCTAACTTAAAAAATCATCTTTACGTGGCAAAATTTTATAGAAGGATTATACATTTTGTTTTCTTTTTATTATTCTTTTATTTTATTCTTGTTATTTTTCTTTTTTACGAAAATTTACGAATCACGATTATCATTTAGATTTTTTTTTTTACCATTTATACATAAATAAATCCACTCCCACACTTCCAACAAGTTATACTAGTAGGGTACGGACAAGGTAATGAAGTACTATTTCCATTAGATTAGATAAGAAGGTGTGATTCCTTTGCAAAAGTAGCAAAACAATCTAGTAATAATGCATAATATATAGTACTTCTATTTGGTACCACAACTATAAATAAATTAGGACTACAATTTTTATTTCAAAAGCGACCCTATCTTCATTAGAAGGGGTAATTATAGTTTAAGTATGGACCAATTTAATGACTACCCCTCCACATCATCATCAACCCAATTATTCCGCTCGAAAACAGGGTTTGAATTTGTATGAAGGAAGATGACGGACAATCCATATTCGTACTCTCTAGAGGAAAGCGGTCTATCTAATGACTACCCCTTCAGATATTTAGTCCTATTTGTTTTTGACACAAAGACTAAAAATTAAGTAAAATGAGCTAAAGTAGTGAGATATTTGAAATTACATAATGAATATTAAATAGGGTAAAAGTTATAGAATCATATCCTATATTAGAAATTGAGTAATTTATTGAGAAGAATTAAAAATAAAATTTGACAAATTAAATATTAATATGGGGATTAGGAGTATATAATTTTATTTTTTTTTTGAGGTTAGGAGTATATAATTTATAGCTCTTTTTTGAGGCTGATTATGAAGTGGGTGCAACTTTTTTGTTGTGTATTTAATTATATTTAATTTTATGTTGCTTTATGTTGTTATGTATTTGGGTGCTTCCAAAATGTAGGAATGGAGAAGTGGGTAGGCCATTCTTAATCCTCATCTTCTACAAAAGCTCATATTGCATCTCCTTGGAGCTTATAGCTTTTTTATTTATAAAATAAAATTATACAAAAGGGATCAACATATGAGTGGATAAGGAGTTTGTTTAAATGTTAACTTGTTAATTGTTTTTTTATTTATTGTACTAGTTGTTAATGAAGATGTTTGATTATAGATATTGGTTATTTATGATAGATCGATATGTCAAAAATCAATGAAAAAATAACTTTAGACCAATAACTTTGCTTTAAAAGGCGAATTTTCAGTCAGGTTATAAGTTGTTTGGCAACTAAGATTTTTGGTTATTTAACCAATGAACAGACTTGCTAAAAAGCAGATTATTAAACAAGGCAATAAGATGATTGTTGTTTGATTTGTTTATGTAAAATTTATTTGATAGTTAGATAAGGTCATGTTCGGGTTTTCCAACTCATTGAGTTGTAAATGATAAATTGTAGACTAAGAGTATTGTGTAATTCTTAAAAGATGAATGCGATTTAAAATTAAATCAATCAGAAATAATGTATTTGACTAAGCGATTGAAAACTTTCTCCATAATTCTTAACAACCCACTGAAAAGATTAACTCTTTTTTCTTTGAATTTGGGCTACTTATCCAATCATTACGGGTATGACTTAATAAAAATAAGTAAACAAGGGTCATTTTATTTTGAACATCGAATTTTACCTCAATTAAAGAGCAAATATTATTTTGTGAGAAAAAATTTAAATATAATTTCACCTAATTCTTTTCTTAAAAAAAGTGTGACTTATTTGCAAATTGCAATTGTTGCTCTTGGATGCCACTAAAAGTCATATGGAAAAAAAAAAAAAAAAAAAACAGGATTAATAATTTTTTTTTTTAAAATGTGAAATCCAAAAAAGTAAGATTACGGATACACAATACGGAAAGGGTATCTAAAGCAAGATAAACCTTTGACATGATTGAATGTCTAGTGTCTACCCACGTTCTACTCAAAGTTAGCCAATCAATTTTATTAATTTTCAATTATTAAGGCTCCCAAATGATTTGAGTATTTGAAATCCAAAAGTTTAATAAAAACAAGCGGGATACACTGAGTATGATGATGATGATGATTGTATACATGGCTTTAATTTTAAGGTTTGGATCTTATGATTTGAGACACAGTAGATCTCTCTCCAGTTATGATCTAAACTCGCTAAATTCGTCTCAAATTTGTTTTAGGCCCGACTTGTTCTAGGATACGGTAAATAAACATCAAGGATAATGTAAGTAGACATTAAGAATATAGTAAATAGGCATTGATTTTTAATGGATTGACTTGAGATACGTCTCTCAAAAAGACAGTCTCGCAAGAGACTAGCCGATTAAATTAACACCCATATAGCACCCTAAACCAACGCAGGACGTTTGACCCATCAAACCCAACGGGTCGGATTCAGTTAAAAATTATTGCCATCATGGATGACCCTGCAATCTGCAAGATAATGTACACAATTAGCTTTATCCAAATTAGCCAATTTGCATAATAGATCTTCAGAAAGATCCAAAATACATGCACAAAAAATGGTAACAGCATATTCCCATATCTTACTTCAAGTGAACATATCTTTTGATGAGAGAGCATATAATTGAATTTATTTTGCCCTTATTAGAATTGTTCAAAAATTTTAAGTATAGCACAATCAAATTACAACAATACCATACATGTAGATTTGAGATGACTCAAATTGATTTTATAAACACAATTATCGTTATACATAAAATTGGTATTGTCGGCGGAATCTGTGTATCTATAATTTTCATTTTTCGTAAAATCACTATTTGGAGTTGAGATAACCACTATTGAAAACAACGATTAAAGTTCTTAGTGTCGACCCACTTTCTGCACTACTCTTAGTAGCGATCTCTATGTAAAACCATCACTGACAGCAGAGTAACTAGATTTTTGTTTTGGAAAGCAAAATAAAGCTTTTGTAATAAATGTAATTTCATTAGGAGTTTTAATAAACTTATTGTTGATGATAATAGTGATCTTATACTGAATTAAAATAAATGAAGCTGGTACCAACCCTACATAGACGATATTGTGAAAATTTATTTTTAAAAGTGATAGTTTATTTAGAATTTGAAAGCACCATGTATATTCAGATAGCATCAACATTCCATCACTTCAATGTCATTAAACGGGATCAAGAGGGGTCAGATGTACGCAGCCTGACCTTTTTAGTAATAACGAAAAGGTTGTTTCCGATGAGAGATTCTTTTGAGACTAATGAAATGAAAGGATATCCATCATGGTAGTCTACTAATTGTCAACAATGTTACCCTCACAAGACCAACTACCACGGGTTAGCCTATCAGAGATACAACGAAATGATCCACTCATATACCCAAAAGGACTCTTTGATCGCACTCTTTTATATGGGTATGAATTGCCGTCTATCTTCCTTCCCCAGACCCCGACCATAGTTTATCTATGAGCGCGATACACTGGGTATGATGATGATGGTTGTACAATCTAGTCGGTTTTTAGGACATGTTACCCTCTTACCCCTATAATGTATGTACAACAGAGTTTGGTGTCGGATCATCCAACAATATGAGCAAGTTATACCAGAAACGGATGTCGAGAAATAAAAACAATATTCCATTACCCCAATGCTGTTAAGTAGATCCCACTTGTCAGATTTATGCAACCTTATATATCCTTTGCCAAATGATTTCATCATCAAGCATAATCTTGTCAAGAATCCAGATCATGGCAATGAAAGTCACCAATGATCCCCACAAGAACACTCTCCATCTTCGAAATGGTGAAATCGATTTGTGTCTCTAACGAAGATTTCTCGCCCTTCAAAGCTGGAAACAAACTTTATAAATGCATGGCAATCACCACATATTCTAAGGTTCTTAATAACCCGAAGAGGAAACCCTGCAGGCGTGTTTAGGAGACCGAAAACTACAGCCAACTTCTCGCTGTGTCCACACAACATCTGCTCCTTGTCCTGCTCCTCTACATCTTGTAGTACATAATCAGTTTTAGGATCCAAACCAGCCTTCTTCATCTCTATTCCCAATTCGTCTAACTTTTCGAGTATCTGAGCCATCTGGGGATGTGCTTTATCCCCGGCTAAAAGCATATGGACTTTGTTCTTGATCTCAATCCAACTACACCCCGGGTTTTTCTTCAAACCTATCTTCTTCATTAAACCCCTCACCCTGTCTACATCAGCCCACATGTTCTTCGAAGCATAGATATTCGAAAGAATGACATAGTTGCCGGGATTTTTAGGTTCCAACTTGAAGAGCTTCTTGGCTGCTATTTCCCCTAACTGTAAATTCTTGTAAACCCGACAAGAGCTTAGTAGAGCTCCCCACACGCAAGCATCGGGCTCAAAGGGCATTTCTTTTATCAATGAATAAGCTTCTTCGAGTTTTCCTACGCGACTTAGGAGGCTCACCATGCAAGCATAATGCTCCATTTTAGGTTCAACACCGTACTCTTTATGCATGCCATTGAAATAACGCCACCCCTCATCGACGAGACCTTTCTGATTACAAGCAGAAAGCAAACAAGTATATGTCACAGAATTGGGTCTTTGCCCGTTTTTGATCATCAAATCAAACATCTCCAAGGCTTTCTTATAATGTCCATGCATAGCATATCCACCAATTATAGCATTCCAAGAAACTGTGTTTCTGGTCGGCATTGCATCGAAACATAGCGAAGAATCCCTTATTTTGCCACATTTTGCGTACATATCTACGAGAGAACTGCCAACAAAAACATCATTTACTATCCCTCTCCTGATGGAAAAGCAATGCGCTGCTTTGCCGCGCATTAATGCTGCAATATTGCCGCAAGCAGGTAGCACGCAAGGGATGGTAACAGCATTTGGCTTCACACCAGCAAGCTGCATCTCAATAAAAAGCTCTAAAGCCTCAATGTCTTTCCCATTTTGAGAACAACAGCTAATTATTGATGTCCAAGAAACAACATTTAAGGCCATCCCTTCATTTTTCATTTGGCTAAACAATGCAAGTGCATCATTGACAAGACCATTTCGAGCAAGCGCAGAAACTAACGCATTGCACGAACCTATTTCCATACAACCCATCTCTTCAAACACCTGTTTCATTTCCGAGACACAAGCACTCCGACCATACATATCGATTAAGGCACTAACAACCCATTTGTCAGTTGTAAAACCCCTTTTGATCACATAGCTATGAACTTGAATACCCACATTTAAAAGCTGCAAATCCGCAATTGCAGCTATAACACTACAGAAACTACTTCCATCAGGCTGACAACCTCTCAAATGCATATCTAAGAACACATGAATAGCCTCAATATACCTTCCACTTTGATTAAACCCTGCTATTAAACCATTCCAACACACTAAGTTTGGCTCCAACCCCAACTTTTCCAGGTCACAAAACAATCGTTCCGCTATACCTACATTGCCTGTTCGAGCATAGCCAGCAATAAGAGCACTAAAAGTAACAACATCTGGTTCAGGAATTCCGTCGAGCACTTTGTGTGCAATACTCAACTGACCACATTTAACATACATATGAACTATAGAAGATTGAACAACTTGATCAAGCAAACACCCAGAAACTTGTGCAAACCCATGAAGTTGTCTACCAAATTTAATTGCAGAAATCTCAGCACAAGCCTTTGCCACAACAGGCAAAATAAAACAATCATCAAAAACAGCTTCCCTCAACATTTTACTAAACAGATGAAGAACATTGTGATAAAGATTATATTTCGATAAAGCATTGATGATAAATCTGTAAGATGAAGAACTGGGTTTAACAATATTGTCAAGAATGATGGTCGCCTCATTGAAACATCGGTAATTTACATAGGAAGAAATTAAATTTGAGGAGATAAAATTATCTATAAGAAGGCCAGTTTTAAGTATATGGGCATGAATTTGACGAGTATGAGCAGCTGAATAGGTTGGGAAATTGCGAATATTGGGGATTATTAAGGTTGATTTGCTCGATTGAATGAATAATTTGCTTGCCATGATTTACAAAGAAATTGTAACTTGATTCTTGATCATTTGATGAATGTGTTTAGTTCTCCTTGATTATTGGAATCAATTGATTTTATGAGATTGATAAGATGATCAAAGAATTCAGTAATTAAAATTTGGGAATATTATGAATGCAGTATGCAGTATATTTTAGGCTGAAATGAATACATAAAATCGTGAGAGCATCAAAATCATTGGAAGACCTTCATAGGAAAACAAATGCAAACCCAAGTAATTAGGGTTTTCAATTCAAAAAAAAAAACTAATTAGGGTTTTCATTTTGGAAGACTTTTTTTTCTTGAAAAAAATTACTGAAATAAATAAATGAAAAAATTGTTGAAAGTAACTAGAAAAACTTTACTTTTGTGAAAAGCTACTTAGTATAATTTTTTTTTGTCTAAAAATACTTACAAATTTTTTTTTGTTTGTTAATCAGTACATACTAACAGAATCTTTAAACTTCCGTTAAATCTTTAGATTTAAGAAAAAAATAAAAAATCAAAATATATAAGGTCGCCTTCCCCAAATCAATTTCTTCGAAAATTCATCTTCTTCAGGTCGAAATTTCATTTGAAGGTCGAAATCTTTCATATTTTGTGGTGTGTATCTACTGTTCGAGGTGTTCATCTACTGTTTTAGGTTTCGTAAACCCTATGTTGAGTTTCTAATTCTGATTTCTCTAATTGATTTGGGGAAAATTTTTATTTATTTTTATAAAATCTGAAAATCTAATGTATGTTAAAGGTTCTGTTAGTTGGTAGTGTTTGACAAACAAAAAAATTTTCTAGGTATTTTTTGAAAAAAAAGTTCTAGGTAGTTTTCACAAAAGTGGTGTTTTTGTTAGCTTTTAAGCTAGCTGAAAAAGCCTGCAATTAATGCAGATGTTTGGTTAATTTATGTATTAGTTGTTGGCTTATAGCTGTTTATTAGAGAAAAAGTGGATCTACAAGCGAAAAACCAACAAAAAAGTACATAGAGTAGCTTTCTTATTTTGGATTAAAAGTTATTTACAAACATTTTTTTTTTTGCTATTTGACTAACCAATAAGCCAAAACAAAAAAGTCAACCAAAAAGTTAATGACTTAATGTAAAATCCAACTACCAAGCACATCATAATAATAATTCTTTTGTTTCAATTTACTTGCAACGTTGTTTTTTTCACCTAATGTCGTAATCCAATGGATTGAATCAATCCTTAATATCTCTAATCATGTAAAATTATGAAAACTTCATATTCATAATCTTTACAATGCCACAAATCAAACTTAAATATATTTTAAGTTATAAGTAAAAACTAATTATAAATTAAAAATAATGAATAAATAGTGTAATTTTTTTCTAGTGTTACAACTAATTTGAAATGAATAAAGTAATACCTTGATAATGATTAGAAATCAAAATGTAAGAGTATACTCTACTCTAAAATCTTACTACTAACAACTTTACATGAAAGATTAGTTAGTCCAGTTAAATCAGAATTTTATCTTTTTATTCGTCGAGTTGAGGGACTCTTTATCCATACTCTCTTTTATGGATATGAGTTGTCGCCGTCATTTTGTCATTTCTTTTCCTAATCGATCATGACCATATTTTCTTTGGGCGGGGTATATTGGAAATGAATATGATGATTAGGTAGATAAATGAATCATGACGCTATTTCAGTTGTAGGGGGGTATTTATCCCCCACGACGCGTGCTCCTTTCTGCATCTCTCGATCAAAATTCATACTCCACGCAATTACGCATGCGATTCATGCTCCATTTACTTCCATCAATTTCAAGTTTCCCTCTTCTCATCCATAAATAGCATCACTCAATCAGTATAATTTTGTCCAATTCCAACTTTGCATTCGACATAAATCATAGACAATGCGGGCACAATTTTCCCCAATTCAGATTTTATTACTTTTAACATTGTTCTTTAATCTTCAATTTAAATGGGTTGTTGAAGCTCAAGTTATTCCTGCTAAATTTGATGGGTTTGTGTATGGTAACCCTAAGAAATTTAACCCAGAAAATATTCTTATTGAAGCTTTCTTTGACCCTGTTTGCCCAGATTCTCGTGATGCTTGGCCTCCTCTTAAGCATGTTCTTCAACATTATGGACATAATGTCTCCCTCATTGTTCATCCTTTCCCTCTTCCGTAAGTTTACTCCTTCAGTTTTAGTGTTTTTCATTGATAATTTTCATGGTAATTTTCGTTTGATGATACCCATTGATTTGAAATGTTGTGTTTTCAGTTTTATGGTTTTTTTGGTTTACAGTATAGCTGAGATGTTATGCTTGCACCATAATGGCGGATAGATTAATGGGTTTATGATAAATTAGTTAAACACTTGAAAATTGAAAAGTTGTGTAATTTGAACTTTGTAGATACTCAATTTGGATTGCTTCAAAACCGTAGTGATTTGGTTTTGCGAATCTTCTCTGACATATTACTTTCTTATGTCAAATCTTAGATCATTTCTTGCTGATTTGTAGTATGAGTCAACGCTTAGTTTGTATAATAATTCAAACAATCACTACAATTTAGCTTGAATGTACTTCATCTGGGTAATCTTGAATGTTTCTGATTCTCCAAGTTTCCGGATGGGCTTCGGGGGTGGAACCTCCGATAATGTTACGACCCAATTAACTAAACGGGTTGGGTTTTGGTCAAGGAGTTTTTGACCTATTTATATATGACTTGAACCCGAACTCGACCCAACCTGATCTGTTTGACAGGCCTAACTTATACCAATCAATGTAGAGTGAGGGAGAAAGGATGGAGGTATCTTTGGATTTCTGGGTTTTATTGGCTTAGAATTTAGCTGAGATGCTTTTTGATTTCAAGGTAAGGAGAAATTGAGGTGTGGAAAATCAATGCCCTATTACAAGGGTGGAACTGAAAGGGAAAGCCCTTGATCATTAAGACAATTTATGACTCTTATTTAGCTGAGATGTTATGCTAGAACTATAATAGTGGATTGATTATGAAATTCATAAGTTAGTTAAAGGCTTGAAATTGGAAATGTGGTGATATGAACTTTGTAAGCCAAAATTTCCTATTTATGCATACAATTTGAGCAGCTTCGAATCGTAGTTAATTTCATAAGTTAGCTGGATCTCAAATTGACATGGTGGAAAATTGGAATGAATGATGAAGAAGAATCCATATAGATGACCATTGGAATTGATGTATTGGTTCATGTGACTCCAATCTTTTGGGATTAAGGATCTGCCGCTCTGGAATTATTGTTGTACGTGAGATTCAAATCACTTCTTGCTCATATATATTGAGTCAAGTATGAACGCTCAATTTTGTATAAAAATTTAAAATTTTGCAACATTTATGTTTGTAAAAACAAGCTATATATCATCTGCATGAGCTTTTGTGAATCTAGCTCGAGGGGGGTGTTTAGGGACAAAGCCTCTGTTGTCCAATTCAATACTCAATTCATCTAAACGTAGTGAGAGAATGTTAGTGAGGGAGTGAAAAGGTTGGTGATTCCTTTGAAAATGAGGCCCTCCTTACCTTTGCCCCTAAGAGGGTATATATACTGTAGGAACGTAGGTTTATGACAAGAAATTCAATTGTGTTCAGATGATCATGAAATATCTGGTGACATTGAATAATCTAGGTAGCATTTGTACATGATGTGGCTATGATGATTGGTTTTCAACACAGAAATAATAAAATCTGCTAAATTTGTTAACATTTGTCTTCTGTACTTATCGTACCTTACCTTCCTTGCCCCCAATCCGTTTTCTATGTTTGTAAGAAACGGAGATAGACTTACAAGTAGATCTTTTCTTCCTCCGTTCTTTCTTTCTTTCACATGTTATTTGGGCGGCTTGTGAACATAGGCTTCCTGAAGCTGTGACATGTGAGCCTGATCACTATCTAGTAATGATAATAGTCTGATGGCAGATGGAGATACCGAGTCTGATGATAGACATAGGTGTGTGGTATAATAACAGCTTGATACATCTAATTTATGACAATAGATGAAGAAGTCTGCTTAAATATTATGTGTCGTAATTCAGTTCAAAATACTACATTTTTAGTACAATCAGAACAAAATCTATGGGAAAATGATTATGTACTATTTCCGATTGTCCTCGTTGTGGTGTTAATTATTTTTTGTTACATATCAGATACCATGACAATGCATATGCAACTTCACGGGCGCTGCATATTGTTGACGAATTGAATAGTTCTGAAACATATCCCTTGTGGGAAAGTTTCTTCAAATATCAGGTATGAAGTTCGTCTTGTAAACGTTGTCCTTCACACGTTTCTCGAATTCATTGGTGCAATCTATCTAATATTGTAGCTGTTTATAGGATTCATTTGTTGATTTTATACTGTTTTGTGTATTGCTTTATTAAGTATCCTTTGATCTTCATTCTTCATCTTTTGGTAATTTATTGGACGCTTTTGGGCACACGTGGTGATACCGTAAATTGCGGTTTTTCATTTTGATGCTATCATTACGTGGGATTCCTTTAGAATGTACATTTGCTTCACGTACCCGCGTCCGATCTTTGATACTCGGACATTGGAATGACACTTAGATGCTTCATTTTAGACGTATCTGAGACTTGGACACGTACCAGTATCTAATATCAGTACCCGAGTCCAAGTAACATAGATTTTAACTTGCAAATTTTTTTTCCAATCTTCGGTCTTTCAAATGTTTGTTGTGGCTTATTTCAATTTCTAGCCCAACAGTAGTTTGTAGAATACTTACCCTTACCCATATATCACGATGCATCGAGATGGGTTTAAAACAAATATTACCCTGCACTGCACCCAATCACATTCCGTCCCTCATATGTTTAGTTAGCTTGAATGCATAGGTTGGGACTATGTTATCTACAACTCAAGCACTTGGATCACATTTATCGAAAAAATCGTCTGGAACTTCAATGAAAAATGATTCACTAAATCATTTGCACGCCTTATTTATGTGAAGTTGCAACAAGAGCCTGGTAAAATTGTTTGCTTCCAAATTCTCAAATCCCGCTTTGGTGGGAGTCATAGTGTTGAGTATGTCCCTAAATATATATCGCCATTTGTGTTTTTAACATTGGGTTACTCTTAAAATGTTTCTCAGGAGCAATTTTACAACAAAGAGACAAGTAACTTGACCAGAGTCGAGACTGTAGATCTCATTGCTAAATTTGTTGCAAAATCAGTCGATACCCATTATTCAGCTGTAAAATCTGGCTTTGACGACAGGAATACCGATCTCAAAACAAGGGTTTCATTCAAGGTAATCCTCAAACTTCGAAATCAATTTGTCTGTGTAATGCTCCTGTATATATCTCTTATTTTTTTGTATCCCTTAACTTGTATATACAGTATGGTTGTTCGAGAGGCGTCTATGGAACACCGGCTTTCATCGTCAATGGTTTTCTTTTGTCCGATGTCGGCTCTCCTGTAGATTACAATGGATGGAAGAAGATTATCGATCCACTTCTTCATTCGAAGAGCGGGAATGGGAATGGATTTAGTACTTATTATGCTTAATGAAGTACAAGCTTTATTTCATTATTTGTATTATTAGTGTTCTTTGTGTTTACCTAGCCAGTAATCATGTATAAGGAGCTGTTCTATAAAAGAACTTCCTTTGGTAAATTGTCTTGGTTAAAAAATTGGCTTGTATATATAGTTCTTGTACTTATGTTATTTCCTATATGTTTATCATTTACTTCTTAATGATGATAGTTTTGCAATAACTTTTGGGGTTCAAAGTTCAAACCTTTGTTAGAATTTAAAAAAATTGATCTGGGCAATCCAAATAAGGATAAGTAGTAACTCACGAACTTAAAGGAAATGAGGTTTACTCACCATCATTATCATACTCAATGTATACCGCTGGTAGAAACTATGATTAGGATATGGGCAAGGTTGTTAAGATCGGGATTCTACGTAGGATCGTTGAAGGGGTAGGATCGAAATCGGTAGAATCGGATCGTAGGATCGTGTGATCCTACAAATATGCATTAATATGATTTAGATAACTACTTTTCAATTGTATTTGTTATTTTTTATGTTTTAAGGTTTAAATTAACACTTATTTGACTTTAATTATTAAGTTTTGTAAAAGATACCTTTAATAATCATTTTTAAAATGCGAATCAAGAAAAACTTGAATTTTAGTCATATTGATATAGTTGTTTAGATATATACATATATATACATAAGTAAAATCTGGATTATATAAAATTCTTATACGATTGAAACTACCCTTGTAGGATCGGATCGTAAGATCGTAGGATCGTGTTATGATCCTACCACTCAAATCCTGGAGCTAAGTAGGATCGTACGATTCTACCAATTTAAGATCCTACCTACGATCAGGATCGGTCGCCTAATTTTGGATCGTAAAGATCGTAGAATCGTTGATCAGGATCGAGATTCTGATAACCATGGATATGGGAGGAAAAAACGTCAAACTATACCTTAAATGAGGATGCAACTAAAGAATTTTTCGCTCGAGAAAGACATGTAAAGAAAAAGAAAGCTAGATAAGTCAATGCAAGATAAATAGTAATAAGGCTACGAACTTTAATAAAAAAACCAATAATCTTTAAGAGTTACTCATCAAGTTTATAAAGTGATATATTCTCTTACTCTTTGTCTTTCTTCGATGTAAAACAACTTACATGCAGATTATACCAACCTTACTGGAAACAATGAAAGCAAAAATGTTTGTGATTGTGTGAAAGATGAGGTGTATGGGAATCTCTTAAAATAATTCGAGGTTAAAAGTAGAAATCGAGGGTGAGTTTTGAAATAGATTAAGCAGAAATTAATTTATATAAAATGAAACTCAAAATATCTCAACTGTATCATAAATTACTTGACTATAATTCGTATAAGTTATGATTCTAAATGACGTAAACATTAAATTGTTCAACTTAAATATGTACTTCTAACCAAGCTTAGGAATTTTGTTTGAGTTCATTTATTAAGTTAATACTATATTTGAGCTTAACTTTAGGTTAAATCTGAATATGGATTGTTTACTAACTTATCTAGTGATAGTGATCTATATTTCGTAATCCTAAATATTACGAGAAATTGAATATAAAAAGTAAAAAAATTCAAATTTATCCCAAATATCCAAACCCAGTACAAATCAACTCAAGTCAAAAATAAATTAGAATTTACATAAGATAAATAAATCAAAAAGTTAATTGTATTTATTTTAAACCGATCACTTTCATCAAATTCAAACCATTATCAATCGAATTCGGGTCAAATAAAAAATTTACATTTTTTTTGAGATAATAAAACAATTTACATCTACATCTACATCTTCTTACATAAAAAAAAGCTAAAATTAGCCTAACCCAAAAATAGAAAAACAAAAGTGAGCCTCTAGTCCAGATTCTAGAAGAAAAAAGAAGGAAAACCGGGTTGAACCGGATAAAGGTGGTGGTTAGGGTAGTTTAGGAAGAGGAGGCAGTATAAAAGCAACAGCAGGAGCCAGTTAGCAGTTCTAGGGCGTAAAAGAACATACAAAGCCGAAGAATAGGGCTCCTTCTTCTTCCTGCTGTTTTTAGGGTTAACTTTGGTCCAGATTTCTAGGTTTTTTTCTCAGATTTGTGCTTCTTATCTTCGATTTACCTTTCGTTTTACACCGATTATTCAAATCTTTGATTTCTCATCTTGTTATCGTTTAATTTGAGGATGAAAACTTGATTGTTTTGATTTTGATTTTGATTTTTCTGATTTTTGCAGAGAGAAAATGGAACAGTACGTAAAGGTCGAGAAGCCTAAAGTTGAAACACCTATAGATGAGAATGAGATTCGCATTACTAGTCAAGGAAGAATGCGCAACTATATTACCTATGCGATGACTCTTCTTCAGGTCCTTTTTGTTAATTTTTCTATTTTTAACAATTAATAGATGTTTTTTCATTGTAAACATTATCTAGACTTGTTGTTTGTATTTTTTTTCGTTGTTTGTGCTATTGAGTGGAAATAAATCGGTGCTTCAATGCTTGAATTTCATTAATGGGAAGCTTGCTAAAGTAGTCTGTGTTATCTTTATCTTATTTGCTGATATAATTTGTTATTCTCCGGTTTTTTTTTTCTATTTTTACAACTTGTTGGCATTTGTTTTCATTTAAACATTTTATCAATTTGTTGTTTGGATTTAATTTCGTGTCCCGTGTTGTTGCGTGGGATGAAATAGGTGTTTTGATGCTTGAATTTCATTGATTAGAAACTAGCGAAAGTAGTCTTGTGTTATGTTCATTTAATTGTCTTTGCTAATTGAAGGTTAATGAATTAATGAATAATCTGTTCATGCTTCAGTTGTTTAATCCTGTTTTGGCTCTCAGTAGCTGTGGTTTTTTGTGCCAGTTTTATTAAAAAGACATGGTGTTTGGCACAAGGGAATGAGACTTGTGAGACTTAAGATTTTAAGATGAGATTTTTAAGTTGAGACTTTGAAGATAGAAAAGTCTCATGCCTGTTTGTTATGGTAGGGACTTGGAAGAAATTCATAACTCAATTACCTACCCTCCCCAAGACAATTTTTCTTGGGGACTTTCACCATTTTTAGTCTCATTCCCTTTAAACAAACAAATACTTGGACTTATTTTGGAGATAAAGTCCCATTCCCTCCCTTTAAATCCCACAGATGACTATTTTAAGGAGGTGTATGCAATTATACGAGAATGGTGGGTTTAAGTTTCCACTTGTGTACACTGATGGTAAGTATATATTCTATATTCATTTTAATGTGAGCAATGATTTTATTGAGGCAGGGCTTGTCAGTGAACTGTAGTCTGTAGGGTAAAGTGATGAATATGAGAGAAGAGAATGCAAGTGATGATGGCAAAGGGCTAGTTGGTGGGAGGCAGAGGGTTAGTTAGTTTAGCCATACACTTACATAAGTGAGTAAGGGTGATTTCGTGAGAGCTTAATTATATTAAGTAAACCATTATATTATTTTTATGAGGAATGTAAAACTAGTATTTCTGTAAGAATGCGGCAATGTAAAAGAATGGAGTGTTTATACCTTTGCTTGTGAGTGCTAGTATTAAGTAGATTTGATATAAATAGAGCTTACTTTTTGGTGGAGCTTGGGGACTATGTGCTTCCTATCGTGAGTTGTAGTGCAATGGGGTAAATAGTGAAATGATGGACTAGAGAGCTTAAGATTAGTGTAGAAACAAGAAGCCCGTAGAGAAACTATAATGTTGTGACGTGTGACCCTCTAAACCTCACTTTGGCACATATTTTTATTGATTGAGGAGCCTGTCACCAACTAAGTCAGTTGTAAATCATAATGATAATGCAATCATCAATTACTGGATTCATCAGGTAAAGATCTGGAAACTTTTGAATATTAATTTAAGACCTGATTTGTAAATGGTCTACGAACAAATTTGGGGTTAGGTTAGCTAGCTATGTCATGTTGTGTTTGTGCTCTTTCAAGACTGTTTCTCGTGTAGCTCATGTAATGCTTCTTAATTCATCATAATATCTTATTGTGTGGTACTCTGCTTTTAAGAACTTATTGAGGTGTTAAAAGGTTTGTGATTTGCATTTTGTCAACATATGGATTGCCCTTTTTGGCTTTCTCTTTATTGATGTTTGTCTGAAAGTATACTATAAAGCTTATGCCTTTATCATGTTGTTTTCTCATCTATCCTGTCCTGTCATCTATTCAGGAGAAAGGTTCTGATGAAATTGTGTTCAAGGCCATGGGAAGAGCAATCAACAAAACTGTGACGATTGTGGAGCTTATTAAGGTATTTATTGTTCTATACATTGTCATTCTTTTGTTCTTTTCTTTACTTAACCTGTTCTGATGATCATTTTGGCATTTTTTAATCACTACAGAGAAGAATAGTTGGTTTGCATCAGATCACAACAATTGGGTCCACTGGTATCACTGATACATGGGAGCCAATAGAGGAAGGCCTTCATCCGTAAGAATTTTTTCAATCTGTAAAATTATTGTGTCCACCTTTTCGTTTGCTTTGGGGTAATATTGAAGTTGCTGGTTGCTCAAGTACTAAGATAATTTTGCTTTGTCCTTATCACCTGTGCTCTAACATTTATGATTATTATTGCAGTATTGAAACCACAAGGCATGTGTCAATGATAACTATAACTCTTTCAAAGAAAGAAAAGGACACATCAGCTATTGGGTGAGTTTATATTTGCTATTTTATAAGGATTTCTATTATTATAGGGTAGTTTGATATGTTATAACAACAAAGCTGGCAGAGTCAAATTTTCTATTGGTTGTTTTATTTTCTGTGGAGGTCCTTAAGCTTGGTGTTTCGTATAGTATCAATGAGTTTGGTTGGTTAATTGACAAAAGATACTGCCGGATTTTTTGTTTCTAAAGGTTTAACTGGTGTTGGTTTATTGACCTTCAACTCCTTCACCTTCTTTTCCTGTGTGTTGGGAGAAGTCGTGTTAAATGAAGAGTTCAGGCTTGGGTGTTGTATATTTCTTTGGAAGTTAGTAATCTTATTTTTATACTCCTATGAAGTTATGAAACCACTCAAGATGATGCATTTTCTCTAATTGCGTTCATTTGTGGATTGCTGGGTCTTTTGGGGACAATTTAATGATTCTCAAGTTTTTAGAATAATATGGCTTGGGCGATTAAGGGTCTGCGTATCTTGGTTTTTTATTAATTAATCTCCTGCTGTAGACTTATTTCAATGTTATGTACTGTAGGTACCAGCCTCCATTGCCTGCTGATCAAGTGAAAGCATCAAATGATTATGAATATGATGGAGGTATTGTTCGTCTAGCATGCTTTGATCGTCCAAGTCTTTTTACAGAATCCCTAATTTTTATTTCCTCCTAATATGTTCAGATGGCTCTCCAAATGCTCGAGGCAGGGGTCGTGGTGGTAGAGGACGGGGAAGGGGAAGAGGTCCAGCAGGTCTGTATTGCTGCATCCTCTTATATGTCCAACAGCTTTTCTCTAACTTGATTATATACTTAATTTTATCTGGAAGGCCGGTTTTGTGAAAGCAGTGAAGTTCTTTCTTGAGGGCTATTTTGACAGTATTTTAAGTTATATTGCCCTGTTTAGGAACCAGTTATGTTTACGTTTTTATCTGTTGCCCCTTCCAGTTTTTATATTGTTGTCTTCGACACAGCACCTCTTGGAAACTTAATGACAACAATTTGTTTCAGGCAATGGCTTTATGTCAGCTGACTATGAGGATGGAGGCTGGGATCAGAGCAGAGGTTATCCCAGGGGTAGGGGCAGAGGCAGAGGTCGCGGCTTCCGTGGTCGTGGACGTGGAGGCTACAATTATGGTCCTATGATTGACCCTCAGCAAAATGCAGGAGGTTACAATCGAGGACCACCTGCTCCAGGCCGTGGTAAAATCTCACTTGTCATTTTTATTGTTTTATTGTATGGCTCTGAAGTAAAGCGTATAAGCTTAGGACAATTAAATAGATTAATTGGTTCTCTTATTCTGCAATGAAACCTAGGCATTGATGGTGGCAGATCTAATTACTTTAACCCGTCCGATATGTGGTTTTAATATGTTCATGAATTCCTGTACTGAGAGCAATCTTCATTAATTCATTTGTTGCATTATGCGCACGAAGCATACTGAGAGTGTGCATGTTCACATTTGAACTCTAGGTTGAAAACCTTGGTTTTGCTAGAAATTTCTTCCATGTACACACGTTCATGCCCGAGGGATTGCTGGTAGTAAATGGTGGGGATGGTAATAAAAACTTAATGAAATTTAGCTAGAAATACTACTTCGCAAGGTTTATGATCTCATGCTTATCCTATTCTAATTATTATTCTTCATAAATCCATTCCTATTCATTACCATATCCAAAAGTAGTATAAACTGATGAAGGAAATTTATGAAGAAAAAGACATTTGAGGGTGAAGCGTCAATGTTCATTACCATAGCAAAAGTACACAAGACTTTTTATGAATATATTAATTAAAATCTAAACTCATTCTTATTATCACTAATTAATACCAACAATCAAACTCCCGTAAGAGCACCAATGATAGAAAACACCTTTTTTCTGCTTCCAATGCTTATTCCTTGTACTATATCGCAGGTCGTGGCCGTGGAAGGGGAGGAGGTCGCGGAAGGGGTGGTGGCCGTGGTGGACGCTTCAACGGCCCTGCTCAGGCGGCCGCAACTGCCGGTGTTGCATAAAGTGCTCTTCCTTTGAACAGGAAATGCAGGGGTTCTTGTTTTAAAGTGTGAAATGCCTGCTTCGTCTCTATGTTTGACTTTGGTCTTTTTTGTTTTTTTTTCTCAATTAATTGTACTTTTTAGGACACTATGAATGTGTATCATTTATAGACTAGTTTAGATCATAAAGTTTCTTGTAGCCCTACTTAGTTGGGCAATTTTTTTTCCCTTTAGAAGTTAGGTTGAGTTTCTTTGGCGTAATTGTAAGTCATTCTTCTTTTACATTGGCGAGCAGTGCATTCTTTTATTTGTTTTTCTTACTTTGTCAACCCCTCCGCTTGCTAGCTTACTAAAATAATTCATTCATATATATATATATATATATATATATATATATATATATATATATATATATATATATATATATATATATATATATATATATATATATATATATATATATATATATATTAACTCGTTAAAATTCATCATTTTATGGAGTTTTTTTTTAATAGCAAATGGATTTTTGAGTGAGGCCAGTGGTGGTTCTAGGTGCCTTTAAACACCAGCATGTGACTATGTGAGGCCAGAGCTGAATGAGTGCCTGCCACCGAGTGTGATATGATTAGGCTGGTTGATCGATGTTGATTTTTCTTCTATCAATCGCATTACTAGGCCAACGAAGATGTAAACTTGTCATTACTCTAGAGAAAAAGATCTAAAGAAAGTCGAGCTTGATCCCCTATTGCAAATATAATAGATGATATGTTTTATTTTTTAATGTAAGTCGTAAAATATTTTATCACTTTAGTGCTAATAAATGATTTTTAACTAAGTAAAGTTGATAGGTGAATTTAAGTGATAAGTAAATAACAAAATTTAGTTTTTTGTTTTATTGATCTTAAGTCGCAAATATCATGCATAATTTACATAAATGTGGAAAGCATTTTAATATTCCATGAGTCATATTTCAAACCCAACATCTTTAAATTATTGACCCATTGGAATATGAGTCATATTTTATTGTTCTATGAAAAACCCTCAAAGTATAACAAAATTGCAGGAAAATAATAGCTCAAATTAGTGTGTTTATTGGCTTATATGCTTCATTTTCACAATATTTCTTACCTCATTTATGGGTGTCTTGGTATAAATTTATGGATGAAGATTGTGATCAAGGATAGTACGACTGTACGAGACCATCTGAAGAAGGCTTTTCGATGGTCGCAGCTAAGGTTTGCAGCAACAACCATGAAATCAACCTCTATAGAGTACTAATCATCAGTAGTTATTGCTGCAAACCCTTGCTGTGACCGTCGATAGGCCTTCTTTTTTGAACCGGAAAAAGGGTACAATCATATTAGTACTAATGCTTCTATCGCATCAAAACTCTCTAGATTTAGACAAATCAAAAAAAATTTATATGGTATATGATGAATTTTGGAGAAATTCAGTAGTATATCATCATAGTTTCCGTAAATAAAATATGAGAGGAGAAAGTAATTTGATGCTCCCCCATTGCTCTGGGTATGTAAGACTTCTACTTTACTTCTATCCCTATTTATAGAAGGATATAAATAAAAGTAGAGAAAAGAAAACAAAGTTATGAAATGGGTTATTATTGGCACCCTTTTAAAAGTCAATTATACTAAAAAATTTTATTATTATTAATAAGGTAAGATTTAGACAAACTTCTAAGCTCATGCTAACTAAGCTACGTGGAGTTCACAAAATCTATACAATAATATTAAAATAATATATATATACTTTTGATAAAATAATAACTTTAACATGTTTACATATATTTTTCAAAAAAATTATAACATAATAAAAATTCGATAATATAGATAAAATATTCAGGTTAACCTGTTTACATACATTTTATTAAATAATGTTACAACATCAAATTTTAATAATCTCTTACAAATGGATCTCCAACATGTAAAGATGTCAAATTTGGTTGTGAATTAGTTGTCATCCATTAGTATTGGCTCTAAAGTTTTTAACAAGTCCACAAAGATTAATTAGAAAATTGTCCAATAAATATTGCTTTATGATGTTGGTTGTGACGCAAATTACAATAAGCCACAATATGCCAACCAAGTCACAACCAAAATTGACATCTACACACTTTCGACTTATTATGCAGGTAGTTAATGATCTCTAAGCAACAGTGCTAATTAATTTCTCTCTAAGTAGGACTCTTATTTTTAGGAGTAAAATTGACCGCTTTCCTCTAGTATCCCCTCTCAATAGAGTATGGGTATGGATTGTCCGTCACATTCTCTCACCCAAACCCTATTTTCGAGCGGGATATTGAGTTGTTAATAATGATGATGATACACTTTGGAGATCGAATTCTTCGTAGAAAAACATGTGAAGTATTCAGATTTGATGCTATAATATTGATTAATCAGTAAACTATCCACTTTTTTAGACAGATAAATTATATTTATTATCATTGAGTTGAATCTCACTATTTTTTGATATCTATTAATAGTGAATAGTTTATCCGATAAATAATATATAGCCAAACTTGTTAATAATTTCTATTTAGAAATTATAAATTAGTAAAATTTGTGTAATTAAGTCAATAGTTACAAGTTAAGACTAGTTGAAGAATATAATATTATAATTAATGTCACTTAAATCTGGGTTTTAAATTTTAAGTAACTGCTCACTTTGTTCATGCTATGTAATTTGTAAAAAAGAAGAGTCTTCAAAGCTAAATTAATGCCTAAAAATGTTCTATATATGATCTTTGTCAATAAAAATTAGCATACATAATTGTTTCCTTTCGCATGAATGGGTAAAATTTCTATTCCATACAAGTGATAATAATTTAATTTGTAAAAGTATTGTAAATGATATTCATTTTATCATTCTCTATTTTTGATAAATTGATTTTGTTTTGTTAAATTATGGTTAAAATTTTTGGATGATAATTTTCAGCTTTTTCCAAATGTAATGCATAGGAATTAGGATTATCGTTGTCAAAATCGCGATCCAGATTGTAGAATTGTACGATTCTACGATCTAGGTTGGACCCAACGACGAGGATCATTAGTGGAATCGGAGTCAAATAGAATCGTAGGTGACGTCGTTAGAATTGGCTAGGATCGATTAGGATCGTTGGTAAGATCGGTAGGATTGATGGTAGGATTGTTCAAAAGTATTAGTTTGATTTAATTTTTTTGCTAGTATCTTCGTTAACTTTTGCTTACTATGGTTTATTATTGTATTCTTGTGTGTATGTGCTCAATATATATTATGTGTAGTCTATATCCTATATATATTTTGTCATTTTGTTAAGAATAAAGGAAAAAACAGTATTAAAAAAGTAAGATATGTATGTAAGCAAACAGACTATAAAAGTTTTGCATAAACAGTAATTACATAATAAAAATTATTGACATATAATTGAGAACTTTTATTAGCAAACTAGGCGTCTATCAATATAATTAACATTTTAATATTTTTCTTTTTCAATGTATTACCCTAATCACAAATTCACAATAGTGACAATGGATATCATATGATTATTAGTAATTGATACATTACCCAATTTTCATCAAACAATAATATCTCACATTTTCTTTTTATAAGAAAAAATTAATGTAAGTGACGTCTTATTTGATTGGTCAAAATAAACATAAAGTTAATGCTGAATTGTGTTGGAGTGGGCCATGTATATTAGGAGGCATTGCCGTGTCGACTTACGCTTAAGCAATGACCCCTTAGGCCATCACACAACACGAGCACTTCGACAATGCCACGGGCCACAACACAAATTAGTTATGGAATGATAGGTCGTGCCAACGGGTTGTATATGCATACATGTGTGTCGTATCGGATTAATCTCACAAAATGATAACCGTGACATTGTGGCTCACTGAGGCGATTGACAAAGTCGTAGCCCATATTGTGCTATGAGCGGGCCGTGCTCGTGTTTGCCATAAACGATTCCTACTCGTGTTGCCTTGCGTGTTGGCTCGACCTCTTAGTCTGTTACCCATATCTAATAGAAAGTAGAAAAAATTGATATTAATAATCCAACCTTTTGCTCGTCGGCTGTAAATAATCTCACCTAAATATTATTTTTGAATAATCCAACATTTTCCTTTAGTACGCTATGATTAATCAACTTTTATTTAGTTTGCTGGCAGAATACCCTATTATTAGTAATTTGGTATATTGTAGGCAAATATTTGACAAAGTTAGATTATTAGAAAATTATCGAATAATTTACGACAGATGGATAAAAGGTTAGATTATTAATGTCAATTTTTCGTACTGACAGAGAACTTTTTGTTTTTGTTGGCGGAGCAGTGCAGACAGTGGTGCTTCTTGTGGAGTAAGAAAAGAACTTCTCTTACTCTGAACCCTAATTATCTTCCCCAATTCACCTAGATTTCGCCTCGATTCATCAAATTCATTATCATTTCTTCAATATCCAGTTTCAATAACTTTTTCTGCATTCAAATCTCGAAATTTAAATCAATTTCAGTGGCCAATACATCACAATGACGCAAGATGTGGAGATGAAGGATACTCATCCACAATCAAGTTCGATTTCCTCTTCAGATCCCCCTACTTTGAAGCGTAAGCCTTAATCTATTTACTCCATCGTTTTGTCTTTCACCGATCCCCCCATTTCGTTAGGTATTTGAGTTTTATTTGATTTTATCGCAGATTTGAAGGAGATTGGGTCTTTGCTGGAGACGGGATCGTACACTAAGGAAACACGTCGTATTTCTCGAGCAATTCGTCTCACCTTTGCTATCCGTCGGAAGCTTACTGCTCGTGTGCTCAATTGCTTCGTTGATTATGCTCTTTCTCCTGGTTCTGAAGCTCATGGAAAAATTACTGCTTTTCTTCCTAAGGTACATTTTTAGTTACTGTTTGGGTTTTATTTCACGATTTTGCTCTTCAAGTCCTGATTAGGGTTTTCGTTTTTTGTTGATTGTTCTTCTTTCCTTTTGCATTTGTTCTGTTAATTTTTTTTTGTATTTGATGTGGAATTGTTTACTTGAGATTTTCTACTAAGGTTGTTTTAGAGTTTATCTGGTGAAGTGGCAAGTCATCGTATAGTGTGTGTGAAATTGTGTTTAGAAAGTTCTGTGAAGCTTAACGCCATTTATTCTAATGGAACTTCTGCATTTACATTTTTGAAGGAAACGAAGGGGAGGTAAACGTTGGATACCAATAGGGGAAGGAAGGGAAATGAATGGAAGGAAAAGGGAAATAGAAATTCTTCACAACTTTAACAAAACAATTCCTTCCAGTGTCTGGAAAAATTTGGAAGGAAAATTCACCAATCTCTCGTCCCTTCGCCTTCCATTCTATCCAAAAATGTTGTCCAAATATAGTGTTAGTGTGTAAAAATAGTGTTTTGGAAAGTTTGTGAAGCTTCGCTCATTCATCTTGTCCAACCCCTTTTTATATAGGATATTTATCTTTTTAACTAGGAGAATTGGTTCCAGTAGACACAAATGTTACTTTCTATTTGGATGATTGAAATTCTAAAATAAGGAGTAAGTGGTTGGATTGCAGAAGGTAAGTTCAAGTAGTTTAGTATGTGGATGATTATTGGAATTCTTTTTTAGATTTTGTAGACATTATTCTAAATAGGTTTGGATGAAATACAATCATTGTTATACACATCTCAGATTGATTTATCTTGGTGGCTTATGGCTTTGGTGTTGTTGTTGCTGATGTTCCCTACGTTTTTGTTGCCTTACTAATTGTTGTCTAGTAAATTGTAGTTCATGTTGGGGTTTCAAAATTTCCTTTCCAAATTGCTGTTGCCCTTCTAATAGGAGGTAGGATAGCATTGTTTCCTACTTTCCTCACCTTTTGTATTGTGCTCCAATGTTGTTGTAGTTGTAGGCTTGTCACTACTTTTAACATAGAAGCAGAACAGTCTATACGAAGAGTTAACTTAGGTATTTGAAAGGCATAAAGTGTTACAGCCTTACAGGAGTTTTGACTTGTGTACTTTCAAATGTGACAGGGGCAACTTAGTAAAATTGGGGTAATAGCATGTTATTTTGTTGGTTGGTATGTTTGTTTGATAGTTTAATTACTTGTTGTGTTGTACTTTGGCTTCTATTAAAAACTTTTCGTGAATAAGTTATGTTATCACTTTCTATTTATGTATATATTTTTTGGATTCTTGCATAATGCTGCCAGAGTGCCAGTATCGCTCCTTTTTTGCTTACATGAAGAGCTCAGCTTACTTTCATAACATTGGTTGTAGGGAGGTGAACATGAGATGGAAGTTGACACTGCAACCTCTGCTGTCCAACCTTCTGGGAAGAGTACTTTGCCAGAGCTGGAAATCTACTGTTACTTGATTGTACTATTGTTTCTGATTGATCAGAAACTGTACAACGAGGTTTGTTTTGTTCAGATGTCTAATGTGTATGTTCCTTTTCTTTATGGTGGTTTCCTGCTAATTTCTAATTTTGAAAATCTTCAGGCCAAATCCTGTGCTTCTGCAAGCATTGCTTGTCTGAAGTCTTTGAAAAGACGGGTTGCTGATGTTCTGGCATCTAAACTATATTCTTTCTATTCACTGAGTTATGAACTTACTGGTGATCTTGCTGAAATCCGTGGGTAGGTTTTTGCTATTCATAGCTAATCATTTTCATTAAGTTGTGATTCATAAGCAATCAGCTATCTAGAAAATATTAGTTTATGAGACTTTCCATTATCATTCTTTATCTGATTCATTTTTCTTCCAGTGAATTATTTGCTCTACACCGTTTGGCAACCTTACACCATGATGAACTTGGCCAGGTTTGTATGCTATCTTTGTGAAGAACTAGATTAACTTTTCAAGTGTTTATGAGGAGTTGTCTTTGCTTTTAGTTTGTTCTACTGTATTTGACAAAGAATTGTAAAATATCATTTGTATGTACTACAGGAAACACTTCTCAACCTGTTGCTTCGCAATTACTTGCATTACAACTTATATGACTTAGCTGAAAAGCTTAGGTCTAAGGCACCGAGTTTTGGGGCACACTCAAATCAACAGGTAATCTGACTTTACATTGCCAATTTTGCTAGTGACATCTTCCTATGCTCTATACTCTAATAAGGTAAAGGTGTATTTGCACTTTGAATGTTTATGTTTCCAAATGCTTTGAGAATTTATGTCTAGCTCTCTATTTTTTTAGATCTAGAAACTTAATAGCATACACGAATTGTTGTGAGAGACGGTCTCTCTAAGAGACGCATTGGATATATGGGCTAAATAGCTCAATTAGTACAAATTAAAGAGAAAATAAGAATGTGGGCTTCTTGTTTTGAGGTCGTCTCATGAAAGACGGTCTCTCACAAGAGTAGCTGAATAGCATATAATATCATGGGATTATTGTTTGGGCTGGTGCTTATTGTAAGAAGTTTCTTTGGAAAACAAAAAGGTTGTTACATAGATGTACCTTAGGCTTGTATATGGGGCATTTTTTGTCTTTCTACTTCTGCTCTGAACTGAGTTTTAAATAAATGAAAATTGGGTCTGAGCTAGAGTCAATAAACAATAGGAGTGGTCAAAGCATTATTTTGGTACTTGGTTAGAACTCATATCTGTTTTGTAAGAAATTTCTGAAGTCCATGTCCATAGATTTAGTACTTCAACATTCTGAAGAGCTTTTGATTTAATTTCAAATGTAATTAAGCAGGCCATGTGTTCTGCAAGGCATTTAAATTAACAAGATATTCGTCTGTTGGTGTGGGAGTCTGGATGGCTGTTTAGAGGTGCAATTGTTTATTAGTGATGGTGGGTTAGATTGGAAGCATTGTGGTTTAGGTACCTTTGTACATGGGTAGTTGTATACTTGTAAAGGCGGTTATCCTTGGAGAAGATGGGCGTAGCTATGGCTTGGTTTGAGACTGAGGCTGTGGACTTGGGAGGGGTGATTTTCAATTTAGTTTTGTGTTTTTTTTATTTAAATTATATATGTAAATCAAAGCATTTCAGAATAAATTGAGGGGTACTTTATCAAATTTCATTTTCTTATTGTGGGAAAAAGGTGATCTTATGATGTATTTTGAGACATTGATGGTTTATTTAAATTTTTCAGTTAGAAGTGTCCCTGATATCAGTGCTTTTACAGTCTTACATAATGTTGGGTTGTGCTTATTAATTTGTGTGCCTTTTTTTGTGGGTTTGATCTTGAATTTATTTATTTATAAAGCAAACAAGATGTGATCATGATTGTTGAAGTAGATTGGTCATATATGCATGCAGAGTTTTACAGGGTGTTGTGCCTCATTATGTTTTGTTGGCATTTATGATTCAAGTGTAAGGGGTTCAGGGTAGTAGTAAATTATGAGTTAGAGTAGAGCATTCATTCCATGTATATTATAGGTCAAGTTCTGGTGAAATTCATTCAATGCTGTCTCGTTTCCTTCTGACTAAGTTGTATTGTTATGTTATGGTTGTTGGTAATAATCCCATATTATCGGTATTAAGGCTTTGACATTGCTGTATTATTGATAGTTGTTTAAGTCCTGACATAATTTTTTGTTGTAGCATTGTCGACACCTCTTCTATGTTGGAAAGATTCAGACGATTCAGCTGGAGTATACTGATGCAAAAGAAAGCCTTCTTCAGGCTGCTAGGAAAGCACCTGTTGCAGCCCGTGGCTTCAGGATTCAGTGCAACAAATGGGCTGTGATAGTAAGGTTACTGTTGGGAGAAATACCTGAACGAACAATTTTTATGCAGAAAGGCATGGAAATGGCCTTGCGTCCATACTTTGAGCTTACAAATGTGAGTGTTCAATTAATGCGATTTCTTATAGAATGATTATTTGCATTGTTTTAATGCTGTGTAGAATATCTAAGGGATATTTCTGTCCTTTTTGTCTAATGCTCATAGTAGATTGTTGATGTTTGAGTTTACTAGGCTGTTCGAATTGGTGACTTGGAGCTGTTTAGAAAGGTTACTGAAAAATTCTCTTCTACCTTCGATAAAGACCGCACTCACAATCTGATTGTTCGCCTGCGGCATAATGTTATCAGGACTGGATTGAGAAACATCAGTATCTCCTATTCCCGCATCTCACTTGCTGATGTTGCGACGAAGTTGAGGTTAGATTCTCCAAATCCAGTTGCAGATGCTGAGAGCATCGTGGCCAAAGCCATTCGTGATGGTGCAATTGATGCAACATTGGATCACAAGAATGGTTGGATGCTATCGAAAGAAACTGGCGACATTTACTCCACTACCGAGCCACAATCTGCTTTTGACTCCAGAATTGCATTCTGTTTGAACATGCACAATGAAGCAGTAAGGGCTCTACGTTATCCTCCCAACTCGCACAAGGAGAAGGAGAGTGCCGAGAAGAGAAGGGAACGTCAGCAACAAGAGCAGGAATTAGCCAAACACATTGCTGAAGAGGAGGATGACGATTTTTGATTTGTTTCCGTAGATCAAGTTAAAAACATACTTTGTAGGTGCTTCAATCAGCCCGTCTTGTTTACATTCGAGTACATTTTAGTCTGTGACAGCTTTCCTTGGTTTTTCATTGCCATTGAATTACATGTAAAAGTGCCGACTGATGCATCTTTCATACTCTTGGCTACAATACTTTCTTCATGGTAGTTCAAAGGTTTCACAGATTTGCTTTGTGTGGTTTTAAATTAAGGCTTGAAATTTAGAATGAAAATTATTCATCTTATAAAACCTTTATTTCCTCATATCTCTTTGTGGTCAACTCATAAAATATACTTCTTTCGTTACATAATATTTGCTACTGATAGTGTCTTTTTCTTACTTAGTAGCAAGTATTATAGAACGGAGGAAATATATTGTATTGTGCAATTTCTATCTCAATAGCAAGGTACTTTTCCATTCCATTGAACTTTATTGGATTTCTCGACATTGACTGATTTGATTTTTGACTATTAGGTGATCAAATTTTTAAGTCAAAATGAAAAAGTGTATTTGAGTTTTAACTTGTACTATTTTCTTCAATAAACAAGACAACAACAAATGTTATCAAACATCTCTACCAACAACTAGTTTGTACAACTAGTTTAATAACATATGTTATTGATTTGTCAAATAAGTCAACTTTTTTAGCTAATAAGGCAATAACTAACAATTAATTTTCAAATGCTATAAAGAACCGTACAAATTTATTAGTTTTTCACGGTATGATTGAATCAAAACTACAAGAAGTTGGACATATTATTGTGTGTTAAACATGTAACGAAAGGTCATCCCAAACCAGAGAGTACTACACTCGTGTTCTATCAATGCGTCATAAAATGGTGTTGAAGGCCGCATTTTGAGTCGTAACATCGTGCTCATATGTGTTATTCCGTCTCTTTTAGATTGCTATTAATATGTTACTAACAATAGTAATATCAAACGGATGAAGAAATTCATCATCATCATACTATTCAGTGTATTCCGTTCATAGAAAAACTATATATGGACAGGGTTTGGAGAGGGAAGGACGTCACGGCGACAACTCATATCTATAAAGAAGAGTGCGGTAAAAAAATCCCTAACTCGAGGAAGATAAATGGATGGAGAAATTAATTGTATATAATCAGTTGGAGCATCAAAGTTTAGTGATTTAGTCTACGTTAGCAAGCACCGTTATGTACGTCGTACTATAAATTTTAAATTATACATACATTATACATACGATCTATGCACCGTACCAATATCAAAGAGAACAAAATAAATTTGTTTTATTCGGTGCCAACTGCCATCACATCCTAATTTTCTGCTCAACTTATAATATTACACGAAAATTTGAGTCATAAGTTAAGATGAAGTGTGGAAATGCCCATTTCATGCGCGTATAACAAAATTTTAATTTTATGGGCATTTATCAATTTTGATCTTAAAGGTATCAATTTTGAAAATTGATATCTTTTAGGTCAAAATTAATACCATTTTACGAACAAAATTGAAAAATGCCCAAAAAATTTAAAAAATACCCAAATTGTTACACACGCGAATTGGACAGATGCAAATTGACGATCTCATTATGAGGTCATCTCATTTAAGACTAGCTGATAAATGATAATATTAATAATAACAAAACAAATTGTAATAACTATCTTCTCTTATTATGGACTTGATGAAATCAAATTGACGTAGCCAATTTTACCTTTTAAGGGCTTAACGAGTATATTGACTTTACTTGGGTCCTTTGTCAATTATTAATGATAAATTAAGGAATAATTTCTCAAAAATATAATACGTTATGAATTCCTAATCAACAATATTATAGAAAGACGCATCAATCACTAGTTGAGCTATGTTTGACTGATGAATAATAAAGGTGTTTGTTAATATATGCGACTACTATTTTCTAGTTTTTCTACGCGGTTGGACACCTTAATTGGTTAAATTTCAAACTTGTTCGTGCATATGAGTCTTTTAAGTATAATTTTAAGGAAATTATCTCTAACCAAATAAAGCTACCTTGTAAAAAGGACCTCTCTTTGTCGTAGATTTCAGTATATTCGTTGCATTTCTAGCCACCTATCAGAACTAACCAGATTTATAACATCACATATCATTATATGAGACTGTTTCACCAAGAGACACATACTTACAAATGACTAAATGAGTAAAATAGCCTATGTAATACATATTTTGAGTATTTAAGTTTTGATTTGAGTTTGTCTCATGATCTCACTAAGAAATCGTCTCTCAGAAAAGTAGTTCTTTCATGACATAGGTAAAATTGGTAACACAATTGTTATATCACCTAACAATTACTAATTGAGAATGAAATTTGTGGAGAATCTATACCAAAAATTTGTTATAACAATATTCAACTACAAATACAATATTTTCTAATAGAACAAATTAGCTAGAGAGAAAAATCTTAACGGTGATCCAATCAAATTTTAAATACTAATAAAACATTTGTAAAAATAGTAGATCTAGTAATTGTCTACAATCTTCAATATCCCATATCCCCTTTCACATCAATCACAATTCTCAAATGAAATACAAATATAACAATATATTTAGATTCAGGTCTATTTAGCAGCTATCGTTTGATTTATTTGATTAAAATATGTCTTAATATTAAAATAATGTAGTATGTTATACAGAAATATTGTTAGAGTATATAACATATTCTGCGCTTTAACCATCAGCTTAACCTGTTGGTTGAATTGGTTCGTTGACATGGTATCAGAAACCAGCATGACAAGAGGTCATTGGTTCGAATCTCAACCACCCTTCATTTAAAGTGGAATATTAAGCGTCAAATATGAGGAGAGTCTGCACTGCATCCACACTTTTAGCCCAAAGGGCTCTCATGTGAGGGGGCGTGGTAGAGTATATAACATATCTTGGCCAGGGCCGGGCCTCAACCATCAACTTAAGCTTTTGGTTGAGATGATTCTTTGACAAATATGTTGGTCGAGTGGGTTTAACGCACATGTAAAAATAAGTGCTCAATCCATTCTATGGTAAATATCATCATCATCATCCTACCCAGTATATCCCGCTCATAGAAGACATTCTATGGTAAATAATATAGCTAAAATTGAGATGTCGGTGTATGTATATAATGCAATCCAGTCCAAATGAATGGGATTTGAAGAGTACGGTGCATACATAAATGTTTAGAAACATACATCAACTCCCAATAAATGAGCATAATAAAAATACAACTAATAACAATCACAATTTGTCTATAAGATTTCATGTGCATTAACACATGAGTATGATGAATGGATTGAATCACAACATCTCCTAATATGGACACAACAATACCATGTGATCTTCCACTTGCCTCATTATGTAACTACACTCATATAAACCTTATCATATTCATACATACCAGATTTGTAAGTTGCATGTTTCTCGCTCTTAGAAGACAATTATCGAGTCGGGGACTCTTTGATCGTATTCTCTTTTATGGGTATGAATTGCCGTCGTTTTTCCCTCCCCATACCCTGATCATAGTTTTCTAAGAGCGGGATACACTGGGTATGATGATGATGATTTCTTATCTTGCTGCTTGTGTTGTCTTTTGTATTTTTATTTATAGGAATTTTTTGAGCCCATAATCTCATTATCTGTAAGACCACAACCTTTTGATCTCTTTTAATAAGGATATAATCTGGCGTTTTTTAATCCTCCTTAGATAATATTATAATAATATGCTATATTTTTTTCTTCACTTGCTATATCTTTGAGACTTCAAGTCAAAACATACTAAAAATAGCTAGGATTAAATAAATATGGTTTGAACTTGACAAAAAAAGTAAAAATAAAAAATAATGTGATAAACTACCCTTTAATATTCTAAACTCAATTAATGCTCAAATTTAAAATGTAAATAAACTTGCTTACTAAAGGTAGTCAATAAGACATATTTAATACTATGGGATAGAGGTATATTGGGTTGATTTTGATGTGGATGTATCATGTATTAGGACTCTTATTGTGGAATTAATATTTATTTTTAAATACTTATGATTCTTCCAATCAAAATTGCTAATTAATTAATTTATTATATTATATTTTTGTCCATCATCTCAAAATAAACCCAGTTATTAATTAACTAAAACAATTCATACATTACTTTTTCTTAATAAAGTATACCCTTCTAATATTCAAGTAAAAAGATAGTTCAAAATCTGGGTTATTAATAGAATATTATTATACGAGTATAAATTATTTATTAAATTATATTGAGTTAATCAATGATTAATTTTATTTTAAAACAATAAAAAAATTTGATGATTAATATCAAAATTTTCATTAAATAAAGTGAAATTATGTTAAACATAAAAATTTTCTAAATTAAGAACAAAAAAACCTTTTTAGTACCTTAATAAAGTTAAAAAAAAACATAAGCATATGCTAACAAACGAAACAAATCCATGTGGGGTTGTGATGATAGATGAGCTATATGTTAAAACTCAGAACGTGGAAATTATTGATGTGGATCAGACTTTCCAGAGATAATTCCAATTTTTTAAATACAAACTTGCAAATTTTCTATTTTAAAACTAAAATATCTAATAATTTAGCGTATTCAGAATATTAGTATAAGCGTTAAGGTATATAACATATTTTGGGATGTCAACCAAAAGCTTAAGCTGATGGCTGAGGCTTCAAAATATGTACTTATAAATCTAACACCATTTGTCACGCTGACTCTGATACCATATTCAAGAAACTAACTGAACCAAAAGGTTAATTTGATTGTTAAGGCCCGAGAAAATGTTATATACTCTAACAGTAAAATAAACTGAGTGTAGAATACTCATCATTGAATTAAACTGAATTGACTGTAATAATTTTTGTGTAATTATATGTTTTTTTAAAATAAAAGATAGACTAGATATCACTACAAACAACAGAAAAGGAAATTGATTTTTTCTATAAGGGGTGAGAATGAAACGAATCCTAATGTTATGTTCGTTAATTAATTAAATGATTCAGACCCTGACATAAATTAAAGGGCCGACCCTGAATATATTGGGGCCCTTGGCAAAAAAATATTAGGGCCTTTTTCCTTTGCAATTTATAACCTATATTGACCTTCTACAATCAGTTTTGCTTTTTTGACAAGGGACCCTGGGCGACGGCCCCTCTTAGGCTCTTACCCACCCTTAGGGCCGGCCATGGATATATCGACTTGAGCCTAGATTCTCGTATATGATATAATATATATAATATATTTTATTGATTCCATGTGAGGTGGTTGCAAAAGGCTAAACTTGAGATATAAAAAGAAAGGTTTACATCAAGAAAAACACAAAATATCATCCTAAAATCCAAACCTCTTCAATTTTTATCCTTAGCTTGTTCTTCATCTTCATCTTACAAGGCTAAGAAAACAAAAAAATAAAAAAAATGTACAAATTAGTATTAATTCTTGTAGGAATATATTTTCTTAACATAAATGTTCATGCCTTTGTGGCTTCTGGTTGGCAAAACGGTCATGCCACCTTCTATGGTGGAAGTGATGCTTCCGGAACGATGGGTACGATTATTTTTCTCTTTTAAACTATTTTTTTCGATAATTTAAAGTTTTTTTTTTGATATTTTGAGTTATTATTAACTGATTGAAAACGAATCGAAACAACATAGGTCTGAATGTTTAGGTGTTAATATACACTCATATGCTAATTATATATGCACATACGCAGGGGAAGATAAATAAACTGTCCAAATGCGTATTAATCCGTTCTACATTTTTAATGCGGTGCTCGTATAAATTTTTATATAATAATAAATAATGATATATTTTCTCAATTTCAATGTCTTATTTATAGTTTTCAACATTATTTACTTATTATTTTTAATTTTTATTTTATCTTAATTTTTAAATTGAAACATAGTCAAGTGAGATTTTTGTTTGCTTTCTATCAATGTACAAATTATTAATATTCAATTTATAATATTTCGTTGTGTATAATAAGAAATAGTAAGCATTGAATAATTGAATTGAATAGTGTAAAAAAATAAATAGGGTATCTTCAGTAGAATGGATAATAGTGATATACAACTACTTATTGTAGGAAAATATAAAGTAGAATAAAATAAAGATATTATTTCATAATATTATGTTTTAGAACCTTATAATCTTTTTTAAGGTTATTTTATTTTCTATTATTTAGATTTAAGTTAATTTTTTGTTTCTTTATTTTAGTGCTAATCTTCTGTATAAATAGAGGTGTTACCTCTTATAAATAATTAATACACCCTCCAATTCACTAGTGTAACAAATTTATTTTACTAGTTTATGTCATTTGCCAATAATTTTTGCCGGTGTATTGGTCATTATTGGACTATAATTTTATTACTAGTATATTACTTATTTGACGTGTATACACCCCCCAATTTACAACTGTTATCTCATTTGGTATGGATATTAAGAGTGAAATACAATCTACTAAAAAGATGGTAGTTGGATATTTTCATTGATTAAAATAATTGTAAATGTGGTAGTTGCAGGGCCGACCCTATATAATTTGGGGCTCAGGACGAAATAGCACATTTGGACTCATTTTCTTTGCAAATTTATAACCTATATGGATCTTCTACAACCACTAATTTTAATTTTTTGACATGGGGCCCTGGGCGATGGCCCCTCTTGCCCATCCTTAGGCGCGGCGCTGGGTAGTTAGGCTATTGTAAATAGTAAAAGTGTGGGTATTTTAGTCATTATTTGTGCTGACATGGGGTATTTAGGTAAAAAACCATTGGCAAAAAAGAAAATAAGACAATTGATATGAATTAGTCCAATAAGAAAATGGGACAACCATAGTTGTAAATCGGAGGGAGGAGCATTAAATTTTTCACAAGTGTATTGATCTTATTTTACGTTTCGTGTTTAAATTTAAATTTCTGACTTCGACCCTGTATAATAGGTGGAGCTTGTGGGTATGGTGATTTGTACACAGCCGGGTATGGAACAAGGACAGCAGCATTGAGTACAGCACTGTTCAACAATGGAGCATCATGTGGGCAGTGTTATAAGATCATATGTGACTACAAATCAGATCCAAGATGGTGTATTAAGGGTACTTCTATTACTATTACTGCTACCAATTTCTGCCCACCTAATTATGCCTTGCCTAACAATGCTGGAGGTTGGTGTAATCCTCCTCTTCAACACTTTGATATGGCTCAACCTGCTTGGGAAAAAATTGGTATTTACAGAGGTGGAATCATTCCTGTTTTGTTCCAAAGGTTAGTACACTTTGATACGCCAAACATCAGCATAAGTTTTAGGTTGAGTTGCTTACTTGATATGGTATCAGAGCTTGCGTGACAAGAGGTTACAGATTTGAATCCCAACAACCCCTCGTTTAAAGTTGATTATTTAGCGCCTGGTATCAAGACGACCTGTGTTGCATCCGTACTTTTAGCCTAATGGGTTCTCGTGTTGGGGGCGTGTTAGGGTATATTTTACATTATACTTGATAATAGAGTTGGTTCCTTGGGGATATGCACATTGTTATACTTTAGCTCTCGGGTGAGGGGGCGTGTTAGTAATGGCTCTCAACCATCAACTTAAGCTCTTGGTTGAGTTGGTTCCTTGAAGATATACAAAACGTTATACTTAATAGTAGAGTGATTTTTGATTCTTGATAGCAAACATCGTCTATACAAAAAGTATACACACAATTTAAGCAACTATAGCATGAACATTGTGAATTTAGTCATATACTTTAACACATCCTCTCACACGAAAGCCCTTTAAGCTAGAAATATGGATGCAATATAGGCCCTTCTCATACCTGATGTTAAATAATTCCCTTTAAAAGAGGGGAGGAGAGGTTGAGATTCAAAACCGTGACCTCTCGTCGCGCTGGCTCTGATACCATGTCAAGAAACCAAATCAACCAAAAGCTTAAGCTGATGGTTGTAACCCCAAGATATGTCATATACTCTAACAATCACGAAGTTCCTGATGAGATGGATTATGATCATGTAACAGGGTTCCTTGCAAGAAACATGGAGGAGTAAGATTTAGCATAAATGGAAGAGATTACTTTGAGTTAGTATTAATCAGCAATGTAGCAGCCGCAGGATCAATCCAATCAGTACAAATCAAGGGTTCAAAAAACAACAATTGGATGCCCATGTCTAGAAATTGGGGAGCTAATTGGCAATCATTAGCTTACCTTGATGGACAATCTTTATCCTTCCAAGTTACTTTGACTGATGGTCAAAGTCAAACTTTCAACGACATAATCCCTTCCAATTGGCAATTTGGTCAAACATTCTCAAGCAAACAACAATTCATCTAAACCAATCTAGGCTCGAACCTGCCTAGGTTATAACCCGTGATTCAGATCATTTGATTAAAAGCACTTTTTAGGCAGAAAAATAATAGTCGAGTTGATTCAGCATATTTTATACTAGTATTCTGAATTCGCCCTTTACAGTTTTCGGGTTTCTAAGCCATGAAAAATTCTTGATAGGCAGAGGCGTGCTCATTGCTTTTTTCTTCTTGAAGCTGCCCGCCAAATCTATCATTTTGTAATATATTCATGGGCTTAAAATTCCTATTGAATGGTTTGAATAAAGTTGGGAGTTTTTGGGTATAGTCCATCATATATAGTTTTATACATACTAGTTGTGGGATCACGTATAAGTTGAACTAAGTTATTTTTGTTCGTGTAATATTATAAGAATTTGTTGCTTTATCATATATATAATATATAATACATAGTTTTTTGTAATTTTTTTCTTGCTATGTTCTTGTGTGGTTTGTGACGGTGAATTCTTGTGCTTAAGGATCGTGGTTTATAATACAATGTTATACGAAAAATTTGAAAGAGATTTACTATATATTTCGGATTATGAATCTATTTAATTTGTGTTACTATGTGGGAGATTCGTGTACTTCCACCATTGAAGAGAACTATTTTACAGAAATTGTCATTTATGTACTTTTGTATATTATCATGAATCAGGGTCGCTTAAAATTTTAATTTCGTGAAATAAAATAATAACTTTCTAAAAGTAAGAACTCGGTTTAGCTAGATGGAGTGACGGAAAATATACTCATCCTGCACGAAGATCTTATATGTTATGAGCTTCCAACATATTGTTGAAACATGCTTTTGTGAAATAATGAAACTCATCATATGATGTATGCAAGTTTACACTTATTACTTTTGATTTTGTGGGCCCAAGCCCATGTGATGAATTGTGACGGTCTAACAAGAACAAGTTACGACCTATTATGAGTATGCTCCACCAACATCATATATTTGAGATTATTTTGATTAGATAGTCATAATTGAAATTATCTTTTTAAATTTTTTCAAAAATAAAGTATTCCATAGGATAGTTGTTGCAATGGTAGAAAACGGTGACATTGATAATGTACAAACTTTTGCAATTAGAAATCCCTTTATTCATGTGCTAAATCTATTTAGAAAAATGCTCTATTATGATAGTGTACGTTACATTTCATCATTCAAAATCAAAGATATAAATAAATTAATATATACTATTGCTACTATAATATAAATCTCATCAATTTATCAATAATAATTCAATCTATAACTTGAGAGAAAAATAAACAATTTTATGTTGTTTATCAATAAAAATTCCAAGAATTACAGATGAGAACAATGATAGGATTTTTACCCTATTTATATAGCTGCTATTAGCATTGTCGAATCAGATACTTGAACATGTACTTGAGTCTGATATTGTATTCGAGTACGTTGAGTCTAAGTAACCTAGTAGATAATTAGTCCCATGGTGCATTGATCAAAGGATCCAATATCTCTTGAATAACTAATCTTCTAGATCTATTTATAGTTAAAAAGCAAAAGTAAATATGTTCTTCAAGTTCTTGCAATTGTTCCTCAAACCCTTGTTGTTGCATCTCAATATCCCTTAAAGCTTCCCTCATAAGCTCATTACACTTCCCATTTCTTACACACACCACCGCAATCTCCCTTCTATGTTGCACCTCGTCATGCAACCGTGTTACGAGTCTGCCAACCGTGTCGAAATCATTAATAAAGATATAAATCCCTCGAGCCGCCACGTCTAGTTGCTCTCCTAGGTGTTTAAGGATGTTCAATTTCAGTAATCGTCCAATATTATCGTTGTCATTGTCGTTATTGTTGATATAATCCCTTAATTTCTTCATCATAGTCATAGAAAAGGGCAATAATAGCCTTGGTGCACCTAGAAACCCTAGCATACTATGAGCTTCTAGGGCCCACAAAGTGATTATTAGCACAATGTAACTAATTATGAAGCCATACTTGATTGCTTTCTTGTAAACCCTTGTGAATTTCTCCTTTCTTTTTATTTTCCTTCTTTTTGTAGTTAATTTATGCAATAGAAAGGTATACTTTTCACGTATCATAGGGAAATCTATTGCACTATTATGGATATTTGGTAAAGGATTGCTTAGATTTGCATAGGAAGCTAATTCTTGTAGTATTTTTTCATTACACTCTTGATCTTCCTCTTCTTTGTTGTTATTTTCTCGTCCTTGAGATAAATCGATCACCCTTTGGATTCTCCGGTGATTCAATCGAGTTTTGTGAATCCCTCTAAGGAGGGATTCACATGTATTGCATGCTTCGATGCTGGCATCGAAGTAATGGATGATTAGGGTTTGGATCTTCGAGGTTTGCATGGTGTTGATTACATCTTGGTGAGGTTCGAGGAGATCTGAGAGGTGAATGTATAACGGAATTGAGGACGAAGAAGAAGAAGATGATATAGAAGAATTCGAAGATGAAGAGGAATAGGAATAAGAAGAATGTTTGTCATTTGAAGTTATTTTTGGTGATTTTGGCAATTGAACTTGGACTTTGCTTAATATTTCCATGTAAGATTGAGTCCTAAAGACTTCCTTGTACTCCTCATTCACATTTAGCTTCTCACTTAAGTTATTTTCCTTCCCATCTTTCCTTTTACTAGAATGATTTCCTAATAAAACAAAATCAAAATTCATATCAATATCACATTAATTTTGTTTTACTTTAAAATGAATAAAAGATTGAAAAGAAGATGACATACAATTAAATTTATTTCAAGCTTTTATATTGTGTGATTTTGCCTAATACATTTACACTTTAATATTTCAAAATGTTCAAATTGATTTTATATACATATCCTTATCTTTTAGTTTAAATTTTTAATATTATAGGTTAGGTGAAATATAGAAAACAATATCATATTCGTTTCATATATAGAATCAAAATTCAAAACAATCTAAAAATAAAGAAAAATTTACCCTCATATAAATATTCGCTTTATATAAAATATCAGCATTCAAAACGGCGTCAAAATAAAAGATATTTACCCTTGAACATCTTTATAGAGCATAAAAACTTACCTTTTGTGAATGGAAGTGAAAACTTAAGCTTGAACCACCAAAACTTCTTTCTATTTGAGGAAAGCATGTTATTATAATTATATTTTTATATGAATCTAAAGTATCTAAATTTGGTTTCAAGTATATAATGATAAGATTAATCAATGTTTAATAATAATTAATAAGATAAAAATAAAAGAGAAAAAAACCAAAAGTTAGGATTTAACATGCATGACCTATTTATAGTTTATTGAGAGAGAATAAGAGATAGAAAGATCAGATGAGTTTATTAAGGGAAAAGAACAAGAAACTTGTTTGGCATTTATATATAAATAAATATACAAATTACAAATACAAAGAAAATAAGAAATCTCCCACCGCCATTGTTAAATGGCTTTGTTAACACGAAAACGTCTATTAGATATTTACAAACTAAAGAGTTTTATGTAACTAGTGCCCAATTTTGAGCAATATATATATATATATATATATATATATATATATATATATATATATATATATATATATATATATATATATATATATATATATATATATATATATATATATATATATATATATATATATATATATATATATATATATATATATATATATATATATTAATACGTACAAAATTATATTTACAAATTATGCATGAGAATATGGATTTATTATTATATCGTCTCACTGAAATATAGTCTCTTATATGAGTAATTTTAGTGAATCACGTAAGGGGATATGATGCATTTGTTCACGCGCATCGTTTATTTATAATAATGCTTTTCTGTCTACACACATACACACACACATATATATGAAAAAGGTTCAGTGAGAACCATCATTATATGAGAACTGTGAGAACCAATCTATATCTTACAAAAGAAGTGTTACTTTTTTTTTTACTAAAAATGCGTTACTTTTAGGCAAAAAGTGTTATTTTTTTTAAAAAAAAAAGATTACACTTTTAGGCTAAAAAGTGTTTCTTTATGAAAAAAATCTGAAACAACTCACAAAAAAGCGTTACTTTTTTTATAAAAAGGTGTTACTTTTTGGATCAAATGTGTTACTTTCTTTGTATTATGTTTATTTTTTAGATCAAAAGCACCACTTTTTTTAAAAACAAAAGCAACATTTTTTTAGTCCAAATGTAACACCTTTTCTCTAAAAAAAGTAACACATTTTTATCAGGCAAATTCATTCTCACGGTTATCACACACACATGTATAAATTTTAAAGAAAATGAATATAAATTAGAAGAAAATGAATAAAAGTTAAGAAAAAATGAGAGAAAATTGTTGGTAAGAGTCAAAGGAAGGGATGAGAGCGTTATGTAAAATAGAAACATCGTAACGTAAAAAAGACATATTAAAATAAATACATTGTCAGATTTATGAGAACGAATAAAAGGAACATATAAAATTTATTTTTAAAATCAGATCAAATCAGATTTGATTACAAAATAAGATACATGTACGATCGACGAATCTACATTAAAGCTTTTATTTGTGACATTAGAGTTGTCACTATTTGTGCACATAATTCATTAATTAGGATTATCATGAGTCCATGAATGTAGTCTAGGGAGATACAAAAGGGTGGACCATTTAAGATTTATGGGATTAGGCATTTAACTTTATTAAATAATTGAAATAGTTTTTTTTTTGAATAATAATTGAAATAGTTTAAGGATAACATGATGAAGCTCAACCTAAAAAAAGAAAGGACATACTTATTGCCAAACTTGATATAAAAAGAGATATTTTGTTTTTATGAACATTTCTTCACGCACAAAACTTAGCTTTTTTTTTAATTAAAATTAAAAGTTTATGTTGCTTTCACTTCTGTGTGGAGTTAAAGATTTATAATTCTTATTAAATTATAATAAATTACTTATATTAAATATAATGATTCATATAACTAAATGTATTCTTATCAACATTAATGTGAAGTTTCGTAATATACAATTATTATATAGAATAAAATCATTTTTTTATTTATTATAGATTGAAGACGTTGAGTCTAGTGCATTTCACAGCCTATGATAATGATGTAACAGAATGATTTCATATTGCTTTGCTCACTTTGTTTGTATTATATTTTGTCTCATGTCTAATAGCTATTACAAGGAGTATATATACTACTTTCATGAGAGCATACAAGAGGTCTAGAAACAGCTATGCTAACAACCTATGGACAGGTGTCATAATAGGAGAGGTAAAGCAGAATGTTGTTATAACAGAATACTGCAGCAAGAGGAATGATGGACCACACGCACCAGCAGGATCAATACTCCCCCTCAAGATTGGTGGAAGCATGAACACCAATCTTGGACATAAGAAACTGTTGTTGATGAGCAGGAAGCACTTTAGTAAACATGTCAGCAAGCTGATGAGAGGATGGAATGTGAGTAGGAGCAATGGTGTGAGAAGCAACTTGATCTCGTATGAAATGGCAATCAATGTCAATATGCTTGACACGCTCATGATAAACAGGATTGGCTGCAATGGCAAGGGCAGCACGATTATCACAAAATAAGGAGGTAGGAGCACTGTGTGTGATATTAAGATCTTTGAGAAGTTGCTTCACCCATAGAACCTCACAAGTTGTCATAGCCATAGCCCTATACTCAGCTTCAGCACTGCTGCGAGCCACCACTGTTTGTCGTTTAGATTTCCAAGAAATGGGTGATTGACCAAGGAGAATGCAGAAACCAGTAGTGGACTTGCGTGTGGAGGGACAGCCAGCCCAGTCACTGTCACAGTAGGCAGTGAGAGTGGCAGACGAAGTATTAGCAAACAAAATGCCTTGAGTTGGGGACCCTTTGAGGTATCTAAGGACACGAACTGCAGCTTGGTAATGGGAGACAGTAGGTCTATGCATGAACTTGCTAAGAGCATGGACAGTAAAGGAAATATCTGGGCGAGAGATAGTGAGATAAATAAGTTTGCCAACAAGGCGTTGATACTGTGCAGGGTTAGGTAGAGGTTCCCCAGTAGTCAAGTGCAATTTGGTATGAGCAGCCATAGGAAGCTTGAGAGGCTTACACTTAGACAAACCATATTCAAGGAGAAGATCATGAATGTACTTTCGTTGAGATAAGAAATAGCCTGCAGGAGTATGATCAACTTCCAAGCCCAAGAAATAACGAACTGGCCCCAAATCCTTCATATGGAACTGTGAATGAAGGAATTGTTTGGTGTGCTCAATAGCAGTAACATCATCCCCAGCTATTAGGAGGTCATCTACGTAAACCAGAATGATGGTGATAGAAGTAGACGTATGCTTAGTGAAGAGACTGTAGTCATTCTTAGACTGCACAAACTGATGGGCTTGAAGGGCAGTACTGAGCTTAGAAAACCACTGCCTAGGAGCCTGTTTTAATCCATACAAGGATTTCAGTAACTTGCACACTTTTGAAGAGGATGAAGGCAGATAGGACTCCCCCTCAGAACAGACCTTAATACGAGAACCTGAAGAAGAATAGCCCATAGGAAGCTTCATGTAAACAACCTCCTCAAGGTCACCATGCAAAAATGCATTTTTGACATCCATTTGTTGGATGGTCCATCCTTTCATAGCAGCCACAGCCAACACAGAACGAACTGTGGTCATTTTTGCCACAGGAGCAAATGTTTGATTGTAATCTTCCCCGGGCCTTTGATGATTACCCAATATAACCAATCTTGCTTTGTATTTGTCAAGACTCCCATCAGCATTATACTTGGTTTTGTAGAGCCATTTGCAACCTATGGCTTTCTTTTGTGGAGGTAAATCAGTAACTTCCCAAGTGTTATTTAATTCGAGGGAATCAAGTTCCTCATTCATAGCATGTACCCACTGCGGTTGTTGCACTGCTTGTTTAAAATGGATGGGGTCTTGAGATTGCATAGTACTGGATAAGAAACAGGAGTAAGAGGGAGAGACAAGAGTGGAGGTGGTAGGCTGGATTTTTGTGGGTTGTAAGGATGAGATATGGCTAAGCATGGCATAATCAGAGTGCCACACAGGTTTGGTGGGTATGCGAGAGGATCTGCGAAGCTGAGGGGAAGTGGCTGTTGTGTCATGGAGGGGACCTGTGCAAGGAGAAGTGGGGTTAGATACAGGAAGTAATTCAGACGAAGGGGCCACTAATAAAGGGGAGGCAGGAGAGGGAGGGGTGGTGGGAATTGAGGAGAATAATTGGTAAGGCAAAATATGTTCAAAGAATTTAACATCACGACTGACAAAACTCTTATGAGTAAGCAAATCATACAATTTGTATCCTTTCTGATTTGAAGGATACCCAATGAACACACAAGGAGACCCCCGGACAGCAAATTTATCAGTGGATTTAATAGAGGGGCTAGCAAAAGCCAAGCAACCAAAGACCCTGAGATGTGAATAATTAGGTGGATGATTATGTAAAATATCAAAAGGTGTCTTGTTAGCAAGCACAGCAACAGGTAAACGATTGATTATATGAGCGGCAGCAAGAACACAATCCCCCCAAAAATTAAGAGGTAAGTTGGCCTGAAACCTTAAGGCACGGGCCATTTCAAGAATATTTCTATGTTTGCGTTCCACCCTCCCATTTTGCTGAGGTCTAGCAACACAAGAAGTCTGATGTATAATACCTTGTTCAGAGTAAAATTGAAGACAGTGGCGATCAGCAAACTCTAATGCATTATCTGAACGAAGTACTTTAACCATTTTGCCATACTGTGTAGCTGCCATGTGCACAAACATTTTAATAAGAGAGAATGCCTCAGATTTCAATTGCAACAAGCTAACCCATGTGGTTCTCGAATGGTCATCCACAATTGTGAGAAAATATTTGTGATGACCCCTGGTAGGCGTTTTATACGGACCCCAGATGTCAAGGTGCACAAGCTGAAAAAGATCAGAAGCTCTTGAATCACTCAACTGATATGGCAGCCTAGTAAATTTAGCAAGGGGGCAGGTAAGGCACAAATCATGAGAAGAAGGCAGAGGGGGAATATGAGGTATTTGAGATAATTTTGTGAAAGGTGCATGACCCAGGCGTGTATGCCATAAAGTAGATATGGGAAGAGGGGGTATGTGAGGAATGGAGGCAGGTATATGAAGGGAATGAGAGGTATTAGACAGTGGGGAAGAGTGAAAATAGTAGAGCCCATGATGAAGCTTACCAAACAGAAGAGGTTGTGAAGAATGTTTAGGGATTAGATAACAGGAATCAGCAGTGAACATTATAGTGCACCCAGTGTCTTTTGTGATTTTAGGAATGGACAAGAGATTGTGGTGAAACATAGGAACGTAGAGGACATGGAGGAGAGTAATAGTAGGGGAAAGAAGAACAGTACCAGAACACTGAATAGGGGAGGTTTGACCATTGGGTAAAGTAATTTTGTGGTGGTAGGATTGATTTTGAATATCAGAAAGGAGATGAAGATGGCCAGTCATATGGTCAGAGGCTCCAGAGTCCAAGATCCAAGGAACATGAGGGAGAATAGCTGTGTGGCAGGATGCCATACCTGCATAAAGAGGATCAAACTCCTCCTCAGGGGTAGTGGATGTAGAGGAAGGGCTAGGTAAGAGTTTAATAAGCTGTTCAATCTGGGCTGGGCTAAGAGTGGGTGTAACACTGACTTCGTTACTGTAGGGCCTAAAACCTCTTCCTCCTCTAGACCCTCTTGGCCAACGACCACCTCTCCCCCTGGGATAGAACCCACGTCCTCTAACAGGAGATGTAGAGTGCATAGAATGCCATGGTGGATAACCAACAAGTGACCAACACTTATCTTTACTGTGTCCAACTTTGCCACAACCACTACAAGTCATGACCTCCTCAGTACTTTTCCCATACATAACAAGAGCATCAGAATCAGATTTTAAAGGCAAGATAGCACGCTGACATTCTTCTTGTTGCAACAAATTATATGCCTCATCCACACTAGGAAGAGGTTGCATGAGGAGAATGTGACTCCTATGAGTACTATATGACTCATCTAAACCATTCAAAAATTGAAATAACTTTTGTTCAGTGTTTTGAGTACTAAGGGCTGTCAAGAAATTTTGTACCTCATCAGTTATATGAGTAATGACTGGTAGGATGGAAAGACTATCAAGCTCTTCCCACAAAGCTTTGATATCAATGTAGTACTCAGACAAGGGTCGTTCTGCTTGCTTAGTGGAGTAGACATCTTTGCTGAGCTTGTACTTTCGTGCACCATTTACCACAGCAAATCTCTTCTCCAGTTGAACCCATATAGCGTGTGCACTGTCGAGGAACATCACTGATTTTTTGATGGATTCACACACACTATTGAGGATCCATGAAATGATCATATTATTACATGTATCCCATGCCTCTTGCTTCACTGTATTTGTGCTATCTCTTTTCACAGTGCCTGTCACAAACCCAAGTTTCCTTTTGGAGGCCAAACCAATCTCAAGTGTTCTTCGCCAACTTCTGTAATTTATTGCTCCAAGAAGTTTTTCTACTGAAACAGATGTACTTCCATCGGATGGATGGAGATATAAAGGACTAGAGGGTTCAATGACAAAGGTACTAGAGTGGTCTCCCATTTTGTATAGAAGAGGAAAGAAGAAAAAATCAGTACATGAGGCTGAGTGAAATGCACAGCTCTGATACCATGAAGACGTTGAGTCTAGTGCATTTCACAGCCTATGATAATGATGTAACAGAATGATTTCATATTGCTTTGCTCACTTTGTTTGTATTATATTTTGTCTCATGTCTAATAGCTATTACAAGGAGTATATATACTACTTTCATGAGAGCATACAAGAGGTCTAGAAACAGCTATGCTAACAACCTATGGACAGGTGTCATAATAGGAGAGGTAAAGCAGAATGTTGTTATAACAGAATACTGCAGCAAGAGGAATGATGGACCACACGCACCAGCAGGATCAATATAGATTATAGGACTATTTAAAATTTTAAGATTTTCATAAATGTCATGTCGCCACTCAAACTCAAATCAAGATGCTTTCACACTGTTTTCTAAGAGTCGTGTCAAGCGATTTCACCCCAATGGCTGAGGATGTTTGTTACGAAAAGTCAATCAAAAACACTATTTTTGTTACTTTAAATATAAAATTTCGTATATTTAACATACCCATAATTCATAAACTCTGCCTAGATGGTAGTCGTTTAATGACATTCAACAATCTAATGTTGCTTTCACTCTAGGTAAGCCAAGATATTTTTATGATGCCCCAATTTGCGACTACACTCTTATTGATGCTTCCACTTGAGTTCTAGTTAGTGGCTTTCTATGTGTGAAAACGTAAAGTATTAAAGGACAAATTACTTGCTATATATAGTAATTTCTGGTAGTAGTACATAAAGAACGTTGTCATTTTATCAAGTATAAAGTAGAGGTTTGGCAAACGACTGATAGCTGATGGCTGATTATAGTGGCTGATTTGACTAGTTGGTTATATATTAACTGGTTTGACCAGTTGATTTTGAATACGTTGCTATGAGCAGCTTGTTCAAAAACAGCTTAGTTATATCAATAAGTTGTTTCAACCAGCTAATTCACCAAGCACTAGCATTAGCTGGTTTGACCATCCGATCCTTCATTTATATCAAAATAAGCTAAAATGGCTCAATAGGCTGATTTGCCAAATACCCTTATAATAAAATAATATAATATCTCTATATTCTTAATCTAATTAAATAAACTCATCCATAATAGTACAATATGTAAAAAAATGCTAACAAATATTAAACTAGAAACATGAAGAACTTTTGGTCCAAATTCCTTAATCCATGATATTCAAGTCTTCCATTGACACAATTGAGTTAGGACACAATGCTCCCATTCTCTTGGCCTGGAATTAATTTGTGAAAAATAAGATTAATGAGTACTTGTAAATCAAAACTCATAATATTGTACAAATTATTAATCACAAATATGGATTAATGGCCTATTAGGATAAATTAAAAATATCGAATTTGATATTAAAAATGACATTTTTGTCTTATAATATAAATGTTATTGTCAATAACAAATTTACGATAATTAAAGAGTGGATGACTTGCCAGCGATGTCAATGACAAAGCGATAACGAACATCGTTACGAGCAAGACGATCTAGGGCTTGGTTGATTTGGTCGGGAGTGACCATTTCAATGTCGCAAGTAATGTTGTGCTTCCCGCACATATCCATCATTTCTTGTGTTTCTTTCATTCCTCCTGTCATGCTTCCCTTTATTGATCTTTTTCCTGCCATTTATCAAATACAGCTTCTATGACTATACGTATCCTTTCAAAAAAAGGAAAAAATAACTATACGCACAAACTATAATATATATCTCAACTAATAATATTCAACCAAACTCGAAAATAATTCGACCTAAAATCAAAATTTTAACTCAATGACCTAGGGCCCACCTCATATTCATTGTCTATCAAGTTCAATAGAATTGATCATTTTATAGAAAAAAAAAAAGGAAAATTTGACATTATAACCCAACTTTTCACCAATTTGCTGTGAATAATTCCACCTTTGCATTATTTTCTAATAATCTTACCTTTGTCATACGTTTACCCACAACATACCAAAATACTAATAATAGATACAAATAGGATATGCTGTCAGCAAACTAAAACAAAAGTTGAATTATTCATAGCAAATTAAGGGCAAATTAAAAAAAAAAAAAAAAAAAAAAAAAAAAAAAAAAAAAAAAAAAAGTGGTGAAAACATACCAAAGATAAGAGGGAATGAAGGCAAGGCCATGGGCTTGTCAGGAGCACCCACAATGTGAAGGGTTCCCTCCACTTTGAGCAAATCAAGATATGGACCTAATGAGTGGTAGGCCGATACTGTATCCAATATGAAATCCAAGCTCCTTCGTTTTGCCTATTTATTATATTAAAATCATTAGATCAAAATACAACTGGTCTTGGACGAGACGATCTTATAATGAGACCGTTAATTTGGACCGGTTCAATTTGCGAGTGTAACAACTGGGCACTTTTTTTATTTTCTGGACATTTTTCAATTTTGATCTTAAAAGTATCAAATTTTAAAATTGATACCTTTAAGGTCAAATTTTATAAATGCTTTGAATATTGAAATGTTGTAACCGCGCGTGAAATGGGCCGGCCCACAATTTGTCTTAACTTGCGACGGTCTCGTCCAAGTTTTAGTGATCAAAATATTAAATGAATTGATATTATGAAAGAATACACCAGTATTATGTCAAAGATTCAACTCAATTAAAGTTTAAGCTCATAGTTAAAACTTTAAGAATATATTATAATATATTATATTACGTCCCTTACACAAGAGATTTTTTGGACTAAAAGTATAGATGTAGCACATATCCTCCTCATATATAAACATAATGCTAAACATTCCACATTTCCACTTGAAACACAATTACGTTGGCTCTGATAACGTATCACGCTCAATATTTGCACTAAATATTCTAAAAGACGCGAATCAAATTACATCATGTTGGACATACAATTTTTAAATTTTTTTTAACTAAACCCAAAAACCAACAAAATTAATAAAGTAATTTTATATACTTTTTGCAATATTCATGACTGATGTGACCCGACTTTTTACACAAAGGCTCGTTAGTGACCTGACTTGTTAACGTCCCGACCCGCTAATGACCCGTTACAATGTAACCCAACCCTTATTCCGTTGGATCGACCCGCCCCGTTGAACACCTCTATTGATGAGACAGAGTATAGAGAAAAATATACCTTCATTTGTTTGGAGTCAGTGCTGACAATAAAATCATCAACACCAAGACGTTGTTTGGCTTCATTTTCTTTAGAAGGGGAGGTACTAATTATTGTGACATGGTGCCCAAATGCCTTAGCAAACTTAACAGCAACATGCCCTAATCCACCAAGTCCAATGATCCCAACTTTCTTGGGTACCCCTGTTGATTCTAGTAAATTGCTGTCTTTCATGGGTGTGTATACTGTGATCCCTGCACACAACAATGGAGCTGCACTATCCATCGGTAGACTTTCCGGTACTCGAACCACATACCTACAAAGTTTCCCGATTAAGTTTGTTAACACGTCGTAACGTGAAAATAACACATAGGAAACAAGTTTACAACATTTCGTTAATTACCCTAATGTTATTCGAAAAGATTTTTTACTTAAATGAAATTTGTGGATGCAATTTCAGAAAACTAGTTTTATCAAAAGTTTAAGCTGATGGTGAAAAACGCCAAAATATAATAAATAAATCTATCACGCTCCTTCTCTTCAGAGCCTTTCATTTAAAAGTCATGTAGATGTAACCCATTCCCTTTTAATACATTCCATCACATAGGAACTTGATAGAGTGTAGTAGAGATCTTTAGGCTTTAGTTGAATTAGTCGCTTAAAATGGTATCAGAGCTATTTCAAATGAATCTGATTTATTCCTCCTTTTAAATAGAATTATTAGCGCCCTATGTTATGAGGACGTGTGTTGCATCTGTAATTTAAACTCAAATAATGACTGTCATGTGTGAAATAAGACACTAGCTTTAGAAAGTTCACCTTTGATCAGCAACTAACATTTTGGAGTAGCCACCATAAGTAATACTACCATCCCAAAAAATACCGTTGTAAGTGAATTGAATCTCATCACAGTAATTCTCTTGAGAAGTCTTGCAAAAGTCACACTTTAAGCATGAAGCTGCTAAGCAACCCACACCTACTTTTTCTCCGACTTTAAAGTCTATCACATTCTCTCCAACTTTTGTAATTACTCCGGTTATTTCATGACTGTATTAATTACATAAATAATAAAAAGCAATTAAGCTTACAAAATCAACAATTAGCTTGATTAAACACGCATAAAATAAGTAATTAAGAAAGAGATTAATTGATAAATTACCCGGGGACACAAGGGTACATGGTGATTCCCCAATCATTCCTAACATGGTGCAAATCTGTGTGACACATTCCACAATATAGAACTTTTATTGTCACATCATTCACTCCATTTTCCCTACATAGTATAAGTGAAATTAGGCATGAAAAATTAGGATAACGACAGTGTTAGAGTATATAATATATATTGAGTCTTTAAGGATTTAATCATTATCTTAAATAAATTTTTGGTAAAGTTGGTTCTTGACGTGGTATCAAAAGTCAGCGTGATAACAGATCATGAGTTCAAATCTCAACCAGTCTTTATTTAAAGATGAATATTCAACTTCGGATATGAGAAGTGCATGCTTTAATTTGCATTCACAATTTGCATTCACATTTCTAGCCTAAAGGACTGTCATGTGTAGGGATGGTCATGGGGCGGGTCTGGAGCGGGTCCAACCAGACCTGGACCCGGACCCTTTTAATTTTTTGAGATCCAGACCCGGATCCGGACCCTAAGGGTCCAAAGTTTTCAGATCCGGACCCGGACCCTTCGAATCTGATGGGTCTAGGGTCCTTAATGGGTCCTTAGTGGGTCTAAAATAAGTCTCTTTGATTTGCAAATTTGAAACATTTGTAAGTCATTGTATTTTTCGTATATTTGTAAGAGAGTTATTATCGTATTATACAAATATTTAATACTAATTTAACATCTGAACTCGCATAACGTCACCAATATATGCTTAAATTTTATTATAAATACTAGTTCGAGTCATGAAATAAGGGTAATTGGGTTAACACTTAACAAGGAGCATATATATTATTTATATATATTATGATTATATGAAAAGAAAATAAGTGTTGAGGGTATAATTCATGCGTAGAAGACAAATAAAAATGGACAATTCAATATTTATAAGGGTCCAAGGGGCGGGTCCAGGGTCCGAATATTGGATCCGGACCCGGACCCGCCAAATATTTTTTAGATCCAGATCCGACCCGGATCCGATGGGTCTCAAAAAATAAGACCCAGACCCTTAAAAAAGGGGCGGGTCTGAGGCGGGTCCAACAGGGTCCTGGACCCGTGACCATCCCTAGTCATGTGAAGGAACGTGTTAAAGTATATAACATATTCTGATTGATTGAGTTGGTGTCATGATAGTCTTAATTCTATTGTATTTTATGTAATTAATAATTAGTGAAAATGGTTGTCATATTCATCCAAATAATAACGTCATTTTCTTAAAGATTCTTTACAACTAAACCTGTTAAATGGGTTTGGGATACAATAAAAACTTCTTATCTGTCATGTTTAAAATTGGGTCAAGCTAAAATAAGCTACACACATTAATTCCAAACAATATAGATCGGGCATTTACTAAGCTAGAAGATTTGGACAAGTGAGATAATATAGATGTGAGGAATAATTATTTCAAAATATTCATTCAAGAAAAAATTAATAAAATTTTAATGGGTCGAATTGGGTATGGTCTAGCTAACAAGTTTTTGATGCAACTCTAATCACCCATTAAAAAGACGTTATGTGGTAAAATTGACCCATCACTTTATGAATGTATAATATTTAATTGACATTTTTTTCGAGGATAAGGATAGAAAATCTCTAACACGCAAGGAGAAATCAAGGAAATTAATCTTTTTTATAGGTGGTGAAAATCGAAAACACGTCACAAGAGTGAAATGGAAAGACTTGAACCAATTCTACAATTATTCAACTATCATACAATGTATGTCTAACTTTTGCTTTATTCACATAATGTATATCTAGTTATCTACTAGACTACTACCATATGTCTGATAGAGTATATAACATATCTTGGGGCTTCAACCACTAATTTTAAGTTTTTGTTTGAATTGGATCTTTAACATGGTATCAGATGCCAACGTGACAAGAAGCCACGAGTTCGAATCTCAACTACCCCTCATTTAAAGTGGAATATTCGGCGCTTAAGCGCAACACTACTATCCCAATGTGCTCTTGGGCGAGGAGACGTATTAAAGTATATTACATATCTTGAGGCTTCAACTATTAACTTAAGTTTTTGGTTGAGTTAGAATTTATTTGCAATAAGCGCACGTCCACTAACTTAATCGGTAAAGTTAAATGAAGATGGTACGTAGTATGTATGCAAGAGATAGGATTAGATCCATCCATAACACTTTCACTCAAAATCAAAAAAATTAAAGTCATCAACTCAAGTCAGGGTTCAAGAAAAAAAGTTAGCAGATAGATTATACCTGTCTACAACACTTTTACTAATAAACCAAAAACATTAAGATAAAATTAAACGACACATACCTTCTTTTAAAGATAAAAGGAGTCATTTTTCCCGAGGAATCATGAGCAGCCCATCCAGAAACAGTTTGGGTGTGATTAGGAGTAGTTTGAGCCATGGAAATTTGTATTACTATTTACTAAGATTTGTTTGGCTTAATAGAAAGACTAAAGTGGAAAAATAATAGTGTAATATGAAATAACAGTGAAATGGGATGAATTTATAGGAGTGTATAAGACCAAGGAAAGTAGATAAATGTGTGAAGGTGGGTAGTTGGTCGTTACAACTAGGCACTTTCAGTTTCAATTTACTCGTAATATTGGAAATATTTACGCTATTCACTTATCTCTCTTGATTTGTGATTCGTCTCGATGCACAAATTATTAATATTAATTTTTTATAATTTTTTATTATACATAATTAGAGATATTAATGATTAAATTAGTATATTAGATTGCGTGAAAAAACAAATATTACAAATATTTTGGAACGGAAAAAGTATTACAACAAGTAAATTTCGTTGCATTTAAATAGGGCGCGTTTGGGGGTCCTTTATAATACCCAACATATGGAGGCAATTTCTTGGTCATTTAATATTACAACTAAATGTGAAATGGGCATTACCTACTCAAACCAATTTTTTTTTTTTTTTTTTTTTTAGTTTTTTGAAAAAATTTAACCACTTGTTTTTTCATGTTCTCATTGAATTCTTATGCACAAGATAGAATTGAAGTCAATTGACTTATTAATTCCTTGGTTTCATATAATTGGTTATGTATGAAGTATTTTATGTGGTGAGAGAAATCAAAATATGATTTTTCATTTATATAAAAAAGTTAAAAATATATAATTTCTCTTGTATAAGACCATCTCATTGTGATGTTATATGGGATTGAATGTTGGCTCGTAAAGTAGGTTTTCAAACAAAGGATGGAAGTAACAGAAATGCAAATGCTGAAGTGGATGATAGTATTATTATGATGGGTAGAATAAGAAACCAGGAGTTTATGGAGAAGTTAGGGGATGCACATCTTTCCGCAAAGATGCGGGAAAACAAGTTGAGATGGTTTGGGCATGTGCAGAGAAAGACACGTAACGCCCCAGTAAAAAGGATCAAATGCATCATAGTGAAGGGAAAGAGAAGTTGAGGAAGACCAAGGAGAACGTGGGAGGAACAAATTATAAGTGATATGCATGAAGTTCACTTCTCTAAGGACCTGACCAGGGATAGGGGCAGTTGGCGACGCCTTATCCACGCTTTGATTTACTAAAGACATCCCTTTTACCCATCGTTTGCTAATGTTATATAAGTAATAATAGAGGTGTTCATTCGGATTATCGGGTTGATTTCGGTCAGGTGTTTCGGGTTGGTTCAAAATCAGGTTTTGTGTTCACATTGGTTTTTACATAATTGTAGATCCATTTTTAAGCCAGGTCAAATCGGGTTCGGTTATAAAGTCGGGTGTCTATCGAGTCATCGGGTCTGTTTTGAACAGAAACCATCATGTTGCCAAATATTCTAATTTTAAATAAAATTATTATATAAATATGATTGTACTTTTAAAGATAAAAAGAATTCGTCAAATTCAATTAATGTAAAACTCGGATAACTATATAAATCTTTAATTCAATTAGTTAGTCAAGCTTATTATTTTCATTAACTATTAATTATCACTCAATACACCTAGGTATGGTTTATGAATTATGATATTCCATTCAATTTATTAATTTTAGATCTTAAACTCTTAATCTAATTGTTCATAATTTTTCATTATAATATTTTAAAGAGCTACTCGTGAAACCGTCTCTCGATGTATGAAGCGCGTTTTATCGTGAGACCATCTCATACAAGACTTTGTGAATGTTACATTGCCCTAAAATGAATGTGAATAAGTAAAAATTAGGTCTAAAATAGTATACCATTGATTATGCGTCAAGTTTAAAGTGATTCTTAAATCAAACAAATTTTAGTTTGAATTATAATGACGTAATACTCAGACGTAAACTAAATTAACTTTTTCAATGAGCTCAGTTTAACTTAAACTCAACTAAACGCAACAAGTCTAAAAAAGTTGAACAAATAACCTAATGTTATGTGTGGGAACCGTAATTCATTTGAAAATTTGAAATTGGTTGAAATTTATTGTTTGGCAAATAAAAATTTTTTAAATTTAAATTTGGATCAAATTCCACTATTATTTTTAAGTTCATGATTTTGTAATTAAAATTCATAATTTAAAATTAAATACTTATTTTCAAACACTACATTAAATTAAAAATAAATATTAACGTATCCAATATGATCTTAAACCCATAACACAAAGCATAAAGACAAACTAGTGTAAGGCCACACATAACCCTCAAGCACACACAACACACAAAAAGACTAAAAGAGGGGAAGAGTATAGACTGCGTGTGTCTTCCGAGAGAGAAAATCTAGAGAGAAGGGAAGAGGGCAGAGAAGCCATGGAAGCTTCTTTCACTTCCTTCATCGTCATCATCAATGTCTGAATTTTCAAAACCCTAATTTTCTCCCTTTTCATCCACTTCCTCCTCGTAAAGTCTCAAATTGTATCATTTTTCCTTTTTTTTTTGTTGTAAAATAATTAGATTAAACCAATTAGAATCCTCCCTGTCAGCCCTAATTCTGTAATGGCGGCGGTATCTGCTGTGAATACGGCGGAATCACCGACGAATGGTGATTCGCCTGGTAGTCCTGTAAAAAATCGCGGTATTCTTTCGTCACCGTGGGCGCAGGTGGTGAAAGGTGCCGGAGATTCGCCGGAAAATTCGGATTCATATTTATTGGAGAATATTCCGGCGAATGATAGTAATGTAGGTAAAAAAACTGCTTGGAATGTAATTTCATCTCCTCCTCCTGCTCCTATTTCTCCTTCTGTTTCTTCGGCTGGTGGTGATCATGCTAGTGGTGGAATTGTTATGGGGGCTGCTTCTTGGCCTGCTCTTTCTGAGGCTACTAAGATTCCTCTCAAATCATCTTCTTCTGATTCTCCCAAATCGTCGACTCCTGATGTTTCCGTCCCTCCCTCTAAGGTACTCATCTAAATTATTATTTTTGTTTTACTTTGTTATTTGATTAAATTTGAGGCTTTCTTCGCATTAATAGTGATTTTGTAATTATCATTTCTAAGTTTTTTTTGAAAGGTTTGAGCTGTGTATCTGTGTTGAATATACTGGAATATTGTTGGGTCTGTTTGTAAATGGCCGTTGGTTGGAACCATTGGGCCGAAGCTGTTGGCTGGTTTGACTCACCGAAAAGTATTGGCTGACTAGTTAACTAATAGCCAGGTGTTTAGGCAAGCTGTTATGTGTGTATTAATATTGATCTAGGTGTAATTTGTTTGGTTTTTGTATCATGGTGATTGTAGGGACCTATAACATCAAATTTACTTCAACCCAAGCTAGTTATTGGTAACACACATCAGCATTCTAGCATGAATAATGCTGGACCTACTAGGCAAAGGTCAATGAAGCGTGGTGGTGGTGGTGGAAACAGACATGGTGGATTTGTTCGAGGTCCTCCACCTCCTCCACCTTTGCCAGCATTTTCGGTTCCTGAGGTGGCCCGGAGTAATTTTAGCAGGGTAGTTCCAATAGTATCTGACTCATCCCTAGGAGAGACTAGGCCACTTGGAGGGTTTACTTCGCACCCAAATCCTTCAAGTGAGCGCCCTACTTATAGAAGTTATAATCGACGAGGAAATTCAGGGCAGCGTGGTCGTGGAGATGGGAGGAATAATCACCATGGAGGTCGCGGTGATCAAGATTTTGGACATCATAATTGGAGCTCTTCTTCTAGTCCACACGGAAGGGGTCCACAAGGGCATGCTCACAGACCTCATGGCAGTGTATTCATGGGTCCTCCAGTACAAGGGGCTCCACCATTTACCCCACTGGTGAGGCCTTACGGAAATGCATTGGTTTATACTGGTGAGCTTTGATTTTTGATGCAGTGCACATTTTTACTTTTAATGTTGTGTCTTTGTTAGTTTTTAATTAAATAATTCATAATTTTCTCTTCTTTTGTCTTCACGTATAAGATCCTGCTTTAGCATATTATCTCCCTCCTCTTTTGCCGGATTCCTTTAGGGGAATGCCCTATATCACTGGTCCTCCACCTCCACCATTTCTTGTTATGTCAGGTGACTTGTGTACATCAATAATCAAGCAAATTGAGTACTATTTCAGGTATCATTAGCATGTCTATGCATCTTCCATATTATTATATCTTGTTACCTTCCTTATTTGGTTGGGTTTGCTTGATTTGTTGTTTTTTTCCTGTTGTGTTCTGTTACCCTGCAGTGATGCTAATCTGGTGAAAGATGAGTTTTTAAGGTCTAAGATGGATGAACAGGGTTGGGTTCCTATTGCTCTAATCGCTAACTTTCCCAAAGTAAGCTGCATGTGCTTTGTTGCTCTTCCGTGTTGATTATCACTATACTGCAGTAATTTAACTTTATATGTTGGGTGTTATAACAGTTGGAAATTCATCATTTTTTTGCTTACTGCAATTGATTTTGAAATTCATTGCGTTTTTCATGTATTATGATGTTATGTTATTTGTTTTTAACATTTGAGTACGATCTTTGTTGTGCAGCTGTTAGGGCACTATAATGGATCATAACTTAGTTTTAGAAATTAGTGTGTTACAATGCAATTGCCCCCTTCCATTTGCAGTTGTGCTATCTTATAGTATACCTTTTCGTTTTTGACAATGTTAGGTTTTGGTTCACCATTTTCTTAATTTATGGTATTCTTTGCTAGTGGCTAACATAGCACAATGCTCTTTCTCTTTTGCAAGATTCATTGTATTTTAATGCGTTCTGTTAATGATGGTTCTGTTCACCTCATGTTTAGAAAGTTGTGACTCACTGACTCCTACACGATGTTTGTTATAGAAAAGTGGTACTCCCTTAGTTTAGGTAAAGTGAAATTTACTTGAATACATATTCTCATATAGTATTAGAGTAAAATATTGATCTTTGATTTTCCCTCTGAATCAGTAAGGCATTATGTGTATTTATCCATTTTGTATTAAATTATTATAAAGGATGTTATACCATATAGGCATTACTTAACAATAATGACAGGTACTAACGGATTTTCCTATCGTCTGATTTTTTGGGTGAATTATGATCATCTCACATTTACCATATATTGGAAACTAGGAAGGTAAATATGAGGTGTTTATGAGTTAGAGTAAGCACTCATCAAGAATTAGTCTGCACTAGCATCTCCTTAGTAAATATTCAAAGAACTTGTGTCACCTTTCTCTTAATTTGAAGTGTTGGTTCTTATTTCTTAGGGTTGTCGGTGAGGGACTGGGATAGGAACGGCTCTGCTGTGTTGCTGGTTTTTTGCAATTGTTAATGTATTATTTATTGGTCACTTTAGGTATTCTTTTGCAATTCTCTACAGTTAAACTAAGTCCTCACTTCTGTGAATTGAAAGACTAAAGTATTCTTAAGAAGTTTTTGAATATAGAGCTTTTGATACACACTAAATGAATTGAAATAAATATGTAATCTAAGTAGGATTACAGTTTTTCTTTTTTTATGGAGCAAGGGTTTCTGGTGGGAAGACCGATTATTTGAGTTAAGGGCTTTGGGTGAACATCAAGGTAGGAATTCCTTGACTTTCATTGACAGGTTAAATATATTTGTGGGCCTATTTTTTCAAATTCACCTTATCTTAATAGTCATGTGTATGATTTGCACCTAGTTCAATCCTATCTTCAGCTCAAATTCTTATCCCAATCTCATTTATAATAATTACTTTTTTGAATTAGCTTTGTGATTAGCTTTTAGGGAATGACCAAATGTTCTACTGTTTTCAAGAAATGTTCTAACACCGTTTCTTAGTTGCTACATTTTGATCACTTCTGGGCTACATATCTTGATTTGTAATTTTGCATCAATGACTTTTGTAAATTCTGAAGATGTGAATGTTTTTGCACTATAGGCATATCAAGCTTCTGTAATTGCTAGAATAAAATCAGGATGCTAGAGTTGAAGTAGTTTTAATGCATGTCATACTTTTGTCTATCTATGTGTTAAATGGCTGTTGTATGTTTATATCTTTGAAATGGTTAATTGTAGAATTTTTCCCAAATTGGTATTAGAAAGGCTGTATTGAAGTGGTAAGGAATCCGCCACACATGATCTTTGTTGTTGAATACCTAATAGATCTTATACTGCAGTACTTTTAAAAATTTGTAGAACCTTCAAATAGAAATGCTGTATTGCAGTGGTTGCATGCTTATCTTTTGAGAGGTTAAGATCACTTTTCAACCTAAATTTTTCCAACTGTTTTGTACCTTAAGCTTTGTAAGTTATTTACTAACCTAGTAATAGACTTTTGTAAATTCTGAAGATGTGAATGTTTATTATGCACCCAATCATTGGTCATTGTGTGGTTTGATATTTCTTGATAAATGATCAATGAGTATTAGTGAAATGTGTATTTTTGTTGATTCCCTTTCTTACTTGCTTTAGTGAAATCCTCTTTGATTGATTAGACATTAATTAGGAAACAATGATCAAATCTTGGCATAATCAATGTTCGGTACAATTCTTTTCTGATGCAACTTTCCAATTTAGTATCTCAAGAGTCAAGACATTTTGGTTGTGATGCTAAGTTGCATGCTAATGCATTCTATGTCAAAATGTTTAGAGATAATACTAAAATCTTGCCATGCTAATAGTGACATATACCATTGAACTTCTAGATGAAGGGGAAAAATGAACCTCGAAGCTTCTTTTGGTATTAGAGCTAGCTAGTTTCTATGACTGTGAATTGTTATGCTGTAAGCTGTTTGCAAATGTGAACGAGATAAGAAAAAATGCTAGAATTTGTTAGGGTTATTAAACTTGTATAAACCCGAACAAATTGTGAATTGAGAAAAGCAACTTTAAGTTTTGTTTTCTATTGGTTCATTTTGGGTAGTGTGAATTGAAAAGTTGAATTAGGTTACATATTTAGATCCTGTAAATACGAATTTTAGTTCCCAAAATATCATTTTTGGTCTATTTCTTACTCTTCTTAGCTCTTTAAAGTTCTAAATTTTCACTTCAAAACTTTTTTCTTTGCACATGACCATTTAATACTATACCAATGTCAATAATTTTCTCTCATTCTGTAATACTTGCGTTTGCATCTAGGGAGTAATGTTATTTATTTTATTTTATTTATTTGGTTTGGGGGTAGGCGAGAGAATCCTACAAATCAAGGGAGATGGAATTAATCCTTCGTGTAGTTGGTAATATTTGAACCCCTATCACAAGGGTAAAAGGGAAAGCTCTCAACTACTAGATTAACCTATGATTCTTAATGTTTTCTGTTAATAATGATTAACATATCCTTATTGGGGTCACTGACATTAACATGTTAAAGTAAAGGTGGGTTCTTGTTGCAAAAGTGAGCTTATTTTTCATTTTAGGTTCTTATGGGTTGCTTATTTTGCATCAATAATCAACTTTCTCAAATTTAAGATTAGTTCTTACATTTAACACATTGTTAGAGAATTTTAAATAATCACCAATGGCTTCAGATCTAGGCTATTTCAGTATCTGCCTTGAGGGTGATTTAAAAATTGAAAATGAAGTAGTGTTCAGCCATTTAGGTCTTCATTATTACATCTTTTTTTTTAAAGTTCTGCCTTATGTGGGACATTGAGGCTATTTGGAAATATCTTATCATCTAAGCTTAACATAGTTGTGACTTGTGAGATATACACATTATTCAGTCAATAATCTGCCTTAAAAACGCAAAAGACTGTTCAACAAGATGTTACCAGCAGCAACTCAAGTTAATACTTAAGGAAAAGGGTCATAATTAGAAGATGTATCTGTACCCTTGAATGCAATTATCTGTTGTGATATTTCTGAGTACTAATTATGATTGCCATTTCATGTATTAGAAGCTGAACAGTTCATTTAAATGTTTCCTGAATGAATGAATTTAGCCTGATGTTTCCTTACATGCTTCCTTTGTTTTTATTTGTTGCTACATCCGGTGCTTGCTTTTAATTGCATTGCTGTGGTCTGTAATTCGTTAATCATGCATAAGTAAAGTTGTAAGAGGTTAATATGATAAAAACGTACATTAAGATGAATTAAACAAAATTCACGTGACTATATTCCTCTAAGTTAGAAGAAGTGCTGTAGCTGTACATTTGTTGGTGCAATTATATTTGGCATCTGTCTTTTGACAGGTACGAAATCTCACTGATGATGTTCCTTATATATTGGACTGCTTAAGAGATTCTACTCTTGTTGAAGTACAGGTTAGATTATCTATGCATTAATTTTCTTGCAAATTTTATACTTCAAATTGTAGCCTAGCCTTCGAGATCATCTATTTGTGTTTTGACTTCTAGAATTCTTTTTTGGTGATATATTATGTATATATTTAATGCATATCACTTTTAAGCTTGGATTTACATGATTCAAATAATTTTTGAAGCCAATGCTTAATGTGGTTATAGTATTATTGTTTTTTTTTTCATTAAATTGGTTACCAATAATTACTGATACATGACATGTAATATTGTTTTAATCTGTTTTGTAGGGTGATAAAGTGAGGAGATTTGATGAATGGATGAAATGGGTAGTACCTCAGCAAACTCAAGATGCTGGCTCACAATCTTCAGTCGGTTATGATAATCTGACTACTACGTTTCAGAGAGTTTCATTAGAAGAGAACCAAGACATTAGCTCAAGTGCATCGAGGGAAAAGGAGTTGGCTAACAATTTGCGGGTCACTAATGTAGAAAGCTCAGTTCAGCCCGTCTGTTGAAATCGCTATTTTCAACCATTCTAATCTATGCTGTATGTGATCGACAAATAGAGTTTGAACCCCTTTTTGTTATGGAGGGTGAATTGTGGCAATGGGTTTGGAAAATTTTGTGCTTGGTTTAACTTACTTTAAATTTTGAGGTTTCGCCAATAGTCTAAAGCAGGGGTAAAGCGACTTAGGTTACGATAACTTTTTTGCTTGTGGATTAGTTTACTCTAACGACTTTACTGAGCTATTGTCCATTATGATTTATGATTGTATAGTTTTTTTTTTTACTACTCGTTTGTTTGTTTGTTAGTTTTCTACTTGGTTAGATTCTAGATTTAGTTTATATTTACAATAATGATGTTATAGATAGGAATCGGGTCTTGCTGCCACTACCATAATTCTCGTGTGAGATTTGATTTTGATTCTCACTGACCTCTCATCCTCCCTCATTACTGTGTAATTGAACGAAGATGTTATGCTGACGGAACTTCTTAATGCCAACAATTTGGAACTGTTGTTGAGTTATTCTCTCTATTGGACATTCATATAAGTTTGTTTCAACTTTAAAAAGAAGTTTTATAAACATTTTTTTTATAAGTGGTTTGATAATTTTTCGGTGATTGCAATTTTGAAGGATGAAAAGTAGAAAGAAAACAATTTTGTGATTTTTCCCGTTACCTCATCATGAAACATATGTAAACTATTAAATAGCATTTAATATTAAAAAATTCATCGTATTTCAAATGATTGTCTTTTGTAGTAGAATGGAAGAAAAAATCAATATAAAAGTGGCAAATGTCATAACTCACGGTGAAAGAAAAAGGAGGAAAAATTATCACTAAACGCCGTTTAAAACGCTACACCAAATAGGATAATATAAATAAAAGGATATTTTCAAACTTCAAAATATAGCAATATAACTTTATAAGTATAATAGTCGTTGACATACCTACAAGATTAATACTATACTTTCGACCATTACTAAAATCGTACTTCCTCATACTTGCTACTTGCTACAGAGTGTCACATGTTGCGTGGAAAAATGTCACAATCAACAAGTACTTCCTCCGTTCCATAATACTTGCTACATATTCCATTTTGGGAAATTTCTTATTACTTGCTACATTTCCTTATTTGGTAACAAACCAATCATTTAAAGTTATACCTACTCCTACTTTTATCCTACTCTATATCTAATTACTCCTATTTTTCTTTTTCATTTTTCAACAAATAATATTAAAAAATTCCAAAAAAAGCAACTTTTCACCTATTTCTCATCATTGCACAGTTACTCCTTAATATTTGTGCTCATGCAACGGTAGCAACTAAATAAGAACGGAGGAAGTATTATGGAACGGAAGAAGTACTTACCAAATACTATCAACTAAAAAGCACAAAGAAATTATCAAAATACTAGGGCTAATCATAAATTCATACCAAATACTTTGACATAATCACTAAACATTCATTATGATTCATCTCGATCGAACATCAGTACGAAGAGATTCCGTGTTCCAACGTTTAAAATTTATTTACTGCAGATTAACGACACATTCACTGCACCGCGCTTTCGCCACACAACTGTACATAATGCTACCTGTAAACATATCTGTAATATATTGCTAAGTGCATATCATTCTCGCTCTCGAGCAGGGAACTCGAATGCCTTCTTTCGTATGATTGGCTCGACAAGACCTCTGATGAGTAGCTCTTAGATTGGCGAACGGGTTGAATTCAGAACTCCATGTGTTGTGCTGAAGGTGGGTTCGTCAAGGTCTTCACGGGACCTACATACATGGTTCAACCATATGATATAGAGATTCGTTCTAATAATATTAGCCTTTTTTTTTAAATGAGATCAACGTTACACGATTCTTGGAAAATTTTTAGCGAATTGCAAATTATAAAAAAGAATCAGCTGGCAAATTATGTTACGCATTGAGATTTGAGATCAAGTACGCGAGATTGTAGGTTAGATTGTAAAATAGGCACCTTTGACTCCACGAATCTCTACTTCTCGCCATTCTTGAACAAGAGAACAGCAGCAACATAATAAATGTGAGAGGAAATCATCACACAAGCCTCCCTAGAAAAATAAGAACCGATTCAAAGAAATGGGTACTAAGAATAACGAAAAAAAAGTATGACATTAAGTCGAGTCGATCAAAGTCAGGGAGAAAGACCTTGACATTCAGCATCTTGCGGAGCTTTCTTCTAATGCAGCACGTGTAGCAACAGCATGAAAGAACCAACGAGTACGCTGCCAATTCATTGCAGGCTTCTCCTGAAGCTGAAATGAACATATATAAGAGAAATTTGAGAAAACCCAGAAAATTCTATGTCTAACAATCCTCTAATATTTCAACTTTTAAGTATTTATCCTAGCTCACTTGCCGTATATTAAGAAACGAGGACAAAAACCCATGTGTATAAAAACATGTGCTTACAGAAAACCGATAAGATCTTCTCAAAAAATGCAACATTTACAGGGATTCTATGAACAGACAGAGATGATTTGCGTTAAACTACAAGAAATGCAGCGAAATGTCGGAATGCCTGATTTTGTATAAATTATAGCAACTTCTGTTGTTTATAGTTGTTTCAGGGAGTGTATCTGTATGTATAGCAGTGTTTTGCCTTATGGTACGGGTATTAGGATCTTCTCCATTACTTTTCTCAATTACCCATTTTAAGATTTGGACATTTAATTTAGAATAAAAAATAAAATCTCAAAATTCCCCCTATTTTCCTCTATCAGCAATTCTAACCACTAGATTTGCTTAATGAACCCTCCAATAACGGAGAGGACCCTAACTCATGGTACGGGGGGTGGAAACGGAAACAAAAAACGTTTATTTAGACACGGAGGGTTCAAATGATGGGGTCTTTTTTGTATAATATTTTTAATAAATTGTAGAATGGAACATATTTTCATTATATTAGGAAATTTTCAAAATGTGAATTTAGAGTTTCGGGGATCGAGTAATGAAGCTAAAAATCAGTTGCTTACATATGTGCCTGTTGGTTGCCACTGATGCAATCCTAGAAAATGTCCCACAAGGAAAGAAACAAGTTTTTGCACCTGTCAAAAGAAACATCAATCAGCTGTCCTTAAGTCTGATTAACTAGACAACTCGCCATTTACGCATATGGCAACATAAATATTAATCACAGGGTAACATATTCCGAAAACATACACAACTTAGGTTCGGAACAACAGTCGAGGAGATCAGTATGCCATTCCTCCGTATCATCCAATCCATTGGGATGCTGCAAATCATGTCCTGTAGAGGGCATGGATGTATTCCTGGAATGAACATACCAGCGTGAGCAAGAATATTAGCTAACATATCGTAATCAAGCTTATGTCTCGTATTGCGATGGGGCCAAAGATTTATCGTACTTTGGTTTAGTATTATAACGGACTATTTTAAAATGGGAGATAAAATTACGTGCACTTCTTATATATGTGAAGTTTTCCTACCAATGGTCGATCAGAAACAACCTCCTTTTTTTTCTATAACAAGGGTAAGGTTGCGTATATCAACCCCTCCCAAACCTCGCCTTTGAGGGATCCACATCCACTCAATGACATTTGGGTCATAGAAATATAATGTACTCGAACTTCACATCTCAACAGAATAGGCTACTAAATGTAACAAGCTTGGTGTAGGTAATAAAATAATCAAGTATGCTCACCTAAACTCAGCCTTCATAATTAAGACATAAGATGCAATATAAATTCATATCTAAGCACAAAATCAGCTTTTTGCAACACGGCTCAAGTTACCTTACAGTAGATCGAGCAGCCTTAGTCATATAACAATTCTCATCACCTGAGAAGGCTTTTTCATTATGAACAATTGATCGGCTTGCCTCCATCGTACTTGAGTTCTTAGAGGCAGCTCTAGTTACCTCAATCAAGTGTTGGATCACTTGGCATCGTTGGACATCCATGGTAGACTGTGACCGTTGTAACTCCACCTGAAGCTTCTCATTTTCTTGTTGAAGGGCTTCTTCAAAACACATGGTTGGATACGAGCAAGAAAGGCTCTTCTTAAGCATCACGGTATCAGCTTTTGATGGTTCCTGATTCAAAATTGCATATTGCACCCTTTTGTCCGACTCCTCTAATGTGTATTCATATTGATCCCTTTGTATACGTTCCAATCTTTCCTACAAACACAAAAGAATGCACCTAATTTCAGGGAAAATCGAATGCGTAAAACACACCTTAATGATCATATTTATATCCAACCATTATGTTTCCATTTCTCTTTCCATTCACAAATACACATTGTAAATCATTTCAACAATTGTGTATCGTTACATGACTTGTTGTATGCAATAACTTCAATAGACACAATAGGAAAAACCCATTAAACACTTTGTGTAAGCTAAAAATAGAAAGTGTGATTATTGCGAGCTTGCAACACATCCACTATCAATTGATAATAGCTAGTTCAAGGTCATCAAACATGTAACCTTCTCATTCATTATTAGACAAATCTTTAAACAACATCTAGTGCCAACCTATGCAACCAATATAACAAGCAACATATGATATACTCATGGAATACACAATATAACCATTCTAGGATTAGCCTCAATACATCTTAACTACATCAAAAGACATGACAAGAAAACAATTCAAACAAAAGCTTAAACCGATGGTTGTGGGTTTATAGCCCAAGGTACATCATACACTTTCTCGCACCCTCTCACACGAAAGCCTTTTTGGGCTAGGATTTAGCACATACCCTCACTATACCAAGTGCTAAATAGTCCATTTGCAATGAGGGGTGAAAGAGATTTGAACCCTCGCTTTTGATACCATGTCAACAAAATAACACAACCAAAAGCTTGCTGATGTATCATGACAACCGACGTTTGGCTGCAAGAAAAAGCTAAACACAGAGTACTAAAGAACAAAATAACAATTGTATGAACTTTACCTTAAAACGAGCATTGCTAACAAGAGTTAGCAAGGGCATAATCCGCAAGTAGCGATCAATCTCATCTTGAGCCCGCTTAAACTGATTAACAATACTCCATCCCATTGCAAGAAGATAAAGATAACTTTTATCTTGACAACTATACACCAATAAATAAGCCCTTTTTAATGCATCCTCTAATTGTTCTAATGGCTCTCTTGTTTCAGGGTATCTTTTCAACTCTGATATCTTAAGTTGCTCTAACAAATTCCCAATCAACTTCAAATGATGAGCAAATTTCTTGCAGTTCTTTTTGTGTAATCTTGCTCTATTTGCTGTTTCTACTATCAACCCAATTAAATTTATAGCATTAACACCTGTCAATTGGGCAAAATTCCCTATTTCACCTAAATTTTCCCAGTTTGACATTTTTTTCAGAGATTATTTCAAATACCCACTTCAATTAAACCAAAAATTGATGATAATCAAGCTGGAAAACATGTTATTTTTGACATTTGAACATCAGGGTACTAATTTTTTTTTCCTTTTTGGTATGGAATGTGCATTATAAAGCATGAAACTTGATTCCCCAAAAGGGTTTTTAAGTAAAGTAGGAGGTCAAAATCAGTGAAAAAACAAGATGGATCAAAGTTTTCCTTACATTTTTGGAGATCTGAGTGTGGGTGGTGCTAAATTAGAGAGAATAAACAGTAAGAAAAACACTCACAAGTCAGAAGAGGAAATGGGATCAAGTTTTTCAGTAAGAAAATGGAAGTTTCGGCGCTTAATTCTTCAACCGACAAACGAGCAAATCAGTGAAGAGTGGAGTCTGGAGTGAGAGAAAGAGCAACACAAATAGGAATAGCAAAGACTTATTAGAAGGTTCTAAAATACAGAGCAGAGACGAAAGAAGAACGAGAGGGTGTAAAGGTAAAATTGCCCAACATTTAATAAAGAAAATCGGATTTTGTCGTAATCGGAGCATATATCACTTTTTTCGATTTTAAATCTGATTATAGCTTTCCTTCTCGTTTCTTATAATCAGAAAAGGACATTCTAATAATAAGAGAATCATCAATATACATTTTTCAACTTTCGACTTTTGATATTTGATTGGTCAAATAGTAAAAAAAAAACATAGTTAACTCTAAGCGGTTGAATGCCTAAAGCCCTCTTAATACACACCAATACGAATACAATTTTTTTATTGATTTTTAAATGTAAAACCAATTTTTTCTCTAATATATGGCTCTGGGCTGAATGCCAAATTTATAAAAGCGTTCACTACATTTCGTAAAAAAGCTTCAACTTTAGTATTATTTTTGTTTTATTATTAATATTACAAGTATAAACGTCAATTTTCTTTATTGTATTTCTGAAAAATCTCTTTAAAATATACTTCGTTTTCGCATAAAAAAAATTATTTGGTTTCCACATATTTAGCTCTTATCGTTCAGCACAAGCATCAAATATAAATACATCACTCAAAATGTCTCTAAATTGTAAGATTTTTAAGAAATTACATATTAATTGATACATCAAACAGACATAATCGTCCATGGGAGCCCTATGGATACCATTCTATTGACTAGAATAGAAATGACAAATGAACTATACGGTGATATGACCTTGTTTTTTTGCTATGATTAAAGCCTAACTAATGATCCTTAATGGAAGATCAACATTCAAATTGAGCAAAGAATATCCTCTAACGATCTTTGATAAAACATGAAAAATTTATCAAATAGACCAAGTTGAACGAAGCATCAAGGCGGGAATTTGGTGATTGCGATCCATCACGTAAATGAAAGCGGGTAGCACAGAAAATCTATTGCCCAAATTGAATTTCAGAAACGTCTCGATCTGAAAATGATCCCAACTTTTAGTATGTTGATTTGTCCCGCTTAAATTCAAACCCCATCCGATTCCATCTTCAGGAAGATCAGACATGCCAACCGACCACTGAGAATGTTTCGGACTGTTGTTCCTCATTTGCAACCATCCTCGAATTTTGGTGCTTTCATCAAGCTCAGATTCAAGCATCACAGCAACTGAACCTGCAGGCACAATATCCTCGAGATTTGTGTTCAACATCAAGGAAGTTCCTGTTGATTCCTCGGAGCATTTCAGGCCTCGCCAAAAGCCAAGAGAAGTTGCCAAGGCTCCAACGCTTGCCTGTTGTCTTGGTTTAATGCCTTGGTGAAGACCAAAGATGGAGAACTTTGTACTCCTTGGAAGCTGACAGATGATCTGACCAAAGGTGCTGAAGCAATGTCCGAAAGGACCAGGTAGATCAACAACAAACTGACCCAATGAAGCAACAACGTTTGATTTCTTTACCATAACACCAATTGCACTTCCTAGATCTTGATGCAACAGGGGCGGTCCAAAAGAGGAGTAACCAGTAAGTCCTTTCTCCTGTCAATTGATAAAAATATTAACTACAAGCTAATAAGAAACAAAGAATGCACATATAAAAAGCTAATGGTGAGATTCCATATACCTCAAAAGAAGGATCAATTGTACTTGACAAGTCTTTACATTTAGCCCCCATGGGAAGTGCAACCATCGAGCACCAATCAGTTATGTTTCCTCTGTAACTTAGTTTAGCAAGAGATAGAGGACTCCCTGGAATGTTGCTAGAATCTACGTTATTGCTCGGATTAGCTATGAACTCTGCCTCAATAATATTTTTCTCACGAACTATGGTCTCAAATATGATCTTTGCATTGATTCCTGTCCTCATTCCAGCCCTTTTCATTGCATCAACGTTATCTTGATCCAAATAATCTTTTAAACTAAGAGCTCCTGTCACATCAACTTCACCCCTAACCAAAGTACCATCTTTTTGAAATGGACTTCCTTTGACACTCATATATGTAAGCATTTTCTCTACTTTGTCTTGTCTATCTCTAAGCTTCATCAAGTCAGCAAAGGCTTCACGATGCAAACGCTTCATGATTTCAATCTGAAAAGTATACCATGGCAAGAGTTGAAAAGCCCCATCAGACAGCTTGTTACCTATGAAAACATCAAATTTGGCATAATATAAGTCATGACATTTACAGATACTTTGCAATTATAAAAGCCATATGCAGTATTGATTCAGCATATATCCGCCAGAGACAAACTTTAATCCAACATGTAATTGACAATATAGTTTCCCAAATTGAAATATGTGGTAAATTGCAAACTACAAACTAACAATGATAACGTAGTCTAATTCGTGTACAGGAGAGGTATATTATCTTCTATTATCTTGTTTCATTCACATAGATGCACAAAACTGGTGAGCAAAAATCTAAAAACAAACGGTGGGCAAAGGTCAATAGCTCGATATATTAACACGCTTTTAAATACGGGCAAATAGCAAATTGGTAAGTCATGCAAGCTTATTATGGGATGCACATGACCTACTTTTCAACCAAGTCCAAAGCAGCAAGTAACCCCTGATCCTTTAAACAAAACCAAAGTAAGCCCTTCATTTAGAAGGCTAGAAGCCTTCAGAACACAATGTAGGCAAGGATGGTTTATGCTTCAAAGGAAGAAGAATCAACTGCACTTTCTTTGATTCAGCTATGCAAGGACTTCAGTTTTAATGATAATGTCCAAAGCATAGAAGTACAGCTACATTGAAAGGCTGAATTATTACCTTCCTCCAACTTTCAGTATATAGAGAATAAACATTTCAAAATGCTCCCTCCCTCCAAAAGCAATCCCATTTTTCCTTAGCTCAAAACCTCCCAAGAGTTATTCTAGGTCCATGTAAATAATTCAAATTCAAGATAAATTTGCTTAAACAACATTTTTGTAAGAGTGTAAACAACAAAGCTACCAGTGGATGGGTCTAAGCAACTTATCATTCATGTAATGTATATCAATATTTCATAAACATGCTCAACCTTAAGGTGCCATTTTAGTCCTTCAGTTCTAAATTATATTATAATAACAATAAAAGATCTAGTTTACAATCATTTGCTAAACAAGCCCTAGGTCTAAGGGCATGGCTCGTTGGATTTCCTATTAAACATTTATTACACACAACAATTACAGCTGAATTAGATCAGAACACTTGCATAGACGAAGTGTTTGGCGCACATATACTATTACCTGGATTCGCCGCTGTAAAGCAAACCAAAGAAATCACGTAACACAATCATAAGTTGGCAAATACTCTAGTTATGTCAAGAAATCACACGAATCGAAGCACAGAAGCACAAACCTAAAGAAATATGACCAAAGTAATCAAAATTACTAAAAATTGGTAAAATAAAGACGAAAAAGTACCGGATTTTGACGAGACATTTTCTGCCGGCGATGAGCAAAGAAATCTTCACCGGATTTAGCAAAGGACTTCAATTTATCGATTATCGAAGCTACGGGTTCCATTTCAAAGTTAAGGTTGGAGGATATTGAAACGTAAGATTGTTTTACTTTATTCTTCAAATTTCAATTTACACTAATCCTCCATTAAAGAAAGAATTTGGGGTGAAATGAAAGTGAAGAATAACGGGTACGAATATTTTAACTTTATCCACAACGGGCCCAATCCTATTTCTGAGTAATAGGCCCATATACTTCATTTTACTCTTTTTTTCGCTTTTTTGAATCGTTTTAATATAGAGTTATACATGACTAAAAATTATAAAAAATTAATAATGTGAAAATATGGGTTGAGATAAATAAAATAAGATTCACAAAAATATATTTTTTTTTTTTCGTATACTAGCTGCAAAATGTAAAATAAGAAAGTGAAAAAAAATAGGGTTGGGTGCGACTAAAAAAAACGGAGAAAGTATAAATATAATCTATAACTCGTTTATCATGAGATCGTCTCACCATAAAACAAACTCATATAATACAGCAAGTTTTGTATGAGACCGTCTCAACGTGAGACGGACCCATACAAGCAGCCCAATTAATGCTATTTTTTTAAAAAAAACAACTTATTAAGTAAGTTAAAAGGTTTTTTTTTCAGTTTTCTTAAAGTAAATATTGGGTTATCCCATATTAAGAGATCTCACGATGATACGGTCTTAACAAATAATTTTGTCCATATGATTAGTTTTTTTTATAATTAATCACTTTACAATTAAAAATAAGACAGTCTCATTTCAGAATTTGAGACCAACGTATCCCCTAAAACGAGAGCTATTTGAATTAGAAGTGTGAATATATGCAATATTGGCCTCCCATGATCTTTTGTCAAGCTCACTTATGATATTATGAAAAAAAATCAACTAAATCAAAAACTTATTTATTACAAAAGAAGAGTAAATTATAAAGAAAAAAAAAATCACATTTTGACAATTTGAGAGAAATAATGTGCACTTGATTTAATATTTAATTACAAAGGACAAATGAGTACTCTATTCCTCTTAATAAATTTACAACTAAAAAAATATTACTATTAATATCAAACTTATATAGTCGAATATCCAATATATCCCGCTCATAGAAAATTATGATCAGAGTCTAGAGAAAAAAAACGACGACAACTCATATCCATAAAAGAGAGGTTAAAAAAAGCGATTGACATATTTATTAAGGATTAAGGTAGCAAGAATCTGATAGCCAGTTTCAGTAGGATGGTAGCTATCCCAAAATAAGTACTTGGAGTCATCTGGACAAACTGCATCATACTTATTGCACAATACACTTACTTCTACCAATCCTGTTCCACAACATCCTTTCATCACTTCTTCAATGCCTGAAACATCAATTTTACAACTTAATACAATATTAAAAATTATATTTTTATTTGACTTATTAAACGAGGTTTAAAAAGTCAGATGTATGTAACATTTTAGTCTTAACTTGTAAACAAATGTACTAGTTTCGGATTTTATATCATATACTAAATACATATCCATATATATATAATAACAATATTTTTTAATAATATTCCTCATGCCATGTGTTGTTATGTTTTTTTTACATTTTTATCAATGGGGTCTTTATTTATATATGATTTCGAGCAAACTTAGAATATAAGCATAGAGTGGACTGAGTATTCTTCTCTATATGAATGTTGTCATTCTTTATTATATACTTCATCCGGATTTTATTAGTTGCTACAGTTCTTGTAGCAACTACTGTTCACCAATTGATCTTAATTGATATATGATTCTCTATGTATAATGTAAAACATAATCATGTAGGATCTTGTTTGATTCGTCTTAATGTGTATTTCCTTAATATTAACTTTTTAGAATTTTTTATCATATGAAATTAGAGATATTAAAGATTAAAATCGTGCATTGAATAGCGTGAAAAACAGAAATGTAGCAACTATTAAAAACCAGAGGAAGTATATATTATACAGTTTATTGTTAATAGAATTTTAAATCATATGGCTTCTATTGTGAAGAAATATGTTATATGTTCTCCGCCTATGATAAGTTTGGTTTGTAGGGAATTAATTACCAACAAACTTGCAACAAATACGTTTAGCTATAACGCTCATACCAATATAACCCCCTTGTTGGTATCTTGTAGGTAAAGAGTCTGCACCTACAAGTTACCAATGAAAATATTTGTTGGTATATTGATATTTTTTTTGTAGTGTTACTATATATCGATACAAACTGAAAGGAACAAAAAGAATTAAGTTGAGAAAGTACCATATTTGTTAGGATATTGAATAATATCAAACAAAGGGGTGTAGATGTCAATATAAACAATCCTTGAATTAGGGAGCTTATGATTAAGAGAATCAAGTTGAGTAGAAAGCTTGGAATTGTACAACTGAGCAACATCGTTGTAATTTTGTGCACAATTTCTCGTAAGTACCCCTCCACCAATTGTTCTTTGTGACGGTACACATCCTATTGGTGGTGCACCAAACACTCCTATCCTTCGTGCTCCAAGTTCGTATAAGGCCTGTTTATTATAAATGTCGTCATATTTATTACCTCAATGCTAATAAATGACTAATAAAAAAAATTATGTGATTTTGACATGTATAAAAACGATAATATTTTTCAAAAACTAAAGATAAACAAACTTGAATAATAATATAGTTTGAAAAACAAGCTAATTATACAGACAATTTTTTCAAGGAACTAACGGAACCAAAAGATTCAGTTGAGGCTTCAAGATATCTTATATTCTCTAACATGCCCCTCACACGAGAGTCCTTCGAGCTAGAAGTGTGGATGCAACACAGACCCTCTTCATACTTAGTGCTAAATATTCCAACATTAAATGAGGGGTGGTTGAGATTCGAACCCACCTCTTGTCACACTGCTGGCTCTAATACCAAGTCAAGGAACCAACTCAACCAAAAGCTTAAGTTGATGGTTGAGGCCCAAGATATGTTATATACTAAATTAAAACACCTTGTGAGACGAATAAAATAAGTCAATCTATATGTGTATTTGGGAAGGAAACAACTCAATTAGAAACTTAAGTTAATGATTGAATAAGCTCGGCCATAACGTGTTATATAAGCATGTTCCCTATACGAGAGCCTTTAATTAGATTAAAGCGTAGATGTAACGCATACTTATTGAAAATGAAAGGTGGATGATATTCAGACTCATGACTCTTCTGTCACATTGACTTTTGATATTACGTCAATAAATCAATTCAATCAAAAACTTCAGTCGAGGGTGTAATACCTGAACAAATGAAGAGGCTTGATGAAGCATAAGATCAGTATAAGAATTAGCGTCGTATTGAAATTGTCTAACTGTAAAATAAGTGTTGGCGATGTCATCACTTCCAGCAACTACCAAGAAAATACTGTTTGTTAAAATGAACTTAGTCTTGTCTACTCCAACTAGTTGTTTCAGCTTTTCTATGTATTCTTTGAATTCTTCTAGTTGCTCTGATAATGATATCACTGACTGCATCCAACCATATTATACAAAACAATCAGAAGAGTAAGAACGACTCTAAATCCTTGATTTCACTAAAAATAAAAAATCTACAGTCACTGTTGAGCCAAAAACACAAAATTGTAAAAGTAACTATGTTACACAGAAAAGTAACTATAGCAAAAATTTTTACATGTTCTTATTCTATAACATAGTATCCTTTTTTGTATAATAATAACAAAACAAAATCAAACCAAAATTCATCTCATCCAGGGTCGTCGATTAGTAAGGGTAAAGCGGGCTACCGGCCAGGGCCCCGAAATTTTTAGGGCCCAAAAAACTCAATTTTATGTAAATAAATGATAATAATTTAAATTAAATTATATATAACTAACATTTTTTGCTAAGTAATGTAAGTTCTTAGTGCATGCTTTTGATATATAATAGTTTCAATATTAACAATGAAAAAACAAGAAGTGTATTGTATTAACCGTTACACCTTAAGTTTTAGAGGGTTCTTTTTATATTTTACTCCGGGCCCAAAAATGAACGAGACAGCCCTGATCTCATCCTTCTTAATTTAAAATCCTTTTATGATAAAGATTTATTTATAAATGATGAAATACAAATATAGTATATCTATGTAATAGTGTTTTTTGTAAAAAAAATTAAAAAAAATTCTAGTCAAGTGGATATTATTACTAATTTATTATTAACGAAAGAAAGAAAGATAATTGAAATAAAGGTGAAAATAAAGAGGATAAAATTATACCACAAGTTTAGAAGTCATAGGGTCAAATCCAGCACCTCCTGAAGCGAAACTAACACCAGTAAGGAGCTCCTTTGGATCTAAATTTGAGTCCAAGTATGCTGGTACATATTGCTTTATTGATAATTCTTCAGCTGTAATAATATTGTTTGTCTTATAAATATTTATTTATGATATATATTCCATTTAGGATCTATTAAGGGTACATTCATCCACGTATTTTCATCGGTTAAAATTATGTTATTTCTTTAATAAAAATATTAATAATGTAAAACGTAGTATTTTATAGCCAAAACAAAAATGATACTAAAATTTAAATAATAACAATGTAAAACGTATTTCATTTGTTAAAATTATGTTTTGTCTTATAGAATGTACAAAATAGGTTACGGGATAGAATAAAAGGGAATGACTAAGTGAGACTACGTATTTATGATTAAATTTTATCTAGAAAAAAGTTATTAGCTCCCGAGGAAAAAAATTAATAGAAAAATAGAAAAAAGCTTCTTCATTGAATCGTGTTAATATTTGAATCACGAGAAAAGTGTTTGCTCTGATGCCAACCATGTCAAATAACCAATTTAACAAAAAGTTTAAGTTGATGGTCGCGTGAGACCTAGAATATGTTATATAGTCTAACACAAAAAATTATAATTTTTCTAACTCTTTGAGCTTGAGTTTACTATTGATAGTAAAGAAAATCACTACCAATAGCAAATTTAAAGAAAAATAGGAAGTATATTTAATAAATACCTATAAAATCAGTAGGGATTCTTCCATTGCTAAAGCGGCCAGTTGGAATACTACCCTTAAAATCTTGACCATAAGGAGGGAAATTACATTTAATCAATGACTTAATGTTATTGTTGTTTCCAGGATCTATGATTGAATCTCCAAACCCCAAGATCGCCGGAACTGTTACGTTCGGCGGCAGCTTTACGACGGCCAATGTACGAATAATCAAGGTGGTCATAAAACATGATAATATAATGGTAATTGGAAAACAAAAAGTATATTGCATGGTATTTTAAATAGAAATGGATTATTGATTTTAATGATTTCCCAATGATGAGTAAGAGTAGAAGATAAAGTATTATTAGGAAATCTAATTTCTTTTCCTATTATAAAGTTGGAGATTAGAAAAAAAGAGGAAAAAAATCATGCATATACTTCCAAAATAATGGGAATTACTACTATGTATATGTGCTAACTGCTATAGTATGTTTTGAGCATATATATATAGGATTTTTGCATGTCTAATTAATGGGTATTCACATAATTAATATTTTTTTCAAATATAAGATAGATATATAATACTAATTTGGACTCAATATGGTACATTTTCAATAACTTATCTAAGTTGTCAAAACAAAATGTCTAATCTAACAACTTTTGTAAATAGTAGAACCATTCTATCATCATAATTAGGCCATTAAAAAATATGCATATTCTAAAGGCAAATACTCCCTCCGGTCCAGTTTAGATGTCCCATTTGACTGGGCACGGAGATTAAGATAGTGGTGGGGTATATGTAAAAGGTGGTAGTTGGGTATTTTAATTGATTAAATTAATTGTAAAGGTGATAGTTGGGTATTGGGAATTGAAAAAGTGGGGTTATTTAGGTAAAAAAGGATATCCAAAAAAGGAAATGGGACAAGTAAAGAGGAATTGCCAAAAAAGGAAATGGGACAAGTAAACTGGACCGGAGGGAGTATAAATTATTGTTCTTTATATACTTTATAAAATAAAATTTATAAATTTTATGTTGAGGCTCGAGGCAGACGCACCTTATTTTAAATAGAACCCTATTGCCAAGTAAAAAATTAGTATCATTATTCGGTATTTAAAAAAACACCATGGTGGTCAATTATGACCATTTAAGTTATTTCATTTTTGCACATTATATATAAAATTTTCACAAAAATCTATGAAATCATCTTGAAAAATTTAGGGGCTCTAAATAAAATTTTTATTTTGCGCCTTATTTATAGTAAATATATTTGTTCTATTCATAAACTTAACATTTTTTTTTGACTCATATATGTATATAACATAATTCTTTTTTTAATTAAGCTTTTCATATACATGAAAAAGAGGGACTCTGTACGGTCGATTATCACGCACATCATTAAACCCCGTCTATGTGTGTTACAGGTCCGGATTTGATATATATGGTCGTTACTCGTTAGTATATAGCCTCTGTAGTTGCATGATTCCAAAATCTAAGTGTCACATATTAAATCTAAATATGAAAATGTTGACTTTTCATACAACATAATGCAATTTATTTTTGCACGTTTTATTTATAGTAAATATAATAATTTAATATATTTTTTTTTAATAACTTTTTCATATACTGGAGAAAAATAAAGGACGCTCTGTACGGTCGATCATCTAGCACACCTTCAAAGACTCCTGCTTAAAACGTAATACTCGATGCTCACTACTTATATAAATGATTAATTCGCTCTTTTTTTAACTGAAAATCAGAATTCTTTAATTACGCCAATAATTGGAATTCAAGAAAAGCTCTATAATCTATTTTCTATCGTCTCTAGTTGTATGATATTCCACATCACAAATGAAAATTGTTGTTAGGAGTACAAAAATTGCGTGTAGAACTAAACTTTAGCATTTGGAACATCAACATCCAACATTATTATTATTATTAGACGTGATACCTAGTTATAATTGAACAAATGGTTGAGACTTAGAAGGTGTTCTCTTCAACTTATTTTTTTGACTTATTACTTATTCTTATTGGAATCAGATCAGATCAGACCAGACCAGATCAGATCAGATCTATTCAGATCAGACCAGACCAGACCAGACCAGACCAGACCAGACCAGATCAGACCAGATCAGATCAGATCAGATCAGATCAGACCAGACCAGACCAGACCAGATCAGATCATATCATATCAAACCATTTCATTATATATTATTATTATTATTATTATTATTATTATTAGTAATATTATTATTATTATTATTATTATTATTATAATTATTATTAGTATTAATAATAATAATATTATTATTATTATTATTATTATAATTATTATTATTATTATTATTATTATTATATTATTATTAATATTAATATTATTATTATAATATTATTATTATTATTATTATTACTACTTATTACTTATTATTATTACTAATATTAATTAATTAATTAATTAATAAAATAATTAATAAATAAATATATAAAAAATAATTTTAATAATATAAATAATGTAATAATATTATTATATTAATTTTTTTTAATTAAAAATATTTTTTAATTAATTAATAATTAGATAATAATAATATAAATGACTATTTAATAATTATAATAATGTTAATGAAATTATTATTAATTATTTTTTAATTAATTAATTAAATAATATTAGTATTTATTAATTAAATTCTTAATTAGATACTAATAGTAATAATAATAATAATAATAATAATAATAATAATAATAATAATAATAATAATAATAATGTAAATAATAATAATAATAATAATAATAATAACAATAATAAAAATAATATAAAAATAAAAATAATGAAAATAATGAAAATAATAATAATAATAATAATAATAAAATAATAATAATAATAATAATAATAATAATAATAATAATAATAATAATAATAATAATAATAATAATAATAATAATAATAATAATAATAACTTTATGAAATCAAATCAGATCAGATCAGACCAGATCAGATCAGATCAGACCAGATCAGACCAGACCAGATCAGATCAGATCAGATCAGAAAGATTCAGATCAGATCAGACTGAATCAGACCAGATCAGATCAGATCAGACCAGACCTTAGTAAATTCAGACCTTATTCAATCAGATCAGACGAAGAGAACAGGCCCTTAGAGTAAGAGATACTAAATTATTTATAATAATCAGGGGCGTAGCAAAAATTAAGAAATTTTATAAGTGCCTGCGTAATTTTTAAATTATAATATTTTTCTAACAATTTTGTATTTTTAAACATCTAATATATACTAAGTAATTTAATATTGAGACCCTTAATTTTTCGGGGCCCTATACAATTAAACATGCTGAACATGCTAAGAACGTGCCATGTTAATTACTTAACATTTTTCCTCAATCTGATTTGTATTGTTTTCTCTTATCTTGATTCTCTTGGATTGGTATTGGTAACCAAAACATTAACTAGCTAGTGCAAAATTTAGTTGACAGTTAGGAATTTAATCATAAATTAAAACTCACGAAAATGACCAAGGATAATCACTTTTTAATTATTGTGGATAAAATTTTTATTTCTTTATTCAAACTTCCATGAATGGTTAAAGGAACCTACATCAACATCATAACATTTGTTTTTAATCGGAAATAGAAAAAACTAACATATAGAAGAAAAAATTAATTCTTTTAAAATTCGCAAACATCATAAAAGTTTTACATTTAAAGAAGTATATATTGAAGTATTTAAAAATTGCCATTTTTTCAATTTAATTGGCGTTAAATTTATAAATAAAGTGCATGATTAGATTCGTTCGTTATACATTATTATTATTATTATTATTATTATTATTATTATTATTATTATTATTATTATTATTATTATATCTAAATCTGCTTAAACTTATAAAATTTTCAATGATTTACATGGAAAATAGTTATGAATGATAAATTTTTCTAATACCTCTAATAGGGCTGAATTTAAAAAAGTAAAATACAATAGTTAAACATTCATATTTGCATATATATTGAACGGTTAATCTACTTAGTTACTTTTCTTCAATTAATTAATTAACTCGAATCATAATTTAAAAATACCAAAATATAATTGTTTTTATGTAGGGACAAAAAATGTATATTACTTTTAGCTAGCCGTATGAATAATGTCAAATATTCGATTTCTAACTCGACACTTCATAGTAGGATTTAGTGGTACTTAGTTACTTGTTAATAGTTGTTAGGTTAGCGGCAAAATATGTGACATCTCAACAATACAAATTAAATTATTAATCCCCACATCTTTAGTAAAACCAAAAAAAAGTCATACTATTATTATTATTATTATCATAATTCATACATGAAAAAGATGGTTTCAATTTTCAATAACTTTTTTTTTTTTTTGAGAAAACAATTTTCAATAACTTTGATACGTAGCATTTTTGTTACATTGACACTTAAATGACTTAGCATAATGTGAAAATTTGTTTAATTTAGTGATATGAAAGGGAATTTAAAATTTAAAGGAATAAAAATTGAAGATTAAATAAAAATTAATTTTTAAGAATTGTATTTTAATCTAGTGGTTGAAACTTGAAAATTTTTCCTTTTAACCTTATCATAAGAGTTCAACTTTTATTTGATAGCAGATAAAACAAGGTAAAAAATTTTAAATTCAATATTTTAAATGCAAGATACTTATATTATCTTCTAATGAGCCAAGAGCTAGATCGATAAATACATTTTAGTTCTAATTCAGATTAAGTTTCATGGCTTTCCAAAACTACATAATGTTTTCTCTTTCAGCTTTTTGCTTACATAATGACTCTATTTAACAAACGATAGTTAAATGATTTGACAGGCCAAAAACTTTAACTAATGAATCAAATATTAACTTAAAAAGCTGTTTTTTTTATTTCCAAAAAAAACTTAAAAGCTAAATTTTTAATTAGCTGGTCATCTAGGAAAAATATTTTTATTGTGTTACCAACCAAAATAGGGGTGAAACATAGTTTTAACTTTTATATGCCTAAGATTATCATTCAAAGCATACCACTAGTTTAAAAACAGAAATTCTACGATTTATAAATAAAAAACATGAAAATAAAGCAAAGAGCACCAGTGGTCTAGTGGTAGAATAGTACCCTGCCACGGTACAGACCCGGGTTCGATTCCCGGCTGGTGCAATTATTGCTGTGATGAAAAATGCACTTCTGTGGCTGATGGGTCCGCCACCTATAGTCTGTAATAGACGTTATCTAAGTGCTTCTGAGCATTAATTTTTTTAATTAAATAAAATAATAGTCTGTAATGGACACACTTAACTTTAATCCAAATTTCCACCTTTATAAAGTTTTGTCTCTGATATAATAAATACATAACTATGACTATAATTTTGCTAATTAAAAAAATGTTGTAAAAAATACATTTAATGATAAATTGGTCAATATAAGGATAAGGATTATACTTATTAATATGAATAATTTAAACGATCATTGTATTTTACAATTCTGACATGACATAACCTGACCCATAAAATACCAAGGCCGGCCATGCCTAAAAATACGATTTTTAATACATCGTTTATCTTACATTACACTAAATTTTATTTTTAATACTAAATTAAAAGAAAATTTTTACTCATATTTGAAAATTGTTACATTAATATAATCATTAGTTTTATATTTCAAAAAATTTGAGCTTCTTTGTAGATGATCCATCCAGAATGTCACAAAACCTTATATCTGTTATAAAGGATTAACAATAACAATGTTAGTACTAATTATAATCACCAAGGGAAGGGGATTTTCTCCCTTGGAAGCGGTATCGTTCCTCCGTCCCAAAGATATGTTCCGACCTTTTATTCATACGAGTATCATTTAAATTAAATTAAAACATATCTTTAAGACGAGGAAAATAATATATTTTTATAAGAATTTAAAGTTATTTTTTTTGGCATAAAGTACACTAAATTAGTGCACATAACCTGGGCTGAGGAAGAACTAGTGGAGCCCAGATTGAATGGTTTCAAGTATCAACTCTGTACCACATGAAAAAGAATACATAATCAATGGGATTATAATGTAGTACAAACAAAATTTTAGTAAATGCCCTAATTTTAATCCAAAATGCAAGCATTAGGGAGGCAAGGTAGAGTCAATAGGCCTTTGAAGCTTGCCTTTTGAAATTCTAGTACAAAACATAAACATCAAAATCACACAAGATAACATAAAAAGTCGGAAATATGATCGTATCTCCTGCAATCCGAGGTCAAACACCTCCATTTTCTTTCCGTAACGATTCCGTCTACTCATCAAGTATCCATCTAAGTAGTCATCGATTGATATCCACTTAACTGATTCTTCCGTGTTCGCCACACCAAGCAGTTGTGGCCCGAATTTGAAAATTGTGAAGAATGCGGCCGACCAGTCGTTTAGTACTCTCTACATGTATAATACAAGGAAAATCAGGGTTTTGCATGTTAAAGATTAGGGTACATCAATAGTACAAGAATCATGAAATCTAGTTAAGAGAAACCAGTTTCAAAAGATAACAATGGTATGTGATTCGGTATTTTTATTTGCAAGTCTTTCACGACCTAAGGGTCTCACAGGCCGCAACCTCCTCATCTCATTTGATAAGGGTATGTTATGCCGATTTTTAACCTTGATCATAGCTTTTATGAGCGGGATGGTGATGATGGTGATTCATAATTCGATATTACGGAATATTTCTTAATTCATGTCATATCCAAAAAATGAGTTATTCGAACAATATGACAACTAATTCGGGAATGAGGCGTATAAAATAATTCAAGGCAAGTAAACTGTCATTATACCTTGAAGGTGGTTTGATCTGTCGGGTTAAACATTTTGAAACAGTCTTTTGATGAAACTGATTCATCTCCGTAGATCTGTAAACACGAAAAGAACAGGTAATTTGCACAATAGTCATTTTGTCTAATAGGCACTGATAAAGCAAGTAGCATAGGACAGACCTCGAAAGTGAAAGCCAAGGGAACTTTTGCAATCTCATAGATATAGTCTGTTGCAGTTCCATGAGCTAAATACCTATAAAAAAGTGGATATCCGTAAGCTACAAGAATGTGGCTGAAGTGAAGAATTGCACATGGACAAGCAATGCCATCAAAGCGAAAATTTTTAAGACGTTAAATCCATTTAGACGAAATAAACAAACTCGCTATTAGTAATTAGTTAGATAAACTAACCCCACGGAGCCTCCCCCAGAACCAGTCAAGCAGTGACCTTGAAAGTGTCGGTAATTTAGATCATTGACCAATGCTTTCATTTTAACCGAAGTTGCACCATCAGGGGTTGTATTTCTGTGGTCGTATGGCATGAATAGAGCCTAAGAAACAAGCCAGCGGAGAAAAAGGATTAATATCACTGAGGTAGACAAAGTATATTAGTAATAGATTATTAGAAGGATAAAAAAAACACAAATATTTGAAATTAAAAAAAAGAAAGGTGTCAGAAGATGAAAGAGCTAGTATTTCATGTGTTTCACAGCCTGGAATAGAGCATGTTCTGTAAAGAAATAATTAGGTAGCAGGTAAAAAAGTAAAAATCGTAATAAAAATCAGGTTTATCTAAGGACTAATCACCCAAAACCAACAACCTATTCATACAAATTCATTCGATGTGCGGTTAATCTTAAAGCCTAATTGGATCATCAGAGTCTCACAGAACCAAAAATATAAAATCAATAATTTATACCTCCATTCCAGAATGCACATTAACCCATAAATGTGGCTCAAATGATAAGGCAAGTTTCCGCATAATTTGACTCTCTGGCTCGCTGAAAGGAGCACTTCCAGGGAATTCTTCATAAGGATCATAATCCTAATAGAAAAACCAAAAGCACAGAAAAGGCAGTCAGACAAAGAGCTAAAATGGTCAACGGATATAGAGGAAGTTCAGCTACATAGCATAACAAGAATCCAAATCCAGGGTAATAATTCCGGCTCCTCATTCATATAGTGTCAAGGGTCAACAATAAACCACACAAAAAAAAAAAAAAAAAAAAAAAAAAAAAAAAAAAAAAAAACACATAGGGGAACACGCTAGACAGGCAAATCGCCTACTCATTCAAAAGGAGAAATCATAGGGCCAGAGTCTAATTGATTATCTCATTAAAATTATTGAATAGAATACACATTCATCTATTTTTCTCACATATTAGAGCACTCCACCCTTATCATGGGTGCCAATTTGCCTACAATACGTATACAGAGGTTAAGAAATAAAGAGTTGGAGTCTCTTCTCACAGTTTCACGGCTTTGCACTTCAATTATTTTTCTTAGCACTGCCATGGAATATATTAGCACACATGGAGAAGTATTTACATCTATTTTTTTTATAAACATGGAGAAGTATTCAATTATTTTCTTAACACTGGCATGGAATTACATACCTTCTCTTTTTTCCCCCAATCTACACTCCAGTTGCGGTTGAGATCAACTCCCCTTCCTGTCACCCAAAAAACATCAGCAACTAGGAATTCATTTATATAATCATTGAATGATAATCTACAAAGAGGTCCACAGAGTAATGTACGTGCCATTTCTCCTTTCACAAAGATCTCCAGCTTCCACAAGTTTTCGACCATTTAGGTTCTCCATCGGCACTACCTAACAGATAAATAATGAGATATTATTAACTTAAAGGCTTTTGTATATATAAGTATATCAAATATCAAGTACATGATCTGATTCAAATCATTCAATATACATTGTCACTTAGCACAGTTTCTTATGAAAGCTTAGCCAGTATACACAGCATACACAAATTAAAATTCAGGATGAAACCACTACGATTAGTTGCATTTGCAAAAATACTTCGTTGAATTTTTTGTTTTTTTTTTTTGAAATACCAAGCTTTCAGGTTGAAATTGAATTTTGTCAAAATAGTAGACTAGTGAGAAGACTCAGAACACATTTTCCAGCTCCAGATTGTTGAGGATCTTCTTTGTTAACTTTGTGGAGCATCATTAATGCATCTAAGCAACCACCTTTTCTATGCGTGTAAATGTGGCTTTGATGGATGAGATTCACTAAATGCCAAGCCGTAAAATGTTTTATTGTTTTAAAAACTGTATAGCTTTTTTTGACAACAATTTCTTGCCAAAAGAAACGGTAAAATATTATACTTGCAAGTTGAAACCTCTTTAATAAATACCACGCAACTCAAGAGATGACATACATATCCTCGAAGACCTAGGAAACCTCTTCAAGCTGACCATAACATGGTCTCTAGTAATTCATATGAAACTAATGGATCACACCTTATAACATATCAGATACTAAGACGGATGATAATTATCTAAGTTGCTTCCAAGTCAAAAAAAGTTCAACTATTAAGGCAGTAATAACTGGGAACCATATTTCAAACTAAACATTGCCCCATAAGATCCAAAAATGATGTGGCAATCTAACGTTAGAAAGAGGAGGGAAAATCATGGAGTATTGATAAAGACTTAGCTTTTTAGTTAGACTGTTTATATCACTACGAACCTAGCTGCAACATAGAAGGCATGGCAAATAATTTACAAGTGTGGATCTTTTAGTCAATAGTTGCAACATAGAACCCCTATTTTCTTATAAAATTACAAATTCCATGTTCAAAACTTTACTCTTAATAGAATAGATATTTGCCAACATGAATTGAGATGTTGTATCACTAATAATTTCCAATTCTAGTGCAATATCATCGTGTCCAGTGTTTTAAGCTACTCGAGTATAAGTAGTATAGGAATTGAAGAAATACACCACATTGAACCATATTTACTTTTAGCAATCTAAAAGATACAAGAAGGATTCAGAAACATACTTCCGGCCCATTTGGTAAACGGCTATAAATAGTGGTAATGTGAATAATTTTTAGTGTATAGTTATTAGATGTACTATATCATTCCCATGGCGATGTAAGTTTCATCCACAATTAAGTGTTTTCCTTCAAAATTTCTTAATACTCACCCCTCTCCTACCATATATTCCAACATGATCGGTGACTCGAGGATGAGAAAAAATACCTTGATGATTAGCTTGTCAAGTGTGCTGTTTAAAGACTTCCGGTCCATTTTAGGCAAAAATTCTTCTTCACTCAAAATAGAAAGTATACGCAGCGCAAGTTCAGAAGTAATGAGCTCCCTTCCATGCTGCCCGAAAGTCTGGAAGACAAGGAATCATCTGTCAAAAACAGCACCAATCACCAATCTGAGACAAATCTAACAACTAATAGCCAGATTCCCACCAATTACTACAATAAAATATAGCCTTCACTCATATCACATTAATTTCAGTCTTTTGTTTGGTTAATTAATATTCAACATCCGCATTGACCAACAACTAACCAACAATGGATCTAGTCATACAAATGACAGATTTTAGTTTTAAATGCAAATCCAAAGCAACAATTACTTCAAATCTTCAATTATTTAAAGAACTTACAAGAAGGATTCTAAACTTTGATTTGTCATCTTCCTTTCTATCCTTGCAATAAGTGACAACAGCGACCTGTGCTTGATAACCTTTGTTTTCAGATTCAATTGTTTCTAACTGTCACAAAAAATTCAACTGTGAATTAATGCCCACTTTAATACCTTCAAAGAAGAAAAAACCCTAGAAATTTGCTGTTTTATAAACACCCTAAACACAATTCAAAATCAAACACTTACACTAAGCTTGTTTTGATGTCGATGTACCAATGCTTCAATTTCTGCCATCAAATTGGCACTGAAATCCAAAGAAATTAACAAATGAATCAGCATAACTATTGAAAGATCACCACAAAGATCAAAACAGGAAGATTATTTTCCCACCAAAATTACAACCCAATAAAACTGAAGAAATCCCATAGAAATTAATCCCAACTTAAATTTGATGACCCAGTACAATTAGAAGAAAATCCAAAAAAAAAAATAAGGATAGATAATCCAGTTTCCTAATAAAAATCCCACAATTTCGGGGTAAAAAAAGGGGTACAGAATTTTAAACTGAGTGGGAAATGTAAAAATACCTGGAATGGTAGAGATCCCAACTGATTTTTATATGAACATACGACAAACTTTAAATCAACAAATAAATCGTACATTAAAATTAAATGAAAACCCACGAAATTTAAGAATATGAAGTTTAATTTTCCCACCACAATTACAACAACTGAAAAAAGAAACCCACAAAAATTAATTTACCACCAAAATTTGATCACCCACGCAAATTGGAAGAAATCCCCAAAACATTAAGCATAGATAATACAATTTCCTACTAAAAATCGAACAAATTAACGGCAAAAACAAAATTGAAGAACATTAAATTATGTAAGAAATAAAAAAATACCTGGAATGATAGAGATCGCGATTAATGGGCGTAATGGTAGAATTACGATCTGATTCATCAGAAGAAGAATGAACAAATGCGAATGAAAAAAGTAAGAGTAGAAAGATCGAAGAAACCGAGAGCAAATCCATCTAAATCTACAGAGAAGAACGAGGAAAGACAGAGAAAAAAGAGTTGTGGAAAAACGTGTTGTAGTTGAATTTCAAATCATTGCCATGATTAAAAATAGCACCATTTTTGGATTGTTAATAATGAATCATAGAATCATAGAACAAGATTAAAGAGAGAGAGATTGCGATTGAGAAAGGGCAGTTGTCAAATTGGTCGTATGAATCTTGACTTTCAACTTGCACCGCCAAATCTTATTACTGGTATTTGTTCTTCCTTTAGTACTTCCTAAACATACAAATATTGGACATTTCTTGGGCGCAATTAAAATTATCGTATTTTTTTTTTAATTTTAGTTTGTCTTTTTTTTTTTCACAAATTCTTGTGACGGATGGTCTGTTTGAATGACTATTTTTAATTGGGTTGATCCATTAGCGAAAATGTAGAGTAAATGTATACAATAAGCTTTAATGGATTGGGTTTGAGAGTCGTCTCTCAGAAAGACGGTTTCTCTGGAGACTGCTTGACTTTATTTTTTCTAGATATTTTTACAAGTTTAGAGGCTTTTTTGGCCGTATTCTTTTTAATGATTATGACACACTATGAAGGAAGTACATTAGATATGTAAATGATGACAGTAGGATGAGGAGAGAGGAGAGAGGAGAGTTAGATAACAATCGAACACAAGGCCTTGAATGAAATAATATAAACATAATATTTTTATGACTATAGAAGTATGAAATAAATTAAAACTATATATATTAATGTTGAATCTTGTTAAATTTATTTTTAATTTATATTGAAATATGAAATAATAATTTAGATTTCTCTAGCCAAAAAAAAAAAAATAAATAAACAATTATATATAAAAATAAAGCAAATGTTATAGCTATATGCCTCTATATAACAAGCTAAATACATAAATTTTGAGCATCAAATGATTATTTCATATATTGATGCCTAATGTTGTAATAATATTTGAAATTCGATTTGATACTAGCTTATTTGATTACAAGGTTGATCGAAGATAGGGGATTAAATTCAATGCCTTATCTGAAAAATTAATACTTGTTTTTTAAGTGTAACAACACCCGATTCTCTAATGCTAGCTTAAACAACACATATATAATAAGGATAATAATTAAATTTGTGATCTTCTTTAATGTTCTTACTAAAGTTTGCTAGTTTTCTTGTTTGTAAGGCTTAGGCTGCCCATTGCTCTGGCTTTCTCCCTAAGAACAAATTTTTGAGTCTTTCCTGTTGAAGTCTTAGGCAAATCCCCGAAAACAACTGTTCGAGGAGCCATGTAATGAGGCAATCGGTCCCTACAAAACGCGATGATATCAGCCATAGTAACACCATCATTCCCATCCTTTAGCTTCACAAATGCACATGGAGTCTCACCCCAATGATCATCCGGACGTCCAACAACAGCCGCGTCTAAGACATCAGGATGACTAAACAATACAGATTCCACTTCAATAGTGCTTATATTTTCTCCTCCGGAAATGATTATATCTTTAGAACGATCTTTCAATTGTATATAACCATCGGGATTTTTCACTCCTAAATCTCCGGTATGAAACCATCCTCCTTTAAAAGATTCATTGGTTGCATTCAAATCGTTAAGGTAGCCACTCATGACCGTGTTTCCTCTAAACATAACCTCGCCTATTGTTGTTCCATCGGAAGGTACACTTTGCATGGAGACCGGGTCTTTTACGTCCACTTCCTCCATACCAATGTGGTTCACTCCTTGTCGAGACTTGAACTTTGCCCTTTCTTTTGGTGGTAAGCTATCCCACTCTGGCTTCCAAGCACAATATGTACCTACACCATCATCCAATTTTTTAAACATGCTTGCATTTGAGGTTTTGGTGTGCAGAAGAGGAATACTACATGTAGCTGTTATGTTAGAGTATATAACATATCCTAGGGCCTCAACCATCAGTTTAAGCTTTTGGTTGAGTTAGTTCCTTGACATGGTATTAGAACCAACGTAACAAGAGGTCACAAGTTCGAATCTCAATCACCCCTCATATAAAGTGGAATATTAGCGCTAAGTATGAAAATAGTCTATGTTGCATCCACACTTTTAGCCCAAAGGGCTCTCGTGTGAGTGGACGTGTTAGAGTATATAACATATCCTAGCACCCCAACCATCCACTTAAGCTTTTGCTCGAGTTGCCTCAATCATCAGCTTAAAGGGCTCTCATTTAAGGGGACACATTAGGGTATATAACATATCCTAGGGCCTCAACCATCCGCTTAAGCTTTTGGTTGAGTTGCCTCAACCACCAGCTTAAACTTTTGGTTGAATTGGCTCCTTGATAGATTATTAATGCATTGATTTTCATACGGCATCATTAAAAGAAACGGAGGATATTATGAACTATACATATTTACCTGGACCATAGGTTTCGGTTAAACCATAAGCATGAGCCATAAGAAAGCCAAGACTTTCCATTTTGAACAACACTTGAGGAGGAGGTGGGGCAGCACCAGTCATAACCACAACTTTACCAGGAAGATCCTTCTTTTCATCATCAGAACAATTAACAATCATACTTAAAAACAGTTGGTGCACCACCCATATGAGTCACTTTATGCAGCACAATATTACTAAATATTCCTTTTCCTGTCACATTCCTTAGACATATATTTGTACCACCTTGAGCAGCAACACCCCAAGTAAGGCACCACCCATTACAATGAAACATAGGCACAGTCCATAAATAAACCGGCATGGGACCCATTTCGTTTAGAAACACAGCAGCTAGCGAGTTTAGGTATGCACCTCGATGGCTATATACAACACCTTTTGGCCTCGAGGTTGTTCCTGATGTGTAGTTTAGTGAAATGGGTTCGGTCTCATCTTTTGGCTTATACGTCACAGATACGAGTTTTCCCGTTTTTAGAAATGTTTCGTATTCAGTAAGAGGTTTCGGGTAGGATGTAGTTGTAGTGAAGGACTGATCGTTATTTTTGTCTAGGACTAGAATGATTTGGGGATGTTTGGTTGAGTTGGGTAGTTTGTTTATGGCATTTTGAACTGTTTGAAGGAATTGTTCATCAACAAAAATGAGCTTTGCATTTGAATGTTGTAAGAGTACGGATAACATAGTTGAGTCATGGCGTATGTTAAGGGTGCATAAAATTGCACCACCCATTGGAATTGCAAAGTGTAACTCATACATTGCAGGAATGTTGGGGATCAATGCTGCAACCTGCAATACGATTTTTTGGGTGAAAATACGTTTAGTTTTTCCGTTTCGTTGAGTTTGCTATACAACATTGAAAAAACTCTCACTTTAATCGAATTATTGCGCAATCTAGCAAATTCGAAGGGATAGATCAATACTTTTTGTTAGGGTTGGGTGAAAATCAAATCCTTGTCAGAAAGGGTAAAAGAACTCGTCTTCAACTAATTATGCAGTAAACTTTTATTTGCCACTATTTTCATTTACAAGTTGGTATCAACTCCAACATATAAGTAAAAGGAATGGATAACCAAAGATGATTACACATGCTTATAAAAGGGACCATTGTTAAAAGTGCCAAACAAATAAAGACAAGACCAAATGATATCCAACCAATTATTTGAGATCAAATTTTGTAGCCTAATAAAATCTCATTTCTTGTTTGTACACATCAAGTGAAATCAAACAAAATTTCACACGATTATGTGTTTGTTTGGCGCAAAAGTAGCTGTGAGCGACTTATTTTGCTGTCTAAGTACTTATAGTTGTAAATTGTAAACTATTAGATATTTCATCATAATTAAACCAATAACAACTACTTAAACTCCTACGTCAAACACGCCCCTATAATTTTTGTCAAAAGGTCATTCCTTAGCAAAAGTCAAGGCAACAGTCGTGAATAACATATAAGTCAAAGTGTTGCAAGTAAAGAAAAACCGAGAAGTAAGATATGAAGAAGAGAAGAGAGAACTCACAACATCTCCACAAGTGATGCCAATTTTCGGAAAGAGCAGAAGCAAGCATAGTGCACCTTTCAGAGTTGTCTCCAAGTATACTTAACATCTCCATAGATGATTGAAGGATGATCTCCATAAACAACTGCAGATCTCTCAAGAAGCTTATAGGTGTAAGAGGTACGTAATTCGCCGAGCAACGGACCAGCCCCTCCATGAATGATGCAGGAAGTTGTACAATTGAACCTTCACCTGAATTTTCAACAAGCAAAAATAGTGTATATATGGACTTGTTAGAAAGCAAGATAAAAGAGGAATATGTGGTGCTTATTTAACTTACATTTATTGGTAGCACCATCCATCCATATCAATCATCATTGTGTGAGTCTTGTGGGCCGTCCAGGGGCGAAGCCAAAAGTTAAAAGTTAAGAAGATCGAAAAATATGAAGCAAAATTATATCAAAAAGTTGCTATTAAAAATACTTAAACATTTAAGTATTAATCTATTATTCAATATTGAATTTTCTCTTATGATTGAACCATTAAACTTTATTACCGAGTAACTATACTATTAGTATAATAAAAAAAATCTGCAAAGATCAAACTTGAAGAAATAGACCATGAGGATGGATCACGAAAAAGGATCTCATAAAGTATTTCCGAAGGATCACATGGAGAACCGAATAAAAAATAAAATTATGTGAATAATATTAGAAAAAATTTTAAATGCTTGAATGAAATAAAAAAAAATTAACAATAAGGTCCGTTTGCAAATAATGAAATGAGACAAACTAACCACAACCCAAAAAAATTGAGGCAGATTGAGTGGGACAAGAAAATTAAACATTATTTTATTGGTTGCAATGCAAACATAAGGAATATTATCAGCAGACAATTGGAACACCAATATTTTGCACAAAGCTCATAGTAAGGAGAACAATGATCAGAGGATTTTACTAAG